>CM071139.1:4015000-6521250 GCA_036417725.1 Clanis bilineata | reverse complement strand
CTCCTTTTTTATACGTCCGTGGCGTACACTTAACTTTGTTCAATGACCATTATCTTTATTTGCGGTCTAAGATTGCGAACACAGCGGCCCGAGTATTAGAGTATTCGACCTCGCTGCGCACTGATGACATTTGGTTAATATTTCATACTTTCATAGACGCACATCGAGCTCGAATAGATTTATGATAATCGGAAGTTTTCCTGCTCGGGCCGCTGGATCACAAAAGGATCGATAGTCATACTTATAGACTCACGCCTTTATAGGCCTACCCCAGGTTTATCCTCGGAGGGGTAGGCAGAGGCGAACTAGAGAGCTAGAACACCCACATTTCACCTAGCTCACGTCCGTCCCATATGTGATGGGGCGAGCCTATTGCCATATTGGGTACGGTATACGGTATAACGGTGAACGAAAACATCGTGAGGAAACTTGCATGTCAGAGAATTTCTCCACAAGAATTTCGAAGGTATGTGAAGTCTACCAACCCGCATTAGGCCAACGTAACTAAGGCCTAATCCCTCTCATTAGTAGAGGAGGCCCGTGCACAGCAGTGGGACAGATAGCCTTGTGAATTTATCATGTAAATGTTTAAACCGCAGGTCAAAGAAATACGATATTGTGGTTTTCGCAATTCGATAAACACAACCCACGTAACATTTCCGGCATTGGAATTTATGGCTGACATTACTTAAAATAAACACATGTATAATAATAATAATATTAGCCCTGTAACATTACTGTCCCACTGCTGGGCACGGGCCTCCTCTACTAATAAGAGGGGTTAGGTCTTAGTCTACCACGCTGGCCTAATGCGGGTTGGTAGACTTCACATACCTTCGAATTTCTTGTGGAGAAATTCTCGGGTATGCAGGTTTCCTCACGATGTTTTCCTTCACCGTTATAGCAAGGGATATTTCACAATGAAAATACACTTAAAATAGAAAAGTCAGAGGTGTATGCTCCATGTTCGGGTTGTTCTCGAACCTCCGACACTTGTCTCGGGGCAGTCCGTACCATACCATTCCCAACTGAGCTATCGCTGCTTAACAACAAACACAGGCACATATTATTAATTGTTATTAGCATTAATCATCCTGCCTAACATTTTATTATGTATTTAATAAATAGCGTGCCATTCCACCCGAATTCTGTCCCAGATGATTTCGATAGTTACTGATATTTAATGCGCTTGCTCGAGGAAGTGGCCTTGAGCGTATTTGCCGGGCGCGGTGAATTATGGATAGATTTATGACATACATACATAAGCCCAGAAGGAGTTGACGTCAGGCAGGCAGCCGGTCGTAAAAACTTAGCCAAATCCTTTCTGCAACATGTTTGATAAAGTGTGTTGCGCCGACCCCACATTAAGGTGGGATAAGGCCAGGTAGAAAAAAATACATAAGCTCACGCCTGTTCCTCGAAGGGGTAGGCAGAGGCGCACTAGCGAATTAAAACACCCACATTTCGTCGAGATTAGTTCGCCATATAGGGCACAAATTCCAGACTCCGGGCCAATATTGAAAAAAATAATATCGAAATACAACTACGCCACTGGGGCAGATACATAAAACATTGGCTCTTTTGTAAAATCCTAACATGACACCTAGTATTTATGTAAGTTAGGAAAATCCCTGACAAAGTTCGATCAAATATACAGACCGAGCCGACGCGACGTAAGGCATGGGCGACGTGGGCCGTCACCTACGACCTCGTGGTCCGAAGGGCCTCGCGCTTTGACGAATTTAACAACAAAAATCGAAACCAGATTGGACCCTTCCTGCCAGGGAGCCTCGCGAAGTATAATTTGCCCACATTAAATTTAGCTCTTGCCCCGCTATGCGCCACTTTAAATATAGGAGAGATAATATTTTGATCAATGACATAACCTCATAATTATAAACATTATTTGTTTTAATGTCACATTGTCATTTTATTGCAAGACCTCACCATATTAGGTGGGATTATTCATCGAGTCTCGAATGTGTGTGGTGCCCCTGAGCAGAACATGTCGCACCTGCTTGTCTGTCCGCTGTGTCCTACCACCTGCACAAGCGAAGACCTAATGGAGGCTACAGACGCAGGTCTAGGAGTGGCGGGCTTCTGGTCAGAAAGGATCTGACTCGATTCGTTGTTATTGTTATTGACACGAAAGAAGAAGAAGAAGTCACATAATAATACTTCATTATTATCATGAGTTCATGACACACCTTTATCTCCGTAACAATATCACGCTCATCGTTCCCAGCGGTATTATTATTAAAAAAAAACATTATAATATAGTTTCCGCACAAAATGGCTATGACACATGGACAGACAGACTGACATCACGATATTATAAGGATTCCGTTTTTGCCATATATGGCATATATGACAGCCTCCGTGGCACAGTGGGAGAGTAGCCGGCTGTGAAGCGAGAGGCCGCGGGTTCGATTCCCGCATTAAGACAAATGTTTGTGTGGCCCACAGATATTTGTTTCAAGTCTGGGTGTTGTGAGACCGAAAGTCTCTCATAGTTTCTGACATCCACGATACAGGTTATACCTAGTGTGGGGTCACGACTAGGTGTGTGACTGTTGGGTGTATTTATTTATTTATATATGGGGTTAATGCCACATGCCAACTTATAATATTTTAAACATTACATTTGTATCTTGTAACCATAAAATCTAATAAGGATAACCTTTTATTAAAGTAGGTATAAATACAAAGATGGCGTGAGGTTAATACTCATGCCAGAATACTGAAACGCAACTCAAAGTTTAAGATCGTCTTACGTCATTTGGCAGTACCTTATTTGTCAAAATTGTATGGTGTATTCACGGACGTAAAAAAAGATGGACGGAACGCTAGGAACAAGGGTGTATGCATAAGTGGCCGTTATAGTTGAGTAGCTAGTTTCTGAATTCGGGGATTAGTCCTCAGTTTTAATACGATACATCGACGAGAACTTATGAGTCAGGTGCTATTCTGTAGCACGACCATGAGTTTTTTTTGACAATTTACGCTAGCGACTACATATATTAATATTTAACATCATAAGCTCATGCCTGTATCCCTGAGGGGGTAGCCGAGCTGCCGAGCTTAGTTCCGCCCCAGTAGCCCGAGCACGAAAAACTAATGTAAATGTAAACTCGCTGCGCACCGATGACATTTGATTAATATTTCATACAAATTTCATAGACGCGCATCGAGCATGAATACATTTACGGTTGTCAGAAATTTTCCTCCTCGGGCTGCAGATGTAACAGGGGGCGAGCCTATCGCAACGACCTAACTACAACAATCCAAATTAATGTATGAAGTAAATGAAAACTATTATTGTTTTCGAGCAACGAGAATTGCGGCCCGAATAACTAAAAAAATATTTTGGACAATCGAATTTGACTGACACTGTGGCGCGGTTGTATTTAGTTACGACTACCGTTCTGAGGTCTTGGGTTCGATCGCCGGGTCGGGCAGTGATATTGGATTTTTCCATACCAGCCCGCCGCCCGAAGTCCGGAATTTATGTCTGGAATCTCGGCTCCCCCCTATCACAACTAAGCTCGACGAAATACGGGTATTTTAGTTCGCTATTGTACATCTGCCTACCCCTTTGCATACAGGCGTGACCTTATGTATGTGATGTAAATGTTTCTTAATTCTGTTTGTGCCTGATGAAAGTTGACAGCAAATATTTCCTTTGCTAAAAACAAAGTACAAGGCGTTAAAACATTCACAGAACTTTACACCCTAGTACATTGTAATAAACCCTCGCATTGAAATGAGTGGTAGATGGTGTTACTGATGATTGAATTTTTTTTTGTATGGAAACATGCTCGATAGCCCCTTTATAGAGGTAGTTAGTACTTAGTAATATTAAATCTCTGCCAACAAATATAGTGGTTTTGATGAAAAACAAAAGAAACAGGTAGAAAATCGCTTTATTTAAATAGGAACATTACATGCTTTGCACAGAAAAAATTGTCAAAACCTTAATAAAGATAATACGTTGCTATTAGAAAAAAATACACCGATTATTTTAAAGAAATTACTATCCTTCTTTTCCTTTAATCCCAAGACCTAGTTGAAGTGTGTTACTACTTTCATCTAACTAGTTTTGTAATGTTTTGGCAAATTAAGCCCTGCTGTCATACGTTTTTCAGTCTGTATAATATTTTTATAATATTCTATCTATTTTTTCCTGGCATTGAGACCATTTAAATATATCAATAAAATTTCATTCATATTCACCTATACAACTCAATTACATAGACTAATTTGTTACGATAGTGTGTGTTTTGCGACCAGCGGTGTGACCACTAACACAAAGAACGCGGCAAGAGTAGCTGGAGGTCGGCCCGCACCGTTCATGTTACACTTGTCTCCTTCACACTCGTGACAGAAGTTTAACTTCACGATGTCACCATGCGCTGAATGAGCTCTCCTGATGTCCATACAACTTCCACGCTCCGACGCGCAGCCTCGTATATACCAGGGCTTTTTCATATCTGAACAAATCAATTAGAAGTTAAGAGTTTTAGAACCTCTCAATGTAACTATGAATACTATGAATTCTAGTAGGTAGTGGGTATGCAATTAATAGACTCAACTATTATTATCACCACATCGTAAAAACTCTTGAATATTATAAACCTGGATCAGTTTTTTTTTTTTGGCTTTGTTGAGACAGAGCGGTAAAGATCGACGGGAAGCTAAAACTTAAGGACGGGAATAATCGCTTTAGCCTTAAAAAAATCAAAACATCCCTAGGATGGGTAAGCAGTACTTTGACAATGGCATTATCTACATTCAAAAAAACACGAAAAATACGATGATCATTATCTATCAGTGTCATCATCATCATCAGCCATAGAATGTCCATTACAGAGAATAGGGCTCCTCCAAAGACCAAACCGGCCTGCATCCAGCGACTTCCTATGACTAGCAGTACACCTCTATAGAATACAATAACTTCAGCCTATCAGACGACGGTTGAGATTCAAAGCTTCTTCTCAGTAGGCATTATCTCCCATCAGCCCCAATGAACTCACCTTATTGGGTCAGTATAAAAAGATACTTACGTCTGTATTGTTCTGAGTAGACGACACATTTGTTGTTTTTGGAGCTGTCAGTGCTGTACGAACAGGCTTTGTATGTCGTGTTTTTAAGCACATTTGGACAGTCGGTACAAACGTAGCATAGATGGACTCTAAATGGACCAGGTCCAGGCATCAAATTAGCGCCAGGGCCCACTGCAGCAGCACCAAAGGCTTTGGCCGGTATTGCTGCACGACTTTCTTCATCACTTTCTTCTTTCACTTCATCTGTAGAATCAGCAATATCAGGATCACCTAAGAATAACAATATATTGTCGATACCACTGCATGTTAGTTTATTACTAGATAGTTTGACTAAGTAGGAATTTGTACTGAATATCGAGTTCGAATGTATTTTGATCTAATTTAAGCTTGTTAACGATACTTATTTCGACGTTTTTTAAACTAGGTTTAGGATTAATAGAAAATATAGGAGATTATAAATGTCTTACTTAGTTCCTCAGGGCAAAGCTGCTAATAATTATAATAATAATTAATATTACCTAGTGTCTCTGCGTAACTTGAAATGCTAATGACGCTTGATACAGCTATCACCAAAAGAAGGTTCTTCATTTTTCGTCTAGATTCCATCGTCTTGAAATCTAAAATGATTTTTTAACTAGATTTTATACGCAGTGTTATCGTCGTCGCATTTCACGTGCTCGAAAGACCTTCTATGAATGCATTCGTTCAAGCGTGGTCTCCAAGAACATATTGTGCAGTTTATGACAGCCTCCGTGGCGCAGCGGGCGAGTAGCTGTCTGTGAAACAAGAGGCCGCGGGTTCGATCCCCGCACCGAGACAAATGTTTGTGTGGCCCACAGATATTTGTTTCGGGTCTGGGTGTTGTGAGACCGAAAGTCTCTCGTAGTTCCTGATACCCACGGCACAAGACTCGATCTTAGTGTGGGGTTAGGACTATGTATGTGACTGTTGGGCGTTATATTTATTATTTATTGTTTTTGAGCCATTTTTCTATTTAAGTTAAAAGTAATAATAATGGTCTTATTGTAACAGTTATTTATATTAAAAAAATATCGACAGATTGAAAGACAGCTCGCTAGGGAAAAACGGGCATAAAGTAATGGCAAGAAAATAATGGCCAAACGGGTTTATAAGTTTACTAGTCCACGAAAGCCTTCTTTCAAATCTTAAAGCAGGTAAGACAGACAGGTAATTTAGGTATACAATCACTTATCCGCTTAGAACAAAACAAATTAAATCATCCTTTCTACTTCATATTGATCCTACGTCTTAATATTATTGCAGAGGCAAGTTAAGATAATAATAAAATATTTTATTGCTTGCGTTTCCTGATGTGTCATCAATCAATACATAGGTTGTACGCTGTAAAGTGGAAAATACTTGTCTCTGGTAGAAACTAATAAAATTATCACGACGGATAAAGTGCTTAAAAATTTAGTCATTTCGTACTTTCATATAGTCTTCTTTTTATTTTAATCATAGTAATGGCTTCCACGAATTGTCTATGATTTAGCCCATGTCAAGGTACCGTATAATGTACAATGTATAATGATCATGAGACCGGAGACCCAGATGAGGATAATCTTAAGGTCCTGCTGCAATTATGGCGGCAATTCTATCCAGTGCGATGCCCCTCAAACACCACCGTACAATGTCAGCTAACGCACCAACTAAAACTCATCAAAGATCACCTGATAAAAAGTATCCACATTATATGGTCCATCTTCGTTGAAGTTTGGTGCATAAAACCACATCACTTTAATACAACAAACAGAACTCCAGACAATAATATGAAATATTTATTTTAACAAAAGACGTTCACTCAGACTCCCCGTTAAAATCCTTTTGTGTAGTCATGAGTTTGTGACTTTGGTTGCGATTTAGAGGCATCTATCAATGGCACATACCTCTTCTACTAACACGAAAAGTTGGGGCTTAGGTTTTAGGTACCTAAACCCTCAGCTTTTGTTGCCGTTAATACGCGCTAAGGCCAAACTTCTCTCGTTTCGGGTTATTAGCCTCGAGTAAATATTATTGGTTTATTTATTCCAAACAATAAGTAGTAATATTAATATAGATAAAATTATTTAGAGCGTGACATTAGAAGGTTGAAGATTTATTTGTGATGAATAAAATCATTAAATCGTCTTTGGTGAAGTGGCAGTGTGCATCGGCTCTCAACCGTGAGATTCTAAGTACCAATGTCAATGCTAATAGTTTTTTAACCTGACACAGTAGTGTTTCATTCAAATTCAAATCATTTATTCTGCAAATAGGATATTAATTTATCGCTTTTACATGTCAATTATATGTTTAAAAATATAGACATCTGCATTTCGTGGCTATCCCTGAAAAGAAATGCCGAAACAAACTCAGGAGTTATCGCCTCTTTTAAAGTCTTGGGTCTTGGTGTAGGTTCAGGACTTTGTTTCACTGATGTATGTTATATATTTATTTAGTGAACTACTATGGCTGGTTTTGCACCAAGTTTATCGTCATGAGATCTTAAGATGGAAATAAGTCTGGCGATGAGTGCACTAGTACTACCAGTGCCTCGAGCAGTACCGTACCATCTTTACCAAAAAGGCACAAGGGGCCCGTGACCAGGGCTCCCCAAAGGATGATAAGTAGTTGCTTCTCTTACACTAGGGGTGAATATATGAAGTAAGTTACCTATAAAAAAAAGTTACTGTCACCCGACAAGCGAAGGTTTGGGCGAATATATGAAGTAAGTTCAAGGAGAAGGCTATGCTCGGTGTTTCTCTACGTGATCAAATCAGGAATGAGGAGATCCGTAAAAGAACGAAAGTCACCGACATAGCCCAGAGGCTTAGTAAGTTAAAATGGCAGTGGGCAGGGCATATAGCTCGTAGAACTGATAGCCGATGGGGCAGAAAAGTTCTCGAGTGGAGACCACGTAACGGCAAGCGCAGCGTAGAACGTCCACCTACAAGGTGGACCGACGACCTGATAAAGGTTGCAGGAAGTCGCTGGATGCAGGCCGCTTCCAACAGGTCGATCTGGAAATCTTTGGGGGAGGCCTATGTTCAGCAGTGGACGTCCTATGGCTGATGATGATGATGATGATGATGATGAAGTAAGTTCGCTAAAAAAAGGTCGCCGTCACCAGGCAAGCTAGTCTATCGAGAGGGATGTAGGCCTATACATTTTGGGGGCCCCCAATTCTTATGTGCCCAGGGGCCCATGCATGCCTTAAGACGGCCCTGGTCTTAAGCCTACCCTTACGGGGATAACGGCGTGGTTATATTATATGGGTGAGCGTGTAATGTGTATTCATATATCTAAAGTGCTTTAATACCCTGTATTGAGTAATGTTTGATGATAACGAGTAATTAATATGTGTCAGTACGGAATTACCCTCAATAATGAAACACCTATTGTAAGGTGTCTTGAATCTTTGTACATAAAGTTGTTTGTCTTATAGAAAACGTAGAGTAAGGTCTAAATATAGCACCTGTCCCTCTGGATTGGTACCTGTACTTACTCTAAGATGCTATTGTTTTCTTAGTTTTGTGGCACATAACAGTATGTGGACTGTGATGTCCTCGGTTCCAATCCTCGCACCAGCTTTTCTAACACGATTTACCTGGGTAAATTGCTATGTTGTGCTAGCACTGGACTAATAAATGGAGTTGACGTCATGCAAGCAACCGGTCGTAAAAACTATGCCTAATTCTTTCTGCAATATATTTAAGAAATGTGTTACTTACTACCTATTTTGAGAATGGACTTTGGATCTTCTAACGTCTTCCATGACAGTGTACCTGGATCGACCGTACCACTCCTTTTGATAGGAACGACATTGATGACTTGGATGTGCATGACACGAATTATAATCAGTCTTTTCGAAAAACAATAATCTATGTTACATGAGTTGGCTGTAAAATATGATTGTGATTTGTGAATGAATGACCAATTAATTATGAATGTTAATTTGATTTAAATTTTTAGACCACTCCCTTGTCTCATATAATCACATGGGAAAAATACTTTTGGAGAATCGTTTTTGTTTTTTTTGTAGTGGTAGAGCTACGCTATACAGAGTTATGTCTACAGGACGAATGGGCTGGCTCGACGGTTTGATACCACTGTCTCACGGAAAACTGACGTAAAGTGACACATTGCTGATGTGTTTCAATAGGTGAATGAGATTTCTAGTGGATCAAATAAGGATGGTAACGTGCCTATGATTCTTTTGTTGAGTGTTTATGGGTGGAGGAGATCGCTAACCATCAGGTGATCCACCTGATCTTGTGCCAATTTTGGCAATAAGGGGTTATCAGGGTTAACGCAATGAAAAACATAAAAGTGGGTTCAGACCAAACGAACCAAAAACTATGGATATGGTAAACTATAGTTCGTTTTTAGAAAAACAAAGAGAGAAAGAACAACGAAGGAATGACATAGAATAAACATAGAATTCTATTGGTCTAAACCCACCTTAAAAACATATGCAAAACAAAAGTTTATGAGTCAATATACAACTGTTATTGCTGAAATAATAAACATTATCAAAATCTGCGGTTTTGTAGAGAGAGCCTCGTTACATTTGTCTGCTCCACAAGCATCGCATTTCTTTGCTTCTTTAGTTACATTGTCACAGACTGTCTTGTTTTGGTTAGATCTCGCAGCACATCCTCGTTCGATAACATCTCTGCCATTGTTATTAACTGGAAATATAAATGGCTTAGTTAGTACTTATTATTCCGCCAACAGCGAATTCACCTTCTCATCGAATTTATCTATCAAGAATGAATAATACTCGCGACCTTCCTTTTAACTTATGTCTATTGCACTTTGTGTAATAGATAACGGGACCAACAAAAGAATTACTTGAAAAGTTGCTTCATCAACTGCCCTCGAAATCAATGAAATTATTTTAAAGTTGGTTTGCCCGTAATAAAACTGAGTGCCTACGACTACCTTCCAAGTCCACCGACCGCCATCACTTTCCCTACTTCTAGGGAATAAGGTATTATTTTGTATATTCATTATTTATTTAATTATAATTGATATGGATAATGATAACCTCTCGCCTCTTTGATTTAGTGGCAGCGTATATTGATTTGTGAACCTAGAAGTTGTGAGTTCGATTTCAAGATCCAGCATGATGTTTTTGTAACACGAATTACCCAGAATTGTATACACCATCGTGAAGGTAAACGTCAGGTAGGCAGTCGGTCATAAAAACTAAGCCAAATCCTTTCTGTATTATGCTCGAAATTGTGTTGCATCGACCCCATATCGACAATCGATATCGAAACCTAGTTGCGCAAACTATGTATACTTTGTGGAATTACCTGTTCTGCTATAACAATAATAACTAACCGCAGCTCTCCCTCTGTCTCCATAAACATTATTTATGCTTTTAAGTGATATGTTACGTTTTCTTCTTGATAATCTTGATAAACGTTGTAACAGCACTGTGCCGGGTGTAGTTATGATAGCTGGTAGATATTTATCCTCAGAAGCAAGGGGTAGTTTCGCCTCGTTAACAGAAAATGGTGTCACCTCAGTAGTAGAAGGTAGTGTTGACTCGGTACTAGGAGGTAGTGACGCATAGGTAGCAGGAGGTAATGTCGTATCAGTAGCAATCGGTAGAGTCGCGTCCGTAGCAGGAGGTAAGGTTAAATCCGTAGCAGGAGATAGTGTTGCTCCAGTAGCAGGACGTAAGGTTGAATCCATAGCAGGAGGTAGTATTGCATCAGTAGCAGGCAGTAATGTCGCATCAGTAGCAGGCGGTAATGTTGAATCCATAACAGGAGGTAGTGTCCCCTCGGTAGCAAAAGGTAGTGTTGCATCAATAGCAGGGGGTAGTGTCAAATCCGTAGCAGGAGATAGTGTTGCTTCAGTAACAGTATGTAAGGTCGAATATGTAGCAAGAGGTAGTATTGCATCAGTAGCAGGCGGTAATGTCGAATCCGTTGCAGGAGGTAGTGTCGCATCGGTAGCAGGATTTTGTGTCGAATTCGTAGCATGTGGTAGTATAGCATCAGTAGCAGGGGGTAGTGTCGAATCCGTAACAGGAGTTAGTGTCGCCTCGGTACTAGGAGGTTGTGTCGAATCCGTAGCAGGAGATAGTGTTGCTTCAATAGCAGGATGTAAGGTAGAATCTGTAGCAGGAAGTAGTATTGCTTCAGTAGCAGGCGGTAATGTCGAATCCGTTGCAGGAGGTAGTGTCACATCGGTAGCAAGAGGTAGTGTCGAATCCGTAACAGGAGTTAGTGTTGCCTCGGTACTAGGAGGTTGTGTCGAATCCGTAGCATGAGATAGTGTTGCTTCAATAGCAGGATGTAAGGTAGAATCTGTAGCAGGAAGTAGTATTGCTTCAGTAGCAGGCGGTAATGTCGAATCCGTTGCAGGAGGTAGTGTCACATCGGTAGCAGGAGGTTGTGTCGAATTCGTAGCATGTGGTAGTCTTGCATCAGTAGCAGGCGGTAATGCCGAATCCGTAGCAGGAGGTAGTGTCCCATCGGTAGCAGGAGGTTGTGTCGAATTCGTAGCATGTGGTAGTCTTGCATCAGTAGCAGGCGGTAATGTCGAATCCGTTGCAGGAGGTAGTGTCGCTTCTGTAGCAGGATTTTGTGTCGAATTCGTAGCATGTGGTAGTATAGCATCAGTAGCAGGGGGTAGTGTCGAATCCGTAACAGGAGTTATCGTCGCCTCGGTAGTAGGAGGTAGATTTGCATTAATAGCAGGCGGTAGTATCGAATCCGTAGCAGGAGATAGTGTTGCTTCAATAGCAGGATGTAAGGTCGAATCTGTAGCAGGAGGTAGTGTCGCATCGGTAGCAGGAGATAGTGGGGCCTCAGTTGCAGAAGTTAACGTCGCATCATTACCAGGAGGCAATGTCACGTCATTAGCAGGTGGCAATGTTATCTCGATTACAGGAAATAGTATCGCCTCAATAGCAGCAGGTAGCGTCGTATCGAAAACAGGAAGTAATGTCGCGTCATTGCCAGGTGGCAATGTTGTCTCTGTTGTAGGAGGTAGTGTCGTTTCTATAGCAAGAGGTAGTGTTGAATGCGTAGCCAGAGGTAGTAACGCATCAGTATAAGGAGCAAGTGTCGTCTCGATAGCAGGAGATGGTGTCACCTCGGTTACGGGCGGCGTTGTCATTTCAGTAGGTAGCAGCAAAGTAGTATTATTGGTCGGTAGCGGTGTAGTTTCGGTAAGTGGCAATAGGGTCGTCATAGTAGCTGGCAAGGGTGTTGTTTCGATGCCAGGCGGCCGAGTCGTGACGGTAACCAGCGGCCATGTCGTCTCGGTAGCTAGCATTAGTGTAGTCTCGGCATCTGGTGGCTGTGGCGTTTCGGTATCTGGTTGCCGCGTCGTCTCAGTAGCTGGCAGCAGGAATGTCGTAGTAGTCGGCGGCCATGCAGTTCCGATACCTAACAGCCGTGTCGTATCGGTACCTGGTGGCAATGTTGTGGCTGTAGCTGGCGGCAACGGGGTAGCGGGTTGTGATGCCACCCCAGCAGCCAGCGGCCATATCATTTCGATAGTTGGCACTGGTGTCGTTGTGGTATCTGTTAGGAATGTCATCTCGGTAGCAGGAAGTAGTGTCGCCTCGGTAGCAGGTGGTGGTGTCGCCTCAGTGATAAGCAGTGGTGTCGTCTCGGTAGCAGGCGGTGTTGTCATCTCAGTTGTAGGAGGTAGTGTCGCGTTATTAACAGGAGGTAATGTCATCTCGGTGGTAGGAGGTAGTGTTGCGTCATTAACAGGAGGCAGTGTCATCTCGGTGGCAGGAGGTAGTGTTTCCTCGGTAGTAGGAGGTAGAGTCATTATTATCTCATTAACAGGAGGCATTATTATCTCGGTGGCAGGAGGTAGTGTTGCCTCGGTAGCAGGAGGTAGTGTCGCCTCAGTGGCAAATGTTAGTGTCGCATCGGTAGTAGGAGGTAGTGTCGCCTCGGTAGCAGGAAGTAGTAACGCCTCGGTAGTAGGAGGTAGTGTCGTGTCATTAACAGGAGGCAATGTCATCTCGGTGGCAGGAGGTAGAATTTCCTGGGTAGTAGGAGATAGTGTCGCTTCATTAACAGGACGCAATGTCATCTCAGTGGCAGGAGGTAGTGTTGCTTCGGTAGCAGGAGGTAGTGTCGCCTCAGTGGCAAGTGCTAGTGTCGCATCGGTAGCAGGAGGTAGTGTAGCATCGGTAGCAGGAGGTAGTGTCGCCTCGGTAGCAGGAAGTAGTAACGCCTCGGTAGTAGGAGATAGTGTCGCTTCATTAACAGGACGCAATGTCATCTCAGTGCCAGGAGGTAGTATTGCTTCGGTAGCAGGAGGTAGTGTCGCCTCGGTAGCAGGGGGCAGTGTCATCTCGGTAGTAGGAGGTAGTGTTGCGTCATTTACAGGAGGCAGTGTCATCTCGGTGGCAGGAAGTAGTATTTCCTCTGTAGTAGGAGGTATAGGCGCGTTATTAACAGGAGGCATTATTATATCGGTGGCAGGAGGTAGTGTTGCCTCGGTAGCAGGAGGTAGTGTCGCCTCAGTGGCAAGTGCTAGTATCGCATCGGTAGCAGGAGGTAGTGTCGCCTCGGTAGCAAGAAGTAGTAACGCCTCGGTAGTAGGAGGCAGTGTCGTCTCGATGGCAGGCGGTGGTGTCGCCTCGGTAGCAGGAGGTAGTGTCACCTCGATGGCAGGCGGTGGTGTCGTCTCGGTAGCAGGAGGCAGTGTCGCCTGGGTAGCAGCTGGTACTGTCGTCTCGGTAGCAAGAAGTATTGGCGCTTCGGTAGCAGGAGGTAGGGTCGCCTCGATGGCAGGCGGTGGTGTCGTCTCGGTAGCAGGAGATAGTGTCGCCTGGGTAGCAGGTGGTTCTGTTGCCTCGGTCAGAAGCGGTGTTGACGCATCAGTTGCTGGCGATGGTATCGTCTCGGTAACTGGCAGCGGTGTCGTCATGGTAGCTAGAGGCAATGTCGCCTTGGTTGCTGGCGGCGTTGTCGCCTGAATAGTAGGAGGCGATGTAGCTTTGGTAGCAGGAGATGGCGTAGCCTCAGTAACTGGTGAAACAGTAGTAGTCGAATCACCACCACATTCTACTAATTGTTCACTTCTCACAGTAGGGCAGTCAATGCACTGATAGCATTTAAGACTGTTTACTGCAAAATAAAAACATGATCATATTAATATTTATACGTTGGTTATTATAAAGTGGGGGCTTCCCTAGTGGAAAAAAAATTGACCTGTTTGTCCGTAGATAAGCCTCAGTCTATCACGATGGCCTAATACAGGTTGGTAGACTTCACAAACCTTCGAAATTCTTAGGAAGAAATTTTCAGGTATGCAAGTTTCCTCACTTTCCTCACAATGTTTCCTTCACAAACAATTTAACGTAGAAAAGACAGAGATGCATGCTCTTTTTATAGTTGGTCTCGAACCTCCGACACTCGTCGCGTGGGGAGACGTAAAGGTTATGTCGAGTTCGCCGATCTTACAACCCATTGTTAAGCCGCCCGGGAGAGATGGGAAGCATCCAGGCGACTGTTGGGCCGAGTCCCTAACACTATGTACGACGGCCTAATTATCTAACAGCGGCAATAGAGGTCGGGGGTGATATTGGGATTTTCTACTTAGAATCACCCCGGGGTCTGGTATTTTTGGCGGTTGCACGATATGGTGATAGGCTAGCCCCCTATCACATTTGGGACGGAAATGTGCTCGGCGAAATCTGTTGGGTGTCTAGTTCACAAGTTCATCTCTGCCTACCCCTTCGGGAATACAGGCGTGAGTCTAAGTACATGTGTGAATTTAACTTATCTTCTTCTTGGTCGCACACTTCATTTCTGAAGGTCGTGTCCGTTTTGACTTGTGTCCTTTAGCTTATATTGATTATATTTTTATTATGACTGCCTCGGTGACGTAGTGGTAATGTATGCGCGGTACGACTATCGTCCTTAGGTCTCGGGTTCGATCCCCGGATCGGGCAGTTATATAGGAATTTTTGGTATCAGCCCGGAGTCTGGAATTTGTGCCCGATTTGGCAATAGGCTCGCCCCCTATCATATCTGGGACGGAACTAAGCTCGAAATGTGGGTGTTCTAGTTTGCTAGAGCGCCTCAGCCTACCCCTTCGGGGATACAGGCGTGAGCTTACATTATGATTTTTATTGAACATTAACCCGTCGGAGGCGGCACATATATATGTTCCATAAGCGTATGGGCCACCGGAGGCCGAGCCGCCCGTGACTATTTAATTATGTTTTCCTAAAATTGTTTATTTTGTTGCACTTGGACCGCTCGCTACGCGGTAAATGCTGACTTTGCGAGATACATTTGCTATTTGACACTTGCGGGTTGTTGCGCTAGTATGGCACCTTTGCTTGTATATTGAGAGATCATATGGGGAATTAGCGCTACATGTAGCCAATAATTTAATAAAATAAATAAATCTAGTTTGAAATGCGAAAGAACATACCTATAGGTAAATAAATAAATAAATAACACCCAACAGTCACATACATAGTCCTGACCCAACACTAAGATCGAATCTTGTGTGGTGGGTATCAGGAACCACGAGACACTTTCGGTCTCACAACACCCAGACTCGAAACAAATATTTGTAGGCCATACAAACATTTATTTTTCTCGGTGCGGGGATCGAACCCGCGGCCTCCCGCTTCACAGCCTGCTACTCGCCCGCTGCGCCACGGAGGCTGTCAAATAATAAACTGTTATAGCATCTAAAGTGTGGCTGAGTGGCCACTTATCAGCTCTGATCAAATATATATTATGAGTAACTATTAGCTTCAGATATTTAAGAAAACATTAAATTTTTTTTAACAAACTAATAAAATAATGTTTTTTCTTTTTTGTGTCTTTCTCAGTGCACACGCATGTGGTATCTATTCTAGACAAATATTATACCTTTAATAAGAAGGTACAATAAAATTTACAATAACCCTAAATAGATATAGATACCTACTAGATAGACTTGACAAATTAATTACAGAAAATAAACTATTAACAACAATAATATGTAAGAACATGGGCATTCTATTTAAAAAAAATTAGGGATACTTAATATTTTAAATCAACGTATCAAATATTGAATATAATGAGTTTCCAGTATATAGACATTCATAATCATTCCAATTAGAGTCATAGAGTAAAGGTGAATAGAGAGGCCAAGGGGTGAAAAAAGGTAGTACAAATATAAATGTGACACTCACCTGCAACTATTATGTGCACGAAGGAAAAGAATATCAGCAATCTTTTATCCATTGCCTCACATTACTTGCACGTGTAATGGATCTTAGGAAAGCAGTGTTTTTCGTTTTATACCTATATAAAGTAAACAACGTGTTACAAAAATGTATGGACGTATTAAGGGGAAACACCTTATTAAATGAGTGTTTATACCAACCGTGGTATTCCGCTAAAGTAGTGTTGCGTTCGTCGCTGAAACAGCAACGAACTGTCAAGTTTTGTATGAAAATCTGACGTTTGGTTGCGGTTTCAGGGTTGAAAGCAAGGCTGTTTTTTAACAGTATAACACGCTTGATTTCGTCAGTCAATGTTACATTAATTTTTATAAACTAATAACTGCTAGTGGCAAATTATTATTATGAATGTTGTTGAAGATTAAACGACCGATTTCAAAAAAAGGTGATAAATTCCTCTGTATTTTTTATGTATGTTACGATATCTCGGAAAAATGTGGACCCATTTTTAAGTCTCTGTGTTGTTTACCGGGTGTTTCATAAAATTGGTACCAATAACAATTCGACATACAGGGAGAACGATTTAAAGCGCAATGGTAAAGTAAAAAAATAAAAATTGTATATAATTTTTTTAATCAATTAATAATACAATTTTAAAATTGGAATGCGACCTGAAAGTAGTCGCCAACATGGAATGGCTTTGTATGTGCTATAATTATTTACCCCATATGTAAGTGGTTTGTAAATATAATGCAGCAGACCCAATGAACCAGAAAACAATATTTCGTAACAAATTCAAATTTCCATTATTCAAAAACTATGAGCCTTACGAAATTTTTAATTCTTTACCGCACGACTGCTAGCCATCCTCTCTTTAAGTGTAGTTATTATTGATACCTACTTAATAAAGCACCCTGTATATCTTATTCCAAGGGCTGTCTCATATATGGATACATATATTTAAAAGATACATTAGAGATTAAGATCGGATACATTTTAAAGTCAGTCGGTTAAGTTTTTATTGATATTATATTTGCACAAACTAAGCACAACCACTAGACATCGATATATTACTTATTCTGTAAAAAAATATATCAACGTAGTGGTGACTGGTTATAGTGGGGGACGGGTGTATTATTTCTTTGAGTACACATATATTGCGAAAATATAAACACTGTAGCATTCTTAACGTATACATGATGCTTCTATACCTACTTATGTACCTATTAAAATCATACATATACTCACGCTTGTATCCTTGAAGGGGTAGGCAGAGGCGAACTAGGGAACTAGAACATCGACATTCGTCGAGCTCATTTTCGTCCCAGATGTGTGATAGTTGGCCATATTAGCCGAAGTGAAGTAACATACAAAAATATTATGAATTTCCTCATATTTTTAAAGTCGTTGAAAATAATAACGATATATATTCATATTTTTCCTTGCATACAGCGATAGCTCTGTTGGGAGTGGTAAGGACTGCCGAGATGAGTGTCGGAGGTTCGAGACCCACCCAAAAAGGAGCATACACCTCTGACTTTTCTATGTTAAGTATGTTTTCATTATGAAATATCGCCTGCTATAACAGTAAAGGGAAACATCGTGAAGAAACCTGCATATCCGAGAAATTCAAAGGTATGTAAAGTCTACTAACCCGCATTTGACCAACGTGGTATACTAAGGCCTTACCTCCTCTCATTAGTACAGAAAGCCCGTGTCCAGCAGTGGGACAGTAATATTACAGGTATTATTTTTCCTTGCACCTGTCCTAATCCCACTCTATTTTCTCTTTATAGTAACTGGTGGTCGCCTAGTGGTCGAAATTCGACCATAATTTCATAAATAAAGATCATAATATATATGTGTGTATATAGTGTGTCATTTAAACAGTAGTGTATATTTATTTTAATTATTTAACTTATTGCTAATGCATTTTATCAACCGACGTCACAAAGGAGAAGGTGCTCATTGGGTACCTACTTGACTAATTTTTTAAATTAATTTTATAAGAAATTTACGCTATCTAAAATATAGCACTGAAAGAATTATTGAAATATTCTCAAAAATAAAAAAGTTATAAGCTTTTGAAATTTTGTGCAACTTTCAAACAGCGGGAAAGAGAAATATCAGTAAAATCACGTCAGTGCTTAAACGGCACGTGCGTTAGAAAGGGATAGCAAGATATCCCCACTACATCCCCACTCTTGCTCATTACAGAATTTAAAATATGAATTACTGACTCATTTTCAACCAATTTCGATGCAGATTTTACTGAAGAGTTTCTTTTTTGTTTTATTTGCTAGTACATATAAAAATGTGTACAAAATCAAACATAGTCAAGTACCCAATTCGCATGTTTTTTTATATGTTCTCCGATATCTCCGCCAAATGTGGATCGATTTTCGAGATGCTTTTTGTGTTCGAGCTTATTCCAACGGTGGTCTAATAAAAATGATCATGAAAATCGGTTTATATTGGGTGGAGATATCACTTAAAAGAAATAAAGACGTATTGACTCCCTCACTGCTCACTCCCTGACTGCCTCGGTGGCGTGGTAGTATTTCGGTACGACTACGGTTCTGAGGCCTCGGGTTCGATCCCCGGGTCGGGCAAAGTGATATTGGATTTTTCCATATCAGTCCGGAGTCTGGAATTTGTGCCCGATATGGCGATAGGCTCGCCCCCTATCACATCTGGGACGGAACTAAGCTCGGCGAAATGTGGGTGTTCTAGTTCGCTAGTGCACCTCTGCATACCCCTTCGGGGATACAGGCCTGAGCTTATGTTATGTTATGTTATGACTCCCTCATTTTGTCAAGTCGGTTGAAACATAAAAAAAAATTTTCTTAATAATATTAGTATGGATGATAAATTAAAATATAAACAACCTATAATAATACAGGTAGAACCTACATTGTGTAGTGTATTTAACACTTGAGTATTTATCGTGATATATCGTGTAATTGTAATACAGATAACGGTACATAACCCTTGGTACATTCAAACATTAAATGCGTAATTGTACCATAAAGCAGGCTTAATAGAATTCACTTAATTATCATAAATGGTTTAAAAAACGTCGCCCAATAGAAGGAACATTAATTTCCAAACTAAAAACCGGCCAATTTGGTACTTGAGTAATTCATCATCATCATCATCATCTGCCACATGACGTCCACTGCTAAACATAGGCTCATTATTTAAAATTAATTTTCTATGCAATTTACGTCATCTAAAACATACCCCAGAAAGAAATATTGAAATAAAAAAGTTACAAGCCTTTGAAGCTTAGCGTAACCTTCAAACTGCGCGAAAGAAAAGTATCAGTATAATCACGTCACGGCCATAACGGTGCGTTGGAAAGGTATAGCAAGATGTCCCCACTACGCCCCGGCTCATGCTCATTATAGGATTTAAAATATGAATTACTGCCTCATTTTTCAACTTATTTCGATACAATTTTTACAGAAGGGTTTATTTTTTTGTTTTATTTGCTGTTACATATAAAAATATGTGTTAAATCAAACATAGTCAAGTACACAATTGCGTGTCTGTCCCCGAACACAGATCGAAGGATTCTTAAGTACATGTGAATGTTATTGAAATATAATTTATTTATTTAAACAATTTTAGAACGGTTTATTAATCAATTACTCTAAAATGAACACATTCGTACAAAATAATACTAATATTACAAAAGCATCTGAAATAATAAATATTATATAACGAAGGCAAACCGACATAAGCTGGGCCTACGTGTCCGCGAACAGATAGCAGTCATTTTAACGGATTTACTTCAACAAACGAGTTTAGCGGAGACAACGTGCGAGTAATGGAGGAGAAAGCGTGAGCTACGGTGCAACATATGGGCACAGCCAGGAGACAGTGCCTTCTACTTCGGACATAATTGCTAGCATATAGCCTAAGCAGCTTATTGGATCAGTCCGGGGATTCTGCTACATAACTTAAGCATGGTCATACATACGCCCTTCTTATTTCCAGTGATATAGCTGTTGCCGTTGTTGATGTCTTGGGTTCGATTCCCAAGTCGGGTGGGTGTTTTTCTAACACTAACTATGTATCCAAGACTGGATAACCCAGATGGGGATTGACGTCAAGCAGGTAGTCGGTAGTAAAAATTTTTTAGTGGTAGAGCCACGTTGTAGATAGTACAAATAAACTAACACATAATCTATATATATAAAAATGAAACCCGTTTTCCGTTGTCATCGCATCACGCGTGAACGGCTGGACCGATTTCGCTAATTCTTTTTTTAGAATATTCCTCGAAGTACGAGGATGGTTCTTACGGAGAGAAAAAAATGAAAAATTGTCTGAAAAAGTCTAAAAACAACACTTTTCTGTACTCCCATACAATCGATTCGTAATAATACTTAAAAGTCAATTTGAACTTTAATACCATACCATAAAGTTCAAGTATTAGTGGAGAGGTTCCGGGAAGGCAAAACAATTGAGTGTCGTTAGTATCTACTGGTTCGATTTGAAAAATTCTTTTTGTGTTGGATAGCCCAATTATCGACGGTGGTTCATCACGCTATGACCAATAGGAGCGGAGCAGAAATGAAAAATGTTTAAAGCCGGGGAAGTTGGTATCTCAGAAACTACTGGTTCGAATTGAAAAATTCTTTTTGTGTTGGATAGCCTATTTATCGAGGATGGCTATAGGCTATATAACATCACGCTATGACCAATAGGAGCGGAGCAGAAATGAAAAATGTTTTAAAGCGGGGAAGTTGATATCTCGGAAACTACTGGTTCGATGTGAAAAATTCTTTTAGTGTTGACCGACGGGTTGAATGATGGGGTCACTAAGGGATACCTGACGGGGTGACTGATGGGGTGACTGACGGGGTGACAGACGGGTTACAGACGGGGTGACAGACGGGTGACATGCGGGGTGACAGACGGGTGACAGACGGGGTGACAGATGGGTGACAGGCGGGGTGACAGATGGGGTGACAGGCAGGGTGACCGACGGGGTGACCGACGGGGTGACAGACGGGTGACAGGCGGGGTGACAGACGGGTAACAGACGGGTTGACAGACGGGGTGACAGACGGGTGACAGACGGGGTGACAGATGGGTGACAGGCGGGGTGACATACGGGGTGACAGACAGGGTGACAGACGGGGTGACAGGCAGGGTGACAGACAGGGTGACTGATGGGGTGACAGACGGGTGTCAGGCGGGGTGACGGCAGGGTGACAGACAGGGTGAGTGATGGGGTGTCAGCCGATGTGACAGACGGATTACAGACTGGGTGACAGACGGGTGACAGGCTGGGTGACAGACGGGGTGACAGATGTGGTGACAGGCAGGGTGACTGATGGGGTGACTGACGGGGTGACAGACGGGTTACAGACGGGGTGACAGACGGGTGACAGACGGGTGACAGGCTGGGTGACAGGCGGGGTGACAGACGGGGTGATTGACGGAACCGCACCGAAGTCACGTACTATCTCTCGAAGTTTAGCAAAACATATCATTACCTTTTTAGAATTATTGTGCTATAGGTGCCTACGACTCACTCTTTCAACCCTCTCTCTCATACGCAGACGAAGTTGCGCGGGTCAGCTAGTCTATATATATAAAAATGAAACCCGTTTTCCGTTGTCACGGCATCACGCGTGAACGGCTGGACCGATTTCGTTAATTCTTTTTTTAGAATATTCCTCGAAGTACGAGGATGGTTCTTACGGAGAGAAAAAATTTAAAAATTGCCTAAAAAGTCTAAAAACAACACTTTTCTATACTCCCATACAATCGATTCGTAATAATACTTAAAAGTCAATTTGAACTTTAATTCCATACGATAAAGTTCAAATTTTAGTGGAGAGGTTCCGGGAAGGCAAAACAATTGAGTGACGTCAATATTCATCGATATAATAATATACCTAGTTGCACAGTTCCATACAAATATCATTGTAAACAGTGTCCTCGACAGACAAAACAAATAAACATCACAAATTTAATTAAATTAACACAAATATGACCTTATAGACGCGGCATAAAGTAGCTTTTTAAATTGAATGTTCAAACGTTCCTATATTCGAAATTTTTGAATTTCTAATCGTTTTTGAATTTGACAATAATTTGACACTATTAAAAGAAACATTCTAGTCACTTGGACAAAGATTGAATGGAGTCGAATAGTTCTTGTATTTATCTGTGAGAAATTTTGACCACGTGGCGTACAATGTAGATGAGAATGGCGATATCTCTATAATAATTTTACTTACATTAAGAGATAGATAGAGTATAAATGTTTAGAAGATAACAAAGCTTATGAGTTATGAATATGAAATAAGCATTGTTTTGCCTTAGCGTGATTCATAAATAAATAAATAACACCCAACAGTCACATACATAGTCCTGGCCCCACACTAAGATCGTCCTTTGCTCTTTAGATTCTTAATAATTTCTTTTAGACTATACATTTCGTTTTCTTAATATTTTGTTCTGCCTTTTTAAGTTTCGCACTAAATTAGATTTAAGTTTAAATTTTTGGTTGCGTTCTTTCAAATTATCTTTCAAAAATAACGTCTTAGGTGTGTTAAAGATTGATGAAAATTCTGATGGTATTGGTGATCCTTCATTATTTATTGGTTCAATTGCTGGTTCCTGGAAATGAATATGTTTCCAATAAATGATGACGCCACAATTACTGTTGTAGTAATTATGCCTAACGACCGGTTCCAATAAATGATCTCAATCCGAGAATCCAAGATAAAAATGAAGAATTAAAAAATGAAAAATCGCGAGAATGAACCATTAAAATTATTATTTGACAGCGGAATGTTCAACTTTGTTCATGTTGGCAATTTTTTATGATCTGCACACTTTGATTGAAAACATTTATTAGAATTAGCCGCAAATTATTAAATAGTCATTTTACATGGCAGTATGTACTTAGTATATGCTTACTATTGATGAATTCTGTATCAAATATTTTTCAACTATTACACTTGTACTGCACCCTGCCTCATTTAAACTTGTAGTTACGACAATCTAAAATAAAGTCAATAAATGTGGCAATATTTATTTATTTATTTATTTATAGGTACACCAACAGCATACATATTGTTAAATTAAATAGTAAACATTAGTTAAGGACAATGTAGCTGATGACAATTTATCACCTTTATTTTTGGTACAGCATTCTTTTTAATTTTCCTAATCCCTTTTTCTATATCATATCCATCGGAATCGGCAAAATGGTCTGAACAAACCACACTTGAGTAATTGGGTTTAAAATTTTCTTCTCTCCTTTCTTCTGAAATAATTTTACGCCATTTATCTCTTACTATTTCATTTCATGGAAATCTGTAATTAATTAAAAAAAAAAAACAAATTTAAAATAAATATAATATATTTCCAAAAAAAACGACTCCATATATTTCATTGTTCCAAATCATGATTTCAAAAGGGACAAAATATTTTATTAACCGAATTCGTTAAATTAATTATTTATACACGTTTAATACTTAATTTAACATGATTAAGGTTTTAAGAATCAAGTAAGGGAATTATACTTACTTAAAATATGAAATCCCATGTGTTTTGCGCTTTGTAAGAGTGTTATTTTTGCACTCTTTCACAGAGCATTTAGGCATCTTCACAGACGAACGGTCGGCGCCCGACTGACAGCCAACAAGTGCTTACTTACATTTTAAGCACTCGTTGGCTGTCCCACTTTCTGAGCGTCAACTGTGCATCTAGGTATATTATTATATCGATGTCAATATTTGTCAATATTTATACGATGGTAACGTCACTCTGACCCGGCGCGGCGTCCCGAATGGGAGCGGAGCAAAGATGAAAAATGTTAAGAAGCGGGGAAGCTGATATCTCAGAAACTACTGGTTCGAATTGAAAAAATATTTTTTTGTGGGATAGTCTATTTATCGAGGATGGCTATTGGCTATATAACATCACACTATGACCTAAGGGCTGACTGACGAGGTGATTGATGGGGTGACTGACAGGGTGACTGATGGGGTGGCGGACGGGGTGACTGACGAGATGACTGACGAGGTGACTGACGGGGTGACCGACGGGGTCACAGACGGAGTGACAGACGGGGTGACAGACGGATGACAGACGGGGTGACAGACGTATGGCAGACGAGTGACAGATGGGTGACAGACGGGTGACAGACGGGTGACAGACGGGTGACAGACGGGTGACAGACGGGTGACAGACGGGTGACAGACGGGGTGACAATCAATCAGACAGATGGGGTGACCGACTGGGTGACAGACGGGTGACAGACAGGTGACAGACTGGGTGACAGACGAGTGACATACAGGGTGACAGACGGGTAACACACGGGTGACAGACGGAGTGACAAACTGGGTGACAGACGGGTGACAGACGGGGTGACAATCGAGCAGAAAGATGAGGTGACCGACGGCTTGACCGACAGGGTGACTGTCGGGGTGACCGACGGGGTGATGGACGGGGTGACTGACGGAGTAACTGACGGGGTGATGGACGGGGTAATTGACGAGGGTACTGAGTGGGTGACTTACAGGGTGACTGACGAAACCGGACCGAAGTAGATCATCTCATTACCTCCTTTAGAATTATTGGATTATAGGTGCCTACGACTCATTCTTTCAACCCTCTCTCTCCTACGCAGACGAAGTTGCGCGGGTCAGCTAGTCTATATATATAAAAATTAAACCCGTTTTCCGTTGTCACGCCATCACGCGTGAACGGCTGGACCGATTTCGCTAATTCTTTTTTTAGAATACTCATCGAAGTACGAGGATGGTTCTTACGGAGAGAAAAAAATGAAAAATTGTCTGAAAAAGTCTAAAAACAACACTTTTCTGTACTCCCATACAATCGATTCGTAATAATACTTAAAAGTCAATTTGAACTTTAATACCATACCATAAAGTTCAAGTATTAGTGGAGAGGTTCCGGGAAGGCAAAACAATTGAGTGTCGTTAGTATCGTATAAATATTAATGTCAGTATTTGTCAATTGAAAAATTCTTTTTATGTTGGATAGCCCATTTATCGAGGACGGCTATAGGTTATATAACATCACGCTATGACCTAAGGGGTGACTGACGGGGTGACTGACGTGAGGAATGACGGGGTGACTGACAGGCTGACTGATGGGGTGGCGGACGGGGTGACAGACGTATGACAGAGGGGGTGACAGACGGGTGACAGACGGGGTCACAGACGGCTGACAGACGAGTGACAGACGGGTGTCAGACGGGGTGACAGACAGGTGACACACAGGTGACAGACTGGGTGACAGACGAGTGACAGACGGGGTAACAATCGAGCAGACAGATGGGGTGACCGACTGGGTGACAGACAGGTGACAGACGGGGTGCCAGACGGGTGACAGACTTTGTGACCGACGGGGTGATGGATGGGGTGACTGACGGGGTAACCGACAGGGTGATGGACGGGGTGACTGACGGGGTGACTGACGGGGGTACTGACTGGGTAACTGACGGGGTGACTGATGAAACCGGACCGAAGTAGATCATCCTATTACCTCCTTTAGAATTATTGGATTATAGGTGCCTACGACTCATTCTTTCAACCTTCTCTCTCCTACGCAGACGAAGTTGCGCGGGTCAGCTAGTGTATTATAATTTCGGCTCTATTGTATTTTATCCACCAAAATGAGATTTTGGTTATTTATTAGGTGCGTGTTCAGTTCAATTAAATTGATAAATAATACATGTGATCTGAAAGCAGACGCAAGTAAAATTGATAATATAATTAAGATCTATCCAAGGTGTTAAAAGTTCTATGGAAATAAAATTAATACTGTGCAAAATAATTTATTTAATAATTACATTACAAACGCCAACGACATCATTACAATCATTGTGAATAGGGGCACATGTTTTGTGAATGCACCGTTACATTTGTCAGATTCACAAACTTCACATGACTTTACTTCTTCGGGCTTATTGGTACAAACTGTTTCCCCAAGATCAGTTTTTCCCGTGCATCCTCTATAGACAACGTTATAAGTCTCGTTGTACTTTACTGAAACAAATAAGTAGAAATAAGTAACACGACAAAAATGCGGAGTCCCAATAATCCTGTCAATAATTCCTGTCTTTATGGCTAAAGGCAACCCATCAGGAAACAAATGTTAGAATTGTTTGTTGGGTTCTAAAAACAGCTCTTTCTATATTCTTTCGTGTAACGATTTGCCTCGCTTCATTAGTGTTACATATAAATGTAATGCAGGCCGCTTCCAATAGGTCAATCTGAAAATCCTTGGGGGAGGCCTATGTCCAGCAGTGGACGTCCTATGGCTGATGATGATGATGATGATGATGACATATGTAAGCCGAATCCTTTCTCCAAGATGGATGAAAAAGTTCGTTGCACCGACCCACACTGGATCAGGTAAGAGTACCCTACCTAGTGTCACGATCTTACCTGTCGCTTTGAAACAGTTATAAGCCACTTTAACTCCTGCTTTCGGTTCTAAGGAATTTTCAACTTCATTATTTTCATTGTCTGTGGGTGGCTTTAAGGTCGTCGTTGTTGATGGAGTGTTAGCTGGTGGCTCTGGCGCCTTGGTCGTTGTTGTTGATGGAGTATTTGCTGGTGGTTCTGGCGCCTTGGTCGTTGTTGTTGATGGAGTATTTGCTGGTGGTTCTGGCGCCATGGTCGTTGTTGTTGATGGAGTATTTGCTGGTGGTTCTGGTGCCTTGGTCGTTGTTGTTGATGGAGTGTTAGCTGGTGGCTCTGGCGCCTTGGTCGTTGTTGTTGATGGAGTATTTGCTGGTGGTTCTGGCGCCTTGGTCGTTGTTGTTGATGGAGTATTTGCTGGTGGTTCTGGCGCCTTGGTCGTTGTTGTTGATGGAGTGTTTGCTGGTGGTTCGGGAGCCATGGTCGTCGTTGTCGTCGATGTTGTTGTAGGTTTATTAGTAGAAAGTGGAGGGGGCGATGGCGAAGGCGTCGTTATAGTACCACATTCTACCAGTTCATCATCCTTCACAGTAGGACAGTCGACGCATTGATAGCATTTGAGACTGTTAACTGAAAAAAATATATATTTATTATATTTATTTAATTTAATTTAATTTTTTTTTTTAATAAATATCAACAACGTAGTAAAATTTTTACTAAATACTGATCCGCTGGTTCAGGAGCTAATATAAAAATACAGATGCTGCTCTGAGTTACAAATGCAAACAAAAATAAGCACCACTTACACTTCTGCTGTGAAGTTTTAGAACAAGTAATTATTAGATTAAGAAACTACATAAATGATAAAGCTAATATAATAAAATAAGTAAATTGTACAATAATAAAATGGTCTTAAAGTATAATAAAGTGGCAGTATATATGGGCTGCGAACATTTTTACAATTTACCCGGAACTTAATTCACTAAAAGAGGTTAAAATCTCATGCAACCGGTCATAATAACTAAGACAAATGCTTTCAGCAATACGTTGAACATATTTTTTGTGCCGACCCCACATTAAATTAGTATTTGGTTCTCCCGAAAAAGTTAAGATTTTTCCATCTCGAACTTAATTTTACGTTGACGTAGATACAGTCAAAAGCTAAGTACTAATTAATGTGACACATACCTGTAACGACCATGTGCACTAAAGCAGCAAATAGCAAAACCTTTTTACCCATTGCTACACGTTTGATACATCCAGGTATAATGAGCAAAGGAAAACAGTGATTTGTTTTTTATATAAGTATGAAGTGTATACATGCCGTTCACTTCTCTGAGTATGATAAAACGTCCCATTTCTATGTACTAAAGACATTGCAAGCTGTTTGTCTGTCATGTAT
Source organism: Clanis bilineata (assembly GCA_036417725.1). Lineage (NCBI taxonomy): Eukaryota > Metazoa > Arthropoda > Insecta > Lepidoptera > Sphingidae > Clanis > Clanis bilineata. Next base: position 6,493,182 of record CM071139.1, on the reverse strand, counting down.
AAACACATAACCCGGTTCTGTCTAGGGGCTTGCTTCGTCACTTCATGGTTGATTGGGACGGGTATCAACCCTGTGTTTGGATCAGTCACCAGCTTCTCTTGTTGCAAGCCCTTCGATTTTTTTCTCCTCCTTAGGAGTGTGAAGAAGCATAAATAGGCCGGCATCATTCTTTTGACTCATTGTTTGTCGGTAGTCGATGGTTTTTTTTGGCTGCACTGCGCTTATATCATCATCAACCATCAGATATAGCGTAGTCACTATACCATGGCTATAAAAAAAAAACGGTTCAGTAGGTTCATATACCATTAGGTCTCTACATGACATCAAGTCTTTCGGGGGCATATCTGTTACAACAACTTTTTGGAAATATTGTATACTCTGTTTGGTAGAAATAGGTGGACAAAGCGGTGATAGCTCTCCAGGTCTGCTTGCAATTTTGATATATTACCATCAAGTGTAATGAAATCAGAGTTCCGAAATAATAACGGTTGGTTAGGGAATGCATAATGATAAAGATGCACAGGCATCAAGGTATAAATATACACTTACCGATATTATTTATATCAGATCTGTAAAAACAGGTAACATTTGGCTTCCTTAGCTTCAAATGTCATGTTCGAACTTAGTCTTCCTAAATATATCATTCAGTTCTTCGGCTTTCTACGACCTAAATCTCTAGGCACTCCTCGAGCAATCGAATCGCCATTGCTACACACTATTACACATAAGCTCATGTTTGTATTCCCCTAGAGGTAAGCAAAGACACAATAGTGAATTAGAACACCCCATTTCACCGAACTTAGATCCGTCCCGGATGTGATAGAGGGCAAGCCTATTGCCATTTCGAGCACAAATTGCAGACTCCAGGCTGATACTGAATTGAAAATTTCCCATATTTTGCCCGACCCGGGGATTGAACTTGATACCTTAGGACGGTAGTCGTACCGTAATATACTTCGACTTAGCTACTTACTTCTCTTAAGGTAGTCCTTAAGCCTATAGATGGAGTAACTTTCTCGGCAGACATAGGCGAGAACATGGCAGAAATCAGTCATTAGTGAGGATGCGTTATGAGATTCGAGTTTTATCGATTCGAATTTTAAAAATCGGGTTCGTATGAGACGGTTCTGACATATTCTTCGGGAATTAATTAAAATCTCATCAACTAAATGGGCTTTTATAATCATCAGTCGCATGACGAAACTGTTGAACATAAGCGCTACACAATAATTTCGAGACCTACCTATGGAATCATCCATGACTTCCTTCGACCTTCATGAAATCGTTTGCCCACCTAAAACGGGTTTTAATATATGATTTTATTTTAAAAACGTTTCGGATAACTAAGTTATCTGGCCTTGCATTTTCCAAGCTGTTTGAATGAATCTGAATGAATGAATCTGCAAATCTGGTAAATATATCACTAGAAATTGGGGTACCTATATCCACCTAGTAGTTAGTTCGAAAATAAATTAATTATGTCGTATTTAAAACATCCTTTGTACATAACTAGAATCTACTCAGTATATCTAATACTTGAGCATTATCACATGATACATCGAAGTATTCTCATAATGATAACGGAATAAATCGCAAAACCTCTTCAACTATTAAATCGATATGGAATACTACAGAAACAATTAACGCAGACTTTCATCACTTATTATTTATTTTTTTTAATAAAAGTTCTCGACAATGAGAAACTATAATTTATGGCTTGTTTAAACAAGTCTTATGCAATTGCATAGACTCATAGAGGAATAAGATATTGCAATAGGTACTCTAGCCTCTCATTGCTCTATAGAGGTATAAATGAAAAGGAATATTCTTACAATACACGAGAGGATATATAATAACAACAAACTGTAGTTTAAAAGAACCCATCATAATATTCGGATTTTCAAAAGACACGACAGGTTCCAAGGTTCTCATCTCAAGGTAATTCTACTAGACAGGATGTTCGGTACACAGAATTTGTGCACTAAGTTTCCAACAATTGACCAACTAATTATAGAGATCTGCTCTTTTGTTCCCTTTTTTCTTTTCTTGTTTTCTTTCTCTTCTCTTTTTAGCCATCAAACGTCAAAAACTCGCCGTGATGTGACACAATTTTACTTCTAAATAGTTTGTCTAGTAGTATACATAGAAGTCTCTGGGCTATCCTAGTAGATATTTCGTTATGGTCTTTAGAATTACTTGTAGTAGAATTTTCACTGCGCGAGTCGTATGTACTGACTGTCTGGCCGTATGTACTGACTGTATGACCATTGCAATGTCTATTCCTATAGACAAACAACATTTTGGAAGCAATTTTGTTCTGATCCAGTATGAGAGCTAACATCTATTGTATCAGTGAGGAGCGTAATCCTATCATCGCTTATCATCAGGCGAGTGGCTACCTCATCTCGCCATATTATATATCTTAAAGATTAAAAATTAGATTATTAGAGTGTTAGAGCCACGTTGTAGACAGAAACGTATGAAATCGATATTTAGTTCTTCGGCTTTCTACGACCATTCCTCGAGCAATCGAATCGCTTGCATCCGTCAGTGCTACATACCTACTATTACACATAAGCTTACTCCTGAATCCCCGAAAAGGTAAGCAAAGGCGTACTAGCGATCAAGAACACCTCATTTCGCCGAACTTAGATCGCTACCATATCTGAAGGGAGCAAGCCTATCGCCATTTCGGGCACAAATTCCAGACTCCAAGCTGATACTAAAACTTCTACAGCACGAATGGGCTGGGTTGACCGGTTTGATACCACTGTCGCACAGAAAACCGACGTAAAGTCACAGCTTGCTGTCGCGTTTCGTTCGGTGAATGAGATTTCGGGTGGCCCATTCCCCCTTTCCTTTCACAACCCCTTTTTCCTCCCCTCCTATTCCCTCCTTTTAGGTTGGCAACTCACCCATGATTCTTTTTGTGTCTTGGGTATCTATGGGCGGTGGAGATCACTTAAGATCAGGTGACCCCTCTGCTCGTTTGCCAGTCTCTGCTATAAAAAAAAACGCCCAACGGTCGCACACGTAGTCCTGTAGCCCGAGCACGAAAAACTAATGTAAATGTAAATGTATTCGAGTTCGCTGCGCACTGATGACGTTTGGTTAATATTTCATACAAATTTCATAGACGCGCATCGAGCTGAAATACATTTACGGTTGTCAGAAATTTTCCTGCTCAGGCCGTTGATCCCACACTACTTATTAACCTGTATCTTTGACTTTCGGTCTCACAACACCCCGACCCCAAACAAATATCTGTCGGCCACACAAACATTTATTTCTTGTGTTTATGAAAAACGTCATTTTAAGTTTATTATTCCTTTATGACGAAAAATAAAAGTGTAGTTTCTGGACAACCCGAGCCAAATGTTTGCACGAGTTGTCTAGTGTATTCATATAACCCATTTATTTGTAGATTTTATTAAAAACATTTTAATCACATGTTATATATTACATATAATATGTAAAATAAATAAATGCACAGTTAATGTGTTGCAGCGGTAATATAGCTACTCTAAAAGCTTTTATAACATTTAACATTTTTATTACAATTATTTCAGTAGCCCGAGCACGAAAAACTAATGTAAATGTAAATGTATTCGAGTTCGCTGCGCACTGATGACGTTTGGTTAATATTTCAAACAAATTTCATAGACGCGCATCGAGTTCGAATACATTTACGGTTGTCAGAAATTTTCCTGCTCAGGCCGCTGATGACAATATGTACCTACATCACATGATAAGTACTTATAATGAGGCACTATACGTAAATGAACATTTAGTACTTGCTAATTTGTATAAGTATGTAATGTATGTATATTTTAATTTATATTAGCTCCATGAAATTCTTATTGAAAATCGGCAATGAATTTATAATACATTGTTCACTATAAATAATACAATATACATAAAAATGGTGACGTGCATTCAAAGTTTTTAATATAATGAAGTTGCTATTGGTCTATTTAAAAGTACTTCTATAACCAAGGCAGAAGGTACTCCTTCTGTGTTTGGTCGAAAAATTGGTGCTTTTTAAAATTAAAAGAAATTGGTCAAATTAATAATTTTTTAGTGAAAGTTTATTTGGACGGTTTGCTTTTATTTAAGGACACTGATTTCATAACTCATAACCTCAGTTAAATGATGTTATTAGTAAACTTTAGTGGTAATGTAACGCACCAAACCACTTAAAGTGAAAGGTGAAGAGGAAAGGGAAGGTGGCACACCTTAAGCCTTTTCCAGACAGTACAATTTTGATTGACAAACAAATAATGTGTAAATTAAGTATGTATTTAGACCTGTGAAATAGGGTTTTCCTGACTGGTCACACGAAGGTCGACAAAACAGTTTTGTACTTCTTTCTTTGTGCTAACACCAAAACAAATACAGTTCTAATTGCATTGGTATTTAGCAAAGCCCCCTACCTCAGAGGAGGTTGATTAAGTAATGTTTAAAAGGATTGAAAAATACATTTGGGCACTTCGTGGTGTGTTAGCGGTAAGCATAAAATGCGTGTGAAACTTATTTCTAGTTTTTTATTGTAGTGCTTCTTATTGCTTATAGTAGAGGTAAGAAGCGACCAGCGCTAAAGCTGCTAGAGGGAGCGAGACTGTCGCTGAGCCGGCGCCGTTGCAGTTGTCCTTGTCGCAGACACTGCAGTGTTCGATTCTGTTGCTGTCTGAGGTGGCCGCCTTGGATGCGTTTTCAATGACGCGGCAGGTGTGGTTCATGTCAGCTGGGTTGACGTCGAAGCAAGTACGGACTGTGTTGCCAGTCTCTGAAAATAAAACATTTATGAGTAAAGTTATGAGTAAACTTTGAAATCGAAAATTCAATCACGACATCTGTGTATGCTGTTTAATGAAAAAAAAAGAAAAGTCAATTGATGATGTAAAAAACAAGCCCGGAGTTTCTTTCCGTTTATTTTCTTGGGTCGTCATCCGTAGGCAGCTAGAGAAAGGCTGGTAGGTTAGCTGGCAGCGGCGTGCAGTCCACATAGACAAAAAGACATTGTCTACCCTGACAAATCGACAAGGAAATAAAATAAATCTTAACTAATACCGATTTAAAAATTGCCGCGCACGGCGCACGGCTTATCGGTAGGTATCAAGCGGCACGTAGCGCGTACGACACGGTCAGTGACTGACCTTGCACTGATGAGTCTATGATACGTATTTCTGAAGAGCTCAATTTGCACGCATTAAAGCTGTTTTTTCTATGATCACACGGTTGTGTCGACCGTAGTGGCGTACGCTTATTGGTGAAATCAATGCACAAAAGTCAAGATTTAGATGTCGCCTCCTGTCAAACTCAAGTATAGTACGAACAATTTGAAAATGCGTTCACTTGTCATGTTATCGTCATGGTACAAGTACAATAAACTGAATCGTATAATAATGTTCACTCATGATCGATACATTCAGCATTCTTTCGTTCGTTCTCCAATAAATTTGATGTTGTCTTGTTTATTTACTATTTAAAGATTTTTTGTTGAAAACTTGTAATATATATTTTCATTGAAATGAAGTAGGTTAATAATAATAATATAAACATTTGTTTCTTCTGTGAGAATTGTGGTAAAATGTGTTTACTAAATGCTATTTTTCGAAACTTTCTTAAGACGAAAAAATCTACTATTTGGTACACAGAGGACAATCGAATTTCAAGTGCAACAATGTATTAAAGTGGAGTATGAAATGCAAGTATTTATTTATACACAAAGTAAAGTTACTTATATGGTTATGATAACTATTTATTTGTAGCTACTAGATAGTTAAAGTACCTGCATGTAATTGTGGTGACCCATTTGACTCATCATGAAAGCTATTTTGCGGATTCGTCTTTTAGTTTCATTTAATAACTTTAACTCACCATTTTATTATTTACTAAATAGTTGTCATATTATTAATTAAAAAGATATGCGTCACGAATGTAGGAAAATTTTGATAACCTACATATTTCTTTGTTTAAATGCGCTAATGTCTGGTATTAAAGCACCTAGAATAACATAAGCTCACGCCTGTATCCCCAAAGGGGTAGGCAGAGGCGTACTAGCGGACTAGAATACCCACATTTCCCCGAGCTTAGTTCCGTCACAGTTGTGATAGGGGTGAGCCTATCGCCATATTGTCCAGACTCTGGGCTGATATTGAAAAAAAAACAATATCCTATTAGGAAGGCAGACTATTTCTGAATAAATAGGTTACCTTTTTGTAGCGGGAAAAGACACAAGGGAACTTTTATTAGTATCTATACCACTTATGGGAGGAATTTAATATTTTGCCTACCCTATGGAATATGTCTGTGCACGTCCCTGTTAGCTGGGATAGGACCTTATAGTCCACGGCGTGATTTTCCTTATCCACATTTCGAGACAAATCCTACAAGCTTCCTGTTTTATTTTCCCGACGATTCCCTGCTTGCATTCCTGCCATATCCCGTTCCTTCCCTTTCCTACAAATGACAACCCTTTATCTAAGCCCCATCCTTATTATTGTGTCTATACCTGCTTGCTTGTTTTCTAAATTAATAGTGTTGACCAATAAACATTTTTATTTCATTTTACTTTTCTTTATTTATAAACTGAGGAGTTAACTTCGTATTCCTTCATCAGATCTTGACCATTACGACACGCCCCACAGAGTAAGCTCAACACATAAAGAATCTTTAAAATCTGTCCACATTTGCCGGGGTAATCGAGTACCAGGTACACAAAGAAATACAGAGGAACAGAGACCTTACATCTTTTATTGACAAACAGCTCGCCCGGGGAGGTACCATTGTCTCATTGTTTCATAGAAAACTATAAAGTGTAAAGTGGCAGCTTGACGCATTTCGTAGGCTACGTAGGGCACTCAATAACTAGGGGACTTTTCCGGTCAAGTGGATTATATTATATGAGTAATTGCCTCATCCATATATGAGTAAGAACGCTGCGTGTCTCTCAACCACTCAGGATGTATGGCATACGACGTGACTGGAGCGGCATGAGGAAATAGATAGGATTCAAGCAATACACTAGCAGGCCCGATCCGTGAGTGAAGAAAAATGTTTGTTTACACTCTTACACATCCCCTCCACCTCCCATGCTAACGTAAACATTGGTACATTAATTTTTCAATGTGTACTGGTTTCTCCTCATGATATGATATATGAGATATTTGATTCGGATCAGGGTGTTGTGGGACCGAAAGTCTCTCGTAGTGTACCAGATATATAGATAGATACAAACTCCTGATACCCACGACACAAGACTCGATCTTAGTGTGGAGTCAGGACCATATATGTAACTGTTGGGTGTATTTATTTATTTATTTAATCTTTATTAAACGAAAATCCAATAAAGTAAAAATTACTGCTGACGTAATCACCATCCAGATCCCATCCCCCCATGGCATCAAAAATAAGCAATGCCCCCCGTCCACCTGGTGCTTACATAGGACTTAAATGCCCCCTTGTCTGTGTGTGGCGAGTAAGCAGCAGGGATAACCTGTCCACTTCGTGTGCAGCATTATTAACGCATATCAGTACCGTGAACCAACCAGTCCTAACCAAGCCGAATCCTTACTGTAACATGCTTGAAAATGTGTGTTGCGCCGACCCCACATTATGTAAGATAAGTGCAGGTGGAAAGAAAGAAGTGCCGTGAACTTCGGCAGTGTACCTTAACTATTTTCTGGAGCACACTAGCTTATCAAATCATAAGCTAAGCTCACGCCTGTATTCCCGAAGGGGTAGGCAGAGGCGCACTAGCGAACTAGAACACCCACATTTCGCCGAGCTTAGTTCGGTCCCAGATGTGATAGGGGGCGAGCCTATCGCCATATCGGGCGCAAATTTCAGACTCCGGGCTGATATGAAAAAATCCAATATCACTTTGCCCGACCCGGGGATCGAACCCGAGACCTCAGAACCGTAGTCGTACCGAAATACCACCACGCCACCGAGGCAGTCACTCACTTATCAAATCACCCAATATATCGAGGGTTGGGTGCTAAAACCCAATAAGTGCCAAAAAGTAAAAAAACGTTTTATTTATTCATTCTAATGCATTTTTCACGCTCTGTCCAATGGTGTAATCAAATAAGCGGAATTCACAGTATTATGTAATTTACTTGATGCAAAAGACTTAAAAATATTTTTTAATTATGACATGTCCGAGAATTTTCGTAGCATAGATGTCTGTAAAATGTCCATAAATACGCCTAAAACTAGAGTTAAAAGGCGGTCTAACCCGCCTTCAGTTAATGTTCAATTTCCAGCTGAAATAGAGCGCTTATATTCTAGTCAATTACCAGTCAGCCTTGCTAAAAAGAAAGACCTCATAAATATGTGCGAAAAACTTATCATACCCGAGGAAACTACATGCATGGATACGTGGTATGAAGACTTACACCAAACTACCAGTCTTAGACAGTAATGAAGACTGATTTACCCTTTTTTGTGTTACTTTAAAGGATACACTAATTAGTAAAGTAGAATAAATTTTTAATTTCTTTTGAAGTAAAACCCAATAAGTCGGTACCCTTTGTACCTTATATATTTTTTATAATAAATGAGACTACCCCCGGACATTTAATAATATTTTATAACACTAACTGAATGTATACACTTTTACCACTACATATTTAATTGTAACAATATTCTATGCATAACAGTTAGTTTGGTCCTTGAAACTAAAATATTGAATATCTCGAAATTAAAAATTTCATACTTATTGGGTTTTAACACTCAACCCTCGATATACTTACTCGTCACAATTTTATGACAATATCTGGGGGCTCCCGCCACTGTGCCAAATACTTCTGGAGGCAACAGACCACGCAAGTACAGTTGATTGAAATTTATAGAGTCTTGGGTAGCGCAATCCTGGAAAATAAAAAAAAACATGTATCTTATACATTTTTGCTATTTTCACCATTATTCATTATTATCGAAATCAATATAACATACAATAATTAATGTATATCTGTGAACAATTGTCTAGTTGATCAACATACTATGTAGTACATTTGATTTGATTGAGACAAAGGCTTATCCCTGCCCTTATCCCAACTTTAATGTGGAGTCGGCGCAACACACTTTTCAAGCATGTTGCAAAGAGGATTTGGCTTAGTTTTTACGACCGGCCGCCTGCCTGACGTCAACCCCCTATGACGGATCCAGTCCCAGGCAAATTAAATGAGATTTGCTTGCAAATTTACTTTGCCCGACCTGGGAATCGAACCCACGACGTCCCGGTCCACATCACATACATGCTGCCACTAGACCAAGGAGGCGACAACAAAGACCCCTTATTACGTGGATTAAAGCGCGTATGTGTGCGTGGCCTATCTGTGGTGTCCGTTTAACTACAGGCGAGAGGGTGTCCTCTTTTTATATACGTCCGTGAATAATACACTACTATCGTTGCCGTCCGCTGAGTTTGAAAAAAAACAATAAAAATCAACACAGTCGTACCACTGGAGGTTTAGTGCTCTTGTAGGGGTCGGCACATCCCGGATCCTGTGCTGAGTTGCACTGGTAGCAACGCAAGCACGAACCTGAAAAAAGAACATAAACTTTAATTATTTTTCGAAGTACCTACAACAAAATTAATAGTACACGTTCGTAGAAATGGTGCAAGTGACAGTGCGTCAGATAAATTATAAATGTGACTCGTGAGATTGTTTTGTAAATATTACATTGCTTGTTATCAATATTAAATATTACCTACTAACTATAGCGGGGCAAGCAAGGTTACATAAAAAAATATCTCAAACGTTATTTACGCCGTCCACCACTTATAAAAATGCGAGGGTGCTTATTACGATTTACACCCATCGATATATTATTTAACTAGATGCACAGTTGACGCTCGGAAAATGGGACAGCAAAGGAGTTAGGCACTCCTTTTGCATACAGTCGGACGCCGATAAAATTCAAAATTTCAAAATTCGAATTTAAGAACGCTTGCTCGTTTCGTTTAAAAAGCTACTTTATAACACGGGAAAAGGGTTATTATTGTGTTGATTTATATAGAACTTGTGATCTTTTTCTTTGTTTTATTGCTGAGACCACTTTTTAGGAGGATATTTGCAAAGAACTGTGCATCTAGGGTATATTACATTAATGTTTACACCCTAGAATGTTCTGTGAATGTTCAAAAATCACGTAAGATAGACTACGGTAGATTTTTTTTTTTTTAGATTATAGAAGTAGTCTGGAGTAGTACATACGATTTTTATCCCGGAAAACTGTAGGTGCGGTTCCCTTGGGATACATTTATTAATGAATTTCCACACGAATGAGGTCGCGGGAAAAGTTTGTATATCATAATGTTTGCGCAACGTATCGTATTATTCAGTATTCTGGCGGTCGATGTTGATAGTACCGTTATTTTTGGCAGTCATTTAAAAATAGCCGGGTTACGCATGCTCGCCTCTTGTTCTCTACGGTCCTCGGCACTATTCACGCAAACGCATGCAAATAGCTGAATAGATATTTATGTTATACAATAACAATAAAAGGAGACTCCGGGCTAATATTGAAAATCCAATATCACTTTGCCCGACTCAGGTCGAACCCGAGACCACAGGACGTTAATTGTACCGCGCACGCAATACTACGTCACCGAGGCAGTCGATTTTTTTTTTATAGCTATAGACTGGCAAACGTGCAGGTGGGTCACCTGATGGTAAGTGATCTCCACCGCATAGACACCCAAGATACGAAAAGAATCATGGGTACGTTGCCAACTTCAAAGGAGGGAAATAGGGATTGGGTAAGGGAGGGGGGAACTGGCCCACCGGAAATCTCACTCACCGAACGAAACGCGACAGCGAGCCGCCACTTTACGTCGGTTGTCTGTGGGGCAGTGGTATCAAACCGGTCGAGCCGGTCCATTCGTGCTGTAGACGTTACTGTCTACAGCGTGGCTCTTCCACTCAAAAATAGGAATAGGAATTATATATTTGATACATCATACCGCAAGACTTTACAAGTATCGTCTTGTGAATATAATGGATATGACACCCGACGTCGACGTAGTACATGCGAATTCCACCCGACTGACCGTTTGACAAATTGGTTTAATTAAGTAATTTACTCATATTACTGCCACTGTCCCCTGAGTCCTGACACGTTAATTGGATTTATTCTCCACTCCTTTGAATTTTATGAACAGTAAGGCCTCATTCGCACGACAGCTTTTTCAACGCGCGTTAAAAAAGCGTCTGACGGTGGCGTAGAGTTAATATAACACGATTCCTACCGGATTCTCTTTACCGGACTGTAGTCTTATAAATAAGTATTATTACGCTGAAAAAATACCATTGGCTGCCCTTTTGAAAATTGCCAGTGTTCGCCACTGGCGTCTGAACATGTCTGTTGATATGCGTGCTTGAAAATCATTCTTGCCTTGTTTCTAATAAGGTATATTCTTTGGAATAAAACTATTTTTACGGATTCTATCACGATTTGGTTTTAATTTTTATGCCCGACGTTTCTACGAAGGTATATTCTACAAACCGCAAAAAACGCCGCGTTTTAAAAGCACCCGCGTTTGAACAACTATACTAGAACTCCATTTCAACGTTTTTTTAACGCGCGTTGAAAAAGCTCTCGTGCGAATGAGGCCTTAGATGTAAAGTGGAAGGACGTTTATGTAGGACCATTAGGTATTCCATGGCAAGAGTATAATGAGATAACGCCAGGCAGAAACAAAGTAGAGTGCGGAGTCTGTTGTATGATCATAGAAATATAATACGTTATTACTCTATGGTACGACACAATGTTACACAAAGGTGGTGAATAAAATATTCCACATACAGAATAATGATATTATGTAACGTTGGAATCTAATCCTGCTATTTTCTACCTGCCCTTATCCCACCAATGTAGGGTTGGCGCAACGCACTAGTTCAAGTATATTGCAGAAAAGATTTTGCTTAGTTTTTACGACCGGTTGCCTGCCTGATATCCACCCCCTGTTGAGGGATCCAATCTCAGAAATCTAATCTTGCGAATATAAAAAAAAGAATTTAAACTATTGTTTATACTTCAATGTCTTTAAATGTCTTATATTTCTATCACAAGCCCTTGAATTCTGAAAAGCTACTCAAGCATTTAAGATGAGGAATGGATGTCTAATAGATTGTCTATAACAATGTTTATAAGCTGAAGGAAACTTTCGTAGATTCTAAGGGCGACTTGCAGCTCTTAGATAAACTCGATTTATCGCAAATCTCGACATTAATATAATACGAATGATATGCAGGTTAAATCGAGTTTAGGACTAACTCTAGATTAGTAATAGATCTACAAGTCGCCCTAACAAACTTTACTATGCCTATTAAGGGCGTCTTTTCAACTAACAAACAACTTTATTACAGAAAAGGGGAAATTTACGAGAATGTTTTTGTGGTTCAAATATTACTGGAGCGTGCAAAAATCTCACAAACTATATCCATTATTTTCGTCAGTTCCTTCCTTATTTGGAAAAGGAGTCAATGTAGGTCATGGAACACCATAACAAACTAACAAATTGTAGGTATTTTGCTTCGATATAATTTAGACTGAGGCTGATATCTATAGAGCGAACTTCGACTAAGTCTAAGTCATAGAAACGAACTCGATTCGAACGGTTTGGAATTTTTAAACCGACCTTCGACTTAGTCCGAGCCATTTTTTACAAGAAAAACAGACTGACAGACGGACTAAGCAAAGATTTCATGTAAAAAATGACTCAGACTAAGTCAAAGTTCGATTTAAAAATTCCAAATCCTCACAGAGTTTCTTTCTTTGATTTCTCAGGCTGAGATCTATGGAGTGAACTTCAACTATGTGGTATTATGGAGGAAGTTCAACACTTGTTAATGGAATGTGTCAGGACGAGGTCTTTGAGAGAGACTCTGATAAATGAATTTAAAATTAACTTTTTGGACATTGGGACCTACCAAAGTATATTTTCGGAGCCTTTATCTGGGGCAGCTATAGCTGTATATAGATTTATAGGAAATAATATAGAATAAGTGGGAATAAGACAGTGTTCAGGGTACGATGGGGCTGGCATGGTGAAAATTTCATCAAAAGCCCCTAAAATATATAAGATAAAAAAAAAGAACTTCGACTATGATGAAACAAACTATGTGACGATTTGGAATTTTTAAATACTTTGACATAGTCCGAGTCTTTTGTATTTTCTTTTACTTCTTTTCTTTATTTCTTTCCTGAGCTCGTTTCTTTGACTCAGATTTAGTCGAAGTCGAAGTCTATGAACGTTGAAGATCACTTACCGTCTACTTGCTCGTTTACCAATTATTCCGAAAATACGTAGTAAATAACATATCTCGATAGGCGATACGCTCGCCACATATCACACCTGGGACGGAAATTAGCTCGGCGAAATGTGCGTGTTCTATAGTTCGCGTCTGCCTGGCTCTTCTGGGAAATAGGCGTGATTCTATATAATATGTGTATGTATGTAGTATGGATAATTGTAGCCACAATAAACTTTTTATCTATCTATCTCATCAATATAATATACCCTAGATGTACAGTTCTTTGCAAATATCCTTAAAAGTGGTCTAAGGAATAAACCAAAGAAAAAGATCACAAGATCTTATTAAATCAACACAAATATAATCCTATGCACGCGTTATAAAATAGCTTTTTAAACGAAATGAAAAAGTGTTCTTAAATTTGAATTTTGCAATTTAGAATTCTATCGGCGTCCGACTGTATGCAAAAGTAGTGCTTAAGCACTCCTTTGCTGTCCCATATTCCGAACGTCAACTGTGCATCTAGGTAAATAATATATCGATGATCTATCTATCTAATATATATTCGTATGATATCTATTTTGTTTTGCATTGATCTGGTGTAATTTAACCTTTACTGTACTGCAGTGTGATATCACTTCACCCACTAGTGCTTTTCCATATTAAGGGAATAACACCTTTATGACAGTATGAAAGAAGGTTGAATGACACATAATGCCTAGTTCCTGCGCAATATACGCGAATTTTGTTGATAAATATATTTCACATTTATAGGTACGTAGCTCACCAATGATATTATACTGGTATTAACTTTTCTATCACTCACTCGCGCTCACTTTTCTATTACGAGCTATTCAACTCTTAACCTTTTCTTGAAACATTTAAAGCGGCGATAGCTCAGATGGGAGGGTACGAACTGCCGAGACGAGTGTCGGAGGTTCGAAACCAACCTCAAAAAAGACGCACCTCTGACTTTTCTCCGTTAAGTGTATTTTCACTGTGAATTATCGCTTGCTATAGCGGTGAAGGAAAACATCGTGAGGAAACCTGCTTACCCGAGAAATTCTTCACAATAATTTTAAGGGTATGTGAAGTCTACCAATCCGCATTAGGCCAGCGTGGTAGATTAAGGCCCAACTCCTCTCATTAGTAGAGAAGGCCCGTGCCCAGCAGTGGGACAGTAGTAAAAACTAAAAACGACGGGACCAACTAAAAAATCTATGGAGAAACTGAAAAATATCGTCGATTTCGAGAATAGAGAAAAACTCGTACTAAGAGTACTGATATATTAGACTTTATATCACTCACGAATTCCACGCTACCCAACTCTAGTTCACACCGGTGACCAGTGGGTAATGGCGGGCACACCCCAGCCGAACGAAGGCGAACGAATCTATACCTGTTGCGTTCTCACAAAGAAACTTTCGCTATTGTGGGAATGAAACAGGCATGATTCGTTTGCCTTCGTTCGGCTGGTGTGTACGCGCCATAACGTGTTTTTGCGTTCAATGTCGGTTGGATGATGTCATACAACGCCATTTATATTTAGGCCGCGAGCACTCGCCTCGCCTTGGACGCACAACTCTCTCAGTTTAGTTAATGAGCACATGCCCAAACTACAGCACTTATAAACGATGATTTTTATAAAATATTTGCACCTGTTGTTATAAATTACAAAATTTTAAACACACCTGCCTATACAAATGAAAGGGTGAAATATTTTTATATACACGTTCTAAAAATTCTTTCACTATTAGAATTCAGTATCCAAAGTTACCTTCGTCCTAGAAAGATAGATACGAAGCAGTCCGACAGAATTTCATACAATTTATGTACATTAACTAATGTAAATGTAAACTCGCTGCGCACTGATGACATTTGATTAATATTTCATACAAATTTCATACTCGCGCATCGAGCACGAATACGTTTACGATTGTCACAAATTTTCCTGCTCGGGCTGCTAACAAAAAACTAGGGAAGAAAATTCAATTTTAAACGTCCACCAGTCAGGATGCCATCTTTAATTCAATTCGTTTACGCAATGGAATTGTAAACATTAGAGTAGGTTATTTTTTTTTATAGCAGAGATTGGCAAACGAGCAGATGAGTCACCTGATGGTAAGTGATCTCCACCGCCCATAGACATCCAAGACACAAAAAGAACATGGGTGCGTTGCCAACCTAAAAGGAGGGAATGGAAGGAAAGGGATTGGGAAAGGGAAGGGGGAAATAGGCTACGGGAAATCTCACTCACCAACAAGCTGCCACTTTACGTCTGTTTTCTGTGAGACAGTGGGATCTAACCGGTCGAGCCTGCCCATTCGTGCTGTAGACGTTACTGTCTACAGCGTGGCTCTACCACTCAAACAATAGCTAGGTTATACCTAAAACATCATTTTTTTGGCCCCGATCCAAAAGTAGTTCACATTAACATATTTTATCTAGTGTAATGATATCCTATTCTCGAATGCTACCATTTTCTACCAAAATTGTTTTTCTTAGTTTGTAACTTGATGGTTCTGAAAGACGATTACGTCAAGCGTTGCTTCAAGCTGACTGTTGATCGTAAATCGCCTAACCATTCTTAAAACGTCCTTGCCTGACCATGATATACTCTTTCTTTTGTATGTAGCCATATTGGATGGATCTTTGCTAATGGTATACAATTGACCCTGATATACTCAATGATATAATGGTATATTATGGATATACTTCATAAAGTGAAGCGACCAAGTTTACAGATCACTATATTCTTTACCGCCTCGGTGGCGTAGTTGTACTATGTGCGAGGTATAACTACCGTCCTAACTCCTGAGGTGTCGGATTCGATGCACGGGTGGAATAAAATGATATTGGATTTTTTTAGTATTATATACACATTATATCACCGAAGTTTGAAAATTGTGCCCAATATGGCGTTAAGCTCGCCCTCTGTCATATCTAGAGAGAAATAAGCTCGGCGAAAAGTGTGTGTTGTATGACAACAAGGGAGTCTATGTATGCTTCATTTAACATTTGGAGCTCATAAACGGAGTTAAAAGAGAAGTTGTTTCGATGTATTAACATAAAGTATGTTGTAGGTAATATTTGCCTTCAATTTTCAGGATCAGCAGCTGTAGACCAGGATCCCCTGGCCTTCAGTTTATATACGCTACCACAATACCAATATCATATTGATTGCTTATAATTATTTAATAATTATTATTCGATAATTCGATAGAATTTGATATAATAATAATATTCCTTCTCGTTGTCTAGTACATTAGACAAGAACGGAGAAGTATACTGCTTTACATAACAGTAGGATAAGTCTAGAAATTACGACAGTAATAATAAAATTAATTACAAGTAGCCGATGGTGAAATCATCTTTGTATTATAATTCAATGCACAATCGATCTTTTGTCTTGATAACCTTGTTTTTTTATACTGTATTTTCCTCTAAGATTCTAAGCAGTTCATTCTACTCTTATCCTATCACGATAGTTTGTATTATTGAAAAATATGGGATAACAAGGCAGAAAAATCGACGAAATATCCATATAAATATAAGTTAGTATTTAAAACCTATAAAATTTGCACACATTCGTACACTTTCATTTTCCTAATGTGTCGTCTTCTAAGTTCTGATGCGTGGTTTTCGGATATTAGCGTGCATTTGCGACATATATGTGTGAAATATTTTTAACCTTCGCTGGTGGGAGTATGATTTAGTTTAGATATATTTGTCCCCATCTGTCTACCATCGACCAGCGCACACAATACACATGGTAAAAAAACTTAAAGGCACATTTGTCGTTTGCAATTCAATGGCAGCGTTCACCGCTGTAAATTCAAAATTTAAGGATAACATAATTCTGCTGCCACGGGTTTTATGTCTATCGGTTGTCGCACACTTATTGCCTTTAAATGTGACATAGGTCTGGCGTTCACTGGCTCTTGGACTAATAAATTTCAAGTACATTGTTATACATTTTCGTCAGGTGGGGCGAACACGATGACACATAAAAAATAAATTATGTAAGCAATAAAGAATGAAGGTGCACAGTTGACGGCATTGCTGTTTTGTAAGTTTTTTAACGACCATTTTGGCTTTATGTTTTTTTTGCTGGTCAATTACTTCAGTACTATGTTTGTTGTGTATGTTTGGTTAGCCACGTAAAAACCACTATATTATTATCTGTGAATTGCCCTCACGTAACATTCAAGGTTGTCAACAATCGTCATTCTACGAGTATCATTCGCATCAAAATATTCCATGAGTCATTCATTGGTTAGTACCTTACTACCAACCAGTTTCAACATACATACATAAGCTCACGCCTGTATCCCCGAAGGGGTAGGCAGAGGCGCACTAGCGAACTAGAACACCCACATTTTGCCGAGCTTAGTTCCGTCCCAGATGTGATAGGGGGCGAGCCTATCGCCATATCGGGCACAAATTCCAGACTCCGGGCTGATATGGAAAAATCCAATATCACTTTGCCCGACCCGGGGATCGAACCCGAGACCTCAGAACCGTAGTCGTACCGAAATACCACCACGCCACCGAGGCAGTCAACCAGTTTCAACTTATTTACTAATACAATTTACATGATACGTATACCACTTCACTTAATTGATACTGTATTGTTGAGTATTGAGAGGCCGGGGGTTTTCGCACTAACATGAATTGGTAAGTATACACAGTATTTTTTCTACCTGCCTTTATCCCACCTTAATGTCGGCCCTTCATACTTTTTCAAGCAGGTCACAGAAAGGATTTGGCTTAGTTTTTTTGCCTGACGTCAACCCCCTCTGAGGGATCTAGGTAAGTATACAAAGTCTCATCACTTAAATATTTTCCAAAAATCGATACACGTAACTACTTGTATTAAGTTAGTATGTACTATGATATTAACTTATTTAGAAGAAGAATCTGCTTTACGACTTGCAGCGCTATTACTAATCTAGAGTTAAACCTAAACTCCATGTATCGTATAGCTCACTGCGATCTTTGAATTAAGATTTGGGATAGAGATTTATCGCGGAGCTGCAAGTGGCCCTTAATGTATAGGTAGTGTAAATTGTACCTAACATGTTTTAAAAAGTAGGTGTATACAGTAGTGTGGTAGTATTTTATTTATACTTGTGTTATAGACAAATATCAGCAGGGCCATACTCGCTCATTTCGGATTCAAAAAAAATCGACTTCAACTTTTTTCAATTGAAATTAAGTCGAATTCGATTATTCGGATTCGAAATGCGCTAGAATTGCCTCAAGACCCTACATTGTTTTATGATCTGCAAATACGAGTATAATTTTGTCGGACGTTGACGAAAATATATTATCAGAAATCCTAATACACCCATTTAGATGTTTAAATGAAATGTTTTATCGTGTTTTGCGGTCTGTATGTTACTGATTATGGCCTTCATTAAAAATAATGAAAATTTAACATTTTCCGCAAAAACCACGCCACATAAAAATATAAAATAATAATACATATATCTAGTGATAAAATACGTTGAACGAGTACTCATTTATGCACATGTGTATGTACTTACATTATACTTGATATAAAAAATATAGCAACCTCACGGACGTAAAAAAAGATGGACGGAGCTCTAGGAACATTGAAAGCGAAGCAGGGGGCTGACTCTTGACACTCGATTTGAATTTGACTTCGATTCGGTTTCATTTATTTAATAATAATAATAATAAATACACCCAACAGTCACACACCTAGTCCTGACCCCACACTAGGTAGGTATAACCTGTATCGTGGGTATCAGAAACTATGAGAGACTTTCGGTCTCACAACACCCAGACTTGAAACAAATATCTGTGGCCACACAAACATTTGTCTCAATGCGGGAATCGAACCCGCGGCCTCTCGCTTCACAGCTGTCTACTCGCCCACTGCGCCACGGAGGCTGTCAAATTATATTGACTTATAATTCCACCGAAATCGAGTTAAAAAGTGCTCTAATTATAAATAGGTGGGCAGGGTTTCGGCCCATTCGATCTATCGACACGTAATGGCGGCAACTGAGCGTGTTATGAGTTTAATTTAAACGCAACCTCACACAACTGATCATTGGGCACTCTGTGCCTAAGTATTATACCTGTTTATTGTTGCTTTTTGGTCTCCTAAGCTCACGCCTGTATCCCCGAAGGGGTAGGCAGAGGCGCACTAGCGAACTAGAGCACTCACATTTCGCCGAGCTTAATTCCGTCCCAGATGTGACAGGGGGCGAGCCTATCGCCATATCGGGCACAAATTCCAGACTTCGGGCTGATATGGAAAAATCCAATATCACTTTGCCCGACCCGGGGATCGAACGCGAGACCTCAGAACCGTAGTCGTACCGAAATACCACCACGCCACCGAGGCAGTCTCTGGTCGTCCGTGGTCTCCTCTGTGTGTTAATTTTAATTAGGTATCATCAATTATTATGTATTTAACTTTATGGGTGTGTAGGGCACTTTTGTACAGGCGCGTTTATCTGCGCGCTTCTCTATGGTGTCCGTTTAACTATAGTCGAGATGGTGTCCTTCTTTTTATACGTCCGTGAGCGACCTTTATCTACTGTACTAACGATGATGTCATGAAATGTGGGTGTCGTACGGTAACGCCTTGTTTAGGAGTGCGTATGTATATGGTCAAGGGTCAAGGCGTGGTAGATTACTCATTAATATGTTATACAGTATTATAAGTAATTCTTTCTTTCTACCTGCCCTTATCCCACCTTAATGTGGGGTCGGCGCAACACACTCTTTCAAGCATGTTGCAGAAAGGATTTGGCTAAGTTTTAACGACCGGCTGCCTGCCTGACGTCAACCCCACTGGGGGATCCAGTCCCGGGTAAATTAAATTGGAAAATCGCTTTGCCCGACCTGGGAATCGAACCCCATATATACTGCCACTAGACCAAGGAGGCGACAATTAAGGAATATTATAAGTACCTAATCATTAAAATTAAAAATAAACGTTTCGTCATACACGAAGCCATTTCGACAAGAAACTGTGGTCAATATTCACACAGACTTCCCCAAATATTGAAACAGAACTCAAAAGAGGTGTTATGTCATTTAAGGCTGCGTATCAGTCAAAGTGGTTTGCCGCTAAACAATGTGAGTTGACGTTAAAGTTAAATAATTTCTAAATATTCAGGGCATCAATATAATATATCCTATATGCACAGTTTTTTGAAAATATTCTCCTAAAAAGTGGTCTCAGCAATAAAACAAAGAAAAATATCACAAGTTCTAATTAAATCAACACAAATATAACCCTATCCAAGTGTTATAAAGTAGCTTTTTAAACGAAATGATCAAGCGTTCTTAAAATTGAATTTTGAAATTTAATTCTAAATTTTGGTTTTAAGAACTTTTTACTCATCTATTAATTCGCCAGTCCGTATTGATGTATCTGAAAACAGCGTTTTAAACTAGCTATCGATAACATACTTTATGAATTTGCTCTCGCAAATAGCCACAATCAACGCATGTATAATGTTTATCTCAAATTGCTTTGTTTTGCAAAGGCAAATACGATTACGAGCGCCAACATAGCCGTATTTAGGTACAGATAATCGCATTTTTTTAAAGCTCATGCCTCTATGGCCGAATTCATAAGAAGATACACAACTGCCGGCGCAGTTATTTTGCTTGCGCAGTTCGGCAATGACGTGCACAGACATTCTGATCGGGGTAGCCAAAAAACTTGCAAAATATATTTTTTAACATACATCGCCATTACTGTCATCATCATTTCTATGACGATTTCAAATAAAAGCCGGGTGTTACTAACATAACATAAGCTCACGTCTGTATCCCCTACTATATCCCAGATGTGATAGAGGGCGAGCCTATTGCCATATCAGGCGTTACTATTTAGATAAATTGTTTATGGTATTGATGTTTCGGTCATGATTTATATAAATAGCAAATGATCAGGGTAGACATTGTCTCTTTGTCTGTATGCACTGCACGCCACCGGCAGTACGATTACATACCTGTTTGACAAACGCCCGAACGCCTCTAATAATAATATCAGCCCTGTAATATTACTGTCCCACTACTGGGCACAGGCCTCCTCTATTAATGAGAGGGGTTAGTCTTAAGTGTGCCACGCTGGCCTAATGCGGGTTGGTAGAATTCTTGTGAAAATATTCTCGTGTTTGCAGGTTTCCTTACGATGTTTTCCTTCACCGTTATAGCAAGCGATAATTTACAATGAGAACTCACTTAACATAAAAACTTACTACATATACACAATACACATATGTACACTGTCATTCTCCTCTTTAACATAATGGTAATAATTTCATAACGAGTAGGAAGTCGCTGGATGCAGGCCGCTTCCAACAGGTCGATCTGGAAATTTTTGGGGGAGGCCTATGCCCAGCAGTGGACGTCCTATGGCTGATGATGATGATGATAAAAACATAACGTAACAACATAACATTATAAAACAATAACACCATAACATAACTATACTTTGGTCAAATTTAGTCTTCAAACCCGTTTTATTCATAGAAAACTTTCCAACATTTACCTTAGTTTACCCATTTTAAGGGGAGAACGATGCGTCATCCATCCGACACCATTTTGTGACATATTTAGGTCATAAAACAAAGAGATCTCCGGTCGACATGGCATTAACTGGTCTACATAACCGAAAACATATACTGCGCAGTCGTAAAATATCTGGATGAATTCCAGAACATATCCTGATCGAATACTTGAGTCCCGAATGAATATGACAACCAACAAAATATATTCTCGAATCGTAATATTTAATGTCAATTTTATTATCGTGAACTAAAATTGTCTTCAATATACTACTAAGGGCGACTTGCGCTGCATTGCTAATCTTGAGTTAAACCTAAACTCGGTTTATCTTACAGCTCATTCCTATATTTAAATCGAGATTTGGGATAAATCGGGATTTATCTAAGTGCTGCAAGCCCTTATAAACTAACAAAAGTCGCATCCTTGCTCTAGTACAATGCGGTCTCTGTACTGAAGGGACTCTGGGTTCCAATCCTAAGGACTGGATTAAGAAGCAAATGACGTCAGGTAGGTGGCCGGTCGTAAAACACTAAAGCCAAATCCGTTCCGCAATATAGTTAAAAATGTGTCGCGCAAACCCTATTGAAGTAGGATAAAAGCAGGTGGAAGAAGACGATTAGCCAATTACCAAAAGGTTGGTAAAGGTAAAGAACTAAAATGACAGGACTCTAGATTCAGTTCGATAATTTGATTCGAAAATGAACTTTAACCACACCCCTGAAGCGGGTAAGCCTTTTAGCTCTATGTTATACTGTCGCACGTAGCCAAAAATCTTTGAGGGATTTGGTAACCTAGGTCTAATCAAAGACATTCCAACAATACTTAGACGGGACAACAGCACAAAACTTGGGATCCAACAGTTGTGACCTTAAAAGTTGGTCATAAGTCACTAAGTATTATTTGAAATATACGCGCAAAAAGTCGTGCCAGAATAATAATGTTTGGACAATAAAATAGTTTTACGTGATTCTTGAACATTCTATGTTAAGTGTGTTTTCATTGTCGAATATCGCTAGCTATAACGGTGAGGGAAACATCGTGAGGAAACCTGTATACCCGAGAATTTCTCCACAAGAAATTCGAAGGTAATATGTGAAGTCTATCAACCCGCATTAGGCCAGCATGGTAGACTAAGGTCTAACCCCTCTCATTAGTAAAGGAGGCCCGTGCCCAGCAGTGGGACAGTAATATCATAGGGCTAATATTATAAAACATTCATAGAATATTCTGGGGTGTACATTGTAATAAGCGCCCTCGCATTGTAATAAATGTTAGATGTCGGTACTGTCGTTCGAGACCATTTTTTGTATGGAAACCTGTTTGATAGCCCCTCGATAGTTAAAAATATTAAATCTCTTTGGTTCTAATCAATGTCAATGAATAACAATTTGTATTTGAGTTTGCTATTGTTCCCAATGGAATAAAAACTGCGCACTTTACAATATATGTCTAAGAAGGCTTTCTAATTTCACTAAAACTAATATAATTAATCAGGCCTATATACAAATCTTCTAATGATATCGATTAAACCCCTATGAGGGTATCAATCATTATCGTGATAGATTACCATCCGAAAATTCGAAATTCGGTTCAAGAGCGATCTTGCGAGAAATAGTCACGAGTTTTGACACAGATTACAGCATGTATGACGTATAGTAAGTACTCCACTTAATTATCCCTTGTAGATGTTAACTGTGGATGATGATGTTGATGGTGATGATGACGATGATGATGATGATGATGATGATTATGATTATGATAATTATGATGATGGAGTAGGTACCCGTTAACCAGATCGTGAAGCGAGTGATCACATTTTTTACGCTAACGTCGATATCAAATATAAACGTAGTGATTGTATTTTCAATGGTAAAATATTTCACAAAGTTTACGTTTTTAGTTAATATTTTAGTTATGGCTACTTTTCATAGATGGCGCTTAAGATCTGAAGAGATGAGATTAAACCGACTAAAACTAAATATAGTATTTTTAATTAAGATTAGGTTTCGTTGAAAACTAGCAGTTCTTTTAGGTTTTATCGCCAATGGATATTAGTTGTGTTAAACTAAAATAAACACCGATCATTTGGTTCTTTACAAAAAAAAAAAAGAAAAAGCACAGAAGTAAACCACAATTAAGCGTCAGTAAATCGAGTTTTAAGCAATTCAGCAATGTCAAAATGCATATGTCTTTTAATTTGCTAATGCGATTGTTGTTAGTCTAAAGTAGATAATTGTAAATGTAAATATTGATTAAAAAACCGAATGCCATGTTTTATATGCGTTGGTTTGAAATGTATGGCCTTACTTATAAAAACAGTTTAACTGAGCAAATGATAAAGATAAAAGAATAGCCTGTCCCTTTTATTTTCAAACAATGTGACACAAGGAAAAAAGTGACAAGCTATTCTTAGCCATTTGCTCAGCTAAATTATGTTTATAAGTAAGGCCCGTAATGTTTGTAATGTAACGTTGATTTTCGTTTGCGCCTTGATTTGTTTAAACAAGTATCCTAACTTTAGCAAAATTATTTGTACCTACCTGTACATTCATATAAATGTAGGTACTTTTGCGTTTTATTGTGACTAACATAACATATGACTCATGTTATACATAAGCTCACGCCTGTATCCCCGAAGGGGTAGGCAGAGGTGCACTAGCGAACTAGAATACCCACATTTCGCCGAGCTTAGTTCCGTCCCAGATGTGATAGGGGGCGAGCCTATCGCCATATCGGGCACAAATTCCAGACTCCGGGCTGATATGGAAAAATCTAAAATCACTTTGCCGGACCCGGGGATCGAACCCGAGACCTCAGAACCGTAGTCGTACCTAAATACCACCACGCCACCGAGGCAGTCTTAACATATGACTCATGTTATTAAACTTATCTAACTAGATAATAGCGGATGTGTACAAAAATCAAATTGTTATTCATAATAATATTCGTTCGTACAATCCGTACGTATCTACTTGCATTTAGTTTTTATCGCTTTTAGTTTTTATTTCTGCCAGAAATATTTACAACATTAACCATAAACTTGCGTTTTAAATTAAAAATAGCCATGACATACAATTGATCTAATATCGACATCGTAGCACAGCGCAATCTGCCCATGATAAACAGTGATTCAAACCTAATCAAGAAGCAATAGCGTTTAAATTGATGAAGTGCTGATACAATGAAGTACAAAAGTGATATGAAAATTCTACATACCGACTTCGAACACGGCTAAAAGCACCGCAAGTGTTATAGCTGCACTTTTGGCCATGGTAATTTTATTATTTACTTTTTTACACCACTGTACACGAGTGTGCCGCTACTATGGATGAGCGATACTGAGGCGGAGAAGTCAGACTGCCGCGCCCGCCCGACAGCTAGACGCCGACCAACGCATTGACACGGTACGTACTAGGTAGGGTACGCACAATTTCAATATTTTTATACGAGATACTCTTCTAATATTAATACTCCTGCCTTACAGAAAATCGACGTAAAGTAGCAGCCTGCTATCGCGTTTCGTTCGGTGAGTGAGATTACCGGTGCCCCCCCTCCCTTTCCCAATCCCTTTTCCCTCCCCTTCCATTGCCACATTTTAGGTTGGAAACGCACCCATAATTTTTGTGTGTTGGGTGTTTGTGGACGGTGGAGATCACTTACCATCAGGTGACCCATCTGCTCGTTTGCCAATCCCTGCTATAAAAAAAAGTTGGGTCAATAGCCAACTGAACGAAATGTAATCATTTCGTTGGGTGAATGAGATATCTGGTGGCCTTTAATTTCTATCATGGGGAAAAGTGTGTTACCATTGCCGTCACGCCTGAGGGGAGATGTAACGGTTTTACCGACCGACCACCCGTGCTGCCGTCCATCTCGGGGTCGCATGTACTAAAAGAGGCGCTACGGCAGCCCCTCGCTGCGTGCCCGCGATCCCCAATGGCCCCTATTAGTCGCATCTTACGACAGGGAAACAATGGCGGAATTCTCCAAACGCCCCCGACCACAAGGCGGGATATCCTGTGGCCTAAGTCTTTTATCCCCTTCGCAATAATACCTATTCCCCTAATTTAAGATTGGGACCACCCATGATTCTTTTGGTAGCATGAGTGTGTATGGTCGCCTCCTTGATCTAGTGGCAGCATATATGTGCTGTGGATCGGGAGGTTTTGAGTTCGATCCGCAAAATCGGGCAAAACGATTTTTCTAATTTGATTTGCCCGGATCTGGATCCCCCAGAGAGGGGTTGACGTCTGGCAGGCAGCCGGTCGTAAAAACTTAGCCAAATCTTTTCTGCAACATGCTTGGTAAACTGTGTTGCACCGACCTCACCGACGTCATTTGAGACCGCCATATCTGTCAAAGTTGTACGGTGCAGTTTGAAAAACAATCTAAGTAGTCGTTAAAGTTGAGTAACGATGCAGTATTCATAGGTAAGTGTGTTTGTTGAGTCATCTTTGAGTCAACAATCACTGATTGTACCGTAGGCTTTGGTATTTTTCCTGATTATTTATTTTCCTCTAATGTTCTTGATTTGTCCTTCTAAAAATATTTACACAATTGAACATCATTCCCTTTATAGAAGTGTCAATTGTTATAAATATTTAAAACTAAATAACATGTTGACAATTTGCTTTTCAAGTTACGTTAAATATAAATTATGTAGGATAACCCAATGGCGTGCAAGTTATTAAAACATTACATTTTCTTTTATATCCTATCAGGAAACTAAGCTCAATATATAATCACAAGTTTAAAAACTTAACGGACCGACTTCAAAATTTATCCGGTCGTGACCAAATTAGTCCACATTTGGCGGAGATATTGGGTAACATACATAAAAAAATATAGACGAATTGAGGACCCTTTCCTTTTTTTGAAATCGGTCGACTAAAGTATAAGTATAAACTTTGGTTTTTATAACGGTTTCATGTTACTGCCTCTCTTTCTCTCTCTCTATCTCTTCCAAGCTATTACTCCCACATGGTGGTGGGGTCAGCTTTCATTGTTTTTCTTTTCCACTTCGCTCTATCCATAACGTCGTCTTCGGATACTTCACACTCTCTCATATCTCTTACTACTACATCTCAAACTACATGTAATGGTAAAACCACGCGTTAAATTATAATTCAATTAATTTATTCAGTTTTTTATTTTCTATCAAACAGAAAAAAGTTGTTTAACTATAATAATACTATATTATGTACATCCAATGTGTTCATTCTCGTCATAAGCTAGAAGTCAAATAGATCGAAGCTAGTTAATCTAGTTGTTTTTTAAACAAAGCTCGTATTTTATTAATATGTATAAACACTGATGACTTTGATATAAAACATATTATTTGGTGAACAAACTTACGCCCTGTTTTTTCAAGTAGAGGTGAGCTAGGTAAACTAATATCAAGCTTAAATAAAAGCAATATTTTTAATTGATATTATGTATTATGTTTGCCAGTAAAACGAGAGACAGAAATAACAATAAGGGCGACTTGCTCCACTATTACTAATCTAAAGTTAGTACTAAACTCAAGTAAACTCGACTGAAAATATATGAATGACATGTAATTTAAACTGACTTAGGAACTAACTCTAAATTAATAATTGTGGTGCAAGTCGCCCTAAGAGTAATAGCTAAAATTATAAAGTGAATTTGGCTAATTTTACTTTCGATGAAGAAACTGGGAGAAATTATAAAAAAGATTCTGTGAAATAGCATAATATAATAAATAAATGCAATGTAATTTGTTTATGAACGAGATTCACAAGTCCAGAAATATGCGTTGACGAACTAACGCTATGCTTTTGCTACACTGGCTATTAATGTTTAATCCCCGAAAAATAGTCAATTGCTATACGAATGTAGTCACATGAGTTGTGGTGTTGCCAAGTAACGTCACCCTCGATTTTCCACATGGTTAGTTATGTTTGTTGAAACAAAAATTTATGGACACCGTACTATCCAACTTCTGCGAATATATGTGTCTGTATTGTATAAGTGTGTATGTATAGAATATCAAATGAAATTCTTCAAGGGCAGGTTTTTGTTTCACTAAAGATTAGGGAATATTTGTAGATTTTTGTCTATTCAAGTTCTCGTGTAAGTTTTGGTTTCGATAATATCTCTTCTACCTGACTTTCTCCGCTATCATTGTGGTAAAAAAAATAACCCATAGTAAAAAAGGAAACAAAATCTTTACTTTTGGCTGTCTGTCTCATCTGTCTGTCCCTATGTACCTATGCTTAGATAAATAATAAATAAAATACACCCAACAGTGACACACCTAGTCCTAACCCCACACTAGGTATATCCCCAATGGTGAGATACTGCAGGGGTTTCCAGTATCCCATTAGCAGGGACCCCTGCAGTTCACCAAAGGGAAAAAAAAAACCTGTATCGTGAGTGTCAGAGACTATGAGAGACTTTCGGTCTCACTTTATAACTTTAAAACTACGCAACAGATTTTGATGCGGTTTTTAATAGATAGAGTGATTCCAGAGGAAGGTTTATATGTTTAATACATATATAAATTCGTCCCCCAAATGGATGTAATGGGGGATGAATGTTTGTGAAGATTCTCAGGCGGGCGTAGCTGCGGGCAAAAGCTAGTAGGTTATATTATGCAGCGCAGCGAAAATTACCAGTATACTTAAATATCTATAGGAAAACAATACAATACCTACACGTGGCTTCTTTCCGAATGACTGTTTATGGAAACTGGCCTTTGATTGTTCAATAAATCACACGTATTCGTTATTACCTACTCAGGATTTGTAATACTGTAGAAGCGTGGAAGCTCATTCATCTTATTAATAATTGCAATAGTTTAGCTATTATAATTGACTATCTCGTGGCTTAGTTGTATTTCGGTACGAATACCATCCTGAGGTCTCGGGATGGATCCTGGGTCGGGCAAAGTAATCTCAGAAACTACTGGTTCGATTTGAAAAAATATTTTATTGTTGACCGAGGGGATGAATGGTAGGGTGACTAAGGGGTGATTGACGGGGTGATTGATGGGGTGACTGATGGGATGACTGATGGGGTGACTGACGTGAGGAATGACGGGGTGACTGTATAGGCTGACTGATGGGGTTGCGGACGGGGTGACAGACGGGGTGACAGATGGGGTGACAGCCGGGGTGACAGACGGGGTGACAGACGGGTGACAGAAGGGTGACAGACGATGTGACAGACGGGGGTGACAGGCGGGTGACAGACGGGGTGACGGACGTGGTGACTGACGGGGTGACAGACTGGTGACAGACGGGGTGACCGACTGGGTGACAGCCGGGGTGACAGACGGGTGACCGAAGTGGTGACAGACGGGGTGACAGACGGGTGACAGACGGGTGACAGACGGGGTGACGGACGTGGTGACAGACGGGGTGATAGACGGGTTGACAGACTGGGTGACCGACTGGGTGATAGACGAGGTGACAGGCGGGGTGACAGACAGGGTGACAGACGGGTGACAGACGGGTGACAGACTGGATGACTGACGGGGTGACTGACTGGGTGACAGACGGGTGACAGACGGGGTGACGGACGTGGTGTCAGACGGGTGACAGACTGGATGACTGACGGGGTGACTGACTGGGTGACAGACGGGGGACAGGCGGGGTGACGGACGTGGTGGCAGACGGGGTTATAGATGGGTTGACAGACTGGGTGACCGACTGGGTGACAGACGGGTGACAGACTGGATGACTGACGGGGTGACTGACGGGGTGACTGACTGGGTGACAGACGGGTGACAGACGGGGTGACGGACGTGGTGTCAAACGGGTGACAGACGGGTGACAGACTGGATGACTGACGGGGTGACTGACTGGGTGACAGACGGGTGACAGACGGGGTGACGGACGGGGTGACAGACGGTGTGAGAGACGGGGTGACTGATGGCTGAAGTAGATCATCCCATTACCTCTTTTAGAATTATTGTGCTATAGGTGTCTACGACTCACTCTTTCAACCCTCTCTCTCATACGCAGACGAAATTGCGCGGGTCAGCTATTACTGGATATTTTCAATTCAGTTCATCCCGGAATCTGGAATTTGTGCCCAATACGGAGATAAGCTCGCCCCCTATCACATTTGGGACGGAATTAAGCTCGGCGAAATGTGGGTAGTTCGCTAGTGCGCGTCTGCCTACCCCTTGGGGGATACAGGCGTGAGCTTATATATGTGGATCCCGGGATTGATGATGAACAGAATCCCGACATCGAATCCCCTAATTACAAAGTACATTTGGAATGTTTGATAATCAATCACCGTAACACGCATTTCAGGTATAAATCAAATTACCGGTAATTAATTCGCATAATTATTTTCACATACATAATTATCATCCTATGATTGATTGAATCAACTATATACATCTATATAATAATGTAATAAAAGCCCTGTAATGTTACTGTCCCACTGCTGGGCACGGGCCTCCTCTACTAATGAGAGGGGTTGGGCCTTAGTCTATCGAGCTGGCCTAATGCGGGTTGGTAGACTTCACATACCTTTGAAATTGATTTAAAGCAATTATCGGGTATGCAGGCTTCATCACGATGTTTTCCTTCATCGTTATAGCAAGCGATATTTTACAGTGAAAACACCCTAAACATAGAAAAGTAAGAAGTCTCTTATTGGGGTTGATCTCGAACCTCCGACACTCGTCTCGGCATTTCGTACCATTCCATTCCCAAATCCCAACTGAGCTATCGCAGATTTGCGAAATTGTTACTATCTAATCTCGGATTTGAACCTTGCACTTCACCGAGTTATCGTCCCCAGAGTGATGATATGATAACTGATAAGAGGCCAATGAACTAAACCATGAAACATGATAGATAACACAGATTTATTACCAAATTACGATAATATATTGAGTAACATATCATGTCTTTCGCCTACTTGAAAAAGAAAATGGGGTTAATTTACATTCCCCAGGGGGTCGAAATTGGGCAGGCAGCCTTTTGTAAACCAAGCCAAATACATTCTGCTACATGCTTGAATAAGTAAGTTCCGCCGACCCCATTTTGAGGTCGGATAAGGGCAGGTGGAAAGAAAGAAAGATAGGGTTTTTCATGGTTGATTCCATATATTTTATTAAGTTTTTTAGGGTTCCGTACCTTAAAAGAAAAAAATATGATCACTTTATTGTCCGTCTGTATGTCTGTCAAGAACCTTTTTCTCAGGAACGCGTGGAGGTATCAAGCTGAAATTCATATCAAATACTTACTCAGGTCTACTGTCCCTTGGTGCTGTGAAAAATCAAACTTTTAGGCCAACACAATAAAAAGATACAGCCGTTTATGCCGCAAATTTTCGACACTCGCAAGGCAATCACAACCTATAGGGTACTTCCCGTGAACTCAGAATCTTGAAAATTGGTACGAAGCAATTTCTTATAGCAGATATAAAGAAAAAAAATCGCGAAATTCATTATAATACCTACAGGTTTGTAACGTACCCTCGGTTGCGAGTCCGACTCGCACTTGGCCGGGTTTTTATGCGGGTGTTTATGTGACAACACTAAACCAGATGGTAAGCGAAGTGCAGTCCAAAAAAGCCAGTGATCACTGACAAACAATGGGCTTATCAGACGTCGCCAGAATAATGCCGGCCTGCTGATGCTTCTTCACACTCCAAATCCAATGATGGAGCCAAGATTAATATTGAAAGCATTCCTCAACGCAAACAGAATTTTGAGCTGTGTTGTATGTCTATGTTTCCGTCCCTTTCATGTTATGGTAGGTGATTCTAACGCCATGCAGGAAAAACAAAATCCCGAGCACATGATTATACAAATTGTTTTTTAAACAATCATCATACTATCACATTAATATTATAAAGGCGAATGAGTGTGTCAATGTGATCAAATCAGGAATGAGGAGATCCGTAAAAGAACGAAAGTCACCGACATAGCCCAGAGGATTAGCAAGTTGAAATGGCAGTGGGCAGGGCACATAACTCGTAGAACTGATAGCCGATGGGGCAGAAAAGTTCTCGAGTGGAGACCACGTACCGGCAAGCGCAGCGTAGGACGTCCACCTACAAGGTGGACCGACGACCTGATAAAGGTCGCAGGAAGTCGCTGGATGCAGGCCGCTTCCAACAGGTCGATCTGGAAATCTTTGGGGGAGGCCTATGTTCAGCAGTGGACGTCCTGTGGCTGATGATGATGATGATGATGAATGAGTGTGTCAAACGGCTTTACTAATTTTGATGAAATTTAGTAAAGAGGTAGCTGACACCCTGGATTAACACATATGCTATTATCCCGGGAAATAAATATCCACGCAAACGGAGTCGCGAGCAACAGCTAGTCACACTAATATTGTAAAGGCGAAAGTTTGGGAGTGTGTTTGTATGTTTGTTAGTTCTTGACGCTCAAACGGCTGGACCAATTTTAATGAAATTTGGTATAGAGGTAGCTGACACCCTGGATTAACACATATGCTATTATCCCGGGAAATAAATATCCACGCAAACGGAGTCGCGAGCAACAGCTAGTCACACTAATATTGTAAAGGCGAAAGTTTGGGAGTGTGTTTGTATGTTTGTTAGTTCTTGACGCTCAAACGGCTGGACCAATTTTAATGAAATTTGGTATAGAGGTAGCTGACACCCTGGATTAACACATATGCTATTATCCCGGGAAATAAATATCCACGCAAACGGAGTCGCGAGCAACAGCTAGTCACACTAATATTGTAAAGGCGAAAGTTTGGGAGTGTGTTTGTATGTTTGTTAGTTCTTGACGCTCAAACGGCTGGACCAATTTTAATGAAATTTGGTATAGAGGTAGCTGACACCCTGGATTAACACATGGGCTATTATCCCGGAAAATAAATATCCACGCGAACGGAATCGCAAGCAACAGCTAGTCACACTAATATTGTAAAGGCGAAAGTTTGTGAGTGTTTGTATGATTGTTAGTTCTTGACGCTCAAACGGCTGGACCAATTTTTATGAAATTTGGTTTAGAGGTAGTTGACACATTGGATCAACACATAGGCTATTATCCAGGAAAATGGTTTTTTTTTCGCGGAAATAAAATTAGGCTACAGTTAGTTTATAATATTTATTTGTAACCAGGACTTCTCGGTTGGTAACTTACGTGCTGTCCCTAAACAATGAGACGGTTGTTCAAATTTTGATGTTAATGTTCAGTGTTCATGGTAAGGCCAGCTATATTAGCAAGAGTGTCATAACTGACGGCAATCTCATTAACAAGCTACGGGAGACTGACCTACTTACTATAGTTTCACTTAGCGATGGAAATAACGGCTGCTTTTTATCACTAGGTTATGAAGCTTAGGCTTTTTTAGAAAGCTATTATTTTAAAACGCTATTTAAAGCTCCCTGCTATCTTTCACAGTATACCAGGCCAGCTAGAAAGTTTAGTAACGTATGCACTGAGCGAAAAAAGTCACCAGGTCAGCTAGTAAATTTAATATCTTAGTATAAACTGACTGACCAAAAAGAAAAGGTCATCAGACCAGCTAGTAACTTATACTTGCCAACCAAAATAAAAACTAGGTGACCTTTAAAAAATAACTCTGAACAATAACGTTATTAGCTGTTTCTAAATCACCGCTAATGTGGCTTTAAAAATAATACTGTTATTTAAACCGCTTTCGTTATAACGCCAATGACTAGTTTCACTACCTACATAAATGTCGCAAAGGGTCAAGCTTAATATCGATGTTGTCTGAGAACATTATAACACGTACGACGTAATACAATCAGCATCGATTCGCATGTAGCTAGATGGTTTTGGAACTGTGTTTTGGACACACTAAAGGCGCATTTCGTGCACTTGTTTTTCTCGAAACAAAACAGAAAAACCAATACTCAAAATAATGATTTTATCTGTCTCCTACTCGTAGAACAATGGACCATAGATAAACAAACATGTTTTGTGTAATGTTTTGGTACAGGAGACGCGGCTTTATAGAACTCGACAATTATGAATGATAGACATAACATAACATAACATAAGCTCACGCCTGTATCCCCGAAGGGGTAGGCAGACGCGCACTAGCGAACTAGAACGCCCACATTTCGCCGAGCTTAGTTCTGTCCCAGATGTGATAGGGGGCGAGCCTATCGCCATATCGGGCACAAATTCCAGACTCCGGGCATGATAGACAACCGAAATTTTTTGAATTACTAATCTTCATAAACGATTGCGCAATTAGTCACGAATTTAACTTCATATTTTAAAAATGCCTCGGTTGCGTAGTTGCATTTCGGTACAATTACCGTCCCGAGGCCTGGGGTTTTATCCCGGGGTCATTAAAATTGATATTGGGTTTTTTTAATCAGTATCAGGCAAGTCTGGAATTTGTTTCTGATATGGCGATAGGCTCAATTCAATTCGAAAGAAATTTTTTTTCGGGTTAACGACTGGTGTCGGGTTTACCCTTAACCAAGGGCGAAGAGTAAATAAAAAAGATACATTTTTCTTTCATCTTTAACATTGTAATACAAACGCGAGTTATGTAACAAATAGGTGATATTTTACGCCAGTCAATACTAAGTAACATAGTATTAAAACTTTGCAGATTTTTACGCAACATTGTTCCGAAATGAGCGCACACTTCACCGAATCTTTTATGTTACAATGTTACAAATCACAGCGAACTCCCATTCAAATGTATATAGGCCACTGCTCGAGGGTTGGAGGATAATTTCGGCCGAGTAGAATAGATTTCACGCAATTTTTCACCTACTATCTAGATTTAACCATTCAACGTCTCGACCTCAGTAATTAAATACGCTATGAATGTATAATCAAGAACGTACGGGCACGAAATGACTGCAGTGCAATCAACTTACAATAGTGGCCAATTTGTGATGTCGAATTTTCGTATAATTCAAATCGACTACTACACGACAGTATATAAAAGGATAGATCACGCCTGTATCTCCATAAGGGTAGACAGAGGAGGACTAATAAAATTAGAAAACTGACATTTTGCCGGGCTTATTTCCGTCCCAGATGTGATAGGGGCGAGCCTATCGCCATATCGGGTAGAAATTTTGATACTGAAAAATCCAATAACAATCGACCGATCCGGGGATCGTACCCAAGACCTCAAGACGATAGTCTTACCGCGCACGCAATACCACTACGCCAGCGAGCCAGTCCCTATATAAAGTTCGTAATATAAATAAATACACCCAACAGCCACACACATACTCGTATTTCTGCCCCTACACTAGGTTTAACTTGTGTCGTGGATATCAGAAACTACGAGTGACTTTCAGTCTCACAATACTCAGACCCAAAACAAATATCTGTGAGTCACACAACCCAATTGTGTGGAGGCCTATGTTCAGCAGTGGACGTCCTATGGCTGATAATGATGATGATGATGAGTCACACAAACATTTGTCTCGGTGCGGGAAATAAACATTCTGCCTCTTGCTTTACTTGCTGCGCCACGAAGCTATAAAGATTTATTTGATGTCGATTTTCGGGTCTGAGAGATCCATGCTTTTCATTACCTTTCTGTTTTTTCAGTATACAATCTATGGAAACACATACTGCCTTTCAATAACCTAAAGGGCCGTTAAGTGAATAAACCTAATTAGATTTCCACGTTTTTGAGTGATAGATCCACGTTATAGAGTTATAGACTCCGGAGGTTCCCAAAATTTTTCCCAAAATTTGGCTGGTTCCGATGGATACCCTGCAGCTACATTTCTACCATATTCCCAAAACTCGACAAAAAATGTGAAGATTAGTTCTTACTATGGAAATTTTGTTTGGGGCTGAGTTCCAACCACGAATTAATTAGAAAAAATAATGAGTGGCTGTCAAAAAACAAAAGTTGGCCACACGGACGTAAAAAAAAGATGGACGTCACGACACGTAATGGCGGCGACTAATCGAATGGGCCGAAAACCCTGCTTCATTTTCAATGTTCCTAGCGCTCCGTCCATCTTTCTTATTACGTCCGTGGTTGACCAATCAAAAAAGTGATTCCTTCCAACTTTACATTTGACAATACTCTACTCACAGCACAAGGAACCAATCAATTCTGAGTATTCAGAGTAACGATTATCCTTGGCATTCGTATTTATATTGATGAAGAATCATACAAGTTCATGCAAGATTGCAAGCAGACCCACCATAAGTCGTATTTTGTCCCCTTGCACGTCTGAACAAGCGTTGCGGAGGTGGCGGCAACGGCGCTTTGCAAGGCTCGACACGTTTTACTGAATATGGAATATGCAAGTTTTCACAAGTAACAGCAGGTCGATTCTCTAAGGTTTCATTTGTGAAAACAACGTTGCCTCAACGATGTTTTCATTTTTGTATTCAGCAAGGTACAAAGCGCACGCACTAACGCTATGCGTGATGACGGCGCTTATGCGAACTAGCTTTCTCGAGCGAGGCGTTTGGCATAAATGTATGAAAAATATTATAGTATTCTCTAAGACCCAACAACGTTGAACGCTCCGTCGATCTCAACGATGTGCATTGCGAGAGCTCGTCGTTGATCGCAACGTTGTGGCGTTTCTTAGAGAATCGACCTGCAGTTGCTGAGCTTCTTAAAATATTATCTGCCTACATTAATAGGTACTGCCTACATCGAAAGCAAATAAATTTTCGTGGACGAATTACGAATTGTGAATCCCCATTTTTTTGTCACGCCATCGTAACCCCAGTCGAGTTTCCCGTGAACCCCTGGGGGTCTGGACCACTTTGGGAACTAAGGTACTAGACAGTAACGTCTACAGCACGAATATACCGGTTTGACCGGTTTGATACCACTGTCTCACAAAGAACCAAAATAAAGCTCGCTGTTGCGTTTGATTCGGTGAGTGGGATTTCCGATGGCCTAATTCTCCCTTCCATTTCTCGATCCCATTTCCCTTCTTATAGGTTGCCAATGCACACTGAATTATTTTTGTGTCTTGGGTGTCTATGGGCTGTGGAGAACACTTATCATCGAGTGACCCACCTAATCGGTTGCCAGTCGCCTATAAAAAAAATTGAGATGTGGCCTAAAAAACGTGGAAAATGTTACTTCAGTATAAGTAGAGATAGAAGATATGAGGACCAATGGTCTCACTGTGGAGGATGCTCAAGACCGGGAGAAATGTCCTAAGGAGGAAGGTAGACCCTGGCAGTATAACTATATCAACATATAACGGGATCGCGACACCTTAACTTTATGAAAATCATATGATAAACGCGTTTAATTTCGTTTTGAACTTTAGACATAGAGAATAAGAGCCTAAATCCACCACATTATGCCAGGATATGAATAAGTAAGGAGAAGAATTGGAAATAGCTGTTTCTCCTATACAATCTGTAGGTTTTATTGTCATGTCCAATCTTGACGATCCTCATAAAAGTACATCAAATAACCTTCATACAAATCAATTCAGCGTTAATAAGTTTTCCTAACTTATAAAGCAGTAAGTACGTCGGAGTGTTAAGCAAAAACGCACTTATAATAATACACATAGATCTGTGTTTTCTGAATTATATTTGGTAGTTATTATGTTTCTATGTTAAAGCGGTAGTACGAAATGACAGTATTGATACATCCATGACTATATTGTAAATACTGCTAATAGTTAACATCGCGTCATCATTCTGTTTCAATGTATTGTTTCACTTTTTTTTCTGAATTCCTCGGTGGCGTAGTTGTATTTCGGTACGACTACTGTCTTGAGGTCTCTTATTCGATCCTCGGGTCGGGCAAAGTGATATTGTTTTTTTTCAAGTTAGTATCAGTCCGGAGTTTGGAATTCGTGTCCGATATGGCGATAGGCTCGCTCCCTATCACATCTGGGACGGAACTGAGCTCTGCGAAATGTGGGTGTTCTAGTCCACTAGTGCGCCTTTGCCTACCCCTTCGGATATACAGGCATATATAGGTGATATATATAGGTAGAGTTATGTTATGTTAGATTTTGTATGAAATTACCCTGTGTCGGAGGTTTTCATTAGACCCCTTATGAACGCGTAATGCGGTTGCGTTCCATACGCCCATACGCTTATATAACATATATATGTGCCGCCTCCGACGGGTCTCAATGAGGTACCTACGTTACGCACTCGTTTTGAACCGCGGGCATAGATAAATAATCAGGCCTCTATTAAGTGCTTTCCAAATGTAATGTTCACCGTAAAGAGTAGGAAATGATTCATTATTTCTGGCTGTTCTGTTCACCTGTATAGCTTAATGTTATTTGGGCCGTATTTCTTATTAACGGAAAAAAAATAATCCCGAGTTTCTTTCTGCTTTTTTTCTCGGGTTGTCATCCGTAGTCCGTAGGTAGCTAGAGAAAGACTGGTAGGTTAGCTAGGATAGGGCCTCTTAGTACTCGCCGATGAGAACCACGGCGTTTTTATTTTTTCCTTACTTGCTCTTTCCATGCACTAATCCCAACTGCTTGCAGTATTCCAGTCAATCCCCTGCCACCATGTCTGCCATATGCCGTTCCCTTTTCCACATCCCACAACCCTTACACTATTCCTATCTCCCCATAACACCACATTTTAGCCATCCGATCGTTATTATGTCCATACTTGCCTGCCTGTCTTCAAATGTATAGCGCGCTAACGTAAATTATATTCATCTTAATTCAAAATTTGCTTTTGTTGACCTGTCATAAGTGATTTTTTACATGACTACAGATCAATAAAGAATTTTATTTATTTTATTTAATTATTTATTATAATTTATATGTCGCTATACTAATAGACCTAATAGGCCTCTAACTATGGGCCGCATTAGAAAGCTCATAGTCACTCAGCGAGCTATGGAGAGGACTATGCTCGGTGTTTCTCTACGTGATCAAATCAGGAATGAGATCCGTAGAAAAACGAAAGTCACCGACATAACTCAGAGGACTAGTAAGTTGAAGTGGCAGTGGACAGGGCACATAGCTCGTAGCACTGATAGCCGAGGGGGCAGAAAAGTTGTCGAGTGGAGACCACGTACCGGCAAGCGCGGCGTAGGACGTCCACCTACAAGGTGGACCGACGACCTGATAAAGACCGCAGGAAGTCGCTGGATGCAGGCCGCTTCCAACAGGTCGATCTGGAAATCTTTGGGGGAGGCCTATGTTCAGCAGTGGACGTCCTGTGGCTGATGATGATGATGATGATGATACTAATAGACTGTCATTAGTATTTAGAAGAGATGCTTGTCTCGGTGACTGTATTGTTACTGGGCTGATATTATTACTATTATTTTCATTTATTTACAAGTTATACTTAGTGCATGTAGGAAAAACATAAAGGAACCTTGAATGGTCTTTCCGCTTTACAAAATAATTGTATTGTACAATGTTTTGTCTTGATAATAAACAAGGACATTTTATGTCAGAAGAAACAGGATAACACATTTCATAACTACGAAATATTTATACATCGATGAGTGTATTATAAGGCCCAAGAAAGTAAGCTTTTGGCTTAAAATATTTGTGTGATCCGCAGATATTTGTTTCGGGTCTGAGGCTGAGATCTATAGAGCGAACTCCGACTAAGTCTAAGTCAAAGAAACAAACTCAGTGAGGATTTTGACTTGGTCCGAGTAATTTTTTACAAGAAAATCTTTGCTTAGTCTGTCTGTCAGTCTGTTTTTCTTTTAAAAAATGACTCATACTAAGTTAAAGTTCGATTTAACAATTCCAAATCCTTACTGAGTTTGTTACTTTGACATAGACTTAATCGAAGTTCGCTCTATAGATCTCAGCCATGTGTTGTGAGACCGAAATTCTCTCGTAGTTTTAAATTTTTTATTTAAAATATGTATCTAATCAAAGTATTTTTAGCTAATCAGATGGACCGCGTGTGTCAAGGCTATCCTGTCTAAATGATATTTATTTCCTCGACTTAGTCAGGCGCACGGACTCGTGATGAGGCTTGTGCGTCACTCAAGGCTACTCGTTTATTGTGTTTTAGTACTTAACTACTTTATCTTTGTAGGACGTACAGTCTTTGAATGTTTTGTTGTGGTCCCGTACTTTTACGTACCAGCGACTAAGGTTGAGATCTATAGAAGGAACTTTGACTAAGTCTGAGTCAAAGAAACATACTCAGTGAGGATTTGTGATTTTTAAATCGAGCTTCGACTTAGTCCGAGCCATTTTTACAAGAAAAACAGACTGACACTGAGTTCCTTTCTTTGACTCAGACTTAGTCGAAATTCGCTCTATAGATCTCAGCCTGTGTTAGTGTGTGTGTGGCACAGCACACTTTTGTACAGGCGCGTTTGTGTGCGTGGCTTATCTATGGCGTTCGTTTATCCATAGGCGAGATGGTGTCCTTTTTTATACGTCCGTGGCTGTAGATCACAATTTCCATTACTTATCACAAGTACCTATACTTTATAGGGATCAATATAAATTATTCGTGAAATGGTAAAATGACTTCATTGTGTGTGTTGTGCAGTCTATACATAACATCTGAGTCTAACTTAGGGGTGAAAAATATTAAAACTAGTATGTTCTATGACTGTACGATTACGGTTCTGAGGTCTCGGGTTCGATCCCCGGGTCAGGCAAAGTGATATTGGATTTTTCCATATCAGCCCGGAGTCTGGAATTTCTGCCCGATATGGCGATAGGCTCGCCCCCTATCACAACTGGGACGGAACTAAGCTCGGCGAAATGTGGGTGTTCTAGTTCGCTAGTGCGCCTCTGCCTACCCCTTCAGGGTTACAGGCGTGAGCTTATGTTTTTTTTTTGTTCTATAGAACTACTATTTATTGAAATAAAATTATTTTTACGGATACGGATTAAAAAATAATTTTATTTCAATGAATAGCATTCGCGTAAACTTAAGAAATCAGAACTACTATTTTCTAATACTTTTACCCTACAGATATATTACCGACCCGGATTCTACTAGAGTGTTGACGTCAGGCAGGCAACCGGTCATGAAAACTAAGCCGAATTCTTACTGCAACGTGCTTGAAATGTTTCGTGCCAATCCCACTTTAAAGTATGATAAAGGCAGGTGCAAGAAGAGAGACAGTGGATTTTTTTATTAATGTTATAGACAGAACTGACTACAGCCCGACTTTACTTAACTCTACTGAATTCTCAAAGCAAATATTATCGAATAAAATATTAACTATTATCGTATACATTGAATATTTGTATCCAAAGTTATTTCGAGATTTATATGTCGCCCGCAAGTAATTTATCGGCATGTTATTCGTTTTTGTACTACCAGACGCGGTGACGTCATGCCGCCACCCCGAACTTTGAACCCTTACCCTCGACACCCTGGGACATAAAAAGTGCTAATGACCAATGGGCGCTTGCCGTCCAGATCAGATAACAGGAATATTTTTAATACGGACGTATAAAAAAGGGGACACCGTTTCGCCTATAGTTAA
Organism: Clanis bilineata; assembly: GCA_036417725.1. Taxonomy (NCBI): domain Eukaryota; kingdom Metazoa; phylum Arthropoda; class Insecta; order Lepidoptera; family Sphingidae; genus Clanis; species Clanis bilineata. The sequence continues at coordinate 6,451,982 of CM071139.1, read as the reverse complement.
ACAGACGCCACAGATAAGCCATGCACACAAACGCGCCTGTACAAAATTGTCCTCGTACACTAACACTCAGTCGCTGCCATGACATGTCGATAGATTGGATCGGCAGAAAACCCGGCTTTACGTGCCAGCATTACGTCCTCTTTTTTCTACGTCCGTGATTTTTAACTACGGCAATACGATTTCTTTCGACCTACACTTATACCACCTTAATTTGGGGTTAGCGCAACATTTTTTTAGGCATGTCGCAGAAAGAATTTGGTTTAGTTTTTTACTACTGACTTGCCTTACGTCAACCGCCATCTAGGGGTCCAGTGCGGACAAATACTGTTAGATATACACCCTGCTCGACCTGGGATTCGAACTCAGGACCTCCCGGTTCACAGCAAATATTTTCGACCGACTTCCAAAAAGGAGGAGGACCTCAATTCATGTGTATTTTTTTATGTATGTTACGTGATATTTCCGCCGAATGTGGACCGATTTTTAAAATTCTTTTTGTGTTCGAAAGAGATTATTTCAAGGGTGTTTCCATATAAATTTGGTCACGATCGGATTTGAAGTGGGTGCGTTAAGTTTTTAAACTTGTTTTACCTCTTATGGATATATGCATATGTATAAAAGGCTTTGTTGAAACTAGCAAAATGATTAATAATTTAGCTAATGTCAAAAAGGACTTTTTTACTTTCCATTTCTAATGTACCTCTGCCTTCCCCATCAAGGATAGGCGTTACTTTATGTACCGACTTTATCCAACCTAGTTATTTGAATTCCAATTACGATATTAGTTCCAAAAAGCTTTATAAAAATAAACATAAAGTTATCTTTGAATGGATGTGGACAATCTTTTGTTACTGTGCCAAACAAGTCGACCGGAATAATAATTTCTGAAAATCCTGTGACAGACAGACAGATAGACAATAATGTGATATAAAGGCTTTGTAGATGGTAAATTGATTTTTGGGTAACTGGATGTTGACCACCGAATACATAGAAATTGGGTGACCCCTGTAAGCCAGGATCAACAATAAAAAATAAAAAATAAAATAAAATAAATACACCCAACAGTCACACACATAGTCCTGACACCACACTAGGTATAACCTGTATCGTGGCCATCAGAATACCCAGACCCGAAACAAATATTCCCAATAATTATATATTCCCAATCCCCTTCCCTCCCCTTCCATTTCCTCCTTTTAGGTTGGCAACGCATCCATGATTCTTTTTGTATCTTGGGTGTCTATGGGCGGTGGAGATCACTTACCATCAGGTGACCCATCTGATCGTTTGCCAATCTCTGCTATAAAAAAAAAAAAAAAAAAAAAAAAAAAAAAAAAAAAAAATATCTGTGGGCCACAAGACATTTGTCTCGATGCGGGAATCGAACCCGCGACCTCACGTTTCACAGCCGACTACTCTCCCGCTGCGCCACGAAGGCTGTCACACAATGGCACGCATTTTAAGACACGGAGTATCAACGCTGGACGAGTCTTTGAGATAACAAAACAACACAACAACACAGCTCATAGCTGTCCCAAATATGACGAGGTGAGGTGCGAGATTATCGCCATTCATTCGAAAATTCCAGACTAGACTGATACTGAGAAAAAAAATCAATATCACTTTACCCAATCCGGGGATCGATCTTGTACCGGTTACTTAACTACGCCACCGAGGAAGACTTTATTTTTTTCTACCGGCCCTTATCCCACCTTAATATGGGGTCGGCATAACACACTTTTTCAAGATGTTGCAGAAAGGAATTGGCTTAGTTTTACGACCGGTTGCTTGCCTGACGTCAATCCCCGGTGGGGTATCTAGTCCGGGGAAATTAAATTAGAAAATTCTCTTTCGAGCAAGTCATTGATAATGTAATATAATACATAGACATTTAAAACGTATGTAGTAGATATGTATTTAAATCTAGTCGCCTCGTTGATTTAGTGGCAGCGAATACGGTCTGTGGACCGAGATGTCCTAGGTTCGATTCCCAGATAGGGATAAGCGATTTTTCCAATTTGATTTGCCCGAGATTAGATGTCCCGAAGGGAGTTGACGTCAGGCAGGCAGTCGTAAAAACTTACCCAAATCCTTTCTGCAACATGCAAAGTATGTTGTGCCGACCCCACATTAAGGTGGGATAAGGGCAAGTAGAAAGAAAGAAGTAGATATTTAAAACTTTATGGTTGAGGAAAAAATATGCTCTTGTTGTTGCTACGTTGTGCTATTTATAAGGCAGATTTGGGCAAGTTATTAGCAGGACAGTCGGCGCCAACAATCCTGAACGTTGTAGGTCAATGTTGTTTATGTGCACTACCCCCATACTCCCATAAAAATATATATTAATCCCTTTTTAATGTGGATATCTACAGCGTGACTTCATCCAACTGTAATACCATCAATGTTTACAGAAATGAAACGATAAATTATTAGTAGAACGATTTTTTACGGATTCTATCACGATTTAATTTTAATTTTTCGTTTCAGCCTTCGTGGTCACGGGTCGGACAACATTCGCGTAAACCTAAGAAATCATTATATTAGTAGAACGTTTGAAAAATGTAGGTATTTTTATGAGGTAGTTAGGTTCGATTCCCAGCATGATTTTTCTGACATGGTTTGCCTTGAACTGGATCGTCTAGAGGGTTGACGTCAGACAAAGTGTACGTCGAATCCTTTCTGCAACATGCTTTAAAATGTGTGTTGCGCTGACCCTACATTGAGCTATGGTAATATTTAATAGTTATTATTTAATGTGTAAATATCGAAATATTACACCATACTTTGTAATAAATTACTAATACATCCTTTTATTACTATAACATTATTATTCATATTCTTAAGTACCAATTCATAATAAGTATGTTAAAGTTCAAACAGACATTCAAAATTACATAGACGAGACAACAGCGCGAAACTAGTTATCAAAGGTTGTGACCTCGTGGTCATAAGTCAGTCAGTCGTATTTGAAACATTCGCGGACAAGGTCATGCCAGCGTAATAATGTTAAGACAATGAAATTGTGTTACGATATTCTTGAACATTCACAGTACATTGTAGGGTATAAATTCTAATAAGCGCCCTAGCATTGCAATTAGTGGTAGATTGCGTTACTAACATTTGAGATCTTTTTTGTATGGCAACTTGCTTGATATCCTCTCTATAGTTCAACACTTTGATTATTTTTTTTATTTTAATCACTTTATACATAGACATGTACAGGCGGACTTAATGTCAGATGCATTCTCTACCAGTCAACCTTTGGGTGGTGTAGAGAAAAGACAAGGCAGGTGTATATGAGGAAAAGTAAAAAAAAAATAAAAAAATAAGGGTAGTTTTCAAACAAGCGTAAGTGTATTCACTGTTTTATGCACTTATGTACGAGTATGACATACAATTACCCTTACAAGACATTCAACAGTCGTTTTGATTTCTTAAGTTTACGCGAATGCTATTCATTGAAATAAAATTACTTTTACGGATTTTATCACGATTTGGTTTTAATTTTTATTCCCGACGTTTCGAAGGCTTTGCAGTCTTCGTGGTCACGGGTTGGACTGAGATGTCATTTGTCCAAAAATGTTAGTATTACAAAATCTACCCTCATTTTAGAATTATACAAATTTTTTAAAAACGTCCTTCGAAACGTCGGGAATAAAAATTAAAACCAAATCGTGATAAAATCCGTAAAAGTAATTTTATTTCAATCAACAGTCGTTTGTTTTATATCAGATCCATCTTGCCATACCTAGTGACCTTTGGCCACAGAGACATTTCAGACTTGGCATCAGGGCATGGCATTTCGGGGTTTCGTCAGCCCAGAGGCAAAGAGGGACCCGATGAGAATAAACCGGTTTAAGGGTTATTCTCAGAAACTTTTTAGGTTAATTAACCCTTATACAGGTTAACCCATATGTCGCACACGTTACCTCAATATTATTGCTGCTTAATAAACCGATTAAAGAGATAGGGTGAAATCGCGTTGTTACCTCCATCAGGACTGGAATTCTTATTTTTATTTTTTTGGATAAAATGAACTTTACATTTGAACCTGGGGGGCTACCACCACGTCTAAAGCAGTAATATTATAATGGTACTTCGATTTTTTTTGTATGGAAACAGTAAAGGCAAGATTATAATGGTACTGCTTTACGACGTTGTGATGGACTGATCATTAATATGGGTTAACCTTTATATTAGGGTTTTTCGCCTAATCCAAAAAAGAACCCTGCTTAAACCCTACTTAATACGTGTTAACCCTACAGCCTCTGCAGTCAGCAGGGTCCATCAGCAGGAAAATATTAATACAGAGCTGTAGACGGAGCACGAAAAACAAATGTAAATGCATCGAGTTCGCTTCGCACTGATGACGTTTGGTTAATATTTCATACAAATTTCATAGACGCGCATCGAGTTCGAATACATTTACGGTTGTCAGAAGTTGTCCTGCTCAGGCCGCTGATCATTTTTACAATAACGTCTAGCAGTGGACAGCAACAAGCTATGATGATGATACAAACACGCTATTTCTTTATACTGCTGCACAATAACAGGTTGTTGACATTGTTTTTATAACATTCTAGAGCTACTTTGTTGAAAAGATAATACGGTACTTATACCGTACACATTACATCAGCAAAGTATATTTTTATCACATCTTTTGTTAGTGTCGCAGGTATCTGCGATGTTATAAATGTATATATATATAACAACCCATTACTATTATGTAATTGATTCATCTGGTCTGATGGTGATTCGTCATCAGAATTAATGTTACATAATATTGAGTGCGCTTTCCTACAAGACCGACGACCTGATAAAGGTCGCAGAAGTCACTGGATGCAGGCCGCTTCCAATAGGTCGATCTGGAAATCTTTGGGGAAGGCCTATGTTCGGCAGTGGACGTCCTTTGGCTGATGATGATGATGTTGAATATTGACTAAATGCCACGCTTTTTTTGTCTACAGCATAAATAGAAAATAACATAATATTAAATGGTAGAGCCTGCCCTTACAAAATTTGCCCTACAGCACGAATGAGACGGTCAATCGAGGTACCTTGCCGAGTATGCCGAGTGCTTCACAGGGAGAGTGAGATTCCGGAGCCCCAACGTTCCCCCTCAATACTTTATCTATACCTATCCTTTCCTGCAGTATTGTGTATGTTCACCAGATGTAAATGTAGAAATTACAACCATTAATGACTCACTTAATTAGGTCTAATTGCTGGGCTCACTAAATTCATTTTAAACGTAGAATACACACAGCGCTATCTGTGATGTAAACGAAACAACACAGAGCTACTGAGTTCACAAAGATGCTAGCTATTAGTTGAGTTTATAAGTAAGTAAGTCTCACTGAGTATATAAGTAGTTCGTTCATAACAATCTAGATGGCGTGGCCAGACATTCTTAAGATTTAAATTTTATATGTCGACTCCTTCACCAAGTGGTGTATATGAGCTGTAGTCGCTGTAGACCAGGAAGTTCCTATCCCAGATTTGGCAACACTAAATGTGAGTTTTTCTAATATTATTTCCCCGGGACTGGATCCTCAGAGGGGTGATATTAGACAGGCTGGTCGTAAAAACTAAACCTGCATCTTTCTACAATATGCTTTAAAAACGTGTATCGCCCTGACCCAACATTAGATTCAGATAATTCAGCTGGAAGAAGATTTAGATTAAACATAAAGCAGTGGACATGAAGGATTTTTTCCTGTCATGGAAAGGTGGATAATCACTGAATTTGATACCTAATAGTAATTACATTGCAGTCTCAGAAAATTCGATCTTCGATAGATATAACACTGAAGGTCTCAAGATAAATGGACTGGTCATCCCTGCAGTAGGATTCGCCTAAAGAAGTCGAGGACAATATGATATATAGAGGTACTTAAATATGCAATCTGGAGTCAATCTTTACTCAAAGGTACTACAAGATTCGTATCGTCGTGTCTAGATGATAGGAGTCATCTATTTCTGGTTTCGTGAACCACAATTTCTTAATTTAATTTAACATAACATAAGCTCACGCCTGTATCCCCGAAGGGGTAGGTAGAGGTGCACTAGCGAACTGGAACACCCACATTTTGCCGAGCTTAGTTCCGTCCCAGATGTGATAGAGGGCGAGCCTATCACCATATCGGGCACAAATTCCAGACTGCAGGCTGATATCGAAAAATCCAATATCACTGCCCGACCCGGAGATCGAACCCGAGACCTCAAGATGGTAGTCGTATCGGAATAGAACAACGCTACCGAGGTAATGTGATTTATACGTGATATATTCAACAGGTTCGTAGTGTAGCTCCCACAATCATACTGACTTTTAAATCAAATGCAAGTGCGACATTTCATGAGACCGAACACGAGGCAGCGGAAGCGTTGTGAGGCCGCGTGTACGCTGATTGATCATTTCACTACTTCCCGCTTGAGCAAGGTCACCCACTATTGTTGACGCGAGAAAAGCCCAAAACTAATTACACTCGTAGAACATATTCTCTTGTATTATGAAGAAGCTAACCCAGCTAGGTGTGGTAAGGACTGCAGAGACGACTGTCGGATTTTAGAAACACACTCCATGAGCAACTGTGACTTTTATATCAGTTAAGTGTCTACTGTAAATTTTGGCTTAGCAGTAAGCAGCAACATCCTAAGGAAAGTGTTAGTCAGAATTCTTCATAAAGATAGCAAAGGTATGTAAAGTCTACGAAGCTGCATAAGGTCTTACAGCTCCGCAGTTAGTAGACGAGGCTGATTCACAGGTTTGTGGCAATAATAATACATGCTTGATAAATAATAATGCAGATAAGGAAGTGCAACCTTAGCAAACAATTTAAGAATAGGGATGTATTGCGTCGTTTCTTTGGTCTAGTGGCAGCATGTATGGGCTGTGGACCCTACCGGTCCTGGTTACGAATCCCAGGTCGGGCAAAGCGATTTTGCCAATTTGATTTACTGAGACTGAATCCCTTAAAGTATCCGGTCGTAAAAACTAAGCCAAATTCGATCTGCAACATGCTTGAAAAGGTATTTTGCGCCGACCCCCACATTCGTTTGGGATAAGGGTAGGTAGAAAGAAATAATGGATATTGAGGAGACGATATTTTTTGGGTATCTGAACATAGCGTTAACGTTTCAACTCCTGAGGGTAACGCATGACGTAATGCTGTATTCATCGTAATATGACTAGGACTGGAACTTGCATATCTGCCGAAAGTTCACGGCTGTGCCGTCAGAATGTATAACGCTAGATGACCTTTAGAGAACATCGACATTTCGAAATCGAAACTGTGGCATGACGCAGAATGCTCTGATCGCGATGGCACATAGATGGTTTAATACAGTTAAGTAATTAACATTATTTATTGCATAAGATAATTTGAAGGTATGTTCATTTTTTAAGGAAACCACAGGAGTACATCGGTCGCAGATGTCTGGACCAGATCGTACCAGGGGTCAAAAGGTCAATTTAACATATTTGAAACTGTCTTACGACCAGCACGTCAACCCATCCAGACAGATAATAATTTAAAGAAAATACATGAGAAAGAAGTTAGAAGTTCCCCTACCTAATAAATAATAATTAGGTATATTTTAATGCCGATGAAACCGTAAAACAAATGAATTTTCCTCTAAACCTTGATGCTATTCCAAGAATTTTGTACTGTTTAATGTCAAGGAGTGAAAGGATTAGTACTGTTTGAACGCAGAAATTCCTTCTTGTGTGGTGTTTCAGCACAATGTTATATTAAAGACTTACGTATACGCTGTATTCTATAAGGGTATATCTATCAAAGGAGGTATCGTCAAGCAGCCATTTTACTTTTTATGTACGATATAAAAGAGAAAAAAATATTAGAGGAACCATCGTCTGTAAATACCCACTATACTAAGAATCATGAATGTGTTGCTATCTTTAAAGGAGGGAAATTCTTCCTAATGAAAGAGGATTCGAGCTATGTGAAATCACCGAAAGAAACGACCTGCCACGACGTTTTCCGTGAGATAGTGGTAACCAAAGGCATTAAACAGTAAATAGTATTAAGAAAGAAAGGAAAAAATAAACTTTATTCAGCCAATGTGTCAGGCAACAATAAGTGGGAGAGAACAAAAAAAATTATACAGAATATTTAGCACCAAGAGGTAAAAAATTGGTTAATTACTAATTACGTGTTGAATATTATTAGTAAAATGAGCACATACAACACCATGAACGTGCTCATTAAATCTCTTTGGTGGTAGCAAAGTGGTCGCGCTGGCTGTGAATGGTTGTAGACATCACGTGTGATAGTGGGGATAAACCTAAACACGAGAAGCTTATGTTAGAGGGCTAGTAATAATAATATAAGTCCAAATAATGCCTAGAACTCTAATACTATTCAGTTAAAATGAGTCTGCAATCTGTGTTGGGTTCAGGCCGCTTCCAACAGGTCGATCTGGAAAGCTTTGAGAGAGGTCTATGTCCAGCAGTGGACATCTTATGGCTGATGATGATGATCATAAATGTGCCTCCAATACTCAACTTGATAGTTTTAAAATCCACGATTATGAGACTAATGCAAGTGAAAACATAGGCTACCAAAATAGACATTAATACAATGAGACAAAGAATGTGCTGCGCCCTCGGTGTTGGCTTAGTCACGACTAACTAAATTTAGTTTCAATGATTTCGTTTTCTTTGTCTAGTATCGAAATGTATAAACAATATTCAATGCATTTACTTAGTTTACATATTGTGGGTTTTACCGTCTTTTTTAATCTAGTGCCTACCGTGTACCCGGATTTTCGGTATTTGCTGAACTGAATATTTAATCTAATAAAAAAAAAAATATTGCTATGAGATAATAATTTTCTGTCCCGGATAGGTATCCCTATCACATCTGGGTCGAAAATGACCGCGACGAAATTCTAGTTCTAGTTCTGGGGTCTTCTAGTTCGCTAGTTCGCCTCTGCCTTCCCCCTCAGGGATCTAAGTGGGAGTCAGAAAGGTATTATTATGCTTAAGTCTCTCTTCTTCTTCTTCCTTTATCGCTACAACCCAGTATGGGCTTTGGCCTCCTTCATAATTTGTCTCCATCGATCTCTATTTCGGGTTTGTATGAACTTAGAACATACAAATAGCATTGTTTGTATATTCTAAGTTCCAAATCGTATATTCCGTTTTCGTTGCCTAGGTCATCGTTTAAATATCCGATTGTTTCTTTCATTGTAGGACTTCTCAACTTAGGTCTTTTCACCGTGCAAGGTAGATAGCCCCGCGACAAACCTTCCTCTTTTACCTGGGCTTAGGGTCAGCAGTGAGCTAGGATTACCTAACCCATAACCGGAGTTAAATTGTTTTAATTAATAGCAATATTTATAGCATTACGGGCCGTTTCCAATACGTTGATCTGTAAATTCTTAGGGGAGGAAAATTATTTTCTGCAGTGAACATCTTGTGGCTTTTGATGATAATTTAAGGTTTTATTAAATGTTGTCCACAACCTTGATCTGGCTTTTCCCATTGACAACTCTAACTGACCTCTCTTTAATAGTTCTTAAACTGAAAGTTCAAATTGTACTTATAAGATACCACTCATTGCTTTAGAAAACTTTAATCAACTTTCTATTAAATAAAGTAATCGGAATATTTTTTTAATCAGTGTCAAGTACTTTTGCATGATTCGCAATCCAAGGCGGACCTCTAGCATTTTATTTATATAGAATATTTATTACAGATATGTTAATTATATATTACTTCTTGATTACATCTTTCATCATCAGCTACAACAAGATGTTTTAGTAAATATTTTCTTATAATATATTATGCAGTTCTATAGGATGACATTGATTAAGATCGGCATTACAACTGTTTGATTAAAATTGATCCGTTGTGCCAGATAGTAAATGATATTAGTATATAAATGACATGTTATTGTTCTTTATCGTGGGTAAATGATTCTGAGAACTGAAAAGCGGTTCAACCGGTCCGTCAGTCAGTTACATTTATGTAATAAGAAAATTCCCCAAGAAAATGAATCATCGTCCGCAACCATCCTAACTACACTAATAACAATTTTTTTTTGTTGCTTTTTTCACTACGGCCTTATTAGTCCGCTGATACTAATCAACTGAAGATCAGCAAAGTTCAAATCCCAAGAGAGCCAATAATAATGACTGTCTGTCTGTTGCTACTAAACTACTCAACCAATATTTAATATTGTGTTTTATGAAGAAAACTTGAACCCTAAGTAGGAGATAAACTACCTTTTACCTTAAATACTTGAGACCTATTCATTCGTTCTTTCACATTGATTTCTTAGGTTTACGTGAATGATATATTGATATACATTGAATTATTATTTTATACGGATTCTATCTTTTACACGGACCAAACTGTGAGGAAATCCTAGTGTTAATAAAAGGTAATACATACATAATATTATTTTTATAGGTACAATGAATGAATACGTTCCGTACATATTTTTAAAGATCCGCTTTAATTAATCGTATCGTATTATTTAATTTTATTTATACAATTATCGGACCAACTAATACGTACCATGAATAATTAATATCTATAGATTTAATTCACTGTACTGGTTTACTTTACTAATCATTGATAAAGAAGCTCGGATAATGTGTTTTTATACAATAATATATGTTAAAACGCGTATAAATTAATAAAACCTTTTAATTACAGAGCTAACATAACACGTTAATTTATTGTTTTTTCCATAGTTTGATACAAATACACAATTCTAAGAAAATACTTAGTATGTATATAACCGCTGAGGCTTTTCAAATATACTAAACTGATTATAAACCCTTATGTTAGACATTTTCCTGCACATTGCATAGGAAAATGTCGCTTGGTTATGACAAATACTTAGAACAATAGTACCTAGATAAGTTAACTCTTATTGAAAAGTCTCCTCATGTGCACAGCGGCCGGCTGTGAAGTGAGAGACCCCGCGTTCGATTCCTGCACCTAATCAAATGTTTGTATTATCCACAATGTTTGTTTGGGGGTCTGGGTTTTTTGAGACCGAAAGTCTCTCGTAATCTATAACACCCTTGACGCAAGACATAGTGTGGGTCAGAATTATGGGTGTGACTTGTTGATAATTAATATTTATGTAATTTGAAACAAAAAATAAACAAATTGTGTTGCCTCGTCGTATATTATTAATATATTAACATTTTAAAATAAAACTATTTTTTACGGATTTCATCGCGTTTTTTTTTTATTTTTAGTCCCGACATTTGGAAAGCTTTACAGCATTTGTGGTCACGGATTAGACAAATCGCGATAGGATCCGTAAAAACTAATTTTATTTATTTAATTATTTATATGACTGCCTTGGTGGCGTAGTTGTATTACGGTATGACTACCGTCCTGAGGTCTCGGGTTCGATCCCCGGGTCGGGCAAAGTGATATTGGATTTTTCCATATCAGCTCGGAGTCTGGAATTTGTGCCCGATATGGCGATAGGCTCGCCCCCTATCTTATCTGGAACGGAACTAAGCTCGGCGTAATGTGGGTGTTCTAGTTCGCTAGTGCACCTCTGCCTACCCCTTCGGGGATACAGGCGTGAGCTTAAGTAAGTAAGTAAGTAATTATATTTTATATTATTCAAAAATTATTATTATTATTATTTATTTTATTATTTATATTGTACACCAGAATATACATATCATTTTATTTAAATGTATAACATTGGCGTAAACCTAAGAAATCATAATAATATTTTTTTCATTATATCTAATTATTATCTATTTAATTATTATATTGAGACAATCATAATTATGGTTGAACTGGTATAACAATAAGAGACTCCAATATAAGGCAATCCGCTGACCAACTGTTCCGTCTCGATTTAGAATTACAATTAATGTAATCTTATTTATATCAACACGCAATCGAAACTATTTTGATCCGGTAGCCGATTAATTGTTATTACCAGTGTTGCCAGATTTATAATGGTACTGTACTTTACATATTTTTTATATTTACTACCATTAGATTTTGTACAACATGTGCACAATTGGTGTCTAATTAACCAGAATTCGACGGCGTTAATTTTCTACTTATTACTTTGTATCTATTTTAGAAATTTTATTTTAATTAAACTGTTAATGGTTTAATACACCAAAATATACTAAAATAATTTTGTATATTACAAAACAATGATCTAATAAAACAAGAATGGTTATTATACCTCTAGTATATGTATTTGCTATATTAATGAAACATTTAACAACAACTCGCCTCTTTGGTCTAGTGGCAGCATATTATATGGGCTGTGGACCGGAACCGGGGTGTCCTGGGTTCGCTTCCTCGGTCGGGAAAAGATAAATTTCTTATTTAATTTTTCCCGAGACTGGATCAGGGTGTTGACGTCAGGCAGGCAGCCGGACGTAAAAACTAAACCAATCCTTTCTGCAACATACTTGAAAGAGTGTGTTGCGCCGACCCCACATTAAGGTGGGATAGGGGCAGGTAGAAAGAAAGAATGAAACATTAAGCACATGCGTCCCTTATCCCAATTTCCAATCATGCTTTTGATCCTACAATACACGACGTGGCACAAGCATCTGCGGATTTTGACACATTTATCACGGCGAGGTTAGGTCGATCTGGAAATCTTTTGGGGAGGCCTTTTTTCACCAGTGGACGTACTATGGCTGATGATGATAATGAGGTTCGAACCCGCGGCCTCGCGTTTCTCATCGTGTTACAAGCTAAGGAAGTACTGACAAAGCAGACTGGCGCCAAATCGACCTCACATATTCAAATACATTCTAGAGGTACTACTTGTATCATTGTTTTTTAAATCGCCATACAAAAAGATTAATAGATTAACAGGTGACCAACGTTACATAATTTATAATAGACCTTTTATCTCGAATTGTATATCATTTATCAATTCAATCCACGTCTCATAGTAACCAAAGAAACAATCGTGTTAGCTCGCGACAATGCCCAGACGTTAATTATGACAGATAGATATCTTTACCAGTCACTCGCTGAATAATTAAACATGTTGCTATGCCTTGTAATGGAGACTGTGAAGATAGACTGGATTTACACGTGTTTTGTTTGTGACTACACTTAACGGTAAGCGCTGAAGTGGTCCGAAAAGCCAGCTATCACCGATATGTTATTATGACAGCCTTCGTGGCGCAGCGGTCGAGTAGCCGGCTGTGAAGCGAGAGGCCGCGGGTTCGATTTCCGCACCGAGGCAAATGTTTGTATGGCCTACAAATATTTGTTTCGGGTCTGGGTGTTGTGAGACCGAAAGTCTCTCGTAGTTTCTGATTCCCACGACACGAGACTAGGTACTCAGTGAGGATTTGGATTTTTTAAATCGATCTTTGACTTAGTCAATTTGTGTCACATAGAGTTAGGCTGGCCCACTATCATATCATGCGATGGAAATATAGGTATTTGAAAAGTTTGGTAAGGTTAGTATGCATATTATGCGTTTAGTCCTCTCTTTTAGGAGTTCTTAGCGCGTAGGTATTTTCATGAACCAATTTATGTCAACTTGATACTAAAATAACTTCAATTAAATTAAATCAAGACATGCAACTTACGAAAAAAAGTGGTATTTCCAATGAACTATAAAAGGTCGCCGTGCAAACACGAGTGCATTATGCATATTAATTAATTAAATATAACAAGTATTTTGGGCGACTTATTAAAGTGAGCTGACGGCCAACCTTTACTAGTTGGTGAGGCACTACAAGAAGAAGATTAAAGTGAGGCATATCAGTATGACACACTTCCGTGTAATCCATATAGGTTTCTCAAAGGCTACTTAATAGCAATTTACTGAACATCAGCTGACAAATATTCCTTTCGTTTCCTGAATATTCATCTTTGATGTCCATGTCTTTAAAAATAATTAAAGTTTAACAAAAATTTAAAATCGAGTTTACCATTTCCACATATTTAAGTCCATATTTTCAAAACTACTGAATTGATTTTGATGAGACTTACACTATTCACTAATTTGGAAGATACCTAGTCCAACAAAATAAGATTCATTGCAATCCGATTTATAGTTTATGAGATATAGGTGTATAAACATAGTTACATACCGATTTCCGGTGGCCCAATTTTCCCCCTCCTTTTCCCAATCCCCATTTCCCTCCCTTTAGGTTAGCAAAACACTCATGATTCTTTTTGTGTCTTTCTAAAGCAAATATAAATAATAATTATTACTCCGCGATTGGAATTCAGCCCTGGCGTCTCGTTCTTGTGAATTCAAAGTCTTAAAATAAAATATAATAATATATATATATGTTTATAAACTATGCTCACCCTTAAACCCGTGAAAAGGTTGGCAGTCCAATATTAACATCTCTCCTGGTTGTGTATCAAGATAAATTCTTTAATTGCTTGATATTTTATAATTTTTCTCTGCTCCTTTTTCCTTGGCTCTTATTGCGATAATAACGACAACTTGTCAACTACTTTCATTTTTCTTTTTGCAATATTTTTATTCTTTTTTTTGTCGGTTGAGATCACGTACCATCAGGTGACCCATCTACTCGTTTGCCAGTCTCTGCTATAAAATATACTTATGAAGGTTGGCACGTTAGTTCAGAAGCCCATGCAGGTTAACATATTATGTGTTTATCATGCAATTCTAATAATATTACATACATACAGGCCGAATTGATACCCTCCTATTTTTAAGTCGGTTAACGATAACCTCCTTTATTTAAGTCGGTTAAAAAGGAGGAGGTTAATTTGTCTGTATAAAAATATTTTTTAAGTACTGATAACTCCGAAAGCAGCGATAGCTCAGTTGGGAATGGTACGGACTGCCGAGACAAGTGTCAGAGGTTCCAGACCAATCCCAACATGGAGTATACACCTCTGACTTTTCTATGTTAAGTGTATTTTCATTGTGAAATATCGCTGGCTATAACGGTGAAGGAAAACATCGTGAGGAAACCTGCATACCCGATAATTTCTTCACAAGAATTTCGAAGGTATGTGAAGTCTAGCAACCCGCTATAGGCCAGCGTGGTAGACTAAGGCCTAACCCCTCTCATTAGTAGAGGAGGCCCGTGACCAGCAGTGGGACAGTAATATTACAGGGCTATTATTATTATTATTTTTTATTATTACTGATAACTCCGAGACTGCTTTGTATGATTATTTTTGTGTTTGAAAGAGTATTGTTCAGAGTTGGTCCCATATAGATTTGGTAAAGCTACAAAATAAATTAAGTCTAACAAAACTTAAGCGACAGATTAAAAATATTTTCTCTTTGAAGTCGGTGCCAGGACCATTGCCAAACGGAAAGTCATACATATATTTTTAAGTCGGTTTTGTTTTGTCCATTTTTATCAATTGCAAATTCTTCTCAATGCAAATAAAAATAACAAATTCTTCGAGTATGACAGCTTCCGATATCTATGAATAAACATTATTATTGAACATATTAAATAAATAAAAAAATGAACGTCGTGAGAGCTTGTGTTAGCATAATTGACCTCATTGCTTAATGACGGGTTGTTAAGCCGAATGGTTTGTCACAAATGATTGCGACATAGCCATCAACAAAAGAAAGATAAGGACTTAGCATAACATAAAGAAACATGTTTACTTTGAAGCCAGTTCCGCCATTTTAGTGTCGCGTTCTATTTACGTTAAAGACATTCAAATAAAATCAAATCAAAATAAAAATATTTATTGAATCCATAAAATGTCAAAAATCATTTACATTCCGTAAAATTTTAACTCTACCGCCTGTTAGAAGGCTGTTTCGCTAGACAAGAACGGGCAAGAAACTCTGACGTTGCTCTTGGTAACAGCAATTTATAGAACAGCGCCAGATACAGAAAGACCTAAAATTAGAGCAGCTAAACCATGATAACAATAGATTTTATTAGATGTAGGACCAAGTAACATACAAGATATACTGAGCGATCCCCATAGCCATGTCAAGTTGAGCTGAAACAAACAAATCAAATTCAATAGTAATATAAAATCTCTTTGATTTACATGTATGTTGTCACCATGCCATCAAACTTAAATAACATATAAACTTATTGATTTTATTATAAATACGGTGTTTTATTTATAATAATACTAAATTTAGAATGTGAAGAATATTTCTAATATTCCTGGGATCTTTCTCTCGCAAAGTCGCCATTTTGGTTTATCTCCATACGTTAGGCATGCTTAATTTTTTCGTAGTCATGCGAAGTCCTTATTCTTTTATTGTCGATGGACATAGCACACATTCCTTTGTCTAAATAGTTTGGGTATGTATAACCTGAGGCAATGCCTTGTTCACAACGTATTAAAAGCTTGGTTACACAGTTCGAGCTTGTAATCTGACAGTAGGCAGCTACTAGTCTCCATGACATTGTTAACAAAATTAACTTAATTCTGAATATTTAAGTTTGTCTAGTTTGAGTTCAATCATAACTTAGGCTGAGCATGGATGGCATAAAAAATGGCTCGGACTTAGTCGAAGTTCAATTTACTACTTCCAAAACTTCACTGAGTTCGTTTCTTCGACTCAGACTTAGTCGAAGTTCGCTCTATAGATCTCAGCCTTAAAGTGTACCAATCTAGACTAACGACTATCATCGAAGGGGTAGGCAGAAACGAACTAGATAACTAGAACGCCTACATTTCACAGATCATTGCCGTCCCAGATGTGATAGGGGGCGAGTTTATCGCCATATTGGCACAAATTCCAGACTTCGGACTGGTACTGAATAGATCCTAATATCACTTTGCCATGGGGATTAAACCCGCGACTTCAGGGCGGTAGTCATACCACGCACGCAATGCAGCTACGCCACCGATCCTCGAGGCAGTCGTTACATAAATGTTTGTGGACGCATTTATATTTAATACATAAAAAATAACGATGGAAATAACGGCTAGTTTTTGTCATTAGGTTTTGTCGCTTAGGCTTTACAATGCTATTATTTTAAGTAGCTATTTAAAGCTCCAGCTATTTTTGCGCAGTTTTAGTAACGTATAGGTTACTTTTAATATAACGACTTCTTGAATCGCCGCAGCTATCTTGATAGCTGTAGTAAGCTTTATTTATTAGCTTCATTTAAATAAAAAAAACTCTGAACAATAACGTTAGCAGCTAAAATGTGGCATAATAATACTATTATTTAAACCGCTTATGTTATAACGCCTATGACTAATAAAAAATGAAAACTACCAAATCCTATATATTTAGCAATACTGTAAAATACTATCTAAATAACCTGCAAACAATCGTGATTACGGTCTACTAAGCCTATTATCTAAATGAAATGGAATGTATTGTAAATGTTCACGTCTATTCACTTCCTTATATTATATTTCTATAAACAATAAAGGCATTAACATTCAATATTATGGTAATGTATAATTTCAACATGTCAATGATACGTTAGCAATTTTAATTATGACAAACTAGCGAAGTTACAACGTAATTTAATTAAACTGTTTTCCTTTTATCGAAGGTCGATCGAATTAATTAATTTGAGCAGAATTTTAAATACTTTTTTTTGTTTTAATTCTGCGTTATTTTAAACCCTTCAACAGGTTTCATTATATTACTATTGTGTGCAGCTCCACTTAAATATATAAACCGGCCAAATAAAATCTTTTAATTTTAGTTTTTGAGTCCATTTTTGAGACCAATATCTGTAATTTTAATTATAGATTTTTTTATTACTAGCGACCATCGACGCTCTATAGCTCTTATAATTTAAAAATATGGATCGTTTATAATATATGTGTACCTGATTGCAGGGGTGCCATTAATATTTGACAAGTTTGTATTAAATATCTAAAGTAGTAGTAATTACAAATATGATACTTGTAAAACTGGTACAAAAGGCGTTGTCCCACCAAACCGTGACTAAACAAAAAGCTGTCAGCCGTAAAATATTTGGTGGTCCGAGTGACCAGACAGACACGCCGCGCCTTAAACAATGCCGGCACCCACGACTTCACCAATTAATTAATAGAATAAATGTAATTGCACATAGCGATAAAGGAATAGAAAAGACAAGATTAGCCAAAGGTCTCATTACGAATGCTCAAAATCGATATAGATTTATAGAGTGAGTGTGTTTACTGTCTACATAGATTAACCCTGTTAAACTATAAGTTATATTATAAGGCAGAAAGCGACCAATTTACAATTTCATAAATTAAATAAAGTAAGGAATCAGGTTGAAAATATTTATGGGAGCCTATGTTCATCAGTAGACGTTCTTTGGTTGATCATTATAATGAAGTAAGTTAATTATAATTTTGATTTGCTTTTCAATTTGAAGAATGTTGTCGGAGAGCGAAAGTACCCGGTTTGGCTTTCGGTTACATAAGCTCTACAAACCTTTGATACACTCGTTGCTCTTCTGTATAACCTGGACGTTCAAATGGAGCTATATCCAATGTTAACCTATAATATAAAAATGAATCGCTGAATGTGTTGCTAAGCGCAAATCTCGACAGCAGCTGAACCGATTTCGCTAATTCTTTAGAATATTCCTTGAAGTATGGGGATGGTACTTACGAAGAAAAAAACTTAAAAAAATTGCCTGAACACGTCTAAAAACAACACTTTTCTATACTCCCATACAAACGATTCGTAATAGTACTTAAAAGTCAATTTGAACTTTAATACCATACTATAAAGTTTAAGTGTTAGTGGAGAGGTCCCGGGAAGGCAATTCAATTGAGTGACGTTAGTATCGTATAAATATTAATGTCAATATTTGTCAATATTCTCTCTCATACGCAGACGAAGTTGCGCGGGTCAGCTAGTTGTATATAAAAATTAAGACTATTTCTATGTAAACCTGATAATTATACGAATATACTATTAACAGTTGGTTCAACAAGTGTTAGCTGATTGTTGGGATACGATCAGAGTTCAATGACATCAGATAAGCAATAGTTATTTAATAGCAGTGAAACAATACTTATGTCATAGAATTGGGTAATATTGATGAAAATATTTGTAAACAAATCTGATCAATAGTATTTGTATTGCTAAAACAACAAAACATCTGAAATCACCTTTTGAGAAGGGTGTGATGATCAATAGAGAAATCTGAAGATGATATATATTCAAATTCAAATCATTTATTCTGCAAATAGGATATTTTATACCACTTTCACATGTCAATTACGAGTATATTATATTGATTTTAAGATATTAATAAAGTAATAACGGCATCGGCATTTCATAGATATCCCTGAGAAGAAATGCCGAAACAAACTCAACTATACCTCTATATAATATTATCTCTTGTACTTTATTGAATTAAAAGGCACTTCAAAACCGAACTCGCAGTGCATTTACATTTACCTTTGTAGTGATTGCACTACTGCACTACTCTCTTCTACTGGAAGAGTTTCAACTTTTCTTGGTATCCGTCATAAAAGCTTTTTTTAAAATGATTATATATCCTCGACGTAATACGTTTAAAAATTCATTTATTTTAACGGCGACATCGAATGACACGTTATTTTTCTGTATTTTTTAAAATACTAATGAATTAAGGTCTCCCCTTTTAGACATCGGTTGAAAATAACCGTAATAATGTGATTAAATACAAGCTTATTTCATCAAACATTAGGTAATAAATAAAATATTTATGTAACAACTCGCCTAGGCATATGAGTCACGAATTCACGAGACGAATAAAGTATAGTTCAAAGGCGAATTAAATAAATGTCTCGAACCAAACACGGTATTAAATCATAGTCTGTGACAAATAACTTACTACTTAGTCGAGTGTAGCTGTGCAGCCCCGCCCTAATAATAAACACCTACCGATTAACAGCACATTACTACAGCGATTGAAGTGACTAAAACATTTAAAAAAAAAAAAAACACTTTTTTTAGTTTTATTTATCTTACAGAAAGCTTACAGACGAATAAAGTACAATTAATAATAAGATATAAGGGTGAAAGTTACTAATTACAAGCTTTGTGTATTCTTTTCATTATCCTACTTCATTGTGAGGTCGCCACAACTCACTTTTTCAAGCATGTTGAGGAACTTTTTTTTATCATGGCACGGCAAAGTGACTATACTGCACCTGATGGTAAGCGTAGTGCAGTCGAAAAAAACAAGCGACCACTGGACAAGTACTGTGTTTATCAGTGGTCGTCAGAATCATTAATCTTTTTACACTTCTTCACGCTCCGAAGAGGGAAAAAGCAAATCGAGGGGCTTGCGACAAGATAGGCGGATGACCGATGCAGATACAAGGATACCCCCATACCCGTCCCAACCAACTATCAAGTCATGCCGCAAGCCCCTTTAGAGAACCGGAAGTACACTGGCTGATCCTGGAACGCGAACCATATGCGGAGTGTGGGTCACTATGGCAGGTTTTAGCACCATGTGTACGGTGGTCGCCATGCGGTCGGATACGAATATTCTACCACCAGCGGATAATCGGAATGATCGGCGGAGCAGGAAAATTACTAACAATCGTAAATGTATTCGAGCTCGATGCGCATCTATGAAAGTTGTATGAAATATTAACCAAATGTTATTAATGTGCAGAGCTTGAATACATTTACGTTTGTCAGAAATTTTCCTGCTCGTGTCGAAGTTCAGTTTTGTACGACCGTCACTTACCTGACGTCAACACCTCACAGAGGGATCGAGAAATACCCGGCCGATCTGGGAATCGAACCCAGGATTTCCTGATTTACAACGTATACATATGCTGTCACTACAATGAGCAGGTAACTGAGTTCTATAAGACATAATTATTCGCAACTAGTTTTTCTCTGCAGCTCTAATCATCGGGTTTTTTTGTAGGCTTTGTTTTAGCGATAATAAATTGCGTCAATCGCTCACTCTCTGGCCCCACCAATTTCGTTCTGTTGCTGCATAATAAGGACAAAGAAAAATTCCTATTTCTCATTATGATTTATATGTTAACTCTCACTGCCATGGCGAAACACTATTCATAAGTATGTGAGAGAAAGAATTTGGCTTTAGGTTTTATACCATAAAGAACAAATCAATATATATTTTTTTTATACCAGAGACTGGCAAACGAACAGGTCACCTGATGGTAAGTGATCTCCACCGCCCATAGACACCCAAGACACAATAAGAATCATGGGTGTGTTGCCAACCTAAAAAGAGGAAATGGAAGGGGAGGGAAAAGGGATTGGGAAAGACGAGAATGGGCCACCGGAAATCACACTCACCGAACGAAACGCGACAGCAAGCTGCCACTTTACGTCGGTTTTCTGTGAGACAGTGGTATCCAACCGGTCGAGCCAGCCCATTCGTGCTGTAAACGTTACTGTCGACAGCGTGGCTCTACCACTCAAAGTCGACAGCGAAATCAATATAACAAAATAAAACAACATCATCAACAGTCTGTAGGGAAATGCTTTATAGGTACAATAAATTATTTTAAAAATGTTAGTTTATTACTTTATTTACTTGTTAAATCGCTAGTCGCTCCCTGAATTCCGCACAGACGATTAAAAACGAAAAATCATGTTTTATAAATGATTTCTTAGGTTTACGTGAATGTTATTTATAATGTCATTTAAATTAAACTATTTTTACGGATTATATCACGATTGGGTCTGACCCGTGACCACGAAGGCTGCAAAGCTTTCGAAACGTCGGGCATAAAAATTAATACCAAATCGTGATATAATCCGTAAAAATAGTTTAATTTCATGTTTTATAACTAATTTAATACACGAAATATAACTAAAATTATATATACATCCGCAATTATCAACCGATATACTTATCTAATAAATAATAAAGCTATGATACACTATCAGATACTATTGAAGTCTTAATCAAAAGACGCGAATATTGAACAATAAAAAACGGCCAATTTTATTACGGCGAGTATAATTAAGTTTTTAAAAACTGTTTTAACTGAGCAATAACACAGACAACCGTGACATATTGCTGTCGCGTGGCTATTGAATTCTTATTATAACCAATAGCCAATAGTAATTATGATAATCAGAGCCGGATACGCACTGTCGTGAGCTTTGGATTAATTCTTAAGTGAAAATATGCAAGTACCTCGATTTAGACCACTTAATCAATACAATGACTTTAAATACTTCCCTTTAATTAAGGCATATGAAATAATGTGATTGTATTTATCGATCGATTTCCCAAAAAGGAGGATGTCCTCAATTCGTCGGTATTTTTTTTATGTTGTTACTCGATATCTCCGCCAAATGTGTACCGATTTTCAAAATTCTTTTTGTGTTCGATAGAGCTTATTTCAAGGGTGGTCCCATATAAATTTGGTCACGATCGGATTTGAAGTCGGTCCGTTAAGTTTTTAACTTGTGAATATTATATAACAACACGTATGTAATCATTGGAGAGGTATGCATAGAAGCATCTAATGCATTCAATATCCACGGTTCACCATTGTTTTCTGTCTACTGATGTGAGAGTCGGATTCCATCGTTATGATTTAATAAATTAGACAAAATTGTGATTGGCCGAATTGAGTTTTGAACCGAGAACCTCGCGATTTTTCGGCCTAAATATGCTGCCACTAGACTAATAAAGGGATTATGTAATACAATCATGGTCACTTCACGCTCCTAAGCTGGGCTGGGCTACTTAAACAAGTTTTAAAATTGTTTAGTAATTTGCGAAATGTAGTTTTGCTGACGAATATGATTCATTCATTTAAAATGAAGGGCGTAGTAAGGTGCACACCACACTGCGAGCTAAGCTGAACAAAGCTAACTTCGTTAAGCTACTATAATTTTTAGATAAGTCTAGTATCGATAGATCATTTATTTATTTATTGTAATTTTTCCGGAAAACTTACAGCTAGAATAAGTAGAACATACAATTTAAAATATAAGATTTAAAATAACAAGGCCATTTACAAGTTTTCACAGATAACAAAAAAAAATTAAATAGGTAGAGGTTGATGAGAACAATCTATGTAATATTAAAATTAGATTAACAATGTGTGCACCACAGAAAATAAAAATGGAGTAAACTCGAGCCGATGTTAATTACAAAAAAAAATGGGTGCGTGTACTTATGTACGCGCGTGAGAAGTTATACTTCTTTGTCATCATTAAAAAATAGTTTTTAATTGCATGAAAATAATTAATTACAATAAGATAATAGAAGGATTGGAAAAGGATAATCAACAAATAAAAACATACGCAAAACAACCATTTTAGCTGTCACCTGCTCGTAGAACAATGGCCCATGGTATAAGATGCATGTTTTGTTCGTTTAGGCGCAGAATGTCCAATTCCCACATGATCCCATTCTCAAAATGTCCAATTCGCACAATGTCCAATTCTCAAAATGTCCAATTCTCATAATGTCCAATTCGCGAAATGTCCAATTCCCAAAATGTCCAAATCTCAAAATGTCCAATTCGCACAATGTCCAATTCGCACAATGTCTAATTCGCGAAATGTCCAAATCTCAAAATGACCAAATCTCAAAATGTCCAATTTTCAAAATGTCCAATTCTCAAAATGTCCCATTCGCGAAATGTCCGTTTCGCAAAATGTCCAATTCGCGAAATGTCGAGTCCTCAAAATGTCCAATTCTCAAAATGTCCAATTCGCGAAATGTCCGTTTCGCAAAATGTCCAATTCCCAAAATGTCCAAATCTCAAAATGTCCAATTCTCAAAATGTCCAATTCTCAAAATGTCCAATTCGCGAAATGTCCGTTTCGCAAAATGTTCAATTCCCAAAATGTCCAAATCTCAAAATGTCCAATTCTCAAAATGTCCAATTCTCAAAATGTCCAATTCGCGAAATGTCCAATCCTCAAAATGTCCAATTCGCGAAATGTCCAATTCGCACAATGTCCAATTCGCACAATGTCTAATTCGGGAAATGTCCAATTCTCAAAATGACCAAATCTCAAAATGTCCAATTCTCAAAATGTCCAATTCGCGAAATGTCTAATTTGCACAATGTTCAATTCGCTAAATGTCCAAAACGCGAAAAGTCCGTTTCGCGAAATGTCCAATTCTCAAAATGTCCAATTCCCAAAATGTCCAAATCTCAAAATGTCCAATTCGCGAAATATCCGATTAGCGAAATGTCCAATTTGCACAATGTTCAATTCGCTAAATGTCCAATTCTCAAAATGTCCAAAACGTGAAATGTCCAATTCGCAAAAGTCCAATTCGCAAAATGTCCAATTCGCAAAATGTCCAATTCGTAAAATATCCAATTCGCAAAACGTCCAATTCGCAGAACGTCCAATCCTTACATTAGTCACAAGTAAAGTATATTAATTATTATAATTATTATTATATATTTAATATTATCAAAGAATTTAAACAATATTAAATTGCAATCGAAGTCAAATGGGTGCGTGTACGTGTACGCGGTTAAGCAGACAACTTCATACTGTAGACAACTTCATACTGTTAATTTTGTGTCACAGATGCGCGCGCATCTGAAAATTTCACTCTCATCATTTTTCATAACGCGCCTAAAGAAGTATAACTTCAAAGTATTCATGAAGGATTTTTTTAAGATGAGACTGGTAGCGAACAAGTCTAAATCGCAGTCACTGGGATGTTTATTAAAGGTCCTACAGGCATGAATCATAAAACAGTTCTGCATATACGTGGTATTTACAGAGGGTGTATGCAATATGCTTGGTTGGTAGCGTTAGGGGTGGTGTTATTAATCTCAAATATATTCATATTATAGATTTTAGATAATTTTAACGGAAATATCACGCACGGCATAAAACGAAAAAGCGAGCTGCCACTTTGCTGTGAGACAGTGGTATCAAACCAGTCGAGTCAGCCCATTCGTGCTGTAGACGTTACTGTCTATGAACCAACGATCGAATCCTGACTCTACCATTTAAACATGTGCCAAAAGACACCGCATTTACGTGAGCTAAGCTAATCAAAGTGAGCTACGTTTACCCTTACTTTGTGTGCGCTGTCCTTAAATGAGTAACTGGCTTTGTAAGTCAACTGGTAATCGAGCCCATATTTTATATCTCTATCACACTACTATTTATGACATGTAATCAAAGCTTTGAACTGCTGATTAGTTACTGAATGGTACCTGCTTTAACATAAACACATTTAAAGTAGACTGCCTCGGTGGCGTAGTTGTATTTCGGTACGACTACCGTCCTGAGATCTCGGGTTCGATCCCTGGGTCGGGCAAAATGAAATTGGATTTTTTCATATCAGCCCAAAGTCTGGAATTTGTGCCCGATATGGCGATAGGCTCGCCCCCATCACATCTGGGACGGAACTAAGATCGGCGAAATGTGGATGTTCTAGTTCGCTAATGCACCTCTGCCTACTCCTTCGGTGATACAGGCGTGAGCTTATGTAAATTATTACACTGATCATTGATGTCACTGATGGTGACTGGTGAGACTCTCATATGAAAGAGTCTAGTTAGATACCACCGTCATGTCTATATCTAGTGCCAAGCAGCAGTATATGTACTGTTCAAGAAATGTTATGTCCTGGTTTAAATTACATTATATGGTGTAAGAGACCGTGGTACATCGACCTTCACTCATCTGATAACCAAATGAGACATATTTTTTTATCAAAAATCAATTATTCACAAACACGCTTGCCTATCGAAAAGTGTTCATGCCTATTTTTTTTTAATAACGACTTTTTTAGCCATGCCTATAAGATTGATTTTGTACATATTTCAATTATCTTTCTTATTATACCATTTTTATTGGTTAGCAGATTGGTGTAATTACTTATTTATTTATATTCTCCATGTTAAAAACTAGCGTTTCAAATTTTTTTTTTGGTTATCAAAAGAGTGTTATTAAAAAAAAATCAATTAAAAGTAATTAAATTAAAAATAGCTATGAACATATTTCGATAGGCAAGCTATTATAGGCATGTTTGTAAATAAATGATATTTGATAAAAAATATGTCTCATCTGGTTATCAAATGAGTGAAGGTCGATGTACCACGGTCTTCCCTACCAATGAATCAACCGGCTTAACATCTAATGTCTCAGGGTGCCAACTGCCAATTGCAGTTCAAAATCTAAAACCATCTTTACGTAATCCTATTCTATATAAAAGTAATATTTATTTACTAAATTAAGATATAATAAATTGTACACATTAAGCTGAAAATCTTAAATGTATTTTTAAAATACCCGTCAACCTTATGCGGTTACAATTATTAGTTTAAACAGTTTAAACTTTATTATGGAAAACACGGTTTAATGGCTTAATTGACTTAAAACTTGGTAAAACTGGTTTATTACCTGAATCATTAGGCAACACCTTAAGCGTCAGTTGGATGGTGCAACGATGGAAAATATGTGTTCTATACATAGGTATTTATTATTTCTATACTTAAGTGTATATATTATCTATAATAGCTTAACATCGTGTAGGTGTTCCACACATACTTAAAGTATTCCATATCTAAATATTTATACAAAAATATATTCTTTAATATAGTATTATTAAAATTATGTTAGCAATAATATAATAACGTGTACATCCGCGGCACTCTTGGCGTTCGCGACGGAGCAGATAAACTGCAAAAATATGGCTTAAGATGGTATGGTTTTGAGGAAACCATAGGAGTACGTCAGTCACAAGTGTCTGGGTCAGATTGTACCAGCCCAGCTAACATGTATGTCACTATATAATATAGTGCAATTCAAATCAGAATAGGAACGTCAATAACCTCTATCTGTCAAATGTCACTTGAAAAGTAAAATTTGAAACGAAACCTTATGATAAATTTATACAGTTTTTCACTTTGAGTAACTGAGACAGTAAAACAAAAAAAAAACATTATTGAAACGCAAATAAGGTTTCGTTGCAAACCTTACTTTTCAAGTGACATTTGACAGATAGAGTTCATTGACGTGCCTATTCTTATTTGAATCGCATTGTATCTCGATAACCGACTATAGCGATGTTATCTACATACAATATTGTATGAAAACAAATGAAGGTATCCGTCATCAGCTCCGTACATATTATGTACATACAATTCTTAGGAATATACAAATAAATTATAACAGAAAGAATATGAGTTACTATTATTTTAATTATCGTTCAAAACCAATTGCTCGAGGCGAATTGAATTTTAATAAGACAATTAGAATACTTTTTAAAGTCAAATTGAGGTACTAAGCTCGTGGGAAACAACCTAGTTCTGTCATTACGATTGATTCATGAAATATAGTT
This sequence comes from Clanis bilineata, assembly GCA_036417725.1. NCBI lineage: Eukaryota > Metazoa > Arthropoda > Insecta > Lepidoptera > Sphingidae > Clanis > Clanis bilineata. Next base: position 6,424,778 of record CM071139.1, on the reverse strand, counting down.
ATAAAAAAATAATGAAACGGAACGCAACGAGCCGGATGTAAGGAATAACCCATAAAGTAAATATAATTACATATTTTTGCATATTAATTAATATTTAATAATAGCGTAAATTGTATCCATTTCTTTCTAACTGCCCTTATCCCATATTAATGTGGGGTCGGCGCAAAATACTTTTTCAAGCATCATTTTTACAACCGGATTCCTGCCCGACGTCAACCCTCCTATGGGGTTCCAGTCCCGGTCAAATCAAATTAGATAAATCACTTTACCCGACCTGGGAATCAAACCCGGTTTAAGGACAGTAAATTGTACCCTATTTCAATAATATAAAAAAAAGAAATGAAAAAATCTTTATTAAAAATACAAAATTAAATTGCTTATATGTTGGTTACATGTTAAAAGGCTACATAAGCTAGGGGCGGACAGCCACCACACCGCGGAACCACAATGATACCTCCCGTCCCAATCATCTGTAATAATAAGTATCACCTGTCATCACGTCACCTGTGTGACAAATAAAATGATATAGTTTGTGCATTTTGCTGGTGGTGTTGCTACTGATCATGGACTTGGACGTCTCGTCATTCGATTGCTATAAATCTTGGTAATTAATTGATTTAGGCTCCAAAAAACAAATCTAAAATGCAGTTTAATACATATTTTAAGTTCAAACCGTCCTATGGTATATGACTCAACGTCACTGAATCACAATTTCGTCGACTCATTGTATTACTTTCGTAATAATGACTTTGAAATCTCGCGGAGGTCGATTTTTAATGATTCATTACTGTAGTATTTGTGATAGTATATTCCATTCCCTAAATTAACTCTAGCACACTGCACAACAGAGCTGGATGGTTAACACCACGTCTTATAGCAGTATTATTATATTATAATTTCTTTTTGTCGGGAAACGGTGCAAGTAAGCTTATAATAATAGTGCTATAAGACGCTGTGTTAACTCCCATGATGTTGAACAATATTCTAGCACAATGACAGAGTCTAAATCTCTAGATTCAGAAAAGCTAACAAATAATATGTTTTTTTTTCGACGTACGCCGACAAGCCTAACCTAGTACGTGGTTAAAGTCAAGACTCCGCCAAACACGAAAAGAAAAGGAAAGAGGATTGGGATGGAAAGAGGATATTCGAGCCTCGAAATCTGACAAAATGTAACAACAAACACTATATAACACGTCGATTTTCTGTGACACTGATCTGAAAAGCAAAATACTATACACACAATAATGAAACATCGATTCTTTCTGAGACATTTTTTTAATAATTTAAAAAATATCTATGGGTAATTAATTATTTGACATCCATACATATAGCTCAAATGCATCATCATTGTCTAAGACATTTGTATGAAATATTAACCAAATGACATCAATGCGCAGCGAGCTTGATACTAATTGACAAAAATATTCCTCCTCGGACTGTAGATTAAGATGTATTCAGAAAGTAAAATGCACTATGTATTCTTTTAGAAAAAAGAACTCGATTGAAGCGGTTATTCTTAACATAAACAAAAATAATAGCTTTTAAGCAACAACCACAATAAACTAGATTTAAATAAAACCAAACGAGTAAAGGTCAAAGTAAGCGGTTGGACACGCATTGGCGACACCAGTCTGGCTAAACAATGATTTTTATTTAGAGGCGGTTTTCCCGAAGTCTACACTGGCAGATCACAATACTTTGCGGATGTTACACGGTGCGTACTTTATTTATAGGGTTGCCAGAAATATATATTAGTAGTGGTACTCGCAAGTTACGTTACCTACTTGGTCTAGTGGCAGCGTATATAGGCTGTGGACCGGGAGGTCCGGAGTTCAATTCCCTTGTCGGGCAAAGCGAATTTTCTAATTTAATTTGCCCGAGACTGAATCCCTCAGAGGGGGTTAACGTCAGGCAGGTGATAGGTCGTAAAAGCTAAACCAAATATTTTCGACAACAAACTTAAAAAATGTGTTGCGCCGACCCCGCATTAAGGTGGCAGAAGGGCAGGGAGAAAGAAAAGATTAGTGGTACTGGTGGACTGTCTCGGTGACGTAGTTGTATTTTTTTTATCCGGGCACAGCAAAGTGACTACATTGCACCTGATGGTAAGCGTAGTGCAGTCCAAAAAAAACCAGCGACCACGGACAAGCAATGGGTTTATCAGTGGTCGTAACCATGCCGGCCTATATATGCTTCTTCACACTCCGAATCCGAAGAGGGAAGAAGCAAATCGAGGGCTTGTGACATGACAGGCGGATGACCGATGCAGATACAGGGATACCCCCATACCCGTCTCAATCAACAATCAAGTCATGCCGCAAGCCCCTCCAGAGAACGGGAATTACACTGGCTGATCCTGGAACGCGAACCACACACGGAGTGAAGGTCACTATGACAGGTTTTAGGACCATGTCTACGGTGGTCGCCATCCGGTCGGATACGAATATCCTACCACCAGCTAAGCACCTGTATATCACATCTGGGACGGAAATGAGTTCGATGAAATGTTAAAGTTCTAGTTCTTCAGCAAGCCTTTGCCTACTCCTTCAAGGATTCAGGTGTGGGTCTATGTATGTATGGTAGAGTCAATCTGTATAGAGTTGTATCGCAGCATGACGATTCTAATATCATTGCAGTGATTCAGTTTATATATGGGTTAAGGCCCTGCTTTATTTCGCAAGCTTAATAAAGTTACCCAATACCTAACTAAACCCCCAAATCGCATAATTTTCCTTATAGATCGTCATATATAGATGAGTATTATTTACTCTTGTCTGAATTATTTCAAAATGAGTTATAAAAAAACTATAAATAATGTTAAAATTGTAATATAATCAGAACGTTTAATAATATATTGGGAAGTAATATCTCTTTCTTAGTTATAATGTTTATGCTTTGTAATCAACTGAATGAAACACGATATCTGAAATAGCTTCTAAATGTCAACCCTAATCTGAAATAGTAGATTTCATTCTGGTCATTTAAATGGACCGTATTGCCGTGTCCAATGGTATTTCACGGTCTTCTTTACATTTCTTGTTTATTGTTTCTATTAGATTTTAAATGACCTGTTCGACAATAAATAAATACCCCCAATACTTATACATATAGTCCCCAAACTAGGTCTAACCTGTAAAGTGGGTGTCAGGAATTAAGAGGGACTTACTGCCTCCTGACTTTTGACACTCGATCTGTTTCGACTACACTTCAATTTCATTTAGGCTCAATTGCACCACTATTATTAACCTAGAGTTAGTCCTAACCGCAAGCTAAATTGACAGAAAATATATGAATGACATGTAACTTAACTTGCGGTTAGGACTAACTCTAGGTTAATAATAGTGGTGCAATTGAGCCTTAGTGACTTAAAATTCCACGGAAATCGAGTTGAAAAGCGCGCTAATGTCGCGTTAGATTCTTAAACTCGTTATTTGGTATGTCGCGTAAAAAACAAAGTGCACCTTTAATTATGATGTTGGTGGAATTTGAAGTCACTAAATGAAATGGAAATGGAATCATAGTCGAAATCGAATTCAGTGTCATAACTTACACTACAGGTCCTACAACTCCCAGACCAGAAACGAATATTTGTGAATAAAATAAATAAATAAAGAAGACCCAATAGTTACATACATAGTTCTGCCCCACAGTAAGATACGAATCTTGTGTCGTGGATATCAGGAACTACGAGAGACTTTCGGTCTCACAGCACCCAGACCCGAAACTAAAATCTCTGGGCCACACAAACATTTTTCTCGGTGTGGGAATCGTACCCGCGACCTCTTGTTTCGTAGTCGTAGCCGACTACTGGACCGCTGCACCACAGAGGCTGTCTGCAATGTTCTTAATAAACGGGGTAAAGAAAGATTTATAAAAAAGCCTGACCTTAAGTACGATGTCATTTTATTAATTAGAGCATAACAAGTTCCAGACATTATCGTTTTGGTTAATGAATCATGACTGTATCTAATATATCCGGTCTTATACCAGGGTGACTGTCTCAGTGGCGTGTTTGTATTTCGGTACGACTACCGTCCTGAGGCCTCGGGTTCGATCCCCGGGTCGGGGAAAGTGATATTGGTTTTTCCATATCAGCCCGGAGTCTGGAATTTGTGACCAATATGGCGATAGGCTCGCTTCTATCACATCTGGGACGGAACTAAGCTCGGCGAAATGTTGGTGTTCTAGTTGGCTAGTGCGCTTCTGCCTACCTCTTCGGGGATACAGACGTGAGCTTATGTTATGTTATGTTATGCTACATAATACCAGGGTAATTTCTTCTTCTCCGTTGGTTGCTAAATGCTAAAGATGGACACCACGTGAGAAACTTTTAAGTAATTCGACCACGTAGAGCTTTCTAAATGTATCAAACATAACAGGGGGTTACCATATAATAGTATTATTATAATGTTACTTGAATAGATTGAGTTGTAGAGTCACGCTGTAGACAGTAACGTCTACAGCATGAATGGGGCGGCTCGATCGGTTGGATATCACTGTTTCACAGAAACTGACGCTAAGTGGCAGATTGCTGTCGTGTTTCGTTCGGTGTGTGAGATTTCCAGTGGCCCATTTCCCTCCTCCCTTTTCCCTCCCTATCCATTCTCTCCTTGTAGGTCGACAAGGCACCCATGATTCTTTTTGTGTTTGCGTGGCTATGGACGGTGGAGATCACCTACCATCAGGTGACCCATCTGCTCGTTTGCCAGTCTCTGGTATAAAAAGAAATCCGAAAAACAAAGTAAGATTATAAGAATACTGCTATAAGAGGTGATAGTAACCACCGTTACAAACCATCTTGATGAATTACCATCAAGAAACTGGAAAATACGTGGACTATTCAGATTAAAGTGCAAGCTTTGAAGCAAGTAAATTCTCAGCTTCTCTGTGTGTATTATAATATTATATAATACACATTATAATGGCATTTTTCCAGTTGGAGTTATGCTATCAGCCGTCGCAGACTTTTTCTTACGTTATTTCATAATAGTATAAAAAATTATGTTATGTTATAAAATAATAATGAAGTACGTCCATGCATCTCCTATATTGCATTTAAATAAAACAATATCGCATTTCAAAGTGATACAAATTTACATAACATAACATTAGCTCACACCTGTATTCCCGAAGGGGGAGACCGAGGCGCACTAGCGAACAAGAACACCCACATTTCGCCGAGATTAGTTTCGTCCCAGATGTGATAGGGGCGATCCTATCGCCATAACGGGCACAAATTCCAGACTCCGGGCTTATCTGGAAAAATCCAATATCACTGCCCGACCCGAGGATCGAACCCGAGACCTCAGGACGGTAGTCGTTCCGAAATACAACCACACCACTGAGGCAGTCAAATTTAGTGTACCACAAATTTATTCAATATATTAATGAATTTACCTTTAGCCAGTGAGAGGATACGTCTATCAATGCAAATTCGAACAAGTAGGTATAATAAAACGGTGTGACAACACACATGTTTCGAAATGAGTCATCAAATTAATGACGGTTTTATGTCATTCCGTGATTCTGCAATTTGATCGGTTAATAAAACAAACTAAATTATATTACTGGTTTTGTCACTCAATGCTGTTGCCTTTGCTTTAAAATGAATATTAATTTTGGGAAGTAGCAACAGCTCAGTTGAGAGTGGAATGGACTGTTGAAACCGATTCTTGAACATGGATTCAGACGTTCCAAGTTATTTTAGGATCGTTAAAAATTAGTATTTTTTTCTCTTTGGCTTTATTACCAGGTTTCTCTTGCAGCACCGCGTCTCTCTCTATAGTATACAGGAACATATCACATATCCACTATAAAATAATTATATGGCATACAGCACAGAATAATTTCAACTAAGTATTATGTAGCCTACAGTTTAAAATCTTTTTCAAACATGTTGCAGAATTGATTAAAAAAATATAAACTCATGCCTGTATCCCCGAAGGGGTAGACACAGGTGCATTAGCGAAGTAGAACACTCACATTACGCCGACCTTAGTGAATTTAATGGATTTAATTTTAATTTTAATAATGGATTCAGCTTAGTATTTGCGACCGGCTGCCTGCCAACGTCAAGCTCTCTCTGAGATATACAATGCTGGGCAAATTGTGTTAGAAAAACATCCGTCTGACCTGGGAATCGAACCCAAGATCTTTGTCCTATCTTTCAATTGTATTTTAATAGGATAACATTTATCAATGCTACAAATATATCTTGCATAACAGCTTTCGTATTATGTGTGCCAGATACTTCAACTAACCTTACGAGGTACGAGTGTCGAGTCATGAACTTCTGATTTATGGTAATAAAGTGTACAGGTGAGGTGTACTTTTTAAGAGGTGTGTCTAGTAATAACTTCTTTTTTTAATAAATGGAAAACTAAAGTAAAATTCTCTGGTATAACTGGTTCTAAAATTCTGAATACATCTAGAATAAATATTGACATAATAGTAACCAATAAGAAGGAGATTCTCGATATTTATTTGTATTCATTATGTTTGGAAATGTATGTATATTTAATATATTTTTAGGTTATTTAAAAGGACATCCAGGATCAATCGCCTAATAGTTCGTTAAGGTTTACCACAAGGATAATCCCATTTACATTGGATAAAAATCACATGACGAATACACGGAAAAATTAATCGAAATCGAACGAATAACCGAAAATGTCCCGTGAACCGGGTTTTGAAGTTGTTTTAAATATTAGTTAGGTTGTGTTACCAAACAATAGGTAATTCGTCTGTATCGGGGAATCCAAAAATCCCGTAAGATCCGTTAAATTGTTCAGCAGAAAAAGTTGCGGATCTGACCGCATTTCCGTATCCTATTGTCGATAAACCGCAACAAACTATGAAAAACCAAGCGGAACACATACATCATCGGAAGTTACATATAGAACTGGAGTGACCAGCGCATGCGCTAAGGCCTGCATGGTAAAAGGTACGGGTCACCACTCAGTGCCCGCGAGTACGGCGGCGCGCGCGCATGTGTTCCGCCATTACGTTCCAAATTTGAAACAAAGCCCGCCAAAACTGAATTGAATCTGTGTTTTCGAAATTGAAACGTGACAGTTGCGATTTTTAACCTGTGGACCTTGGGACACTACGTTTTTTCGCCGCCAAGGCGTAGGACTAAAAAGGTAATGCTTATCATAGATTGTGTTGCTAATAAATCCAAGCTTTATGACACTTTGTAAATGCCGTTTTTGGATAATCATACTTAATTTTTTATGTTTTTTATATGACAGTTATCTATTTAAATATATTTAAAAATTGTTCATTTGTAAAACATGTTCGACGCTCGGTTACGTTTTAAATAATTTGTCAACATCATTACGATTCTATTGGTAATATGCATTAAGCTAGGCGTTTTATTTTTAGCGGGCCCAAAGGTAGATTAATTGGAACAACCTTGAATCATTGTCACCAATATTTACACAAACGTCGCCTCCGCGTCCCGATCGAATCGGTGACATAAATCTACATATTTAAAAAAAACTTAAAGAAGTACATTTGTTTATGCATTCGGAACTTGGTGGCATTGAGAGGGACTTTGTACTGATAGCAATACATAAATAATTTGTAGTTTGAATTAATTCGTTCATAATATTTACTTTGGAGCTTTTGTGTAGTTATCTTTTGCTAATAGATACATCGTTGTTAAGGAAATATGGGTTTTTGAATATATTCTTCTGGAAAGTAAGAACGAATGCTTGAAAAAATTGACGAAAGTAGATGAAGCGAAAGTATTTGAGAATTGAGTGAAGTGGAAATCCGTAGTCTCTGCTACTCCTATGGGATACAAACGTGATATTATGTATGTGTGAAAGAACTTTAAAATATTTCGAGAGTAATTATATTAAATATAACAAAATCTAACAAGTTAACTTATTGTCGAGTCAGGATAGTGATTGTGACTTACAGTCTACTAGAGTATTTAATTTAATTACATAACAACACTATTAGAATGTCCATTCTACTATCAATAAATGGTAACAACTAACAAAGTAGGATCATGCAAAAAATAGCCAATTGTTATATAGGTACATATAATCTACTCCAAAAAATGTTTCGAAGCTACTAATCGAATTCGATAATACAATCGAAGAAGGTCGTGAGAGCAGTCATCACCTGTTTAACCTGATATTCTATACCCTGGTCAGTGAACTCAGACCTCTCCAATATGAAAGGTATTTTTACCTGGCCTGTGAATACAGTATCCTGCAATATGAATGGTCTTTTGCTTTCAAAGGCGGGCGAGCAGGAGGCCCACCTGATGGTAAAAAGCCAGGGAAAATGAAATGCCTAACGTAAAATGGAAATTAATTGGATTGTAAAGAGAAGCGGGTAGGTATAAGAGCTTACATCTTACTTACCGTACAAAACGCCACAGCGAGTTGACGTTACGTGAGTTTTTGGAGACAGCGATAATAACGTGGTAGTGCAATTTTTTTATAGCAAACACTGGCAAATGAACAGGTGTTTTACCTGACGATCCGTAATCTCCATCGTACATAGACATTCATATAATTAAATTCATCATGAGAATGACTTGAAATGAAACCTTTACGGAGGGGAGGGATAGCGCAGGGGATGGGGCCAACAAGCTGTAGACAAATTATCTACAGTGAAGCTGTACTATTTCTAAAATTATGTATTTGTTAGATGTTAGAATTTTGGTGAAAGTAAAATATGTTGTGAATCGTGTCTACAGACTTTATAATGTATATAACTAGTTCTTTGTAGATCGATATAGCGATAACAATAAAACGACAGACATTTTGTTATCTTAATTTCAGCAACGTTTTTTGTTTCAACTTTTATCATCTTTTTCGTCACAATTAATAGGACATTGCCTAAAATTAAGTTTTCCAAATTAAGCCTCCAGAGGGTGTGACGTCAGGCAGGCAGCCAGTCGTAAAAATTAAGCTGGATCCTTTTTGCAACATGCTTGAAAAGTGTGTTATCGCCACCCCCAATTGTATTGTAGGATGAGGGCGGGATGAAAGATTGCCTAAAATTAAGTAGCATTTCACTTACAAAAATAGATAGCTACCTATTAAAAGTATTTGTGCAAAATATATCAAGATGTAATCGTTAGTCTTCTACAAGAAATGTAAACAAAATTATATTTTATGATTGACAGGTCTTAACAAAGGAACTATTGGTATTGGGTACCTTAATATACTTTGTTTACGTTTCTTATATTCTTGTATAGACATATTATAATTAGTGTGTTAACGAGTAACCTAATTTAGAACTTTAATCTTTTAAATGATGTAACATAGCATTTGTATAATCATAAATATATTAGCACACAAATTAGTATATGTATTCAAATTATTGAAATTAATTTAAAATCCAACTCTCATCATACAATTATAGCTATGTATTTTCTGAGTGGTAGAGCCACGCTGTAGACAAATACGTCTGCCTACAGCACGAATGGCTCGACCGGTTTGATACCACTGTCTTACAGAAAACCGACGTAAAGTGGCAGCTGGCTGTCGCGTTTCGTTCGGTGAGTGACATATCCGGTGGTCGAATTCTCCCCCTCCCTTTCCTAATCCCTATTTCCCTCTTTTTAGGTTCGCAACGCACCCATGATTTTCTTGTCTTGGATGTCTATGGACGATGGACATTACTTACCATCAGTTGACCCATCCGCTCGTTTGCTAGTCTTTGCTATAAAAAAATGTATTTTGCCCTAATCAATAATTAGAATAAGCCACGTGCTTACAAAACTCGTCAAATAACCAGAAAAATCAATCAACAAATTATAATCACTGCAATTTGAATGTCATTAGCGAATGTTATTACTTAGAACTGTCAATGGACAGGACACTGACAGCTCTGGGCAACAACCCGGAAATATTCCACATTTTTTCTTATCACCGGCCTTAAATCGAAAGTCCGACAGCAATTAAAACGAGTTTTAATATGAGGAGAATAATACATACATCGTTACAACACAATTTTTCCGGGTAACCTTGTCATTGTGTTGACAGTAGACTGTGTTATCGTTTCGTGGAAACTGGCTTGGTAATGTAGAGTCCATTGGGCGCTGGTAATGTGGCGAAATGGCTCTTGAATATCCGTTTATATTGTGATATTTAAGTATACAGCCTTGTTATAAAGGTGTGTACGAGAATCTTGTTAAATGTATTACATTTTAAAGTCATGTTTTCAGAGTAAAGATCATATAAGGCATAACATGTAGAGGTACTTTCAATACTACTATTCGAGAAAGTTCAGCAAGTGGCATAGTCAGTTCTGTACCCCTAGTACGAGTTTATTTTGACAGTTCTCGATTCTCGAAATCGACGATAGTTTGTGTTTTCTCCATACATTTGACTAGCAGCGCCACTTTGCGGAAACCACAACGAACTAAAAAAATGTATGGAGAAACTGAAAACTATCGTCGATTTCGAGAATCGAGAAAAACTCTTACTAAGAGTACTGGGGTCCGAGTATGAATAACTTTCGAATTTATTTTCGATTCGAACTCGTTATTCGTGTATGACGTATAACTCATTGTGAGACTTCATTAAAGCAACTGCATTTATTACGTAGTCACATGTTTCAAAACTTAAAAACCGACTTCAAAATCATAAGATCTTGACAAAATATCTTGGGCACTACTCTTGGAATAAGATCTATCAAACACAAAAAGAATCTTGAAATTGGCCTACATTTGCTGGAGATATCGGGGAACATATTCATTAATTCTACCTGCCCTTATCCCACCTTAATGTGGGGTCGGCGCAACACACTTTTTCACGCATGTTGCAGGAAAGATTTGGTTAAGTTTTAACGACTGTTAACCCGCTCTGGGGGATCCAGTTCCGGGCAAATTAATTAAGAAAATTAGCTTTGCCCGACCTGGGAATCAAACCCACGATCTCCCGGTCCACAGCCCATATATGCTGCCACAAGACCAAGAAGGGGAACACAATACTCGTACACATAAAAAAACAGACGAATTGAGAACTTATATTGAGGTTCTTTGAAAATAAACCTCATGCTTTCGCTTAGCTATCTATTTAACAAAACCATCAGTGATAAATGGTATCGTTAAAATCGGTCATTCAAAAGTTTCGGATGTCTTGATTCTAACAATTATTGCATATTAAAAATCAAGTGGCATTCAGTTAACGATCGAAACATTAAAACAGCTATAAATTGATGTTTCCACACGATTGTGCGACTTGAATTAACCTGGTTATGTCAGTCAGAGGTACTGTATTGCGTCACGTTATTGCTATGATCGCATTTTATTATGGAATATGTGATATGTTTGCTATGGATTTGGCGCAATTGGGTATTTGACTATTTTTTTAAAAGTATACAGGGCTATTAATTAGTTTAATCTAAACATGTAAAAAATATTTCGTATTTTATTTTCATATATTTAGTTTATAAAAGCAAAAATTTATATGTATAATTTAATTTGCCGCCAAAACGCTATCTGTTAACTGTAGATACGGGTGACGTCATCTTTCCTTACCATAGATACAAAACGGTTCATTAAATTTTTTTTGCAGAAATAACATGTATGATTTCAAACGAAAACAAACGGGTCAGATATTTCGTGGATCAGATATTGATTATCGATCCCATCCGCGTTTAAATTAGGTTGCGCTTTAAAAAAAAATACGAAAATAATGTACCAAATAACCTGGCAGTATGACTTTGGATCTTGGTCTTAGGCCATTGTGGAACAAATTTATAAGAAAAATGAGTAATGTGACATCACGCGTCGCGATTGGTATTTACAGTCACGTGACGCACGGATAAAAAATTAAGTATTTAAATTACTGAAATAAAATTATCCTTGGAATATTTTTAATACGTTCCTATTGCACATATTATTTAGATGATAAATCTATGTTCCTACAGAAATTCATTGATATTGATTACTACAGTCAAGTACCCAATTATACATTAAAGTTAGTCGACTTTTATGATAGCACTATTTAATATGAATTCATTGGACAAGGGGGCTGACTCAATAGTCTCATTCAAGACACTCGATTCGAATTTGACTTCGATTTGACTTCATTTACTAATTTAAAATTCCACTGAAATAGAATTAAATCTAATGTAACATTAGAGCAATTTTTAACTCGATTTCGGTGGAATTGTAAAAGTTGCAAGAGTAAGGGGGCTAAGACCTTTGTGGACAATTTGCGTTTATCGAATTCGATTCGAGTTTAATATATGAAACTGGTCATGTAGTTTGTGTGAAAAATGTCTCTTTCGATTATCGAATTAGTTCGTGCTGGGTTGGAATTTCATTTCTTCTTAACGGTCTTGGAATAAATGTCTTGTACTAAAAGGTATAAATTATAGGAAACTCAATTGACGTAAGAACATTTAGCACGTGTTATCACAAAATAACTGGACACCAATCCTACTGCTAATATCTTGATACAATATTGAACGGTTTTCGAATTAGCTTTAATAATCACAGTATATTATTTCTCGTAGATATGATGTCATTTCGTAGAAATAGCCATATAACGTCATGTAGGTGATATAAACTATTAAAAGTTAATTTTTCGTTTTTTGCAAATATATTAAATGTATGTTGAACTTTTAGCATAATTCACGACAATATAGGTGGCAAATAGCGTCGCAACATCGAGTTAATATTTTTTTATTATTTTTTAATGTTGGGAAATCCCTCCGGATTCTGTCATCGACTTATCGAAATGTGAATGTCCGAGACAAAGATTAAAATAATTTGAGACATCTTGGATGTGATTCATTGAGCTTAACTGTGATGAAGGTCACTGCAAGCTTTCAATCGGGTAGGCTTATGTAGGAAAATTATTTAGGGGCCCTTCAAATAATCCTCCTTCAAATAACTCCTTATCCTGGGTGCAAGATTGAATGGTTCGCTAAGGAAATTAACTTATTATGGAAAATGTCTGGCGTAAATTATTTTGTATACAGGATTACCTATATAATTGGTAGACTGGCTCTACTGGGTTAAAGGACAGGTTTAGCATTTTATACGGTGCATAAGATTTTCGGAATCCATACCCTCTACCCAACTGCAATTCCCAGTGTACATTATTATAGGTCACCAACACGCTATGATTATTCTATAGCAAAATATATGTAGATAGGACACAATAAGGCCTTAAAATGGTAACGTGATTACAATGCTGCGTGATTAGATTCAATCACGACAGAACGACAGCTTCCGTGGCGCAGTGGGCGAGTAGCCGGCTGTGAAGCGGGAGGGCGCGGGTTCGATTCCCGCATTGAGACAAATGTTTGTGTGGCCTACAGATATTTGTTTCAAGTCCGGGTGTTGTTAGACCAAAAGTCTCTCATAGTCTCTGACACCCACGATACAGGTTATATACATATAGTGTGGGGTCAGGACTATATGTATGACTGTTTGGTGTATTTATTTATTAATCATTTTCTAAAAACAAATAAAACGATAGTCTACATCATAGGAAAAGATTAACGATTAAAATATAATTCTAAACGTGTCTTAACGGATAAAATTTTAAACCATTCTCAAGTGCTTTCCTTGATGATTAATTAAACGTTATGTGCCTATAACATTCTTATAAATCATAATAGTTATATTTTTGACTACGTGTGCGTCTATTTGACGTCTTAATAAATGTTAATAGCCAAAAATTCTATTGTCTTATGTGTTAATCAGTATGACGATCACGTCACATGACACGCTCGTAAAACTATTAAATTACTTTGTGGGTGTATACGACACCAAGCAGTTTATGTACCATTCAATAAAATCACTGCCTCGGTGGCGTAGTGGTATTGTTAATAAAATCTCTGCCAATTGGTGGTATAGTTTACACGTTACGAATACCGTCCTAAGGTCTCGGGTTCGATTAAAGTGATATTGGATTTTTCAGCAATAGCCCGGAGTCGGCAATTTGTGCCCCATATGGCGATAGGTTCGCCCCCTATCACATCTCAGACGATAATGAGCTCGGCGAAATGTGGGTGTTGTAGTTCTCTAGTTCGTCTCTGCCTTCCCCTTTGGGGATATAGGCGTGAGACTGTGTATGTATGTCATAAAAATCAAAAATTGTTATACGAGAAGTTATAAGTTTAACATTTCTTAAGCCAATTACCACCGTTCACAAAGAAATTCCTCTATTTCATTACCAAGAGAAGAAATGAGAAATATGTACTAAAATCTCTAATTTGATACGTATGTCAGTCTAAAGCAAACGACTTAAGAAACTTAAAATACTTAAGTAAGTTAAGTACTAGTTATGTTACGATAAGAAGACTAAAAATAAAATAAAAAAATCTGGGATGGAACTAAGCTCGGCGAAATGTGGGTGTTCTAGTTCGCTAGTGCGCCTGTGCCTACCCTTTCGGGGATACAGCTTATGTTATGTTATATTAAGAAGACTAAAGGCAGAAAATCACACTACTGTTATAAAGGTGAAAGTTTGTAAGTGTGTTTGTATGTTTGTCTTTCACGCAAAAAATCCTTGATGAACTTCGATGACATCTATTCATCATCATCTGATCTACATTTATATAGACTATACATCCGAATAACACATAGGCTACTTTTTATCTCGGAAAATATTTTTTTACGCGAACGGAGTCGCGGGCAACAGCTAATACCATCATAATGCAAAATAATAGACAATATAAACGAGCATAGACTATAACAAACATAACCGTAAACTTCACAAAGTTATGATGCAGGAACACCTATTAAATTCGTTAATTGAATCAAATAGAATTATAAAAAAATATATGTCAAGCTTAAATACAGTTAAATCTGAGAATTCGCGTGGTTTTTACAAAAAGGTGCCAGGTGTACTGATGAATAATGCAGTTATGTTAATAATACTAAACAGTTGTTTAATTTGGTACATTAATGTATTTATATTGTACTGGCTATTGTCCTTGATAACTTTAATACTAGTGAGTCTAAGAAACCAGGTTTTGAGTCATCGTTTAGTGTATGTTTAATACTAAATGCGACTTCCCCATTCACATAGATAAAGCTAAATGTTAATGCACTATTCGTAATCATGCCAGCTTATTGGCATTAAACAAAAAAATATACAGACCCTAATAATAATTTAAATAAATAAATTAATTAATACACCCAACAGTCACACACCTAGTCCTGACCCCAAACTAGGTATAACCTGTATCATGGGTGTCAGAGACTATGAGAGACTTCGGTCTCACAACACCCAGACTTGGAACAAATATCTGTGGGCCACACAAACATTTGTCCCAATGCGGGAATCGAACCCACGATCTCTCGCTTCACAGCTACAGGCTACTCGCCCGCTGCGCCACGGAGGCTGTCAATCCAGACTTCTTCGTTCGATGATGACTGCCTCGGTGGCGTGATTGTACTTCAGTACGACTACCGTCCTGAGGTCTCGGGTTCGATCCCCGGGTCGGGCAAAATGATATTGGATTTTCCATATCAGCCCGAAGTCTGGAATTTGGGCCCGATATGGTGATAGACTCGCCCTCTATCACATCTGGGAAGGAACTAAGCTTGGTGAAATGTGTGTATTCTAGTGCGCCTCTGTCTTCTCCTTTGGGGATACAGGAGTGAGCATAATATGTGTATGATTTTACTCCCAAACAATAAGCGATGCTACTTCCTAATATTTCCGCACGCATAAACTTGCCAAGCTATACTAACTTTCGAATGTCAATTGTCAGATTAAACTATGCTTTAGGAGTATTTGAAGGCCGTTAAACAATAAAAGGTTGTTATTACCTTTGTTATGATAATCTCGCACTTTTAATACAAGTTATACCTGTTCTCATTATGTCACGAAATAAATCATGTGATTATTTAAGTATGTGATTAGCAATGTATATTACATTAAAGCAATATTATCATCCAACTTCCAAAAAGGAAAAGGTCCTCAATTCGTCGGTATTTTTATTTTTTTTTATGTATGTTACGCGATATCTCCCCCAAATGTGGACCGATTTTCAAAATGATTTTTGTATTCGATAGAGCTTATTTCAAGGGTGGTCCCATATAAATTAGGTCACGATCGGATTTGAAGTCGGTCTGTTAAGTTTTTAAACTTGTGATTATCTATTATAAGTGGTTGATATAATTGGATACTCGTAAAAACTGTCAAAACAGTCCACGTTTTGTTCCTGGTACAGTTAAAGTACCAGAGCATAAATATTTGGTGATAATTTGAATCGAGTTAGCTACACATGGCATTTTGTTAAAATACACTATTGTCAGAAACGTGGCATTCCATTCAATTCGAATTCGATTCATAAAATTATAAGAGCTCGGGCCTCTATTTGCAATGGCGGGTACACACCAATCCAACGAATGCAACAGCGAAGTTTCGCGATTGTTCGGGAAAATTCGGTCTCTATAGCCGATGGTCCTTCGCGAACGGTCTATTGCCTTCAACTGCCTTAACTGTAAACAAAAGCAACACTACATAGGACTTAGGAGATTCAATTTCTTTAGGATATTAGATTAGATCTTGGGATCTAAACAAACTCAAGGAATCTCTTCCGTGAGTTTGTTTCGGCATTTCTTCTTAGGGATAGCTACGAAATGCCGACGTCAACATTATTTTTTCAATATATACTCGTAACTGACATGTAAAAGTGATATAAGATATTCTATTTGCAGAATAAATATTTTGTATTTGAATTTGAATTTAATCACAAGAACTCAACTGTACATGATACTCTCTACTCTACTGCACTTATCACACCTAGGTACAAGATTTTTTTTTATAGCAGAGTTTGGCAAACGAGCCGATTGGTCAACTGATCTGCTGCATCTTGAGACGCAAAATTGTAATTATTATTATGGGTTATGTACTCGTAGTTATTGTTATCAGTTTATTGTCTCCTTTTAAATATGTGTTTTATCGTGTTTTTGTTTATATCATTGTGTCGCAAAATGCTGTACCGAATAAATATTTTTTCTTTCTTTCTTTCTTTCTTTCTGATGGTAAATAATCTCCATCGCTTATATACACCAAAGACATAAAAAGAATCGGGAGGGAGGTGTTGTCAACCTAAAAGAAGGGAATGGAAGGGGAGGGAAAGGGAAAGGGAGGGGCGAGTAATGGGCAACCGGAAATCTCTCACCCAACGAAACGCGACAGCAAGCTACGTCCGTTTTCTGTGAGACAGTGGTATCAAACCGGTTGAACCGGCCCATTCGTGCTGTAGATGAACCGGCTAGCTGACGATACTTGCTATCCAGACAGAATTTACGTCCAAAAGACAAGATACCTACTTAGGACAAATTAACATTAAATTTATTAATGGCCAAACAACCCACATCTAGTGACACAAGTTTTGATCTAAGAACAAGTAAAATGGCGGACGATGTCTGCTAATCGATAAATAAGTATTAGGAAAAAAATTGTCAAGTGCGAGTACCCTCGCAGTTTTAATGGGTTCTTTATTATAAAATGTTTATAAAATAAAAAAAAATATACATCAAATAAAATATACATTTGTTTTTTTAATTTAATTTGCCCGGGACTGGATCCCTCAAAGGGGACGTCAGGCAGTCAACCGGTCGTAAAAACTAAGCCAAATACTTTTTGCAACTTGCTTAAAAAAGTGTGTTGCGCTGACCCCACATTCAGGTGGTATAAGGGCAGGTAGGAAGAAAAGATAAAATACACATTTGTCTCTACTTGTTTTAATTATGAACTTAAATTCTGTATTTTTTGTAAGAAAAAAAGCTTTGGCTACTTATTTGAAATGATTGATTTTTGAGTTGTTTTTCTCATTTTCTTGTACTCCTAAATCAAACTTTCAAAAATATAGATAATCGGAAATTCTAAACAATGAAATGAATGTGATTATTAAAATATGTATATGATATTATGCTGGATGCAGGCTGCAACCTGGTCGATCTAGAAATCTTTGAGGGTGACCTATGTTCAGCAATGGACGTCGTTTAGCTGATGATGATAACGATGATTAAAGTATATCACATCTCAATCATTAATATAGGTAATAGCCGATGTTGATTTCAACTTGAGACCTCCTATCTATTTATTCTTTAGAAAAATATTTCTAACAGATTGACATCACCGATCCCTAACGATTCTGCATTATATAAATTACGGAACCCTAAAAATGGTCCGAGTGTTACACATTCACGGTCACTAACATTCCAATGTACTGCTCGAATTATAAAGGCAAGGTCGCCGGATCGTGGGTTCCTACACCACAGATGTATGTTTTATGTTTGTTTAATTTAATAAGTTGACTGGACTTGTCTACTTGTCTATTACCTTTATATCAAGTTGGTAAAACTATTTTCTGGACCTTGCTTCACCTGCGTTACTTGTAAACTTCTCTAGCGCCTTCTTCTTCCATCTGCCCTTATCGCATGTAATATAAGGATAATAGGATAATATGAGAACAGTTTCAACCGACTTCAAAAAGAGGAGGTTCTCAGTTCGTAGAAAGAAGAAAGAAGAAAGAAAGTAACATTCATTTTCATTATTTATAAGGTTCTGTTCCAAAGGTGGTCCCATAAACATTTTATCAAGACGAATTTTGAACTCGGTTTTAAATTTTAAAGTTAGATTTTTTTTATCGTGTTACAGACATATTCCTGCATATTAATGGTTTTCAACGATCGTCATCCGCCTGGATCCTCTATGTATATCCAGTCCTGGGCAAGAGTTCAATGTAGTGGTTATTTTTGCCTCTAAACGAATCAATCGGTTAGTCCGTCAGTCAGCACATGCATAAAGTAAATTCGAAATCCCAGGTGTGATGCCGACTTTTTACCGACCGTGCGAACTAGAACATGCAAATTTCGTCGAGCTTAGTCCCGTCCTAGATGTTATGTGTCCCAGATAGGGGAACTAAGCTCAGTGAAATGTGGATGTACTAATTTGACATTTATTTTATTATTTTTAATTTGTAGTTAACAATTTACGTAGCTCGATCTTTAACTGATGATTATAAATGTCAGAGTTACCTGTCAACGCTAGTATTTCATTTAAATATATTACGCATTGCTTGACAATGTTTGTTACAACAATAATCGCATATAATTATATTGTTAACATAGCTACTATTACATCATGAGTGTAGTGTATAATCAGGTTCGAAACCTCTTATCGAGCGACTTCCACAAAAGGAGGAGGTCCTCAATTCGTCTGTATTTTATGTATGTTACGCGATATCTCCGCCAAATGTGGACCGATTTTCAAAATTCTTTTTACGTTCGCTTATTTCAAGGGCGGTCCTATATAAATTTGGTCGCGATCAGTGGTTATTCTAGCAGTTGTAATATTTATGCTGTTTTTTTTTCAATGTAATTGATGGTTTTACAATAAACAGTTATTGTATTCGTCGCCTCCTTAATCTAATTATAGCATATAGTTCACAGCATCTTGGCATAGATCGGAAAGCTGTACGTCCGATTCCCCGGTCGATCAAAGCGATTTTACTGATTTGATTTGCTCAAAACCGGATCTTTTTGTGTTCGATAGAGATTTACGGGTGGTCCCATATAAATTTGGTCACAATCGGTAAATTGGAAGGCGGTTAGTTAAGTTTTTAAACTTGTGATTATTGTATACTGCTTTCTAGATGACTTTGACGATAAGTATGAAACTAGGACGAATTAACATGCATTCCTGTTTTCTTGCCAAACATATTATTGGAATCAAGTTTAACAGCTCGCATGATAGGACCCACTAAAATTTATCCGTGGTGCCTTATATCTGGCCTCTCCAGTTGTAAATTTCATGATGTATTAGGTTGATTCCTCTTTAATACATTTCATTGTCTCCCGCTTTTTTACGAAGAGAAGTGAAAACCTTACAATTTCAATATAAACTCACGCCTGTATCCCCGAAGGGGTAAGCAGAAGTGTACAAGAACACCCACATTTCGCCGAACTTAGATCCGTCTCAGATGTGATCGCCATATCGGGCACAAATTCCAGACTTCGGGCTGATATGGAAAAATCCAATATCACTTTGTGCGACCCGGGAATCGAACCCGAGACCTCAGGACGGTAGTCCTAATTGCGATCCTACTTTTTGTAGTTGGTTAGATATGATGACTAGCGATAGCTTTTAAAACTTATCAGGATATGTAGCATGAACAACTGAAGGAGAAAACGTTACCTACTTAAAATATCGTATAAATCTCATGATAGTATGTAACCTGCAGGGTTACCACCACCTCTTATAGCAGTATTATCAGTATAAGTAGGAATCGGTACAAGTAAGATTATAATAATACTGCTATAAGAGGTGGTGGTAACTCCCCTGACTGCACATTATCTCGCCGTAACAGTAATCATGTGCGTTCACGACCTTTAAGGAAATGAATTATTGGCCCTCTGGCAAATCTCACTGGTCACGAAATGCTACAGCACTTAGGCCCATAGTACAACGACATACTCAATAATTTAAAACAGGATTTTTACATACATACTCACGCCTACATTCCATGGGGTAGGCAGAGACTATTAAGCACCCCATACTACGATCATGACACACCTCTTTTGCCTCTTCAACACTCATACATGTCTTCATACAGTTCTGCCGTTTGAGGGCACTCCTTGTTTCCCCTTTTCGGAAATCATTTATTTGCATTTTAGTATATAAAATTTGCTTTAAATCTAGATTACTCAGTGTCGTTCAAGGCCAGTTAGTGGATATATTTATCTACCCGTATACTTAAGACTGTCAGAAAGATAAGATAAATTAATCGAGATTGAATATACATAAGTTCACGCCTATATCCCCGAAGTGGTAGACAGAGGCGCACTAGCGAACTAGAATATCCACATTTCGCCGATCTTAGTTCCGTCCCAGATGTGATAGGGGCGAGCCTATCGCCATTTCGAGTACTTATTCCAGAATCCGGGCTGATATGGAAAAATCCAATATCACTTTGCCCGACCCGGTGATCAATCCCCAGACCTCAGGACGGTAGACGTACCATGCCACCAAAGCAGTTTGAATATAATAAGAGAAAGACTTAATGTTCCTGATACCAACAAGACTTGTATCTTATTATGGTGTCAGGACTATGTGTGTCACTGTTGGTATTGTTTATTACAACGTCACGCAATAATTTGTCGCAGAGGGAATTACATTATGGCTTTATGTTTTAGGCAGCTACTTAATACATTACGCAGGCCCTCGTAAACTTACATTCTTATGAAATGTTTACGCAAATACATACATTACAAAATTTGTGTAAGTACAAAATGGTATATTGGATTAACTACCATCGACCGTTAAATACACACATTTTTTCTACATATATAGAGGTACATTAAAGTAACTAAACACTGTCAGTCCAAACTGACGGTCTTCTATTGCGAGTTTGAAGCGTATAATTTCAATGTAGGAGATTCGAAAGTTCATCATAACTATACAAGAAAAATTAAAATTAAGAAACAGTACATTTTTTTTCGTTGGTATTTTGAATTTTAGTTTAAAAAATAAAAAAAAAATATACATAAATAATTTGCAATATTTTGAATATGACGATACAGAAAAATATTAGAACAATATTTATAACTATAGTATTATAAAAAAGTCAAAAAGTTATAAAAATAAATAAATAATACACAAAAAATTATAGTTCACAAACCAAAATTATTACACCTTTAACAGCATACCATATTATGGACACATCATTCACATCCAACTAATACAAAATTATTTATAAGTTTTGCATGGTATATTTCTTTTTTTTATCTTATTCTTAAATTGTTTTCTTTTAATGGAACATTGTCTTAAACTGCGCCAAGAAGCTGTACGGGAGAACGCAGGCTTCATAGCACAGTATTTTACTAGTTCGAAAGCCTGAATGTCCCTATACGAAAATAATGTAGGAAGTGTTCAATAAAGATAAACAAGTTTATTATTGTTTATGTCTTTTCCATATCTCGGGACTATTAAAGTCCCGGTAGGCATGCGTATTATTATTGTATAACGGAGCCAGGATGAGATGTATCTGTCGGCTCATGTCTATAACTTTTTTATTCCAACTGAGACGGGACAACAGCATAAAACCTGTGATCCAAAGGTTGTGACCTCGGGGTCATAAGTCACTCACTCGTATTTGAAACATACGCGCGCGAAGTCCTGCCAGCGTAATAATGTTTAGACAATAAATTGTCTAACGTGATCTTGAACATTCACAGAACATTCTAGGGTGTAAATTGTAAAAATGCCCTCCCATTGTAATAAGTGGTAGATGGCGTTACTGACGTTTGAGATCAATGTTTTTGTATGGAAACTTTCTTGATAGCCCCTATATAGTTAGTAACATTAAATATCTTTGAGTAGAATTAAACATTGCGATGGTACCCAAGACGATTTTGAGACGTAAATTACTTTAACCTACATTAAATTAGGTTTAGTTAATTAGCATCAAAACTGTCAGTCAAAACTGATCGTGTGCGTTTCACACGTTTCAATATCAATACGGCTTACGTAACACAGTCGTAATTCACCAATTAGTCACAACTGTTGGTAACCTACGTTAAATTAGGTTTAGCTAACTTGCATCAAACTGTCAGTCCAAACTGATCGTGTGCGCTCCACACGTTTCAATATCAACACGGCTTACGTAACATAGTCGTAATTCACCAATCAGTCTCAACTGTGGTAACCTACGTTAAATTAGATTTAGTTCACTTGCATCAAAACTGTCAGTCCAAACTGATCGTGTGTGCTTCACACGTTTCAATATCAATACGGCTTACGTAACTCAGTCGTAATTCACCAATTAGTCTCAACTGTTGATAATCTACGTTAAATAAGGTTTAGCTAACTTGCATAAAAACTGTCAGTCCAAACTGATCGTGTGCGCTCCACACGTTTCAATATCAATACGGCTTACGTAACACAGTCGTAATTCACCAATTAGTCTCAACCGTTGATTTTCATGTCGATGCAACTGGCACGCTTCTTTCCCACGATGCATGTGTCGTGATCCAGATGTTCTTTGGTGATAGAGTTTGCGTCAAACGTGCTTAGACATGGCCACGCCGAATTTATGCTAAAACGTCACATTAAAACTTTATGCTAACATCGTAAAATAAAGGTTAGATATATATCAAAAGTTGACATTGGTTTCGAAAGTGAACAGCGACGTTCATAGTAGAGGGTGTTAGCTTGAACAACTTTCGAAAAAGTATTCAAATGGAGAACGCAAATAATGCACTTATAATTGCAAATATTTGTGTTCGGCCGTGTAGAATATAGAAGGGAACAGGCCTTATGTCAAGTTATAAAACAAGCAAACAAAACTAAATAGAAAGTCTTTAAATTTTCACATTTATGATGGCCTGTTCTCCCTTAAATTTTTGGTTATTCTGAAGAAATCATAAGTGTTTTCTGCAAAAAAATATATTCTCCATATTTTAGTGGAGTCGTTTAAATGCCTATACTGAAAAGACAAGCAAGAAGGTAATCTTAACTTCGTGTCCAAAATATTTTATCTAATGGCTCGTTGAAGTCTTTTGTAAGCTGTTAATATAGTATTTGTACGCTGAGAGTTGGCTATGTCTCATTATAATATTATTTAGTCGATCCGGTTTTTAATGATTTATCGCATTAAGATTGTTCTAATTTTGAACTGACTTCAAAAAAGGAGGTAATTATGTATGTTTTTTGTACGTTACTCGATATTTCCGCCAAATGTAGAGCTATTTTGAAGATTAATTTTATTTTTAAGTTCATTCGAAGGGATATCACATTATTATTATATCTGTATATGTGTACGTATGTGTGTTTCATAAATTTAATATCAATAATAATTACCCTTAAAAGAGGGGTTGGCTAGCAATCTAGCGGTAAAGTTTACAATTTCATTAGGCTTATATTATTTATTATTTATTTATGAGCCTGTTTTGTCCCACTGCAGGGCAAAAGTCTCCCTTCTTTCCTTTCACTGATCCCTATCGAAAGCCTGTGTGGACCAGTCTTTTTTCGTCTTTTTCTTTTAGGCTCATAGTTAAATATTGAAACCTTGAATTTGAGACAAAAACATTTTTTCTGGCTCATTGGGTTAGCTGCTGTACATTTACGTACCACCTCTGAGGTAATTAATACAAAGCCGTTATTATGCTGATTGCGACGATTTACAGTTTTTTTACGAATTCCGATTTTAATAATTGATAAGAAAATATTTTGTTCCATTTTTTTTTATTTTAACAATTCGTTTCAAATCGTTCTCCCTGTATATGGAATTGTTATTGGTGCTAGCTTTTTGAAACACCCGGTATAAGTCAAAGTCTCAGTACAAATATTTTGAACGAACAAAATAACTCCTTGTCACAACTGAATCATCGGCCGTCAGACTCTGCATTCCTTATCATGACGATTTAATATTTTTTTCTATTGATAAATGTCAAAATTTTAATATGCCTGCAAACTTATTTGCCTGGAATTTATCGAGGTCGAAGCATTGAAAATGTTAACATTGATGTACTTTGATGACCTTTTTTTATAAGCTTATGAAGCCGGATGAGCAGACTGTCTATGGTAAGTGATCACCATTACCCATAGACAATTCCAAGGGCATAGCCAAGCCGCTACCATTTCAACTATTATGAACCCGACCCGACTATTATGAACGGTACAAAATAAGATTTACTTTATGTAGATGATATGATCGATCAAGATATCAATAAAGTAGTTTATGATATATAATTTGGTATTGGTCTTCGGCCATCCGCCTCCTTGGTCTAGTGGCAGCATGTATGGTCTGTGGCCCGGGAGGTCCTAAGATCGATTTCCGGGAGTGGTGTTCTTCTAACACTATTTTCTCGGGACTAGATCAGATGGGGGTTGATGTCAGGCAGGCGTAAAAATTAAGCCAAATCCTTTCTGCAACATGCCTAAAAATATGTGTTCCGCCGACCCTACATTAAGATGGGATAAGGGCAGGTAGAAGAAAAGATAGGTCTGCGACCATATGCACTGCGAGACTAACGAGACGACTGCTCATGAGTCGTGATCCATTGAATATTTCAAAAATTATTCGTACTAACAAATCAAATAACTAAAGTTACGATCCTAACGAGGTATCGTTAGTCACATTGTTAATGTAGATCTATGTAATTTAGAACAAGTCTACTTTGTTGCAGTTTAACGTATTTTAGGTCACAGAATTTGCATGAATTCTCGTTAAAAACATATTATACGGTTATGATTCATTCACTATCCGCAATTCCTAGTAATATTTGCAGTGAAGGGAGTTGAAGGAAAACACATTATTCAGTTCCAATTAAATAGCACGGAGATGTGTCTTAAACTATTATTAAAGTGCAATATTATTTTGAGTGGTAGAGCCACGCTGTAGACAGTTACAGCACGAATGGGCCGGCTCGACCGGTTTGATACCATTGTCTCATAGAAAACCGACGTAAAGTGGCAGCTCGCTGTCGCGTTTCTTTCGGTGAGTGAGATTTGTTGATGAATTGCGACTACCGCCTTTGTAATACCTAAATAATATTTTCCTTAACTATAATTTTATGATAAGTCACAAATGTAGAAAATTACTAGTACTTTAGTTCGAAATAAGATCTTAATGTTTTTATAAACATATTTAATGTTATTTTTAATATAACAATGCAGTCTACGATCAAGATAAACGCATTAGGTGCTATGCGCTGTTGGATTTTCCCTATTTTAAATCCAAAACGAGCCGAGTCGTCTGTCGAACATAATCACGATTCGCCTTTCAAATCGATGCCATTTGTAAAGTGGCAAGGATATCACGAAACGGCGGGAAATCCAACCATAAAAGACGCCACGACAATGCAACATAACTGGTTCAGTTTCGACATACTCATGTATTCTTTCCGCAGTATTATTGACGCCAAATGTAATGTACCCGTTTCATTGTTGCAGATAAACAGTGTTGGTGGCGTGCGTTTGTGAAGTGTCACCGTCTGTTCCACTACACTCGTTCCCAGAAGTCATCCGATGTAGACGGTATGCGCGCACGCTATTATGCAAGCGAGCCAGTAACACCGTCTCGGCTATCGTATTGACATTTCGCGCCAATGTCGAGTGAATAGGCAATGGCTTTGACGAACTTTACGCTAGCTGCGATAGGCGGCGCGACGCCGGCTGTGGTCGCCACGTCTCCCGCGCCCTTACGTGTTGATCTCGATGATCTTCTGTACTCGCCAGAGGAGCAACAGCCAGATTCTGCCCCGCGAGAGCCAGGGAACGAGCCCTTTGCACCACCTTCCAATCAACGCAGATCGAAGTTAAGAAAGCGAGCGGGCTCGACGTATCTCCCTCCGCCTAACCAATACTCTCGGTACCCGAACTCAGTACCCAACAATCCATACGTGGGACAACTACACACACAGTTATACCAGCAGAATACAAGACTTGACGTACAGATAGAAAACCAACGAGTCCAAGAAGTGAACACACAATACGATAACACTGGGCAATATGTTCACGATCCTACTGGAGACTATGATTACGAACAGAGGAGGTTAGATCCGAACTCGCAGCACCCGTCATACAATCCAGGCTACGCGGATTCATATCCACCGGCGTCCACGCCGCACCCTTCTAGTCGAAGGTTCGATGGTAATTCGAACCAGAACGTAAATAACTACAATTTTGTAAATAGACCGGCGACGACGCCCGCACCAGCTCCTGGGAGGCCGTCGACTGCAGGAGTGAAGCCTGGTGGTAGTAAAAGTGGACAGGTGCCACCGGACAGACCTCGTGGGTTTACTAAAGTGGAAACGGGCAGCTCTGGTGGCAAAACTCAGCTGCACGCAGTTCTCGACTACGATGATGATGAAGATGACTACTACGACGATGTTCCTGGACCAGGTAATTAATAATCATGATTTTAATAAACATAGATTCGATTCCTGCATCATGACAAATACCGTGTGCCAGGATTGTCAAGATATAATTTTGTATGCGTATAAGTTTATCAAAAGAGCAAAGTTGAACATTGTGAATGGCGACCATAAAATATTTTATTGATATGTCATTAGTTTTCGGTTTATCTCACCAGTTATGGTTTGGATGACAAAGAAATATTTACTTAATTTTTTGGAGCAAAATTGATTGACGATTGTTATTTATTTTTGATCCATTGGGACAGCGTGTACGCTGTATATAGTGTATCATACCATCTTTAAATAATAATTTTATCTAACATCCAGAATTTCTGTGCTCATTGTAAGTTTAATGAAAGTTCAGAGATTTAACCTGCGATAGAAGCTTGAATGTGATAAATCTTGTTTGCAAGGCTGCATTTATATAATATAATATATACAAAATCTTTACTATATGAGTTATGACATTGGTACGCAAATATTTTTTTTTTTATTTTCTTCTATGTCGTACGAACTCTACGTTATTCAAATGGATTTAATCTGAGGGACTATTCTTCTTAAAAATAGCCTTGCATTAAACGCGGAAACAGCGGCGAAACGTCGGATTTTCAAAGTTTAATAACAAGTTTTAAAATTTAAAAGACAGTCAGACAAACAGCCTCCGTGGCGCAGCGGGCGAGTAGCCAGCAGTGAAGCAAAAGGCCGCGGTTCGATCCCCGAACTGAGACAAATGTTTGTATGGCCTACATATTTGTTTCGGGTCTGGGTGTTGTGAGACTGAAAGTCTCTCGTAGTTCCTGATACCCACGACACAAGACTCGATCTTAGTGTGGGGTCAGGACTATGTATGTGACTCTTGGGTGTTGTTTATTTATTTAAAAACCGTCTTTAAATTTATTAGATTTTTACTGGAATGAGCTCCAACACATTACAATTATCACCGAAGCTTATATCAGCTTAAACCAGCGACGGAAACAATTAAATCCTGTTCTACACGTTTACCTACTAATTTGTAAATTATAATGTCGATAACTCGAGACTGGTCAAAGCGTAGGTACAGATCGTTATCAATACAATACTCTCGATTCATACATACACGTCACGAATCCTACGATCGGACCAATTACTTCCACTATCGGTCGATAGACAAATAACCTTCTGTGGAGGCCTAAGTTATACACTCAAGCGTTTTTTAACATGACAAGGTAAATTAAGCACGCACTTTGGGTTTCTACTAATATTTTGATAGTTTCAAATACGTTGATTGATAACATAAGTATCCCCTAAGGGGCAGGCAGAGGTGAACTAGCGAACTAGAACACCTACATTTCGCCGAACTTAGTTCTGTCACAGATGTCATAGGGGGCGAGCCTATAGCCATATCGGACACAAATTCCAGACTCCGGGTTGATATGAAAAAATCCGATATCACTTTGCCCGACCCGGTGATCAAACCCGAGACCTCAGGATGGTAGTCGTACCAAAATACAGCCACGCCACCGATGCAGTCGTTGATTAAGTATTTTTTTTTCATCATGACTTTGTTTTTTTTCGGGTGGATTGGCGATCACCATACACATTATATTAAAAGCTGCCATTCTGACCACACTTCTTGTGTGGTTCATGATCCAGTGTGTCTTCGGTTCTCTCGGGGGGCTTGCGACATAACTGAATGGTTGGTTGGGGCAGGTATGGACGTCCCTGTGTCTGCATCGGTCTTCCACCTGTGTTATGATCTTATCGCATCGCAGGCATCTTGATTTGTTTCTTCCATCTTCGTAGTGTGAAGAAGCGTTTTAAATAGTCAGCAGCAGTTTAAGTATTTAAACTTTTGATTTAGACAATACGTCCACGATAACTTCAAGTTATTAATTCAGTAGATAATTCCATAATAAACAAGCAGCAATCTTTTAATACTACTTTAAAATAAAAACATATTTATAAATCATTAAACCAAAATGTGTATCGTTATAATTCCTTAATAATGTGGCTTTACGATGATTCAGTGGTTCACACCCACATACAATTGGGTGGGAATACCTCTTTTTTCTGTTAATATGAGTTGTTTATAGGCACTGCCGTATGTCATATTTGGATATAAAGAATAATGTACGTTTGATATTATTTGCATGTTTCGTTTCTAAGATTAACTTTTGGTACTCTGCTTGTATGATTAAGTTTATGGATATAGGTACTCATAATATAATAAGTGATATGAATATGAACTGTTAACCTCAGTAGCCGAGCTAGTTACGAAATACGAGGTCGTGAGTTCGCTTCCCGCACCAAAAATAATTTATTAATAACTAACACCTTAAGTGATTTTCAATAGAATTTGTATGAAATATTTATTTTAATTTGGCTGTTGTTAACTTGTAAACCCTGCTTAGCCGTGATAATTTTCCTTTTAAATTAATTATATATGCTACTGCTGTGAATTTTATCGGTGTGATAGATATGTATGTATTTTTTTTTTCTACCTGCCCTTATCCCACCTTAATGTGGGGTCGGCGCAACACATTTTTTCAAGCATGTTGCAAAGAGGATTTAGCTCAGTTTTTACGAACGGTCGCCTGCCTGGCGTCATCCCCCTATGAGGGATCCAGTCCCGGGCAAATTAAATTAGAAAATTTACTTTGCCCGACCTGGGAATCGAAACCAGGACCTCCCGGTCTACAGCTCATACATGCTGCCACTAGACCAAGGAGGCGATGTATATCCATGCCAAATTACAACTCTTTTCTCTAGTCCTAATAGTCTCTGAGATAAACTACGGACAGACAGACAAACAGACAGACAGACGGACGGACATGACAAAACTATAAGGGTTTCTTTCTTTCCATTTTCGGATTTGAAATCAGTCCGTTAAGTTTTTAAACTTGTGATTATCTTAGTCCTAATACGCTCGCAAACTAACGAGGTAATTACACTAGGTATACACACCATTCAAAGCCAGTCGCTTGCGTCCATGAATAAGTTCATGTCAAGGCCTTCACTGGCAGCCGGTCACCAATGCTGCTGCAAATAATGGTCTCAGTCACCGCTAATATAAATTGTTTAGTATATGGGGCTTTACTTATAAAAACATTTTCGCTTATCTTTTCGCTAAGAATTATGTGTCACTTTTTTCCTTGCATTCATCATCACCATCATCAGCCATAGGTCGTCCACTGCTGAACATAGGCCTCCCCCAAAGATTTCCAGATTGACCTGTTTGAAGCGGCCTGCATCCAGCGACTTCCTGCGACCTTTTATCAGGTATCAGGTCGTCGGCCCACCTTGTAGGTGGACGTCCTACGCTGCGCTTGCCGGTACGTGGTCTCCACTCGAGAACTTTTCTGTCCCAAAATTGAGTTAGATTGTTTAAAAATGAAATGGACAATACATATATGGTTAAAGATAAGTGCTTAAATATTTTTAAAAGTAAGGGGCGTAGTATTTAATCGCCTTCGTAGGCAGTGTCTATTCAATAGATACTATAGACTTACTAGACTTTCAAATACCCAAACGCAAAATACTAAGCCGTTATTCGCACGAGAGCTTTTTCAAAGCGCGTTAAAAAAGCGTCGAAATCAATGATTAAAGAAAAAATAAGAGAACTCGGCATAATTACGAAAAATATGTGTTTACTATGAAGCCGGTTACGCCATTTTATTTTCGCGATCTATTTACATGTACATTGTCATAAGCATTAAATAACTTTTAAATACTTATTGATTTTATCGTAAATACGGTGTTTTATTTACAATCATACTACATTCAGAACATGAAAAAGATGCCTAACTGTTATATTAATGGGATCTTTCTTTCGCAAAGTCGCCATTTTGGTTTCGTTCCATACATTAGGAATGTTTCATTTTTCCGTAATTATGTCCTCTATCTTCTTTTGTGTAAGGTTGTAATGGAACAAATGAGTTATGCAAACGTCGGCGTTTTTAACACGCGGTTTTTTTTTTGGGCGGTATTTAGAATATACCTAATTAGAAACAAGTCAAGAATGATTTCATTGTTTGATGATGATGATCATGGTGATTTCATGATCACGGTTTCTTAAACCATACCGAGTGCTCTTGCATCTATGCCTATCTTTTGAAGACACGGTCGTCAACTTATGCAATGTATACAAAGCACTATCTCACAATAACCACATCGAGTGTAGAGCGCCATTTTCGTGCACAATACGTGGTCAGATGTAACTATAAAGATTCTAATCTTAGTTTATGATATGCTGTATTTTTGTTACAATGTCAGTTTGGTTCAGTGTCAAGGAAAATGTATGAGTTTAGTATTGCAAACAAATTCTGGTTTGTAGTTATTGAAACTTGCTTAGCCCGCAGTTCTGCCCGCGTTTTTAGGTTATTATCCTAGTCCTGAATACACTCGACATTTTTGTACATAACATATTTTTACCTGGCACAAGAACTGAATCCGGCTACGTCAAAAGCATCTCTTGCTCCTGTCTTCCATCTTCCTATTCTAATGTGTCAGTGCAACATTCTTTGCCGAGAATTTTGCGGAAAATATAAATAATTACGTAATTAGTGACCCGACCTGGGATCCGAGTGCAGGAACTCCCGGTCATCCATTAGAGTTTAGACTCTAGGCACTCTATGGGGTTAGCCTCCGAAATACTCGGGGGAAACGCCTCTCAACTTTACCGGCTACACACGCTGTCCTAATGCGGATTGGTAGACTTTACATACCTTCGAAATTCTTGTGACGACATCGGATGTGCAGGTTTCCTCAAGATGTTTTCCTTCACTGTTACATCAAGCGATAATTCACAAAGAAAACACACTTAACATGGAAAAGTCAGAAGTATGTGCTCCTTTTTGGGGTGATATAGGCCCATAATAATAAGCTCAAATATATCTCATTTTAAATTATGTTAATCATCATACGCATCATCGGAATGTGAATAGAATTTGGGTAACACTTGGATTTGAAATATTTTATATTTTGTTATTACATAATTAAGATTTGCATGTTTATCTTTCCATTTAAAATATATTTGATACAATATTATATAATATGTGTCATCTTATGTGTTAGTAACGTCTTTTTCGTTTTCCGAATAATCGTAATAAAATAAATTATACATTTTGAAATCTACACTAATACTAAAAGTAGTAAAGCTAAAAAGATTGTTACTTTCTTGGCTAAATTGTTAGATGTAGAATTTTCACTATTAGGGAGCTACATTATCGCATAGATAGTTTCGCATAGAAAATATGTACTTTTATCACGTGAGCTATATCTGAACCACGGGCGTAAAAAAAGATGGACGGAGCGCCAGAAACATTGAAAGTGAAGCAGGGTTTTCGTCTCATTCGATCAGTCTAGTCACCTCTATTACGTGTCGATAGATCCGCCCATCTTTTTTTTACGTCCGTGATCTGAACTAATATTATATTCTTTTTTTTCCACCTGCCCTTATCCCACCTTAATGTGGGGTCAGCACAACACACTTTTTCAAACATGTTGCAGAAATAATTTACCTTGCTTTTAAGACTAAATACTATGTAATTGAAAAATAAATAATATAAAAGCAGTCCTCAAAAAATTTTAAATTCACTAATGTTACACCAAAATTGGTAGAACAACCCATGTTAAGTACATTTAATTCATTTTCACTGTACCTTTAGGATTAACATTAAGTGATTCGTGAAACCGTAGTGTACAATAAAATATTATTATAATTATATAGATGGTAAAATACATTGTACATTTCGTCTGTTTTTCCAAATAAATAAAAAATAAAAATAAATGTCTTCTTTTCATACTTCGAATAAAATTAAATGAAACACGTTCATATGAAGTACTCGCAGCATTAACACCTTTAATCGTGAAGTTTCATCTCGGCAGCAAAAAGCACAGGCGTCGATGACCTTGGTTTCACTTTCGAACCAACGTTATCTTGTGTTGGAGCACTCACCTCTACAAAGGTGGCCTGAATATACTCGCAGTTACGTTATTTTCCAATTTTACTTTCGTCGTATTTATCAAGTCCCCCTGTGTCCTTCGTCTTGGGTTTGATACCCAGGTCAAGCAGGTGTTTTTTTTAAATTGCCAAAGACTGGAACCTCTTGACGCCAAGCAGGCAACCGATTGTGAAAACTAAGCCAAATCCTTTCTGCAACATGCTTAAAAATTGTGTGCGCCGCAGACGCCTTAAGTTGGGATAAGAGCAGTGCTTGTAAAATTCACACGAAATGGCCAACTTGGGATTCGAATACAGGACCTCCCGGCTATAGCCCATATACGCAGTCACTAGACTGGATGCGACCCATTTAGATCATTTTTTTTATATTTTTTATAGCAAACACTGTAAACAAGATGGGTCACCTGATGGTAAGTAATCTCCACCGCCCATAGACATCCAAGACACAAAAAGAATGAAGGGTGCGTTGCCAATCTAAACGGAGGGGAATAGGGATTAGGAAATGGAGGAGGGAATTTGGCCACCGGAAATCTCACTCACCAAGCGAAACACAACAGCGAGCTGTCACATTACGTCGGTTTTCTGTGAGACTGGTATCAAACCGGTCGATCCGACCCATTCGTGCTGTAGACTTTACTGTCTACAGCATGGCTCTACCACTCAAAAATAAAATATAAATGATATATTTGTACCACTTCTAGTTAACCAATATTTAGTACGAGTAATTTCACGGCGAATAACCAAATTATATCCAAGCAAACATTTTAATACCAGTAGCATCACGAAATAAACATGGACATTTAACTTGTTTCGTATTGCGTTTATAACATTTTCACATCATACGTAATGTAGGAAGTTGTTGTTCTTCTTTTTATGCAACTAATTCCAATTCTGAACTGGTCTTTCTGAACTTTTATACTTTACTGTCCAACATTTTGCATACATGTAACTTTCTTATGTCACCGATTACAGTTGACGATCTCTTGGCGTGCTTATCAAATATTTTATATAAATCCATTAATACCCAGTTTCTTCTTCAAAAGCAAGTCAAAGTAACGGTTAAATCGACACTTCATCATAATACATAGATGTAGCTATCTTCTTAAAAATAATGAATTCCACGCATATGCGATGATTTAGCCAATGTCAAGGTAAATAGAGCAATTATGTTTTCACGATGACCATGAGACCCAGATGTGGATCGTCTCAAGGTCCTGCTGGGATTATGGCGATAATTCCTTCCAGTGCGATACCTCTCAGATGGCCTTCACTCGGCGAATCGACCGAACAAAGCCAGGCAACGCACCAAGCAAAACTCATCAAAGATCACCCGTTAAAAAGTTTCCACATTATACTGTCCATCTTCACTGAAGTTTGATGCATTAAACCACACCACTTAAAGACAACAAACACAGTTCTAGAGAATAATATTAAATAATTTTAACAAACGACGCCCACCCTGTCAGACTTCCCGTCAAAATCCGAAAGCAAATCAAAGTGAGGGTTAAAGTAAAAGTAGATATAGCTATAATCGTTGCTTTTACCTCTAATGTAAATACAGCTGATCGTGAATCAGTTGTATTTTAGTAAACAACTTTTTTAGGGTAGGCGCAACACTCTTTGTCAAGCATGTTGCAGAAATGTTTTATCTTAGTTTTTACGACCGGCTGCCTGCCTGACGTCAACCCCCCTTTCTGAGGGATCTAGTCCCGGGCAAACCAAATTAGAATAATCGCTGGGACCTGGGAGTCGAACCCAGGACTGTTATATGCTGCCACTAAAAGAAGGTGACTAACAACACGTAGTAAATAAACATCATTAATACAATTTAAACAACACACAGCTCCTATAAGATCATTTTCCTCGTCTAGCATTATATAGAAGAAATATGCTAACTGACCTAGGTATATCTAACAATGCAGCGTTAACTATAGTCAAGGCACGACTTAATTGTATACTATTTCCATCATATCGACAATAAATAATATGAACAACGCAATTGTATTTACTTCCTAATCATTAGTATTGTTCTGTTTATTTTAATTTATTAATAAACTCTGTTCTTTTCAACCTTCTATTATAGTTCCATAATGTTCAATTACTTTGCTCTAGTTTTTTAACCGACTTCAAGAAAAGGAGGAGGTTAACAATTCGTCGGAATCTTTTTTTTATGTATGTTCCCCGCTTACTCGAAGACGCCTGGGCCGATTCGAGAAATTATTTTTTTGTTTAAAAGAGTTTATTGCACAGGTGGCACCAATTGGCACCAAGTCAGGTGATGGGATCCTAGAAAAATCGAGGGCAACCCTCAAATTTTATAGGGACCCATGGTGTGTTTTATAGATCACTTCCTATCAGAAAATATAATATATTTTCTAATTTTATAGCAGATACTGGCAAACGAGCAGATGTGTCACCTGATAGGAAGTGATCTCCACCGCCCAGAGACACCCAAGACATAAAAATAATCATGGATGCGTTGCCAACTCACTCCAATCTTTAAATCAAGATTTGGGATAAATAGAGATTTATAGCTGGGCTACAAGGAGCTCTTACTATAACAACAATTAAAGACTCCACTATTGAAAACTTAAGATAAAACCTTTTAAAATAAATAAATTCCTTATCCTAATATATCGTCTATATTTCTAAGGCTGAGATCCATAGAACGAGCTTCGACTAAGTCTGAGTCAAAGAAACGAACTCAGTGAGGATTTGGAATTTTTGAATCGAACTTTGACTTAATCCGAACTACTTGTTACAAGAAAAACCGACAGACAGAGAGACTAAGCAATGATTTTCTTGTAAAAATGACTCGGACTAAGTCAACGTTCGATTTACAAATTCCAAATCCTCACCGAGTTCGTTTTTTTGACTTAAGACTTAGTCGAAGTTCGCTCTATAAATCTCAGACTAAGTTTTTAATTAATAATAATAATATAATAAGCTCACGCCTGTATCCCCGAAGGGGTAGGCAGAGGTGCACTAGCGAACTCGAACACAAAATAAATAAATAAAAATAAATATGGGTGCCAAAAGTTAAAGATGTGTAAGTGACACACATAGCAAAATATTACGTATTTTAAATTGACCTTGACCCAGTTACATAAACTTTTACCGATATCGGTTGTACCTGTTTTGTATATTTAACACATTTTGTGACTGTTATGTCAACCTCAAAGTACCATATAAGCAGAAAATGACCGATCAATGATGCAAAACTGCTGAAGAAAATTGAAAATATCGCAACAAGGATAGTCTATAATATATGTATGTATGTATACTAATTCAGTACTATGAATTAATTTTGGTAATCAATATTTTAAGATCAATTTATCTTTCATAATATATTTTATATTTATAGCGAATTATTTTTGTAATCGTTCATCTTAGGTTTATTGAAAATATGGACATGCTTAGTGCTTGCATAAAGGTTTACGTCACCACATTTCTTCCCACCTCGTAATGTATCTAGGTGAAGCTGAAACAAATCGTTCAATAATATTTTTAGTGTTCTAAAACAATTTTAGATTAGTACAATATTTTTTTTGTATTGTTCTAAAACAATGGCCTCCTTGGTCTAGTGGCAACATATATGGGCTGTGGACCGAGAGGTCGTGGGTTCGATTCCCAGGTCGCGCAATGCGAATATTCTAATTTAATTTGCCCGGGACTGGATCCCGCATAGGAGGTTGATGTCAGGCAGGCAGCCGGTCGTAAAAACCTAGCCAAATAATTTCTGCAACATGCTTGAAAAGGTGTGTTGCGCCGACCCCACATTGAGGTGGGATAAGAGCAGGTAGAAAGAAAGTTCTAAAACAATATTAGGTGTGCTTTGAGAAAATCGAGTTTCCATAAAAAAAAATTAAATGAAGTCCGGTGACGGCAATTTAGGAGATGGTCAGCCCGTCTCTTCAAGTGTGCTTCAAACTGGCGCCTCAAGCGTTCGCTAACCTACCTCACGACCTCGAATCGCTCATTTGAATATGATATAAAACCGTCCATCCGAGACGTCTTGTAAAAATCTCATTGGCCCGTTGACATTGTTTATGTAAGCGTACAGGTTGTTTCGAAATGAAGAGTAGGATATCGCAACCCAAAGAGAGGGGCAATGCGCCTCGACATCTTATGTGTATACGACTTCGATAGATTTATTGCTTTGACCAACACATTGTGCCAATAACTGCAAAGCTATGTAGAATATTAAAATGACGTTGTGCTATCAGTGTATTGGATTCAGTGATTTTTAGTGTGACTTTTTTAATATGTGGCCAGTTATATGTTGCGGTGAGTGACCCAGTGACGTTGTGTCAGTGTCGTCAGCTGTTTAGACGCCATTGTGCAAGGATGTCAAAATATTGATTTATCTATTATTTAAGTTATTGGCTTCTGCTACACAGATGACGGTTTTAATTGAATTAAAATGTGTAGAAATCAATTATTAACATTACTATAAGCTACTTATTTAATAGCCTTATAAGGCCAATAAGGGCAATCTATATACGACGGTGAGAAGCGAGTAGCTTGTGATTATGTGAGAGGCTGTAGGTTCGATTCTCGCACAGAGACAAATATTTGTTATTTTGAGTATTGTGAGACCAAAAGGCTCCCAAGTCTAGTGTTTCTAGTATAGGGTCAGTTCTGTTAGGTTGATTTTATTATTTTTGTAGCTTGGTAATATTGTAAATGTACAATTGATGTATCATTTTATAATTCTTAAAAAATATTATTTTGTAGTAACTAGTATTTACAAATAGTAAACTGATTTCATGTGGTATTAACACTTAAAACACACCTACCACACCTAAAGTGTTGGTCCTAAACTTGATTTAATAAATAAATACACCCAACAGTCACATACATAGTTCTGATCCCACACTAGGTATACCTGTATCGTGAGTATCAGAAACTACGAGAAACTTTTGGGGTCACAACACCCAGACCCGAAACAAATATCTGTAGGTCATACAAACATTTGTCTCGGTGCGGGAATCAAAATCGCCCGCTGCGCCACGGAGGCTGTCAGTTAACCTACATCTCATTCCAATATTTAAATCGAAATTTAAGAAAAATTGCAATTTATCTAAAAGCAGCGAGTCGCCCTCAGTTAAAAAGCCTTTGGAAGACCGTTGGCGCATTACAGTAGGTGAGCTAAGTTATGTGCAATAATAGATATTTGAGCAATCACATTCGCGAATTGCGATTCACCGTCAATCAATTTATGAAGTAATCTTCATTTGGACTCGTTTCATCGGAATATTTACCGAATATAAAACCTTGTCTCCTGCACGAAACTTTACACAAAACCCTACACAAAACTTGGTTTCGTTACACATTTTTATTTATAGTCCATTGTCCCATGAGCAGGAGACAGCGGAAATCATTGTTTGTCTCTGTTTTCGTGGTTTTTTTTTCGAGAAATTAAATTGAAAATAATCCCAAGTTTAAAAACTTAAGAGACCGACTTCAAATCCGATCATGAACAATTATACGGAACCACCTTGAAATAAGCTCTATCGAATACAAAAAAAATTTAAAATCGGTCCACATTCGGCGGAGATATCGCGTAACATACATAAAAAAAAAATAAAGACGAATTGACGAACTTTTTGGAAGTCGTTCGATAAATAATATTGAAAATTAACAATTAGCATATTCTATGTTGTATAAATAAATGATAAGTTCGTGATAAATGAATACCAGTACAAAAGATTACTTATATACAAAATATTATATTTCTACTAGACTGCCTCGGTAGCGTAGTGGTTTCGCGTGCGCGGTAATACTATCGTCTCTGGTTCGATCCCCGGGTCGGGCAAAGTGATAGATTTTCGACCGACTTAAAAAAGGAGGTCTTCAATACACCTGTGTTTTTTTAAATGTATGTACCCCGATATCTCCGCCAAATGTGGACCGATTTTTAAGATTCTTCTTGTGTTCGATAGAGCTTATTCCAAGGGTGGTGCCATATAAATTTGGTCACAATCGGATAGGTAAATTTTGAAGTCGGTCCATTAAGCATAACACATAAATACACACACGGTTGGTCGGTCCATTAAGCATAACACATAAATACACACACGGTTGGTCGGTCCATTAAGCATAACACATAAATACACACACGGTTGGTCGGTCCATTAAGTTTTTGTCCATATCAGTCCAGGGTCTGGAATTTGTGGCCGATTTGGCTATAGACTCGCCCCCTATCTCTGGGACGGAACTAAGCTCGGCGTAATGTAGGTGTTCTAGTTCGCTAGTACGCCTCTGCCTACACCTTCAGGGATACAGGCGTGAGCTTATGTTATATTTATTATAGTACTATTCAAGAATATAAAACAGTGTCACAGGTTGCATCTTCAAGCAGCCAGACTAAGATAATGTGACATGATTACGACACAAACTGAATTTTTAATACCATTATATAATCGGAGAAACTGCATTTTATTTCTACCAAGAATCTAGACCTCAGCTCGAATTATTATAGCGTTCTAGGACATAAATTAATTGCCACCTTGCCTAGATCATTTAGACTATTACACGCATAATTCAACTAAAACGTGCGGCGTACGAAAATCGAGCCAATAAATATTATACGACAGCCCTTTCAAATACCGACCTTATTCTGGCCTCTGGATAATGGTTTCTTTATGTTCACAATATTTTATCTGTAAGCTATACGTGGGTAAATCATTAAATGTACTATCTGGTTTGAATTTGATGTCCACATACGGCGATCTTTTGTTATTTTGTTTAAAAAGGCAGACCAGCGACTTGTGTGATGTGTTTATTATAAAAAAATAAAAACGAGTCTGTCTCTTATACGAGTTACTGATACATATAAAATAAAAATGATACATATAAAAACTTAACGGACCGACTTAAAAACTTATCAGATCATGACAAATATGGAATATACTCTATCGAACACATAAAAATCTTAAAAATCAGTCCACATTTAGCGGAGAGATCGCGGAACATGCATAAAATATACAGACGAATTGAGGTCCTTTTTTGAAGTGGGTCTATAACTCTCAACAGTCACACACGTAGTCCTGACCCCGCACTAAGATATGAGTCGTGTCGTGACTCGTGGGTGTCAAGAACATACTAGGTCTCACAACACCCAGACCCGAAACAAATCTATGGGACCAACATTTGTCTCGGTGCGGGAATCGAACCCTACTCTGGCGGCTACTCATCCACTTCGCCATAGAGGCTGTTAGTTTTGACAGTTCTCGCTACTCGAATACGATAATAGTTTTCATTTTCTCATTGGAATTCAGTATAGA
Organism: Clanis bilineata; assembly: GCA_036417725.1. NCBI lineage: Eukaryota > Metazoa > Arthropoda > Insecta > Lepidoptera > Sphingidae > Clanis > Clanis bilineata. Next base: position 6,384,673 of record CM071139.1, on the reverse strand, counting down.
CTACCGTGTTCCTAAGTCCTACCACTTACAGAGGTATTATACTTACGTCTGTATTTCCGAAGCGGTAGGCAGAGGCGAAATAGAGAACTAGAATACTCTGATTTCGCCGAGCTCATTTTCATCCCATGTTAGGGGGCGAGCCATTTCAGGCAAAAATCAAATACTGTGTACACAAACCCTATATCACTGACCGACCCGGGAATTGAATCCGAGACCTCAGAACGGTAGTGGTACCGCGCACGCAATACCACTACGCCAATACAGCAGTTGCTATGTCGTAACTTTTTATAATCATTTTTCGCCTCTAACAGATGTCTTTATTCACGTATATAGTCTTCATTATGCAAATATTCCTCATTAATACAATGTCCGGCAATAAAATGGTGTCAAGGACGATTACCGCACTAATTACTAAAACATATATATCAATGTAACACGTGAGCCTGCTTATATCATCAACATTTTGGATTCGGTATATTTGGCAGTGATTTCACTTCTAATATGGAATAATTATTTAATTACACACATACATACATACATAAGCTTACGCCTGTATCCCCGAAGGGGTAGGCAAAGGCGCACTAGCGAACTAGTACACCCACGTTTCGCCGAGCTTAGTTCTGTCCCAGATGTGATAGGGGGCGAGCCTATCGCCATATCGGGCACAAATTCCAGACTCCGGGCTGATATGGAAAAATCCATAATCACTTTGCCCGACCCGGGGATCGAACCCGAGACCTCAGAACCGTAGTCTTACCGAAATACCACCACGCCACCGAGGCAGTCCAGTCAGTAATTATTTAATTAATAAATAATAATAATAAATAACACCCAACAGTCATATACATAGTCCTGACCCCACACTAAGATGTCTTGTGTCGTGGGTATCAGGAACTACGAGAGAATTTCGGTCTCACAACACCCAGATCCCTTCATTCATTTTTAATCCCGACTCGACTTCAAAAGATTTGCAGCCTTCATGGTCGAGAGGGACTATACGGGACTAAATAACACCCAACAGTCACATACATAGTCCTGACCCCACATGATCATTTTACCCCATTTTAATCACAAGTTTAAAAACTTAAAGACCGACTTCAAATCCGATCGTGACCAAATTTATATGAGACGGCCCTTGAAATAAGCTCTATCGACTACAAAAAGGATTTTGAAAATCGGTCCACATTTGGCGGAAATATCGCGTAACATACATAAAAAAATACAGACAAATTGGGGACCTTCTCCTTTTTGGAAGACGATAAAATATATCGCGATAGACTCCGTAAAAACTAGTTTTATTTTAATATATAAAATTCGCGTAAACTTGAGAAATCATTGAGCACTGCAATTGTTATAATACTGGTTCGACTATACATTTTTTTGGTTATTGTTATGTAAATATATTATGTACCACTTTTTCCTTATAAAGTGTTGGTAAACGCGTGGTTTATACAAAGATTTCATGTTTTTAGCCATTTTCGAGGAAAATGTTTGAAAAAATCACGAGGCATTGCTTCAAGTTACTTCGCATTTACATATGTCTTTTATGAAATTGCACGGGGCTTACATTATGATGAAACAAGTACTTATGAACATTACGAATTTGTCCCAAAAATAATAAAAAAATAGATGAACACGTAATGGCGGCGGCTGATCGAATGAGCCGAAAACCCTGCTTCACTTTCAATGTTCCTAGCGCTCTGTCCATCTTTTTTTTACGTCCGTGTCAGAAACATTATTTTTGCAACAACTTTCTCGTTTGCCAGTCTCTGCTATATAAATGATGATTCTTTAATCAGAAGTCGCCTCGCGGTAGGCAGCGGCTTGACTGAGCCCCTGGCATTGCCGCAATCCATAGGCATCAATAACCGCACCATCATGCGGGCCGCCAGCTCGTCTGCTCACTTACGTAAAAAATAAAATATATACACACGGGAAGGATGAAATTAAAATGATTGATACTATTTATAATTTATTTGCTTAAGGAAAATCTTTTACCAATCTGACATCTTATATCTTTTTTAAAAATGTTATCTGTCATCCTCTTATTTTATTTTTTAATCCATCGCCGAACATTTCGATCAAGAGTTTCTAATTTTATATTCTACATAACACATAAGCTCACGCCTGTATCCCCAAAGGAGTTGTCAGAGACGCAATAGCGAACTAGAACATGCACATTTTGCCAAGCATAGTTCCGTCCCAAACCATATCGGGCACAAATTCCGGATTTATCCATTAATCCAGAATCACTTTGCCCGACCCGGGGATCGAACCCGAGACCTCCAGCCGATAGCCGTACCGCGTACGCAATCCCACTACGCCACCGAGGGAGTCTATATGGTTAAAAATGAAAGGAAATATAAAAATATCCTCCTATACATGCCTGTAATCAATAGTATCTACATGAATTGTCAACCTTATTATTGTGCAAGTGCAATGCTAATAAGATGCTATATGATAGGTACTGATTCGTCATGCATGCCTACGCCATCTAAATCACGTCCCCCACGATGCGTCCGTGGCGAGGTTATCTTAATGACATTGTACATTGTTTGTCATGGCATAATAATTAAAAAAAAAATATGTTATTATACTAATAAGACTGCCTCGGTGGCGTGGTGGTATTTCGGTACGACTACGGTTCTGAGGTCTCGGGTTCGATCCCCGGGTCGGGCAAAGTGATATTGGATTTTTCCATATCAGCCCGGAGTCTGGAATTTGTGCCCGATATGGCGATAGGCTCGCCCCCTATCACATCTGGGACGGAACTAATCTCGGCGAAATGTGGGTGTTCTAGTTCGCTAGTGCGCCTCTGCCTACCCCTTCGGGGATACAGGCGTGAGCTTATGTTAAAATTAGTCCCTTGTTATTCTGTCCCACTGCTGGGCACGGGTCTTACCATTGACGAGAGGAGTAAAGCTTTACCCCATTATTCATACAGGTTACAGAAAAAACATTATTTTTATCTCTGGCAAGCTTTGAAACAAATAGGAAGTCTTGGCTGGAAACCATCAATAAAAAATATATATCAATCTTAGATGGGGTCCTAGACAAAGAGCATGTAAACTTTAGTCCTAGACTTTAAACAAAATTAATGTCATTAAGAAAGAACATGAAACTTGAAACAGCTGATCGGAATCGGCCATGTTTTCACTATCGAACGTTTCAACGCTATTAAACGATTATGAACAAAAAATTTATGAAACGTACTATTGCGGTCTTATTACGCTCTACTAAGATTTTATGAATAAGGGGGTTAGTCTATCACGCCGATCTGGTGCAGGTTGATATATATATCAACAATTAGGTAATTCACACACACACAAAACGAGTGTGGAAGGAAAAGTCGGTAAAGGTCGACCGCATCGCACATATTTAAGGCAAATTGAAGATGTATTAACTAAAGGAAATATAAAAAGTACCCTTAACCGACGCGAATGTATGAAGAGATTGATGAAAGTAGATGAAGCGAAAGTAGTGTGTCAGAATCGGGCGAAGTGGAAATCCATAGTCTCTGCCTACCCCTATGGGATACAGGCGTGATATTATGTATGTATGTATGTATAAAAAAATAAAAAAAATATCTCAAAGGCATTTCTTGCGATGTTTTTCCTCGTCATAGCCAGCGATTGTTAAATTGATACATGAAACTTGAAAATAAAAAGTTTTGTTGCAACCAAAGAGATTTAATACTACTGTTTAATGACTACTCAGCTTATTGCTAAGGCTGAGATCTATAGAGGTAGAGCGAACTTCAACTAAGTCTAAGTCAAAGCAACGAACTTAGTAAGAATTTGGAATTGTTAAATCGAACTTTTACTTAGTCCGAGTCATTTTTTACAATAAGAACAAACAGACTGACAGAACGACTAAGGGCGACTTGCACCACTATTACTAACCTACAGTTAGCCCTAACCTCAAGTTAAATTGAAAAATATATATATGAAGGATATGTAATTCATTACATGTAATTAATGAAATGTCATCATATATTATCTGTAATTACATGTAGTACATTATATGTAATGAATTACATGTCCTTCATATATTTATTTTTCAAATTAATTTTAGATAAGGATAAACTGTAGGTTAGTAATAGTGGTGCAAGTCGCCCTTAGCAAATATTTTCTTATAAAAAATGACTCGGACTTAGTCAGAATCCTCACTGAGTTCGTAACTTTGACTTAGACTTAGTTGAATTTCTCTTTATATCTCAGCCTTATTAGTATTTGGCCTATAATTATAGGGATTATGGAAACATTCAGGATTCACAGGTGCTTGGTAGGTTAATAAGCATGTTTGCTTGGGCGATAGTCGTGCTGGACCTTAATGTTTGGGTGTTACTGCGTTTGCTCGTCGTTTTTGAGTCGAATAAGTTAAATTACTAGGTACATATTATCACCAATTACTTTGCCTTACCTTTTGACAGCCTCCGTGGCGCGGGCGAGTAGCCGGCTGTGAAGCGAGAGGCCGCGGGTTCGATCCCCGCACCGAGACAAATGTTTGTGTGGCCCACAGATATTTGTTTCGGGTCTGGGTGTTGTGAGACCGAAAGTCTCGTAGTTCCTCATACCCACGACACAAGACTAGTATCTTAGTGTGGGGTCAGGACTATGTGTGTGACTATTGGGTGTTATTTATTTAATTAAGTGAAAATGTATTACTTCATTTTTTTTGTATAGCAGAGACTGGCAAATGAGCAGATGGGTCACCTGATGGTAAGTGATCTCCATCGCCCATAGACACCCGAGACTCAAAAAGAATGATGGGTGCGTTGCCACCCTAGAAGGATGGAATGGAAGGCGAGGGAAAAGGGATTGGGAAAATAAGGGGGAATTGGGCGACCGGAAATCTTACTCACCGAACGAAACGCGACAGCGAGCTGCCACTTTACGTCGGTTTTCTGTGAGACAGTGGTATCAACCCGGTCGAGCCGGCCCATTCGTGCTGTAGACGTAATTGTCTACAGTGTGGCTCTACCACTTATTTTCGATATTAGTTATACATTTCTTGGTTAGTCATTTACACACGCTATTGTTCACACAAATATGGAAGCTGCAAGGCTTCTATTAACGTATAATAAGTACCTATAACTCTACCTAACAATTTTGGCATATTCCATGTTTAGGGGTCAAAGCCGAAATACTTTTCATTTATAAACAATAATGAATTTAATTACAACTATAATAACGTTGGATATAGCTTACCAGAGATAATGTTGTACCTAAAAGTAATTATTATCCCATTCAGACTATTTTCAACTTTATTGCAGTTGAGTCTAAGTTTAAAATTAATTGAACTGCTCATTTTGTTGACCCATACTCACCCACCTGTGCTCTTTAACACGTCTGCAGACAGTTCAACCTACCTAAATATTACGAGTATAATAAATTCCATGCCATAACTTAACCTAAAAAGATAGTAATCATATTGATTATGCCAATGTCAGTTCACAGCTGTCCGTGCAATGAACTATACTAGTATAGCACGGCAAGCTTAGCTGTGCGTGCGTCGAAATTCTACACTTTGATCTTAGCCAAAAGGCCGAGAAGCGTCGAAATTCTGAAACAACGTTGTTTTAACTTTTATTAATATCTTTGGGAGATAAATACTTTATCAAGTACTTTGATGAATACCATAAGAATCAGTATTGCACAATACTTTGATGAATACCATAAGAATCAGTATATATATTATCAGTATATATATTACTGATTTTCGTATGTCTTTTAGCGCAGAATAGTGTTGAAAAAAATTACTACAACTCCAAATTGTTACCAACCGGCTTCAGAATGGAGATTTTGCCTTCATATGATAGGCATCATCATCATCATTTACCGTCCTGAGGTCTCGGGTTTGATCCGGGTCGGGCAAAGTGATATTGGATTTTTTCATATCAGCCCCGATTCTGGAATTCGTGTCCGATATGGCGATAGACTCGCCCCCTATTACATCTGGGACAGAACTAAGCTCGGCGAAATGTGGGTGTACTAGTTCGCTAGTGCGCCTCTGTCTACCCCTTCGGGTATACAGGCGTGAGCTTATGATACTATGATATTTTTCAAAACCTATGTCATGCGATATCTCCGTCAAATGAAGAACGATTACTTATGGTTATGATAATTCGTGGTATTCTATTGATTTTACTTCCAGTGTAACCCCATATTTTTGTTCTCTAATTAGGGGATACAAACTTGAAGATGTTTTTAACATATCTTCACCCCGAGTCCGGTTTTGAGTCCGGTTCTTTCAATCTTTAGTCGGGTCAAATTAATACGCATTAAGTATATTTACTACTGGCGCCTCCGTTACATATACAGATAAATTTGCCAGGCTTTACATGTACCTTGTTTTGTAACCTCACTTTGTATTCAACGAAGTTTTCGCGTGAAAGTTCGCTCCTCGAAGATGAATCATGACAAGAACTTTGCAATACCGACATTTAGCCGTAAATATTGTGAATGCGTTGGAAAAAATACATTAAATGTTAATTTTAATTGATATTCAGTATGTACTTAATCATATACGGTCTTTTAATTTCATAGTTTTCTGATTGTTAGGTACCTACTTAAATAACTGCGTTTTTCTTATGGAGCTCCAAGGAGGAAATTCCCCCTCTTAATTTTTTCGCGGGATATTAGGGGTTATTAAATAAAAAAATGGTCTCATTATGTACCAGGCGAAGTGGAAGCTTTTAAGTAGGAAGAAAGAAGGCCGGGATAACGTCATACAAAAAGAAAGGAAGAATAAATAAAGGCGCGTCTCCTGCACTTGTTTTTTTTTGAAGCAATACAATGATTTTCACTGTCTCCTGCTCATAGAATAATGAGCCATAGATAAAAATGTGTACCGAAACCATGTTTTCTGTAGATGTTTTGTGTAATGTTTTAGTGCAGGTGACATGGTTTTATATAATTATTCTGCTCTTGATCAATTACATGTGTGTGAGTGACACATTCTTACAAACACAAACTATTGTGTGACTGTAAAAAATATATATACCAGTCCAGGCACACAATATAATAAATATATAGTAAGGTTTTTTTGTCGCGGGAAGTCGCTGGATGCAGGCCGCTTCCAACAGGTCGATCTGGAAATCTTTGGGGGAGGCCTATGTTCAGCAGTGGACGTCCTATGGCTGATGATGATGATGATGATGAAGGTTTTTTTTATAGCAGAGACTGGCAAACCAGCAGATAGGTCACCTGATAATAAGTGATCTACACCGCCCATAAACACCCAAGGAACAAAAAGCATCATGGGTGCATTGCTAACCTAAAAGGAGGGAATGGAAGGGGTCGGAAAAGGTATTGGGAAAGGGAGGGGGGAAATGGGCCACCGAAGATCTCACTCACCAAACGAAACGCGACAGCAGGCTGCCACTTTACGTCGGTTTTCTATGAGACAGTGGTATCAAACCGATCGAGCCGCCCCATTCGTGCTGTAGACGTTACTGTCTCCAGCGTGGCTCTACCACTCAAAACATCAAACTGTATATAACAAATTCTATTAAAATCTTCAAATCTTCAAATCTTCAAATTAGTTATGTCTTAATCCGACCTGCGGCCTGAGCAGGAAAATTTCTGACAACCGTAAATGTATTCGAACTCGATGCGCGTCTATGAAATTTGTATGAAATATTAACCAAACATCATCAGTGCGCAGCGAACTCGAATACATTTACATTTACATTAGTTTTTCGTGCTCGGGCTGCTGAACAGGGTGGCGCGCCTCGCAGACCGTTATGAAATTCGACTGGCTAAGATGAATGTAAACTCATGCAGACGAACTAAATTATCATCCTTACAAATTATGCAGCGCTTATGCAAATTCATAGTCTGCTGTTAAACATGTTGCGAATTTTGCATACGCTGTGATGGATGGGTTTGATTTTAAATGGATTTTAAATGTGTATTTTAGTCATAGATTAACATAAAATAGGTCAATGTTTCGAAACAGATAATAATAATATTTTACTTTTCTAAATAATTAAAAAATACAACATAAGCTCACGCCTATATCCCAGAAGGGGTAGGCAGAGGCGCACTAGCGAACTAAAACACCCACATTTCGCCGAGCTTAGTTCCGTCCCAGATGTGATAGGGGGCGAGCCTATCGCCATATCGGGCACAAATTCCAGACTCCGGGCTGATATGGAAAAATCCAATATCACTTTGCCCGGCCCGGGGATCAAACCCGAGACCTCAGAACCGTAGTCGTACCGAAATACCACCACGCCACCGAGGTAGTCTAAATAATTAATACACCACTAGTTAAGTAGTAATAATATAATATTAGCCCTGTAATATTACTGTCCCACTGCTGGGCACGGGCCTCCTCTACTAATGAAAGGGGTTAGGCCTTAGTCTACCACGCTGGCCTATTGCGGATTGATAAACTTCACATACCTTCGAAATTCCTGTAAGGAAACTCTCGGGTATGCAGTATTCCTCACGATGTTTTAATTAACCGTTATAGCAAGCGATATTTCACAATGAAAATACACTTAACATAGAAAAATCAGAGGTGTATGCTCCATTTTGGGGTTGGTGTCGAACCTCCGACACTTGTCTCGACAGTCCGTACCATTCCCAAATGTAAGTAGTGTAAGGTGACAATTTCTAAAGATAAGCACCTAAACTAGTCTGTCATGGGGAGATTGTGCCATTACTCGTGGGATGCAGGCCGTTTCCAAGGGGTCGGACTGTTTTTTTTTAGATATACTAATGATGATAGGGTATAGTATAAACTTACGTTTTTATCCTCTAAGCCTTGACGTCTAAGGGATAGGCAGAGGCGAGCTCAGTTCCGTCCCAGATGTGATAGGCAAATCTATCTCCTTGTCGTAATAAATTCCAGACTCCGGCGTGATACAAATAAATGTGCTACGCGATTGAGGCCGTAGAAATAATATATTGTTAATCACATAATAGTCGCCTCCTTGGTCTAGTGGCAGCTTGCATGGGCTGTGGACCGGGAGGTTCTGGGTTCGATTCCCAAGTCGGCAAAGCAAATGTTCTCATTTAGTTTGCCCGGGACAGGATCCCTCATAGGGGGTTGACGTCAGGCAGGCAGCCGATCGTAAAATCTATGCCAAATCCTCTCTGCAACATGCTTGAAAAAGTGTGTTGCGCCGACCCCCCATTAAGAAGGAGTAAGGGTAGGCAGAAACAAAACATAATAATGTTCTTGACAGGGGATCGGACCAAAATGTTTCTAATTTGACAATCGGATGAATAGCCGATTGGATTTTGACGGCAAGTCTGACAGGGTGGGCGTCGCTTGTTAAAATTAATTCATATTATTGTTTAGAGCCGTGTTTGTTGGTTTTAAGTGTTGTGGTTTAATGCATCAAACTTCAGTGAAGATGGACAGTATAATGTGGATGTGTGGTGATCTTCGATGAGTTTTGCTTGGTACGTTGGCTACCTTTGTTCGGTCGATTCGCCGAGTGAAGGTCATCTGAGGGGCACTGGACTGGAAGGAATTACCGCCATAATCCCAGCAGGGCCTTGAGATCATCCACATCTGGGTCTCATGGTCATCGTGAAAACATAATTGCTCTATTTACCTTGACATTGGCTAAATCACCGCATATGCGTGGAAGCCATTATTTTTAAAAGAAGATGAAGAATAATAGCTGATTGAATTGTCAACTGCGGCTGTTCCCACTACACTTTCATGACCAACCAAAACTGTCTGACATTAAGCTATTATAAAAACAATTGACAGATGGCTTTCTGATTCCAGGGCTGCAGCCAGCGGTGACACCGCTCCAAGGTCCCATCCTCCTACGCAACGGGTCCGTCCCGGTGGTGCCTCTCACATCTTACAGGACAGTCAACAACGGATCCTTCTACCAAATACCAGTAAGACATCTATATAAATAGTATGCTTATTTTTAATTTACTCCAGATTGAGAAAAAGTTCTTAATTCATATTCAGTCGATACGTAAATGCGGTTTGAATTGTAAAGACTAGCTGACGACATCTATGTCTACAGAATTATGAACCGGCTCGACCGGTGTGATACCACTGTCCTACGGAAAATAATCGTAAAGTGGCAGCTCGCTGTTCGTTTCGCTCGATGAGAGATATTTCCGGTGACACAAATTCCAATTCCTATCCCCCACCTTTAAGGTTGGTAACGCATTCTTTGGGTATCATGGGTGGCTATGGGCGATGAAGATAACTTATCATCAGGTGATCCAGTTGCTCGTTTAATAGTCTCTCCTGTACAAAAATAGTTTTCTGTTATATTATTGTCAATAATAATAATAAATACACCCAACAATCACACACCTAGCCCTGACCCCACACTAGGTATAACCTGTATCGTGGGTATTAGAGACTAAGAGACTTTCGGTCTCACAACACCCAGGCTTGAAACAAATATCCGTGGGCCACACACATTTGTCTCAATGCGGGAATCGAAACCGCGGCCTCTCGCTTCGCAGCCGGCTGCTTGCCTGCTGCGCCACGGAGGCTGTCTTGGGTGTGTGGGTGTTCTCATTTAGATAGACTCTGCCTACCTCTTCGAGGATAAAAATGTTTATTGGTCACGTAGGCATGTAAAAAGCACTTATGACAGGTCACAACAAACAAGGTACATTTATATAATAATTATGTTATAGCGCTATCAATTTAGAAACAAGCAGGCAGGTATAGACACAATAACAATAATGGGGCTTTGATAAGAAGTTGTGATTGTAGGAAAGGGAACGGGATATGGCAGGAATGCTAGCAGGGAATTGACGGGAAAATAAAATAGGAAGCTTGTAGAATTTGACTAGAAATGTGGATAAGGAAAATCACGCCGTGGACTATAAGGCCCTATCCTAGCTAACCTACCAGCCTTTCTCTAGCTACCTACGGATGATCGACTCGTAGAAGAAAGACGGAAAGAAACTCCGGGCTTGTTCATCATCAATTGACTTTCCTATTTTTTTCTCAATTTGGTTTACAAAATTCAGGCGTCTACAAAATGTAGGGAGTTTATTATAATATCCTCTGTCTATAATCATTCTTGACTCATTTTACGTTTTTTTTAGTGGTAGAGCTACGCTGTAGACAGTAACGTCTACAGCACGAATGAGTCGGCTCGACAGGTTGGATACCACTGTCTCACAGAAAACCAACGTAAAGTGGCAGCTTGCTGTCGCGTTTCGTTCGGTGAGTGAGATTTCTGGTGGCCCATTTCCCCCCTTCTCTTTCCCAATCCCTTTTCCCTCCCCTTCCATTTGCTCCTTTTAGGTTGGCAAGGTACCCATGATTCTTATTGCGTCTTTGGTGTCTATGGGCGGTGAAAATCACTTACCATCAGGTGACCCATCTGTTCATTTACCAGTCTCTGCTATATATTTTTTATAAAAAAAATATATATACCTATATGCTATATGCACCCTATAGAGGTATGGGTAGTGCTGCAGCAGAAAGATAGTCGTGCCATAAAACCTAGATAGTTAGGTAAACGGGAAAATAATATTACCTATATTAGATTTTAGGTCATATTACGTGGGTAGTGGACGTTACTAAATCCTTTGCGGTCAGATGGTCATAAATTTGTCATACTTTAGTGGTTAATTTCGCGACATCTGCAGTTTAAACTAATATTGTTACCGAGAACTGCACCTGTTGCCGAAACATGTGTCATCACTCTTCAGACATTTATATTAAACACAATAATGCAAATTCCTGTCATATAAGTACTCTGTTTAATGTTTACATATAAGCAGCGATAGCTCAGTTGGGAATGATATGGACTGCCGAGACAAGTGTCGGAGGTTCGAAACCAACCCCAAAATGGAGCATACACCTCTGACTTTTCTATGTTAAGTGTATTTTCATTGTGAAATATCGCTTGCTATAACGGTGAAGGAAAACATCGTGAGGAAACCTGCATACCCGAGAATTTCTTCACAGGAATTTCGAAGGTATGTGAAGTCTGCCAATCCGCATTAGGCCAGCGTGGTAGACTAAGGCCTAACCCCTCTCATTAGTAGAGGAGGCCCGTGCCCAGCAGTGGGACAGTAATATTACAGGGCTAATATTATTAATGTTTACATGGGCGACGTGCAGTCCATATAGACAAAAAGACACTCTACCCTGACAATTTGCTGTTTACATAATCACAAGTTTAAAAACTTAACGGACCGACTTAAAATCAGATCGTGACCAACATTATATGGGACCACTCTTGAAAGAAGCTCTATCGAACACAAAAATATTTTTTTTAAATCGGTCCACATTTGACTGAGATATCGCGTAACATACATAAAAAAATACAGACGAATTGAGGACCTTCTCCTTTTTGGAAGTCGGTCGATAATAAACAAAGAATAGAAATCATGAACAAAGATATTTTGAAAAGAACAGCGCTCAGCTTATATTTTGAATCGACACCGGGTTGGTGATGAAAGTAATGGTGATGTAACAGTTGAAGTTAATAATTTTGCGTTTTTTGTCTACCATGATCTGAATACTTATGCACGTCACTGAATATGGGATACAATACTTGTATTATTAAGACTGCCTCGGTGGCGTAGTTGTAGACTGCCTCGGTGGCATAGTTGTTTTCGGTATGACTACGGTTCTGAGGTCTCGGGTTCGATCCTCGGGTCGGGCAAATTGATATTGAATTTTTCCATATCAGCCCGGAGTCTGGAATTTGTGCCCGATATGGCGATAGGCTCGCCCCCTATCACATCTGGGACGGAACTAAGCTCGGCGAAATGTGGGTGTTCTAGTTCGCTAGTGCACCTCTGCCTACCCCTTCGGGGATACAGACGTGAGCTTATGTATGTATGTATATATACTTGTATTTCTGTGAGTTCATTGGTGATCCCCCTGTAATGCCGCAAGCCCCTCGATTTGCTTCTTCCCTCTTCGGAATGTTAGTTAATATTTCTTACAACCCCGTTTTGGATCCTGCGCCGGGCAAAACCGTTTTAAGTCACTGAGTGAAACCGAAGAATCATAGTCGAAGTCGAATCGAATTTCAAATCAGGGGGCAGGTACAATAGCCCGTGCACGAAAAACTAATGTAAATGTAAATGTATTCGAGTTCGCTGCACACTGTTGACGTTTGGTTAATATTTCATACAAATTTCATAGACGCGCATCGAGTTCGAATACATTTACGGTTGTCAGAAATTTTCCTGCTCAGGCCGCTGATACTAATTATCTACAAACCCACGGCTATTTCTTTCCACAGCTAAAAGAAAATAAAAGCTGGTTACTGGGCATTGTAAGATAGAATTTTATGCAACGATGAGTGCAGTCTCGTAATAATTTAAAACACTAAATTTTATGACGCGATATTTTTACTTTTATGGACAGGCTGGAACTTCCCATCAAAGAAGCGACCCACACGTCTCTTCATTGAGTACGAAATATAAAAAATCCGAAACAAATGAAGTCATTTGATGATCACAATGATGCATCTCTACTTATAGAGTTACAATAAAACAGTTTTTGGAACAAAACAATGTTTAAAATAAAAATACAATACTTATACCAATTGCATTGTATAATGCGTTTTTATTGCAAAATTAATCTATTGTGAAGGTCTTCAATTAATGATATTGTATTTGCAACATTTGAAATATTAAAAGAAAAAACATTTATCTCAGCTATAATTTAATTGATAGGTTTATGATGCCATCTGTTAACATATAAAGAACCTTAACTTCATAAAATATAAGGTTTATAATTTGATATCGAAACGTAGGTACAACTCGTTTGGTTAGTTGGGTATATTTTATGTATAAATTCAATAAATTCTCAAATTATATTGCACATAATCAACTAAATCATGATTGCATGCACTAAAAAAAACGAACATTATTTAAGCGTTAATTTTATTTAAGAATAAGTTATAAATAAATAGCAAAATGTTTTTAATACCTTTGTAATATGTATGAAGAGCATTAACCCGTTGGAGGCGGCACATATAAATATATGTTACATAAGCGTATGGGTCACCGGAGGCCGAGCCGCCCGTGACTATTTAAATAGTATAGTAGTATTAGTATTTCTGTATTTTATTTAATATTTCTGTTTAATGCTCGCCTCCTTGGTTTAGTGGCAGCATGTACGTGTGGACCGGAAAGTACTGGGTTCGATTCCCAGGTCGAGCAAAGCAAATTTTCTAATTCAATTTGCCCGGGACTGGATCCCTCATAGGGGATTGACGTAGGCAGGCGACCGTAAAAACTATGCCAAATCCTCTCTGCAACATGCTTAAAAAAGTGTGTTGCGTCGACCCCACATTAAGGTGGGATAAGGGCAGATAGCAGCGGTAAAGTAGCGGTAAGCAGCGATAGCTCAGTTGGGAATGGTATGGACTGCCGAGACAAGTGTCGGAGGTTCGAAACCAACCCCAAAATGGAGCATACACCTCTGACTTTTCTATGTTAAGTGTATTTTCATTGTGAAATATCGCTTGCTATAACGGTGAAGGAAAACATCGTGAGGAAACCTGCATACCCGAGAATTTCTTCACAGGAATTTCGAAGGTATGTGAAGTCTACCAACCCGCATTAGGCCAGCGTGGTAGACTAAGGCCTAACCCCTCTCATTAGAAGAGGAGGCCCGTGCCCAGCAGTGGGACAGTAATATTACAGGGCTAATATTATTAAGGGCAGATAATAAGAAAGAAAGGTATGTAAAATCTACCAACCCGCATTAATCCAGCGTCGTAGACTAGGGCTTAACTCCTCTTGTTAGTAGAGAATGGCTTTTGGTATCCTGCAATGTGCCAATACTGGAACTGCGGCCTGAGCAGGAAAATTTCTGACAACTGTAAATGTATTCGAACTCGATGCGCGTCTATGAAATTTGTATGAAATATTAACCAAACGTCATCAGTGCGCAGCGAACTCGAATACATTTACATTAGTTTTTCGTGCTCGGGCTACTGATGTCCACTGCAACCCAATTCAATCTTCAAAATACATTGCTTCGACTGTCGGCAGAATTATGTTCTTCAGTTAGTAGAATCGTATCGCATCGTCGCCTCCTTGGGCTAGTGGCAGCATAGATGGGCTGTAAACCGGGAGGTCTTGGGTTCTAATCCCACCATTCCCAGAAGGGTTGACGACAGACAGGCAGCCGGTCGGAAAAACTACGCCAAATACTAGAACATTCGGACAGCCTCCGTGGCGCAGCTGGTGAGTAGCCGGCTATAAAACGTGAGGTCGCGGGTTCTATTCCCGCACCGAGACAAATGTCTGTGTTAAATAGATATTTGTTACGGGTCTGGGTGTTGTGAGACCGAAAGTCTCTCGTAGTTTCTGATACCCACGATACAGGTTACATCTAGTGTGGGGTCAGGACTATGTACTATGTGACTGTTGGGTGTATTTATTTATTATTCTTGAAAAGGTGTTGTGCCAAACCCACATTCGGTAGGTGGAAAGAAAGTTATTAATGATGAATTGCAGAACTTAGATAAATCTAGATTTGCATATAAGAACAAGTTTCAGGATAAATCGAGTTTAAGTCTAACTCTGGATTTAAAGCGCTGTAAATGGCCCTAAGACGCCTTGGCTAACCTCGCACCGTGCATTTGTCTGAAGTTTGAACTAACCACTATTATTGGTTTCTCTCTGCGTATACAGCGAAGTTTAGTGAGTATGAAGCTTAGACAAAAGAAGCTATAGGACAGGGTACGAAATTATAAAGCATTTCTAATGTATGAAACGAAACCAAAATGGCGACATTGCGAAAGGAAGATCCCATTAATATAACAGTTGGCATCTACATCATATTCCGAAATTTGTATGATTGTAAATAAAACTCCGAATTTATAAAATCAATAAGTAGAATATATAAAATCAATAAGTATTTATACGTTATTTAATTGACACGGTGACAACTTACATGTAAATAGATCGCGAAACAAAATTGGCGGAACAAGCTTCATAGTAAACAGTCACGCATTTTTCGTAGTTCTGCCGGTTCCTCTAATTTTTCTTTAGTCATTGGTATGAAGCAACATGTCTAATTAACGCCTTCGGCAACGTTACAGACAGTCATTTGTTTTGTCTTCGCAAATAATGCACGTTTGTTTAACCCAGCTATGACAATTTTCATTTGTTTAAACGTCGTGAATAGGCCTAAGTAAGTATTAACTAAGCACATGTCATAAATTAAACTAAACGGCATAATTACTGATTATAATTACTGAACGTGAACTTTGAGGACACGACTTATACTGGAAATAAGATAAGTTTGACTGACTTGACGCCTGCCTCGGTGGCGTGGTGATATTTCGGTACAACTACGGTTCTGAGGTCTCGGGTTCGATCCCCGGGTCGGGCAAAGTGATATTGGATTTTTTCATATCAGCCCGGAGTCTGGAATTTGTGCCCGATATGGCGATAGGCTCGCCCCCTATCACATCTAGGACGGAAATAAGCTCGGCGAAATATGGGTGTACTAGTTGGCTAGTGCGCCTCTGCCTACCTCTTCGGGGATATAGGCGTGAGCTTATGTTATGTAAGATAAGTTATATGTGAGGCGTCTTTATTTTTACTCATTTAATTGAAATATTGATCTACGATGTTATGTTTATTAATAAAATATTATTGACTTCATAAATCATACAACTCTGGCGTATTTCGAATATACTTTAATATTGTAATCTGTGAATGTAGTTGCCTCCTTGCAGCATGTATGGGCTGTGGACTGGGAGGTCCTGGGTTCGATTGCCAGTTCGGGCAGAGCAAATTTTTAAATTAATTTGGCTGGGGCTGGATCCCATATACGGGGTTGACGTCATGCAGGCGGCCGGTCGTAAAAACTATTTTTTGGCTTTGATGGAGTCTCGGTAAAACAAGGACTTTATGTACTGTAAACGTTGTCTGTTATAAATACGAGTATTGTATCTTGAAATGAAGTTTGTATACACAGTGGTGAGTGCTAAACGCGTTTTACAAACGTGCTTACTTCACAGATGTCAATACATTTGTTTACCAACGATGCCTTGCAATCACAGATATACATCTAAATAGACGCCGCAGGTATTTCAATCTGTATAATGAGATCAAGCATTAAATTTTTTGTATATATGACATTGCAGGAATAATTTCGTGATAAGACCTTTAAACACTATAATGCCTTTTAAGGCGACTTGCAGCGCTATGACTAATCTAGAGTTAGTCCTAAACTCAATTTATCATACAGCTCATTCCTATATTTAATCGAGGTTTGGGATAAGTCGAGATTTATCTAAGTGGTTTCCCTTAAAATATTATGTTTATTACGCAGTAGTAACAAACATGTAATAAATAAATGACGTCAACCACCTAATAAAGATCCAGTCCGAAGTAAATCATGTCAAGAAAAACACGCCTTGTCCGTCCTAAGATTCGAACCCAGGACTGGGTATATAGTCAATAGACTACATTCAGCTCCACTACATGACTAGACCAAGTAAGCGAAACCCAAGAGGCGACGCCATTAAGTACTAAATATACGAAGTAAACAGTCTTGCAGCTTCTATTAAATCTATGTCTGCATTTTAACATACTCATTACGTACTTCATAGCAGCAGGCATTTTAGATTGCATATTAAAACTTAGATAAGATGTTTTGGACATTCCAAATTATCAAAATCCGACGTAAATTCACACACGTAATCTGCATAATAAGGATTAATTTTAACAAAGGAGTAAACTTAAGGAAAACCCACATTACAATTACATGCAAGACTAACAAAACATTTGAACTACATTTCCGATAGATATCATGAGCTTATTAGCATTGCGACGGCGTAGGCTCGCAGGAAACGTCCATCCCAGCTTACCTCGCCTGAGTCACACGCGTGGGCTAGATGATAAAACATGAAACGTGAGCGATTTGTTAGATTCAATGGTATGTACACAATTTATAACTTTCTTACATCAATTGTTGAGAACATTCAACTCGGTTGAACAAAGGTAAACGCACTAGAAATCCAAGTAAATAAGTAATCCAAACATGACATGCATTACAGAATTCTTTCAATTCTTTGAATTCGACTTGTGATGTGCGGTATGACTTTATTATAACCATTAGTGCTGGGTGCATAGTATAGCAATGTGGTGTACTGGGGGGCTTGTTAACGTCTATCGAGACCGTAGATTTTGTACGAAGGCGTGCACTCTTTGACGTGATCAGGACAGATAACATCCAGTGGCGTAACTAGTGTTGGGGACCCGTGGCAATTTCATTGGATCAAATGGATTGGCCTTTTTTTTGTAGAAGACTGGCAAACGAGCAGATAGGTCACCTGATCGTAAGTGATCTCCACCGCTCATAGACACCCAAGACACAAAAAGAATCATGGGTGCGTTGCCAACCCAAAAGGTGGGAATAGAAAGAAAGGGAAAAGGGACCAGGAAAGAGGGAGGGGGGGTAACGGGCCACCGGAAATCTCACTCACCGAACGAAACGCGACAGCAAGCTGCCACTTTGCATCCGTTTTCTGTGAGACAGTGGTATCAAACCGGCCTAGCCGGTCCATTCGTGCTGAAGACATTACTGTCTACAGCATGGCTCTACCACTCTCAAAATTCGCCAAGCTTATTTCTGGCCCAGATGTGGTAAGGGGCGAGTCTTTCGCTATATCGGACACAAAGTACACCCCAACATCACTTTACCCGACCCGGTGATTAACCCCAGATCTCAGAGCGGTAGTCACTGAGATAGTTGTGTAAAATCAAAACATAAGAAACTACCCAAACGGCAAAATTCCACTCCATTATAGAGGTCACACCAATGGAGGTGTTATAAAGGTCAAGATGAAGGATTAAACTCCATAACAAACATCAGCGTAGTTTACATAGAAGTCGCGATTATGGTTTTTAAGTTGGTTTTCGACCGTCTTCCAAAAGGAGAAGGTCCTCAATTCGTCTGTTTTTTTATGTATGTTACGCGATATCTTCGCCAAATCTGGACAGATTTTCAAAATTTTGTGTTCGATAGAGCTTATAAAGGTCCCCTATAAATTTGGTCACGATCCGATAAGTTTTGAAGTCGGTCTGTTAAGTTTTTTAAGTTTCATTTGGTCAATCGCATTTTTTAAGGGTTCAAGACTCCCACAGATGACCCACTTGCTCCTCTTCCAACCTTGTATATTGGTCTTAGACCTACTTCACTTGTATCTTGTAATAATATCACGTTCTATACAATAGGGAATGATAGAAACTCATTAGAATTAATTTCTAATGAACACGTATGGTTTGTTCGACAAGGTTTGCTAATTGTCCGGCGTTAGTAGTTACTAGTACCTAGATTGAATAATTTATTGGCAATTACACTGTATCATTGTAGGCAAGAAATGTTTTTTCTTTCATTACAGCTATTGTTAACGTTTTTGCTTGAATAACCGTGTCGCTTAGAGGTTAGGTGTAAAAAGTTTAAACGTCGTAATTCACTTTGATTTATGACAGTATATTACATACATATGACAGTATATAGCAGCGATAGCTCAGTTGGGAATGGTACGGACTGCCGAGACAAGTGTCGGAGGTTCGAGGCCAACCCCAAAATGGAGCATACACCTCTGACTTTTCTATGTTAAGTGTATTTTCATTGTGAAATATCGCTTGCTATAACGGTGAAGGAAAACATCGTGAGGAAACCTGCATACCCGAGAATTTCTTCACAAGAATTTCGAAGGTATGTGAAGTCTGCCAACCTGCATTAGGCCAGCGTGGTAGACTAAGGCCTAACCCCTCTCATTAGTAGAGGAGGCCCGTGCCCAGCAGTGGGACAGTAATATTACAGGGCTAATATTATTATTATTATTATTATTACATACATAAGCTCACGCCTGTATGCCCGAAGGGGTAGGCAGAGACGCACTAGCGAACTAGAACACCCACATTTCGCCGAGCTTAGTTCCCTCCCAGATGTGATAGGGGGCGAGCCTATCACCATATCGGGCACAAATTCCAGACTCCGGGCTGATATGGAAAAATCCAATATCACTTTGCCCGACCCGGGGATCGAACCCGAGACCTCAGAACCGTAGTCGTACTAAAATACCACCACGCCACCGAGGTAGTCTACAGGCAGTGACAGTATATTAAGCAATGTATCAATCTCTAATCTTTGCGTTGGCCTAAATCGCCTTCTTAATCTCTAACCCTTCCACACCATGGTTCTTTTTAAAAGTTTGTGGAGATCACTCATCAGATGATCAATCCGTGCGTTTGCTATTCTATAAAAAAATTGGATAGAGACTCAATTTTTTAAGTTTTTTTTATAGTGTTACTTGATGTCTCTGGTAAATGCATACATCTGTGGTAAACGTGAACCGATTATCAAGATTCTTTTTGAATTCGAAATACTTTATTCTGAGGGTGGTCACATATAAATTTGGTCAGGTTGGACCGCTGAAGTCAATTTTTAGTCGTCAATACTGCAATATGTCACCTGGATGAATAGCGTTCCTCAACAGTGCGTTTTACAAGGAACTTTATGCCGCGTGCAACATCTCGTGGAACCAGCTTTCGGCTGCCTGGTTTCCAGATCGTTACGAATTAGGAACCTTTAAGAAAAGAGCCTATATCTACCTCAAAGGCCGGCAACGCATCCATGATTCCCCTGGTATTGGGGATGTTTATGGGCGGCGGTGATCACTTAACATCAGGTGACCCATTTGTCCGTATTTGTCCCATTTTCCCCCTCTTCTTTAAAAACAAAATATATAGACCAATACCGTCATTAAAATTTATAAGCCCCATATCTCACAGAAAATGTGCTAGTTTTACAATTTATATACATTAATATGCCAAGAACATCAATAAAATCTAACTGGAATTTTATACAACACCAGACAAAGTTACAAATAAGCGTAAACAAATAGAGCAGTCATTTTACAAGATAATTTATTAAACAACCAATCACATAAACTTTAACATAACACACAAAACAAAGTTTAAGGAATAAAAATTAATTTTTCAATAACCTAGATTTTGTTTTATAGCCATAAATATTCCATAAAAGGTTGATACATTGAAATATATTCTATTTCTATAATTTATAACTTTGAACTCTACAACATCGGTGGCGTGGTTGTATTTCGGTACGACTACTGTCCTGAGGTCTCGGGTTCGATCCCCGGGTCGGGGAAAGTGATATTGGATTTTTCCATATCAGCCTGGAGTCTGGAATTTGTGCCCGATGTGGCGATAAGCTCGCCCCCTATCACATCTGGGACAGAACTAAGCTCGGCGAAATGTGGGTGTACTAGTTGGCTAATGCGCCTCTGCCTGCCCCTTCGGGGATACAGGCGTGAGCTTATGTTATGTTAATAATATAGTAAAAACAATTGCTCATAGGCAATAGGTTTCTCATTTCGAGGTCCCTTTAGACCGAAAGCTCTGGGCCTAAGTCCAGGACACCCATAGTAGAACGCAGGTAATTTATATAATTTGTTAGAATTTCCGTAAAAACGCGTTATTTGAAAATATCACGCTTTCAAACCACGTGTATTGTATTGACGCAGTTTTGTCATAAAAATGGTTAACATGCCGGCGCTGCCTGCTGCCCATTGCATGATAAATAGAGGCTCGTGAGTAAACTTTAAAAAAGTCAGGTGGTCTCAGTAATTACTTGTTTATTTTACATCATAAATCACATTAGGACCTACGTGATCTAGAGTTATAGCATCTTCATCATCATCAGCCACAGGACGCCCACTGCTGAACATAGGCCTCCCCCAAAGATTTCCAGATCGACCTGTTGGAAGCGGCCTGCATCCAGCGACTTCCTGCTGCCTTTATCAGGTCGTCGGTCCACCTTGTAGGTGGACGTCCTACCTACGCTGCGCTTGCCGATACGTGGTCTCCACTCGAGAACTTTTCTGCCCCATCGGCTATATATAGCAAGGCAAAAGTTATAGCAAGGCCGACTAATTTGTCTTGTAAATTTTATTAATCCAGAGACCTGATTATCTTTACGCAAAGTTCAAAACGAGTGTAGGACGCACCTCCTCATGTGATCAACCACGTTATTGAAAAATCGACTTAAAGTGACTGACGTAAAAAATATTTTCCTATGTTAACGGTATGCCGCGTCACACGTTCAGTTTCTCAGGGCCCCAAGCCTAGCCCAGCTTGTGATCGCAGCTCTATTTACGAAGAACATTTTTATTCACCTCGATGGCGTGACGTCTACCATTGAAACATCAAGTACCTAGTACTTACCTAAGACCTCTAACATAAATACCTAATACCTAATAGTACCTCTAGAATCTAGATGTTCTCTGATTCAATTAAACCGATCTATGATCATCAGTATTGGTGAGTTATCGGCAACTTTGTGTTTGAATTTCGGACTTACGATTATTTTTAGGTTTGTAAATAGTGGGAGAACATTGTACTTTTATAAGGGGTGTCCCTTATAAATTATCTGGATACAAAACACCTGTCTCATTTTCAAGTAATAATGCCAATACTGCAACAACTACGTGCGTTCATTCGTATGCGATCTTAGTTTGAACTGCAGCAGTAAAACGTACAAAATAAGGTTAACAACCAGAAACAGATAAAGAAATCAGGCACTTTCTACAGAATTAAACAAAATTGAATTTTAATACACTGCTCTTATGGCTAAAGTTATGCTGCGTTACTGTTGCGCTTCTAGCCACCTATGACAACTGGGGCAGATCAAAGATTTTCCGAGGCTCATAAGAAAAACCCGAGTGAAGGGGGAGGGTGTTTTCTTCAGGATTGGTCGTACTAACTAAACAAGCTGGGTCGTGAAATAACAAAAGCTAATAAACACTGAACTGAAGCAGAAAACTTAGGACGGATGGATTGACGTAGCAACTGGCAAATTATCACAATAAAAATGCCTTAATTCATAAAACAATTTGTAATGTTTTGAGTGGTAGAGCCACGCTGTAGACAGTTACGTCTACAGCACGAATGGGCCGGATCGACCGGTTTGATACCACTGTCTCACAGAAAACCGATGTAAAGTGGCAGCTTGCTGTCGCGTTTTGAAAAATTAAATGATAAGAACAGACTTTTTAATTTTATGACCACTGCGTTACTCTCTAATATGTTGATATTAAAATCTCCACAAACCAGCAATTTCTTATTTGATCTAATTAATCGCCTCAAGGTTTCCTTTAGCACACATTCAAATCTGTCGTAACATGAGGATGGCGGTCTGTATACACTTATGACAATTAGCTGCTCCAATTCAATGCATGATAATTCAATCCCTTCCTTCTCCCTTTCTCAATCCTTCTCCCCCCTTCCATTCCCTCCTTTTAGGTTGGCAACTCACCCATGATTCTTTTGTGTCTTGGGTGTCTATATGGGGGTTGGCCGGTGGAGATAACTTACCATCAGGTGACCCATCTGTTCGTTTGCCAGTCTCTGCTATAAAAGAATATCGCTGTTGCTAAGTGTGGAACACAAAACGTGTGAATTTATTATGTTTGTGAATGTTAATGTATTACAAGATGAGACAAGGTTTATTGACATTTAGAACCCCATTTTCGTGTTGCGAAAATAAAAAGAGAGCATCTTTTTTGAATTACTGGCGGCTCGTGTAGTATTCAGTTCAAAAAAAGGATGATGTCAAAATAGTAAATAAATAACACCCATCAGTCGCACTCATAGTACTGACTTCACACTAAGATCGAGTCTTGTGTCGTGAGAATCAGGAACTACGAGAGACTTTCACACAACACCCAGACCTGAAACAAATATCTGTGAGCTACACAAAATATTTGTCTCGGTGCGGGGATCGAACCGGCGTCCTCTTATTTTCACTCGATAAATTTTCCTTCGGAATTCAAATTATCTTCATCGATTTTTACAAGTGTCTACTAAATATCGAAATTCATTTTGACTTCATGGTCTTAATGTCCATAAACGGCCAATTCAAAACGATTGGACGTTCGGGCAATGATTGTGAATTACCGTGCTTGATTTGTATGCTTTGACCGAAGCAAACACGACTCACAAACGGCGTAATGTTACCTAACACTATTCTCGAGATGAGTTTTGAAACGTTTAATGCATTAAACACATCGAAATTTTAATTAGCATTTTTTCTTTTTATTTCAGTGACCTTATACTGGTCGTTAACTAACAGGTTAATCTGGGAATTTAACCTATTAAATGAGACGATAAAAATTTAACACAGTGTTTATAGAAAGCTGTAGAGTTGTAGACCTTCGCATGATATTTAGTGTTTGTATTGAACTTTGCAATTACTTTAAAATTAAAACAAGTTGCGAACTTCAAGATGATCTGACGGCGGAACAGTCTGAGCGTATTGCTACCGGAGGCGCCACGGAACGAACGAATTGTTGCTTATATTTTTTGCTCACAAAAATATGTAAATTTATTTCGTTCTATGCAAGGTTATTGACACAGTTGCGTCTTAAATATACTGGATACTTCGGAATTGCTAAATAATGATCGCTTGCTAAATTAATGACTCGATCCAGTTTTCCCATTTTATATTGCGCAACTTGGCGTCTCATAAATCATTTAAATATGTAAACTTATATACAACCCGTTTTGTTTAAATATGATAAAGTAGTTATTGTTGAACGAGAAAATTCAATATTCTGAACGAGTACGTGTTTTGTAGCGTTTGCTATTTTGAATCTCAATGACCGTTTTATGTTAGTCACATTTCATGCATAAACTACAATAGCTATTGTGACATGTTAACATTTTTTTACACTTTGAACATGATGCGTAAGGTTTATATTTCTGTAAAATTGAATATATTAATAATTTTATAGTAGTGAAAAATATTCAGTATCGTCGCACTTATCTTGGGAAGCTTCTGCCACTGTGTAGTGGCCGGTGCTGCGTTTAGCGTCGGTTTTTTTTCTTTTTCGGTAGTCACTGGCCGTTTTGTTTTTGTTTTGTATCCGTCCAGTTAATTAGCGCATGTTACACAAGAAGGACGTGTTAATTAAATAATCCGGTAGCAAAAATGGATTTGTGCGGTTACAGTGTGAGTGTTTCATCTTGGTGGATTATAAAAATGTTCAATAGTGATTTTTTAATGAATGAATGAATCTTGGTGAATTATAAAAATGTTCAATAGTGATTTTTTAATGAATGAATGAATCTTGGTGGATTATAAAAATGTTCAGTGGTGATTTTTTTAATGAATGAATCTTGGTGGATTATTAAAATTTTCAATAGTATTATTTCCTTAGCCTAATGGCTGGACCGGGAGTTCCTAGGTTCGAATCCCAGGTTCCAAGTCTCAGGATAATACTTTGTATGAGTTTTAACACCATTTCCCGGGATTGCAACCCGGAAGGGGTTGACGTTAGGTAGGCGAATGCTCGTAAAAACGTAGCCGAATCCATTGTACAACATGCATAAAAGGAAGGGAATGAAGGAAGAACTGCTTTTTTATTGTAAGGTCAAGATTACTAACAATACCAGAATATCAACATTTTTCTAAATTGCTATTTGATCTATAGATTTAATACCGTATGTGTTTAGTATATTTTTATCATTTAAAATTCATCGATTGTCGTCTGAGAATGTAAGTAAATGTGTAGAAAAATAAATTACGTGAAGACGCGCTTAATCGCATAGGAAATCGCCACACCTTGGCAGCTTGTCTGTTAAAAAAACAAATTTCCTTCAGACAAA
The DNA here is from genome assembly GCA_036417725.1 of Clanis bilineata. Lineage (NCBI taxonomy): Eukaryota > Metazoa > Arthropoda > Insecta > Lepidoptera > Sphingidae > Clanis > Clanis bilineata. The sequence continues at coordinate 6,359,030 of CM071139.1, read as the reverse complement.
TCTTCTTGAATGTTTGAGAGGCCACAAAGCAAGGTTCCGTTTTCCGCGTTATACGAAGGGTCTTTAACCCTTTGTGCACGGTCCATTAGATCCGTGATTAGATCTAAGTTTTTGTTGTTTAAATTGGCTCGTTTAGTTAATATTGACTACGTTTCCAAGCGTGATTGTCCCTGAAACTTTTAATTGTTAAACTTAGAGGAATATAAGAATGAAAATATATAAGACCCTATGGGTCATCCGTTTGTCACCTACTCGGTCTACCATCCATGGGCTGTAGACGGAAGGTCCTGGGTTCTCTTCCCAGGTTAGGCAACACAGTTTTTCTAACACCATTTAGTCGGGACTGGGCTGCACAGACGGAGTTGACATCAAGCAATTAGCCGGTCGTAAAAAATAAGCCAAATCACTTTAGTAGTATGCTTAAAAAAGTGTGTTGCTCAAATCCCACTTTATAGTGGGTTCAGGGTAGGTAGAAATAAAGACAGAATGAAGAAGAAAAGGATGCCAGTTTAAAACAATGTCCTGTAATTTTCAACCTTAAATCTATTATGTTTATGAGTTATTTTAATAAAAATCTTTCTTATTTCAAAGTAAAATGACAGTGATACTCTGCCTGGTGGAATAAGAGAGCCGATTTTGAGCCCAGTGTGTCCGAGAGATCGAGGTATCGATTCCTGCATTGTGACGAATGTATTATGGGGCCACAGATATTTGTTCCGGGTCTCCTAGATACCCCCATTAGTTCTGTCCCAGATGTGATGGGGGCGAGCCTATCGCCATATCGGGCATAAATTCCAGACTCCAGGCTGATATGGAGAAATCCAATATCACTTTGCCCGACCTGAGGATCGAACCGGAGACCTTAGGACGGTAGTCGTACCGAAATACAACCATGTCACTGAGGTATAGGCATAGTCGACCTTAGGGAAAATCCGGCACTGCTTACAGATAGGACTACGTATGTGACTGTGGGGTGTTTATAAAAAATATCTTATATCTACAAATCACAATCGCTTCCGTTTGATTTTATTAGAGATAAACAACTACGACATATGAAATTAATTCGGTAGGTAATTAAACTATTTTTTGTACCGTCTGTAATCATTGATTTCGGTTACCTAGTTATATAACTATTGATTGTTTAATATATAAAATTTTTGTATACCGCCTGACGTGGACGAAATATAAACTTAATTTAAAATAACCACCTATTTGCTATGATAAACCAAATAATAAATACACCCCTCAACAGTCACACACCTAGTCCTGACCCCACACTAGGTATACCTGTATCGTGGGTGTCAGAGACTATGAGAGACTTTCGGTCTCACAACACCCAGACTTGGAAAAATATCTGTGGGCCACACAAACAATTGTCTCAATGCGGGAATCGAACCCGCGGCCTCTCGCTTCACAGCCGGCTATTCGTCCGCTGCGCCATGGAGGCTGTGTTGTTTGTGTGGTCCACAGATATTTGTTTCGGGTCTGGGTGTTGTGAGACCCGAAAGTTTCTCGTAGTTCCTGATTCCCACGACACAAGACTCGATCTTACTGTGGGGTCACTGCCAATGTACGCTACCACTAGATGCAACAAAATCTTTATTATAATCATGGGTAAAATATTGGTAATGAGATAATTTGGAAGAACCCACAGGCGAAGCCAGGGGACTGACTCTTGGCACTCGATTCGAATTTGACTTCGATTCGAGTTCATTTAGTGACTTTAAATTCCACCGAAATAGGGTAAAAAATGCACTAATGTCACGTTAAAAATTACCAAATTACAAGTTCTCGAATCTAACATTAGCACATTTTTTAACTCGATTTCGGTGGAATTTCAAGTTAATAAATGAAACCGCAGGAAGTCGCTGGATGCAGGCCGCTTCCAACAGGTCGATCTGGAAATGTTTGGGGGAGGCCTATGTTCAGCAGTGGACGTCCTATGGCTGATGATGATGAAATGAAACCGATTCGAAGTCGAATCGAGTGTGAACCAAGAGTCAGGGGGCAGGTTTTAGTATCGGGCTACGGTTGAGGAACCAGTGCTTGTCTGTTCTTTAACAATGTCTTCCGATTGTGGATATTGTGATCTAGATACATACTATCAGTATGTATGTACTAGTTTTTTTGTTTTTTTTATAAGCTCACGCTTGTATCCCCGAAGGGTTAGGCAAAGGCGCACTAGCCAACTAGTACACCCACATTTCGCCGAGCTTAGTTCCGTCCCAGATGTGATAGGGGTCGAGCCTATCGCCATATCGGGCACAAATTCGACTCCGGGCTGATATGGAAAAATCCACTATATATCACTTTGCCCGACCCGGGGATCGAACCCGAGACCTCAGGACGGTAGTCGTACCGAAATACCACCACGCCACCGAGGCAGTCTAAGTCTAAAGTACTAGATAGCTGTAGATAAAAACATTTTTTTACTAAATTCATGCTATTGACTAAACATTTCCTGGTTTGTTCAAATCGGGGCCAGCATACTGAATAGTTTACTTTCATTATAATCGTGATTTGTTTTTTTCAGATCCTGTGGACTGCGTTATCCGTAGCCCTAGGCTACGAGCTTCAAGGCCAAATAATTAGAGGCGTACCTTGTGTCAAGCGTAACTACCAATTGTATTGTCCAACAGCTGGCAATTCTTATCCTTTGTAAGTATATATAATATACAGGGTGTTTCATAAAGTTAGTATCCATAATAACTTCACTTAAAGGGAGGATGGCTAGCAATCTAGCGGTAAAGTTTAAAACTTCGTAAGGCTCATAGTTTTGGAATAATGGAAACTTGAATTTGTAATGAAAAACTTTTTTCTGGCTCACTGGGTCAGCTACAGCACATTCACAAACTACCTATGGGGTAATTAATTATTTTTAGCATACACAAAGCCATTATTTTGCTATTTGCGACGATTTACAGGTCACATTCCGATTTTAAAATTCCCATGGTTAATATTGTTAAATAAATTTAAATTAATTTTTAATTTTTTAACTTTACCATTGCACTTGAAATCGCTCTCCCTGTATGTAGAATTATCATAGGTACCAACTTTATGAAACATCCGGTATATAGTAGCCGACCGTGAAACGTGAAGTCGCGTGTTCGATTCCCGCACCGAGACAAATGTCTGTGTGGTCCACATACATATATTTGTTTCGGGTCTGGGTGTTGTGAGACCGAAAGTCTCTCGTAGATTCTGATACCCGCGATACAGGTTACACCTAGTGTGGGGTCAGGACTGTGTATGTGACTGTTGAGTGTATTTATTATTATTATATAGGTAGCTTTATAAGTATGTATAGTATAGTTATATACTGTTGATAAACCTATTCAATTGTAAACTTTTACGGAAATATTTACTTTCGACTGGAACATTTTCAACACACATTCACGAACGAATCAAACTAATAAGTGTTGTAAACGCGAAAGTTTGTGAGTACATATGTTTGTTACTCTTTCACGCAAAAACTATTAAATAAATTTAATGAAACTTTACAGTTATATAGTTATGCAGTGCCTCGGTGGCGTTGTTGTATTTCGGTACGACTACTGTCCTGAGGTCTCGGGTTCGATCCCCGGGTCGGGCAAAGTGATATTGGATTTTTCCATATCAGCCCGGAGTCTGGAATTTGTGCCCAATATGGCGATAGGCTCGCCTCCTATCACATCTGATACAGAACTAAGCTCGGCGAAATGTGGTTGTACTAGTTGGCTACTGCGCCTCTGCCTACCCCTTCGGGGATACAGACGTGAGCTTATGTTATGTTATACAGTGCCCGTGGGATATTTCCGGGCATCAGCTAGTTATGAGAGCATGAAAAACAAATAACAAACGCTTAAATTGTTGACACAATCATTGATATATTATTTACCTAGTTGCACAGTTGACGGTCGGAAAATGGGACAGCAAAGAAGTGCTTAAGCACTCGTTACAGTCTGACGCCGATAGAATTCTAAAATTCAAAAATCAAATTTAAGAACGCATGCTCTTTTCGATTAAAAGCTACTTTATTACATGTGCATAGGGTTATATTTGTGTTGATTTAATTAGAACTTGTGATCTGTTTCTTTGTTTTATTCCTGAGACCACTTTTTAGAAAGATATTTGGATAGAACTGTGGATCTAGGGTATATTATATTGATGGACACAATAATGAAAGCTGTCCTCACGTTCCAGGGAGCAAATCGAGACGTTCATAGATGAGAACAAGGCGCTGATAAAGCGGATGTACGGGTCGTTCAACACGCCTGCAGGCAGCAGGGTGAAGCGAGCCCCCGGGGTTCCCGACATGCACGATGCCTCTGGAGACTCCTTCTTTAGACATAGGCGACAGGCCGCGAACACACCCCTGCCTGACGCGCAAGCTGTTAACAGCACTGGAAGGTATGTTAGCAATTTTACTAGAGATTTTGTTGCCTACTTCATCTATAGTAGGATTTAATTAGCATTAAACGGAGTAATCTGACATTTCAGATGTTGCCACTTTTTTATGAAATTTAAATAGTGCTGCGGTAAAAAGATCAAGATTATTTAGTAAACATTTCAATTCAGTGAACCATTTCATTCTTTCATTTTCTAAAGTCCAACTTACAGTCGTAATTCCTGCCTAATGTGTTATTAGTACTGCATGTCTATTGAATTATAGTCATAGTAAATTACTTCATGCTAAGTTATGGCATGTCTACTGAAATTATAGTCATGGTTCATTATAAATAAAACTTACAAAAGCTATGAATGTCCTGAGCGTAATTTTTCTCAAAAATTAAAAGCAATATTTGTAATTTTCATTGTTATCATTTCGCATATCTGTTGTGATTATTTACGTAAACTTATCGACACGGTCATTTAATCAATGGGTTAAGCTGAAATTTCTAAAAATACGCAACAAAACTAATTTTGCAATGTAGTGCCTAGTTATTGTATCTTTGAATGTCAAAAATTGAACTAGATCAATCACTATGTTTTGAAAGTAAGCAACATTATTTTGGAAAGTGACATTTCGATCTGTCAGTTTACTCAGTTTAATTAGCAATCGGACTATAGTAGCACGTACATGGGCAATGTACTGGGTGGGCCTGGATTTGATTTCTAGGTCAGGGGGCATTATTATGACTTTTATGATTTGATTTTTATGACTTTTTTTGATGATTTTCTGTCATTACCAGAGGTCAGTGCCCAGTAGTGGGACATTAATATTACAGGTTACAGAGCTGATATTATTGTTTTAATCTTGACTACAAGCTGGATATGATGGTATAATTAAGTTGAAGTATAATGTCGACCGAAAAAATGGCGGCACGAAAAAGCCATTATGGCATATTCAAGACAACGAAAGACGAGAGAGGAGTAGATTGCTGGCATAATTGAGAAAAGAATACCAGATTCTTCGACAGTTGTCCCCTTTATCCCATATTGACCTTGCTATATAATAGCTCCGTATTTTTCAGAGTTGACGCTTGCGAGAGTAAGACAGAGATCATGACGCCATACTGGGCGCTCAACTCGGCCAGAAAGCTGCGCGCTATTGTCAATACTATGCACTTCGAACAGGCAATACATCAGGAAACGTGCAGGTATGTTTTATTTTTCAGCTATTATCGATATAACTATCCTTTTATTGGCAACGTACATGGCCAGGAGGCACTGGGTTCGAATCTTAAGTCGGGCAAAACGGGTTAACGTCACGTCATGGGTGTCTATGGGCAATGGAGATCACTTACCATCAGATGACCCACCTGCTTTGTTTGCCAGTCTCTACTATAAAAAATACTGCAAGCCGGTCTAGAACTAAGCCCAATCCATTCATCTTTTTCTTTTAAAATATATGGCTTCCACGCATTTGTGATTATTCTGACAATTTCAAGGTGGACCGCACCAAAGTTAAAATTATAGATAAATTATCGACTAAAAAAGATAAATAGTCGAATCCTTTAGATGCTGAGACTATGTAAAGCCGGGTCTACTGCACTAAAACATTACACAAAACATGCATTTTTTATCTATGGTCCATTGTTCTACTAGCCGGTGACAGCTAAAATCGTTTTGCGTATGTGTTTTTAGTGTTTTGTTTCGAAAAAGCTAGTGCAGGAGACCCGGCTTCTGCCAACTCTACATTCAAGAGCGTCAAAAACATTTTATTATTCCAGTAAAACGACAACCAACAGATGCAACCGGGACTGTGGTTGCGAACAGAAGTACAAGTGGCATCGTCTCCTAGCTTACGACCCTTCAGACGACTGCGCCGGCATCTTCATGGACTGGTTCTTGTTCCCTTCGTGCTGTGTGTGTAGATGTAAACCATAAACTCTTTGAGTTTTATAGCATTAATGAGGCAAATTCCACCTCAATAGGGTGAACGTACACCTCACCGTAGCCGCACATATAAACCATAAGCTCTTTGAGTTTTATAGCATTAATGAGGCAAATTCAACCTCTTTAGGATGAACGTACACCTCACCGCAAGGTGCACATATTAACTACAAGCGCTTTCGAGTTTTGTAGCATTAATGAGACACCCCAACATGTTTTGGGTGAACGTACACCTCACACACCTCAACAATAAACTCTTAAAGTTTTTTAGCATTAATGAGACACATTCAACATATTTAGGGTGAACGTACACCTAACCGCAAGCATACACCGATGTCATCCAATTTTAGCAAACATTATATGTGGGGCTTGATGTCAGGCAGACGTTCGTAAAAACTAATCCGAATGCGTTCTGCAATACGCTTGAAAAGGTGTGTCGCGACCCCACATTGGAGTGCGATAAGACCCAATGAAAAGAAAAAGGGATTATATGCAACCACACATGTGCCGCATTAAGTAAATGGTGCATCTCGTTGAGGTGTATGTTGACACTTAGTTGATTTAAACACACACCTACTATAATAGTCTGTTTTTGCACATATCGATTATCTCAAATCGATTTATGGAATTACCAGAATTGTGCAATATAATAATCATTGATCATTCCCAGATCGAGTCATCTACCCTGATCAATACTAATGTAAAATGGGACTACATTAATTATATTTTTCCTATAGTAAAATGGCTTTTAGAATAGTTTGTGTGATTGTTAAAATAGATGTAAAAATGGGTGCTGTAACAATACTTTTAAAGAATTCGATTTGAAGAAATTATATGGAGTAAAGCCGCATTTAGACGGAAAGAGTTAATGTCACGACTCAAAGTCAAAAGACTCAAAGTCGACAAAGTCATTCGATTTTAAATAAGAATGACGTGGCCTTGTATTTCATAGCAGTTTTTTATTGTTGTTGTCTGTAATGTCGTGCAAGAAGCTCCTTCCATATAAACGAGACTTAAATAGCAATCAGTACCGCATGGCTTATATTAAAATGGACCACTGCCATTGTATAATTTCATAATCACCTATTTATAAGATTTTGCATTAAATATCAATACTACTATGTTTAATTAGTTTTAACTTTTAAGTGCTTTACCGATTTTGCGTTAGGCGTAGATCAAAATTATATTGATTGTATCATATAGATGTAGTGATAGATTAACTTACTGTATGAAGAATTACTAATATGTATTTTTATTTACAAGTATTTATATTCAAGTCATGTTTGACAGTATTTTTCTAATATAGCTATTTTTTATTCGGTCAATTGCTTATATTAACACGACATACGAGGCTGTTCAGATTTTGATTCTCTTGCTGATTTCTTATGTAGAATAAAATATTTTAATAACGGATAATAATGTGGTAAATGTGGTAATTGGATACTTGACTATGATTTTATACACATTTTTACATGTAAGTAAAACAAAAAAGAAACCCATCTGTAAAAATTGCATCGAAATTGAAAGTTGAGACAGTAATTCATATTTTAAATTCTACAACGAACATAGAAATATGAAATATACTGCAAGTGGAGCGATTCCAACGTCATTGGCAACGAGCAAGAGTGGGGTCGTAGTGGGGATATCTTACTATCCCTTTCCTATGCACGTACCGTTATATCCGTGACGTGAATATCTTAATGCTTCTTTTTCCTGTAGTTTAAAGGTTACCCCAAACTTGAAAAGCTTATAAGTTTATTTTTGAGAATATTACAATATTACTTTCAGAGCTATAGTAACACAAATTACATTTAAAATTAATAACAAAAAATAGTTAAGTACCCAATGAAAATCAAATCAAAAATTAGTCAAGTATGTAGATGTGACAATCTGATGCACACAAACCAAGATGTGAATAAATTGCCCTATCTGTATACAAAATTAGATTAATATTCTTATATAGCTTTTAGTATATTCAAAGAAAGGCTATTTCGGCTATATTTTAATAATTGACTTCCTTTGTAGGATAATAAGAACATAGTTATAATTATGATCGCTATAAATAATTTAGTAGAAGCAAGAAATTGCTTGATTGTAAGGTAGCCTACGATACTCAATTTTATAAAACTATATTGATAATAAACATACTATGAAAGTATAAGTGACTTTATTTATTCCTTTAATTATTACTCGCAAAACAGTATTAGTAGGATTGCTAATTAAACGGAGTAAACTGACATTTCGAATGTTGCCACTTTTAATGAAATTTAAATAGTGCTGCGGTAAAAAGATCAAGATTATTTAAACATTTCAATTCACTGAAACATTTAATTATTTCATTTTCTAAAATCCAACTCAAACTCGTAATTCCTGCCTAATGTGTGATTAGTACTGCACGTCTACATTATGGTCATAGTAAATTACTGCATGCATGCTAAGTTATGGCACGTCTACTGGAATTATAGTCATGGTTCATTATAAACAAAACTTACAAAAGCTATGAATGTGTGAAACGTAATTTTTCTCAAACAATAAAAGTAATATGTGTAATTTTCATTGTTATAATTTCGCGTATTTGTTGTGATTATTTACGCAAAATTCTTTATACAGACGTTTAGTCGAAGGATTCAGCTGAAATTTCTAAAAATACGCAATAAAACTCGAATTTTGCAAGTTAGTGCTGAGTTATTGACTATTGTTTCTTTGAATGATAAAAATTGAACTAGATCAATCACTATGTTTTCAAAGTAAGCAAAATTATTTTGGAAATTGACATTTTAATCTGTCAGTTTACTCCGTTTAATTAGCAATCGGACTGTAATGCCTTTGTAAAACAAATTCTTTCACATATTATTATTCGATGATAGGTTAAGTAAACATATTTAATAGTTTCATGTGGGAACTCGATTTGATATGCTATAGAAAATAAAACAAAAAGAAACGCCATTACGAAAACAGAATCAAAATTACTTGAAAAATAGGGCCGCAATAATTTCAAATATTAATTAGTGAAAATCATCAACAGTCATACCCAATGTCCATGCTCCTGATTTGAAAAGCATATTACTTAAATATTTTTGAGCGCGAATTATGGGTGACATATTGATTAAAATCGTAGAAAATATACATACAACCTGTAGTGGCGTAAATGAAACCACAAATCTCAGTCCGAATCTTTCTACCTGCCCTTATCCCACCTTAATGTGGGGTCTCAACACACTTTGTCAAGCATGTTTCAGAAAGGATTTGGCTAAGTTTTTACGACCGTCTGCCTGCCTGACATCAACCCCCTCTGAGGGATCAAATCTCAGCTCAATAAAAATACATATTATTATAATAAAATCAAATATCTATATTATGTACATCTCACTACTTACAAAAGCTGCATAGCTTAATTTATATATATTCATTCGTTTTTCCCTTTGGTTTTCAATTGTTCGAACTCTTTAAAGACTTTTTCGCTCAACTTTTCGCCTTCATCGTCGATTTGTTCTACGGCTACTACTTCGGGAATATAAAATTGCATCATATTTTGCACCTGAAATAAATGAATTATCAGATAAATAAATAAACCCAACTGTAGCTCACCCGATAGGCTCGCCTCCTATCACATCTGGGACGGAACTAAGCTCGGCGAAATGTGGGTGTTCTAGTTCGCGAGTGCACCTCTGCCTACCCCTTCGTGGATACAGGCGTGAGCTTGTGTGTGTGTGTGTATGTGTGTGTGTGTGTGTGTGTGTGTGTGTGTGTGTGTGTGTGTGCGTGCGTGCGTGCGTGCGTGCGTGCGTGCGTGCGTGCGTGCGTGCGTGCGTGCGTGCGTGCGTGCGTGCGTGCGTGCGTGCGTGCGTGCGTGCGTGCGTGCGTGCGTGCGTGTGTGTGTGTAGCTCACCCATGAGTTTGTTGCACGTATTTACGCGAGCAAGGACGTAAAATATTTGTATGGAAAACGTCAGTTCCCCGCTTAACCGCTACAGGCGTTCGGGTGGTTGTCATACAAATATTGTACGGAGTCGCTAGCGAGTTATGTCAAAAAAAATCATGGTTGGCCAACAACATACACATACATACAAAGTTGTTGTTGATACATACAAATACTTCACCTCATTAGGTTTACCAGGACTTTTTAATATTAGAAACTGACAAACGAGCAGTTGGGTCACTTGATAGTAAGTGATCTCCATCGCCCATAGATACCTAAGGCACAAAAAGAATCATGGGTGCGTTGCGAACCTAATAGAAGGGAATCGAAGAGGAGGGAAAAGGGATTTGGAAAGGGAGGGGAGAATGGGCCACCGGAAATCTCAATCACCGAACGAAACGCGACAGCAAGCTGCCACTTTACGTCGATTTTCTGTAAGACAGTGGTATCAAGCCGGTCGAGCCGTCCCATTCGTGCTGTAATCGTTACTGTCTACAGCGTGGCTTTACCACTCATTACGGAAAGAATTACGCGGGACTTATGGTCCCAATACCCAAAACAAATATAACATACATAAGCTCACGCCTGTATCCCTGAAAGGGTAGGCAGAGGCGCCCTAGCGAACTAGAACACCCACATTTCGCCGAGCTTAGTTCCGTCTCAGATGTGATAGGGGGCGAGCCTATCGCCATATCGGGCACAAATTCCAGACTCCGGGCTGATATGGAAAAATCCAATATCACTTTGCCCGACCCGGGGATCGAACCCGAGACCTCAGGGCGGTAGTATGTCTGTCCTGCCTTATGTCAACTCTCTTTGAGGGATGGACACCACTGGATGTGTTGGGAAAATCGCTTTAGAAAAGCCCAATTGAACGAACCCTGTTATTATTATTATTATTTATGGTGGGGACGTCTGCAGTCGCACAGACGGGTGATCAGCTCACTCACCAGAGCTATTTCACCCTTAATCCCAGTTCGGGTGGCACTCCACTTCCGCTTCGGAGGCAACCGAGCCGCGCAACAGCCCCAGGAGGCACATCACCGTTGGGTTTCGGTTGCGGCTCAGACTAGCCTTTGGACATCATGGGGGTCTTCCAGGTTTGCACCTTTCAGGTCGCCCACGGATGCCCAGCACGTCCGCCAGATAAGCCCCGCCACGTCAGTCGGTTAAGACCTCTGCGGCAGGGCCGCCCAGGCAGCCCGCGCCCAGCCTGTATGTGAATACCTGCTGTAAGGCATCGTCTGCCCACATACTCTCCCACCCTTGGGCGGAAAGCCTCCCAATTGGGATGCAGCGCCACCGGTCCCCCCTAGCTAGTCATGGCAGTGTGCACCCTGGAGCACTGGTTTTACTGGTGCTCCTGCAGTATGCCCCCTACAAACCTTCTTGTGGCCTTACTGAACCTAATGATGTCTCCTAATTTGAGCTCCAACAGCTGTTCCTGTTCTAGTCTGTCCGTTCCCAATAGTTCCCACCTAGGCAGAGAGTACATTGGACACTCTGCCAGAAAGTGGAGACTAGTCTCCTCCTCTCCACATTCAGAATTAACGAACCCTGTTAAAATTGTTCTAAACTTTTCATCGTCAGTTGCTGGTTGCAACCAAAACTGTTATTTACGGGTGATATTATGCTTATTATTTACCCCATTTTTAAGAGTCACTATAGAGCTAGGGCAGGAAGAGCACGACCCTTGCATCTTCAGCCTCAGCACACCATCCTTGAAGTCCACAAACAGAACATCACCACCGTCCTCCTGCACCGTGGGACGTATCCTCGTGTCGAGCAGTTCCTTGATCATTTGAACTATCTCATCATCGTCTTCGTTAATTTCTATAAATATTTGAATAGTTTACATAGTACATAGTATATAATAGTCACTAGCGAGAAATATGCAGAAAAATCTTGGTTATTATTTATTATACAGACAGCCTTCGTGGCGCAGCGGGCGAGTAGCCGGCTGTGAGGCGAGAGGCCGCGGGTTCGAGTTTCACACCGAGACAAATGTTTTTATGACCTACAGATATTTGTTTCGAGTCTGGGTGTTGTGAGACCGAAAGTCTCTCGTAGTTCTTGATACCCACGGCACAAGACCCGATCTTAGGGTGGGGTCAGGACTATGTATGTGACTGTTGGGTGGTATTTATTATTTATTTATTTATTATACATACATGATCTCACGAAGGGACAGGCAGAGGCGAATTAGAGAATGTGAATACCCACATTTCGCTGAGCTTATTTCCGTCCCAGATGTGAAAGGGGTGCGGATCCCGAATCCTGGCTGATATAGAAAAAGCCGGGGATGGAACCCGAGACCTCAGGCGGTAGTCGTACTGAAATACAACCACGCCACCGAGGCAGTTATTTATAACATTAGTATAAAATTATTTAGAAAAGATCTTACGAGTGTCCCCAGAGGGTTTAGCATCAGTCACAATGGGCAGGCCGCTGGCGAAGAAATCCATTATAGTCGCAAATATCTCAGGCTTCAGTAGTTTCCATTCAACGTCATCATCTTGTTTCGTAACCGTTATAAAATCAGATCCAAAGAAAACTGCCTTCACACCATCAATGCGGAAAATCATTTTGGCTGAAATAAAGGTTTGTATTATATTTATTTGGCAGACCCTGGCAGAAGGCAGGGATAACGGCAGGCAGAAAGAAACATTATATTTATCTGACAGTTGCTTTACAAATTGTGAATTGTTTTTAAACTAATTTTTCGTTTTTACAATAAGATTGTAATTTCACAGTCACCCATTAAACCACGGAACTGATAATAATAATAATATTTAAATTAGGTATATTGCACAAGTTGCACAACAAATTATGTGAATGTATGCATTGCAATGCGTGCATGTATGCATGCACAACAAATTATGTCTTAATAGTCTAACACCCTTCTTAATATAATTTATTTCTTTGGAAACTGCAAAATACTTAATTATATCCATATTAAAATGCAGGGAAGATAATAATATTTTTCAGTGGTGTAGACAGTGATGTCTACAGCACGAAAGGGCCGGCTCGACCAGTCTAATACCACTATCTTAAAGAAAACCGATGTAAAGTGGCAGCTAACTGTTGCGTTTCGTTTAGTGAGTGAGATTTCTGGTGGCCCAATCCCCCTCTTTTTCCCACTCACCATTCCCCTCCTTTTCAGTTAGCAGCACACCCATAATACATTTGTGGTGTCTTAAAAATAAAAAACAACAAAAAATCTATTAGATGAGCATGTCCCCATTTGCCTCTAACAAAAAACCTACCAAGAGGGCTGCACTGCGCTGCACCTATATTAGGAAAGTCCATAGTCTGGCCAGGTTCCAAGACTTTTGTCCCAGGCATGAATTTCAAACTATTAGGGTTTGGTGTATCTTGAGTTTGTATGAACATAGTCCTGCACAAACATTTATTGTAGATTCTATGGGCTTGTACATCAGGATTGATTGTTCTCTTTGCCAATCCACTGAACTGCTTGCTTTGCCTGAAATACAAAGAATGTATATACAATAATTTTCGGATAAGGACCAGTTTTATGATGGCATTAAATATTCATCTAACAGTTCAATGTGACTCAAACACATTCCATGATCAATTATAATCAAAAGTTAAGAACCTAAAAATCCCACTTCAAAACCCTGTCACAACTTGACCAAATTCATGTGGACTTACCCTTGGAGTAAGCTCTAAATATAAATGGGATCTTGAAAATTGGTCCACGTTGCAACATACATAAAAAATACAGATAAATTGAGAATCTCCTTTTAAAAGATTGTTGAAAACTGACAAACATTTGTGAACCACCTTCAGAGGTACCTACTGTGTAGAGACACATACCGCTGAATGCACACACTTAAAGCCGCTATATGTTGTTTAAGGCTACCATATCTAGCAAATTGTATGGCGAAAATTTGAATTGAGTAGTGATTGACCATGTGGGCGATAGAGGGTTGGACAGTCTGTTTGATGATCGTCGTACTGATCAGTCACAATGTCCACAACTGAGTTTGGGCTTCCTTCAAAGATTTCTAGACCAACCTGTTGAAAGGTGCATGCAGCAATTACCTTATTACCAGGATTAGTATTTTTAAAATAGTGGTATAGACTATAGACCTTTTTAAACTAGAACTGAGAAATTAGACAGGCCTCTAGTTATGTTTATTTACAATATAACTTTAACTGATGTCTGTATCTCCCAACAGGTAATCAGAGGCTTAAACTTATTCCAAATTATATTAGAGTTTTGACATAACTTTCAATACTATAGATATAGCCCCTTACTTATAAAAACATTAATGCACTTATTATCTTTAATAATAGTTTGTCACTTTTTTCCTTGCGTTATATTGTTTAAAAATGAAAGGACCAAACTATTGCTTAAAATAAGAAGCACGTAAATATTTTTATAAGTAAGACCCATGGTGCACTTTCTGGATAATATATTTTAACTGACGTTTATTTCAGTTTTTTACTTTCCGTACCACAATCATTGTGCCATTGTTATATTCATCAACCTGCCCTTATCCAAATTCATTGTGGCTTCAACACTTATTTGTTCCCGATATGGCGATAGGCCTTATCCTAATAAGGGACTATCACATCGAACTAAGCTCGGCGATATGTGGGTGTTTTAGTTCGCTAGTGCGCCTCTGCCTACCCCTTCGGGGAAACAGGCATGAGCTTATGTATGTGTATGTTTACATACATAATACCCATTACTCAAAACACACCTGTTGGGGGTCTAGGCTGACTACAACTAGAGGTAGACAGCTACAAGCTAGTGTATGCGCAAACAATCTGCTCACAATATCAGCACTCGAACCGACCTACTGGCCAACAGATCCGAACAAAATCCCTGACCTCCTTGATTTCTTTGTAATAAAGGGACTATCTAAACATTACTTGAGGGCGCAACCGTGCCTCGACAGCTCCTCAGATCACACTCCTGTGCTATTAACTGTTAGCACTATGATAATTGAAGCTGAAAAACCAGTTCTACTGTCTAATAATCAAACTGACTGGGACATATTTCGTGAACACCTAGAAAATAATATCGAACTGAAAATAGCCCTGAAGTGCTCAGAGGATGTGGAAGAGGCAGCAATAAATTTCACAAGGATCATTCAAGATGCCTGTTGGAAAGCCACACCAGTTTCAAACCACAAGTGTAGGACAGTAAACTATCCACAAGAAATAAGAAACCAAATACTAGAGAAAAGAAGGGTCCGTCGGGTATGGCATCAAAGTGGTAATGGAGAGGATAGAAAAAAGTTTAATAAAGCCATTAAACAGCTAAAAACAGCCCTAAAAGAATGGCGAAACACGACACTTGAAGCCAAGCTAGAGTCCCTTACACCCACAGCCTCTACTAATTATTCCTTGTGGAAGTTCACCAAATCCCTTGGTGCCCCGCAAATGAGCAAACCACCACTTCGAAGAAGGAATAACTGGGCTAGAACAGCACAAGAAAAAGCTGACCTCTTTGCTGACCATCTCGGAGCTGTATTTGTACCGAACACAGAATATAATGAGCATTCGAAACAAATTGTAAACAGTGTGCTAAGCCAACCCTATCAGATGGCGCTGCTCCCTAAACCCACGACAGTAAAAGAAGTCTGGCGAACGATAAACGACCTTAGCAACAAGAAAGCTCCAGGATTTGACTTAATCACAAAGGAAATACTTCAACAGCTTCCTAAAAAGGCAGTGGTATTCCTTACTACCCTGTATAACGGAATACTCAGAGTACAACATTTCCCCACTTTGTGGAAAGTGTCACAAATTATAATGGTCCATAAGCCTGGAAAACCTCCCAATGAAGTGGAATCGTACAGACCAATCAGCCTACTACCAATACTGTCTAAAATTTGTGAAAAACTTATACTGCGTCGGATACAACCTATACTGACAGGTGCCAGCATAATACCAAACCATCAATTTGGCTTTCGCCGAAACCACTCAACTGTCGAGCAAGTACATCGAGTTACGGATAAAATTAGAGAGGCTCTCGAAAAAAAAACAGTATTGTTCATCTGCTTTCCTTGACATAAGCCAGGCGTTTGACAAGGTGTGGCACAAGGGACTACTCTGTAAGCTTAAAGACAAGCTCCCACATAGCTTCCATATACTAATGAAATCCTACTTGGCAGACAGAATATTCCAAGTAAGAGAATCGGGAGACACATCGAAATTTCATGACATTAAAGCGGGAGTCCCACAAGGCTCAGTACTAGGGCCTGTGCTGTACACAATATATACCTCAGATTTACCGGAAGTGGAAGGAGTCACTACTGCAACATTCGCAGATGATACTGCAATCCTGGCTACTGACAACAATGCAGAGACAGCTTCAGGTTCCTTACAAAAGGGATTAAATGCAATTAATGACTGGCTACAGACCTGGAGAATAAAGGCAAGCGCATCAAAATCCGTGCACGTCACATTTGCCCTGAGAAAAGGAGATTGTCCGCCTGTCCATCTAGGCGACAATACATTGCCTCACACTAATAATGTGAAATACTTAGGCCTACACCTCGACCGCAGACTGACATGGAAAAATCATGTAAAGGCTAAAAGGGAAGAGATGAATATTAAATACAGATCTCTATTTTGGCTTTTAGGACGTAATAGCAAACTCTCAGTTGACAATAAGCTGCTGATCTATAAGTCTGTACTAAAGCCAGTTTGGTTGTATGGCATACAACTCTGGGGAAGCGCCAGCGACTCAAATATTGCTATTATCCAAAGACTGCAAAACATTATCCTGCGCACAATATCGAATGTTCCATGGTTTATAACAAATGCGGAAATTCATCAAAACCTGCATATGAACACCGTAAAAGAAGAGATCCGATTTATGTCCAAAAGATACCATCTACGGCTTGACTCGCACCCGAATACACTAGCAGCTCAATTACTGTCAAGCCGGCATTACCCAAGTCGCCTCAAAAGGCACGACATCATGAAGATGCACCATAGGGAATAGCATCTATTTATCATGGGTAGTGTTCTCAAAGGAGAGCATACCCGTCACGACAACGACGTAAAACACATCCATTCATAGTTGGAAGACTGATTGTGGATCAAAATACAAAAAAAAAAAAAAAAAAAAAATAATACCCATTACAGATAGAGATAGCATTTTTAATATCTTAAGTCCAACTTACACAAATAAATTCGAAACGCATATTCTTCCACTCTGGTTCATAGTTCTTACAGTCCGTGACAAGCTTCGCAACATGATGTAAGTTTTGTTGTTTTTCTAAGTTTTACACAAAATTCAGACTTATACTACAGAGATCAGACTACGTGCGTAGTTGGAGTTCTATATGTGTTTATAGTCTCCTTTTAGGTCATATTAATATTTTATAATAAACAAACCGCAACAAAACTCGTCAAAATATTTGATTGAAGAATGAATGAATGACGAAGATTGGTCATTTTTGACATTGTTTTTTTTAATTCCTATCATAGACTATATAGAGAATAGAGTTGTAAGCTTCCTACTGTGGCAGGGTGTTTCCCTCGTCTAAGTTTAGTTAGTTTTGTCCACATATATGAGATTCAGCTTAAAAAATACAAACTGTTGAGCTAAGAATTAAAATACCAAAATTAAAAACGTCATGAAAAATAAATATATTTAAGGAATGAATTATACGTAATCTATATTATTCATTCACTCTTCCCTGCTTTCCTTTACAGTAATGTAAACGTAGAGCAGTTTCCTTATATTTAGGGTAAAAATGGCATTGCTGCGTTATTCATCATAGTACACATCTAGCGGGGTAAATGCTAAAGCCCGCTCCGGACACATGCGCGAACTGCCCGTGAAGTGGTGTGAACGTGAATGTGGATGGCTTTTACCTCTATTCACGATGTTTGCGCCTCGTCGCGGCTTATTTTACATTCCGTGTCGGTTTTTACGTTCGCTTCATAGAGTCTAACGCAAACACTGTTCTTATCAGTAGCGAACAGCAGGCCAAACATGAGTTTTTTGACTCGCTAGCTATTCCGTAAAAAACCTGAAAGCAGTTACATGGATAATTGATGTTTTATCATAATAAAAATTTACGTACCTAGTCGCTAGCCTGAAATGTCAAAAAAAATCTCATGGTCGAGACTAGAACTACTGTTCATAAATCTGTTGTGATAAGCAGATAAGAATTCAGCCCTTAAACTGACACGAGGCGAGCCAATAGGATACACATAACATAACAACGAAAGATAAAAACAACGGCACCAAGGCAGTCGTTTTGTATTTTGCAAACCCATTATGACACGAATGACAGGGTAAACAGAAAATAACACCTGGCAACACTGCATTTAGCACCATTGTGTTTTGTGATATACAAAGAGCATGTAAGTAGATATATCATGTATAAATAATACAGAATATAAAAGTGAGAAAACTTGTAAAACGTGTGATTTTCGCATAAAAGTAAAGATTCTTAATTTTTCCTAATGGTATTGTGATAAATCCCGTTTATACATATTAGGATGTTCGGTCAAGAAACGCTGTAATTTTTGTTAAACATTGGACTGAAGTTGCAAACTGCAAAGTTAACACTTTTTAAAAATACGTTGAAGGTAAGCAGTTAGTAATAAAAAGTACTTATACATTTTTACAATAGTGTTTTACATTGCTACCTACACAGTTTTATAATTTTGTAGTTTCTGCAATTATTAAAAAGTAATTTTTCATTGAATAAGTTCATAATCAGACTGTAAACATGTTGTGGCGCGTTTTATAAGTTTTTAATTTTAGTTTTTATTTGTAGCCCGTTTTATAATTTACTTTTACGTCTACAAATACACTATAACGTAAAATTATTCACCTAGCAACCATATCTATGTAAACACACTTCTTTCGATTTTCACATTCAACTTTTATTTTTTAGAAAGATGGCAGAACAAGGCAAAGGACGGGGTCGGGGCCTCGCCCTGCTTCAAGCCCTGAAAAGGTCTCAGATGTTAGACTCGCCACCTTCATCAGAGACTCCAACTCCAGAGGCCACTCCGAGCTCAAGCACATTGCCCAGTGCAGCACCCAGTATAGCCCCATCTGTGGTAATGTATATTTTGTGCTTATTCCTTGCATACAAATAGCCTTGAAACAAGAGGCAGCTGGTTTGATTCCTGCAGAGAAAAATGTTTGTCCATCATCATGATCAGCTACAGGACGTCCACTGCTGAACATAGGGCATATTTCTCCTATCCACACATATTTAAGAAATAAAATATAACACCCAACAGTCACACCAATAGTTTTGACTCCACATTAAGATTGAGAGCCATGGGTGTCAGAAACTAAGAGAGACTTTTGGTCTCACAACACCCAGGCCAGAAACAATCTATATATCTAATATCTGTGGGCCACACAAACATTTCTCGATATGAGGATTGAACACACCACGTCTCTCTTCACAGCTGGCTACTGGCCCACTGACCCACAGAGGCTGTTTTGGTTGTTGTAGGATCTCTTTGCCTCTCACCTCCAACATCTAGTGGCAGCATTTATGTGCTGTGTGCTCTATTGTCATGCTATAAACTTCCACTATCCAAATCTAAATGAGCATTATTTTTAGATCACCCATAAATTATATCACTAACATTATTTTTGGAGTCTATTGACATTAGTATTGTATATGACTGATCAACAATGACTATAACTTCACCTGAAGTTTTGATTTATCTGTTTACGTAAAATAGCTCTTGAAACGTTTCCCACCAGTCCAATGCATTATGTGAAAAAAATGTTCACATAATAATATCACATATTGTGTACATTTAGTGTAAATTAAACATTTTAAATTTAATAAAAAAAATATATGTATGTATCAGTGACGTATCATAAAACTCAAATTAGTGCATGCTGTGCCTTCCTTTACTAATTGTTAAATTTATGCTACATCATTGTAAGGCTCAATTGCACCACTATTATTAACCTAGAGTTAGTCCTAACCGCAAGCTAAATTGACAGAAAATGTATGAATGACATGTAACTTAACTTGCGGTTAGGACTAACTTTAGGTTAATAATAGTGGTGCAATTGAGCCTAATAGTCATATTTTTTTATTATAAGTATCCATGTAAACAATTGTTGGTGGCCAAATAAAAATCCATTTTATTCTGGATTCAATCTTGGGTTTGGTCAATCAAAGATAGTGCATTCAATATCACAAAACAGTGTGAATATGTAATGTTGGATCTTGAATATTACCAAGAATAAAACTATATTTTATCACTCAATGTGAGATATTAATTTTTAAGGCAATACAGTTAGAATGAACAGGATGCTCTACATACAATTTTTTTGTTTACAGATTGAATCATCGGCTGAGTCGGTGTCTTCATCGGCTGGTGGCAGAGGGAGATTAGCAGCAATGATGTTGGCTAAAATGCACCAGAAGCCTGGTAAGTTAACTTTTCAAGGTTATGACTTCCCAGGAGGGAGTTAGGATTTGTAAATGATGTGGGATATATTGGCCTCCAAAAGTCTTACTCACAGTAAGGAATGGAACAGCAAATCAATTTTCTGTAAACAATTTGATTGAGCTGGCCTATTCATTGTTGAGAGAGGAGCTCTCCTGGTTGCAAAAATTTTGAGTTTGGATTTGGATCCACACTGAGTACATATTTTCATACTGTTTGTAACAACTTATTGTAACAATAATTGTGTATTAATGGTTGTAACTTGTAACCTGTTTTGTGTGAAATAAAAAAAAAAAAAGGATTGTTGAAGAGCATGATTAAAAGGGACTGTATGATGAATGTATGTATGAAGGTATATCGAATTTCCACAGTAGACATCGTATTATATTACATCATAACATGTATGATAAGAAATGGGTAAAATTTCCTGCCAATCCTTTATTAAAAATTTTAAATCACGACGGCACAAATTGTGTTAACCAGAATAACCTAACAATAGTTTTAAGGTCTTAAGGAGTCTCCTGCAAATTTTTTTCTCGATAGAATATTAGTATATTAATCTGAGTTGAAGAAACAAACTCGCTAAGGATTTAAAATTCTTAAATCGAACTTCCACTTAGTCTGAGCCATTTTTTACAAGAAAATCAGACTGACAGACAGACTAAGCAAAAAAATTCTTGTAATAAATGACTTGGACTAAGTCAATGTTTGATTTAAAAATTCCAAATCCTCACTGAGGTTGTTTCTTTGACTAAAGACTTAGTCGAAGTTCGCTCTATAGATCTCAGCCCTAGTGTGGGGTCAGGACTATGCGTGTGACTGTTGGTTGTATTATTTACCGCCGAATGTTCATACACTTAAGGTGGCCTTATGTCTTTTAAGGCCGCCTTATCTGTCAAAATTGTATGGCGAAAATCAATATAAGAAGCCGTTAAAGTTGAGCAGCGTTTGACCATTCGGGCGTTACAGGTCCTCCGTCATACAGTCCTGCATCAGATGTGAGCCCGAGCCTGCCAGGGAGGGCTGCAGGTGTTGGCAGGGGAATGAAACTACTTCAAACATTGTAAGTTATATTAACATGTGCAACAAGCTATGCTAACATAGACAGTTACATATTGGTGTCGTAATATTAACCCTGTACTCTTTACTGTCCGTTCACTAAAATACCGCAAACTGAATATAAAATTAATTTTGAGATGTCGCCAAAAATCTAGAAAATATTGACTTAATGCATGGTATACTTCACCATATGCCTACGACTTTTTATGGAAGTATCTTTGAGTCATATGTGTATTTTTTTTTAAACTAGTTTGAACATGCAACACTGATTAGTCTACAAGAAACCAAGTGTTAATACACAAATAAAGTAATGTAACTTTTAAAAATGGTCACGTTATGTTACTTATATTAGAAACTTATAAACTGTGCCAAATCTAAGCCATAAACCAACACATGGGGATTCCCTTATCATTTAACCATCATGACCTCCATATAGTGAATCTTCTTTTTCTTTTTTAAAATAAATGGCTTCTACGCATTTGATATAGTGATTGTTTTCGTTGATCTGTAAATGACATTAAATTGATTGTTTTTGACATTTAGGCAAGCCGCGAAAGCAGCGAGCAGTGCCAAAACAGATGTGGAATCAATCACAGAAACCATGTCGGAAGCTACTATATCCACAGCACGGCCGTCCCAGGTTTCAAAGGGATATGTTAAACAAATTGTGGTGAGTACCTCCTGTTTGTAAAACATATAAATAATAATAAATACACCCAACAATTACACACATAGTTCTGACCCCACAATAGTAAAACAATAGATTTAACTTGTATCGTATTGTGGGTATCACGAATATCTAGACTAAGTTCTAAATACTGAAACACTACTTAACATTTAAGATTGTCTTAATTATATAATTCGAGGCCACAATAACTGTCAAAACTGTATGGCGCATAACAACGAAAGCAGCCCTTAAAGTTTAGTAGCGTTCCAGTATTTAGGTCCCACAACGACGACATCCAGATGCCGAAAAAATATCTGATATGGGATTCGAAGCTGCAGTCTTTCGTGTTACATTTGCTACTTGCCTGTTTCCCGCGAATGAATAGTATATTCTTCTCTCACTTCTTCGTTCGTCATAATAATCAGGCCCCAGTTTTGTTACTCTCTAAACTCTCTACCTGAAATGATGTTATTATTGTAGAGAGAAATAAAAGACACCCCGCCCGTAGTGAAGAAGGGAGAGAGTGGTACACCCGTTGAAGTGACGGCAAATTTTATATACCTGAATTTCAAAGAGAACAGCGTGTATGAATACGAAGTTAGGTATGAACCGGATCAAGACTACAAACATTTGCGATTCAAACTTCTAAATGGTAATTTTTTCTATTATTTTCAAACTAGGATAACATAATAATTAAATAAACACACACATAGTCCTGACCCCACACTAGGTTTAATCTGTATTGTGGGTATCAGGAAATACAAGGGATTTATGGTCCCGTAACACCCTGACCCGACATAAATATCTATGGGCCAATAAAAAAATATTAAGCATGTGTTTACATGTCTTAAATATAAGACAGCTGATGCCTCATTGTGATATATAGGAGTGTGCCGTGGCACACTGGTGTACCGTAGCCAGCTAGTGTGCCTCGAAAAAATAAGGATAACATATCATAAAACTAAAAGAACGGAATAAAAATACTTATACACAGCTGCAAACCACGCAAGCGTGCAAGCGAAGATTTAACGATGAATATACCGGTTGTTGCAGTAAGTTGTATCTCCGAAATTTTTCTTAGGTGTGCCTTGAACACAAAAAGTTTGCGGAACACTGATATATAGCCTTTGAATATTGCCCTGGTTCCCCAAATTCACGAGCATCTTTCTGCGCCCTTTATATTGTACTAACTGTATTGAATGAGTAG
The DNA here is from genome assembly GCA_036417725.1 of Clanis bilineata. NCBI lineage: Eukaryota > Metazoa > Arthropoda > Insecta > Lepidoptera > Sphingidae > Clanis > Clanis bilineata. Next base: position 6,335,432 of record CM071139.1, on the reverse strand, counting down.
GCTAGCGACTCGCGTGTTTGAGTTCAGCTGATCTTATAATAAATATCCAACTTGCAATATTTTTTACTCTGGTTTTAAGAGCAATATAACGTATGTTAATAGGTGTAATTTATTATTTTGTATTCCAGAACACAGTCAGTATTTCAAAGAGAAAACATTCGACGGCACAACACTGTACGTTCCTAAAGCTTTACCAGATGAAGCTCTACATTTGGTCTCTAACCATCCGTTCGACAACACCAAAGTCAATATATTCGTAAGTATATTACGTATTGTCTATGTCAAATACTTTCCCTATCTGTGTTCATTAACAATATGGGATAATTTGAACTGAAAAGGATAAAATGAAAATCTTTATATTTTGTAGAAAAACACATACAATGGACTTTAACAAAATGTTATAATTTTCAATACAATTCTTAAGCTGTATAAATATTTATAGTTTTTAAAAGGGCAACGTTATGTTTCTTTACTGACCATACTTATAGACTGGCGGTAAAATAGTATATTAAAGGGATCTTAATAATATAAATATTTTGATAAATTAAAAAATGTACTATTATTTCGTAGATAAAATTTCGTCGCACGCGTTGTTTGAGTGAAATGATTCATATATACAACGTGCTGTTCAAATGTATAATGAAAGATCTACAGTTGGTGCGCTTCGGCAGGCAACACTTCAACGAACACGCGGCCATTCAAATACCGCAACATAAGCTGGAGATATGGCCTGGGTGAGGAACTTTATTCATTGCCTTTTTTTGTAGAACCATGAGACCCAGATACAGTTCATCTCAAGGCCTTGTAGGAATTTTGGTGGCTCTTCCTTTCAGTACAATGCCCTTCAGACGACCTTCCCGCAGCAAATTCACCGAACAAAGCCAGCCAATGCATTAAAATTTAAAAAAAGTACCTTATTAAAAAGTCTTGATATTATACTATCTTGGCGAAGTTTAGTGCATAAAACCACATCACTTTTAAACATCAAGCACAACTTTAGACAAATTACATACAAGCGATTCCCGCCCTGTCCGAATTATCGTCAAAATTTCTATTTTATTTCTATGTGACATCAATGCTCACCATAGTCAAACTGGTGATTTCAAACTCGCTCGCTGTTGTGTTTCGTTCAGTGAGTGAGGTTTCTGATGGCCCAAATCCCCTTTTCTCTTCCCTGTTTCCTTTTAAGGTTGGCACTCATGGTTCTTTCGGTATAGTGGGTATCTATGATGGATGGATGATGGAGATCACTTACCATCAGGTAGACGCATCAGTTCATTTCCCAGCTTCTGCTATAAACATTACATATTCAAACTTTTTGAATAATAAATAGGTTGTATCAATTACTTCACTGAATCATCTCTTCAAAATGTTCACCTTTCGCTCTTGCAGTTAGCTTTAAATTCACAAAATGTATATTACTTTTAGTTACGTAACAGCAGTGGATGAATACGAAGGCGGTCTCATGTTGACGTTGGATTCTACACATCGTGTGCTCCGTAATCAATCTGTACTGAGTCTGATCAAAGAAGTGGTGCAGAGTGAAGGCACCAACTGGAAGCGGAAACTGACTGACATACTTATTGGGTCTTCAGTCATGACTACGTATAATAAAAAACTGTTTAGGTTAGTTTGAAGTACTTGTATCATTCATTTATAATGTAAAATAAGATATGTATGTTTATTAGTCGATGTAATGGCTGAAGCGATTGTTAAGAGAAAATTTTCATATAGACATTTTTTTCTATTATCTCACTGCGGTTCATGGTCGATGTGATACACTTTTCGATGATAGATATCTCTCTGGTGTCGATAATATCGATATGAAAGTAATTTTGCGTCTCTAGTCTGGTGCAGTTTATATTTTTTTACCTAACGCGAATGTTTAACGCGCATTGAATTTAAACCTTAAATCTATTTTTCAATTATGTATTTTCAATATTTTTTAGGGTAGATTCTATTGACGATAAAATGACGCCTCGTTCGACATTCGAAAAGACAGAAAACGGTCAAGTTATACAAATTTCGTATGTCGACTACTACAAGAAGAATTATGGTATCGACATCATGGATTGGGACCAACCAATGCTCATATCAAGGTAAGGTCTTATAAGATGAAATGATTCAAAAGTAATACACATCAATATTTTTCACCATGTATCATAAAAATTATTTTATCTATTTTTGTTGACGCGTTATTATCGCGATGATGAGTATGAAATGTCTTTTTATTCCATTTTTAATAGAGACAGTTTCAACAAATCAATAAATTATAAACACATAAAACATATAAGCTCACGCCTGTATCCCCGAAGGGGTAGGCAGAGGCGCAGTAGCGCACTAGAACACCCACATTTCGTCGAGCTTAGTTAGTCCCAGATGTGATAGGGGGCGAGCCTATCGCCATATCGGGCACAAATTCCAGACTCTGGGCTGATATGGAAAAATCCAATATCACTGCCCGACCCGGGGATCGAACCCGAGACCTCACAACCGTAGTCGTACCGAAATACCACCACGCCACCGAGGCAGTCAATTATAAAATTTACTATTACTTAGACTACTGTAGACTTCGACTATTCCACTCAAAGAAAGCAAAACTATCGTAAGTCAAAGGTTTAAGAAGCAAAACTATCGTAAGTCAAAGGTTTAAGAAGCAAAACTATCGTAAGTCAAAGGTTTAAGAAGCAAAACTATCGTAAGTCAAAGGTTTAAGAAGCAAAACTATCTAAGTCAAAGGTTTATTTATATTTATTGGACTGGCGCTTGTACAGAACACCCAGTAGTATAGTTTTTAAAGTTTTTTGCATATATAAAAAGCTGATATTCCTTTTCACCAGGGACACTAAACGCATGCCCGGGTCGGACGTGCCCACAGACTTCATGATATGCCTCGTGCCAGAGTTGTGTACACTGACCGGCCTCTCCGATGATCAGAGGAGCAACTTCAGGCTGATGAAGGATGTCGCCACATACACCAGGATCACACCTAACCAACGTCACGCCGCTTTTAAAAAGGTATGTTATAGAAAAGGAGGAAGTTTGGTATCTAATGTATAGTTAATAGATGTTGACCGCGACTCAATTCGCGTGGAAACTTATTTTACGCGATCAAATTTATTTTCCGGTATAAAAGTGTTCTGATGTTTAATAAATTAGTATTAGGATGGAAAGGGGAACTTTGACTTGGGTTCAATAAATATTTATTCATATGATATGGACTTCAAGAAATCTTAACCACCATAAACACAACAGTATCATGCCATTCAATATATTAATATAACGATTAATGTTATGAATGAAACTCGAAAATGTAGCTCCACTTATTTTGTAGCCAATATGACGATGAGATCGCCTCGCATGATCAATATTTTGGGGCACATGAAACTCACCGCTATCGACTATTTTGATGATACAAACGTGATATGATGTCGATATTTTCAGTACATCGAAACTGTGATGAAGAACGAAAGTGCTAAAAACCGTTTAGCCGGCTGGGGCCTCAGCATAGCGCCCCAAACTATTAACATAACGGCAAGGACTTTACAACCCGAGGTGTTGTACTTTGGAAATAACGTGAAAGTTCCTGGCAAACCTAATGCAGAGTGGAACAACGAGAGCACCAAAAACGCGGTGATGCAGGCCGTCGATATCATTAAATGGGTGATCCTGTTCACTGATCGAGATAAACAGGTTGCTATGGTGAGTGTTTTGTAATTTAAGCATTTTCGATCGAATTAAAAAAAGAAGAAGGCCCTCAATTGGGTATTTGACAATTTTTTAAAAAGTATATAGGGCTATTTATTAGTTTATCCTAAATATGTAAAAAATATTTTGAAATTTATTTTCGTATATTTAGTTTTAAAAAAAGCAAAAATTAATAGGTATAATTTAGCTTCCCGCCTTAATGCTACCGGTTAACTGTAGCTACGAGTGACGTCATTGTTTCTTACCATAGATACAAAATCGCTTTTAAAAAAGATATGGGGGAAATAACATTTATATTTTCAAACTAAAAAAAACGGGACAGATATCTCGTCGATCAGATATCGATCGTCGAATCGTCACATCCGCGTTGAAATTAAGTTGAGATTTAAATACAAATACGAAAAAAATTACTAAATAACCTGGCAGTATGACTTTGGGTCTTAGGTCTTAGGCCCTTGTGGAGCAAATAAACAAGAAAATGAGTAATCTGACATCTTGCATCGTGATTGGTGTTTACCGTCACGTGACTCACAGATAAAAAATTAAGTATTTAAATTACTAAAATAAAATTATCCTTGGAGTATTTTAATACATTTTTATTGTATACGTTATTTAGATGATAAATCTATGTTCCTACAGAAATTCATTGATATTGGTTACTATAGTCAAGTACCCAGTTAGCCTACTATAGATAAAGAGTAACCTACGTGTGAATTCAGGGTTTCAGCTACCTCCATACCAAATTTCATCAAAATTGGCCCAGCTGTTTGAACTTGAAGAAGTTACAAACACACAAACACAATCAACTTCTTCCTTTATAATATTAGTGTGATTGTTATTTATGGCGTGGTTGTATTTCGGTACGGCTACCGTCCTGAGGTCTCGGGTTCGATCCCCGGGTCGGGCAAAGTGATATTGGATTTATCCATATCAGGCCGGAATCTGGAATTTGTGCCCGATATGGCGATAGGCTCGCCCTCTATTACATCGAGACGGAACTAATATCGGCGAAATGTGGGTGTACTAGTTCGCTAGGGCGCCTCTGCCTACCCCTTCGGGGATACAGGCGTAAGTTTATGTTATGTTATATGATTACAGGATTTCGTAGAAATGGTGAAGCGTAACTGCCGTCCCATGGGTATCACGGTATCAACCCCGGAGATGGTGCGTCTGCCAAACGATCGGACGGATTCGTATGTGGTGGCGCTGAAGAAATCCATCACGTCGGGGGTGCAGCTCGTGGTCGCCATCTGTCCCACCGCTCGCGATGACAGATACGCGGCGATCAAGAAGATATGCTGCGCGGATAATCCTATACCCTCGCAGGTATGTTACAACTTTCATTGTAATGTTGGAGGTGTGATCTAGTGGCATTTAGGCTGAGACCTATAGAGCGAACTTCGGGTAAGTCTGAGTCAAGTCGAAGTAAAAAAAAACATAGACACATACACACACGCACGCACACACACACACACACACAAGACACACACTCACGAACACACACACACACACACACACACGAACACACACACACACGAATACACACACACACACGAATACACACACATGAACACACACACACACACGAACACACACACACACACACACACACACACACACACACACACACACACACACACATACACACACACACACACGAACACACACACACACACACACACACACGAACACACACACACACACTTAAACACATGCGAACACACACACACACACAAACACATGCGAACACACACACATACACACACAAACACACACACGCACAGAGAGAGAGAGAGAGACACTTACAAACGTTCATATTTATGATAGTAGGACAAAATGTACCAATCCATTCAGCATATCAGGCAAGCCCCACTAACTAACTTATTTAAATTTGTTTTAGGTGATAAACGCCCGTTCCCTAATGAATTCGCAACGTGTCCGTGCAGTCACACAAAAGATCCTCCTGCAAATGAACTGCAAGCTCGGTGGTACATTGTGGAACATTAGTATCCCGTTCAAAACGGCCATGGTCATTGGGATCGATTCCTACCACGATCCCACAAGAAAAAGCCGCAGTGTTTACAGTGAGTTACAAAATATATTTGATACTTACATAGATAGTTCTACTTTGTTTTGTCTTATTATGTCACGTGACATTACTGTCAGATGGAGCTAGATCACAGATTTTGTAAGCTAGATAAATAATGAGTGAATCCGTTAAGTATTAAAAAATTAACGGCAGATGCCCATCAAAATAATTAAAATTATAATTATGCAATAAATTGAATTAATTTGGCTATTATTGGTCAAATTTTAAAACTGCTTCAGTGGCGTACTTGTACTGCGTGTGCGATACAACTACCGTCCTGAGGTCTCGGGTTTGATCCCCGGGCGGGGCAAAATGATATGGATTTTTCGACTCGGTATCAGCTCTGTCTCAAATCTACGAGCTATCACATCTGTGACGTATATGAGTTTGGCGAAATGTGGATGTTCTAGTTTGCTTCCGCGTATCCTTCAAGGATACAAGCGTGTGCTTATGTAAGTAAATTGAGATTATTATATTTGTTGGATGCTTAATAATACAATTTTAAATTCAGGTTTCATAGCATCGTATAATCAATCGATGACTCTGTGGTACTCGAGAGCGGTGTTTCAAGAGAGAGGCCAAGAAATAGTGGACGGACTCAAATCAAGCTTAGTGGAGTCTTTGACTCATTATCTAAGGTGTAATGGTACTCTACCCGACAAGATTATAATATACAGGTAATTTATTATTATAATAACTAATGTTACACATGCGAAAGCTGTTTATTTGTTCGATATTCCCATAAGAACATGTTTTTTTTAATAATATAGTCTATGGACCAGAACGACATAGTAAAATAAATAAATAAATACACCCAACAGCCACACACATGGTCCTGACCCCACACTAGGTGTAACCTGTATCGTGGGTATCAGAAACTACGAGAGACTTTCGGTCTCACAACACCCAGACCCGAAACAAATATCTGTGGGCCACACAGACATTTATCTCGGTGCGGGAATCGAACCCGCGACCTCACATTTCACAGCCGACTACTCACCCGCTGCTCCATAGAGGCTGTCATATAGCGCCTATTATTTAACTAATTTGTCATCTGTGAAAATTTTATTATGATAAGCATATTGGTCATCATCACTTGTGTGTGTTCGTTAACACAGATGGGCGTGAGTATGTATGTGATGATTTTAGGCATTTTTAAACATAAACTCACGCCCGTATCGCCGCAGGGGTAGGCAGAGGCGCACTAGCGAACTAATATACCCACATTTCGCCGAGCTTAGTTCCGTCCCAAATGTGATAGGGGCGAGCCTATTGCCATATCGGGCACAAATTCCAGACTCCGGGCTGATATGAAAAAATCCAAAATCACTGCCCGAGTCGGGGATCGAAGCCGAGACCTCAGGACGTAGTCGTACCGAAATACAACCACAGCATCGAGGCAGTTTAAAGTGCCAAATTTATAGTCACCTCATTAGTCTATTAGCAGGCTGTAGGCTCTGTGAACCGGGACGCTCTAGATTCGTTTACCAAGATGATTTTCTAACACTATTTGCTCGGGACTGGATCTCCCAGATGGGGGTCGACGTTAGGTTAGACAGCCGGTCGTAAAAACTAAGCAGATTTCTTTCTGAAACATGCTTGAGATAGTGTGTTGCACCAACCCCACATTCATGAAAAGAGGAGGTGGAAAGTAACATGTCATGTATGGATCGCGAATGTGTCATGTCAGTAGAATCATATTGGGCCTTACTTATAAAAACAGACTGCCTCGGTGGCGTAGTTGTATTTCAGTATGACTACCGTCCTGAGGTCTCGGGTTCGATCCCCGGGTCGGGCAAAGTGATATTGGATTTTTCCATATCAGCTCGGAGTCTGGAATTTGTGCCCGATATGGCGATAGGCTCGCCCCCTATCACATCTGGGACGGAACTAAGCTCGGCGAAATGTGGGTGTTCTAGTTTACTAGTGCACCTCTGCCTACCCCTTCAGGGATACAGGCGTGAGCTTATGTTATGTTTGTTATAAAAACATTTTCGCTTATCTTTTCGCTAAGAATAGCCTGTCACTTTTTCTCTTGCATTACATTGTTTAAAAATGAAAGGGACAACCTATGGTTAAAGATAAGCAGCGCTCAAATATTTTAATAAGTAAGGGGTATTATTATTATGAGGAATTCGTCGCAAAATATGACTTGTTCCCCAAATTCTAGGGACGGCGTCGGCGACGGTCAGTTGAAACTCGTCAACGACTACGAGATACCGCAGATGAAGATATGTTTCTCGACGGTGGGCCAGTCGTACTCGCCCACGTTGACGTACATCGTGGTCCAGAAGCGCATAAACACGCGCATATTCATGAAGTCCGGACAAGGATTTGAGAATCCCCACCCTGGGACTGTGGTTGATCATGCGATTACAAGACGGGATTGGTGAGTTCAATTTTATTATACAGCGGCCTGAGCAGGAAAATTTCTGACAACCGTAAATGTATTCGAACTCGATGCGCGTCTATGAAATTTGTATGAAATATTAACCAAACGTCATCAGTGCGCAGCAAACTCGAATACATTTACATTTACATTAGTATTGCGTGCTCGGGCTACTGGTGTCCTAATAATTATAGCCGAGGTCCAGAGATAGAGTACCCCTTGGGGTACTACACCCATGTATGTTCCGCAATTTTTCTTAGTTTTAGAATTATTTTGCAATATTTGAGATTTCCGACCTGAGTGAGGGAGATAGCAATAATTCGGTATCTTATCCTCTCGGCCCTCGGTAAAAGAGTTTGTCCACGTCGATACCTAGAGGTATATATCGTCAGAACAAATCATATACGTATATAGGTGCTCTACCTTCGACTGACTGCCTCGGTGCAGTGGTTGTATGTTGTTCTGAGGTTTTTGGTCCAATTCCCGGGTCGGGCAACATAATATCAGTCTGGAGTCTGGAATTTGTGTGTCTGCCCGATATGGCGATAGGCTCGCCTCGATTTGGATTGATAGGATATCACATCTGGGACGGAATTAAGTTTGGGGAAATGTGGTTCTAGTTCGCTAGTATGCCTCTGCCTACCCCTTTGGGGACACAGGCGTGAGCTGTTTACGTAATACTTGAACGGCCCATTTGCAGATGTAAATATGATTATTATTTTCAGGTACGACTTCCTGATAGTGTCGCAGAAGGTGAACCAGGGCACCGTGACTCCGACGCACTACGTGGTGGTGTTCGACAACAGCGGCATGAGCCCCGACCAGTGCCAGCGGCTGACGTACAAGCTGTGCCACCTGTACTACAACTGGGCGGGCACCGTGCGCGTCCCCGCCCCCTGCCAGTACGCGCACAAGCTCGCGTATCTCGTCGGACAGAACATACACGCGCCGCCCTCCGACGCGCTCGCCGACAAGTTGTACTTCTTGTAGATCATTACATCTGTAGTATACACAGTGCCAGTACGCGCACAAGCTCGCGTATCTCGTCGGACAGAACATACACGCGCTGTCGCCTAGTTTGTTAGATAGATTTCGTTTTACAAACTAGGCCCCATAGGCTAGACACCTGCGACCGATGTACTCCTGTGATTTCCTCAAAACGTGGCCATACCATCTCGAGCGATATTCCTGCAGTTTATCTGCACGGACGCCAAGTCTACCGCAGATGTGCATGTTACGTATACCATCCAGCCATAATGGCGCGTACATACCAGGCCGAACGAAGGCGAACGAATCATGCCTGTTTCATTCACACAACAGCGAGAGTTTGTTTGGGTGAACGCAACAGGTATAGATTATTTCGCCTTGGTTCACCCGGTGTGTACGCGCCATAACATTGCTTCAGTGGCGTGATTGTATTTCGGTACGACTATATTACCTTACCTTTATTTCGGGTCGCGCAAAGTGATATTGGATTTTTCCATATCAGCCCGGAGTCTGGAATTTGTGCCTTTATCACATCTGGGACGGAACTGAGCTCGGCGAAATGTGGGTGTTCTAGTTCGCTAGAGCGCCTCTGCCTACCCCTTCGGGGATACAGGCGTGAGCTTACGTGTAACATTGCACATCCACCGCAGCATCTTCATTTCCATGATGTGGATTTCCCTAACATGACGCTTAAGGGCAGGCCACGTCTCACACCTATACAGAAGTATAGGCCGAATTATGGTCTTGTGTATGAGACCTTTACGGCTGATATCTATAGAGCGAAATTCGACTAAGTCCTAAGTCAAAGAAACTAACTCAGTGAGGATTTGGATTTTTTAAATCGAACTTTGATTTTGTCCGAGTCATTTTTTACAAGAAAATCTTTGCTTTGTCTGTCTGGCAGTCTATTTTTCGTATAAAAAATGTCTCTGACTAAGTCGAAGATCGATTTATAAGTTCCAAATCCTCACCGAGTTCGTTTCTTGGACTCAAACTTAGTCCAAGTTTGCTCTAAAGATCTCGAGTCTCATCGGCATCCTACGAGGGGCTCGAGGGGCTCGAGGGGTTTATGGCATAACGTGATGGATGGTTGAGACGGGTATGGGGGTATCCCTGTATCTGCATCGGTCATCCGCCTATCTTGTCGCAAGCCCCTCGATTTGCTTCTTCCCTCTTCGGATTCGGAGTGTGAAGAAGCATAAATAGTCCGGCATGATTCTGGCGACCACTGATGAAACACAATGTTTGTCAGTGGTCACTAGTTTGTTTGGACTTAACTACGCTTACCATCAGGTGCAGAGTAGTTGTAGTGCCCGGATAAAAAAAAACTATTGCAAGTGACGTTCGTGAACTGTCGCCATTTAGCCCAGGCGCCGTCAATACGAGTCGTCATGTTGGAGTCGATATCACCAGCTTCAGACCTTACAGTTCTTAGGTACTTAAACTTGTCCGTCTTCACGGCAAGTTCGTTCCCTATCCGGATACTATCCGGGTCAGGGGCCTAGTTTGTAAAACGTTCCGCAGTTGCGAACTTCGTTTCGGGCGTTCTACTATTGATGTGGCTCACGTGTCCGACCGATATCGGTGTTATAAGTTTCGTTTCGGATAATGCTATGCTGTAAACCGTTTGACAGCCCACTCTTCGGTGTTTGACTTTTATTTGATCTACGTGCATCTATATTAGTATCGGATATCGTTCATTCGATAATGTTTTATAGAATAGACACTTAATGGACTCACGCAAACTATGTATTCAGTCTTCGTCACGTTTAGTTTCAGACCGCCGTTCTCAAGCGTTAAGACACACTTCTCTATTTCTGGAGCAATGGGTATAAACTAATTAAAATTACTAAGGGCCACTTGCAGCTCGGCGATAAATCTCAATTTATCCCAAACCTTGATTTAAAGATAAGAGTGAGCTGTAGGATAAATCGTGTTTAGGTTTAACTGTAGTTTAGTAATAGCTGCAAGTCGCCCTTACTTATGTATGAAAACTTGACTATTGCTCAACCAATATTTTACTTTAGAATTATTAGCCATACTGTCGTTATTTGATTGTTAGATTAAAAAATAGATTTAATCTGTAAGGGTCACTTGCAGCTCTCCGATAAAACCATATTTATCCCAAATCTTGATTTAAATATAGAAGTGAGCTGTGGGATATATTGAGTTTCGGTTTAACTCTACATTAGTAACAACTAATAGCGCTGCAAGTCGCCCTAAATGTAAAAAAAAATACATTTAATCTGTAGAGTTATCATTATTTTGCCCTGAATAAGAACAAGCAAAAAATTAGAGTTAACAAACATGCCTCGATAATTACTAGTCATATAAGTTTACTATTTTTTATCCTTAATATTAATAGTTTAAGAGACCGTCCCGTGGTTCATACATTTATTTTTTCTAATCTATAATCTGTGTGCTCTCTCTGCACTAAAATCGAAATGTGTAACGCATCTGATCTCGTTAAAGAAATAACATAACTTTAACGAATGTGTAATAATACTTTTCCATACGAATTTCTAAGTTAACATGATGCGACCGCTTTAATCGTTCATATGGCCAAAGTTAAAAAAAGTCTATAATTGGAACTATATTAAAATAAATTATATACTTATAAAACAGTTTAGCTGAGCAAATTGCTAAGAATATTCTGTCCCTTTTTTTCTTGTCTCACATTGTTTGAAAATAAAAGGGACATACTATTTACCATTTCCTCAATTAAACTGTGTTCTAATTATGTAGAAGTAGGTGTAAAATGTTAAATATGATAACACATGCATATAGACGTAACATCTTAATAGTACCAGTGAGACATGCGAATTAGATGCAACGCTGCTACAAAAAGCAATAAAAGAATCATTTTTTGGTGCTGAAATGATTTTGCTAACATTCCATAATTGGGTGGCATTACTGAGTAACAATACCATAAGCAAATCATCAGAACATTCCTTCGGCCGAGTCTCTAGCACTATTTATGTCCTACACCGATAATACCGACTAAAAGAGGCGACTACGGTGGGCCTTGAGTATTTCGAAACGAGAACCACCCGTTCTCTGTGCGGCTTAGTCACTCGTCTAATCTGAGAGACTGTTTCAAAAGCACCTACGCGCTAAAGAGTGCTTTTGGGGTCTACGGTATCAACAGGGCCAATGCTGTCCGTATTGCACGAAACATAATAATATTGCGATAAGAATGAGGCAAGTCCCAGTGGCATAACTAAAGGGTGGCATTCGGGCAAAATGGTACGGGCCCCAGACCATAAAGCCTACCACCACGCCACCTATAAATAGATCTCTGACCATTAGCATAGGAGGTCCCTGGCCGAAAAGGCCGTGAACTTGAATTTGCCACGGGCCCTCAACAGTATAGTTACGCCACTGGCAAGCCCTTTGTCTCGTGATCGCTGATAACGCCTTTATAGTCGCCTCTTACGACAGGCAGAGGAAACCGTGGTGGAATTTTCCAGACGCCCTTATCAGGGCGTCATTAAGATTGCAAATTTTATCTAAGTCGACATATTTTCTTGAGATTGTTATCTTAAAAGTATCCCATTTATTTATCCTAGGAGTTCCAAAATTGTATTAACTATTATTTTAAATCCATTTGAAACGAATTTGAGAAGATACAATTCATTTCGGCATTGAATTCTTCGTTACTCAAAAATTCCTTGCAAGCATTGAGGCTCAGTAGCTTTTACATCTGCAAATATCTTCGTTTCAATCATTAGTTTGTGGATTTGAAGCTATACCACCGCTTTTAACTTCGTCACTATATTAAGGTAAACTTATCAATTTAATACTATTATTGTTCATTTATCTTGATAAAAATTTTTATTTGCGTTATTTCTAGGTTTGTGTATGAAGCGTGATTGTAGGCAACACCGTTATGTATGTTAATTCAATTCGTGTACTTGCTATGTGTGAGTGATGTGTTTCTATAGAGATAATAACTGTGTGTGCAGCTCAATGGATGATTGATGCGTCACAACCCTAATCAAGACTACTGTACATTACGGGTCATAGTATATCCACTGCTGAACATAGTCGCTGGCTACAAACCGCTTCCAAAACGTCGATCTAGAAATCTCATGCCGGGTCACAACAACCGAACGAACGTTCGCGAATCTACACCTGTTGCATTCACACAACAGCCAAAGATTGTTTGCATGAACGCAACAGGCGAAGACTCGCGGACGTTTGTTTGGTTGGTGTGTACCCGGCATTAGGGAAACGTGTGCTAGAATATTGACTTGATAAATCGAAGCTTGAGGTGACACGCCAGAATCTCGATCTGTAATCCTTCGTCACGCTCGCGTGTCCTCAGTCTAGTAACTATCGTATTCTATCTTTTGCATGATTCCTCTCTCCACGTATCGTGGTTCCATGCTTGAATCTGTCGATAGTGTATTTTTATCGATAAACGTAATTATCGATATTACCATGATTAACGCTGACGCAACACTATCCGAATTCTTTATTATTATACGCGTGCTAATAAGTGCAAATGTTAACCTGTCTGCCTATACGTTATGTAATTAATAAGTATTATTAAGGTTGATCATAAATATCTTAGGTTTTCAAAGTAATATCGATAAGTATTTTTGTTTTAGAGGATATATTTTTTATACTTGACAAGTATTACATATACATTAAAAGGGTATTAGATAACTACTCGATCAAAGTAAAAAAAGTACAATAAACTTAATTGTATTTACTGTTTACGTATCGAATTTTTATTAAGATAAAATAGATACAAGTATCCATCGAAAACTGTACAAGAAATATTTACATTGGATGAATCGTCGAAGGTTCGCAAGACGCAACTAGTGTTCAGATATATTATTATGAATATAAAACATTGCCCTCCTTTCGAGGCAGTTGGGTAAATAAAACAATATTATTGTTTGGAAAGTAAAAAAAAAAATGGTTACACAATTTTAAGTGTGCGCATTTTTGTGGGGATATTTGCCAAGGTTATATTCAAGTACAGATTTCAGTGTCGGTACAATTATATTTTAAAATGCCTTTTTGTACTCATCTTATAAGGTAGAGCATTGTCAAATTATCGAATAGGTATTTTCTGTGTTACAATTGTTATTCTTCGTAAAATTCTACATGACCATAGTATTAAGAAAATTATGTACCTATACATAGAAAGTAATTTGGTTTCAAAATTAGTTATTTTGTTTAAGTAATAAATTCCTTTTCAGAGGCATTTCACTAAATCAATATGATTATTTGAAAGACATCCAATCGATCGATTCTAAATAAGCATTGCGCTTCGTTTTACATTTAAGTCTATTTTTTTATTTTTGTATTAATTTTAGTTCATAATTCTGTTATTATTTTTTTGTTATAGGTTATAGAAAACTTAAGGATTACTTATTTTACTATTGTCTTAAAGTGCATCGTCCCAGTTCTTATTTCCTATATTATTGTGATAGATTTTTCATAGTTACCAACTTAAAAAAGGTAATACATTTTATTCCTAATGGCTTTAAGTTTTCTTATACCTACTCAATACATCTTTTCTATTTCAAGAATTTGTGTTAACTTGACAGTTAAAAGTATCTAGCAATTTGGTTTCGACATGTGTCAAATTTGCTGGAACCTACTGTCGTTTATAGTCAGTGCCAAATTATAATTTGATAGATGACACCTAGATGTGTTTTTGTATTATTGCTCAAATATAATTTTTGTTTTGCATTTAAAGACACCGGAGGCTAGTGTAAAACCAAAATTATATCGATATTGCCATCCTTCTGCCGGTCAGTAGGAAATATAAACAATAAATATTTGTTTGAATCTCTTATAATATAATGTCGATTCTGTTGTCACAAACTAAACTACTACAAAAAAAAAGTTTGTCTGTGTCAGGTGGTAACTATAGTGTTGGGCGATCGATACATATCGAATCTTACACACACTCATAATCGAAATATTTCGTGGTTTACTAATCTCGATAATCGATTATAAATTTAGCAACTAATTTACTTTCACAATTCATGTTATGTATATTAATAATAAAAAATAATAATATTAGCCCTGTAATATTACTGTCCCACTGATGGGCACGGGCCTCCTCTACTAGTGAGAGGGGTTAGGCATTAGTCTACCACGCTGGCCTAATGCGGGTTGGTAGACTTCAACCTTAGAAATTCTTGTGTAGAATTCTCAGGTATGCACTATTTACCTTTCTCTTAACACTATTCGCATTTGACTTCGATGCGGTCTCATTTATTGACTTAAAATTCCACCGAAATCGAGTTAAAAAGGGGGCTAATGTTGCATTATATACGAGAACTTGTTCGATAATTTTAACGTGACGTAGCGCACTTTTTAACGTGTAATTTCGGTCAACGGTGGTGTTTTCTAAAATGAGTAAAACAAAAATATTTTATGTTTAGTCGACTGGCAACATAGTTGACACTAATATTAGTAATATTTCTATTAGTGGTGCTATTCTTATAAGGGTTGTCGTGGTAATTTGATTTTTGTTATCGATAAGTTAGAGTTGTGCAGCTAGACTAGTGATTTGGCACCCTAGTCGATATAAAATTGGTTTTGTATACTCGATCAGGTCATATACCTGTTACCACCGATTTAAATAGTGTTAGTGGTAAAATATGTGTTCAAATGCCATGACATGCGGTACTGACTGAAAGCATACCTCAGTTACTGAATAAAACTTTTTTGATAATTTATCCGTTTTTGTTTCTCCTTATTGTGTATTTGTATAATCCATAGATATAAAGGTATACTCATAGATGGGGTGTCAAACGTCAAAAGCAGGACCGAAATAAATATTGATTAGTACATACATACATAAGCTCACGCCTGTATCCCCGAAAAGGTAGAAAGAGGCGCACTAGCGAACTAGAACACTCACATTTCGCCGAACTTAGTTCCGTCCCAGATGTAATCCTATCGCCATAACGGACACAAATTCCAGACTCTGGGCTTATATGGAAAAATCCAATATCACTGCCCGACCCAGGGATCGAACCCGAGACCTTAGGACGATAGACGTACCAAAATACAACCGCGCCACCGAGGCAGTCAGCAGTAGATAGACTATTTGAACACGTCAGGACTCCGACAGCTAATCTTTATTGTAATCGTTCGTGATTTCACAAATATTCGCCCCATAATTTGAATCTGTTATTTTGCCCTAATTAGACACAATGTAATCTTTGCCCGCGGCGCTGCCTGACAGGCGACGCGATGTGCACGCTCTTAAGACAGCTAGGAATTACAAAATACCTAGTATCTAAATATATACAGTCTATACTGACAGCCTCCGTGGCGCAGCGGGCGAGTAGCCGGCTCTGAAACGTGAGGTCGCGGGTTCGATTCCCGCACCGAGACAAATGTCTGTGTGGCCCATAGATATTTGTTTCGGGTCTGGGTGTTGTGAGACCGAAAGTCTCTCGTAGTTTCTGATACCCACGATACAGGTTACACCTAGTGTGGGGTCAGGACTATGTATGTGACTGTTGGGTGTATTTTATTTAGATATCGCTTTCTAATTATAATATTGTGCATTGTTAGTTTCTACTGACTGCCTCGGTGGCGTAGTTGTATTTCGGTACGACTACCGTCTTGAGGTCTCGGGTTCGATTCCCGGGTCGGGCAATATTGAGTTTTTCAATTTAGTATCAGTCCGGAGTCGGTATGTGCCCGATATGGCGATCGCCCCTATCACATCTGAGACGGAACTAAGCTCATCGAAATGGGGTGTTCTAGTTCGCTAGTGCGCCTCTGCCTACTCCTTCGGGGATACAGGCGTGAGCTTATGGTGGTTTCTAATTATCATGAATATTTTATCCCACCTGAATGTGGGGTCGACACAATACACTTTTTCATGAGTACTGATTGGGCTTAGTTTTTGTTTTAGTTTTGGTTTAGTTTTTTTATGACCTTACGTCAATCCCCTCTTGGGGATCCAGTTCCGGGAAAATCGCGTTAGAAAACAACCCGCCCGATCTGGGCGAACGAACCCAGGACTCCTAAATCAAAGCATTTTTTTTTTATTGCAGAGATTGGCAAACGAGCAGATGGGTCACCTGATGGTAACTGATCTCCATCGCCCATAGACACCCAAGAAACAAAAAGAATCATGGGTGCATTGCCAACCTAAAAGGAAAGAATGGAAGGGGAGGGAAAAGGGATCGAGAAAGGGAGGGGATGAATTGGGCCACGGGAAACCTAACTCACCGAATGAAACACGACTGCGGAGCTGCCACTTTACGTCGGTTTTCTGTGAGACAGTGGTATCAAACCGGTCGAGCCGGCCCATTCGTGCTGTAGACATAACTGTCTACAGCTACTCTACCACTCAATATGCCAAGCATACCTCTACATTGCCGATTTTTAAAAATACCGATTTTTTATTTTGTATTCATAGATGTATCAGTCGACTAACGTGTCAGTTGTAACATATTATCAAACTATGGACGTCAAAACATTACCCTCCTTTCGAAGCAGTTGGGTAAAAATAGGAACGCTTAGAATTTAAGCTGGAACGTTAAAAATAAATGCGAAATCGGTGGGCAATTCTTCCGATTACCTAATTAAGTGTTAAATTATTGGCAATTTGAAAGATTTCTGGAATCTATATCAGATTTGCTATCTGACAGCAAGATTAAGGGTTAAGCGTTTAGTATTTTTTGTAGGTTATCTAATGTGCACTTTTAGATATGCGATCTATATTGTTCAGTGCACTTGACGCGTTCGCAGAATTACTTCGCAATATCCATTTGCAAATTAATTGGAATGTTATGTTCTATTAAGTGCAATTTCTTAAAAGTTGTAGATGTTATCTATGTAGACATTTTGTATAGATTCGCTAGTGGAATGGGACTTTGTACCTTAGAAAGATTACGTTTTATCGCAGTTCTTAGAAACGCTCTATTATAATTATGGAATAGGGAAAAATATATATTGGGTGATAGAGCCACGTTGTAGACAGTTACGTCTAAGCATGAATGGGCCGGCTCGACCGGTTTGATACCACTGTCTCATAGTAAACCGACGTAAGTGGCAGCTCGCTGTCGCGTTCGTTCGGTCATTGAGGATTACCCCCTCCCTTACCCAATTAAAATTTCCCCCCTTTTAGGTTGGCAAAGCATCTAGAGGTATGATTCTTTTTGTCTTGGGTGTCTATGGGCGGTGGAGATCACTTACTATCAGGTGAACTAACTGCTCGTTTGCCAGTCTCTGCTATAAAAGAATAAAGTTTCTTGCAAACTATATAGGTGTTTTATTGACGATTGTTACGCATTTACCGATTGGGTACGTAGGTATTGGAAATCCCAGATTGCAGAAGCCAAAACGTTTTACTATTTTTCAACGATGAGCGTAGTTTTTTATATGAATTTGTACCACAGTTTGTTTATTATCATGTTCGTACTGCGGTTCGAGTATAGGCAACATCGATTTTAAACCTCTAGCAGCTAACCTGTGGGCTGACGTAATGTATGTCGGTATCCACCTCGGAACAATCTGAAATACCGACGGTGTGTGTGGGTGTGCTTCGTTTAACGAAAGAGCGGCAGTCCATCAGGAGCGAGCGAGATGAAGCTATACAGAACGACAAGGACGGAGGAGTACGCAGCCCGTGGGAAATGAACAGTAGTGGTCAGATCAGAGTGCGCGCGCGCCGGCCCAGTGCACGTATTATTGTATTGGAATCTTCGATGCTTATAACAACTTATGATATGGGTTCCAATGGTACAATATTGTATCATATCCCGACGGAATAAGATGCAGTTTTCGTTCATATGACATCGCACTTCGGATAGCTATGGCATATGAGTCGTATAGGTAGGTATCATGATTTTTTAGCGATCAATTGAGGTTTCTGCGGCGGTCTTCGGTTGGGATGCAAATGTGGTGTTTACGAAGTCGATCTGGCACACGCCTATAATAAAAGCAATGTTGCGTGCTTTAATAAACACATATTCACGAGCTTGCGGGAATAATAAGGCAATTTATACAGTTGCGCGGCATTTTTGTGTTTCAGCAACAAACATATGGAAAGTTTATTGAAATTAACGTAGAACTTTTTTGTTATAAGTACTACTTAGAAGATATTTCAAGTTCTTTATCGACCGACTTCCAAAAAGGAGAAGGTCCTCAATTCGTCGGGTTTTTTTTATGTATGTTACGCGATATCTCCGCCAAATGTAGACCGATTTTCAAAATTCTTTTTGTATACGATAGAGCTTATTTCTAGGGTGGTCCCATATAAAGTTGGTCACAATCGGATTTGAAGTCGGTCTGTTAAGTTTTTAAACTTGCGATTATTACCAAATCCGTTTGTCTTAAAGAATAGGTTAGAAACTTATTTGTTTGTTAAATAGAAATACTTTTAAAATACATATAATAATTTGTCATCATCAAGACTTTTTGGGAATTCTACTTTGAAGATGATGATTTTCTCCATCAACTTTATTCCCAAGTCTACTCAACATAAAATATTGGTCTAATTAGGTTTTAGTCACACTTTCGCTTTTCCAAAACTTTCCAAACTTGGGTCACGACCAGCATGAATCTCCCGCCCACGCGCCAAACAGATGCAAATATAAGTTTTGTTATTCAATTTACAATCATAAAATTAATATTCCCATAAAAATAATTTGTCCGCCCATCTCTATCAATCAAAGCGGCCTGCAATTCTCCCCCCACGCACATTTTAATATTTATTAAGGTAAAGAATTAATATAATTGTACCTTTTGTACATCTCTAAATGACTCGCCTTTAAAATATCTTTACGTAACTGAAGATAGTTATTAAAAGACTTATACAAGTATTGGATATTAAGTCTTTTTGTCTTCTATGTAAGTTTGATGTTTTTGAAAATCTCTAATAGATTTCTTTTCATTCTTTTATTCGTGCTGGATGTTTATCTAGGATACTTTTTCATTTTATCGTAAAAATTAATTAAATAGTCAGCTACCTAGCTAGCTATTAGATAGCTTTAAAGTATTAGAATCACGAAATTTGTGTTATGCTATCTGTTTTATATAGCTTTTTTTATTTGTTTCATCGTAATCTGTAATGTTTTGATATTTTGGAATAGGTACAATTTGAAAAATAGCTTTGGTTTTTCATTTTCATTTGTAGTTGCTTTGTAAACTTTATCTTGCAACACATATTTATCTATTAATATAATTTTCGCTAATCTCTTAACTACACAGAGTCTATACGCCAATATGGTCTTTATATCATTTCTAATATATTCTTCACCTCATCCTTATTATGTATCGTATAAATGACTCTTCCTTTTACATTATTTCGGTACAATCCACCTGCCATCTCACGATCGCCTATGTAATATAAATCCGATAATATTCATTGTAAATAAAGAACACAATCCCATAGCCGGACCCATTCAGTCGTTTAGATTAAAGTATGAGGGACAATAGTGTTTGAAACAAGGGTGGGTTGGTCTCCACGATACATATCTTAATTAGGCCTCACAAGGCGATCATGGCTTTCTTTTTTTCACGTCCCGCCCGTACGACCGTGACGGGTATTTGTATAGACGTACAAACTTGCGTTTTCTGTCTTCGAAATCTTATTTTCCTCGGCACAAGCCTGTGCAGTTGTCGTCGAACGGTAAATATAAATTTGTTTCGAACGAAGATGCGACGATAATTAGAAGAACCGTTGACAAGCTCGTTCGGTTTTCACCATTCACCGTCTAGAGTTTAATGAATCGACTGCTATTAGTTGAGTTGTAATGACGAGATGTGAATGAATAGGTAAACGTGTGTGGACGTTTGGGGAGGTCTTCAGCTTCTACTGATGTAATCTATGATCCGGATACGTAGGATCGTTAGTTTGACATATAGTGTAGTGTGAAAAGATTTAGATTTGTGATTTATTTTATTTGTGTATCCTATATTCAGATGTAGGCCGCTTCCAACAGGTCGATCTGGAAATCTTTGGGGTAGGCCTATGTCCAGTAGTGGACGTCCTATGGCTGATGATGACGATGATGATGATATTCAGGTGCTTGCTGGTTATTAATCGAGCAATATTTGACCCAATTTGGACTTCTTTCCATACATAGTCTCACGCCTGTATCCCCGAAGGGGTAGGCAGAGGCCAACTAGAGAACTAGAACATAATTTGCCGAGATAATTTCCGTCCCAGATGTGAAAGGGGGCAACCCTAACGTCATATCGGGCACGAATTCCAGACTACGGGTTGATACTGAATAGAAAAACCTAATATCACTGCCTGACTCGGGGATCGAACCCGAGACTTCAGGAATCGTCCTGACTATCGTGTCGTAATGCACAAACAACACCAGCATGCCACCGAGGCAGTATTTTTAAAATGTTTTATGGTACCTACTTAATATATTGGATAGTACGGCCTTTTGCCTAGCTCTGAGACAGCGAATGCTTATGTATGCAACGTACATTAATACATTAAAGTTTCCTATATTGAAAGTACAATAAATTTGCTTCAGTTGGTACCAAAGACATTAAACAGTAGTGTTGGTACCTACAATGTATTATACACATAACATATTTCATTTTTGAAATTATTATTCAGATGTCAACATATTCGACGCATGCAAACCGTGTAAACAAACCCAACATCAGTAGCATAATTCTGAATTAATTTTGCAATTTTCACACGTCCCCGTCGGAGAGACGCCAGTCCTTACGGGGATTGGAATAAAGCTTATTATCCTTATATTTAGAAGGCGCAGTCCAGACACAAACAGCGTTAAGTAATAAAATATTTAAAACGTGAGATATCCAGCAGAGTTGATACTTGCGGACAGCCTCTGTGCATGAAGAGCTTGGTGTTCGGCACGCGATTAAATGTTACGATTTAAACATGTTCACATGTTGTGTCAGTGTGAGGTGTTTATTACTTTTCAGATGGATCGTTGCAGGGGTTCGTAACTTGGTAACACGCATGTGAGACTGGATGGGAATCAGATTAAGCAAGGAGATTCAATGCACTCTACTGTTTAATGGCTTTGAGATTAAGTTATTTTTTTTTTCATATCAAATCGAACCGTTTATTGAATCCATAAAATGTCACGCATTGTTTAGATTCTGTCTAAAATATTTACTGTACCGCCAGTTTGGAAAGCTGGTTCGCCAGAGAAGAACGGGCAATAAACTCTGACGTTGCTCTTTTTGAGAATAATAATCAGTTGACCTGCCTTTACTCTAGTGAGGGGTACCTCATTTCAAGTATGTAGCAGAAAAGCATGTAGCAAACAGCAGCGATAGCTCAGTTGGGAATACGAGACTTGGGACTGCCGAGACGAGTTTATAATACATCACTAAATTAGTTTTATATAAAATAATAATATTACCCCTGTAATATTACTGTCCCACTGCTGGGCACGGGACTCCTCTACTAATGAGAGTGATTAGGTCTTAGTGTACCACACTTTCCTAATGCGGGTTGGTAGACTTCTCATATCTCTGAAATTCTTGTGGAGAAATTCTCGGGTATGCAGGTTTCCTGATGATGTTTTCCTTCACCGTTATAACAGGCTATACTTCAGAGGTGTATGCTCCTTTTTCGACCGACTTCTAAAAAGGAGAAGGTCCTCAATTCGTCTGTTTGCTTTTATGCATGTTACGCGATATCTCCGCAAAATGTGGACCGATTTTCAAAATTATTTTTGTATTCGATAAAGCTTATTTCAAGGGTGGTCCCATATAAATTTGGTCACGATCGTATTTGAAGTCGGTCTGTTAAGTTTTTAAACTTGTGATTATTTGGGGTTGGTCTCGACACACGTCTCGGCAGTCCGTACTCTTCCAAACTGAGCTAACACTGCTATTATAAGTAGTATAGTATAGTTTTATAAGTTTCATTATAAACATCGATCTAATCTACAAATTGTCATCTTGTAAGAGGCGAGACGTTTGGTTTCAGAACGGGTAATCGGCCGTCTCGTTTCAGACCGACGTTGCCTCGGGCGTTTCGCCGTGGGAACGACTCGCGGCCCTTGGAAATTCACTGCCGTCACTGGTAAGTACTGTGCCTTTAATCCAAATTTAGTGCCGGCTGTGCAGCGGCTTATCTTTCACTCGATTTCGTTTTAATTTATTTTTTAAACGACTTCTAGACTTCTCAATTCGTCTGTTTTTATGTTACGCGATATTTTCAAATGTGGTGCGATTTTTAATTATTTTTGAGTTGATAGAGCTTAGTCCAAGGTTGGTTCCATGTAAGGTAAGGTTGGATGATTTTTGAAGTCGATTTTTTAGTTTGTTTGTTAACTGTCTTCAAAAGTAGATTCTAAAGTCGTTTGTATTTTTATATTACGCTATATCTCTGGTAAATATGGACAAATTTTCAACATTATATTCGATAAAGTTTATTTCAAGGGCGGTCCTATAATTCAGTACAGGGAGCAATTCTTGCGCATTTCGAATTCACTTAAAATTTAATAAAAAAAAGTTGCACTCTACATTTTTTCGTATTCTATATGCGCGAGAATTGTCCCAGATCAGTAGCCCGAGCACGAAAAACTAATGTAAATGTAAACTCGCTGCGCACTGATGACATTTGATTAATATTTCATACAAATTTCATAGACGCGCATCGAGCACGAATACATTTACGGTTGTCAGAAATTTTCCTGCTCAGGCTGCTGATGAAGGGATACTTTAGAAACAACAGCTTAGTTGCCTTGGTGTTTAAAAAATATACCTTACTAAGATATGTAGGTAGAGCATATCAGCAGCATATGGCACATGCTTTATTAGTGTAATGAGTATATTGACTATGATACTCATCGTAGTATTGTAGGTACACATTTACATACATATATACATAGACTCACGCCCCTTTCCCATAGGAGTAGGTAACGGATTTCCACATGCTACAATTCTTGCATACCTCTTGCCTCATTCAATCTCATTACATCCTTTATGCATGCACGTCGGTTTAGGGTATTTCTAACTTGACCTTATATATCTCTGCACACATTTGTTCAACACGTTAAAGACAATAACAGATCACAAATACCTACAATTTTAAACTTAAAGACACAATAGAAAAAAACCAAAGCAAGTTGTTTGTTCTTCACACATTGTAAATGCGCGAGGCAATAATGAGTCACGAGACATTAAGACGTAAAGAGATACTTTGGGGTCCGTAACAACACATCGGTGTAATCTGACACGATGAGCCGATGCCTGAGCCCCAAGAGCTGGGAGTATTCGGTAATAAATGTCAGCATGTCAATACATAATAATAATGTGAATAGTTAGCGATCAGTTTAGGAGACTTTAGCCATCTTTAGCATTTTTATCACTATCTTGGATAGTTCATTGATCGATCATTCAAATTCGATGAATATTTACAACTTAATTGTTTTTAATTTTTTCGACCGATTTAAAAAAAGGAGAAGGTCCTCAATTCGTCTGTATTTTTTTTAATGTATGTTACTGGATATCTTCCCCAAATATGGACCAATTTTCAACATTATTTTTGTGTTTGATAGAGCTTATTTCAAGGGTGGTCCCATATAAATTTGGTCACGATCGGTAAATTGGAAGTCGGTCAGTTAAGTTTTTAAACTTGTGATTATTATTTTATGTATGTTACGCGATATCTACGCCAAATGTGGACCAATTTTCATTTTGTTTGTATTCGATAGAGCATATGTCAAGGGTGGTCCCATATAAATTTGGTCACGATCGGATTTGAAGTCGGTCGGTCTGACTATGAATGCAGTGTATTAAAATTTTGTGCTATTTTACCTTTTTTATTAATCATAAAACTTATAAAATGGGCTTTAAAATATCAATGAGTAATGGCGATGCCTAAGCTATTATTTCTCAAGGAGTTTACTCAGTATTTATCATCAGATCTCCCATTGGGTAGGTTGTATCGAATACAAAAATTATCTTGAAGATTTTCCGAAGATATCATGTATGTATGTTACTCAGATAAAAACAAAAATAACAATGTACATAAAATACAGAAGAATTGAGAATCGCTTTTTTTGAAATCGGTAAAAAAACTGTCAATTCTTGTAGAATTTCCTAGTTGTTGAGTAAACGAAAAATTTCAAGATACTCAAAGTTTGTGCGGAAACGGTCTATTTTCCCAAGCACACGGATGTGTGTTTTGACCATAATTTTACACGGGAAGTCTTTATTTGAAGCCGACGCTTCCTGCTGCGTGCACACGGACAGACAAACAAGACGTCGCTAAATCGTGAACAAAAGCAATTCTTTCTTGGAAATTGTGCGGAAAGACGAGTGCTTAGGGCCTGTGAGTCCAGCTTTAATTGCTCTGAGACCATTTCATATACTCTTAGAACTTTGATCTCATAGATACTTATGATGAACTGACACTAGAATAAAGTCAAAGACTAAGAAGTTGATCCTAGTTGCTCTATAACTCAAAGTTCTTGTTTCATAAAATTTAACTATGCATATCAAACAGATATGACTGACTCGATGGCGTGGTGGTATTTCGGTACGACTACGGATCTGAGGTCTCGGGTTCGATCCCCGGGTCGGGCAAAGTGATATTGGATTTTTCCATATCAGCCCGGAGTCTGGAATTTGTGCCCGATATGGCGATAGGCTCTCCCCCTATCACATCTGGGACGGAACTAAGCTCGGCGAAATGTGGGTGTTCTAGTTCGCTAGTGCGCCTCTGCCTACCCCTTCGGGGATACAGGCGTGAGCTTATCTTATGTATGTATGTTATCAAACAGATGACAAACAGACGATCTGATAAAGGTCGCAGGAAGTCGCTGGATGCAGGCTGCTTCCAACAGGTTGATCTGGAAATATTTGGGGGAGGCCTATGTCCAGCAGTGGACGTCCTGTGGCTGATGAAGATGATGATATAAAACGCAAAAAAACAGTTTTAGCTCCGATTATCCGTTACCGTTCGCCAATTTCAAGCAATGTATTATTATTACCGAGATTCAAAATATAGGCTCATTCCAATTAATTATTTCAACCAATAGTTTTTTTCGCACTATTAAAGTTGAAGTAGTGAGATTTCCATCCTACTAGTTCTTCTTTTTCTACCTACACTTATCCCACGCCACTGTGGGGTCGGCGTAATATCTTTTTTAAACATGCAGAAAGGTTCGGCTTTAATTTTTACGATCGGCTGTCTGCATGACGTTGATCCCCTTTGGGGGTTCACTCTCGGGTAAATCCTATTAGAAAAACAGCTTTGTCCCACCTTGCATTTAAATTCAGAACCTCTCGGTCTAATGCCCATAACGCTGCCACTAGCCCAAGGAAGGGACTTTACCCGCCAGTTTGACTGCAAAATATATTCTTCTTATTCTACCATAGGTTCTTGTCAAAGATATAAATAATGTGATGGTCCCGTTCATGCTTACACGAGTAACGACATTCGAGGGTTGGCATCCGCGGTCCATATGACATGTGCTTATTTATATCCCCTTTATCGTGTGACGTCCGCGCATAAAGACCGCCGCTTGTAATAATACGACAGCGCTCTATTGTAGCACTAGCATGTACAGAACCAACCTATTCATCTCAACACGCCGATGAGTTAAAGAAACGTAAGAGTAATGCTACAACAATACCAATAATTCCTATGGTTTCGTGTACGTACAAAGATTCGCCGACTTGAGGTATGGTGTCGCTCGTTGCCCGCACGATGGGTGTTTTACGCTTTTTAAAACTATTACCGTTTTGCCGGTCTGTATTTTACTCAGTGTTTTTGCTTTAAATAATTGTGGTAGTTGAGTTAAATGGTCTTCGACAATTCAATTTCGTCGGCGCTCTTTATGGTATACTAAATGTTCTTTAATCCTTAGTTATCCAAACTTAATAAGTATCTACACATTTAACTTTCTTCTTAGTTTTCATTTATTAATTTTTAAGCCAATTCTTAAGCCGGCAATTAATGCTAGGTATGGTCAATCTGGAAATCTTTGGGAGAGGTCTATGTCCAGCAGTGGACGTCTTACGGCTGATGATGATGATGATGATATAAGAACTCCTATGAAAAGCGCTTTTTTGCAGCTGCCATTTTCCCACTCGAAGTAACAAGAAGTTGCCGTCTGGTCGATGTCGCTAATCATCGTACCTACATATGATTTTATTAGGTTTTAGAAATTGGGACTAATAAGTGGTGAAGTGAAGGATAACTTCATGAAATGAGCAGTCTCCGTGTACGTAGAACTGCGTGTTAAATGCTCGCGTATTTTTACGTTGATTGACATCACAGTTCAGACGTACGGTTGTTTCTTACATGCTATTTTCAACTTTATTGTATAATATAATTTAATCTTTAATTGTATGTAGCATTAATATGATGCGGTTTGAGTCAAGGCTATTTAAAATTAAAGCAACGACCTCATTCGTGTCCCGAATTAATTCAAGATTTTTTAATTCTACCATATTAACATACGTCTCCCTTATTTGTAAGACACTGAATATTAATGTAAGTTGCGAACGCCTTGTATATTTCTTACGCATTATCAAAATTATTTAAATGTCAATTGTTGCCAAAGTAGCAATAACTCTGTTGGAACAGGTACCTGACTGCTGAGACGAGTGTCGGAGGTTCAAGACAACCCCAAAGAGCATGCACTTTTGCCTTTTCCATGTTATGTAAATCCTCATAATGAATAATCGCTGGATTTAGAATTTACACCCTAGAATGTTTCCTGAATGTTATGGAAGATGATATGAGAGCCGGCTCTCTATGGAGGGTGCTCAAAACCGGGCGAAGTAGCGAAGAAGCGTTTGAGTAGGAAGGCGAACCCTGGCAGAAGGCCGGGATAACGCCAGGCAACAAAGAAGAAAGAAGAATGTTCCCTGAATGTTAAAAAATCATGTAAGACAATTGTCTAAAGTCTAAACATTATTACGCAGGCACGATCTTGCGCGCGTATGTTTCAAATTCGACTGAGTGACTTACGACCACGAGGTCACAACTTTTGGATCACAACTTTCGTGCTGTTGTCCCGTCTACGTACATTTGAATATTCGGGTCTGAGCAAAATTCAGCACACGTTCCACATAACGTGAGACGTGCAGTCTGACCATCTGCTACACTAAGCTTTTTGCTTCAAAACCTGTCGTAGTGATTATGACTACTTACCTACGTTATAGAGATTTTTTTTTACAAACTTGTTGATTCTTGTATCGATAAAAAGCTAATCTGGCCTTGTCCTTACCCAGTCTCCCAATGTTATGACTTATTTGTCTCGCCCGTTGAGATTTATCGATATTCGATGAATAAATCGACCGAATCTGCATAATACAATCATTTAATAACATGTAAATTGATTTTTTGGCGTGGCCGTGTGCTCTGACGACTTGATGTAGAAACATCTGGACAATAAAATGATAAGGAAGGAAATAAGATGTAAAATATGAACATTAAATATGTTTGATGACATTTCGTTAATGATTTGTGTAGGCAAACACGAATGGCTATTAATATGATGTTAATTGGTTACGTGACAGATAGCGTCGGACTACGAGATTCAAACAGTTGGCAGAACACGTGCCTTTGTCGCTGGTATTTCATTTGTAATTTATTTTTTTTGTGTTCTTTCATATTATTGCGCAACCTGCCTTATAATATCTGGTAAATGCTGATTTGTAATAAGCATATAGGGCCTTACTTACATAAAAACATTTTCGCTTATCTTTTCGCTAAGAATAGCCTGTCACTTTTTTCTTTGCGTTACATTGTTTAAAAATGAAAGGGACAACCTATGGTTAAAGATAAGCAGCGCTTAAATATTTTTTTATGTAAGGGACATCATTTTTTTTTTACACTAGAGACCGGCAAACGAGCAGATGGGTCACCTAATGGTAAGTGATCTCCACCGCCCATAGACACCCAAGACACAAAAAGAATCATGGGTGCGTTGCCAACCTAAAAGGAGGGAATGGAAGGGGAGGAAAGGGATTGGGACAGGGAGGGGGAACATTGCCCTTAACTAATATCTACTACCTACCTACTTATCGATCGATTTCCAAAAAGGAGAAGGTCCTTAATTCGTCTGTATTTTTTTTATATATGTTACACGATATTTCCGCCGAATGTGGATCGTTCTGCAATATTATTTTTGTGTTCGATAGAGCTTATTTCAAGGGTGGTCCCATATAAATTTGGTCACGATCGGATTTGAAGTCGGTCTGTTAAGTTTGAAAACTTGTGAATATCGACCGATCCTCAATTCTTCTGTATTTTTTATGTATGTTACTCGATATATCCGCAAAATGTGGACCGATTTTCATGATTATTTTTGGTCCGATAGAGCTTCTTTCAAGGATGGTCTCATATAAATTTAGTCACGATCGGAAAAATGTTTAGGTCATTCCGTTAAGTTTTTAAACTTGTGATATTTTATGATCCAAATTCGAGACACAAATGATTCGAGAATGTTCGTCGAAGGACCATATTGTATGAAGACGTTCAGAAGTTTTTATTATTCAATTATGATATTGTTACAAAGTAGTCTCTTGAGGTGTTGATGGTGTTTTTATAAAAAGCATAAATGGAACTTGTTAAGAGCGCTTTAGCAAAATCTTTCCGCTCAAGTTTAGGTATTTTATGACAGCGCTGCACCTGTGTGCGTCGCACACATGCCCGAGTTGCAATCCGGCACGTAAACTCAATGTATACTTGGATTGAAAAATCTTGATCCTTAGTAGTTAGTAGTTAGAAAAATAAACTTCAATGTCGGATCGACGCATCATATTTATACACGCTTTATTTCAAGCATGTTGCTAAAAGGTGCTTTCTAACTGATTGTTGTACTCAGTCTGGGCAGTTATGCTCGTTTAAATGTCTATGTTAGCGATGCCTATAGGCACAATAAATAAATAAATTGCATAATTTATTTGCCTTGCCCTTCGGAAATAATAATAAAACGTCTGTAACCTCTTTGATCTAGTGATACCGTAAATAGGCTGTGAACCAGGAGGTCCTGGTATAGATTTTCAAGTCAGACGTGTATTGTTCTAGCAAGATTTACCGGGAATTAGATCCGCAACAGAGGTAAGAATGTTTTTTCCGAGCCAGACAAACTAAACGGTGGAACAAAATCGTTTGCAAATTTGAAACATGAATATAATTAAAACTAGAAATGATACAAATGATTCCTTCGACGTAACAAACATCTATGTTTTTTTAATGATGTCTCGTCGTCGGGAATCTAGCAAACATCTTTGCAAGTCTTTGAAAACTCTCTGATTTTTTCGTGGATGTTTTATTTTAATCGGGATATTGTCGTCGGTTTTCTTCGATATACACAACTTTTCAGGTATCCCCACACGAAAAATTCGCAAGGTACGGGCCGGGCTCCTCAGAGACAATGGAATATCTTGTAGTTGGTATTGCCGGAGCCACCGTACGCTTATGTTTCTTACGAAAATTTCAACCTCCCAAATGTTCTATTTGCTCCTTGTTGAACGTGGCCGCCTTCTTTAATATTCGGTATGGAAACAATTGGTTCGAACTTCTTGTTGGGTCAAGTTTTAATTAAATTAAGACTCACACCAGGTAATCAATATTCAATTCTACACAAGCGTCATCTAGTAATGTAGGAGTTGTTGTTTTTGTTAAATTTGATACCTGACTCACAGAAAACCGACGTAAAGTAGCAGTTTGCTATTGCGTTTAGTTCGTTGAGTGAGATCTCTGTTAGCGCAATTTCCTCGTCCCTTTCCCAATACCTATTCCCCTCCTTTTAGCTTAGCAACGAACCTATGTTTCTTTTCGTGTAATCTTTTTTCATATTTCGTCTGGGCACAGAGGACAACAGGCAGTATTTTGGAACACAGGCAGTGTTCCACAAGTTCCAAAATAAATTAAAAAAAAATTGCTGTTACTAAAGTATTGACTATTTTTATATTAACCTAAAAATATATATAAGGTTGATTTATTTAATTGTTTTGTGTTATATTTTATTATAAGCTTTTGCCCACGGCTTCGCACGCGTATTTTGTTGGGCCAAAGGCAAAGGTTTTGATTTATCGATCAGCCATGTCGTTTTAGTCTAAATATTATACAACGGGGCGACCCAGATATCGGTTTTGAAGTCAATTGGCCCAAAAACAAAGAAAAACAAATGACGGCCCATTTTGACAGTTTTAACATCGGTTCCGTCGTTTGGAACCACGGGGCGACTCAGATATCAATTTTGAAGTCAATCGGCCTAAAAACATAAGAAAAACAAAATGGCGGTCACTTTTGACAATTCTGACACCGGTTCCGATGTTTGGAACTACGGGGCGCCTCAGATATCGATTTTGAAATTAATCGGCCCAAAACAAAAAAAAACAAAATGGCGGCCAATTTTGACAGTTTTTACATCGGTTCCGTCGTTTGGAACCACGGGGTGACCCAGATATCGATTTTGAAGTCAATCGGCCCAGAAACAAAGAAAAACAAAATTGCGGCCGATTTTGTCAGTTTTTACATCGGTTTCGTCGTTTGGAACCACGGGGTGACCCAGATATCGATTTTAAAGTCAATCGGCCCAGAAACAAAGAAAAACAAAATGGCGGCCAATTTTGTCAGTTTTTACGTCGGTTTCGTCGATTGGAACCACGGGGTGACCCAGATATCGATTTTGAAAGCAATCGGCCTAAAAACAAAGAAAAACAAAATGGCGGCCAATTTTGACACTTTTTACATCGGTTCCGTCGTTTGGAACCACGGAGTGACCCAGATATCGATTTTGAAGTCAATCGGCCCAGAAACAAAGAAAAACAAAAAAAAAACTCTTCTAGTACGCGGAATCATAAGGTTTTGTCTTATTTAATGAAAAAATTAAGATGTACACCACGTCCGGAATGAAATGACCTTCAAAATGCATATGTTTTTAGGATTTGTTTGGTACAAAAATTTTCAGCGAGACACTTTCAAAAGTCAAGCAAAAACGTCGATTTCAATGAAAAGCGCGAACGCCCTCTTAATAAGAAAAATCATTAATGATGTAATTTAGGAAAATAATATTGCGGACAAATCAATGTTTATGCTTCGTTTGATATAAATATCTTGATCATTTTTATTTTTGGACTGTGTTTAGTGGCTTTTATAGCTGTGTCGGTGTCTTGTTAGAACCTATGGTTAACATAACATAACATAAGCTTACGCCTGTAT
This sequence comes from Clanis bilineata, assembly GCA_036417725.1. Lineage (NCBI taxonomy): Eukaryota > Metazoa > Arthropoda > Insecta > Lepidoptera > Sphingidae > Clanis > Clanis bilineata. The sequence continues at coordinate 6,303,125 of CM071139.1, read as the reverse complement.
CCCCGAAGGGGTAGGCAGAGGCGCACTAGCGAACTAAAACACCCACATTTCGCCGAGCTTAGTTCCGTCCCAGATGTGATAGGGGGCGAGCCTATCGCCATATCACTTTGCCCGACCCGGGGATCGAACCCGAGACCTCAGAACCGTAGTCGTACCGAAATACCACCACGCCACGAAGGCAGTCCTAGTAACCTATGGTTAGGACTATAATATTACTTATATTTCCGTACTTTTCTTCCAATCTCTATTCCCTCCCTTTGACGTGGACTATTTACTATCAGGTGAGCTATCAACTCGTCTGACCTCGTTAGCTAATAAAAGTGCAGTATAAGTTAGAGCCACTTGCAGGGCTATTACTAATCTAGAATTACACCTTATCTCGATTTAGTCTACTCACTCCTATCTTGAAATCAAGATTTGGTTTAAATGGAGATTTATCATGGAGCTGCAAGTGGCTTTTAGTCTTCCTATCTTTATGAGGTCGTCTGTCCACCTTGTAGGTGGACGTCCAACGCTGCACTTGCCGGTACGTGGTCTCCACTTCGAGAAATTGGGGGATATCCTGTGCATGATGATGATGATGATGATGATGATGATGATGATGATGATGATGATGATGATGATAATGATAAAAGTTAGTCTCAGGGTGTCCAGTGCAGTGCAGTGCCAATCAGTGCTTTATTATTCAAAGTGCTGATTGCTACTGTTTTTGAGCAGTCATATGGATTCGATTGTAATAATAAAACATCAAACGCATTGACAAGCAATTTCTTTTTTCATGCTTTGACGAAACTATTTACTAAAGTCCAATGTATTATATACAGTCAGATATTAAGGCTGAGATCTATAGAGCGAACTTCGACTAAGTCTAAGTCAAAGTAACGAACTCAGTGAGGATTTGGGATTGTTAAATCGAACTTTGATTTAGTTCGAGTTATTTATTACAAGGAAAACAGACTGACAGACAGACTAAGCAAAGATTTTCTTATAATATAGGACATTAGGTATATTTATTATATTTTTATTGTAAACAGACCGACCGATCGACCAATTTGGAAAGTGTATGCCATAAATTGTATAAAAATAATCATATAATGACTAAGCTTATTGTTTGTGATATACATAGATATAAGGATTTTTGTTAGTATGGGTTTTTGCATCCTACAATGCCATTTCACCTTTTAATCATTCTTTTGGTAATTACACCTCCAGTGGTATTGAGGATGCGTGAATCCATATAAATATGATTATCAATTGTATTGACAATTTGTAAATCAAATTTTTTAAAAAAGGAAAATAGACAAAAGAAAATAAAAAAGAAATGGTGACAATTGATGATGAAAAAAATAAGCCCGGAGTTTCTTTCTGCCTTTCTTCTTCGGGTCGTCATCCGTAGGTAGCTAGAGAAAGGCTGGTAGGTTAGCTAGGATAGGGCCTCACGCACCAATCCCAACTGCTTCCAGTATTTCCAGTCAATCCCCTGCCACCATTCCTGCCATATGCCATTCCCATACAATCCATTCCCTTACACTCTATTCCTATTTCCCCTTATCACCCTATCTCAGCCATCCCATCGTTATTATGTCCATACTTGCCTGCCTGTTGTCTAACTCAAATATATAATGTAAATTATATTAATCCTAATTTAAAAATTTACTTGTGTTGACTTGTCATAAGTGCTTTTTTTACATGCCTACGTGATCAATAAAGATTTTTATTTATTTATTTATTTTATAAAAAATTACTCAAACTAAGTCAAAATCCTCACTGAGTTCGTTACTTTGACATAGACTTAATCGAAGTTCGCTCTATAGATCTCAGCCTAAATAAAGTATCTGAATAGCAAAATATGAACATAATATACTTAGATAGACTGCCTCGGTGGCGTAGTTGTATTTCGGTATGACTACCGTCCTGAGGTCTCGGGTTCGATCTCCGGGTCGGGCAAAGTGATATTGGATTTTTCCATATCAGCCCGGAGTCTGGAATTTGTGCCCGATATGGCGATAGGCTCGCCCCCTATCACATCTGGGACGGAACTAAGCTCGGCGAAATGTGGGTGTACTAGTTCGCTAGTGCACCTCTGCCTACCCCTTCGGGGATACAGGCGTGAGCTTATGTATGTATGTATGTATGTATACTTAGATACAACCTCGTCATTGGATTGTCTCAAACCCAACGCAGTAACTTATAACATTGTTGCCGGACATTTGCATTTTTATTGTCGCATACGAAATGGACAAAAACCGTAATTTAATTTTCGGATCGCGAAATTGAATTATTTATTATACCGAGGTATTGTAATACAATTATTCGGCGGCCCGGACACTCTTGTTTTGATTTTATTCTTTACAACGACATGTCCCATTTAAAATCACACTTTAAAACGAAAAAGATGTTTTTTTTGCTTTTTTTATTTAATTTTGTTTGCGGAATTTTTGCTAAGTATCACATATTTTCGTGTGAATTATGTATCATTCTTTACTACCTAGATGTTTACATACATACATACATAAGCTCACGCGTGTATCCCTAAAGGTGTAAGCAAAAGCGCTCTAGCGAACTAGAACATCCACAATTCGCCGAGATTATTTCCGTCGCAGATGTGATAGCGGGCGAGCCTATCGCCATATCGGGCACAAATTCTAGATTTCCGGCTGATATGGAAAAATCCAATGTCACTTTGCCCGACCCGGGGATCGAACCCGAGACCTTAGGACGATAGATGTAGCCTAGATGTTAAGTTAAATACACTAAGGTGAAAAATGCGTCTTTGTTCCGATTAAGCCATGTCTCCTGCACTAAAACATGACACAAAATATGTATTTTTTATCTATGGTCCATTGACAGCCTCCGTGGCGCAGCGGGCGAGCAGCCGGCTGTGAAGCAAGAGGCCGCGGGTTCGATCCCCGCACCGAGACAAATATGTGTGCGGCCTACAGATATTTGTTTCGGATCTGGGTGTTTGTGAGACCGAAAGTCTCTAGTAGTTCCTGATTCCCACGACACAAGACTCGATCTTAGTGTGGGGTCAGAACTATGTATGTGTATGACTGTTGGGCGTTATTTATTATTTATTTATTTATTGTTCTATGATCTGGAGACAGCTAAAATCGTTGTTTTGCGATGTGTTTTTGTGTAATGTTTCGATAAAAACTAATGCAGGAGACGCGCCTTTATCTACACAAAAATGTTTAAAAATGCATAACATATTTAAATCCAAATCATACAGATCTGACAAAGTCCGTTTTACACTCATCTATTTTTGGTATCTGGTAGCCCGAATTTTGTAATTAAAAAAAGCACAAGTATGATTTAATGAGGTATTCTGACTACCTGTAGGACGCTGCAGTGGAATTCGGTGGCAGATTACAGATCGGCCGTTATTAATCATGCAGTATTTACATACGAATTCCATAGATGTTTTAATCGATTCGGCACTGATAGAGATTTCTGGTGAAATGTGAAGGGTACGGCCATTAATAAAATTGTATTTATTGAATTTAAATCATGATTTTACGCTAATAAGGCATTTCGGAACATTCACTATCGCCCGCATAAAAATGATTAGCCCTGTAAACTGTCCGACTGCTGGGCACGGGCCTCGTCTACTAATGAGGGGTTAGGCCATAGTCTACCACGCTGGCCTAATTCCCTAATTGATGATGTCTTCAACATCTCTCTCTCTCAGTGGACGTCCAGGTTCGTAACCCGTTAGTGGGTTGCCCTCAGCATGGTCACCTAACTTTATGGGTTCGCAACGCACCTGCGTTCACCCACTAGACCGGTGTAGCTGTGTAAGCCGACTCGGTCGGGCTGCCAGCTGTAGGGCCAAAAAAAAAATCGCTGACCTAATGCGGGTTGGTAGACTTCACATACCTTGGAAATTCCTGTGAAGAAATTCGCCCGAATACTGGGACACTACTCAACTTTAAAGGCTTCTTATATTGATTTTCGCCATACAATTTTGACAGATAAGGTGGCCTTAAATAACATAAGGCGACCTTAATTCGAGTATTCAGCGGTATAATATCTAAGTATTTTATAAGAAATTATTAAAGTGGTGAGTATATAATAGTAAAAAAATGTATATGTAAAAAGGCCGTTGTGAAAAAAATATAAAATATTTTGATTTTCTGTTTTTATTTCATTTTAGAGCAACACACGCATAAGCTCATGCCTTTATCTAAACCTTAGATTAATGAATGAGAATCATTAATGATTCGGTCTAAATTAATATTGTGTTAGAAATTCAAAGCTATGAATGTCATTGAAATAGATTTTTATTTACGGCATGTTCATTCATTGATGGATCTAAATCATAGTTAGGAACCAATATAATATTTTAATAAAGCCGTAAATGCCAACATAATTCTTATGATCAATCTATAATTTTTATATATTTACTAATGAGGTCATAGCGATCCGTGGGGGTCCATAGTAAATGCTATTTAATTAAATAATATGGACGGAAACTCTGTAATGCTTCGTTAAATAAGTATATTTTTTATACCAAAGTCTGGCAAACGAGAGGTGGGTCACCTGATGGTAGGTGATCTCTACCATCCATACCAAAAGGCCAAAAAAGCAGGATATAGGGGTTGGGAAAGAGAGGAGGAATTGGGCTACCAGATAACAGTACTAGCGAGCTGCCACTTTACGTCGGTTTTCTGTAAGATATCAAACCCGGTCGAGCCGGTCCTCGTGCTGTAGACGGTATTGTCCATAGCATGGCTCTACCACTCTTAAAATATTATTTTACATTTATTACATAGTAGTTTCTATAACGGTGAAGGAAAACATCGTGAGGAAAATCTGCATAGGTACCTGAGAATTTCTCCAAAAGAATTTCGAAGGTATGTGAACTGTGAAGTTTACCAACCCGCATTAGGCCAGCGTGTTAGACTAAGGCCTAACCCCTCTCATTAGTAGAGGAGGCCCGTACCCAACAGTGGGACAGTAATATTACAGCGCTAATATTATTTAGTTTTTAAGAACATCAAATCAATGAAATATAATTAATTAATTGACATTATATTTCTTATAAAAGAGTTTTAAAGTGCTTGTCATAAAAATAGATTTCAGTATCTTTTCCTTAGAAAGGTTATGCTGTAGCCAAGTACTGTTAAAGGCATGCCATATAAGCAAGTACAACTACATTGACACAAAGGCCCAATGTTGAATAGGTTAAAAGAATTTAAGCCGCGAGTGTACCAACATCTTTGAAAGTTCTCATAACGCGATGCTCTTTACAATCGATATTCAAAAAAAGAACAGAATCGATGTCTCTGTTGTCAACGGACAATTCTTTCGAGCTTACTCTAAGCACAAGGTGAATTCAATTTTAAGCTTCGGTTATAGGGTTGAGTATTGTATGTTTGCGTTTGGTATTTTATTGTTCCGTCTCATATGAATTGCGTCACCGACTAAAAAGACAAAGCACGAAGCGATCGTTCGGCTAATGATGAGCTAAAGCATTATTTTTAGACTGGTTGCCTTTGCAATACAGTCGATCGTAGAGGCCGATAATTTTTCTTTAGGTACGGCAGTAGCTTTGGTTGAGTTTTCCTTTAAAAAACAGTTTAAAAACAGAAAGCCGGTAAGCTCTCAAGCTCTCAAGCTTGATTGACTCTTTTTGTACAATCGGGATTTTGTGTTTTTAATAATTCAGTTTTCTCAAATACTTTACCTACTTTATAGTTTGCATATACATACCTTATTCGTTACGTAATACCCAATTTAATAATATTTACATATCAGTCTTAATTTTTGGATTTAACTACAACTATGGTTGTCAATCTTATAGTTGATAATTATAAGTTTAAAAACTTAAAGTACCGACTTCAAAATCTTTCCGATCGTGACCAAATTTATATGGGACCACCCTTGGAATAAGCTCTATTGAACACAAAATGAATCTTGAAAATGGGTCCAAGATATCGGGATTCAAGATTCAAGATATAAAAGATATCGGGGAAAATACTTTAAAAAAATAAATTGACCTTCAAATTATCCTTTTTTGAAGTTGGTCGAAAATCGAACTGAAAATTGTTATTTGAGCTTATTCTTTACATAATTGTGTGTAAATATTGCGAATCATGATAATAATGAATTTACGATCTAAAGAAATATATTTTGAGTGGAAGAATTTTTTAATTCATCAATTTTTTTAAAGATATAAATAAATTTACTACCTAAAGAAATATATTTTGAGTGGAGAATTTTTTAATTCATCTATTTTTTTAAAGATATAAATATTTTTAAAGTATCTAAATAAAAACATGCTTTTTTGTTATATATTTTATTAAATACGTGACCGGCTAGATGCAGATCGTAAGGTTTATTTATTTTTTGGTTAAGTTTAAAAAATATATAATTTATGCTATAATACACTTTACCAAGACTTGAAACTTGCATTTAGATCAAATGGTTTATTTAAGACAGAATTTCTTACAATACGCAAACTACAAGAAAACACAATGCATATTAATGCATTACACCTTTAGAATTCAGAATCAGTTTCAAAATTAGAGAATTAGCCACGCACGTCATCTCTTCAGTGTGGTCTGTCACAAAGATTTTTTTCTGCCTCGTAAAATTACCGTTTTCTTCATTATGAGACAATTCCTTATACTTCGCAGTCCATAACTCAATACAAAAGGACTATGAGCCCCCGTTGACATGTACAATGAATGCCAATTTCGAAAACAATGTCGCCCATAATATGTTTTGATATTTTCGGTCATTGTGCGTGTTGTGAGCCAGATTGGCCTTATAGCCGTGACGTTTGACTATTTTTGTTGTCTTTGTGTCTATTATTGTGTGTCGTGTGTCGCAGTTTTGTTTACACAACTTTGCCACATTGTTGTTTTGTTGTTGAACGATTGTTTTCTGTTATAAGAGGATTACATCTTTACGATCCTATTATTTGTAAGTGTGGGTAGCGCTGTAGGTGTTTTGTACCGTTTTATTTTAATTAAAATTGATTGTAATGTAACAAGTTACTTGCATAGTTAGTTCTTACATATTTGAGTGTGTATTTATTTTAATGTACATACCTAATCTGCAGGGTTACCACGACCTCTTATAGCAGTATTATTATAATCGTTCTTCGTTTGTTTTGTATGGAATTATTGACAAGTAAAATTATAATAATACTGCTATAAGAGGTGATGGTAACCACCCTGCCAATATGGGTTGGGTAGGTGTAGATCTTACGAACAAATTGTGTTTTATTTTTTAGAAACAAAATCTTACTAAAATAAAACTTGTTTGAAATTATGTTATTACATTTCCAAAACGTAATTTTAATATATAATTATTATCTACCAAATACGTGAAAAAATATCTCCAGACCATTTTTTAAGCTTATTGATTGTACGTAGGAGCCTGAGACTTCACGTGGTTAAAGTTTAAGTAGAGAAATGCAGATAGCTATTATTTGTACAGTTAATAAATGTAAAAAAGAGAAAAAAATTAATTAATCAATTCACTCTTAAAAATATAATAAGGTGCGGTTAAATTGGGTCAGATAATTGGGCACACACTGATTTTATTAAAAGTAGACATAATAATTATAATACAATTTTATGAATTTACTTATTTTATTTATTAATTTAGGTTCCTACTTATTTATTATAAAAAAAGGAAAATGTTCCAATTAAACGGTTGATTATTTTTAAATTGGCATAGTTAGTGTATTATTATGAAATGTGGTTAATAGTATCTAATTTTACCTATGCTCCCGATACATCAAAATAAGCATAAGGAAATCACATTAATATGTTATAAAATATATAACAATAGATGATTAAATGCGGGAAGTTATTTCTCATCAATCGGCACGTGGGCACTTTGAAATCCAAAAGGTAGCAAGCGCCGCGTAACCCGGTAGCGGCGTGTGAAATGAACATAAATAACCGGCTACACCGCAAACAAGCCTCATATTTACGACATTATTATACTTTATACTTACGTCGGTTCAGTACACGGAGGCTCAAATACGTGGGCAACCTACATAATAAGGAGAACGCGCGGAAGGCGTAACCCGGTGGCAATCTACCGTCTCGCTCCACGACGCCTCGGGCGCGCGCCTAAGCGAGACGAACAACCACAAATTTATTGAAACGAAAAAAAAAACTCAGCTACTGTGCTCCGCGTCGCCTCACAGAACTAGATACATTTTTCCACGTCGAGGCGTGCGAGTGAGCGAGCACCCCTGCGGCTCGATGCAGACAGAGATGGGTATGTATCCGCGATACCGCGCGCAACTAAACGGCCGGTCATGTGGGCGCTGCCGGTGTTGCGCACGCGCAGCTACCTCGCCGCGGTTGAGTTCCACGCTCACGCTGCGACGCTCGGCTCGCTTGGCCCGTGTGACCTTTACTTGGTGAACTTAGGAAGCGTTCGCTGTGAAACTTCGATTAGAGCCCCTCCGTCCCGCGCTGCAGTGATTCCGTGGACCTCCAGCACAGCAGACCAACATTGGAGTGAAAGAGATGACAGGTGGTCGCCGGTGCCATGGCTAAAGGTATTCGTAGAATGCGTGATCTGTATCGGGCGGGCGGCGGTGAGCGGTGCGCGGTGCGCGGGGCGCGGGGTTGGTTTCGGAAGCGGTGGCAGCTCCCATCGACTCCTGGGTTATTCTTCCTCAGGCCACTGCTGCTCGAGCTACGTACCAGGCGAGCCAGTTTTTTCTGTCCACCGCACCGCACGCCACACACTCGTTAAGCCCGTGCGAACACGAGGAGTCGCCACTAATAAATTACTGTTTTTTACTGCAATCGCAACAGTCAACGCCGCGCAGCCGAGTTATTTATACGTTAAAATAAACATAAATCAGCAATAGTCGCGACTCCCATCGCCCGAATACAGTGAGTACCTCTTGCATGTCTCATATATACCGAGATTCAAATGAACCTCTTTGATTTTTATTGATGTTTTATCCGTTTTAGATAAAATATTTGAAAAATGTCGTATACTTCTAAAATCTGGATTTGTTAAAATATATAATTCCATTATCAAATTAATCTAAAAGAGGATTCAATTGCATCTCGAGATTTTCTATTATTATGTTATCTTTTATTTTAGGTATTGTTTTAGTTAGAAAAGCGTTCATCTATCATTTCATTTGCATTTGATTTCAATTTACACGACCATACTAACTCACACATACACAGAATATATCACACACTTGTACACAATATACAGATTTTCAGATTTTCTACAAGCTAAATACCCGTACAATATAATATAAATTCCATAGGAATCGACGTAAAAAATATTTCGAAAACAAATCAAAAGGAAATCAAACAAATCCCCAGTATTTCTAATAAAAGTCGTAAACTCAAATATGTAAAATATTCCATTTAATTAAACATATTCCAATCCTTTCACGTGTATACAGAATTATTTGAATAATGGTATTATCATTTAAATGGGTCCTAGCGCCAAGAGGCGCTAGCAGGGACAAATGAGCACAAAAATATCTTCCTTTACGATATATTTTAAAGAGAACACAGTAACTGCACCTGCCGAACCATTCAACGTCCGATACTGACCATTTTATAACGATTTATGGTTTATTTAACAATAAAAGAAGAATGGTTTATGAAAAAATACGAACATATCTCAAAAGACGCTTAATATGCTTTTTTGTGACTCAAGTTTTGTATTGTATGCATTATTAAATTCTGAAGTTCCCGTGAGATAGTTCACTTAATTGATCCTTGTTTCCATTAGGAAAAATATGAAGTCAAAAAGCAGAATTTTTCAAAATGAATGCTCAATTCTTTATTCGCGAATTGTAATTAAAGATTATCGTTAAAGTAAAACCGGTATTTGTCTATAGTTAACCTTAAGTTACAATGCAGTCAGTTATAACTCATTCGTTCAACTGGTCGATTTTTTCTCGTTTCGAAGAAACCTATCCGAGTTGGCAAGGCATCGCTTTAAAAATTCTCGAGAATTATTTTTTACTTGTTGCGTTACCATACAATTATAAATTAAATTATTTTTAGAAGCTAAAGAATGTACTTGGCTTAACATATACAACCATTTTCTAATTTAAAACCGTAAAGTGACGACTATTTAAATAAAAGTGCGAAAGAGGTTTGTGTTTTTGCGAGTTGGAATAAAGTAAATTACATTTTAATGTGTTACATTGAGTCAGTTTCAAAATCGCCCGCGGTCGTGTGTTTACCGTAATTACTAACAATGTGGACTTATAGGCAGAGAGCCTGGTATTATGTTTAAAACATAGTGTAAATATTCTTTAAGATTTTTGATCGTTACTATATTAGTCGTATACGGTTTTGAGTACGCCATTCATATTTGTTGTGAAACCAAAGCTTATGGCAGCATTAATTTATTTTTCAAGTTTTGTGTAGAATTTCCTTTTAACAAGGGAAATCAACTTTTAAATAATTATTGAAAACAGTTTATTAATACTATGAACTCTGAAATGCTTTAAAATTCTTGGATGTAAAAAGTAAAAATGACGATAAAATCTATAGAATTTCTTTATTTTAATGTGTTACATTCGTGTAAATCGATAATTAGTTAGTTTGTAATTATGAAAATAGGTGTCAAGAAACGCTTAAACCGTCGATATATTATATATGTACCTAGATGCACAGTTGACGCTTAGAAAATGGGACAGCAAAGGAGTCCTTTAAGCACTCCTTTTCCTTTGCCTTTCCTCCTCCTTTAGTTGGACGTCAACAGAATTAAAAATTTCAAAATTAAAAAAGAACGTTTGCTCATTTCATTTAAAAAGCTACTTTATAACACGCATAGGGTTATATTTGTGTTATGTTAGGGTTATGTTTGTCACATCGTTTGAAAATTAAAGGCACAGGCTATTCTTTTCCATTTGCTCAGATAAACTGTTTTATAAGTCAGGCCCTAAAAAAAGAAACAAAATACGGTCTAGATCTTGTAGAAAGATAAAACCTAGCTGCCGGAGTATCGCGTAAGCCGGTAGCGGTCGCGTGGCATCCGCGCCAATCCTTGCATATTTAACCGATGATGACACGAACATTCAAATCAAATAAATTATACGTATTTTAAACAACCTTAACCTCGTTTTTTATGTTTATTATAAACGAATATATTAAGAGTCGATTTTGAATATTACGTAATATAGGCGAGGGGAAAATTGTGTTTACTAAAACTTCGCATTTTGATTTTATTTCTTAAGACATTGTCATAATTCGTAATGACTATGGCTGAGATCTATAGAGCGAACTTGGACTAAGTCTGAGTCAAAGAAACTAAATTTTTAAATCGAACTTTGGCTTAGTCCGAGTCATTTTTTTTGTAAAAAATGTTTCGGACTAAGTCACGGTTTGATTTAAAAATGCCAAATTCTCACTGAGTTTGATTCTTTCACTTAGGCTTAGTCGAAGTTCGCTCTATAGATTTCAGCCTATGTAGCATGCCCAAAGCAATTGTAGACTAGCTTTTGCTTGAGGCTTTGGCTTCGTAGGAGTCTTTTCCGTCGTATTTCCATTGATTCTCCACACAAACTTCAAACCTCTAAATCTCGGTTTCATGTTAAAATTTCCAAAAATCCTTTCGTATGTTCTAAACAGCTTTCTAGACGAAGTAGTGGTTATATCTTAATAATCATTCAGGACAAATTATTTTCAATCGACATCAAAAGAACGTTCTCAATTCATCGGTATTTCTATAAGTATATTATTCGATATCTCCGAAAAATATGGACTGATTTTCAACACAAAAATTGTATTCGATAGAGCTTGTTCCAAGGGTGGTCCGATATTGGTCAAGATCAGACAAACTTTGAGGTCGGTTTTTATGTGTTTAAACTTGTGATTATACGAGTATAAGATGTACAAAGATATGTGAAGTCTGCCTCGGTGGCGTGGTGGTATTTCGGTACGACTACGGTTCTGAGGTCTCGGTTTCGATCCCCGGGTCGGGCAAAGTGATATTGGATTTTTCCATATCAGCCCGGAGTCTGGAATTTGTGCCCGATATGGCGATAGGCTCGCCCCCTATCACATCTGGGACGGAACTAAGCTTGGCGAAATGTGGGTGTTCTAGTTCGCTAGTGCGCCTCTGCCTACCCTTTCGGGGATACAGGCGTGAGCTTATGTTATGTTATGTTATGTGAAGTCTACTACAAGTTGCTAAAGGTCGCAGGAAGTCGCTGGATGCAGGCCGCTTCCATCAGGTCGATTTAGAAATCTTTAGGGGAGGCCATAGCTGATGATGATGATGCTGAGTCTATGTGAATATTCACGTATCCTATTTTCTGGGCTTGAAACAAGAATCAATCGAAATGAACTGCAGTATTTTCAACATTTATTTTAAGTCCAATACACAAAGTCAAAAGGCGCTCAATAATCGAAGTTTGAAAATGGTTTTGGGAACGGCGAGGACGCACCACGGGACGCCGATCGTCTGCATCCTTTCAACTCGCCGATGAAATAAAACATCGTTGTGATGAACGACGCGTCGCATTTGCATAATAATTTTAGACACAAGCGAGCGCAATTATAAATTGTGAATTAGATTTTGTTTTTGTCCAAGTTAGTTTTTGAGATTATATTTTTTGTTTTTTGACGCAAGAAGGAAATCAGAGGTGCAAGTAGTAATAGCAAGTAAAAATCTCTTCCTATTTAGACGGGACAACAGCACGAAGTTTGTGATCCAAATGTTGTGACCTCGTGGTCATAAGTCACTCTATTTGAAAAATACGCACGCTCGGTCGTGCCTTACGTGATTCTTTAACATTCACGGATCATTTTAAGTGGTAAATTGTAATAAGCGCCCTAGACGTTTTAGATCATTATTTTATACACAAACTAGATTGCCCGTCTATAGTCAGTGCCTAATATTAAATATCTTTGTTTGATTAGCAATATGTCATTAAAAGTAAAACTCTCTCAGTTATAACTTTTAATGCTCTTCTATCTTTCTGTTTGATTACATACGTGATTAACAGTCGTATAATCAAGTAACCACTATTACTTGAGTACACGGTTATGTACTTTTTTATTAATTGTAATGGAAATTTTTTCCTTAATTACCTACCTTTGCTTTTTCTTGATTACAACCGACTGTAAGACAGTTTTGCATTCCCAGATTCGCTGATTTTCATAGCTCGATGAAAAATCAGTATCATCGTTGATTCTAGTTTTCAGAAATTGCAGTATGTAACAGTTATTTCGTGTGATTGAGATGGCCTCTGCTACAGTTGATGAAGTACATCAATTTTTATTCAACACATTCCATTTAACTATCAAGTTTACCTATTGCAGCAATAAGCGCCAATCGCGGGGAACTCAAGTATATTTCTCGAGTCGAAAACCGTCAATATATTAATATTCGATATAATGATCATGAATGCCACAGCTTAAGTACTCTGCATCTAGATCAATGAAGCGATAGTCAGTCTTCCAAAATTCCATATCAATTCCATATTTATACATAACAATTTAACACATAATTTGTGAGGAACAAAGCACACGCAACAGGACAGGAAACCATTGTTTGAACGAGATAATAACACAAAGGTTGGTCGAGTTTCGAGCGAGCTTATCTGCCGGTAATCTGGTGCCACAATAGATAAACGAATTCTTTCGGATGTGTTAAATATTAACAAATAATCTTGAGTATACATGTCTTTGTTTTGTTAGGGTGTTTCACTCAGGGCTCGGATCACCACTTTTGTATCATTGTTTAAAGATAAAAAAAAATTGATCGTGTCCACGAATCACTCGACTTGATCATAAAAAATATAATTACACATACATAAGCTCACGCCTGTATCCCCGAAGGGATAGGCAGAGGCGCACTAGCGAACTAGAACCCCCACATTTCGCTGATCTTAGTTCCGTTCTAGTAGAGGGCGAGCCTATCGCCATATCGGGCACAAATTTCTGACTCCGGGCTGATATGGAAAAATCCAATATCACTTTGCGCGACCCAGGGATCGAACCCGATACCTCAGGACGGTAGTCGTACCGAAATACAACTACGCCACTGAAACAGACAATTATATTAAATACCTAGTTATGCAAACTAAGCTTTTTTTCTACTTTAATGTGGGAGCGGCGAAAACTCACTTTTACAAGCATATTTCGATCATGTTAAAAATCGTCATCAAACAAAATCATATTACAAATTACGTAGAACACATGACCTCCTGGCCCACAACTCATATACGTTGAACCAACCAGCCTAGTGGACGAAAAGACTGATTTATTTTTAATTGATGAGAAGACCTGTATCAAACAGCCAGGCCACTGTACGTTTGCACTTTGTCCCCAAGCAGGATAATTTTGACAATAGATATCGTATCGAGCTCACTGCGCACTGATGACATTTGGTTAATATTTCATATAAACATAGACGCGCATCGAGCTCGAATAGGTACATCAACGATTGTTAGAAATATTACTGCTCGGGCCGCTGATATCATTTCAAAATATTATTAGTTTTGTTGAAGAATGTTTCCATAATTTAAATAAGAATAAGACTTTTATGTATACTACTAGACTGGCTGTTTGGTACATAGAATGTGCGTACTAACTCTCTATTAATCGACCTCATATCAATATAGAAATCAGTAGCCCGAGCACGAAAAACGAATGTAAATGTAAATGTATTCGAACTCGATGCGCGTCTATGAAATTTGTATGAAATATTAACCAAACGTCATCAGTGCGTAGCGAACTCGAATACATTTATATTTACATTAGTTTTTCGTGCTCGGGCTACTGTTCTTTTCCTTAGCCGTGAAACGTCAAACACCTTGTCAATTTTACTTCGAAACAGCTTGTCTAGTAAATACATAGAAGTCTTTGGAATAAGCGTTCTGATTATGTAGATATTTTAATGTTAACAAAATAGAACACGACATTCACTGTTAATATTATATTGCGCAATATAAAAACCATTTGTTGCATATGTTAAAAATTTTATTCGCTCGTAATACTAAATGGGGGCAATTGATTCTAAAACGAGTTTTGAATTCATGCCCTAGTTTACGACAGTTTTTTATAGAGTATGACGTAATTATTTCACCTACTTGGATATTATTTTTAGAAATTACTCAATGAATTTTATCGTCGCCTCTTTGTTTTAGTGGCAACATAATTATATGGACTGTGTATGTCTAAGTTCTAGTATGATTTGCCCGGGAATATCTCTTCCAGAAGTTTTGACGTCAGAGAGGGTACTGATTGAAAAACGAAGCCGAATTCTTTCTGTAACATTCTTGAAAACGTGGGGAATCCAGTCCAGAACAAATTGTCTTACATAAACAGCTTGGTTGACCTGGGATTTGAACCCAGAGTCTCCAGATCCACACCCCATATTATACGCTTTCACTAGACCCATGCGACTTATAATAATAGTAGATACTTATAATAAACTACTTCTTTGCATTGATTAACTGATGCCTCGGTGGCGTGGTTGTATTTCGGTACGACTACAGGCCTGAGGTCTCGTGTTCGATCCCCGGATCGGGTAAAGTGATAATGGATTTTTCCATATCAGCCCGGAGTATGGAATTTGTGCCCGATATAGCGATGGGCTTGTCCCCTATTACATCTGGGATGGAACTAAGCTCGGCGAAATGTGGGTGTTCTAGTTCGTTAGTGCGCCTCTGCCTACCACTTTCTTCGGGGATACAGGCGTGAGCTTATGTTATGTTGTGAATCGTTTCTGTAGTAGGTAATTTGACAATACCTATTTAATTGAAAAATATTTCCTTTTGTACCTTTATTGCTTGATAAGGAACCGAGTGGGCGAGGTTGATCAATATTTGTACATTTGTATGAGTTTTCTTTGAGCATTTTCCGACTGCGCGATAAAATCATGAGTTTCAGTAGGTATTACTCACTGATAACATTGTGGTGCTTTTTGTAAAGCATTATAAATGCATGATTAGATAAGGTTTATTGATACTTTAAAAACGTTATTTACTTCCTTTACAACTTAGGTGACATTATCTTTATAATATGTTTTTTTTTAAACAAAATATTTAATACTTTGAACATAACATAAGCTCACGCCTGTATCCCCGAAGGGGTAGGCAGAGACGCACTAGCGAACTAGAACACCCACATTTTGCCGAGCTTAGTTCCGTCCCAGATGTGATAGGGGGCGAGCCTATCGCCATATCGGGCACAAATTCCAGACTCCGGGCTGATATGGAAAAATCCAATCAGAACCGTAGTCGTACCGAAATACCACCACGCCACCGAGGCAGTCGAATACTTTGATTGTGATATAAACATTCTTTGTAGTCTATTATATTAGGTATGTTAAATAATTTCGTTCAAAGTGTCAGGCTTATTAATAATACACACCTGTCATCAAGCATTTAGGACACTTTTTAGTGTAACATACTTTTCACTAATTGAGTGGTAGAGCCACGCTGTAGACAGTTACGTCTATAGCACGAATGGGCCGGTTTGCTACCACTGTCTCGTAGAAAACCGACGTAAAGTGGCAGCTCGCTGTCGCGTTTCGTTCGGTGAGTAAGATTTTCGGTGGTCCTTACCCTCTCCAAATCCCTATTTCCCTCCTTTTGGCAGTGCACCCATGATTATTTTTGTGTCTTGGGTGTCTATGGTGGAGATCACTTACAATCAGGTGACCCATCTGCTCGTTTGCCAGTCTCTACTAAAAAAAAGAGTAAAACACCGAAGTAGTTAAAAATATAAAGATTAATTCTCATATTTCCGTTCCTCACGATATGTTGGTTTGTTTTTTGTCTCATCTAAACACTTAGCACATTTCATTGAGGACTTGACCATTGAGTGGATTGTTTGTAAAGGCCGTTTCACACCGGCGCTATTTGGACGTCACGTTGACCGCTGGATAAACGCCGGCTGTTGAGCCAAGCGCCGCAGGTGACGTCTACCTGAATTGTTTTTGCGATGTGTGTTTAGGCAATAAGGTTATTTAGAGTTTGGATGTTTGTGTTAAAATGGTGAATGAAGGACGAATTGGCTATTGTTAAGTGTAATGTGTGAATATCGATTCTAAATCAAGAGTCTAAATCATTGAAATAAGAATAAATAGTATGAAAGTATTTATTTTATTATAATTTATACAACTAAAGCATGTGATTATTTTTATTTATTTTACAAAGTAATAGAAATGAGAACTTACACGGAATCCAAACTTGACCTTAAAATAATAATGATTGCTTAAACGTAACATTAAAATGACGTATGATTAAAAAGCACATACCCTTTCAGTCTTTTTCGTATATAAAAGCTTCTATATCCAGAATCCACCTTCTATATACATAATAAACTAGTATACATTCGATAATCACATATCCCAATGGGATGTTAAGACACGTTCGCATCCCACGAGAAAAACGCCGCGGGCGATAGAGAGTCCCTCCCACGCAATCGCGGCTTTATAAAAAATTGTATAGCAGTTTTTTAAGAGTTTCAATTCGCTTCCGTGTTACGCGAGGGCGGGGCGCTTTGTGATTGGTGCACGGTAGCTGTCGACTTAATGCCGTCGATTAACGTAAGGATTTGGACTGACTTTTGGGGCACGAGTGACCGAGGCTGAAGTTTGAACGGAGCGTTATGCTCTGACTTAACGAACGAAAAAATAATTTCATTTCACGCACGTTTT
Organism: Clanis bilineata; assembly: GCA_036417725.1. Lineage (NCBI taxonomy): Eukaryota > Metazoa > Arthropoda > Insecta > Lepidoptera > Sphingidae > Clanis > Clanis bilineata. The sequence continues at coordinate 6,285,488 of CM071139.1, read as the reverse complement.
AAAAATAAAATAAAAATGTTTATTGGTCACGTAGGCACATCGAATGCACTTATGACAGGTCACAACAAGGTCTAAATACATTTATATAATAATAATAATCATGTTACAACACTATTAATCTAGAAAACAAGCAGGCAGTTATGTACACAAAACAAGGATGGGGCTTAGATAAATGGTTGTGATTTGTAGGAAAGGGAACGAACGGGATATGGCAGGAATGCTACCAGGGAATTGACGGGAAAATAAAATAGGAAGCTTGTAGGATTTGACTGGAAATGTGAGTAAGGAAAATCACGCCGTGGACTATAAGGCCCTATCCTAGCTAACCTACCAGCCTTTCTCTAGCTACCTACGGCTGATGACCCGAAGAAGAAAGACAAAAAGAAACTACGGGTTTTTTTTTCATCATCAATTGACTTTCCTTTTTTTTTTATTTCAACAATCCCAAGAGGGGTGAGATTTTTTTTAACTGATTCTTGTCAGCTAGTATCAAAATTGAAATATGTAAGGACGAGTAACACAAGGCACTTGCAACTAACATGCTGAATACAAAATGAATACTAGTATAACAACAGGAATACAGGCGTGAGCTTATGTTATGTTATAACAACAGCTTACTATTTTCACTTCGCTACTTGGTAGGATCGCTCCTTTATTGCCAAATTACATCAGCTTGCCTAACTGGCCCCTCTAGGTGGTTGACCCCCAAGAACAGATTCATATAATATACTTATTATAATTATGTATTTAATTATCTATGTAGAGTTAAACGTATAGAATGATTAAATATCCGACTAAAATATCTATGGATATCAAATATCACAATCTCATAATATTTAATAATAATAATAAATATACCCAAAAGTCACACACCTAGTCCTGACCCCACATTAGGTATAACCTGTATTGTGGGTGTCAGAAACTATGAGAGACTTTGGGTCTCACAACACCCAGACTTGAAACAAATAGCTGTGGGCCACATCTGTTGTCTCAATGCGGGAATTGAACCCGCTTTCGCTTCATAGCCGGCTACTCGCCCACTGCACCACGGAATATTTAATTTAATATTCTTAAATCGATAAAATAATTTGCAATTATAAATATGACTAAACGTGTTAAACAACTGCCGAAATAAATCAAGGTACCTTATATGTACGTAGAGCGATAAATTTTAACACTTTTTACTAACGACTGAAATTCAAATAAATTATGCATACAGTCGCTACCATATCGAGGTGCGATGTACATTAATTCCTACATAGTTGTATTAAGTTTATTATTCATCATAAAAGTTAATTTATGCCGACTGAATGTCTTAATTTAGCCGCTGAGATAAGACCGCCTTAAGTTTGATTATGGAACATCACGGACTCAATCTCAAATGATGTTGGCAGCGCTGATTTTATAGTTAGGTTTTGATTATTTATTTATTCCAGATACAACTTTTAGTATAGGTGTTATACTTAATAAAATAGCGTAATGAGTTTTTTTTTTCTACCTGCCCTTATCCTACTTTAATGTGGGGTCGGCGCAACACACTTTTTCAAGCATGTTGCAAAGAGGATTTGGCTTAGTTTTTACGACCAGCCGCCTGCCTGACGTCAACCTTCTATGAGGGATCCAGTCCCGGACAAATTAAATTGGAAAATTTACTTCGCCCGACCTGGGAATTGGACCCAGGACCTCCCGGTCTACAGCCCATACATGCTGCCACTAGACCAAGGAGGCGACCAAAATAGCGTAATGAGTAATGCCATATATACTTTACTTAATACTTTTTCTTTACTTTACTTTATTTTTTATGGGATAAGTGAATAAAATCGGTTGTGCATTTGTCTTTCTGCTAGTACTTTCTGCTAGTATAAGAATATTATACCTACCATAGATTTTTTTTGGCAAAATCATTCAGTAAGGTTCATTTAATAATAGAAAAATTCTACGAGCGGGGCTGTGGCATATTATTTCATTCAGATGGTTTTCATACATGGTGTTTTATAAAGTTAGTATCAATGATAACACTTAAAGAGGGAACGGTTAGCAATCTAGCGGTAAAGTTTAAAATTTCGTGAGGCTCATAGTTTTTGAATAATGGAAACTTTAATTTATGACGAAATTTTTTTTTCTGGCTCATTGGGTCAACTGCAATATCTTTACAAAACACCTATGTGGTAATTAGAGGTAATTATTTTTAGCATACACAAAGCTATTCCTATGCTAATTGCAACGCTTTACAGGTCGAATTCCGATTTTAAAATCCCCATATTTCATAATAAAAAAAATAAGTTTAATTTTAATTATTTAACTTTACCAATATACTTTAAATCGTTCTCCCTGTATGTGAAATTATTATTGGTACCAACTTAATGAAACACCCGGTATATACCTCCACCGAAATAAATTGTAATTCTAAAATTACAATACAACTGTATTTGATTAACTAATCAAATCTATAGAATTTTACCTTTAGAATTTGTTCAGTCACAAAACGGAGAAGCTATAGCAAGGTAAATGCAGTTGTTACCCACATACATTTCGATTGGACGGCGCGTAAACCAGTAGCCGGCACCACAAACACATAATGTGTGTGCGTATGTGATTTTATTTACATCAGCTACCGTGATGCGTGGGCCCGCCCCATCCGCCGGCGGGTTCGGCTCATTTTGAATTTGTAATGAAAAGTGAACATATGTACAAGGATGTGTTAGGATAGGACTACAAGAATGGTATGTAGGTATCTATAGTAGATTTTTTATCTATATCAATCGTCAAATGTTTTTAAAAAATCTCAGTGAAAATGACGAATAGAATTTGCTATATTTAAAAAGGAATACAAAAGCCACCCTTTACTAAAAGCCATAGAGCCAAAAGTATTTTTATACAGAGTTCAAGAATTTTATATTCTTAAAAAGGGCATTTAATAATTTCTAATACTAAAATTTTATTTTGACACAATTCTATAAAAAATATGTGGTAGTATAAAAGATATCAACGAGATCGCCTTAAAATATTTTGAAATTTTTCGACCTTAAAAGTTATAACATAATAATAAATAAGTGACGATCACACAAAAGTTAGATGCCTTATTAATTGACTTAGAAAGAAAGAAATAACTTTATTTGAGCATTACAAGGCACAAGCACACTTAGGGTTATACTATGGTAATTTGCAGTTTTTGAATTACGGTGACAATCGGTGAAAATTCTTAAAAGTCTTTGCATACACACGATTCTTTACATTAATTATTATTTAAATTATAATAGTTTATTAGTTAATAATAAGGAGAAGGTCGTCAGTTCGTCTGTATTATATTTATGTATGTTACGCGATATCTCCGCCAAATGAGGACGTATTGTCAAGTTTATTTTTGTGTTCGATAGAGCTTATTCCAAGGGTAGTGCGATATTTGGTCACGTCCGTTAAGTTTTAAAACTTGTGATTATTTGTATACATTATTTCTTTCATCGAGTTTCATCCCAATCATTAGTAGACAAGGTCCGTGCCCAGCAGTGGGACAGTAATATTACCTCTACAGGGCTAATATTATTATTATTATATGTAAATTAAAAAGACGAACGAATACAGTCTTAAATACTTAAATGCGTAAGAAAAAAATACAGGTTGATGGTCCTATACGTATTAAAAATAACCATAGTCTTAAAGCGCGTGTAGAATAGGCAATAGTGGTTGATGGAAGAGCGGAGCGACGCGACGGGCGAGGTAAATCGCCAGGGGCTACCCGACCCAACTCCCAATATATCAACCCGCCTGGATACTTGGTTGCACAAGAACAATGTCGGAATGGAGTCGATGTTATATTATATTTTTGATTACTATTTTTTTTTATTGGAATTTTAATCCATGTAATAAATAATCTAAACATAGTTTTGTCAATGTAATAATTTGTGCTATTTAGTATTTCATAATATTACTTAAATAAAGATCGCAAATAATTTAATAAAGGTCGCAGGAAGTCGCTGGATGCAGGCCGCTTCCAACAGGTCGATCTGGAAATCTTTCGGGGATGCCTATGTTCAGCAGTGGACGTCATATGGCTGATGATGATGATGATGAATATTACTTATTCAAATGATTATAATTTTATGGTGGCCACTCCCAAAATTACCAGACATATTAAAGTTGCTGATGACACTTAAACACATACATACACTGATAAAATTACATTCAGTGTTAGCAATGAAATAAAACACATAGCATAATAAATAAATAGATCTCAACTAAAAATTAGGTTGTATCGATCTTCGGAGAACCATTTATGCTTAAACTATCTACGTAATTTTGTATGTATATAATATATTTTGTATTGTAACCGTTGTGGTTAAAGTGGCGAGTAAAATCTAATTTTGGCATTTATTTTTATATATGTGATTTAATTACTCATAAACTTGTAGTATTCTATGTAACGCATATATAAATCCTTAATTAAAATAAATTTTCTCGCTACTTCATTAATTGTAAAAACGACTCCATGCATCTATCTGTGCTTCACGAGCGCATACCGTTCCTGTGGGAACGGGCAGGACATAAACCGTTCGGTTATTTGTGCTCGCTCGCTCATTTGTATATTGTAATTTGGCTAACGAATTAAAATCTCAGCGTGTTTGTTTTAATGATGTAGCTAATTAATGACTTACGTAAAAAGCTGTTTGGAAGCATTTGTTCTGAATAACTTATGTGTTTGCTGAATATTTTGTGTGCTTTAAATTAGTGTAAATGTTTTCACTGTCAGTTAGGGTAATTTCAACTGTAATAGTACGCGACATGAAATATATCTACTGTAACTAATTACATGGTTTAAGTAAAGAGTTTTCAGTCTATATAAAAATATTAGCTTTTGCCCGCAGCTACGCTCGTGAGTCAGTCGTCGTAGGGGTCGTACGGGATTATTTTCCAAAAATCTTTTCTTAGTGCTTGCCTACTTCATAATAGGAAGCCGTGTGTAAAATTTCACGTTCGTAACTCCAATAGTTTTGCTGTACGCTGGTACGTCAGTCAGTTTCTCCTTATATGTACAGAATACTCATTTTGTCCAAAATAATTTTTAAAAAGAAAATATGTTTTTATTATATTTTAATGCGATGTGTTTTGAGAAAATTAATCGTAGTTTAGAAAAATACTTAGAAATAAAATCCCCAATTATCTAATGTCAGTAGTTCTTCATAAAATAATAAAAAAAGATTCAGTTATGAAAGGTAAACAATCGCAATTACATTACAGTGATTCAGCTAATGTTTCGGATTCCTTTAAAAGTTCGAAGACAAGCCAACAATCAAATTCCATCCCTTTCATTGATACACAATCATAATCAGAGGAAAAGGGAGAAAGATATGTCATTGTTTAAAAATGTCAAATAGAATGATAAACATAAAATTTCTCGTTGAAACGTCTGAGATGCGCACGCGCCGAACAATGAGCTCATAATAATTTTATTCAGTTGTGGATGATCATGAGATTTTACTTTTTTATTTCCCTGATCAAATGAGCCTTAATTTATGACTAAGCTTTGTACTCATTTGTACCTTTTGAAATACCTTCTGGCGATGTTTATTGACGTTTTATTATTTAACAAAAAGATGAAAGTATTCAAATCGATTGTATGGAATTGTTACAATCGTTGCGTTATGTAACTAATAATTATATCATAACTATTATAAATGATAATAATTTTAGATAACAAGTAGTCTAGTTACGATAGTTTTTTAATGAAATAAATCCTAAGATACTAATCAAGCCTAAATTTTTCCCTTAGGTGTAGAGGTATATACCGTTTTCTAATTAAATTTGCCTGGGACTGGATACCTCAGAGTGGGTTGAGGGGGTTGTCAGGCAGGCGGCCGGTCGTAAAAACTAAAACAAACTCTTTCTGCAACATACTTGAAAAAGTGTGTTGCGCCGACCCCACATTAAGGTGGCATAAGGGCAAGTAGAAAGAAAGATATATACAGTTCACATATTTCAAAAATATTTTGTGAATTCCCAGTACTTATTATGTTGTGAGCTTCAATAATAATATTATTTTTTGGAATAAAAACTTTACTATGTAACAAAGAAAATCAAATTAATTTCAAGGCCTTAACTTCATTGCGTGCTAATACTTTTCGCTTTCGTTTTACAACTTTTTATTGTAAATGTGCAAAAATGGTGCAAAAAGATCTTTTAAGCGATTGCACAAATGTACAAAGGGTTGTTAAGTTCTTAGAATTGTTAAAGGCTTGCCGAAACCTAAAAAAAATTGCTCTACTAGTAACAATTGGTTATTTAATATAATTATTCGGTATTATTGATGTAGGGAACAATGACATAGTAAAAGGCTTTCTGCACTAGCAATAAAACGCGGATTTGTTCGCTTTTTAACCTTGACCGCCTAATTAGTCTAATGGCAGCAAAGCTGAAGACCGCAAGCAAGTACCACACAATTGAATACTTGACTATTTTTTTAAAAGTATATAGTAGCCCGAGCACGAAAAACTAATGTAAATATAAATGTATTCGAGTTCGCTGCGCACTGATGACGTTTGGTTAATATTTCATACAAATTTCATAGACGCGCATCGAGTTCGAATACATTTACGGTTTTCAGAAATTTTCCTGCTCAGGCCGCAGGGCTATTCATTAGTTTATCCTAAACATGTAAAAAAATATTTCGTAATTTAAGAAATTGAAAACCAATGACCACAATGGTTTTATCAGTGGTCACCAGAATTATGTCGTATGTATGCTTCTTCACACTCCAAGTCCGAAGAGGGAAGAAGCAAATGAAGGGGCTTGCGACAAGACAGGCGGATGACCGATGCGGACACAGGGTTCCCCATACCCGCCACAACCAACCATCAAGTCACATCGCAAGCTCCTCGAGAGACTATGACATTTGTATGAAATATTTTCCAAATGTCATTAGTGCGCAGTGAGCTTGATACGAATTTGATTGTCAATAATCACAAGTTTAAAAACTTAACGGACCGACTACAAATCCGATTGGGACCAAATTTATATGGGACCACCCTTGATAAAGCTCTATCGAACACAAAAAGAATTTTGAAAATCGGTCCACATTCAGTGGAGATATCGCGTAACATACATATATATAAAAAATACGAATTGAGGGCCTTCTCCTTTTTGGAAGTCCGTCGAAAATATTTCTGCTCGGGGCGCAGATATGAGCTTATGTATGTAGGTATGTAGACACTAGACATACGACGAAGAAGCCAACGCGAGAGATGCTCTAATGATGCGCCATTGTAAAATCAAAAGCTTAATAATTCCAGCAAATTATAACAAGTTATGACAGTGTTATTCGCAAATAAATAATTCCGATATGTTCCCAACGCATCGGCGCTGTATATATCACTGATTTAATGCCGTATTTTAATTGCTCGCCAATGGTACATTGTTGCTAACAATCGAATAACAATTTAGTAGTTGCAAGCGCCTATTGTGTTGGTCTGTGGAATTTTGCGTGATTAAGCCTGTAGTGGCAGTTTTTGTCGATAATTATTAAGATGTGCAAGCTTTATGAATGTGTAAGATTCGTCACAATGTTATTAATGAGTTGCAATGAGTACAGTGTTGTTTTTAATGGATAGTCTTTTTGAATGCTTTGCTGTTTTCTGATTGCGTGCCCGGCTAGCATGATATATCTCGATAACCGACTGTAGAGATGTTGTCTAAACGTTGTCTACAATATTGTATGAAAATAAAAACTTAACCATGACTAAGCTAATTTCAAGGGTGGTATATAAATGGTCACCCATTTATATACCACCCTTGAAATTAGCTCTATCGAATACAAAAAGAATTTTGAAAATCGGTCCGCATTTGGCGGAGATATCGCGTAATATACATAAAAAAATACAGACGAATTGAGGACCTTCTCCTTTTTGAAAGTTGGTCGATAAACGAGGACGCATGTTAGTTTCCGTAGATGAATAGAGAAAACCGGGTATAACACGACAAAAAGCGTAGACAAAAGTTTCTCGTGGCGCGCATGCTAGGCTTGTACATAGGACGTGAATCGTTCTAGAGTTGAATTACGCACAGTTTATGGGTTTTCTGAGGGATATGACGTAGATATTAATAAACTTATCTAAATATTTACATATTCAATGGAATATTAAAAAAGGACATTCCGATACCGGGAATCGAACCCGAGCCTCCTGGGTGAGAGCCAGGTATCCTAGCCACTAGACCATATCGGACATGGTTTTGTACTTAAAATTATAGAAGTAACTCTTATTTGATAAACATATGACTGGGCCTACCAGAATGACTTGCCCCCATCAAAAATTACTTACGGCTATGAAGCTCGAATAAAGATCGCTGCGTGCTCATGACATTCATGACATTTCAACCAAGAGGGGTTGGGTTACGTTAGGTTATCACGTTACCACTTAGTCTACCACGCTGGCCTATGGCTGACCTGGGCGGTTTGGTAGACTTCACATACCTTCAAAATTCGTCTGAAGAAATTCTCGGGTATGCAGGTTTCCTCACGATGTTTTCACCGTTATAGCAAGCGATATTTCACAATGAAAATATACTTAACATAGAAAAGTCAGAGGTGTATGCTCCATTTTAGGGTTGGTATCCGACACTTGTCTCGGCAGTCCGTACCATTCCCAACTGAGATATCGCTGCTCTTGCAACCAATATGTGCAGCGAAATCGATTCGAATACGTAATCGATATATATACTCGTTGTTGAGCTTCTGTACCAGATGACGTTCGTGGTCTTCTTTCGGCAGCATCCGTGTTGTATTGTCACCTACATTCTTAAAGATTTCTCTCAATTAATCAGTGGTGAGTCAGAAAACGTTAAAACAAACGTGGTAACCGCAAAACATCTTATGACGCACATAAACAGTTATATAAAATATAGCTTGGTCATGGACATGACGACGTTTATTAAAAAACCCTTTCCTACTATTCGTACTAAATGTAAGGAATTAACGCGTACTACAGTTTTGCTAGAGGCTTCATTTATGTTAATTTTCGACCTACTTCCACAAAAGGAGGAGGTTCTCAATTCGTCTGTATTTTTTTTGTATATTACTCGATATCTCCGCCAAATGTGGACCGATTTTTAAAATTATTTTTGTGTTCGATAGAGATTATTTCAAGGGTGGTCCCATATAAATTTGGTCACGATCGGTAAATTGGAAGTCGGTCAGTTAAGTTTTTAAACTTGTGATTATTTTTTTTATATTTGGGAAATAGCTATGAAACCTTAGATAGTGTTAGATACAGAAGGCCAGTTACAAGTTAGAGAGAGCTTATGTATATAATTATGTTATTAATTATGTCCTAGTCGATGTTTCACAAATTGATGCACTGGATTGGTTACGTTTTCTGTATTACGTATCTCGGAGCGAGAGTATACTCTTTAAGTTAAGTTAATCGTATTTAACTAGCAAGTTGTTGCAATTTTCATATACATATAATAATATGCAATATGTTCTAGTGGCTAGGATACCTGGCTTACTGGCTCGGGTTCAATTTTCGGCATCGGAATAGACTTCAAACGTTATGTCTTCAGCACAAATGGGCCGGTTCAACCGGATTCATACCAGCTCAGGTGACAGTTCGTTGTTGCGTTTAATTCAGTGAGTGACATTTCTAGTGCTTTGAATTAGAATCTGCCCCATGTCACGTACACAAATTACGCATGATATGAAGTATGAACAATTATTGTGACATACGGGTTTCTCCTCTATTTTATTAGGTACCACAACAATAATGATTATAAATACCCACATAAACATTTCAGCATAGTCTACTGTGCCTCTACAACCTCTAGGCAATCGAGCAAATTACTTGATTACAAGTGTTGCGTGTCACGATATATCTCGATAATCGACTGTCGAGATCTTGTCTACAATATTGTATGATAATCACAAGTTTAAAAACTTAACAGATCGACTTCAAATCCGATCGTGACCACATTATATGGGGCCACCCCTGAAATAAGCTCTATCGAACACAAAAAGAATTTTGAAAATCGGTTCACATTTGGCGGACATATTGCGTAACATACATAAAAAAATACAGACCAATTGAGGACCTTCTCCTTTTTGGAAGTCGGTCGAAAATAAACGCGGACACATGTTAGTGTCCGTAGACAAATAGAGAAAACTGTTATAGCACGATAAAAAGTGTAGATAAAATGTTCTCGCGGCGCGCATGCTAGGCGGGCAGGTATAATTTAAGAAATATAATATCAGAAAATAGACATTAGACTCTCGAAGCATAAGATCGAGAGAATTCTTACAAATTCTTTGAAAATTTGCAATGGCGAAATGTGCACTCAAATGGTGATGATAATGATACCAGAAAAATTATGGGTGCGTTGATGACCTTACAAGAAAGGTTATGGCATTATGGCTCTTATGAAATCAAGGGGGGTATTTAGGTGTCCAGAACATTTACTCACAGTATGATATGCCTTTACAAGTCACTTTTGTATGAGACAGTGGTAATAATAACATAACATAACATAAGCTCACGCCTGTATCCCCGAAGGGGTAGGCAGAGGCGCACTAGCGAACTAGAACACCCACATTTCGCCGAGCTTAGTTCCGTCCCAGATGTGATAGGGGGCGAGCCTATCGCCATATCGGGCACAAATTCCAGACTCCGGGCTGATATGGAAAAATCCAATATCACTTTACCCGACCCGGGGATCGAACCCGAGACCTCAGAACCGTAGTCGTACCGAAATACCATCACGCCACCGAGGCAGTCAATAATAACACATTGAAATAAAATTAGTTTTTAGATAATTCAGGGATTATTTAAATGTAATGATTAATCACATGTCCTTATCACACTCGGTGGGGTCGGCACAACCTATTTTCTTTAAGGATGCTCTCAATGTATTTTGACTTAACTCTTACGATTGGCCTTCTGCCTTACGTGAATTGGGGATCCATTCCCAGACAAAACGTGTCAAAAAACTCTCGATGCCCGACTTTGGAATGGCACCCAGGACCCCCCGCCAGTCCATAGCCCATCCCGGTAGACTAAAGAGACCCACACTATGTCTACAATTTTTTTCGACCGAATTTTCAAGATTCCTTTTGTGTTCAATAGAGCTTATCCCAAGGTTGTTCCCATAATTTAGTCAAGATCGATAAATTATAAAGTCAATTTTTATTAGAACTCGTCTACACAATAAACTTCTGGAGTAATTGCAAACGTCAGTGAAGCGACGCATCGATTTCTTCCAATTGGGGTTTTTGTTTTTCCATCTGCAATATTCTATGAAATGTCAATAGTTCAAGGGACACGCAGTCTGCTGATTCATGCGGGTTTGACGATTTTGACATCACAAGGATTGTGGTCGGATGAGTAATGTTAGGACTCACTTTAATAAGACGTACTGAAGACGTTTTCTTAATTATTGTACGTCATGGAAGATTTGTTAGTTATTTGGTTTGATGTGGTTTTGTGTTTACGGATATGATTGCGAGTAAATTTTTTTTACGTAGGGCTGATTTTTCGATAACGAAATTTTTTTGAGGGATATGTGATCTTCACCACCCATAGACACCCAAGACACCAAAAGAATCATGGGTGCGTTGCCAACCTAAAGGGAGGAAATGGAAGGGGAGGGAAAAAGGGATTGGGAAAGGAAGTGGGGAAAAGGGCCACCGGAAAAGGAAAAGAAAAGGCTTTGACAGCATATTATGTTTCATGCATTAATTGTCCAAAAAATTCCGCCAATATAATATCGATTATATGTCTCGGCGGCGTAGCTGTACTTCGGTACGACTTCCGTCCTGACGTCTTGGTTAGGATCTTCGTCTTGATATTGGATTTTCCAGTATTAGCCCGAAATTTTCATTTTTCTCATTTCATTTTTCTCATCTGAAATTTATGCCCAATATGACGATAACCCTAAACGCTGGTCTGACCAGGTGTCTGAGCAACTGGAAACGCCAGTCAACGTCGCTATCTACCAGGCTAAAGACCGCCTTAAATGGAAAAAACCATCGACGGAGTCCTTGCACGGAATCACGATCCTCAACAATCATGAGGGAACGATAAAGGAGGAGGAGGATGACGATAGGCTCCCCTATCACATCCGGAACGGAAATAAGCTCGGCGAAACGTGGGTGTTCTAGTTCGCTTCGGGATATAGGCATAGGCTTATGCATATATGTATGTACTACAAACAAAGGTAATATCACAAGCCCAGTGCAGAAAATCATCTTTGTCATACAAAAGTCGTACTAAAATATTGATAATTTATTATAATTGGCGTATAATGGTACATAGGTGAATCGTAACAGATTGCCTTATTATGCTTATTTAAATATTACAAAAAGAACTATGAATGCGAACAAGCTCAAATATGAGTCATTATTTAATTTTAGGATGATATCAGACGGAATACAATATTTCGGAATAGCACATACACATAACTTAAGCTCACGCCTGTATCCCCGAAGGGGTAGGGAGAGGCGCACTAGCGAACTAGAACACCCACATTTCGCCAGCTTAGTTCCGTCCCAGATGTGATAGGGGGCGAGCCTCTCGCCATATAGGGCACAAATTCCAGACTCCGGGCTGATATGGAAAAATCCAATACCACTTTGCCCGACGCGGGGATCGAACCCGAGACCTCAGAACCGTAGTCGTACCGAAATAGCACACGCCACCGAGGCAGTCATTTCGGAATAAATTACACTAATACTCGATTTTTTTTAGTACCTACATTGGACCTATGGGCTATATGCCCTTTCTAGAAACTAACTATATTTCGCTAATTTGCGACGACAGCGTCACATCTCGTAAACTTCGATTATACAAAAAAACGCTTTTAAAACTTTATTGTATAATCGAGAGTTTTGGGATATGACACCGTCGTCACAAAGGAGCGATTCCAACCGATTTGATTTAAGATTTAGATGAACACAATACCTTTTCGAATGATTGGAAAATGCTGTTCTTAGCTCAGTTATTATGTTTTTTTCCACCTGTCTTAATTTTATTAATGTAGCACACCCATTCAAGCAGGTTGCTTAGTTTTTCGAGTTATCCAAGTAAACCCATGAGTAATATCTAGTATATGAGATACATTAGAGTATTTAGCCTCCGTGAGTCGTTACACCTTTGACTCCTGTCCGCCAGTGCCTTTTACGACCATACCAGCCATCGACCGTGACCAACGCAGTTTATCATTGCGCCTCATCACGCCGTCTCTGTGGTACTTGCCTTTAAAAATCATAATCTTCAAAGCTACCATAAATGGCTCGGCTGGGCCAAATATTAAGATGTACGATTGGTGAATTTTTTGCGCGGTTTCCAGTCGACATGTCGATGTCGTGACGCGATGAATCTTCAGGGAGTTACGGCGTTTGTGTGCAGCCATTTTTGTTGATGTGAATGTTTAGAAACGTTCTTCTCATGATAATCGTTGGTTATGCAAATCTCAACCTGGATTTGGTGTTTAAAATTCACAATTAATTGTACCGAAACAGAGATGATTGGCGGCAGATAAAATATGTATGTAATTATTCTATTTTTGTGGTTTAATAAATTGCATATTGAACACCGAACTTATAAAAGTTCAAACACTTTCTACGTTTGGGATATTAATATAAGTGTTATAAAGGGTAATGAATTTGTAATTAAAAATTGTGATGCTTGGATTCAAAACAGTTTTCGTCACTTGCTTATTGCAAAATATTATGTGACGGCCAAAGAGGTTTATTACTAACAATAGAGGGGCTATCAAGTCTTGATACAAATAAACTATCTCAAACGTTAGTAACGCCATCTACAACTTTTACAATGCATTGCGCGTTATTACAATTTACACCCTAGAATGTTCTGTGAATGTTCAAGAATCACGTAAGATAATTTTATTGACTAAAATTTTTACGTTGGCACCACCTTGCGCGAGTACGTTTCAAATACGACTGAGTGACTTGTGACCACGAGGTCACAACTTTTTGATCACAAGTTTCGCGCTGTACCGGACTGCTCCCGAAAGGGTAATGTTTTATGATAAAATCAATAACCTTGGAGTTGCGTATAAACGATAAAACCCCGAAAATAGTCAATCTTACGGCAGGAATAGTCAAACACAAGGAACGCCTCGAAGTTTCCTTAAATTAATTTCACCAGCTTACCCAAGCGATGTCTCATTCCAGTACGTGTTAAAAGTGAAGTCGACTGATTCAATAGCGGCTAATTACACGTGCTTATGGCCAGTCATTCGCTTACTATGAATGCTCATTAAGCGTATGTTTTTCACGTAGGTGAGCCCGAGATAATTTGAATGGACGCGATCATAAAACCGACCATAAGTGCCGCTTCACGGTACCAAGAATTAACTTTTATAGCTCCTTTAACACGCGAAATTTGAATATTGTGTGAAAAACCGTCGATTTTCGAATGTTTTTTGTTATTATTTAGTGTTTATACAGTTACAAAAACTATGAATTAAAATTGAGCAATTTAGTTTTGTGGTTATTAAACGATTTAGTCCTGTCTTATAAAGATTGTTTGCTTGGCGCAGAGCTGTAGGGTAACTTTTGATACTCGATTCGATTGTGACTACGATTCGGTTTCATATATTGACTTAAAATTTCACCGAAATTAAGGTAAAAAGTGCACTATTGTCGCGTTAAATATTACTAAATGAGAAGTTCTCGAATGCGACATTAGCGCACTTTTAACTCGATTTCGGTGGGAATTGTAAATCGAATCGTAGTCAAAATCAAATCAACTCAGGGGGTTGGTTTTAAGCTTGTGATAATTCAAAAGCAACGCAAATCAAATATATCTTTTCGGTGATTGTTTCCAATGTAGAGTTTATACTATTCTGTAATAATTACATAACAATGCTCATGAATGGTATTTTCATATCCATTATTTTTCCTTCTGGAATTGATTGAGTTACTAAATGTAAAATTCAATTGAATAATTTTGTAACATTTATGCAGAAGGAAAATTGAGTTTGTGATTGATCGTATCTGTAATTTTGTATTGTCACGTCTCCGGAATAGAAAAAATGCTTTTAAATCTTGTAGAATTTGATTTAAAAAAATATGCCGCAACCAAAGTAAGCGTTACGTAATCTCTACATACTAAATCCACTATAAAACGACACAGAGTTACGTAATCTAGATCAACCATATGGAAATTAGCCCATGTCGTGTCTTTGTCTTTGCTCATCATACTTATAAATAATCTTAAAATAACATGTCATAATAACAGAAGCCGAAAATCATCATCAATTTACCGGTAAACAACGCACTGTGCCCGAAATGATTGGCGGTGGCGTACGTTTCGTGAGTGCAACACACGGTAGCGCCGCGAGCCACCCAGCGGTGTCATTTTCCCACCGTTAACGATGTTCGACTTAGTACCTTACTTTGTTAGTTATTTCCAAACTGGCTGAGAATTGTTATTATGTGTATCTAGTTTTAGAAGTAAAAATTCAGATGATGACACGTACCGCCGAATGTTCATACATCAATGTCACTTTAAATGTCGTTTAAGGCCTTATCTGTAAAATTATATGGCGAAAATTAATGTAAGAAGCCGTTAAGTTGAGTAGCGTTTGATCATCCAAGCGGTAGTCGAGAGTTGTGAACAATGACGATATTCGCAATTTGAAATAAAATTTTCCCATCGGGCCGTCACCTCCGCGCTACCTGTTCATTCAGTGAGCGCACGTGGCGTGGTGGGGGCGAGCACACCTTCCGCGTAACACTATCAGTAGTTTCCGCACCCACTCGCCGGCGCAGTTGCTAAACGCACCCGCTCTTGTTCGCACGCAACGTTGACACATCTAGAGTCTTTTGATCTACGTCTTGTGACAGTGCATCCTAGTACAAGTTTGTGACAGTGCTCGTCGCTCTTAAGCTTTTTTTTTCTTCTCGATAGTTGTAAAGGTACGTGTTTTAATGTTTCTTTGCGGATTTTTAGTAGCAATAAATTAAGTTGATTATGTTTTTGTCCGTTCGAATTTGATATTTAAATACTTGACACGAAGTGTTAATGTCTGAGTAGAACAATTCTATTGTGTATTTGATCGTTGTATTATTTTGTCTGGTGGCGGGACTTAGTAGTAGCGTCCATTAACTTTTCATTAGGGTTCATTTCGAATGTAGAGTGAGACGAAAAATTTAATCGTCGCGTACACAAACACGGCACACATACTCTCACTTACACTGAAACATGAACTCTAACACGCACACAATAAAGTCCACATTCCATGCGCACACCACATTTGATAACTTATCATTGTACAGGCGCTCAAGCCCCGCCCGTCGTAAGCATCACATCTTAGTCCAGACAAAATGTTCGCCGTGATGCAAATTGACGAAGAGCACACACGGGATTTCAGACGCAAACTGCGCCCAAAATGCGAGTTCGTCTGCAAGTACTGCCAACGTCGGTTCACCAAGTCCTACAACCTGATGATCCACGAACGCACCCATAAGAGCCCGGAGCTGTCTTTCAGCTGCGAAGTATGCGGGAAGAGCTTCAAGCGGCAAGACAATCTGCGCCAGCACAGGTGAGTTATTTATTTTTTAAATTTCGAATACAAAAGTAACTTTGGCCGTTCCTTGATTTGGTTTTATGCCAGATTTTTTTCCATTAGAAATGAATTATTTTATTAGATTTTTAATTTAATTATATGGTAATTTGATTTAATAAGGTACTAATACCAAATTGGTGCAGATTATTAATCGGACAATATTAACAATTTAAATAATACTTTTAATAATATTTTTTTTATTAATTACCTTATTTTTTAAGAACACAATAATGCACATTAATTAGAATGTACAGGCACTATTTATGCAAAATCATTTGATACATAGTTAACAATTATTTTGTTTTTAATCATTTAATGCGAATAATATGAAACTAAAAATAAATAGCATTTATACGAGCTATATGGGAAGGTCTTTAATTGAAATGAAATCAAAAATATTTATGAAATTGTCATTCCTCAATACGATCTAAATACCCAATTCAATAGCTACTGAGTTTATGACCAATATTATTATGACCTCTTTTTAAATCGTGTGCAATTAATTATCCTATGGTAGCCTCATTATTTTCCAGAGGGGGTTGACGTCAGGTAGGTAGCCGGTCTTAAGTCCCACATTAAGGTGGGAAAGGGCATCATTAGCATTACTTAAATAGCTTCTGTGTCAAAGGATGATAGACACTATATACTCATCGATATTATAGAAAGATATAGCTAGAAGCTGCGCATAGATTCGGATTTTTTTATTGTCATTTGAAAATAAATTATACCGCCGGGCTATATTTTTAAAAGGATTTGAAAAAATCCTCCAAAATTATTTTGTCTACGTACTTATAGGGATCGAACCCACGTCCATCGCGTGGAACGTGATTGTGATACGAAGCGTATATTACACAGGGTTACTTGGTTTCCAAGTTCGAAACCTTCAACCAGGAACTGAACCAAAAACTCGGAATATAGATAATTAGGTCAACATAATCAAGTGGAAAGTACCTATTTCAATATTTTCAATACACTCATGGAAATTACTAATTATTTCATTGTAATTAATTAATTACCTACTAGAGCGCGTAAACCGCAACCGATTACATTGGTCTGTAAAGCAGAGACTTAAAATTATTATAAATCATAATTAATAGATCCAAATGGCATGCTTCTTTAGAAAAGCTTACGAAATGTATATTAAACTATTTTAAATACAGAATAAGGTAATGGTCAATTTAAATAAAACGGAAAACTTTTATTGTCTAATAATGGTACTATCGATTGCTAAATACAAATAGGTAAATGTAAATACATAATCGAACTAATAATTATTTTAGATCGATAACTTAAACACTTCTTTCCTCGGATTTGAATTCATGAGATCTCACGGTTATTTCAAGTACGTTGCCACTAAGCCACCGAGGTGACAAAAGATTCCATTATACTAGAACCAAAAAGCTAATCCGATCCAGAATAACGGCGACCCACATAGGCGTGGATCAGGTGACAAGGCTGTGGTTGTCAGGCTCGACCTTTATTAGGGTCTGGCCTATCACGGAACCACTGAGGTGTTATGTACCATAGCACTTAATCAACTACGTACTACTGTTACACAAGATTCTAAGACCGCAACATACGGTTTTGATGCATAAACGCGGCTTGTGCAACGTTAGCTGAATTGATTATTAGAAAGCTTAATTTTCATTAAACACACATACTAAATACACCTTCTAATGTTGAGGTGTCCATTTCAATTGAAGGAAAAATGTGTCCCCTGTAAATAACAGTGACAAAACACCAACGACACAAATGTTTAATAAATCTCAACCTTTTTTGCTTAACTTTTTTTGCGAGATATAGAAACTCTTTGGTCTCACTTGCCCGTAAAACCAATAGCATCGGATTTAATTTAAATTAAAAAGAATACTGGCTAAAGAATAAGTTAACTAATTTAAAAAGAAAACACTACAGTTTTTCTGCCAGCACGTCGAATTTTAAAATTAGAACGTTCTTTGTCAATGAAATAATTTACATCCCACATGTCAAACAGTTACAAGGAGACGTAACTCTGTGGTGACATTGGGCTGTAAACAGAAGAGCTCGTAATAAAACCATCACTTATCTAATCTGTGTTGTGAAACACTTTATTGTCTGTATTATGATTAGCACGGTGTACAGAGTATATTTCCACATTTTTATTAATATTCGGTTAATAATGCACTGTGAGTTTATTGTTCAGTGCCATCGGCTTAGTGCGTATAAATAACAAACGACAGGTGTTAAGTACACACAGTGTAGAGCCATTTGTAATATAAAATGTATTGATATGAGAGTAATCAGTGAACCTAGTGACTATTGTTGTGATTTTAAACCAATGTAGTTGTGGTACAACACAGGAAGACTATTAAATTACTTGGCTGCCCCGAAATTAGTTAAAAACGGAACTTCGCAGCTATTGTTTTGTGAGACTTAAGACTTGCATCTATTAGGAAATAGTTTGCGGCTGTCAGCTAGCTGAGTGAGCTATACATTATGCAAATATAAACTCTAGTTTGCCACCGAATATATCAAATTGCACGGGTGCTTTCGCTTCATAATGTTATTGGATATTCTATGCCATCGTTGGAAATCGGCTGCTGACTGAGTTGGCAGGAGAAAGCCGCAATCAACGTACAGCAGGTAGGAGTTGTATGAATGTCCTATCTAAAATTTTTGTCAGTTTCCGTGGCGCAGTAAGCAACTTGCCAGCTGTGAAGCGAGAGACTACGAATTAAATCCCCGCAAAAATAGTAGTTCCGGGTCTGGGTATTGTGAGACCGAAATTCTCTTGCAGTTTCTGATATCCATGAGTATGACACAAGACTCGTATCTAAGCGTAAATTATAACAATTTTAAGAAACAAAATAACAGAATTCCAACCAGCCAGCAAATAACTCGTTATTTTGTAATGTGTCAGATAAAACAGGAACGTAACTTTGTTAGTAGCAAGTAAGTTGTGCCAGAGTACTGACGAATCATAAGATAAAGTGGGTTTACATCTCGGATAAGTAGGATACTGGTTAAGCCTAAAATCCCCTTGGAACATCTGATCAGATAAAAAACAATGAAATTACGCTTGTACCTACTATAACAGAAACTCAATGTCATAATTTCGTATTAAACTATATTAGCTTTTCCCGCATTCGATTAGCGTGATTCGCTTTCGGTAGTTTACGTCTAGAAGTAGTGAAAGGGTGTATCTACAAGAGTGTATCTATAAGGTATCTCTATAGGGTGTATCTACAAATGATATTACTTAGCAAATCAGACAGAAGCAGTAGTGACTTGCTGTTTGCTTTAAGAAGTGACAGATTTCCGAAGACCTAAATGACAACGGCTCTATTTCTTCTCTTTCTACTATAGATACAGACTGTCATGGCACTAGATTTCTAGATATCTGCTCGTCTGTCTTCGTAAATTAAAAAGTGGCGCAATTTTTATAATTAATTTCGTTCGGAATTCTTATCATTTCTTTCCAAGACTGATTACCGTTTGATTTGTCACCAAGTTCATTAAACTTGACAGCATACGTGTCAGGTGACAGTCAAATTAACATACAATGGTGTGGAAGCTGCTGACGGTAGACCCCGACCTCCGACACCCATGTAGATCTGTCCAAATCAAAATTCACTGAGATTTTGTCACCTGTGTAAGAAACAATAAGCGTCGCGCCAGTCATGATCACTGCTGTAGATTTACTATCGTTAATATGAATTCATACAAATTTTTCGTGGCTACACCAAATGCGTTGAATTAAAAAAATCTTTCTAAAAATTTTACCCAATTTAATTTAATAAAGGTCGATCTGGAAATCTTTCGGGGAGGCCTATGTTCAGCAGTGGATCCTATGGCTGATGATGATGATGATAAATATCCAACAATCGTATACATGAGTCGATACTAGGATACGAGTCTTGTATCGTGGGTATCAGGAACTACGAGAGATTTTCAGTTTCACAACATCCAGATCTGGATCGAAATATTAACTTTGAAATAAAACTATTTTTACGGATTCTATCACGTCTTCATCTTTTAATTTTTATCCCCGAAGTTCGGCTTTGCAGTCTTCGTGGTCACGGGTCGGACTGAGGTGTCATTTGTCCATTAAACTTAAGAAATCAGAAATATTAACTGTCAGATACACTCTATATTTCTTTTTCTTTATTATAGTTACATCCTTGTCTTTCAATGTTTTAGTCAAAGGTTTATGCTAAAAGTCTTTATGTGATCAAATATCATAGGGCTCCCTACATGTCTAAAGTTTTTAAATGGGGTCAGTCTTCGTAACCGCAAGTTGGCTTACGACACTAGGTGCTGTATAGCATTTTAAAGTGCAGTGGGTGCTAACATTTCACCAACGGTATTCTTGGATATGATGCGAGACGCAGGATTTGTTATACTCGGAAATATATCTCTAGACTAGAAATAGAATACAAGGAACCGACCTTTGACACTCGAATCGAATTTGACTTCGATTCGACTTCGGTTAGTGACTTAAAATTGCAAAATTTCACCGAAATAGAGTCAAAAAGTGCACTAATGTCACGTTACTAATTACCAAATGACAACGAATGTAATGCAACATTAGCGTACTTTTTAACTCGATTTCTGTGAAATTTTAAGTCAATAAATGAAACCGAACCTAAGTCAAATTCGAATTGGGAGTCAGGGGGTAGGCCTCGTTCATTGCTATAAGACAAAATAAAACTGTCTGATACCAAGGTACCTTTTATACTTCTTTCAATGATGATTTCTGGTTTTTCATTGAACTTGGAAATGCATAGTCATAGCAAGTAGGAATGCCAAAATAAGGCACACATTCGTGAGTAATGACCGGTGTTGATGCGACAGCCCGTACCATCGCTGCATCGTTTGCAAAACAAACACACGAAATGTCGTGTGCAATAAAACTGTTGGAACGGGCGGGAGCGTGTATATGTGCATGCGTACTACATTCCGTGTGAAAAGACTTGAGGACCGCCATCTCAGCTACCGCGAGATCGCTAGATCGGCCCGTGCACGACCCGAACGCGTGACGTGGCCGTGTGTTAACGGTGCTTAATGGGCCCTAATGCTTCCGAAACTGTGCGAACGCTGACGGTAGCCCGCGAGAGCGAGCCACACGTGACTACCACGGTATAATTTGCAGTTTATGCGCCCACCATACATGGCACAACAATGTGTACCCCGCTTAACAGTACTGCGAAATTGCCGCAATTTGTCTGTTATTGTTCGATCGGATTTGAAATATTTCGAACACTCGTGGAGTGCCCTTTTAGAAAATATTACTCATTGACTCATCTACCCTTAGTTATGAAATACATCTATCTTTCTTTATATCTGAAGACTATTTAGAAACATCTTACTTCAAAGAATTAGTACAATACTTTTCAAGCAGTACATACAATGCTGCTAGGAAAACTTTTGATAGAAAACGTTATACTGCACATAACAGCAAACCTAAAGAACAAACCAAACTTAATTTTGCTACATATATAGAAGCTACAAATACAATAGATAAATTGATTAAAATATCCAATAATCTAATGAGAGTTCAGATTGCAGCAGACGATCCCAGCCAAAACCTTCAATTCTATAGTTGCAGATGCAAGTAGCATTTCAATACCGATATCTTCATCAAAGCACCGGCGATATTACTGAACATCGCACGAGATGATGGATAATGAGGGATTGCGTGTGAAACGTCAGTACTGTACGATACGTGAGCGCCCTCGGCGTACAAGTACCGCTACTGATTGTTTTGCTAAGTGTTATGGGCTGCGTACTGGTCATGTCTTCCCGATCTGTGTCGTGAACTTCCATTATTTCCTTGTTTTCGACCGATTTCAAAAAAGGAGAAGGTCCTCAATTCGTCTGTATTTTATGTATGTTACGCGATATCTTCGCCGAATGTGGACCGATTTTCGAAATTATTTTTGTGTTCGATAGAGCTTGTTTCAAGGGTCAATATGGTCTCGTATGAATTTGGTCACGATCGGTTAAGTTTTGAAGTAATTATTAATTTTTATACTCTCCCTGGATTCGATTTACCGTACAAAGACAAATTGTTTCATGGATATATTTCGGAGTTTGATGTGGCGAGACCATGTCTCGTAGTTCCTGCCAAATACGATATAACTAGTTTTAAACTTTTATGAGATTACAATTGTGGCTGCTTGGGAATATTTATTTGCATTTAGGGTACATATTTTGCATTCTTGTCTTTTGTGTTTATCATCAAACTTTGGTTCGATCCACTTTGTAATTTATTCCTTGATATATATTTTGATATTTTTAATTAGGGTTATCATCCAGATGTAACTCTTCAACATGCCTAGCTTTGGAAGAAGTGGTTAAAATTTTGTCAAAACAAACAACAAAATTAATCAAATTGAAATCCCGTTCCGAAACTACATTAATTATATCCAAAGCATTACCCAGTTGGCTCTCATGTCCTTGTTTATTTATAGCTTAATGGAAAACAATACATCTCGCTTAATTACGATTCTAAATCGAGAGCGCGATGTCCCATTTAGTTAGCGCATTGGGTCATCGGCGCAGGCCCTATCTCCGGACCATCGATTCTCAATAGGTCGATACGTTCGATTCACGACTCGCATCGAGTTGATATATCGATTATTGCCTATTAACGATTATAATGGTTGTAAACATTCCGGAATTTAAACTAGTGTTTCTACTATTAAATTATTTTAATTAACTCTGACCTGACCTTAGGTGTCTTGCAAAGTTTCTAGGATAGTAGCTATGGCTTCTTGTTTTCTGATAGCATTAACAGTACTGCATAAGATTAGCAATAAATACAACTATGAAACTCTTATACGCCATTTTGACAGCTTCCGTGGTGCAGCGGGCGAGTAGCCGACTGTGAAGCGAGAGGCCGCGGGTTCGATTCCCGCATTGAGACAAATGTTTGTGTGGCCCACAGATATTTGTTTCAAATCTGTGTGTTGTGAGACCGAAAGTCTCTCATAGTCTCTGACACCCACGATACAGGTTATACCTAGTGTGGGGTCAGGACTAGGTGTGTGACTGTTGGGTGTATTTATTTATGACATTGTTGTTTAACGCGATCGAAATACTTACTTTAAAAAAATATGAAAATCTATCAAGAGTTAGAAATTAAATACAGTTCCCGTCTTGAGACTAGTACCCGTAAAATAAGTTAATTGATCATTTTCTATAATAAGGATTCTATTGTTTTATTATTTATCTTTGTGGATATATTGGGCCTTACTTATAAAATTATTTACGCGCCTCTTAAGCAATAGTTTGTCCCTTTCATTTTCAAAAAATATAACGCGAGGAAAAAAGTGACAAACTATTCTTAAAGATACGAAGCGCAGAAAGGTTTTTATAAGTAAGGGGCATTATCTGTTACAAAACCATTCGAATTATCCATAATCCTCGCAAATAGATTTTAATAGAGCAAAACACAGTTGAGGCTTGTACCTTCAAGTAATGTTATTGATGGAATATTAGCATAGAGCAAAGTTCGTGCGTACTTTAGCAAATGCCAAACGCGAATATATTTAAAAACATCTACCGCTATAAACTTTGGCATCGTTACAAATTGCCTTCCGAATGATTTGCACTCGACTAGATAGATCACAGAGTGTTACTGTTTAAGTATTTATTGCAATATCGTAATTGATTGCATTCGACATTTTATAATTATTATCAATATTTCTATCTAACAATATTGACTTTGATCATACTAGACGTGGCTAATGGAATTGATAATCTATGATTAATGATTTAATTAATGAAAACGAAAAAAATAAAATGATTTGTCTAAATTTTGTTTTGATAAAATAATGCATATTTGAAATCAAATTAAATAAATAATGTAAAATCGAAATCAGCCAGTATTATAATGAAACATTTGAAAAAGGAATGAATCTTAAATGGAAAGGTTAAATGATGGTAAAGTCACAGATGCGCTTAATTACCACACGTATCTGACACACAATAGTAGGCGAATCGCGTCTAGCGCCTTCGAGGTGCCGAACGCGGTTAATTAGGCACCCCTGAGAAATGTTCTCGCTATACAGAATGATCTCGTTTGAATAGTACTAAATGATAGTTAACATAGCATTAAATGATTCAGTTTGAAAAATATTAATTCGAATTGTGCCAAAGTGGGCCTATCGTTTGGTAGATCTGATTTAAAAAAATGTTTGTAATTTTATAACCTTAAATATAAATCTGATTTTTTTTTAATATCTACTGTATTGCATAACAGTTAAATGATGTTTTAAGTGTTATAATGTTATCTTTGCTTATACTTGTTTAGTCGTGATGAAAAAATGAAGAATAACATTCAATTTGTAAATTGAAATCAATAAAGTTTTCTTATTTGAATAAATCAATTTAATTGAATTTCTCGAAATGATTTGCAAAACAATCATGCTGTATATAAAAACAAAGAGACGGTTCCCACAGTCGCACATACAGGGTGCGCGATCACGAACTAACCTAGTCTTGTATCGCAAGGAAGTGTATAAATGCCGGTGCTGTCACCTACGGCCTTTACACTGTTGTCTGCGTATCGACACATCTCGACACTTCGAGTTCGATTCGTAAACCATTAGTAGTAACTTTTTCTTCAAATTGTTTTAGAATCTAAACGCAAAGGAAACTTTTTGTTCAGCCTTTATGATCTTTATTTTTTATTGAACTAAGGGTCATAATTGCTGCATAATTTGTTTCCGCGTCTGTTTCGGTTGTTAATGTTATAAAGAATTAAAAAGGTACAATTATCTTTTATAATACGTGTTCACGGACACATTCAAGTTAATATCTCCATCACGATCATGTGTAATTTGACTTGATGACATTTCATTTAACTTTTGCAACACTTGTTCATATAACCTTTAACTAAATGTATTTTAGCACACTTCTGACACTTCTTTCTTCAAAAATGTAAATAATGCAATAACGTCATCATTTGTTTTAAGGCTTTTGGTGTCAATTGAATAATTAATGACTGCCTCGGTGGCGTGGTTGTATTTCGGTACGACTACCGTCCTGAGGTCTCGGGTTCGATCCCCGGGTCGGGTAAATAGATATTGGATTTTTTTCATATCAGACCGGAGTCTGGAATTTAAGCCCGATATGGCGATAGGCTCGTCCCCTATCACATCTGGGACGGAACTAAACTGGGCGAAATAGGGTTGTTCTAGTTCGCTAGGGCGCTTCTGCCTAGCCCTTGGGGGATACAGGCGTGAGCTAATGTTATGTGTGTGTTATGTTATGTGAATAATTAATTTCGACATTCCCAGTATTTTTCAATGTATAATAGACATAATTCACAATAGTCACAGTGGAAATTATATATAACTAATAATTGATTAATATTTCTTTGTTACATTATGTCTGTAAAATGGCTGATGTCCGAAGTCTTAAAATAATTTTACCGTCAAATTGAGCCTTTTGTGGGTTTTAAGGAACGTGCTGTCTGCGCTTTGGACAGTAATCCTTTTAAAATGTTAAAACTGTTCTTTGTGCTGCGGTTTAACAAAAAATGTCAAACAACTTTTTGGTACAACTTCGTTTTAAATACATTCATACTTGAGGATTAAAACGGAATTTCGAATTAAAAATAAACAACAGATACTTTTTTTCCTAATTGACAAACTAATATCTTTTGTTATTAATTTTTGAGGTATTGGCTAACAAATTTTAAATGCACTTTTTTCTCACCTATTATAAATCATAACATAAACTACTAAATACTAACATAATATGTTATGATTTAGTCCAAACATTATTTTCCAATATTCATGTAAATAAAAACTATATTTAATTGCACTGAAGAACAGTTATATTTTGAATTAATACGTTTTAAACAATTGATTAACTTGTTGTTTAACAGTTGTATGTTGTAATTGGTATTTCACAGCCTCCGTGGCGCAGTGGGCGGATAGCCGGCTGGGGAACGAAAGACCATGGGTTCGATTCCCGCACCGACAAATGTTTGTATGGTCAGATATTTGTTTCGGGTCTGGTTGATGTGGGACCGTAAGTCTCTCGTAATTCGTGATACTTACACAGGTTAAACCCACTGTGGATAATTTTTGACACTCGATTCGATGGCGACTACGATTCGATTTTATTTATTAATTTAATTCCACAGAGTTAAAAAGTGCGCTAATGTCGCATTCGATTCGAGAACTTGTCATTTGGTAATGTTTTACGCGACATTAGTGCACTATTTACCGCGATTTCGGTGGATTTAATTCATGAATGAAACCGAATTGAAGTCAAAATCGAATTGAGTTTCAAAAGTTAGGGGTCAGGACTATGTGTGTATGGGTGTATTTATAACATTTTTTTCTCAATTGTTGTAGATGTAGTCAATGCTTGTGGCGGTGAAGGTGATGGAAGCACGATCCAACCACAGCGGTCTCTCTTACACTATAGAGTAAGGATATGTTTTATTCATTTTAACCATCAATATATTATACCCTAGATGCACAGTTCTTTGCAAATATCCTCCTAAAAAGTGGTCTCAGGAATAAAACAAAGAAAAAGATCACAGTTCTACTTAAATCAACACAAATATAACCCTATGCACGTGTAATAAAATAGCTTTTTAAACGAAATGAGCAAGCGTTCTGCGTCGGACTGTATGCAAAACGAGTGCTTTAGCACTCCTTTGCTGTCCCATTTTTCGAGCGTCAACTGTGTATCTAGGTAAATAATATATCGATGATTTTAACAATAATAATAAAATCAACTTACCTTGACAGGTGTCACCCTTGTGTTATTACATGTAAGTATGCATTAATGAAGAGGACCGCGAATCGATATAATTTAATATTTACGGTGGTCGTGCTGTTGTATAATTACCCTACAAGCATTTGGGGTTATATTAACAGTTTTTGGATTACCTTTTTACATTTAAAAAGTATTAAAACGATGTAAATAAAAATATTACACTGTATAGTGTACACATAAACGTAACATTTGAATAATGATTTCTTAGGTTAACGCGAATGTTATTTATTGAAATAAAACTATTTTTACGGATTCTATCACGATTTGGTTTTAATTTTTATGCCTGAGGTTTCGAAAGCTATGCAGCCTTCGTGGTCACGGTTTGGACTGAACGACGAAACGTCGGGCATGAAAATTAAAACCAAATCGTGATAGAATCCGTAAAAATAGTTTTATTTCAACGAGTAACATTTGGAGTTAATACTATTGGGCCTTACTTATAAAACATTTCTGCTTATCTTTAAGAATGGTTTATTACTTTTTCCTTGCGTTTGTTTGAAAATAAAAGGGACAAGCTATTCTTAAATATAAGAAGCACTTAAATGTTTTAATGTATATATAGTGTATCAATCGGCTCGAAGGAGCCAGTCCACCGCTGGTCTAATTTGGCAATAAAAGGAGTAATCCTACCAAGATGAAAAAAAAAATAAGTAAGAGGCGTTTATGTCACTTATATGTTATTAACTGACAAATTATTTGTTACAGAGAAATACACTACAACCCTAACAAGGAGACCATGTATTTAAGATGGTGACACGTCATAAGGATGACGTCACGCTACACCACCTATAGCGTAATATTTACACAACAGTATTCGTGCTCGATCATCAACACCGCCAGAATGGGATAATGCAATGAATTAAAATTTAACAAACTTATCTTTCGGTTTCCGTTTCTCCCGCAACTTGTAAATGTATGTTGACTACACAACCGTTAAATTTCAAACTGGCTGGTTCACTCTAATCCAATTAAATCGTTAAATGCTAACGTGATTAACAATTCAATTGTTAACACGTTATTTCAATTTATAATCTACAGCATTTTATACTTTCTGAAATGATTTTTACATGGTTTTTTAATCAGTTAATAATCTTGATTAGTGTGAATCAGCTGCATTGTTATTTAATATTTTTCGTAAAATCTTTTCCTGAATAAAATTGGTCTTTCCAAAATTTTCCACGTAATGTTCTGGTGATTTGTAAATAGTATTTATTAGATATAAGACGGTAGCATTTAAACAGCTTAATTGCTTAGCATTATATATTATAATGTAAAAATAATATTTATATAATATTTAAAATATTGTTATTTCTAATACGTGGGACGTATGCAGTTCTAAATTCATTGACTTCGACAGAACAAAATGATTTTCCAATCGTGTTATTTATTTAATTTTAGTGCTTTATAACATTCCATTAATCGCTTATTATTATTAATGTATAATATCAGGGTTGTTCCTAATAACTATGGGTAGAGATGTTATAAGATTAGAACTAAGAAGAATTGTAAGGAAATCTACACTATTGGATTAATACATATTTTAGAAAACACAATAGTCGTATAAAAAAGTTCATACGCTAAATAATGAAAGTTTAATTTATTTGCATTTTTTTGCATAATTGAATTATTTTGAATGAATTGAATTTAATAAAATTTAAATTAACCATACACAACATTGCGAAGTAAATTGACTTGGTTTCTCATATGATTGAAATTATGCTTATAGAGCCAAGATATAAGTGTAGATTTTCGAGATGTTTTAACGAATGAGCCAAGTTGAATTAAGAGGGTATTTTAATAATGTGTACGCTTTTATATCGCAGATTAAATAACTAAGACAGCAAAAAATGTGAAGAAAACATGCTGTTTTCAATTTATAAATGTCAATTCTCATTTTTATGATAAAAAAACATTTAGGTTTTTTATAATTGAAAAAAATATATGACAAATTAATAAAAAAATGTATTATATTGATATTTTTAAATATGAAAATAAGGGCCTGGTTGCAAACTTTACTGTATTTCGTTATTTGCGAAGTAATTGTAAGGTTCTAAAATTAATTTCTAATTCACATTTTCTGTCTTTATATATTTTAAATACAAGTTAAAAACGCTTGTTGAAGCCACGCTACGGAAGACTTACTTCATAAATATTTGACAAAAGGCATTAAGCCGTTTTTCCTGAAAGTGTGCTTTAAAGATGTTTGGTGATTCTTTTAATATTCCATGTGCCAATATGATTAGAGGAGACTCTATCATTAGCTATATGTCTATTTAGTTTTAGGGCTATTTACACATGAGCGTTTTGTACACCAACCGCCGCGTTTCATGCAAACGCTCAGTGTAAATAGAGCCTTAGATGTAAAAACATATAATTGATTATATTTTTATATTATGTATGTATTCCATTAAATTGTAAATCAATGATAATAAATTGATTGATTAATAATGATTTTTTATTTGTATAATGTTATTTTTGGTGATTCATCAGAGCTTAGTCATCTTAAAGTGTGTCAGTGAGTCACCAAAAAATTAATTCCGTACTAAGAATCATCTATCGAGTTTTAACATCTTTATTTTCGAATATATAATATTCAAGAACAAGGAAAAATTAGTTGATACCTTTCGAAACTTAATAACTTAGTCGCTGGACGTCGGTAGCTTCTAAGGCAGCGGTCTCGAACTCAGCGGGCGGAGAGCGGCGCGTTCCAATGCATAGATTGAAATGGAACTGACCTCGAAGGCAGCGGCGCGACAACCGGTCTAGCTATACGTTGCCGCGCCGCTCACCACGCTGCAACCGCCGCTGAATTCGTGTCCGCAGTCTAACAGGTCTGGAAATCTTTGGTGGAGGCCTATGTTCAGTAGTGGAAGTTTTAATGTAAATTAAGTATTTACATAAAATAAATCTGTGTTAATTTTTTATTTACTTTTTTTATAGCAGAGACTGGCAAACGAGCAGATGGGTCACTTGATTGTAAGTGATTTCCACCGCCCATAGACACCCAAGACATAAAAACAATCATGGGTGCGTCGTCAATCAAAAGGAAGGAAATAGGGATTTGAAAAGGGAAGGGGGGAATTAGGCCACTGGAAATCTCACTTACTAAACGAAACGCGACAACGAGCTGCCACTTTAGGTGGATTTTATGTGAAACAGTGGTATCGAGCAGGCCCTTGCGTGCTGTAGACGTAAATGTCTACAGCGTGGCTCTACTACTTAAACTCCACTTGTCCTTTATTATTAGACATATCACTTTACTCAATACATCAATGTAACATGTTTAAAAAATAGATACTATCTAATCAACTAATGCTATACTAAATATTTGACAAATATTATTTTTACCAAGAATTTTGTTGAATTTTGTTTGAACAATTTTAGGCAAGGAATATGATCAAGCCTAAAAAAGCTGATAGGTATTATTAAAATAGATTATTAGAGGGATATTTATTATAAATATTATAAACATAAGTGATTCCATGCAATAATAAGAAATACACTTAGGTTAAAAAAAAATATTTTTTATTCATTTCTAAAATAATTGAAGTCGACTTTCCCTGATGGCTGATAAAAATCTAATTAAAACACGAAACGAAAACGAAAATGTATTCAGGTCTTCAAAGGACCTATCTTAGGCTGAGATCTACTGAGCGAACTTCGCCTAAGTCTAAAGATTTGAATTTTTTAAATCGAACTTTGACTTAATCCGAGTCATTTTTCTACAAGAAAATCCTGACTGAGGTCGTTTCTTCGACTTAGATTTAGTCGAAGTTCGCTCTATAGATCTCAGCCTTACCCAAGTTACTATTTGTAAAGATAAGGACATATAACGTTGAGACTACAGTCATAGATCATCGCCATTCGGGAGCACCAACGATGTCACCGAACTATGGGCACATCTCTAATTTACGGTAAGTGAGCTCAATCTGTCACCAGACTTAGAGCTTCTGGTTTCAAGTAATGTGACTCACGTCACATGTATGAGCAAATAGAAAAATAAAATGTGTTGTTTATTTACCTTCGCCTAATCCTGAACGACATCACAGAAAATATGTCAATACTAAAATCCACAGTTAATAGGAAACAGGAAAACATATTTTAAAATCAATAACTTATAATTTCTAATACTGCATGTTGGGAAGATAATATGATCTAGGAACAATGAAACACAAATCTCTCCTATTCCACTTGGGAGGATGATATCGACTTCAATTGTATTTCCTAAACAGAACACAGCTATTGCTAATCGGTGTTTTCCAAATTTTTCCTCGAAATTGCCACTCGAAACTAGAGTAACAAGTTAAAGGACAAAAAACATAGAACAAATTTAATTTCCAGCTATCCTATTCCTTCAAAAATTCTCTTTAATCACCGGTTCCGAAATCTTGTGCAGAATCGAGAGCATCGCACGTTAGCATATAAATGCGTAAATAAATTCCACCAGAGTTGATCGGAGGGTCATGTTCGGAACTGGTTTGCGCGTAACGCGGTTGCCAGACGGCGGGGCACCGCTCGGCGCTTACTCATCGCTGTCTAAACGTGTATTGACAATGATACCGCTCGTGTCTACAGGCTTTTATAATTGTTTTATAGGTTATTTATGTACATTTTCATAATATTCAACTAAATTATGCCCATTTCTTAGCCAATTTCCAAAATTATTTCTTGCTGAATGTTTAATGTACTAAAGTACTGTAGTTTAATGTACACAAGAAATGTCGTTTGTACTATCAGCTTTTTCGGGATTCTTCAGCAATTCTTTGGGTATTTCTAAAATATTTTATCTTTATTTCCACTTAAATGTTTTGTGCCGTTGTTGTTGGTAGATATATATATCTTCTTAGTTAATTTGAATATATTAAAATAGGTCGTGAGTGACGTCAACTGACATGTTCTAACTTGTATTGAAGAGTAGGTTGCTGTTAGAGATGGAAAATGATCAGAATATAAAAAATATTATGCAATAATGTGGACTAAGATTTAAAATAAAGCTTTGAATATGAATACTTACTAAAATTAGCCACTTTGGTGAACTATTCCGGACACGATTGAAGAAAGTAAGGAAAAATAAACTGTGAACACGTTATATAGATGTACAATTTTAATTTGATCGCTTCGTGAGCATTTAACAGGTGGTCCTTTTAACCGAATATATGTATTTATATGAATGAACATTTAAATACTTGTATAGCTAACAAGGGCTTTATAAGTACGGCGAAATGTGGGTTTTCCAGGTGCGCCTCTGCCTACCCTTTCGGGGATACAAGAGATTATGTTGAAAAAAATCTTAATAAATTATAGTCTACCACATCCATGTGTACTATCTAATTTTGCAACCTAAGATAGTAGGTATCCTCGGAAGCCGGCGTGAAAGCTAAGTTTTTAGCCGAGTTCCCACGGCACTAGCCCGGGTGAGGGTATGCAAGTCATTCAGCCTTTGTTTGTCACGACGGGCGTGTTTGAATATTTTTTTACTAACTCCAAATGTCATGTAAATGGCAATAGTAAGCATGTTTCCTGATAAGACCTTCGGAGGTGACTGTTGCTAAATGTCCTTTGTTGGTAAATTCTCTTTATTATGCTTGGATTAAATTGAAATGTATAATAAAAACATGTACCTACTTACGTACTTCTCCTTAAAGCATATTTCTGTTACTTGTAATTTTGAATTATTAATAATAATGTAATAAAAATATTAGCCCTGTAATATTACTGTCCCACTTCTGGGCACGGGCCTCCTCTACTAATGAGAGGGGTCAAGCCTTAGTCTCTCACGCTGGCCTAATACGGGTTGGTAGACAACACCTTCGAATTTCTTGTGGAGAAATTCTAGGGTAGGTATGCAGGTTTCCTTACGATTTCTTCCCTCATCGTTATAAGAAGCGATAATTCACAATGAAAACATATTTAACATAGAAAAGTCACAAGTATATGGTCTTTTTTGGGATTAGTCTCGAACCTCCGGTCCTCGTCTCGGCAGTCCGTACCATTCACAACTGAGGTATCACTGCTCGATATAAATATATGCTGCTAAAGAAATGCTACGTTTATTTGAAACAATGCAACGGCAGTGAATATAAAGAGGCGAGTGGTTAGATTTTAGAGCGTTCTTGCGCTCTGTCCTTACTTTCCAGCTTTGGGTAAGGAATTGAGTGGAATTGACGCTATTTTTATTGCGGCTTTATTATAATACAGACTGGAATTACATAGCTATATGGCAACAACGATGAATGGATTGTTACACGCAAATATTGTGTGAAATAAATTGAATCATTTTAAATATTTGCTAAGTCATGGGGTAGGATCCAAATATAAACAATCTATACGAATTATTTACACGGCTTTTAATCAGGAAAATGTAAAACATAATTAAATTGAAATCAAACACATTTGTTGCGGATATTTTGTTAGTATGGGTTTATGCATGCTACAATACTATTTCACCGGTTCCATTCTTCTGGATATATGATAGTGGTGCTGGGTATGCATAAATCCCTATAATTATCAGTTGTACCCAAATTTGTGAATATAATTTTATAAAAGAAAAAAGAAATGGGGACAATTGATGATGAAAAAAATAAGCCCGGAGTTTCTTTCTGCCTTTCTTCTTCGGGTCGTCATCCGTAGGTAGCTAGAGAAAGGTTGGTAGGTTAGCTAGGATAGGGCTCTGTAGTATTTTCATCCAATCCCACCAACTCCTATTAATTCCCGTCGCTTCCCTGTCGGCGTACCTGCCACATCCCGTTCCCTTTCCACGGTCCACAAACCTCTCCATTCCCCTTTCCCCATAGGACCCTATTCTTCTAACTGTATAACCTGCCTCCCTCATTCCAAATTCATAGCATCCTATAATATAATAATATAAGAAATACTTAAATCTAAATTATGCTTTTTTTGACATGTCATAAGTGCTTTTATATGCCTACGTGATTAATAAAGATTTTATTTATTTTATAATAGTAAAAACAATTGTATTGTTAAAACAAATATTTTCCATTTTGATAGAACTACTCTACTAAACTTTAAGTAACACTAAACTTCGGGCTGCAAAAATAACATTTTTAAATATATTAAAAGACAATGCAAGGCGTTCCTTACTATAGCTTACGTATATTAGACTCCCCAAGTCGCGGATCGAACTAAAAACAAACAGACAAACACACACGATCCAGTGATCTGGCGCTAATTTTGCTCACGGCGCGATGTACCACACAATACGCGGAAGGCACTTGCAT
This sequence comes from Clanis bilineata, assembly GCA_036417725.1. NCBI lineage: Eukaryota > Metazoa > Arthropoda > Insecta > Lepidoptera > Sphingidae > Clanis > Clanis bilineata. The sequence goes on along the minus strand of CM071139.1, from coordinate 6,250,899 downwards.
TCTAGGCAAAATGCCTTTACTTCCACTAAAATAGGGCTGTCAGTTTTAAATGTAGTATGAGTATCTAGTATTTGTAATTTGATGTATTTACGCCTGAATACTGAAACGCTACTTAACTTAAACGTTTTTTATAATGATTTTTACCATACAATTTTGACAGATAAGGCGGCTTTAAACGACATAAGGGCGATCTTAAGTGTATGAGTATTCGACCGTTAGTCCTGTAGCTGTATTGTAAAAATTTTGGATCTATGATTTGATCACCAATCTGCAGGGTTACCACCACCTCTTATAGCAGTATTATTATAATCGTTCTTCGTTTGTTTTGTATGGGAATCGGTACAAGTAGTAAGATTATAATAAAACTGCTATAAGAGGTGGTGGTAACCCCCCAGAACTCTTTTTATTTCAACCTGCACTTATCCTTATGCGGGGTCAAGTCACACTTCTTCAAGCATGTTGCGAACAGTACAGTATGACGTCAACTCTCTCAGGGGTTCACCAATCAAAAATATTAAAATAGGTATATTTAGAAAATAAATCAAATCGTGCCAGAAAACGAAATTTTTCAATATCAGCCTAGAGTCTGGTATTTGTGCCCGATATGGCAATAGGCTCGCCCCCTATCACATCTGTGACGGAAATAAGCTCGGCGAAATGTGGGTGTTCTAGTTCGCTAATGCGCTTGTGCCTACCCCTTCGGAGATACAGGCGTGAGCTCATGATGTTAAAATTGAAACAACATTGACATTCATGAGTGAAACTAAATTGACAGAAAAAAATATAAAATGCTCATAACGGTGATCACAAGAAAGCTCATCAAACGCTTTGCATTATTTATAATACGATGCCATTGATTGCACTATAAAATATTTATTTGTTTGGTTACGACAGAGTATTGAAAATGCGTAAGTAATGTCATAACTAGTCTGTGGGCGTCTGTGGGTGTGTTAGGACGCGGACACGAACTCCGCGAACTTAGAGCGGCGCGTTTCAATGCATAGATTTAAATGGAACTGGCATCGAAGTCAGCAGCGCGGTGAGCGGCATACGACCGGTCTAGCAGTACATTGTCGCGCCGCTCCCTGCGCCGCCGTCGCCGCCGCTGAGTTCGTGTCCGCAGCCTTAATGAGTACTCCCACATTTAATTTCCAATGGACAGATTGAAGGAGCACCCTGTGAATTGCCTGGGTAGGTACTACCAACGTTATTTTAAAAACTCCCTCTTACCATGAGGTGACCCACCTGCATGTTTGCTAGACTCTGCTATAAAAAAAGACATATAATAATAATACAATAATACACCCAACAGTCACACACCTAGTCCTGACCCCACACTAGGCATAACCTGTATCGTGGGTGTCAGAGACTATGAGAGACTTTCGGCCTCACAACACCCAGACTTCAAACAAATATTTGTGGGCCACACAAACATTTGTCTTAATGCGGGAATCGAACCCGCGGTCTCTCGCTTCACAGCCGGCTACTCGCCCGCTGCGCCACGGAATACTGTCAAAATAAAACTCTTGATTGAATAAAACTTGGTGTTATAGTTTACACCCCAAATGCTAGTTCAAAATAATACCAAATCGTCACGCTTCACATAATAAACCTCAAATCGTGGAATTCATAAAGATAATATTTATACAATCCCAATTTCCTTTGATGTCGGTTCATTAATATCTATTCATTGGTTCCGTCGATTGTCTCTGAATCAAACTCCATTCATAGGCGGGTAATTAAATTTTTATCAACGGTTAAACCACAAGCAAATTGACGGTGTCAGTGGAATATTCGTGAATACACAATCTTCCCCACAATTATGAGTTGTTAGAAATATAGCTGTCTCCCTTGGAAGTATGGCTTTTGCTTATGAATATATCATAATAAGGTTTTTGTGAATGATTCGCGTGCTCTGAGCGTTTGCATGTGACCAGCTTTATTTATTTAATTAGTGTTGATCGTAAAAATACTTTAAGGGCGACTTGCACCACTATTACTAACCTATAGTTAGTCCTAACCTCGAGTTAATAGAAAAATCTATATAATTACAGCACAGCTATTGACACTTACCGTTTACAAATTAGTTTAAAGGCGCTTACTAACTACCAGAGCGATTTATTTTAAAAAAGCGTTTTATATTCCTTAGGGATTAAAAGCCTATGCGTTGTTAAATCGATAAGTTTAATACTGGTTTATATTCACTCATTAGTGTACGAATCTTACGGCTATTTTTGGATTAATTTATAATAAGTTTTGGTGTATTTCTGGACAAAACGCACAAATCCCAGAAATATAGTTCCAATGCGGGTTGGCGGAATGGTTTTTGGATTTCAAGTACTTAGGAAATTCGATGAAACCTTTAAACCTGTTAAAGGATTTCTGACTCAGCTGTCATGCGACGCCGACGCGACGACTTTATGTGTTACTGCATAGAAATATTCTTTAAGCGCTTAAGCGGAGCGATTCCAACGTCATTGGTTTACTGTTATATAAGAAGATCAGTAGATCTGTCATGTGTTTTTTAAAATAATTTTCGCTATTGTTGTATATATTGTTCGCTTATTGTTTAATACTAATAATACAAACATAACATAAACTGACTCCTGTATCCTCGAAGTGGTAGGCGGAGGTGTATTAGCGAACTGGCACACCCACATTTCGCCGAGCCTTGTTTCGTTCCAAATGTTATAGAGGGCGAGCATATCGCCATATCGGGCACAAATCCCAGACTTCGGGTTGATATTGTAAAATATACTTTGCCCGACCCGGGAATCGAACCCGAGACCTCAGGTCGAGACGCCACCCAGGCAGTCCTAATACAAATCATTAAGTATATTGCAACATGTCGATCTGGGAATCTATGTGGTAGGCCTATATTCAGCAATGGACGTCCTATGGCTGATGATGATGGCTATATTACAGGATAGGGAATGGTTAACGAAGATTTCACGGCTCTTACAAAACCCAGTTTAAACTTTCATAACTCGAATCTCGAAGTTACCGAGTGACGGTTACATTCCGTTTAATCATAATATGTCATAACATAAATGCGATATGGTTGCGGTCCGCTAAAGTGATGTGAAATTGACTTTCGAAGAAACGTTTTGACTCACTCAGCGAGCTTATGTTGCGTAAACAATTGTACCTTTATAATGTTATTATATTCTATACTTATTATCAAGGATTTATTATCATTCATGACGTCATACGCAATTATCTATAATATAAAAATGAATCGCTGAATGTGTTGCTAAGCGCTAATCTCGAGAGCAGCTCAACCGATTTCGCTAATTCTTTTTTTAGAATATCCCTTGATGTACGATGGTGGTTCTTACGGAGAGAAAAAAAAAATGCTTGAAAAAGTCTAAAAACAACACTTTTCTATACTCCCGTACAATTGATTCGTAATAATACTTAAAAGCCAATTTGAACTTTAATACCATACTATAAAGTTTAAGTGTTAGTGGAGAGGTTCCGGGAAGGCAAAAAAATTGAGTGACGTTATTATAGCATAAATATTAATGTAAATATTTGTCAATATTAATGTGTTATAATACCTACGACTCACTCTTTCAATCCCCTCTATGCTCTACTTACCACTCTACTACTATTTGGCGTGTTGCCAGATAATAAAACAATTTATATTTTGTTAATTATCTAAGTGCACCTGAACCCATTTTCGGTGTTCATGGCTGGTCTCAAGTGTTGGCTAAATAAAGTTAGTTTCTTTCTTTCTTTCTTACAAATGCTCTACTAACTGAGGTGTGAGGTAAGGGAGGAGCGTGATTTATGAATGAAATTCAAATTTAGAACAAATACAATAGACAATTTTTACGTTTACGACAAATAGTATCATTTTCTAACTTAGTTGCCATAGCAAGGCGTTCATTTGCAATGTATTTTATAAGTACATTCTTTCTAAAGTGATTTATAATAAAAGAAAGAGCCACGACGAGCAGGTGGTTCTCATGATGGTAAATAGTTACTATCACCTATATTGTATCTAGACAACCGCAATATCAGAGACCGATAAGGCGTTACCTACTGTGAAAAGGAATGGAAATTGGAATAGTGAATGGGTATGTAGAAAATGCACCGGTTATCTACGATACATTGGTAATAAACCTGGTAGAGCTGGCCCATTCACGCTATAGGTAAAAACGCTATAGGCAGAGTGACTCCGAATCCGAAGAGAGAAGCAAATCGAGGGGCTTGCGACAAGACAGGCGGATGACCGAAGCTGATCCTGGAATGCGAACCACACACGGAGTGTGGGACACTATGGCAAGTTTTAGCGCCATGTGTACGGAGGTCGGATATGAATATCCTACTACCAGCAAAATAAATTCATAACAAACCAAAACAATTGTATAAATGTATGATGATTTTTAATATACCCTGAGGGCTCATAAATATCGCGGCTCCGTACGTATGGTACAAGACAAGACAACGTGTAGGACAGCGCGCGGCCGAACGGTTAAGCTCGCTCCATTCACTAAACTATCGGTCTCGCACTGATGGTAAAGGGTTGCCTGTAATATATGTGATGTATTGACGGGTTAATAAACAAGTTTCAAAACTTAACGGACCGATTTCAATATGTATATATTTACATGGGACCACCCTTGAAATAAACTCTATCGAACACAAAAATAATTTTGAAAATCGGTCCACTTTGGCGGAGATATCGCGTAAAATACATAAAAAAATATAGACGAATTGAGGTCCTTCTTCTTTTTGGAAGTCGGTCGAAAGTAATAACATAACTTAAGCTCACGGTTTTATCCCCGAAGGGTAGGCAGAGGCGCACTAGCGAACTAGAACACCCAAATTTCGCAGAGCTTAGTTCGTCCCAGATATGATAGGGGCCTATCGCCATATCGGGCACAAATTCCAGACTCCGGGCTGATACTGAAAAATTCAATATCACTTTTCCCGACACGGGGATCGAACCCGGGACCTCGGTACGGTAGTAGTAACGTAATACACCCACGCCATCAAGGCAGGAACATTGAGAAATATATTCTACTTTCTGCAATACTTAGAACCATTCTACTAGTGACTAGATTATAGAGAGATTATCGAACAGTGGGACCATTACCGTATTCTCAATACTAAAAAAATACAAAAATACAATATAGAATGAACAACTCCACACTCCTATCGCTCCATTGCGTTAAAGCGCATATAAAATTGCGTTGAGTTTGTATGGAGACCCTAAATAAAGGGCTATCAATAGTGTAACCGGAGCGGATATCTCCATTGAATAAATCGCTTGATGGTACCGAGGGGAGCGTCGGGCGGCGCGGATCGCTGGAGCGTCGTCGCGTGCCGTCGCGTCGCATCGTAGCGTCGAACAGGAGTTGCAAACTGTTGGATAAAGAAAGAAAGGTTTATTTTTGTCTTACCAAAAAAGACAGGCAACAACTAAATTTAGAGTATGTATTTATTCTTATATGCATAAAAATTCAGGACCCCGGTAATTGTCCGCTATGAACTCCGAAACGAAATGTTTTTTTTTTCATTATGTATCATTTGTTTTAACATTTAACATTTTTTATTTTTTTTAGTCTGACCCGTGACAACGAAGACTGCAAAGCCTTCGAAACGTCGGGAATAAAAATTAAAACCTAATCGTGATAGAATTCGTAAAAATAGTTTTATTTCAATGTATAATATTCGCGCAAACTTAAGAAATCAGTTAGAATATATATTTTTATAATATTTTTTATATTGCAAATACATATACAGAAGGGGTTGGCAGAGTCGAACTATAAAATTAGAACACCCACATTTCGCCGAGCACATTCCGTCCCAGATATGATATTGAGTACAAAAACACGACTGATACTGAATTTAAAAAATCCAATATCATTCACCCTTCTGCGCTATGGAGTACAAAACACCCACGGTCCATTATTCTAGTATTGTGGGTGTCCAGGAGCGGTGATAATCACACATCATCAGGTGATCTATTCGCTTGTTCCTCAACACAACTGTCACCAAATACTTTTTATGCTTTGTTCGCATAATAAGCAATCGTATCATATTTCGAAGTTTAAAGCCACCATCCATCAAGAAGAAAATTACACCACTTGTGTAGGTAAAACCTCATCTTGACGATATATTGTTGGTAATATGACGATCAATATGTAAATTGGCGACGTTCTCAGTGGACTTGACACTTAATGGACAGTTTTCACTAACTTCGTTATAATATACGTTATTTTAATAAATAAATCCAACAGTCACGCACTTAGGCTGAGACCTATAGAGCGAACTTGGACTAAGACTGAGTCAAAGAAACGAACTTAGTCCGAGCTATTTCTTACAAGAAAAACAGACTGACAGAAACTGACAGAGACTAAGCAAAAATTTTATTGTAAAAAATGACTCGGTCTAAGTGAAAGTTTGATTTAAAAAGTCCAAATCCTCACTAAGTCCTTTTTTTACTCGGATATAATCGAAGTTCGCTTTATAGATCTCAGCCTTAGTCCTAACCTCACACTATTTATGACCTATGTCGGAGGTAATAGAAACTATAAGAGACTTTCGGTCTTACAACACTCAGACCCGAAACAAATATCTGTGTAAATTAAATTATTGCATAGCATATTACTAATGAAGATTTGTATAAAAGACTTAACAAGCATTGCCAGCAGCTAACGTGTATTTACATGGCGATAAGTACGTGTAACAAATTGCGTTCGTACAGCAATTGAATGTACAGACAATGATTACCGGACGCATTGTAAACAAGTAATACAAATAGAAAGTCGATGAGCACCCACAAACGCCACACTGACGCACGTGTTAACAATTAAAACTCGCAGTTTAACAAATCATCTCTCACAACAATTACGGACCGTCACGCATATTACCAAACGTATATAACGGACTGAAGAGCCAGACCTCAAATTATAGTTTAGATACGGTTGTTTCGCACCCACACACTTCCGCGTTTAAGTGCCTTAATGATCTGATATTATATTACAATATTGTGACAGTCCGGTCCCGTTGTCGACCTGTCAATGGATGTACGTAATTGGCCCCTGAATGAACACGATATGGGGACATAAATAACATATTTGTGGGTGTTTTGACGTGATGTTTGCGTTAAAGGCAATATATCGTTTTTATACGTTCGTAATGAGCTGGGTGTGGTTTGCTGATTCCGGTTTGAGAATAGTATAGATCCATATACGCCTTGGGTGTTGTTAAAGTCAATCAAGCAAGTTAATTGCAGATCAGTCTTAGGATATGGGCAGCTATAGAATATAAATATACAGAAAATAGCAAGGCCAATATCCACATGAGTATCCCGCAGTAGGCTTGAAGTTTTTCAAAATAACCCTAATTCTATTAGCTAATAGCTTTATTAAAATGCTCTGTCAATAGTATTAAAGTGCTTAGACTTTAAAAAATTGTTATATTTAACACACATTCATTCACAATAAAACGATTTCCTAGAAGCAATCACGCGATCAATCATCTGAAAACGTTATGGGTGAAGCGTTACATCCAAATGTTGGCAACACACGTCCGACTTGCGAAAGATATTGAACGATCTTGCGATGTTATGTCACGAACGGGGCGGCGCGGCGCGAGCACGCCACGACCCGCGTGGGCGGCGCGGGGCAGTGTAGTGACTTATATCTGTCGATATCGATAGTATAAGTTTTAATAAAAAAAAATGTTTATCTAGGAGTAAACAGCCCATCTGATGATAAGTGGTTACCGTTGAATATAAACCTCGACGTATTTTTCGAAACCTCGTTTGGCGAAGGATATGTCAGGGAAAAGGAAATGTTATACCAGAGTTGATGTGGCAAAAATTTTCTCTGGAAACGTGCTGTAAACTAAAATGTAGTGCAAAACTACGTTTTTAGTATGATAAGGGTTCTCAACTGAGGTTCTGCGTCCGAACGTACCTAGATCATAGTGAAATTTCGAGAATTATTTCAGAATGACGATAATCATGTAAATACATAAATATTGCTAGATACTACAGCACTTATACATTTTTTTCTACGGTAGCGGCTCGGCTGTGCTCTGCATTGCTGATGTGCAGGGAAGTACCTCTTCAAAAATGTGCAATGCAGTCTTAATAATGATTGTGTTTTCAATACAGTATTTTATAATATTAGTACGAGTTTTTAAAACAATTTTAAATCTTGTTAGGATGCTTAACTTTGAATGGAAAACTCATTTATATCATCAAATAAGTATTATTAGAAACTATACAATAGTATCGAATAAGTCGAAAAGGTAGAGTTTGAAAATAATAACATAACATAACATAAGCTCACGCCTGTATCCCCGAAGGGGTAGGCAGAGGCGGACTAGCGAACTAGAACACCCACATTTCGCCGAGCTTAGTTCTGTCCCAGATGTGATAGGGGGCGAGCTTATCGCCATATCGGGCACAAATTCCAAACTCCGGGCTGATTTGGAAAAATCCAATATCACTTTGCCCGACCCGGGGATCGAACCCGAGACCTCAGAACCGTAGTCGTACCGAAATACCACCACGCCACCGAGGCAGGCACCAGTGAAAATAATAAGAAAACAAACAAATAATAAGATAAACGCTAACAACTATAGAAACACTTACGCGCTTCTTAGGTTTGAAGCTAGTTTGTCACTTTTACTTGCGTCACAAATTTGAAAATAAGGGACAAACTAGTTTTAAACTTAAGAAGCGCTTAAATATTTTTATAACAAAGGGAAATATTATCGATGTCAATATCGTCCATCCCTACGTGTGCAGTCGCTAAACCCGTGGCGGCTGTGGCGACACAACATAAGGTCACAAACGGTCCCATACGAGTGCCTCTTAAAATATATAGCCTTGTACGTTAAATGTCTAATGTCATTTCATTTGCAGTCCACCATTACCGTCGTTCAAGCGAAGCGCTTTTTGCGAGTGTTTTAATCATATTTGACATCTCTTATGAGATATTTTAAAGCGCGATTTTGATCTCACCACTTTGACGGGAATTTAGCTCCATTTTGATGAAGAGTCGTCTCATTGTTTTAATGGCACGCGTAATTAAGTTGATAACGATGAGTTTCTGAGTTCATATACCAATATATGTATATATTAATTCTATCATGATGATGATGATGATACCAAGGCAGGCAGTAACAATTTTTGATAAAAAAAATCACACATAGGTGTTGTATTAGAATTCGTGCCTAGTATGGTGATAGGTTCATCCCCTATCACATGAAGGGACGGATATAAGTTCTGTGTGATGTGGGTACTCCAGTTCATCTCTACCTACTCCTTGGGGGATTCAGGCGTAATCTTATGTATTAGATGCATAGTTTCTAGTAGGACATAATAAGCTAGGATATAAAAAAAACATTTAGTAGGCCGCGTTGTAAGACAGTTATTTTAAAATTGCATCACTTAACATCGTGAATGACAGTTTTCTGTCTGTGATTTATTTTCGTATTTTTAATTTTTGAGCTGTAGAGTCACGGTGTAGACAGTTACATTCAACACCACGAATAGGCTGGCGCGACCGGTTTGATACCAAGGTCACACAGAAAACCGATGTAAAGTGGCAGCTTGCTGTCGCGTTTTCCCTCCCCTACCATTCCTTCCTATTAGGTTAGCAACAACGCACCCACGATTCTTTTTGTGTCTTGGGTGTCTATGGACGGTAGAGATCACTTACCATCAGATGACCCATCTGCTCGTTTGTCAGAATGCAATAAAAAGAGCCTTTCCTCATATCGGGCACAAATTCAAGACTCCTGAATAGAAGAAAAACCCAATATATTTTTGTCCGACCTGGGAATCTAACCTGAGACCTCAAGTCGATACCACGCACGCAATACCACCACGCCACCACGGTAATCATAAAAGAGTCATTAGTTTATAAACTTTCATGATTTTAATCCTTATTTTACATTTACAGTTTGTGCAATTTATTTTATCAAGAAAATTTAAAAATTCCCAAATGTTCTTATCAAAGAGATCTAATATTACTAACTATAGAGGGCTATCAAGCAAGTTTTTATACAAAAAAATTGATCTCAAACTTCAATACCGCCACCAACCATTTATTACAATTCGAAAGCGATTATTACAATTTACCCCCTAGAATGTTTTGTGAATGGTTAAGAATCACGTAAGATAAAACTATTCTTACGGATTCTATCACGATTAGGTTTTAATTATAATAAAATCAATGATAATAATAATGATAGAATCCGTAAGAATAGTTTTATTTCAATGTATAATATTCACGTAAACTTAAGAAATCAGCACGTAAGATAAGTTTATTCTCTCAACATTATTACGCTGGCCGGCCTGGCGCGCATATATTTCAAATAAACTGAGCGACTTATGACCACTAGGTCATAACTTTTGGATCACAAGTTTTATGCTGTTGTCCGGTTTATATACTGTTGAATGTCTTTGGTTATTATAGAATTTAATGTCATGTGTTTTGTTTGAGTTACGACTAACATTATATGCATCGTGTCGTCATTATTTGCTGCGGAGATGCGCATGCGCCGGCACTGTCATTGTGTAATACAAAGACACCATAATTTAGGCATATATAAGGACAAAGTCTTTAGTATTGTATTTATGCATTATCATCATCATCATCAGCCATAGGACGTCACTGCTGAACATAGGCCTCCCCCAAAGATTTCCAGATCGACCTGTTGGAAGCGGCCTGCATCCAGCGACGTCCTGCGACCTTTATCAGGTCATCGATCTACCTTGTAGGTGGAGGTTCTACGCTGCGCTTGTCGGTACGTGGTCTTCACTCGAGAACTTTTCTGCCCCATCGGCTATCAGATCTACGAGCTATGTGCCCTGCTCACTGCCATTTCAACTTGCTAATCCTCATTTATGCATAGTAGAAATTACCTCGGGTGTACATAAGTTTTGAGACGAAATAAAAGTTGCATAACTTTTTTAATAATTAACTAATAATTTTAAAATTTTCAGTAAGCATTAAGTAGATAATAATCAACAATAACATATAATTATTATTCAAAATGACCACCCTTCTTTTTAATACAGGCCCTTAGACGATTGGCCAGTCATCAATGGCGGCACGAACCTTTTCCAGCGGAATCCGCTTTGGTTCTCGGACGAGGGCTCACTTCAGTGACTCCAAGTTTGGGTGGGACTTTCGGCAGGCCCTGAGCTCTAATTCAGACCACAATGAATAATCTAGCGGGTTGAGATCGAAGCTGGAGGAGGGCCATTCGTCCGCGCGATGAAGGCTGGTACATTTTGTCTCAGCCAAGCTTGGGTGGTTTTTGTCTTATGGGATGGCCCGGAGTCTTGCTGGAAAACCCAGTACTTGTTGTGAAGTAAAGTACGTGTCAGGGGTTTCACAACAGGCTCTAAAATGTCATTTTGGTAATTTTTAGCTTTAACCTTGACGCCATGTTGGCAGAAAAGGAGCGGAGTCACACCTTCATATGAAACGCCCCACCATACCATAACACTAGCCGGATGATGGGTACGCGAGACATTCCGTGCTGAAGCTGGGACGTCCTTGCTGCTTTTGGCATACACTTTGTTGTTTTGTTCGGTTAAACTTTTCTTCGACAGTAAATATTGTTTCGTCGGTGAAGAGGATCATCCTCGCATCGTGTCTCTTGAGCAGTACTGGACCACGTTCGCGTCGTTCGTATTAAAAACAAGGGTGGCCATTATAATAATAGTTATATTTTATTGTTGATTATTATCTACATAATGCCTACTGAAAATTTTAAAAATATAAGTTAAATATTAAAAAAGTTATGCAACTTTTCTTTCGTCTCAAAACTTATGTATACACGAGGTATTTTCTTGATAAAAGAGAATTCATTCTAAAATGATAGTATCAGTTCCACCGATTTATTTATTGATTTGGGTGATAGAGCCACGCTGACGTTTACTGTATGAAAAGACCGTCTCATCCGGCTTGATACCACTGTGTCACAGAAAACCCATGTAAAGTGGCTGTCGCGCTTCGTTTGGTGAGTGAGATTTTCTGTAGTCCAATTACCCCCTTCCTTTCCCAATCCCGATTTCCCTTCTTTAAGGTTGGCAACGCACCCTTGATTCTATTAGTGTATTGGGTGTCAATGGGCGATGGAGATCATTTACCATCAGGTGACCCACCTGCTCGTTCGCCAGTCTCTGCTATAAAAAAACTATGGTCACAACATTAATTCCAACCGCTACATGTGTTGAGATGAATGGACGCACCCCTTCGCGGCCCCTCCCCGCCTCCCATTGTTTTCGAGACAGATTACAATAATTCCTTAGCAAATCAAAAGCATTCGGGAATCGAACGATCGGCCCCGGTGATGTTATTAAATCAATTTGTATAGAAGGATTTAAATGTCTTGATGCTTGATGTCTAAGTCTTTATACTTACCTTTAGGGAGACTTGCAGCGCTATTACTAATCTAGAGTTAAATCTTTTCTCGATTTATCCCACAGCTTACTCCTATTTAAAATGGGTTCAGCTGAAAATCAGCGCTGTAGCGTTTTCGTTCCAGCTTTATGCTGAGTTGAGTCCATTTTGGTTTTTCAGTTATTTTTTGTGTCTGTAGTTTTTTTGTAATATCTCTTCAGAAAAACCAAATAAATGTTTTCTTTATTTTTTCTTCCCTTCTATTTTTAAATCAAAATTTGGGATAAATAGAGATTTATCGCAGAGCTGCAAGTGGCCCTTAATTTCTAACGTTTATATAGCGCACTTTCAATGTATTAAGCCGCGTATCCTACACTAAAACATTACACAAAACATCTATGCAAAACATGCAACCCCCGTCTAGGGAAATTCTTCTTTCGATGATCATTAGTTTTATATAGGTTTGACTTTACTGCATGTTTAGGAACCCACATTCGAACGCAATCAGTTTAAATGTGCCAACTACGGCAAGGATTTTACCAAATATGCCAACTTAACAATATTCTTTTCATTTCTCATAACGACACGTCAATCTCGTCCTTTAGATCATTCTTTTGTCACTCGACCAATTACTTCAAGTATCAAAATTATAATTCCAAACTTCAAACTTCATAATGCACTGCTTATATCTGATGCGACAGAGATGAGCATTCGTACGAACAATACAATGTGAAACGAAGTACGTTTTGGTTATTGCGTGTAAATTGCCCCTCAATTACATGGAATTTTGTCTTCGTGAGTGATTTTGTAATTCATCCACAATACCCACATGGCAAATCCATCCCTAACAGCATATGATTAAAGTTACGATTTCTTAAAAGCGACATAATGGACGTAACACCAGTAGCGCGGTAGCGTTATACTATTCCAATGCATAGATCGTAATTCAAATGATGACTCAGGCGAGATACGGCTCTGTGACCAACATTAGAAGGATGATATTTGATTGGAACATTATTGGATTTACGCCTTTATCAATGTAGTGGTGGGCAGGTAAGACCGGTAGCCTGAGGACAATAACCGATCAGTTTGCCTGATAGAGGGTGTTATTATGCCGCTCAGAATGCGTGGATAAACGTGGAATAAATTCATAAAATGATTTAGGGTTTTTTAATGATACGCCTTTTTATTCAAATAAACATGCATTGATGTCCCTTATTATGTAGGTACTTACTTTGTTTAACTTTGTGCTTAAATTGATTTCACGCCACAATGCAATAAAAATCTGATTTGAAATAAAATATTAACGTGTTTCCAAGTTGATTAATAAACTTGTCCTATTCTAAAATTAATTTATGTCTGGCATGGCTGTGTCGGAGGTTCGAGACTAAGCCCAAAAAGGGCACCTCTGACTTTTCTATGTTAAGTGTATTTTCATTGTGAATTATCACTTGCTATAACGGTGAGAGGATAACACCGTGAGGAAACCTGCATACCTGAGAATTTTTCACAAGAATTTCAAAGATATGTAAAATCTACCAACCCGCATTAGGCCAGCGTGGTAGACTAAGGCCTAACCCCTCTCATTAGTAAAGGAGGCCCGTGACCAGCGGCCTGAGCCGGAAAATTTCTGACAACCGTAAATGTATTCGAACTCGATGCGCGTCTATGAAATTTGTAAGAAATATTAACCAAACGTCATCAGTGCGCAGCGAACTCGGATACATTTACATTTACATTAGTTTTTCGTGCTCGGGCTACAGCAGTGGGGCAGTAATATTACACGGCTAATATTATTATTATATGGCTATTCTTTCTTTCTACCTGCCCGTATCCCAACTTAATGTGGGGTCGGCGCAACACACTTTTCAAGGATGTTTCAGAGAGGATTTGGCTTAGTTTTTACGACCGGCCGCCTGCCTGACGTCAAGCCTCTATGCGGGATCCAGTCTCGGGCAAATTAAATTAGAAAATTCTCGTTGCCCGACCTGGGAATCGAACCCAGGACCTCCCGCTTCACAGCCCATACATGCTGCCACTAGACCAAATAGGCGACGATATATGGCTATACCAATCCTATATCTATATGTATAAAACATACCACTTAAAACAATGACTTAATACCACGTCTAAGTTCTAACAAGGTCCGAACATCTAAACTTAAAACGATAATGGAAAAGTGATAAGTTATTTGTATAGTTTTTGTGATCTGGCTAAATAGTAATTAATCAAATGCCTTGTAAATCTAGGTAGGCATTATAAAGTTGTTAAATAGTTAAGAGAAAGGACAGGTGATAAACGCATGGGCGAGAGCATGGGTCATGGTGGCGTATCTCTTAAATATATTGTACGTTGCGTGATAATCAAATTTTAATTCTAGTTTAAGTTTTTAAGTGATGCTCTCTTGAACACCCGTTTAAAACGAATTGCTCTTAAGACAAATTTATATTTAAAACAAATAACATGACACATAACACACTATTTTAGAACTTAAAAGTTAAAAGTTGCGTGATAACCGGATCTCTATAAATTAAAGCTAATAAGCTAACAATAGGTAAATGAATATATTTCATTTTCTTCTGTTCGACGGCTCGACAGCATTTCAGCAGTTTCCACTTTTATTATTGAATATTTTATTTGCTGGTATTTTTTGACATATTATTATAGACAAGACAATAAAAAATTAATCGACATGAATTATTTTATGAAGTAGTAAAAAAACAACAGAGGTTTATATACAAAACGTATTTTTTTAGAAAATAGTTTAACCGATTATAGTTATACATTCAGAACTTTCACATTAAACATATTATATTTTTATACTTACCGATTAGGGACAGAGAAACAGCCACCTCATTTATTTAATCAAAAAGACACAAAAATGCTTAATAATCAAATTTTAATTCTAGTTTAAGTTTTTAAGTGATTCTCTCTTGAACACCCGTTTAAAACGAATTGCTGTTAAGACAAATTTATATTTAAAACACATAACATAAGATATAACACACTATTTTAGAACTTAAAAGTTAAAAGTTGCGTGAGAACCGCATCTCTATAAATTATAGCTAATGAGCTAACAGTAAATGAATATATTCAAGAAAATATTTTCTTCTGTTCGACGGCTCGACAGCATTTCAGCAGTTTGAACTTTTAATATTGACTATTTTATTTGCTGGTATTTTTTTGACATATTATTATAGACAAAACAATAAAAAATGAATCGAAATGAATTATTTTATCAGATAATGAAAAAAACAACAGAGGTTTATATACAAAATGTATTCTTTTCGAACATAGTTTAACCGGGTATACCGGTCAGTAATTTCATAATGTACAAATAAATAAATATGTACACCCAACAGTCACACACCTAGTCCTGACCCCACACTAGGTACAACCTGTATCGATATATATCTGATCATATTTAACGTATTATATTTTTATACTTACAGATTAGGGACAGAGAGACAGTCACCTCATTTCTTTAATCAAAAAGACACAGAAATGCTTAATACGTTAAAAACCGCATAAAGCGATAAGCAACGCACAACACTAACCCGGACTTGTCTGATTAATCAACCACACATTTCGGATAGTGTCAAAACACCGGTAAGTCACACTAAATTGCAAAAGCATGTATCTAATATATTATTGTCAAATACCGTTTATTAAAATTTGTGAGGCCGTGGTCATTAACAAAAGAATACGTGACGTAAGCGCGGATTTCAGACGATGATTTGGTGTGTTTTGCGGTTAGACTCGGAGTTGAAGACCAAAAGTATAGTTTTTTTTTATTAAACTGTTGATGCCTTGGTGGTCTCGTGAATCAATGCGATATAAATATTTCGTACCTGGTTGAATGTTTCCAGTATTAATGAACTATTTTTAGCTGATTTGTTTTGATACACATCTGAACGTATAATTTAGATAGACGGAGCTAATTGTAGGTAAGTGTTTATAAAAAAAAATGACAGTCGCCTTCTTGATCTAGTCTTCAAATACCAAGTCGGGAAGCGCAGGTTTTCAAACACCATTGATTGATTGAAACCCGGAACTGGAACATCCAGATGGGCAAGCACTTCTGTAAGTCCGTCAGACAGACAGATCGTAATAACTCAGTCGAATCCTTTTTGTAACATGATGAAATATTCTGTTTGCCTAAAAAGTGTGTGAGATGTTACTAATCGTATGCCGATTTTCGAACATAATTGAGCAAAATTTTTATATGTTAATAATTTAAATCAAATCAAATCAAAATATTTATTGAATGCATAAAATGTTCAAACATCATTTTGATTCCGTCAAATTTTAACTCTACCGCCTGTTCGGAAGACTGTTTCACCAGGTAAGAACGGGCAAGACACTCTGACGTTGCTCTTTTACCACCAGATACAGAAATACCTTAAATTAGAGCAGCTAAACCATGATAACAATAGATATAATTGGATATATGACAAAGTAACATACAAGATACACTGAGTGACATAGCCACGGCAAGTTGAGCTGAAACAAAGAAGCAAAACAGTCCATTCATTTTATCTTAAACCTTTAAAGAAATGTGAAATTTTCCGTCCTCCAGCTCTCGGTCTAAGTCTAACTCACACATGTATGTTAGTTGTGTAAATTAATCAAGTCTAATAGAGCCGTATACATTTACACGCATCACACCCACATAGCAAGTGTTGTATTTGATACGTAATAAATCACGCGGGCTGGCGGCGGTTGATCATTAATATATTTTAATCTCTGATTACGTTTCAACAGTGTTGAAATTAATATGATTTGAGTAATGGTTGATAATAACGATTGATTAAATGGTCTCGTTTTTTTTTTTCTTAACACGGGCTATGGAAAAGTGAGTATTCTGGTCCCTGAATTGCTGTCAAAGTAAAACATAGAGATACATTTAGAGGTACATAATAGACCGAAATTACCAGAATGTTATAAAGCTATAATAGGAAGCTTTTAAATTCAATTTCTGGCTATTTTGAGTTAATTTATGATGAGACTTCAAAGCAATTGAAATAAAATCGTTAAAGTATATATTGAATCTTATTAATCTGTTATGAGGATTTTTTTAACCTGACAAGGTAATTTGATTTCATTTTATTTTATAGTCTTTCTTTCTTTCTGCCTGGCGTTATCCCGGCCTTCTATAGTAAATGTAATAATAATTGTTCAATATTGAATTATGCCGGCCTAAATCTTTAGGCAATCCCGGAACGCGACTCGTGGAATTAAAGAGTACCTGATTTAAGATTTGTAACAATGTAACTTTCAATAATGTATCAGAAATATAACACATCGACTAATATTAAAATAATACAAAATTATATGTTTGTTTTTACAAAACAAGCCTTTTCCACAATACCCGAAATTTGTCAACGCTAAGCGAAGGTGCGTTCACCGTGCCGCAGCGTCGGGGTCACTTTAACACCTTGGACTTTTTGGTGAATCGTATATCACGCTAATGTTATCTGCGAGCCCCCTGTCTCGTTGGTCGTGATGCATGGCGCTTGCGCACCGCTTGATTAACCAAATTAATTTGTCACCGCTGCGTTGTCGACATGTGTAATTAATTAATACATTGTAAAATTATTTTAGTTTTTTCGCAACGTAATGTAATTCGAATTTTTTTAACTTTCTTTTATTTTTTTTCCAGTGCCTTTGTCTCACCTTAATATGGTCGCTGGTCATTTAAAGCATTTTGAAGAAGGAATTTTGTTCGCCTTTTGCCTGCCTGCCCGACGTCAACAGAGAGTTACAGTCAGGAGATACAGTTTCGGGCTAATCAGAAAACACCCGTCTATTGAATCCAGAAACTCCCTCACTCTCTTTAAATGAAGTTCTTTAAATACGAAAACATCTATGCTAATTGAGACAGATATAACCAAGGCTTCCAACGTTGTCATTTAGATAAAGGTGTCCCAACAGAGCATAAATACGACATGTCCAAACAATCTTATCGAGTGGCCACCTTTGAGTTTCTGAAATTAATGGCGACACAACACTGCCCCGATTTTTTGTAGCACTTTTTATAATTGACGTAATGTAGTTAAGCAGATATTGGAAAAATATTTTTTGTGAAAACTGAGTTCGTTAACGACTGTGCCAACGAACCCTTCCACAAAACTAGTTAATTATATGATCATACAATAATGATTATTGACCTTATAAAATCGTCAATAGTACCGATGGTTGGACAAAGGATCCCGCGGCTGCGGTTGCGGGCCGCAAACTTTTGAAAAAACAAAGCCAATTTTGTCTAATAAAGTGTAATTAAAAAGCAAATTTTATTGTTCGCCCCTTCACGCGTTACAATCTCGGGAATTAATTAATTAAATGGTTTATTGGAAGTTTTGTTGGTCGGTGCAAGTGATGGTATTAGATGAAATTGTTGGTTCCTATTGTGTGATTTGCTACGGACATAGAGGGTTGAAAACTCGGGTGCTATAAATGAAGCTTTTATGGGCCCGAGTCGGGTAATCAAAATATTATATTCTTTTATAAGATTCGTATGTTGTTTGCCTTCGATATAAATATTGATGTATTCGATTACAATGCATTTTGAGTCGAAGGATAAAAAGGGTTTCTGTTTATAATTTAGGTTGACTTGTGAAAAAATATATCCAATGTTATACCTATTTACAAATATGAGCTTTTTAATTTATGTTGCATACAATCATTCCAACAGTCAAAAATAGGAAGCTCATTAAGTAGTTAAATAATCATAAGTTTTAAACTTCGAAACCGACTTAAAAATGTATACGAGCTTGACCAAATTTGAACGAGCTCTTGGAACAAGCTCTATTGAAAACTAAAATAATCTTGAAAAATCGGTTTACATTTCCCAGAGATATCGAGTAATACATGCGAGTAAGACATAAACGAATTACACGGACGTAAAAAAAAGATGGACGAAGCGCTAGGAACATTCAAAGTGAAGCAGAGTTTTTGGCTCATTCGATCTATCAACACGTAATGGCGGCGACTGATCGAATAAGCCAGAAAACCCTGCGTCACTTTGAATGTTCCTAACGCTACGTCCATCTGTTTTTACGTCCGTGATGAATTATAAACTTCTTCTTGAAATCGGTTTATATAATTTTAGAAATTACGACAAAAGCAAAACTAAGATAAAGATATATTTTATTATTGGGGACTTGCAGCGTTATTACTTATGTAGAGTTAAACCTAAACTCGATTCATCCTACAGCTCACTCCTATCTTTAAATCAAGCTCATACATACATAAGCTCACGCCTGTATCCCCGAAGGGGTAGGCAGAGGCGCACTAGCGAACTAGAACACCCACATTTCGCCGAGCTTAGTTCCGTCCCAGATGTGATAGGGGTCGCCCCCTATTGCCTATGGCGTGAGCCTATGTATATATATGCATATTTTAGTAAAATTAAAATAAGGGACAAAAAGACTTCACGTGTAGGGGTTAAATTACACACCACAACAACAAAAACCCTCAATTAAAATGGTATATAGAAATTACATCACCGCAGAATAATTTTATAAGGTACGGAACATGCAATTAAAAGTTTTCGTGTGTCAATCAAAACGTCTGGTCACCGGTGGCAGACGGGAACAAACTGACAACCCATTTTCATAGAACCTATTATTAGATAACATGGACTGATGCTTGATTTGTTGATGTGTTTTATTGTTTTGTTAAATAATCTTGATCGTTTGTGCAAGTTAGAAGGCGAAGGGGAAAATATTTTGAATGGTAAATTCTGTGTCAAAAATCCTGCAGGCGAGACCTAATATATTTATTTATTTCCAAATATGGACTGTCTGGCAGGCGAGGATTCTGTCTGGAATGTTAGTATTCAGAGTACTATTTTATAGATTTAGTTTGGGGATCTTTGGTAGTCGCCTCATTGGTCTAGTGGCAGCATACATATGCGGGCTATGGACCAGGAGTTCTTGGGATCGATTCCCAGGTCAAGCGAAGCGAATTTTCTTATTTAATTTGCCCGGGACTGGATCCTTCATAGGGGGTTGACGTCAGGAAGACAGCCGGTTGTAAAAACTAAGACAAATTATTTCTGCAACATGTTTGAGAATGTGTGTCGCTCAGACCCCACATTAAGATGGGATAAAGGTAGAAAGATTTTAATTAGTTTTATAATCTTCCTTTAACAATATTTTAATAATGATAAAATATTTCTTTACACGCAACAATGGTTTAATTAATTTTGTTACTCGTGCATCTAATGCATAAAGGATGTTTGGAAATCAATTCGTCTCGATTGTTTATACAGACGTGATTTCCTGCCGGCCGTTATTTCAAGGAATCAATATTACAATTTAATATGTTTTATTTGTAATCAAATGTTTACTTATATATAAATTTGAAAAATTTATACTTTTTCCATACCTAGTAACCTACGACCATGGTGTAAAAAAAAGATTAATTGTACGTATTTATATGATAGTATTCTTGGTGGTTTAGCCAAAGGGTTTAGCTGCTCTAATTTATGTACCTTTTTTTATATGGTACCTTATAAGCAACGATTGTCAATTGAATTTAAAAGAGCAACGCCATAGCTTCTTGCCCGTTCTTCTCTGGCGAAACGGCCTTCCCAACTGGCGGTAGAGGAACTTTGACGGAATCCAAATGATGTAATAATATTCCATGGATTCAATAAATATTTTGATTTGATGGACGGAGTGCTAGGATCATTGATAGTGAATTGGCCCATTCGATCTATCGACACGTAATGGCGTGTGTGTGTAGGGCACTTTTGTACAGGCGCGTTTGTGTGTGTGGCTTCTCTGTGTCGTCCGTTTAACTATAGGCGAGATGGTGTCCTTTTTTTCTTTACGTCCGTGCCTAGGATCACTCGTTTTAAAGCCATATGCAACGGTAGCAGTAAGTACCGCGTACACAATGTAACTACGCCGAGGCAGACTAGATTAAGGGCCACTTGAAGCTCCGCGATAAATGTCTATTTGTCCCAAATCTTGATTTAAAGATAGGAGTGAGCTGTAGGATAAATCGAGTTTGGGTCTAACTCCACATTAGTAATAGCGCTGAAAATAACTTCAAAATGTATCCGATCGTGACCAAATTTGTGTGAAATTAAATACGCTCACTCTTGAAAAACGCTCTAACGAATACAAGATACAAAAATAATTTTGAAAATCGGTCCACATTTGGCGGAGATATCGCGTAACATATATAAACAAAAAGGATTGAGGACCTTCTCCTTTTTGGAAGTCGGTCGAAAAATACAGACCAATTGAGGACTTTCTCCTTTTTTGAAATTGGTCGAAGTTGATTTTTTCCACAGAAACACAACACTTTCCATAATCAGTACAAGTAAAACCCATTAAGGAGAAGCGTACAATAATTGGCGATAGTTTTATTTTTTGTTGACGCCTCGCCCCCGGTTGATTGACGCGGCCACTACGTCTTTCTGACGTGTCTGACGTACTTTATCAGTAACGTTTGGATACATCGTGTTCTGTTTGAAATTGATACTGCTTATAAGTTTGATATAATTTATGTTTTTTGTTTTGTTTAGTAGTCTAAATAAAATGTATTTGAAAGAAAGAAAGAAAGAAAGTTAAATATTAAATTTGAATATTATTATCTAGTTTTAAATGTTACATATTTATTTTGTTTATTTTTTTTAAAGAATAATGGGCATTAAATGAAGGCATGTTTCAATATAATAAACAACTACCTGGGACTATTAATAAAATATTAAATCGAGTTATAATTCATTATATTTTTAACACCATTATTACGATTATATTTTACAAAGATATCTTTGTACAAAATATAATGTAATTTTTAATTTTGTGTCTAAATAAAAAAAAATGAATCAAGTTATTAAAAAAATATATATTATTTTAAATCTATAGGCACAAATATACTAATTGAGATTTTTTTGGTAATATAAATGTCAAATTTGAACACGCTGTATGCAACATTCTTTGGTGAGATGCGTATCGATAATATATTATCTGTGGGTAATCGAGGATCGCTTTACGCAAAAAGGTGTAACAGAAGCACTGAGGCAAATTGACGAGGCCGGTAATGACTGCCCCTTAACTTTTATTTAAAACCATCA
Source organism: Clanis bilineata (assembly GCA_036417725.1). NCBI lineage: Eukaryota > Metazoa > Arthropoda > Insecta > Lepidoptera > Sphingidae > Clanis > Clanis bilineata. The sequence goes on along the minus strand of CM071139.1, from coordinate 6,228,420 downwards.
GACCCATTTTAAAATTACACTCCGTGTAATTGCCAATTTGTTTTCATTTATTTGTTGTGTTGGCGAGTTATTCGCGTTTGCAAACGGTTATCGAAACGAAATGAGTATGAAGAAAACAATTTGGAAAATACGACTGACGAAGACTGCCTCGGTGGTGTAGTTGTATTTCGGTACGTCTACCGTCTTAGGTCTCGGGTACGATCCCCGGGTCGGGCATGGTGATATTGGGATTTTTCAGGAGTCTGGAATTTGTGCCCGATATGGCGATAGGCTCGCCTCCTATCAGTCCTATCATTTCTGGGATGGAACTAAGCTCGGCGAAATGTGTGTGTTCTAGTTCGCTCGTGCGTCTCTACCTGCCCCTTAAGGATAAAGGCGTAATTTATATATGTATGGGAAATACGATGGATTTGTAACAAATACCTGATAGATACGTGCTCAATAGAAATATGTGATTTAATTTTTTTTTATGTTTTAAGGATGACTTGCAGCGCTATTATTAATCTAGAGTTACACCTTATCTCGATTTATCCTATAGCTGACTTTCTATCTGCCTGGCATTATCCCGGCCTTCTGCCAGGGTCCGCCTTCCTACTTAAACGCTTCCACTTCACCAGGTCTTGAGCATCCTCCATATTGAGGCCATTGGCTCGCATATCTTCCTCCAGAACGTCTAACCAGCGCCTTTTGGGCCGTCCACGGGAACGCATCCACGGTACAATCTAGGCTAGACAAATGTGACCGACGTACTCCTGTTTTATTTATCCTACAGCTCACTCCTATCTTTAAATCAAGAATTCGGACTAATAGAGATTTAACGCGGAGCTGCAAGTGGCCCTAAATCTCGCACTTCGAAATGCGTCGTCATCGAAGTGTTGGAAATGTTAAAATGAAATATAATTAACACGCAGCAAACACAAAACGATAACAATCTCACAATAAAATCACCCGTCGATGTTGAAATGTAATCAGCAAGCTACCGCATAATGGATGGAAACATAGCAAACAAATCTTTCTACCCTTAAAGATTATGAAAAAATGCACGATTCTCCCGTGCCCATTACGGGTAATTATCTAATCTAAAACCTTTTAGGTGTAAAACTGAGGAGTGACTTCTGAGAAGCGTATCAGGTGGTAGGGTGGCCATAGCATGTGATTAACGAAGACATTGTCGTAAATATATCGCATGTGAAAAAATAACCTATATTTTTTACTAGCTGTTATTCCCGAACTCCGGCTTTCTTCCGAAATAGTTTATTCCCGGGTTAAAAAATAATAAAAGAATTTTCAATATCGGTTCGGTATTTCCGGAAATTATCCATGTATATACAATTTAACTTTACAATTTTATAATACAAATATAAATATATTATAAAATTGTAAAATTAGTTTGAATATATATAGACTAAATTCAATCAATAATAAGCTCTAGGTACCGCATATATTCATTATTTGTTGATTGATTGATGATTGATTTGTTTCGAGAACTAAGAAAATTAATGGAAATATATAGGACTACTTTGAGACTCTCACATATAGACGTACAAATTACTGTTATTGACAAAAGACAAAGCATTATAATTCCTCGGGTATATATTTATATTTAAGGTATTTATAAATTACAATAGCATATATATTTAGGATAGCATAGGCAAGTTGATGATATATTAATTAAAGGAAAGATAAAAAGTACCCTTAACCGAAGCAAATGTATGAAGATATTGATGAAAGTAGATGAAGCGAAAGTACTTAGTGTGTCAGAATCGGACGAAGTGGAAATCCATAGTCTCTGCCTACCCCAATGGGATACAGGCGTGATATTATGTATGTATGTATGTATATCTATTTTTCATGAATCTTACGTCATGCATTTTTTTTTAGAAAAGTCTTCAAAATCAATGCCGCATTGTCACCGTACAATAGATCGTGGGAGCTGCAACACTATCGTTGTTTAATCACGGGCTAATTACTAGTTTTGGCTATCAACTATCAGTACGGACAGACAGTGCATTAGCCAAGGGTCAACTCAACTCAAGAGTGGACTAGCATTGTTTTAAAATGTTTGGCAGTTTAAAAACGTGGCTATACCGCCACTCACGGCGCGCCGGCGATTTTGGTATTTACGAAATTGACATCAAACAGAGAAGAACGCTTTTTGAAACATGTTTAAAATAGAATTTACACATAACGTAACATAAGCTCACGCCTGTATCCCCGAAGGTGTAGGCAGAGGCGTACTAGCCAACTAGTACACCCACATTTCGCCGAGGTTAGTTCCGTCGCAGATGTAATAGGGGGCGAGCGTATCGCCATATCGAGCACAAATTCCAGACTCCGAGCTGATATGGAAAGATCCAATATCACCCTATCCGACCCGGGGATCGAACCCGAGACCTCAGGACGGTAGTTGTACCGAAATACCACCACGCCACCGAGGCAGTGAAAAAGAAATAGGATTCTAAAAAATGTGATTTGACTTAGTTTTTTGCAACTGGCGGCTTGTTGTCTAACGTCTTATCCTTTTTTGGGGGATCCATTCCAGGAAAAGCGTTTTAGAAATCTGCTTTTCCCGATGTGAGATTCGAGCCCAGGACCGCCCGGTCCACAATCCATACGCAGCCTAGATCAAGGCGACCAATATTAAATACACAAAAGGATATTTTTAGACTGGCTCAGTGGCGTGATTATAGTGCGGTACGACTACCGCCCTAAGGTCTCGGTTTCGATCCCCGGGTATGGCAAAGTGATATTGAGTTTGGCAAAGTGATATTGAGTTTGTCTATTTAGTATCAGCCTGGATTCTGGAATTTGTGCCCGCCGCATTTCTCTAGTTCGCCTCTGTCTACCCGTTTTTGGATAGAGGCATGAGTCTATTGTATGTATGTAAAACCATAAAGATTAACTATTTTTTTTATAGCAGAAACTTATTTACTGGCAAACGAGCAGATGGGTCACCTGATGGTAAGTGATCTCCACCGCCCATAGACACCCAAAATACAAAAAGAATCATGGGGGCCTTGCCAACCTAAAAGGAGGGAATAAAAGGGGAGGGAAAAGGGATTGGGAAAGGGAGGGAGGGAAATGTCCCACCGGAAATCTCACTCACTGAACAAAAAGAGCAAGCTGCCACTTTACGTCAGTTTTCTATGAGACAGAAATCAAACCGGTCGAGCCGGCCCATTCGTGCAGTAGACGTTACTGTCCACAGCGTGGCTCTACTATTGACGAATGCCTTGAATTCTCCCATGCATTAAACTCTCAATAAACGGCACAATTGTCTCGAGAGACTGGCTAAGTAGTAGTTAATTACAGACAACGCGCCCGACAAAAGCCATAATGTTTTGACAACACAATAGACAAGTTTATGCCGAGGGTATAATTTTGCTTTCTATTAAGCTTTACCGTGAGAATTTGAGGTGTGATCTAAGATACTTTCTCTCTTTTTGGGGTTTTGGCGCGAGTTTTTGTAAGGACGTACTTTTCTATAGATAGATAGAGATATATATATAGATAGATAGATATATAGATTACTCTGTATTGTACACCAAGAAAAAACAAATGAATGAATAAGTAATACAAAGTGTAAACAATAAGCGGTCTTATCGCTTACAGCGATTTCTACCATATACATATATACATTTTCGTGAATTATTTTATAGAAAAAAATTAAATATGTAAATACGACATATCTAAGGACTATGTCACTGATGAAGATAATGAAGCGGTACTTAACTTTGAAATTAGTATGTCCTTTTGTTCAAGAATGAAAAAGACAAATATTGTTCAAGCACCACTTAAACATTTACAAGTTACTGCAAGTAGTACATAATAACTTTTAACAGAAATACTTTTCTTTGGAAGAATATTACTATTGTACTTGCTAAATAATTAGCAGAAATAAAATATCATAGTAAAAGCATCCCTAGACATCCATCTAATATAAGTGAAAAGTAATAACGTTAAAGTTCTTTTTGTCCTTGCATGGCAATCAGTAAAGCATCTCCTGCATGTTTTTTCGAAACGAAACAATAAACAACTACACAAAACAATTTATGTTTAATACATGTCACGCTTACGGAACATAAATACATACATAAGCCCACGCCTCTATCCCTGAAGGGGGCAGAGGAGGCAGAGGCGCACTAGCGAACTAGAACACCCACATTTCGCCGAGCTTAGTTCCGTCTCAAATGTGATAGGGGGCGAGCCTATCGCCGTATCGGGCACAAATTCCCGACTCCGGGCTGATATGAAAAAAATCAATATCACTTCGCTCGACCCAGGGATCGAACCCGAGACCTAAAGATGGTAGTCGTACAGAAATACAAATATGCTACCGAGTCTTATGGAATAATAATAAATAAATAAATAACCCGCAAAAGTCACCCATATAGTCCTGACCCCACACTAAGATCGAGTCTTGTGTCGTGGGTATCAAGAACTACGGAGATTTTCAGTATCACGACATTTGGGTGTTATGGTCTGGATCCGAAACAAATATTTATGGCCCACAGAAACATTTGTCTCAGTGCGGGAATCGAACCCGCGGCCTCTCGACTAATCACAGACGGCTATTCGCCCGCTACGCCACGGAGCCTGCACAATAGACCACATATAAAAATGTTTAGCGAAACATTGTTTTGTGTAGCATTTCAGTGTAGGAGTCTCGTCGTAACAATTATGCATAAACATCGGTGTACGTATAATTAATAGAAATAACCAGCTTTACTTAGTGCAGTAAACATAAGTGTTACTGTCGTGTAAGTAACTTAGTGGTCATTACGGCTTGTGTTTAAAGATGTCATAAAGCTTATATTATATTTTGCAGTTGTTTGAGACTATCTGACAATAGTTTGTAACATACGTTTGTTTTGTAAATATAGTATGGCTTGTACGGATTTTTTAATGAGCTTTGTCTATATAGGACAATAAAATCCTTTTTAGTGTTCCGAAGCCAAATGTTCGTCCGTTCGTCTGTCTGTCTGTTATAGATAATGCATTTGTGCGATTAAAAAAGAATACAGCTTCAATGAAGGGAAACTGGGATTTGAAAGGTTCGTGAGATTGGGGCCGGTGAAAATCTCACTCACCAAAAGAAACGTAACAGCAAGCAGCCACATTACAATGGTTTTCTCTGAGGCAGTGGTATCAAAACTGTTGAGTTGGCCTTTCTTGCTATAGACTTAACTGTTACTGCTACATCGTTGATCTACTTTATTTATATTGTCATTAGAAAATCTACCTCATCCGTCCTACTAAACTTCATCAGAATAGACACGTCATTAAGGAAAGGTCACACCGCGAGATCAGCTAAACGAAGCCAATTTCGCATTACATTATATTACATACATTACATATATTACATTATTTTCATGGCATCTCTAGTAGGTACATACTCCCGATAGATGCGTTATTTCTGTAGTCTTTTCATTCTTCATGTCGCGCATGCTGGGCACGGGCCTCCTCTAATAATGAGGTGTTAGGGCTTAATCTACCACGCTGGCCTAATGCGGGTTGGTAGACTTCACATACCTTTGAAATTCCTGTAAAGAAATTCTCGCGTATGCAGTTTTCCTCACAATGTTTTCCTTCATTATTATAGCAAGCGATATTTCACAATGAAAACACACTTAAAATAGAAAAGTCAGAGGTGTATGCTCCATTTTGGGGTTGGTCTCTAACCTCCGACACTTATCTCGGCAATCCGTACCATTCCCAACTGAGCTATCGCTTCTATTACAGCCACACGAGCTAACCGAAATGTTAGCTTAGCTTGAGGTGTGATCGGGTCTTAAACGTCATCCGACACGTGGCTAACAATGTATTTTAATATTAACGAGGTCACGTAACAATATATGCACTTCGCACTGTCATAAAACTGCGTTTACCACCCGAGAATCAATCGTCAATGTTGCCCTTTGTGATGTTTTTATGATTACAACTGTCTGTCCATCTTCAATCTTTTGACGTGGATATAGAGTTGAATTCTGTTTGTTTACACAGTTTTATTCTAGTTGTTTGAGCAACTAAGGACTGCTTGATGGGATAATATTGTGTATCAAGTGTTTCTTGAAAATGTTTTTAGGAATGTAATGCAAGACTGACGATTTATATTATTGATGGTTATAATAGTACTTACTGCCTCGTATGGATGGTTGGTACGAATGGTTATAATAGTACGTAGACTGCCACGGTGGCGTGGTTGTATTTCGGTACGACTACCGTCCTGAGGTCTCGGGTTGGATTCCCGGGTCGGGCAAAATGATATTGGATTTTTCTATATCAGCTCGGAGTCTGGAATTTGTACCCGGTATGGCGATAGGCTCGCCCTCTATCAATTCTGAAACTATGCTCGGCGAAATGTGGGTGTTCTAGTTCGCTAGTGCACCTCTACCTACCTACCTCTTCGGGGATACAAGCGTGAGATTATGTATGTATGTATGTATAATAGTACTTTTATAGTAGTGTGATAGTAGTAATAATTATTATGTAGGTATACATATGTAGATATTTGAAGCCTAGCAGCTTCTTTCTTTCTACCTGCCCTTATCCCATTTTAATATAGGTTCGGCGCAACACACTTTTTCAAGCATGTGTTTCCTTAAGGATTTGGCTTAGTTTTTATGACCGGCTGCCAGCCTGACGTTAACCCCCATCTGGAGGATCCAGTCCCGAGAAAATAGTGTTAGAAAAACACCACTCTCGACCTGGGAATCGAACCCAGGACCTCCTGGTTCAAAGCCCATAGATGCCTCCGAAGACCAAGGCCTAGCAGCTTGAAGCCTAGCAGGTACTTAAGCTTTATTTTTTGGTCAGCAATGGATCCCAAGTATTTAAAGGATCAGATAGAGGTGCATCGAATCGGAACGTGGTATGTTGCGGTAACATCGCGCGATTTGCTGCGACTCGACGTTGCGATTACTTGCGATTTGCGTTGTAGCAGTCGCGTCAGGAACTTGTTGCGATTAGAGGAAGGTATTAGGCAAAAGATAACCAAGAAAAACGACCCACAAGTCACAATCGCAATGCTAACTTCTAAGGAAAGCCTTCTTAATAGGTGGCTTAATTAGGCCTTATAAATTATAAATATGGTACAGGATATCTTATTATTATTCCTTTAAAAATTTTATGCTCACTGGCGGACATAAGCCTCAAGGCTTTCTCAAGTCTACTTATCATGTCTGGCAATGATAGGTAATTTTAACGGTTAGGACGACTTGCAGCGCTGGTACTTATTTAGAGTTACATATCTCCATTTATCCTACAGCTCTCTCCTATCTTTAAATCAAGATTTGGTATAAATAGAGATTCATCGCGGAGCTGCAAGTGGCCCTTGGTATTTTAACAATAAACCTCTAAGTGACGGAGCCATGCTATTAACAGTCTTGCCTATAATCGAACTATCATTATCTAACAGTAAACCAGTGGAACGTTGCTGGCAGTGTTTCGAGCGAGGTTTCCCGACGGGCTGAATATTTTGGGAAAATACAATGCCACTTTATAACATAAGCTTATGTCTGTATTCCCGAAGGCAGATGCGCACTAGCGAACTAGAACACACACATTTGGCCGAACTTCATTCTATCCCAGATGTGACAGGGGGCGAGCCTATCGCCCATATCGGGCACAAATTCCAGACTCCGAGCTAATATAGAAAAATCCAATATAACTTTTCCGACCCGGGGATCGAACTCAAGACCTCAGGACGGTAGTCGTACGGCGTACCGAAATACAACTACGCCACCGAGGCAGTCCACTTTTTTAAAAAGATAAAATACAGCAATTGGCAGCATTTGGCATAAGCCATCCAAACTAAAAGCCGCGTCGTGCGCGACTCCTTGTTAAGCCTGGTGCAGGACACCGCGGCCGAGTAATCACCACGACGTATCGATGTTCATTCAATAATCGAAACATGTCGCGCATCTTTATGCTCCAAGCGTAATCTTATTAATTTATGAATTAACGTTGCGCATAAAAATGGTTGAGCTCATCTGTTGCAGGGTTGTGTTTTTTGCTATAACATTAATTAATGATTTAATGTACAGCCTCCGTGGCGCAGCCGGCAGTTATATATGAGGTCGCGGGTTCGATTCCCAGGTCTGGCAAAGCGAATTTTCTAATTTAATTTGCCCGGGACTGGGTCTCTCAGAGGGGCTTGACGTCAGTCGACATGGCGTGATGTCGTCAAACGAATCCTTTATACAACCACAGCCAGCCAGCCACTAAACCAAGGAGGCGACTTCGCTCGTACCTAACATATAAAGCGTGCTGATAACTTCATAATTTAAACTCCTTAATGTTTGACGCCCTCAAATTATAGAGTAACGTGCAAACCTAATGTTTAAACTCATTTATAATGAATAGGTTGAATATTGATGTAGGTTTAATACTTAGTACTTGATTACCGGCTACTTCGCTCGTATTCTTATACGAAGCTCTTGCTTCAGTGAGCAATTTATCTAGAATTGGAAGACGAAAGTTATAATATTTCCAATACATTTAAATGACGTCAAAGTGCCTCTAAAGCCGGCCATAAAAACGTAAAAAAAGATGGACGGAGCGCTAGGAATATTGAAAGTGAAGCAAATATTTAAATATTTACGAGTCGAGTCGAGAAATGTCAAAAAAATCATGGTTGGCCCGGAGAAACAGTATATGATATGAAATAGAATTTTCGTCAAAATTGTTATGTTATGTGTTATTCCTACTCAGGCCGTAGGCAACTTTTTTATGAAACATTATTTGAATACTTGGCTCTAAGTTCACAATATGTATTTGTTATAAAACATTCATAATAAAATTGTGCTACAGTACAAAACATGATTTATTTAATAACATTTCCAGATTTGAAGCCACGTCAAATCAGTATGTAGAGCCTAGAATCCCGCTTCATACAAAAACATTGTATCTACAGCAAATATGATTGCATTGAAGCATTGCAGGTTAAGAATTTAATTCACCAGGATTATTCATGCAACAAGCATTAAAAACTCGGAATTCGGTCCATAAATCCATCCAGTAAATCAATTACAGAATCGCGTCGCCAACAATAAAGTACGCGAGGATTTACATTACACAAACGAGCCACGTGACAGTGAATCCTAAACTAACGATATAAAAGAGGCAACATTTCCTTGCACCTTAAAAGCACGGGTATGTGAATAAACCAGACAAGAACGTCCACAGTTTTGAACAAAATGTTCTACAACAGAGGTCTGATTATGCTGGTGGTGTGCACATAAGTGTTATTGAAAGTGTTATCGTGCCAGTACATTAGTGGCGACTTGACACAACCAGTCTTCTGTAAGGGCAAGGCTTGTATTAGCGGCTCCTAATTTATTGGGAACGATAGGACGACGGACGCCGGCCACCCTGAGCACGGATCCATTCACACTAACCGGGGACGCGGGGCAGAATGGACTAGTGTCGAAATTTTGTTTTATCAATATTTTTCTTGTTGATTCTTTGGGTATATTATTATTCTGCTAAATAAAAGATCGTGGGGCTTAAATTATGAAGATATATAAGATACTAGCTGTTTAACTGTCTGTTTAGTAGAGCCCTTTTTTAAAGACGAAGAGGAAATATTGTTTTAAATGCCACAAAAACGTATAATAGTAGTTCAAACATTCGAAAATAATATTAATACAAAATTAAAACGCATGGAAATAACGTATTATGTAATTCACATAAATACGAAATGACTTAAATAGCCATTAATTTAAGTGACATAACATGGTATAATTATAATAATAATAAATACGGTTTAATTTTTAGGGTGGGCCTATGTTCAGCAGTGGACGTCCTATGGCTGATGATGATGATGATGAACACGGTAAGCTTTGTATATGAGCAACTATTGCACAATAATCAGCATTATCAAATGCCTATAACAGAACAAAGAGGCGTCACCAAGTAATTATTTCTCAATTATAATATTTCCAGTCGAATTTTGTAGACGTTTCCTTGTTACATATTAAAAAATAATAATTACCTACGTAATACGTAACCTTAGCCGTATAATTTACCCTCTGACAGGGAAGGTAAACAATGCTATAGGTCAAAAGGTAGCCTGATGTCAAATAAAGGTCAGATAAATTAGCCATTGTTATTATACTCAATCAATTTTATCAGTCAATCAATCAAAGTAAATTCACGTGTCAAATTAATAAAACCTTGCAACGGTAAAATAGTTGCCGACATTAAGAGTTTTTGTTCATTTTGTACTGCATTGCTTCTGAATCATTTGTCATAATTAAAATTTTGTTATGGATATAAATCAATTAGTTTCGTAATGTTCGAACGGCAATATCAACAGAATAAAAATAAATATTTAAACAGCATTTTTGACTGCATAAATTTTCCTGAGTCCGAATAAAGATTACGCAAAAAATTAAAACATTGTTGTTTAATTGCTTATTTTGTTTATTTACGAAAGATAAAATACTCATAGATACCATTAATTAAATCTCTATAGATATATATTTAGGTCCAATGACTACAGCGCTAGTAATTCATTCACATGCCTATTTAGATGTCAGTTTATGTACAATAACGTAACTCGACTTATCAATTTATTCACGGCGCATATTTAAAAACTAAAAATTATAATCATTCCAAATCAGAGTCCATCCGACCCTGCCTCCTCTACATTTTTATTAACACCCCAAACCAGATAAACAGGATACGGAAAATATATTTATTTGTCCAATCATCGAATATAAGGGGCGTTCTCGGGTTACACCAAATGATTTTGGTACAGCAATCGTCGCAGTGATTTGTTGCGATAATCTATATTAATAAATAACGCACTTCGGATTGAGCTGCCTTCGCTTTGAGATATGTTGGGCTGTAACATGTTTCTGTGGTCAATTCTTTGTAACAAATTACTATGATACATCACGGCGACGTAGGAATCTATAAGGATTTGCATAGGTTTTTTAGCACTGTCCCGGTGGCGTGGTTGTATTTCGGTACGACCGTCCTGAGTTCTCGGGTTCGATTCTCGGGTCAGACTGTGATTTTGTACATAGAATCGCATATATAGAATCGCGATAGGATCACAACCCTATCACATCTGGGACGGAAATAAGCTCGGCGAAATGTGGGTGTTCCTGCTCGGTAGTGCGCCTCAGCCTACACCTTCGGTGATACAGGCATGAGCTTATGGATGTGAATCTTTTTACCTCCCTCTTTTACAATATAGGTGTAATGTATTTAGGGTAGCGACAGATTTTGGTTTTCAAGTTTCAAAGTTAAAAACATCATGAATATTTGATTGATAAAGGTTCTATCAAGTGTACTTGCATTTAAAGGTGTTTTTAGAGTTTCGTCACAATTTTTACACGAATTTAAAACGATTTTACTTGGATTTTATTGATTGGTTCTTATTAGCCGTATGAATTGTATATAACATAGGTCAGTATATTTCATGGCTCTATTGCAATAGCAAATACTTCTTAATCTAGTAACGATTCTGCCATTATGATATTTTTAAAGATCAATCAATCGGTCTCTCTTTTGATCGCCAGCTAAATAACTGCCTTATATCTCTAACGGCCGGTTTTAATAAACGGTCTGAGTTTAGAGTACAGATAGATCGCGATTATGAACCAATCAAATCACGTCATTTGACGGAGTCATGTTCAAGCTGTGTTCTAATTGGCTAATTTTGTAATCTATCTGCACATTCGAACTGAGATTGTTTATTGAAACCGGCTGTTAGTGGACGTCCTACCGCTGATGATGATGATGATATCTCTTTTATATTTCGACATATTAAAGACCAGCATTAAAATGCCTAGGCCATTCTACTTCTTAATAACCAACTATTGAGTTACTATGACGATATTATCTGAAGCTACTATATGTTAAAAACATAACTGAACAAAACATTCAATTTATCTTAGTTATTTAAGAGTTAATATATTACGCGCCGTGAGGACACATTATAGTGGCGACCATAGTAAAAACTGTATTAACATAAAACAAAGATGATAGGACACCCACACCGGGCTACTTTATCGTGCTTTCTATCTGCTCGTAAAAATGACACGAGCGACGCGGAAGCCATTCGGTTGCTAAAACATAAAATACGTCCGTATTTTACGCTACAATGTAGAAATGGGTATAAAAATTGAGTGGGACATAAATATCAGGTCTAATTTGATTGCAGGTGTTGTACCTGAGATGGGCTTAGTTTGGATCCGCCGCTGTAATTCGTTGGTGCTCACTGCTCCTAATGTTTCAATTCAACCACCAAATTTCACCTGTATCCCATCTCAGTGTGCTATCGGTGCAACACAATTTTTAAACATATTGTAGAAATGATTCGGCTATGTTTTACGATCGGTAGCCTACCGGACGTAACTCTTCCGGGGATCAAGTCCCGGGCAAATCGTGAAAAACAATCCGGCCGAATGTTGTGAGACCAACCCTTATCTGGGGTATGTGACTGCAGGATTTGACTTATTTAAAAAAAAATACCGATTACAGTGTATATTCTCAGGTATGCAGGTTTTCTCGAAAAAATGGTGTTTTCCCTCACTCTTCACATATATCAACCAATCAATAATTATTATTCATAGTAAAAATATTTGCTTCTAGGAATCTTACGATTCCAAAAGTGTTTTTAATAATGTTTAATTGTACGAGTACATTTAAACAATACAATTGAAAGCTATCCAAATGTGATTGAAAACAAGACTTTGTTACAGTTTAAAAGAACCACATCGACACTCACTCGGCGACAGAATAGAATAGCGACGGATGCTAGAGTCGCCATGTATTTATGCGTCCTAGGGATAATCCTAGGGATAATAGCTTTAGTTTGCATTTTGCACGACCAGTTAACGTATGAAACATTTGTGAAAACAACAAAATTATTCATAAGATTTTTTCAAACGAATTAAAAATGAGGAGGTTCTTAATTCGTCGTTGTTTTGGTGTATGTTTTTCAACCTTTCTTTAAGGTTTACCAGATACTTTACTTTATTTCTATCTGTCTAATATCAGGGTCAGCCTTTGTAGGTATTTACAAAAACATAATGATTTCTTAGGTTTACGTGAATGGTATTCATTGAAATTAAACTATTTTTACGGATTATATCACGATTTGGTTTTAATTTTTATGTGCGACGTTTCGAAAACTTTGCAGCCTTCGTGGTCATGGGTCAGACTGCAGTCTGTAAAATAGTTTAATTTCAATTTACAAAAACACTTTCAGTTTGCCCGCTCTTGAGCATCTTCCATAGCAAAATAGCTATTATTCACAAAATTAAATAAGTCATTGTTCCGGATTCCAGCGTAATACTTGGTCACCCTTTGTAAGGCAAAGCTCAATTTCGCCGATTCGCTCGTAAACTCACAGGCCGTGTAAGAACCCTATAAAATTCAATTGACAGTCGCTAAAGCCGATAATGTTGAGGGGCTGGACCACTCCTGTTAACCAACTTCAAATGGAAGGAGGTTTTAAGTTCGAGTGGTAATTAGTTGATTGTTTTTTTACGATGTTAAAGCCGATAATGTTGAGGGGCTGGACCACTCCTGTTAACCAACTTCAAATGGAAGGAGGTATTAAGTTCGGGTGGTAACTAGTTGATTGTTTTTTTACGATGTTAAAAGAATCGTCAATATTAATTTTTACTAGCTGTTGCTATCGACTCCGTTCGTGTGGAAATTTATTTTCCGGGATAAAAGTAACGTCTGTGTTAATCCAAGGTATCAGCCGTTTGAGCGTGAAGAAGTAGTCGCCTTTATATTAATGTTATTATAAATCATGAGCACTTTCACTTGAGAAACATGTAATATTCAGTTCAGTCCAGAGGGGTTACCACTATCACTTATGGCAGTATTGTTATAAAGTTACTTTGTTTATTTTGTGCGGGAAATAGTAAAAGTAAGTTTACAATTAAAGTGTGATAAGGGTAGTCTACATAGGAATGAGATTTAAAAAGGGTACATTTCTTATATATACCCGAAGCAAGAAGCAAGCTTTCTTTCTGCCTGGCGCTATCCTGGCCTTCTGCCAGGGTCCGCCTTCCTTCTTAAACGCTTCCTCTTCGCCCGGTCTTGAGCATTCTCCATTGTGAGGCCATTGGCTCTCATATCTTCCTCCAGAACATCCAGCCAGCGCACTTTGAGCCGTTTTTCTCCCAAATTCCTCAAAAAGCAAGCTCTCAAACTGCTGGTGTCACTCACACTCAAAGTGCTGGTGACCTGTGAACACAGGATTCCTTGAAAACCTACATAAGGCACTAGTCTCTCACAAAAGTGGAATCAGATACAATTAAGAAAACAAGTAAAACTTTTGTGAAGAGAAAATAAACGGTATTATTATTATTATTCTCAAACGCAAATTATTTGCCTAATGAATCTGCATTCTTATATAATGAAAAACATCCCGCTTGTCACAATAACATATCAACAAAATGCAAAAAAAGAAGTTCTATTTGAATTTGACTGGCACCTCGTGGTTAGCATACTTGGTACAAACAATATTACGCGACATTTGCACGCTTGCGAATTAAATTCTATTGAACTGATAAACCAGTTGTTATAAATGCATTAACACAATAATCTATGACATACACACGACACGCGGACAGTAATCGACCGCCGTGGGAGCCGTTAAATACTTATCGCCAACATATTTCAGCGTGTAAACAGTTTGTTAAGGCGCCTACTTTGTTACCGGGCGCATTTTAGCTCACTTTATGGGAAGGTTTAGTCATGAAATGGGAGCGGAGTATAGTGGTAAGCGGAGCCGAAGATGGTAGAGGGTTTAGAAATGTTATCTTAAAAAAAATGAGTGAGAATGATGTCAGGCTAGTATAGGGGTAATAATATAGTTTAAAACATAAAAACCGACTTTAAAACTCCAATCGCAACGTTGATGTTGTTATTTTAAGGTTTTGGTAAGGTAAAAGAGGCCGCTTCCAACAGGTCGATCTGGAAGTCTTTGTGAGAGGCCTATGTTCAGCAGTGGATGTCCTATGGCTGATGATGATGATGACAAAGGCAAAAGAGTTTAACATACCTCCTTCATCAGACCTTTATAAAATGTATATGTACCTTGAAGAAAGCTCTATCGAACACAAAAATAATATTTAAAATTGATGCACATTTTCCGAACATATCACGTAAATTTATAAAAAAATTGAAGATACCTTTCTCTTACATTCAGTTGATAAAATGTCGATTAAAGTTTGTCAATTTGTGTTATCTCTAAAATTACCCAGTAGGTACAGTTAGTACGATCGTGTGAACTATTTTACATAAAGTTATAGCATTATTACTATATTCATTTTGGTGTGTTATTTCACTAAGGTAGTTACTATGATAGTTTATCATGATGGGATCACGTTATATTTAATTATTTAAACTTTCCTGAATTAATTTTTTAGGAATGCTTTTCTTACATTCCGTAAAATGTATGCTTAAAACTCAGCTCTTTTCTATTCGATAATACTTCGAAGGTAAGTATAACACGTGGTTAGGATTAAATGACAAAAAGAAATACTAGCAATGACATCTGTTTCGTATCTATTAAAGGACAGGTAAGTTCAGTGTATTTGAAGAATGCTTATTTTTTTTCTTAAAGGGCATAATCATTCGCCTTAGCGTTTTGCGTACGTTTCTCTACTGCATCCTATACCTAATTTAGTATTCTATGAACTGCGGTAAATGTCAGAACCTTGCTTTAGATACTGTTTGAGAGATAAATAGCCGTAATATACTTGCTTTGTTTCCTATTTTATTTTACAGTAGCCATGCTCAAAGGAATGTTTCTATTCCGACTTTTTGTTTGTTATTGAATAACATTCCAGATTTTATCGATCACAAATATTTGATCAAACATTTGTATAATCCTGATACCACAAATATTTGTAGGAAATAGAAATGGAATAAAAAGTCACCGTTTATCTTAACACACTCGACTAAAATGTTACGACAAATCTCTAATAAGTATAATAAACAAAATATTCACCCGGTTAAGAAGCTCGTCTGGTCTATTAATTTGTATAATACAACCAGTTTAAAAAGATCCGTGTTTTGGTTCAATGTTATATAATTTAGATGTCATTTAAAATGGAAATATGGCAGCAATTCGGGAACCGTCGTATCATTCAGGAATCTCGGGCCCTCGAACAGGTAGGCGCAAAAAAATGAAGCAATAATCCGACCACAAGCCTATGATAATCTGATGGTAACGCCATTTTGTCCTGTGTGGTTTTGTGTAAAAAACGTGTGATATAATTATCGGTAACCCTGATGACAAAAAATGTAAACGACCGTTTACATGACTTCCAAAATACTATAGAATTTGTTCAATATTTATGTTTAAAGTGTGATAAAATATGCATATAGTTTTTCATCAACACTAGTCACACACAAGAGGCTTCGATGGTGAAGAAGAGTGGTAACATATACATAAACCTTTGGTATCGCAGTGTCGATAGCTTATCATCATGTGACCCATGCTTTTCTTTGCCTGTCTTTGCTATTTAAAAAATTCAAGTACTAACACATCAGCTAATAAAAAATGATTTTGATTATCAATCTATGAGAAATTATTCAATATAAAAATATGATAATATAAACATTAATAGCGTTATCTCGTAGATTTGTTCCCGCAAAAGTTTTCTCTTGATGCATAGTGAATAGCTTTATGATAGGTACAGAGTTTTTTTAATTACCCGTATAACATCATCATCAGCCACTGGACGTCTACTATCCGTATATACAAATTAATATATTATGCCCCTTTACAACATTACTGTAGATGATCATTGTTAGTTATCCTGAAAATTAAAAAATGTGTCGCCATGTAAACCAATCCTGAACTAATTATAAGGACGCGGTCATCGAAAGCAAGTTTCAAAAGGAATGAAAGTAATACACACGATAAAATCAGGGTTGTCTCGTTAGTCGCAATAAAATCGTTTTTGTTGTAAAGTGGAGCGAATTTTTTGTCGCACGTCGCCGTCTTGGCGGCCGGCAATTTGTCGGAGACAGATGCCTGATCTGTATTTATTTTGACGGTATCGTTATTGAGTTATTAGTTTGTCGCTTCATTTATTTTGAGGGCCGAATGTAAAAGGCCAAATTTCAAATTGTTTATTTGTGGTGATATTTTCCGGGCTATATAATATAGGCGACGTTTGGCCCTTATTATACAACGGTACCTCGTTTTATAATAAGATTTTAGAGTCACTTACATCTCTATTTATCCCAAATCTTGATTTAAAGATAGGAGTGAGTTGTAGGGTAAATCGAGATAGAGTGTAACTCTAGATTAGTAATAGCGCTGCAAGTCATCCTTAGAATGTTAAAAAACACTACCTGTCTTCCGGGACATTTTGGTAAAAGTTTAAATAGAAATACATGGCTGAGTGTCGTTCTGCCTGGACCTTGCATGAACCTAGTTCTAAGTACCTTTTTACACAGACTGATTAATCTATCTTATAATAATTATCTTATAATTTTTATTGGCGACAGAATGACAGCCTCCTTGGCGCAGCGGGCGAGTAGCCGGCTGTGAAGCGAGAGGCCGCGGGTTCGATTCCCACATTGAGACAAATGTTTGTGTAGCCCACAGATATTTGTTTCAAGTTTGGGTGTTGTGAGACCGAAAGTCTCTCATAGTTTCTGATACCAATGATACAGGTTATACCTAGTGTGGGGTCAGGACTAGATGTGTGACTGTTGGGTGTATTTATTTATTTTAATTATTATTATTGGTTTATAAAGCTCGTATGCCTTAGCAGAAGTGGTTATTGTTACACATAGATATCAGCAATTCCCGGTCAGAACTAAGCCGCTGATAACCATGAAAAGGAAAACAATGGGGACTGGGAACGGAAAAAGGTAATTCCTTTGGGAAATCTCCTCAACCTACCTCATATCACCGCAAGCCAATTCAAGTAACAAAGCCCGAGCCAGCTCTAGGTAAAATTGTCGACAGGGTATCTCTACCAGTCTCTTTCTTTCTACCTGCCCTTATGCCACCTTAATGTGGGGTCGGCGCAACACACGTTTTCAAGCATGTTGTAAAGAGGATTTAGCCTAGTTTTTACGACCAGCCGCCTGCCTGACGTCAACCCTCTACGAATGATCCAGTCCTGGGCAAAATTAAATTAGAAAATTCGCTTTGCCCGCTCTGAGAATCGAAGCTAGGACCTCTCAGTCCACAGCCCATTCATGCTGCCACTAGAAGGAGGCGACTATACTATCTCTACCAGTCTCTGACACTTATAATTCCCAACACAATTTTTAATATCTTTTATATCAAGCTCATAATTTATACACTACATTAAGGGGTGTGTTGTAATGTGATTTAATTAATTAAAGTCAGTGATGTATAATTAAACGGGCCAGTCCCACTTGTACGGCGACCTCTTAGGAATTCGTGTGTACCCACCCGATTGATTGAACATGATTTAATTATTCAGTTAATTTTAATTGTTTGTATCTTAATTATGAGTTTGATATTTAATATTAATCAAATTAATTGGAATGTGCTTTTAACCATTTACTTTGCGTCTCACTTATGATTAGTATATAAGTCTGTTATATAGTCTTCTTAGTCTAGTGACAACTGGTCCGTGGATCGGGAGGTTTTGGGTTCGATTTCCAGGTAGGGCAACGCTTTATGTGGGTTATACGAACAAGATTTAGAAGAGATGTATGAAGGAGTTGAGTGAGACATTATTATAACAGTTGAGTTCAGTCACGCGGCTGGTCATGAAAACTAACCCGCATCTTTTCTACAACATGCTTAAAATGTGGCGAAATGTGGGTGTTCTAGTTCGCTAGTGCGCCTCTGCCTACCCCTTCAGGGATACAGGCGTGAGCTTATGTTATGTTATGCTTAAAAAGTTTGTGTCAACGACCACATTAAAGTAGGATAATGGCATGTAGAAACTAATTAAACTGAAGATTAATGATATGCGACTTATGTTAAAGTTCTTTTCGTGGAAAGAAGAGTGTCATAGACATAGACAACGGTGCTAACACTTCAAAGATTCAAAAGCATTGGACCACGCATTCAATTCAATACATAACATAACATAACATAAGCTCACGCCTGTATCCCCGAAGGGGTAGGCAGAGGTGCACTAGCGAACTAGTACACCCACATTTCGCCGAGATTAGTTCTGTCCCAGATGTGATAGGGGGCGAGCCTATCGCCATATCGGGCACAATTTCCAGACTCCGGGCTGATATGGAAAAATCCAATATCACTTTGCCCGACCCGGGGATCGAACCCGAGAACCGTAGTCGTACCGAAATACCACCACGCCACCGAGGCAGTCAATACAATATTTACTTAATACTGTGTTTGACCTAGACAATATAAAATAGCTAATTCAATTCTTATTCCAGGCAACATTCGCCACTTCAAGAAATAATCTTGTAGAATCAAGATTATAACATGATATCCTTATATCTCGCTATATAATACTACTATTTCAAAATAACATTCTGTGTCATAATATATCTAGCAAAATCGTGCAATATTTCACTTGTACGTATAATTTTCACTGGCTACTTCAGTAAAGAAAACCGAGAGACATTGTAAATTGTCCTTCTCTTAGCCATCGGATAGCGTAAAAGTGAATTTAAATATGCGCATATTATTGCATTCATACAAACGTATAAAGACGTCAAAATGTAGAGTTAGCAGAATAAAACTACATTAATAAATACGCACTTAGGGAAAGTACCCATATTAGGTGACCTATTTTTTTTTAATTATGCCCCTCCCCCCTCGGTGACTACCCGCATATGCCCCCCTCCTTGCCCTGTAGTTTTAACGTAGTAATTGTATGGTTTTAACGCATTTTTTGTTGAGGAAAAGTTAAAAAACAAATTATTATGATGTGTTGCCAGCTGTGACTTTAAAAAGAGCTAAACGCTGAGCGCCATATTTGAATATATGTAGCTTGAAATAGCACGAGATTTCCCTAGAGGATATTGACTACGTGACGAAAACCTAAGACCCCTCTCCCCTCCCTGTGACCAAGCGTGGTATTTTGAAGAGGCTGTGATCGGGAGGTCCTGGGTGCGATTCTCGAAATCAAACTTTCTCATTTAATTTGCCCGAGACTGGAACCCTCAAAGGGGGTTGACGTCAGGCAGGCAGCCGGTTGTAAAAACTAAGCAAAATCGTTCTGAAACATGCTTGAAAAAGTGTGTTGCACCAACCCCACATGAAGGAATACGGACAGATTCGCTTTCCCCGTCATGGAAATCGAACCCAGAACCTCCCAGTCCACAGCCCATATATGCTTCTACTAGACTAAAGAAGCGACCAAGGCGAAATACCAAGAAATTTTATTTTTCTGCAAACCGTACCCAATAGTACTTGATACGGCAAATCGCGCACGCTTTAGTCACACAACTCACTGCACCTGTGAGAGATACTCTTTAAAACATTAAAGACAACACCATTTATTAACTTACTCAATTTAAATACCACTGGCGTGCTTAAAATGCTAATTTTAATTATGGAACATTATACTGAGTCAGGGACACGTGGCTTATAATCCGCGCAGTTTAAAAATACCTCTCGGATTTATTTTGTCATGTATACAGGTTGATGTTAAATGTGTGGTTTATTTTTGGCACGTGAAATTCGGTTTCATCCGAATTTGACGAACTTCAGATCATCCTTGATGTTTGTTATATTATTGTGTATAATAATTAAATCTTTGGTTGTTATTTATTGTTTTATACTTTTTTTAACGAGCCTGTTGTGTCACACTGCGAGGCAAACTTCTCCTTTCTTATTATTTAAATAGCCCAAAACATATTAATATTTCTTCGTATAAATATTCAGGCCATCACAAAAAAGGCAAATTATCATTTTCGAATGAAAATTGTAACCATGGTAACAATTACAAAAACATACGCTATAACTATCAACGAAAGAACTTTCATAGGAAACTCTCCGAATTGGTCAACAAAAACAACAACCTGCCAAAAATGACACGAAGGGCATGCCCAACCGCACAGCAAGCGCCACTAAATTACCAAATACACCTAAATCAACAAAAATCAACCGGAAGACAATAGATCGGTCGCGATAACATTACCTAATCGATAATTGTATCTACGACACTTCGACTCACACGTTAACTCGTAAAAAGGTGAGAAAGTAATGTGATAAAACCTTAGTAGGGACCACTTGTTTGTTGCCATTCGAAAATGAAATACAAAGAAAAACCACCCTTATGTTAACGGAATACAGTGCTGTGGTAAAAGGTTCGAGGTTCCTACTAAGGTTGGCTCATCTGAAGTCGCGAAGAGCGGGCAATAAAAAAGGTGAAATGTCTCTGTGGAAGCGGCACTGGACGTATCCCCGATAAGAGACCACCTTGGTGAGTTCGTGCCTATTTTAGGACCGTTTTCCGGTTCCAAAAAATATTGTTTTAAGTTACCTTACGCGTGGACCATAATTATCGAGACATGCAAATGATTTGTATTGCGCATTTGTTTTTTGTGCATTCATGTTGCTGTTTTTTATGCAAAAAATATTGGTCATGTAAAGTATGAATTTTGTCGAGTCACTGTTTTCTGACGTCACAAATAAGATATGACGTGAGAGAGAGAAATTCATGTTATGACGACACTTTGAGAGGAAAGTTATTAGATAGCTTTAACGTAAGTACAGTTTTTACTGTACCCTTTATTAAAAATCATTGTGTTGTAATATTAGAAGACTGGTCTATCTGACAAAGGCGTTAGGGATCAAAATATTTGTGTGACGTGACTTATGAACGCGCCCAAATAATTTATTCCAAAATGACGTCTTTATTTCACGTGGATTTAATGTCAGAGAAAGTAGATGTTTAAAAATAATAGTTTTCACTCACAGATTTATTTGTTTGGTTCGAATTGAGCGATAACTCGTGTGCTCCGATGGGACCCGCCGCGCGCCCGCCTATAATAATGACATCCCAAATATATACGATTACACACTGATAAAACCTTTGCTTCTCAACAACTATTACTTTATGCTGTGACAACGAGGCACAGATTGAGATTTTTACTGCGGCTCGAGTGGACTTGTTCAATTTTTTTGGAATGTTATATTTTAAGTGACTTGATAGCTAATGCAATAGAATGCGGTGGTAACATCTCTTTTTTGAATGGGAAATTGTAGATGTTCGTCCTTTGTGGGCATTTTTTTTTCTGGTATAGTTCCTATACTGTATCATGAGCTTTTTTGGCATTTCACGCTAGCAATTACGTAAAATATTGGTATGATAAACACACGAACGCCTCTAGCGGTTACGTGGAGAATTAGTGTTTCTCATATAAATTATTTTACGTAGTCGATAGCGTGCAAAGTAAAAAAATCTCATGGTAGAGCTATTGCGGCCCGTGCAGGAAAATTTTTGACAGTCGTAATTGTATTCGAGCTTAAAGCGCGTCTATGAAATTTGTATGAAATATTAACCAAATGTCATCAGTGCGCTGCGAGCTCGAATACATTTATAATAATAATAATAATAGCCCTGTAATATTACTGTCCCACTGCTGGGCACGGGCCTCCTCTACTAATGAGAGGGGTTAGGCCTTAGTCTACCACGCTGGCCTATTGCGGGTTGGTAGACTTCACATACCTTCGAAATTCCTGTGAAGAAATTCTTGGGTATGCAGGTTTCCTCACGATGTTTTCCTTCACCGTTATAGCAAGCGATATTTCACAATGAAAGTACACTTAACACAGAAAAGTCAGAGGTGTATGCTCCATTTTGAAGTTGTTCTCGAACCTCCGACACTTGTCTCGGCAGTCAGTACCATTCCCAACTGAGCTATCGCTGCTTATATATCGAATACATTTACGATTAGAAAATTTCTTGCTCAGACCGGTCATAAGTGCAGTACAGTAATAGACAACGAAGAAGATGAATTGGAAGATCCATTAAGTCCTCCAACAGTCGGAAGAATGACAGTCCTGAAGTGACTTGAATATTTAAAGTTGAGACTTAAGATACACTGACTACGAACCGCGATTAAAGTGGTCGCCAACCAGTTGAGTCCCGACAGTGGAGAAGAAAAAGAAAGTATTTTACATTCTCTGTAGAGTAATATAACACGTGGCGCACAGATATTTGTTTCGGGTCTGTGTGTTGTGAGACCGAGAATCTGTCGTAGTTCCTGATATCCACGACACAAGACCCGATCTTAGTGTGGGGTCAGACTATGTGTGTGACTGTTGGGTGTATTTATTTATTTATTATTATTTATATAATAATTTATCTATACACTTTTAATTGACGCACCAAATGAAGTGTTACGAAAATGTTTTGAAAACACCTACAACTTTTTGCTCAAAGCGTTGTCTTTAAATTTTTTGCTAAAAGTCTAACAAAGAAATCCGCAAACCCTAATCTTATTACCAAAGCTATGTTAGCTTAGGAAGTGACAACTATTTTAGACAAACATCCTCAGAGGTAGGATTATTGTGACCGCAAACAAACTTAATAATTATTTTTTTATACGATCCCTGAATAAAAAAAGGCTGGAACTCGGTTTTGTCTCACCGTCGAAGATCATCGGATCAAGAGAGTAAACGAAAGTTAATCGGATTTGTAAATATATTGTTCGGGCCAAGCTTGCGGTCGAATCCCCATGCATTCCACAATACCTTGATTGATTTACAAGTTTGGGACATCTTTTTGTCATTCAACAATGAGATTTCTTTACGCCCTGATGATAGGGTTGTAAATCCTTTGGCATCATTCGTAATCATTTCTTTACGTTTGTTAGGAATATGATTTACAACTTCATCCACAGTTTTGCTACCGAGTGTTTTCTAGTTATCTGATCTTAGATAGCTTTGTCTAAGTCCATTTCAGATGTTTTCGTCGTCATAATCTTCGACATTTGTCCGACCGTTATTTTCGTGAATGCTTTTTTGTGATTAAAAAACGGTTTTATGCGACAAGAATAAATAGACGAACGTTTCTTTGGTGGACCCCGTTACTTCTTATGCATCGTTGATTTTACATTAAGCTTCATTTGTATAAGTATTTGTGCTGTTATTTTACTGTATATTATTGTACATCCCAATGGTTTAGTGACAGTGACTAAACTGAGTATTTGGCAGTGAAACGAGAGGCCGAGGGTTCGATTCCCGCACCGAGGCAAATGCTTGTGTGGCCCACAGATATTTGTTTCGGGATTGAGTATTGTGAGACCGAAAGTATCTCGTAGTGCCTGATACCCACGACACAAGAAGTGTGGGATCAGGACTATCTGTGTGACTGTTGGGTGTTATTTATTTATATTTCTGCTTATTATCAGCCCGGAGTCTGGAGTTTGTACCCGATATAACGATAGGCTCGTCCCCTAGATCACCCCTAGGGACCGAAATAAGCCTGGCCAAAAGTGGGTGTACAATTTGCGCCTTTGCCTACCCCTTCAGGATAACAGGCGTGTTTATCGTTATATAATAACATATTTGAAATTACAATTATGTACAAAGTTATTGTAGTAAAAGATTTTTTTGTTTAAGCCTGCAAATAAGGCAAAGTTACCTCCAAAGTCACCTATCGAAAAAATAATTTTGTTTACAAATTTCTGAAACTCAGTAGGAGAGTGGTTAAGGTTTCTCTTGTGTTTGTTCTGTTTTTGTTCTCATGGTTTACTTTCTATGACTTCCCACAGGATTTGCGAGGCGAAAGTGTGAAATAAATACAAATATTTATTTAAATACTTCATAATTCTTTCACCAAGACTGGGGACACGATGGAATTGTTTTGTTAGTCTTAATCTTAATATTATTTGCTCGTGAATTTTGGTATATTTACACTCATATATAAGCTGCTTTATAAATGAAAAAAAATAATTTAGTTATACTTTATTAATTCATACTAAACTGGTTTTCAAAAGAGCAACGCTTGTTTCCAGTCTGTTTTTCCGGCGAAGACTTTCAAACTGGTAGGGAAATATTTTACAGATATAAAATATTTTTTCCGATTCTATTATACTTATTTTGTTGCAGCCATTTTGCTACGCGGTATTTAGTCTTATGCCTATCAAAATATTACACGAAAAGTGGAAAAGGTTAAACTAGTTTCAAAATTAAATATATCTTTAAAAGCCCCTCAGAGGGGTTGACGTCAGGCAGGCGGCAAAAAAGTGTGTTGCACCGACCCCACATTAAGGTGGGATAAGGGCAGGCAGAAAGAAAGAAAAGATATTTTAAAAAGCTTATAAGTAATAAGCAAAGCGTAATGATTTCTTACGTTTACGCGAATGTTATTCATTGAAATAAAACTATTTTTACGGTTTCTATCACGATTTGGTTTTAATTTTAGTTTCGAAACGTTTGACATAAAAATTAAAACCAAATCGTGATAGAATCCGTAAAAATAGTTATATTTCAAAGAAGCATAGCGTTAAAAACTGTTCATAAATGTCTCTCACAAGAATATTTACGTGTTTATAAAGCTTCAAAAGTAAATCTCCATGTGAATGGCATTGACCAAAGTAGACCAACAACGTTTCAAAACTAAAGCTCAGACCACACGAAACACAGATATGCGAACATACTATTACTTTTAATCATCGATAACTAACCATGTCCGACATAGGAAATATTTTTTTATTCAACCCTAAACATATCGGAAAATATCTTAGGCGAAAGAAGATAGAGGACGAGGCATATCTACGGAAAAATGAAGCATTCCTAATGTATGATAATAATAATATAATATTAGCCCTGTAATATTACTGTCCCACTGCTGGGCACGGGCCTCCTCTACTAATGAGAGGGGTTAGGCCTTAGTCTACCACGCTGGCCTAATGCGGGTTGGTAGACTTCACATACCTTCGAAATTCCTGTGAAGAAATTCTCATGTATGCAGGTTTCCTCACGACGTTTTCCTTCACCGTTATAGCAAGCGATATTTCACAATGAAAATACACTTAACATAGAAAAGTCAGAGGTGTACACTCCATTTTGGGGTAGGTCTCGAACCTCCGACACTTGTCTCGGTAGTCCGTACCATTCCCAACTGAGCTATCGCTGCTTCTATGATGTATGAACGAAACTAAAATGGCGACTTTGCGAAAGAAAGATCCCATTAATATAGTAGTAGGCATTTTCTTTTTGCATACTTCATATTCCGAAATTAGTATTATTGTAAATAAAACACCGTATTTATCCACCTCAACTCACTATAGAAATCTGCTCTTTTCCTTAGCCGTGAAATGTCAAACACTCGCCGTCATATGCCACAATTTTACTTCGAAACAGCTTGTCTAGTAAATACATAAAAGTATTTGGTATTTATACGTTATTTTATTCTTACGACACGCTACCATCTTACATGTAAATAAATCGCGAAACTAAAATAGCGGAATTGGCTTCAAAGTAAACACGTATTTTTCTTACGTATGCCAGGTCCTATTATTTTTCTTTAGTCATTGGAAAATATTCATTGTAACACGATATCTGTTGAGTCGATAATGCTGCATCTCAAAAGGCGCCGATGCAGGTACATCCAGGCGCCATTCTCAACCTTCTCATGCAGAAAACTACCTCGCTGATGAAGCGAACTGTTAATACACATTGACGGTCAATGTAGTCCCTAATTAAGCCTCGTGACCACCAGTGTAAGAGGAGCCGTGGAGTGTACCAAAAAGACGGTAGGCACGTCTCATAACCACTGGACGGTTGCAAAGCTTGATACGTTGTTATCTTATCGCCTAGCATTGATATTGAGATTGGAAATCTCGGTGTGCGGTTTCAAAGATAACTTTGGTTTTTGTTTATTGAGATGTAGGATGTGTTTTGGACGTCGTATGCAAATGTGTTTGCTTTTTGTGTATGTGTCTGAAGATTTTGTGCATCGATTTATAAAGTTCGTGGATGTTTGAAGGTATTTGTGTGTCAACAAGCTTTACCTACAGTTTTTCATTAATTAATTAATGTTTGGAAAAATAGATCATAGAACAACACTTAACGGGCTGACTTCAAAATTTATCCGATTGTGAACAAATTTATATGGGAACACGCTTGGAATAAGCTCTATCGAGGACTTTTTTCGACCGACTTCAATAAAGGAGGGGGTCTTCAATTCGTCTGTATTTTTTATGTATGTTACGCGATATCTTCGCCAAATGTGGACCGATCTTCAAAAATATTTTTGTGTTCGATAGAGCTTATTTCAAGGGTGGTCCCATATACATTTGGTCACGATTGTGTTTTAAGTCAATCCGTTATGGTTTTAAACTTTTGATTATTTTCTATGCGGTTCATAGGGTTTGAATAAAATAGCACTACTATGATAACATAACATAACATAAGCTCACGCCTGTATCCCCGAAGGGGTAGGCAGAGGCGCACTAGCGAACTAGAACACCTACATTTCACCGAGCTTACTTCCGTCCCAGATGTGATAGGGGCGAGCCTATCGCCATATCGGGCACAAATTCCAGACTCCGGGCTGATATGGAAAAATCCAATATCACTTTGCCCGACCCGGGGATCGAACCCGAGACCTCAGAACCGTAGTCGTATCGAAATACCACCACGCCACCGAGACAGTCACTAGGCACTACTATGATACTAGTAAAATAAAAATGCTACATGAATATTATGAATAACAAGTCCAGTAATAGTTGGTTTATCGTTGTATAGAGAGTTTAGGGTTATGTTTCAGCGGCGTGGCGCGGGGTGGCGTGGCGTGCCTGCCCGTAGGCTCGGCGCACGCGGAGCGGTCGCGACACTCGAACTAATGTCAAGGCGAGCGCAATCAGCGCGCGTGGGCGCGGTGAACTAACGTGGATACGGCACTAGCGTGGTTCCATTATTATAATAATCGTTTATTAGCACATACCTATTGAGAAGTCCTACGACGTGTTGGTCAAAACCGCAACCTTTTGAATATTGTCAAAAATAAAAGTTGCATATTTAGGGTACGTAGGTACTAAGACATGCCAAGAACGAGCTTCTTTAGGAAGCTTTTGATATTGGGAAACATATTTGGTTAAAGGAAAATCGGTTGTAGGTAGAAATCATGACTGCGGGATATCCAAGAGTGGATAGGGGTTGCTAATGCACGTGCAATATTTCGTCTAGCGAAATATAAGGGAAAATTAACTGAAATAACCTTCACTAGTTGAGAGGCATTACAAGGTGAAGATTAGCGAAGAGATATAACTGGTGTTTACATATGAATAGTTTTGAACTAAGCATTACTTAAATCTCAAGACGCGGGTACAGTTGACAATGACTTAGGCTGAAATTATAGATTTTTGAAATTATAGATTATAGTTCTTACTTAAGTCTTGTACCAAAGTCGACTCAGCGTAGTCGTCTTTGGAGTGAACTAAGCGAAAGTCAACTTTTGCGTATTTATAATTCGAACTCGAACTCAGGCTAGCCATAGTTTGTCTTTGCATAGTCTACTCAGACGTTATCGGTTTCACGCAGTTCCTTTGACAAAAGAAACGTAAGATTTTTATATATTTACAGGAGACGCGCCTTTATATTTGTAGGTTGTAAAGGAACGTATTACGTAATTAACAGCTGACAAAATGGCTGACGCTCTTTGAAATGTCAAGTGAAAAACAAACCGCATTATACATAAATCGTCTTATAATCCTTTCAGCAACATGCTTGAAAAAGTTTGCTACGCCGACCCCACATTACGGTGGGATAAGGGCAGGTAGAAGAAAGAATAAACATGAATCGTCATCATTTGATAGTCAAAACATGGATTTATTATTTATTACTATTGTTGGCAAAATCATTAATATTTTGAAGAAGGCCATAATTTTTAAAGTAAGAAGAAACAAGATGATGATGATGACATAAAAAAGCATTCTAAGCTCTAAAATGATGAAGTAAAGTGTAAACCACCAAGCGAATTACAAGGGCTCAAATATGCCAGGAGTCACAATCAGGTGAGTGAGTCATCTGTGTCATACCTATTCCTGGAGCTCTAGCTAATCCACTCCCATTATTTCATATTAATATATTGACAAAAGTTTTATTAATTTATCAAAATTGTTAAAACAGGGATTTTGTATTTTGGAGACTGTTTACTAGCAAATTGTCTGTCTGTCTGTTTGTTTACTAGCAGCCCATGTAGAGTATAAATTGCATCTCAGTCAGCCAGCAAGCCCAAAGCAAAACCATGCCTTATTAACATTTCCTGCCAGCGGTAAACTGTTGAGGCATTACCATCTGGGTACCATCTGAGTGGTTAATCTGCCAGGCAAGCTTATTGTCAGCTAGACCATGCAAATTGCCATTGTGGTGATCTGCTGATTAATAATGAAAGATCTGAGGGAAACTCTGTCTGATATTTATTTCTTCTGTTTCAGAAATAACATTTTGAAGTTATTAAATTTTCACACATGCAACCAACTGCGGAACAAGTTATCAAACACAAGCAATATTATAGTAGTTTGTGCAGTAGGTATATTGCACAATAGTTGAGAATACCATTTATGTACTGTGTGGATTGAAAGAGGAAATAATAACGAGGATTGAGAAAGGAATGTTGCGGTGGTTTGGGCATGTAGAAAGGATGGATGAAAGGAGGCTGACAAAGCAAATATATATGGCAAGTGTGAATGGTAGAGGTGGAAGGGGAAGACCTCATCGAACATTCTCTGACCAAGTCAGAGATTTACTCGAGAAAGGTCAAGTTAAAAGTACCCTAAACCGACGTGCATGCATGAAGAATGTAATGAGACTGAATGAGGCGAAAGAGGTGTGTAAGGATCGTAGCAAATGGAAATCCGTTGTCTCTGCCTACCCCTATGGGAAAAAGGCGTGAGTCTATGTATGTATGTATGTATGCTCACTCAAATAACAAAGGTTAATATCAGAGATTGTAATAAATAAATATTATTCATGATAATTATTATTTTATTTACCTACTGCAAATCAATTTCCTGACAACATGTAACCAATTCATTCTCAAAATATCTATACATTATTTAGGCCGACTACATAATAATTAATATAATATGTACTTTCACTGATTCACTGATTCACTGTCTGTTTAATATGACTGCTAGGTGGACAGACGACCTGACAAAGGTCACATGAAATCACTGGTTACAGGCCGCTTCCAACCGGTCGATCTGGAAATCTTTGGGGGAGGCCTATGTTCAGTAGTGGATGTCCTGTGGCTGATGATGATGATAATATTATTGGAGCAATAGCATGATGGTCACTGTTGCATTGTGGGTCGCCGCGATGAAGTCTGCCGTCCGTCCATTCCCACTGGTTCTCGGGTCACCTTTCGCGCTTTGCAAATGGCAGAACGATTTTTTTAATTCTGAGCACGGTTTCGGGTTTAATGTTATATTAATTATTATTCAGGACAATACTGGAAGTTGTCAAAACATTTGTCTATTTTTTTGGCATCTTCTGGGTTACAAGTTTATTCCAAACAAAATTATCTATTTTTGTTAAACTTTAATAATTAATAGATCGATTTACAGTATAATAAACGGTACTGCAATATAAGAAAATCTCGTACCTTTAATTATTAAACATTTTCTAACAATAGTTTTGGTATTTTAGTTTAAAAAACGTTAGAATGAATAAAACAATTTCTACATTTTATGTCAGTATTTCGATACTGGTATTACTGCATGCCGAACTGACAGACCGAAGTCAAGGTTTTGTGGACTTGAACTTAGCAAAGTTTTTCTTGTGAAAAATGACTTGGACTAAGTCTGAGTTCGATTTATAAATTCCAAATCCTCACTAAGTTCGTTTTTTTGACTCGGACTTAGTCGAAGTTCGTTCTATAGATCTCAGCCTCATTTTTGAACGTCGTCTTATTACATTTTGCTATAATTTCCGGGAAATTCGTGCCAACAAGTCGTTTTAATTCGTGTTAAAACCGATACCAAAATTATATTCAGTCCATATTTGCAGGGATATCGAGTAAATATATTTTCTTTTTCGAAGTCGGTTGATAGAATCCACAACATATTTTCCTGAGATTCAAACATTCCGATCTACAGACCACAACCCATTCACGCTGCCGTCAGGTTACGACTGCTAAGGAAATAATTGGGATTTATTAATCAAAATACTCTTTGAAAAATAACAATAATAAACCCAGTCATATCCCCCTAGTCTTTCGCTCGCCACACTCGCTGTTCAGTAATTGAACGGCGATGTAAAAGGTATCTACGGTGCAAATAAAAAAAGCGGACATAATCGCGGGTCGCGCGACTCCGCCCCGCGTCGTGCGTGCGTGGCCCACGGTATTGTGCGCTGAATGCGGCCCATTCAATGGATTTGAAAGCGTAGGCGGTTTAGGATTCATTTCGATCTTTGAAAATACTTTTTAATTTGCGTTCTTTTTGTGTAAAGGTACTTGCTCATTCAGCCGGCAAAGTAAGTTAAAATATTATTAATAATAGCAGCGATAGCTCAGTTGGGACTGTCGAGACGAGTGTCGGAGGTTCGAGATCAACCCTCAAATTGCAGCATACACCTCTGACTTTTCTATGTTAAGTGTATTTTCTTTGTAAATTATAGCTTGCTATAACGGTGAAGAAAAACATCGTGAGGAAACCTGGGTATGCAGGTTACACCTTATCTCGATTTATCCTACAGCTCTCTCCTATCTAAAACATCGTGAGGAACCCTGCATACCCGAGAATTTCTTTACAGGAATTTCGAAGATATGTGAAGTCTAGCAACCCGCATTAGGCCAGCGTGGTAGACTAAAGCCTAACCCCTCGATTAGTAGAGGAGGCCCGTGCCCAGCAGTGGGACAGTAACATTACAGGGCTAATATTATTATTTTATTTTCGCTCCTATCTTAAAATCAAGATTTGGGATAAATAGAGATTTATCGCGGAGCTGCAAGTAGCCCTTAATGGCAATGAAATTATAGAAATACAAGTTAAATATCATCGCAACTCGAATCTTCACACGTAAAATTCAGTCAGTCATTCACAATAATAACAGAATCATCTCACAAACTCCCACGCCCTGCTACCCCTACCAATGTTATCGAAACATCAGTGTTAACTGATCGAATAGCGAACGAAACATTGTTACATCCACCGATCTAAAGCGCAGATAGCCTGTGTTTAATTTTGGAATACTGCGTTGGTTTTCGCGGCTATTGGTATAGCGGCTTGAGAAGCGGAAGGTTGTGTTCGATTTTGTAATAGAAATAATACGGACTACGAAATAAATACACCCAACAGTCATACCTAGTCCTGACCCCACACTAGGTATAACCTGTATCGTGGGTGTCAGAGACTATGAGAGACTTTCGGTCTCACAACACCCAGACTTGAAACAAATATCTGAGGCCACGCAAACTTTTGTCTCAATCGGGAATCGAACACGCGGCTCCTCTCTTCACAGCCGGCTACTCGCCCGCTGCGCCACGGAGGCTGTCAAAATAAGGAATACTTTTGACGAATTCGAATCCATCTCGATGCGCGTTTATGATATTTGTATGACATTTTAACGAAATGTTATCAGTTTTTGTTTACAGCATGAATGGGGTGGCTCGACCGGATAATTACCACTGTCTCAAAGAAAAGCGTCATGCATGATAGCTTGCTGTTGCGTTCATACGTTAAGTGAGATTTCCTTAAGTCCAAACACTCCCCCCTTACCAAGTCCCGTTCTTTTCCAAGGTAGACAGTGACTTACCCTCTTCACTGTTCATAGGCGATAGTAACCACTTACCACCATGACTATCTACTGTGCCTTCGTAAACCAATAAAAATTTCACGTAAGAAATATTCCAATGAAATCCAAAACAAAAATAAAGACCAAAAAACGTTGTTTGCTCGCTAAGCCAAAGATGTCTCAATTTCCTTGAAATAATAGCTAAGGTCGTGCGATGTACTTTTATTGGGGACGTAAATAAAAAGTGGTAGAAAAAAGAAGTTTGAGAGAAAAGGCTCACGCGGTTACACAGTCCTATCGAAAAACAAACAACACACGTTTCTACTTAGGTGCTCCGAGGAACATGGGTTGTAAAATTTATGATTCGGTGAATTATTGTATCGTAGCGTTTGCGTTATTTGATACATTACCCTTATGACACGTTCGGTTGAAAAATATACGTACTTAAGTGTGGTTAAGTGTATGTAGGTATGGACCTATAATAAAGCATGGGCTTTATTCATAATATTTTTTTTATGTCGCCTCCTTTGGTCTAATCGTAGCATGTATGGGCAGGGGACCGGGAGGTCTTGGGTTCGATTCCCAGGTCGGGCAAAGGGAATTTTATAATTTTATTTGCCCGGAACTGGATACCTCAGAGGGGGTTGACGTCAGGCAGGCGGCTGGTTGCAAAAACTAATATGAAACTTCTCTGCAACATGCTTGAAAAAGTGTGTTGCGCCGACCCCACATTAAGGTGGGATAAGGACAGGTAGAAAGAAAGATCAGTAGTAGATTCACGCTGTGGACAGGTCTGCAGCACGGATGGGCCGGCTCAACCAGTTCGATACCACTGTTTCACAGATAACTGACGTAAAGTCAGCCCGCTGTTGCGTTTCTTTCGGCGAGTGAGATATCCGGTGACCCAATTCCCTCCTCTCTTTCTTCATCCCTATTATCTTCAGTTGGTAACACACCCATGATACATTTGTGTCTTGATTGTCTACGGGCGGTGAAGATCATTTACTTACAGGTGATACGAAACCCAAAAACAAAAGAATTATGTTGTGATCGGAGCTAAGATCCCAATTTAATATGCCTATTTATGGTCTCACAACACCCAGACTTGAAACAAATATCTGTTGGCCATATAAAATATTTGTCTCAATGCGGGAATCGAACCCGCGGCCTCTCACTTCATAATCATAATCATAATCATATTTTATTAATAACAATAGTTACAGGTCAACTTTACATTAATAACAGAAAATAATACATTTGAATTCATTATTATCCTTACTATTGTCAATTTTAATTCATAAATTCATCAAATTTATAAAATGCTTGCTCGATAAGCCAATTTTTTAATTTATTTTTAAAGGATTGTGCCGACGGCGCAGCTCTGATACTATCAGGGAGACGGTTGTATACGTTTGGTGCCATCACGTGTACCAGTTTGGATGTCTTTTGTAGGCGTCGTGGTATACTCCCTAACTTATGACGTTCGCGTGTACTGTATTGATGACAGTCTCCACGTCTCGGATATTCCTGTAGATGGTTCTTGGCATACATAGCCGCCTGAAATATTACAAGCGATGGAACTGTCATTATTCGCAGGCTTTTAAAAAGAGGTGGAGCGGGTGCATCCCAAGGCGCACGCACTATGGTGCGAACAGCTCTTTTCTGCATTCTAAACACTCGCTCCCAGTCTGCAGCACGACCCCATAGTTCCACTCCATATTGCAGGACTGAGTGTACAGACGCAAAGTAGCAGCTTCTTGTCATTGATGGAGTCAGTATCACAGCCGGCTACTCGTCCACTGCGCCACGGAGGCCACTGGAGGCCGTCAAATAGCTGTGAATAGCGCTGCAAGTCGCCCCTAGTGTACGATTAGTGCTCAATACAAAAATCACCATTTAACATATAAAAGAATATAGCTTGAAAGCTCGTTATGGCTCGGCCTATCCCTTTCATTTATACATGGAGCATAAAAAAATGACGCTTAGATAAAAAAGCTATACCAAAAAGGTACATACAAAAACATTTTAAAGCTTAGGGTCACCTAACCCACAATTATGTCCTTAGCGGTTACTGTAACGTTAAGGTCCCTTTACACTGATTACATGTTTGTAACACATTACAACTAATGAAAACGGCACTGAAAAAAAGAATGCTCCATTATCTAGTGATTATAAGAAGCTTGTGTCACGATGTTATGGGAACAGTATTACAACTATGGAGCGTCAAAGAATGTGCAAGTTGTAGGATTAAGCTTTGCTGTTTATTTTGTTTCGTTTGGAAATATATTTTTATGCTATAAAATGATTGTTTTCTTTTACTAAGCTCGGCGAAATGTGGGTTTCTAGTTCACTAGTGCGACTACCTTCGGGAATACAGGCGTGAGCTTTTTTATGTATGTATGTATGATTGTTTTTAATGATATTTTTGAAATTGTAATGATATTGTCGAAAACAGATCCGACACGATTTTAATAATAAAATTATCCACAGAACTTCATTAAGGCAGTAATAACTTTATTAAAGTCTAATAATTAAATATTTATTAATATTCAGAACAATTATAGAAATACAATTAATTTTCCACAGCATTTAATATAAGGACACTTTTATTTTTCGATTTATTTAGTCAATTATAAAAATAGTTTATATTGCGATATTAAACAGTAACTTTGTAAATTTGTATAGACATTTAAAAATAAACATTTTTATATAAAATTTACGTTGCCTTACTGTTCACTTCTGATATTTAGTAGCATATATTATAAAACCATTATAAATGCATCTACCAGACCCCTTAACAGATGCACTATGAAGGATTTACTAATGGTTATTCTATTCAGTGTTTATTCTTTGTGTTCATTTCGATAGGGTTTAATTTGGGCGGTCTCGGCTTTTGTAGCACCTATTATTATTTTGCGATTTTAAATTGCGCCATTAAAGTTCGGGATCTGTTTAAGTAACTGATGTAATTGGAGTATTTGTTATAATTTGTTTCAAATTTAGGTTAGGAAGAGTTTTGTTTTAGTTTAGTTGTAGTTTTAGTGTGTATATCTGCTGTTTAAAAGCAGTTATTTGTTAAATTTATGTGGATTTTTATGTTCTGATATAATTGTACATTCCAGTTATGTGTAGACAACATAGTAGTATCTAGATGATATAAAATGCGCTGCCTTCCATTTGGTGTAAAAATACTTATCCAAATAACGTAGATTTTTATACTACTTAAAGTCAAATTGGAAACATTAAATTCAAATTCAGGGTAATAATACCTATATTGTAAACATCAAAAAACAAACATAATTTATAATTGACAAATCTGTACGGTGTACAGACTGCCTTGGTGGCGTGGTGGTATTTCGGTAAGACTACGATTCTGAGGTCTCGGGTTCGATCCCCGGGTCGGGCAAAGTGATATTGGATTTTCCATATCAACCCGGAGTCTGGAATTTGTGCCCGATATGGCGATAGGCTCGCCCCCTATCACATCTGGGACGGATCTAA
Source organism: Clanis bilineata (assembly GCA_036417725.1). Lineage (NCBI taxonomy): Eukaryota > Metazoa > Arthropoda > Insecta > Lepidoptera > Sphingidae > Clanis > Clanis bilineata. The sequence continues at coordinate 6,192,266 of CM071139.1, read as the reverse complement.
GCTCGGCGAAATGTGGGTGCTCTAGTTCGCTAGTGCGTCTCTGTCTACCCCTTCGGGAATACAGGCGTGAGCTTATGTATGTTTATGTTTGTACGGTGTACAACATAAGTATTCAGTAAATTCAGAGTACATAAATCACGTCGCTTTCAGTTTCTCTCAAGTTAAAATACATCGACAATGTTGATATGGATTTACGCAAACACGTGATACACAGCCTCATATCATCGCATAAATTATCGTCCGCTACAATCACTTGGTCATAAAGCACGCTCGGGAATGCACAATCGGTCACCGAGGTACTTATTTATTTTAAATACAATCATCAGGGGGCCCTCCCGCCGGGCCGCACGGGGCGCTGTCGCGGGCCCCCAACCTCGGTCCGCTTTCGGCCCCTTTTAATCAACTGTCATGCGGCCAGTACGACATTACAATACTGTACATTTCTATACTAATGTGAAATCTTTAGGGCGTTGGGAATACAGTCGGAATTGCCTTGCCAGGGCGAAAGGGTTAAGTTTGAAATGCGATATGGAAAAGGCAGTTGTTCGTGGACGCCATCTTTCTTCATTTGATTGCGGTGTTATGTTAGATCTGGGGCAGGGTTTGGATGACAGTCAAAAAATTTCTGATCGTACTCAGTGGGTAGGATAATTGGGTAAATAATTTGTGTGGTTTTGTTATTCATGGAGGACGTTGAAAACAATTAATTTGTGTATTATAAAGATTTATAAAAAATATTTGTGTATCTTAATTTATCTCGTTTTATAAATATAAACAGATACCATAAAAATATGGGTACAAAGATGGAGAAAGAGAAAATTTCACCATCTTTTTTTAAATTAGATTTAGCTCAAGAAAGTAAGGTATGATGAATGCTCTATCTATATTATAGACTTATTACGTTTAGCAGTTAACACTAATTTTTCGCCTCCTTGATCCAGTAAACAAATAAATACGCCCAACACTGAGAGATATAGTCTTGACCCCACACTAGGTTTAATTTGTATTGAGGGTATCAGATACTGCGAGGGACTTACGGTCCGACAATACCTAGACCCTAAACAAATATCCGTGGGTCACAAACATTTGTCTGTGCGTCTTTGAACTCTAAAGAGAAAGCTATTTTTGACTTTATGAAGTCGATTTTTAAGTGTTGTTAAATTTAACGTTTTTTTAAGCTTTTCTTAAATCTGGGAACAACTCTGAATAACTATACTAAGATTGCTAATTAGACGGAGTAATCTGACATTTCAGATGTTGCCACTTTTTCATGAAATGGAAATAGTGCTGTGGTAAAAAGATCAAGATTATTTAAACATTTCAATTCAATGAACCATTTCATTCTTTCATTTTCTAAAGTCCAACTTAAAGTCGTAACTCCTGCCTAATGTGTTATAAGTACTGCATGTCTATTGAATTATAGTCATAGTAAATTACTCCATGCTAAGTTATGGCATGTCTACTGGAATTTTAATAATGATTCATTATAAATAAAACTTACAAAAGCTATGAATGTCATGAACGTATTTTTACCCAGATAATAAAAAAATATTTATAATTTTCGTTGTTATCATTTCGCGTATAATGTTGTGATTATTTACACGATCTTTTAATTGATGGGTTAAGCTGGGATTTAAAAAAATACGCACTAAAAATCTAATTTTGCAAACTAGTGCTGAGTTATTGTATTTTTGAATGATAAAAATTGAACTGGATCAATCACTATGTTTTGAAAGTAAGCAACATTATTTTGGAAAGTGACATTTCGATCTGTCAATTTACTCCGTTTAATTAGCAATCGGACCATCGGACTATAATACTTTTCCAAACAACAGAAAATCATCCAAATAGATCCACGCGTCTCGACGTTTGAATTGAGAACCGTCTTATTTTAACCTACTTCAAAATAATCACAAGTTTAAAAACATAACGGACTGAACTTCAAAACTTATCCGATCTTGACTAAATTTATATCATAATCAACCACAGGACGTCCACTGCTGGACATAGGCCTCCCCTAAAGATTTCCAGATCGACCTGTTGGAAGCGGCCTGCATCCTGCGACTTCCTGCGACCTTTATCAGGTCGTCGGTCCACCTTGGAAGCATATTTGGAAATATTTGGGAGAGGCCTATGTTCAGCAGTGACATCCTATAGTTGATGATTATGATGATGATGATACTCTTACTACTAAAATTATATATAGGTACTCACATTTTTGTATCTAATGGTGCTTTAGACACAATTCTGTACAAAACGATTACGGTGAAACTACGGCAGTGTCGTTTTAATTGATAGCAGTATTTGATTGCTTTATGTAAATATCGAAAATGTTAATTTGCGTCATTTCATGGTTGTTTTCGAATGAATGGACAGTAAAATGTTTTACATACATAATGACAGGATCATTAAAGTTATTTTGGTGAAAATATAAATGAATTTTAGAATATTTTGGTGTAATTTTAATACTATGATTGAGCAACGACAGTTGTGGAATGAACAATTTTTTGGAGTTCCTTATCTATATGGCAAAAACGGAATCCCTATAATTTCGTATGTCCGTCTGTCTGTATGTATGTATGTACGGAATCTATTGGCGTGACATAAATGATTGGAAGATAGGTATTCTGTGTTATTCAGAATTAGGTTTTTGGGGTGTTTCTCTTACATGTAAAGAAAGAAAGAAAGAAAGAAATGTTTTTATTGCCACTATAACATGCAACATTAACTAACATTAGATTATACATAATTTAAATTAAAACTAAATACAAAAGAGAGATGTTGCATGTCAATACCGTAATAACTAGAAGACCATCTCAGCATTAAGCTATGGTGTGACGTAAGCCACAGCACAGCACTGGTTTTCAATGGTCCCCTAATGTAACGAACGGACGTCACGACAATCATTCTTGCATAAGGGTACAATACGCCATTTGCTACTTGCTGAAACTGACCATTAACTTACCATTGACCATTGTAACTGACCAATGATAATTTTTTTATTTGCATATCCATCATGGATTGATATCCATAGGTTTTTAAACATTATAGTTATTTGTTCATTTAAAGGAATATATAGGTCGATCTGGGAATCACTGAGAGAATCCTATAACCATCAGTGGACGTCCTGTGACTGATGATGACATTCATTTAAAAAAATATAAGTATTTAAGTCAATAATTTACGGGGGTTTTGGTTAAAGAGTCATAACAATCGTTTCCTATATACAATTACGGGGAAAGTCTGAATAAAATCAAGGTGGAGGAGAATCAAGGAGCTTAAAGAGATAAAAAAAAATGCATTGATTGATAAAATGAGATTTGAGTAACTCTTATCACTACTGCGGCGCCCTTCACTCTGCGCGATCAAGCAAGCACTTAATGGTTTTAATTACTATACACGTTGCCCACACTCGTACGCTTTCGTTTAGCCAGTTTGTCTATATTTGACGCATGCCTCTCGGATTACCGTGCATTGCTGCATGCAATGCAAGCTGTCATTAGCATACTTCTGACACGTGCGGTATTGCATGCGATAATGCTTATATGCATGCGAGGGGACTCGCAACTTACATGTTAGAGTACCTATTGTTCATTAAAATAAAATTAAATATTTGTGAGTTTAAGAAACAAAACAATGGTTCATGTCAGTGGTCTTTCACTTTTTTCTTTGCGTCACGTTGTTTGAAAATGAAAGGGACAAACTATTCTTCAAAAATAAAAGATGTGTCAACTATTTTTATAAGTAAGGGCCTATATAAACCTGCACTAAAATATAACACAAAATATATATTTTCGATCGACTTCCAAAAAGGAGAAGGTCCTCCATTCATCTGTATTTTTTTTATGTATGCCAAGCGATATCTTCGCCAAGTGTGGACCGGTTATCAAAATTCTTTTTATTCAATAGAGCTTCTTTCAATGACGGTCCCATATAAATTTAGTTACGATTTGAAGTCGTCCGTTAAGTTTTTAAACTTGTGATTATTATAAGTAAGGGGCTATAACTATAAAGTCGGGTCTCCTGTACTAAAACATTACACAAAACACCTACACAAAACATGTATTTTTTATCTATGGTCCATTGTTCTGCGAGCAGGTGACAGCTAAAATCGTTGTTTGCGTATATGTTGTTAGTGTTTTGTTTCGAATAAGCTAGTGCAGGAGACTCGGCTTAACTTGTGCTAGGGGCACAGGACGTTATAAGTATAATGTACAGACTTACGACCGGTTCCAATAAACGATCTCAGTTTAGAGTGCAGATAGATCGCGAATATGAAGCAATCAAATCAAGTCATTTGACGGAGTCATGCTCAAACTGTGTTCTTATTGGCTAATTTTTGTAGTCTATCTGCACATTCGAATTGAGGTTGTTTATTGAAACCGGCCGTTAGTGAGAATACGTACCAGTAAGATAACATAATACTTTAATATTACGTCACGCTTACGTAATATAAATTAGCCATTACAATACCGATGATCTCAATACCGCATTAATATTGTACCCATCATAATATTCATACATCTGGGCCCATAATGTCCGTCAAGCTTGCCCGTTGATCTGACGAATTTGTTATGGTCCGAAATAATATGATGTACACTGTTTCTACGTTTACAAGACAATTTTATACGTATTTTAATTATACGACTTTACTATTAATTTTATGACATTGTATAAACACATCGCTGACATAGCCAAAGACAAAACATAATTAAATTATGTACAAATAAATTTCTATGGAATAAAATTTACAATATAAGATGAAAAATCTTTGAATAAATAACATGAAACACAGCAATAAACAATTTAAAAGAAAAAAATGTGTATTTTTACAGGTTCGACTACATTCCGAAATCGAGTTTGTGTCTGAATGAAGCAGGGGATGGCCTAATTGTTCGTGTCACGCAATTCATAAAAACTTTTCACATCCTCAATCAAATCGTAGATTTTTTATGGTTTGTGACGACAACCGGTAAAATTTTACATCCTCGTTGCATCATAAAATGAAATGCCGATAAAACTATATGTTCCATGAATGATTACTAATCTTCATTGTAAATACTTTTTAATCAGGTTAGATGATCAAGCCAATTGCTGTACCGGACATTCATATTATATGACTAATTCTTGAGTAGTAAAATATTTGGACCACCCGTTGAGTTATAATTTATCATGACCCATGCTTAAATATTTGAATAATATAATCGTAGAATTGAAGTTTGAACCGCTAAATTTTAATTGTGAACACATTTTTCAAATATAATGTTAGAGTGATGCGCCGCATAAATTTAATTATTGGTAAACATATTAATTTTAGGATAATTTCTTTCGATACTGCCAAAGCAAAATTGTGTTGAAACTTCTCTGATACAATGGATCCTTCAGATTCATTACAACTTAAGCTGATTTAATATAATTTAATTCGATTTAAAACATTATTTAATTCTTGTGAAAAAATATATGAAAGACAATTTTTTATGTTGGATTCACCAATTTTGACAGCGGTGTGTCACAGTACTTCAGCCATTTCTTTTTTCACGTCCTAAACGGGCCGTAAGTAAGGCATTGTGAGTCGAATGGTAACAATAGGGGCCATAATGGGCGACCACCGATACCCTTTCTTTGCCGGAATTTAATTGTGTGATGAAGTGTGGTTACGACATTTTTTCTTTTACGAATAAGCCGAAAGTGTTGCGGCAGAAAATAAGCGGCGGTGTGAGAGTTTTGATGTTATGTACGTACGTTTATACGTTTTACTTATGAGTATGTTCAATACGCTTACAAGTTAAACAATAAATTTGATTCTTATAATATTATAGTAATACCGTATTGGTCGAAACTCGACCATTATAAAATCAAATAGATTCTGCCTCGTTGGCGTGGTTGTATTTCGATACGACTACCATCCTGAGGTCTCAGGTTCGATTCCAAAGGGCAAAGTGATATTAAATTTTTTCATATCAGCTCGGAGTCTGGAATGTGTGCCCGATATGGCGATAGACTCTCTCCCTATCACGTTTGGGACGGTACTAAGCTCGGCGAAATGTGGGTGTTCTAGTTCGCTAGTGCACCTCTGCTACCCCTTCGGGGATACAGGTGTGAGATTATGTATGTTACGTTTTAAAATCAAATTGAGTGTATTCATCTAAAAAGTTTTTTTTCTTGGCACAATAATAATGATACATTAAAATGGATGCCATCTCAGCACCCCAAGAAACCTCGGAAATGACACCAATAAAAAAAAATTGATAACTAATAATAAATTGTAAAAATCTAGGCACATCAAATAACATCTGATCCGCAACATTCAGCCACACAAATGTCTCAATTTGTAAATACAAATCGCAAAAGCTGCTCGTAATAAATATATAATTTTTATTCGGTCCATTGTACCACCCGCTAAGTACATTGATATTCATTTAGAGCAGTTATTGCAATAAAGTGTTATAACGTTATGCAAATTATAACGTTATTATGTAGCGGTTAATAACACTCGATATCGCGGTTTATGTAAGCTGTTATGTTTTTGTCATGTTGGTAATTTATTTTTCAATAGTTGGTAGCGTAAGGGCCTCTTCAGTATCTACAAAGCTAGAACATAATATTATAATCATCTGTCATCAATATAATATACCCTAGATGCACAGTTCTTTGCAAATATCTTCCTAAAAAGTGGTCTCAGGAATAAAACAAAAAAAAGATCACAAGTTCTAATTAAATCAACACAAATATAAACTTATGCACGTGTAATAAAGTAGCTTTTTAAACGAAATAAGCAAGCGTTCTTAAATTTGAATCTTGAAATTTAGAATTCTATCGGCGTCGGACTGTATGCAAAACGAGTGCTTAGGCACTCCTTTGCTGTCCCATTTTCCGAGAGGCATTTGTGCATCTAGGTAATAAATATATCTATGTCATCTGTAGATGATTTCTTTATGCACACTATCGACCGTCTTCCAAAAAGGAGAAGGTCCTCAATTCGTCTGTTTTTTTATGTACATATGTTACGCGATATCTCCGCCAAATGTGGACCGATTTTTGTATTCGATAGAGCTTAAGCATAGAAACTCTATCGATACGAATAAAAATTGGTCCACTACTACTTCACCAAGGCAGTCCTGGCATCTCACAATTTAAAGCCAACTTTAAACAAAATACCAAGTTAAATATCAATATTTATGTACAAACATCAATAAAGTTAAAAACGATTTACCCAAATATAGTTTACTAGTAAATAAAACAAATATGGAAATGTATCCCAAAATTAATTGAATTTCAACTTTAAGTCACAATCGGGTCTATAACTTACGTAAAGGTGCAATTAAAATATTTGACATACGCCTTGGTCTCGTGCCTTACGGTCCTACGCATTCATAAGTAATATTTTTTTGGGTTCCACCGAACTGTAACTCAAAAATTAAACCACCAATTTCGATAGTATCACGGACATAAAAAAAGGTGGACGGAGCGCTAGGAACATTGAAAGTGAAGCAGGCTTTCCGGCCCATCCGATCTATCGACACGTAATGGCGTGAGTGTGGGTAGGGCATTTTTTACAGGCGCGTCTGTGTGCGTGGCTTCTCTGTGGCGTCCGTTTAACTATAGGCGAGATGGTGTCCTTCTTTTTGTTTAGGTCCGTGGATAGTCTCTATTCTGTGGGTACAAGCATAGCGAAAACAAAAGTTTAGGCTCTTTCCCAAATGGATGTTAATAAAGGAAAATTACAGTCTTTCTTTCTACCTGCCTGTATCCCACCTTAATGGGGGTTGGCGCAACACACTTTTTCAAGCATGTTGCAGGAGTTTGGCTTAGTTTTTACGACCGGCTACCTGCCTGACGTCAACCCCCTCTTGGGGATCCTGTCCCAGGTAAATTTAATTAGAAAATTCGCTTTGCCCGACCTGGGAATCGAACTCCGGACCCCCCGGTCAACAGCCTATATATATACTGCCACTAGACCAAGGAGGCGACCGACATGAAAATTACAGTAATCTACTTAAATGATATTGAGAAAATTGGCATAAAATGTAGGGCATATAGTTGGCTTTGAGGTACCACTTAAAAATACCAAAAATAGCTCGGTATTTAGTTCGGGCTTTTCCGTAACATAAAATATTCAAATCATCACCATCGTCATTATCATCAGCCATAGGACGTCCACTGCTGAACATAGGCCTCCCCCAAAGATTTCCAGATCGACCTGTTGGAAGCGGCCTGCATCCAGCGACTTCCTGCAACCTTTATCAGGTCGTCGGTCCACCGTGTAATAATATTCAAATACGGAACCCCAATCCTTGTTTTACAAAATAAACGTACGTTGAGATAATTTTCCTAAATAATAATATTTATAGGGAGCTCCCGACGTGATACTGATTAGCTTATAAATAAACTAAAAGAAGCTTGAACTAATTTCGTATAAAATTAAAATTGGGCGTAATATGTCCACAAATCTGTGATTTTATTGTCCACGGCTGTTGAGGAAGCCGACCCAATGGATGACATTATACTATAATGAATAAGTAAGCTAACATTTTTTGTGTTATTTTGAGTACGTTACGGAACGGCTATATCAAGTTTACGATGAAAATATCTTATTGTTGTGTCCGAATTCTAAAATAGCCCAGTAGATTAGCAAGCTGAAGTGGCAATGGGCACGGCACATAGCTCGTAGAACCGATAGCCGATGGGGCAGAAAAGTTCTCGAGTAGTGACCACGTACCGGCAAGCACAGCGTTGGACGTCCACCTACAAGGTGGACCGACGACCTGATGAAGGTCGCAGGAAGTCGCTGGATGCAGGCCGCTTCCAACAGGTCGGCCTGGAAATCTTTGGGGGAGGCCTATGTCCAGCAGTGGACGTCCTGTGGCTGATGATGATGTATGAATTCTAAAATAAATACATAATTATTTCTTAGGTTTACGGTTTACGGTTTTTAATAGTATACATTGAAATAAAACTTGTTTATACGGATTTGAATACAATTTGGACAACTGACATCTCAGTCCGACGCGTGACCATGAAGGCTGTAAAGCCTTTGAAACGTCGGGCCTAAAAATAACCGAATTGCGATAAAATCCGTATAAACAAGTTTGAATAGTACAGTTGGAAGGGGAAGACTTCATCGAACATTCTCTGACCAAGTCAGAGATACACTCGAGAAAGGTCAAGTTAAAAGTGGCCTAAACCGACGTGCATGTATGAAAAATGTAATTAGACTGAATGAGGCGAAAGAGGTGTGTAAGGATCGTAGCAAGTGGAAATCCGTTGTCTCTGCCTACCCCTATGGGAAAAACGCGTGAGTCTATGTATGTATGTGTGTAAACAAGTTTTATTTCAAATAGATACATATTTTTATTTATCTCATTTTTTTAGTAGCGTTTAGCAGACTGATGTTGACTGATCTCCACCGCTTAAAGACACATCCGATACCTCAAGAATCATGGGTGTTTTTCCAGCTGTAAATATAAAAGGAATAGTAATTGGAATTGTAGGTGGATTTGAGCTATCGAAATTTCACTCACCGAACCAAACTCTTCAGGGAGCTGCAGGGTTACCACAACCTCTTATAGCAGTATTATTATAATCGTTTTAGTTTGTTTTGTATGGGAATCGGTACAAGTAAAATTATAATAATACTGCTATAAGAGGTAGTGGTAACCCCCCTGCTCCATCACTTCGGTTTTTAGTGGTATAAAACCGGTCGAGCCGTCCTATTCGTGGACGTAACTATCTACAGCCAGTTCTACCATTGAACATTCAATATTATAATGAAAACAAGTATGACGTATAATACTAAGAGCCGGCTCAACCAGTTTGATACCACTGTCTCACAGAAAACTGACGTAAAATGGCAGCTCGCTGTCGCATTTTGATCGGTGAGTGAGATTTGGTGGCCCAATTAACCCCCTTCCTTTCCCAATCCCTAATTCCACCTCTTTTTAAGTTGGCAACGCACCCATTATTCATTTGGTGTCTTGGGTATCTATGGACGGTGGAGTTCGCTTACAATCAGGTGAACCGTATGCTCGTTTGCCAGTCTCGGCTATAAAAAAAAACAAATTACGTGGTTGTTTAAAGCATAAAGCGGTCCAAATTAGGGCATAATTCTTTTCCGTGAACAGCATGTAGCCGTAAACGTATTTTGATTGGACACTGTACGGATAATTATCAAGTTATTTATATACAAAAAGGAACCAATTTCGTACTTAATTTAAACAACAGAACTTGGCGCTTTTTACAGATGTGTTATTCGAATCGGTTTATTAAGGTTATTATTTATATGGCATCGTTTATAGCAATTTAAGGTTATTTTATTAAAGGTTGAATTGTTATTTAATTTTGTGATTCTCTTGGTAGAAAACAATATTTGTGTATCATATCCGCTTGCCTTGCTCGGTTCAAAATCAAATGGGTCGGACAAAGTAAGGAAAAAAAGAAAGAAAGTCAAAGTTCGATTTAAAAAATCCAAATTCTCACTGAGTTCATTTCTTTTATTCAGACTTAATCGACGTTTAGTCTATAGATCTCAGCCTTAGTGCCACTTGCAGCTCCGCGATACATCTCTATTTATCCCAAATCTTGATTTAAAGATAAGAGTGAGTTGTAGGGAAAATCGAGGTATGGTGTAACTCTAGAATCGTAATAGTGCTGCAAGTCGCCCTTAGACATATTCTTGTAGGCTAAAACGATATATCGACTAAAATTACTCACTAAAGTTATTCAGTCAAGCAAAAAACAAGTTAATTAAAACATTTTTTATATTACAACCGGCTACTTATACCATATCTTTTCCGATCTTTACGCACAAAGGCAATATTAGGGTACATTCACAACAGGCAATTGACAGAATCAATCACCGGTACAGAATTAAGTTGAAAATCCTCGGTATCTTTACGGCACACATAAATAGCAATAAACAGGACCCTTAGTACAATAAAATTAAGACATTTTAATTACGAAACCCCTATTTTGTCGAGGGCAATGTTGCGACCGAGTTTAAATGTGGTGTTTTGCAAAATAACTGGATTTGTTAGTGTTTTAAATGAAAATATTCGTTAATAATAAATATGAGTTTGCCGACTGTACCCGTGTTAATAGATGGAATAATAAATAATTATTTCCAAGTGCTGTATATTTTAATCATTGTTGTGTTATTAAGTGCCCTAGTCTAGAGTAACATTATTCTTATTTGATATCATTCGATAGTAATAAAAAAATAATAACATGAAGTGTTTAAAAAAAAAATATTACAGATAACTTAGCTGAGATCATTATTTGTTTTTATATTACATTTCTTTAAACCAGAATGGCAAAGTGGCAATACTATAGCTGATCAAGCATATATACATTATTTGTTTTTCGACCGACTTCCAAAAAGGAGAAGGTCCTGAATTCGTCTGTATTTTTTTATGTATGTTACGGGAAATCTCCGCCAAATGTAGACCGATTTTCAAAATTCTTTTTGTATTCGATAGAGCTTATGTCAAGGATGATTCCATATTTTGGTCACGATCGGATTTGAAGTTCATCTGTTAAGTTTTTAACCTTGTGTTTATTGTAAACGAGCGACCTGATAAAGGTCACAGGAAGTCGCTGGATGCAGTCCGTTTCCAACAGGTCAATCTGGAAATCTTTGGGGGAGGCTTATGTCCAGCAGTGGACGTCCTATGGCTGATGATGATGACGATGAAGGCGACCTATTGCACTTTGACACTTTGATGGTAAGACATTGCACATTTTTTTTACGGACAGGTTAAACCCTACAAAAGTATTAAAATATCGCGTAAGTTGAGGCTACACGCCAGACATTTTGCATACATCCTGACCAGATAAATCTGTCACTAGCATCCTAATTACTCTCCGGACGGTGGTCTCGTTCTTTATAAATAAAGCTGTTAATTAAGAAGGTACTTCGGTTGCTATTGCACTAATAAAACGATAAACTCGGACTGCCTACTTGATCCTTTAATAAAAAACTAAGACTTAATTGATTTGCAATTAACAACGGAAATTGTATTGGGCTGCATGTTTTGTTCTTTGATAGGAAATAGGTTTTATAACCGTAATGTAATAATGTCAATAGCATCTCTATTAATTAAGGAATTTCAGAAGGCTGATTAGTAATGAGTAAATGGATAGTTCAAGTTGTAACCGTAGGCCACTGGAAAACCATGAGTTTTTTTACATTTCGCTAGGGACTCCGTAAAATAACTCTCTCTCTCTCTCTTTTATATTGCCGTGCCCAACAGGGTCCACGATTCTGAACTATGTATATCATACTAACATCTTTGTAAACAACAATTGTGGAGTGAATTGAATTTGAATTTAAATTTCAATTAAATATTTGTATGACAAACACCTGAACACCTCCAGCGGTTACGCGGGGAACTGACGTTTTTCATAGAAATTATTTTACGTAGTCGCCAGCGTGAAATAAAAAAAATCATGGTCGAGCTGCAGATTGCATAAAACCGTACTTACTTCATTATTTTCATCTGCCCTTATTAATCAGTGTTATATACACACGATACACGATTATATACACGACTGCCTCGGTAGCGAGATTGTATTTCGGTACCACTACCGTCCTGAGGTCTCGGGTTCGAACCCCGGATCGAGCAAAGTGATATTGGATTTTCCATATCAGCCCGGAGTCTGGAATTTGTGCCCGATGTGGCGATAGGCTCGTCCCCTATCACATCTGGGACGAAACTAAGCTCGGGGAAATGTGGGTGTACTAGTTGGCTTGTGCGCCTCTGCCTACCCCTTCGGGGATACAGGCGTCAGCTTATGTTAATACCCTATTTTGAGCATGTTGCATAAAGAATTCGACTTATTTTTTGTAACTGGCTACCTGCTTAACGTCAACCCATTTATGCTGCAGGAAAAGAATTTTCGGCGTGACTGTATCAGTTAATGAAAATAAAATGTCCTTAGCCATTGTGTTAGAACGTTGTTTACTTAGTTCAATGTGGCAATTTATTTTGAGTTACAAAATAAGAACAATATACTTAACACCTATCCTGGATAATTATCCTTTACTACAAAACCCAATTCGCGGCACTTAAAAGCCAGTTTGAAGCGAAACTTCCCGGAAAAAGCATCCAATACGTCAATTACGTGCATAGATAAGCGTTTGAGGAGTAAACCGACAGACACATGAGCGCCCGTCACCAAACAGGGCGCTGTTTGAGCTCAAACACTGATAAGATAGCCTTTAGTACGACGCCGACACAATGCCGCGGCGTGCTGTCAATATTTGTTGGTTGAATACCTCTCAGCGAAGCGCGTGCTGCTATGGCCGTGTTTACACCGACGTGTAACGTCATGAGAATAATGATGATCTTGAAGACAAAATGTATATCTGTTTTAAATTTTCTAGATGGTTGATGATGATGACAATGCACATTGTACATGTCAGTAGAATATTTTTAAGGGAAAATTCGTTTACTCAAGTTGTATTGTACCTATGGTATTGATCTCCGCCGCGCATAGATTTATGACACAAAAATAAAGGGTGCGTTTTCAACCTTAAAGGAAGTAAAAGGGAAAGAAGTAAAAGGGGTTGGAAAGTAGGTTGATTCGTGCAACCCTAAATATCACTCTCGGAATGAAAACAAGAACTGACCACTTCAAGTCGATTTTTATGAGTCGTGTCAAACCGATAGAAGCTGCTTATTTCTTCAGACAGACCTCGACAGACGTCGATAGGGTAGCGTTATAAAAAAAATAATGCCAGGTAAGACAAACTAATAGTGGGATTTTTCAATATGTGCCCGATATGGCGATAGGCTCGCCCCCGATCAAACCTGGGACGGAACAAAGTTCGGCGTTGTGGGTGTTCTAGTTCGCTAGTGCGCCTTTATCTCTTCGGGGATACCGGTGTGAGCTTATGGTTAATAATATGACGACATCGACGACTCTATCTGCACAAACCCTATATAATAACTCGATCCACAAAGGTAGTTTATATAGTGAAACTTTATTCAACTTTAACGGTTCCTTACATTATACGTCATACAATTTTGACAGATAGCCTTAACTGACATAAGCACCTCAACTGTACTTCAGAGGGATACAATGGTTACTCCATTTTTTCCAAAATCCTATTTTTATTCTGATAGATGTGCCAAAACTAGATCTTTATAATCGTATATAACATAATATGTTGAATACATATATAAATTATTTCAGTAACTTTTAATTAAATTGACGAGTATTGGATTCATAGTTTTCCGGTGCACATTTTCGCCTCTCCTTAAAATTTGTGTTTTGGCGCTTGGTGTTTGAGGTACAGTTTAACATTCTTGCGTTATCAGAATTCGGGCATTAAAATAATAGAAAATTGGATACGGTGTGATAGGCGTTCACTTAATGCACAATAGAGGCACTTAAGATTGTAACGGATGTCAAAGATAATAGAATTTAGTTTTGATTGTGGCGTGCGTGTCTTTTGAATTGTACGTGTGTGTACATAATGATAGTGATTATGTGTTTGTATGTTCACACCTTTCACGGGGATGGACAGGGGTTTCAAAATTAAAGAGGTTAAAAAATTTAGTTTGGAAAGGAAAAACTTAGACTTTATGCCCCTTACTTATAAAAATATTTAAGTGCTGCTTATCTTTAACCCATAGGTTGTCCCTTTCATATTTAAATAATGTAACGCAAGGAAAAAATTGACAGGTTATTCTTAACCATTTGCTCAGCTAAAAATGCTTTTATAAGTAAGGCCCAATAAAGCTAAAATTAAATTGGCTAAACTAAACTAAGGGCCACTTGCAGCTTTGCGATAAATCTCTATTTATCCCAAACCTCGATTTAAAGATAGGAGTGAGCTGTAGGATAAATGGAGTTTACGTTTAACTTTAGATTAGTGATGGCGCTGCAAGTTGCCCTAAGTGTATTATTATGTCGATAACTCTCCTCTCCTAATAGCCTCCTCGGTCTAGTGGCAGCGTATATGGGCTATGAACTGGGAGATTCCGGATTCGATTCCTACCTTGAGTGAGACGTTTTTCTATCGCGTTTTTCTAGGACTGGATCTCTCAAAGTGAAGTTGATGTCAGGCAGACAGGCGTTTTTTCAAACACGTAGTTAAAATGATTAGGCTTTATTTTTTATGACCGGCTGTCTGCCTGACGTCAACCCCCTTTGGGGGACTCGTTTCCAACCTAAAAGGAGGGGAATAGGGATTGGGGAAGGGAGGGCGGTAATTGGGCCACTAGAAATCTCATTCACCGAACGGAACGCGACGACGAGCTATCACTTTACGTTGGTTTTCTGCGAGACAGTGGTATCAAACTGGTCGAGCCGACCCCTTTATGCTGTAGACATTACTGTCTACAGCGTGGCTCTACCACTTAAATAAGGCTGCGCGCATTCATTCGATGCGTTAGACTAGCCATCACATCATAGGATGGAAACCGTGGCGAAAAGTGGTCGCACTAGTTGCGCATCTGCCTATCTTTCCGAACAACAGTTCGGCTTTAATTTTACGACAGGCTGCTTACCTGACGTCAACCCCCATTGAGGGATCCACAATACATAACATAACATCTGTGGGATCCAGTCCCGGGCAAATCACAAAATCAGCTTTAAGCTTAGTGATTTATGCTCACTAACTGAATACAACGTTCATCACCTTAGAACAAATTTGTTCAACACAACGAGTTATGTTTACAAGTGTTCTAGCTAATAAATTGTACGGACAAGATAGTTAGCGCCATTAGAACGGTGCAAGTGGCGACATCTGTTGTGAAACGGACGGTGTGGGCGATACAAATTGTACCACTCATTTCGCAACATGAATCCGTGATTTGTGGTAAATCAATCACTTTGTAAATACGAAATGGATTTGCTAACTCTATGTTAGGATTTGCTGAGCAATTTATATGTTTTATTTCGGCTTCATATGTTTTAATTATTATTAAATAATGACAAGCTTTAATAATTTTATACTCTAGTACGAAATGGCTGTGTAATTTATTCGATATTAGGATTTGCTGAGTAATTTATACATTTTATTCTGGCATACCTATCATGTTTTAATTATTGTTAAATAATGACAAGTTCAAATCAATTTGTACTAGTACGAAATGGCTGTGTAATTATTTCTATGTTAGGTTTTGCTGAGCAATTTATATATTTTATATCGGCGTATTATGTTTTAATTATTGTTAAACAATGTCAATTTTAAATAATTTTCTACTAGTACGAAATGGCTGTGTTAAGCAATTTCGTTGTTAGTATTTGCTGAGTAATTTATATATTTTATTTCAGCGCATTATGTTTTAATTATCTTTAAATAATGACAAGTTTAAATCATTTTTCATCAGGCTCCGTGGCGCAGCGGGCGAGTAGCCGGCTGAGAAACGTGAGGTCGCGGGTTCGATTCCCGCACCGAGACAAACGTCTGTGTGGCCCACAGAAACTTGTTTCGGGTCTGGATGTTGTGAGACCCAAATTCTCTTGTAGTTCCTGATTCCCACGACACGAGAATCGATCTTAGTGTGGGGTCAGGACTATGTGTGTGACTGTTGGGTGTATTTATTTATTTTCTACTAGTGCGAAATAGCTGTGCTAAGCAATTTCGATGTTAGTATTTGCTGAGCAATTTATATGTTTTGTTTCGGCGTTTTATGTTTTAATTATTGTCAAATAATGACATGTTTCAAACCTGCCGCGGTCGCTTAGTTGTATTGTAGTACGACGACCGCCCTAAGGTCTCGGGTTCGATCACCGCGTCTAGAACGTCTTTCGTTTTAAGTGGTAGAGCCACGCTGTAGACAATGACGTCTACAGCACGAATGGGCCGGCTCGACCGGTTTGATACCACTGTCTCACAGAAAATGTAGTGACCCATCTGCTCGTTTGCCAGTCTCTGCTATAAAAAAAAGTCTGGCAAAGTGATATTGACTTTTAGCTCTATATTGACTCAGCCTTTTATTTTATTCAGCCTACATCGTGTGACTGCCTCGGTGGCGTGGTGGTATTTCGGTACGACTACGGTTCTGAGGTCTCGGGTTCGATCCCCGAGTCGGGCAAAGTGTTATTAGATTTTTCCATATCAGCCCGGAGTCTGGAATTTGTGCCCGATATGGCGATAGGCTCGCCCCCTATCACATCTGGGACGGAACTAAGCTCGGCGAAATGTGGGTGTTCTAGTTCGCTAGTGCGCCTCTGCCTACCCCTTCGGGGATACAGGCGTGAGCTTATGTTAATGTATGTGTATGTATGTGTAGGTACATCGTGTCCCACTGCTGGGCAAAGGCCTCCCCTTTATTCCTCCACTTGTCCCTATCTTCTGTTAGCTCTCTCTAATTGGGTTCGAATCCATCCAGCTTGTCTCTCCACCTCTTTTTGGGCCGTCCTTAGTGACCTAAAAATTCCACCGAAATCAAGAAAAAAGTGCGCTAACGTCGCGTTAAAAATTACCAAATGACGTTCTCGAATCCAACGCGACATTAGCGCTAAAATAGGGCGATAATACTGCATGTTCTGGCACCAGAGTGCAGCACTAGCGTAGACAGTAAACAGATTTTTTAACAGGTCACATGACTTTATTAATCTAAGGAGTCACATCATCATCATCATCATCAGCCATAGGACGTCCACTGCTGAACATAGGCCTCCCCCAAAAATTTCCAAATCGACCTGTTGGAAGCGGTCTGCATCCAGCGACTTCCTGCGACCTTTATCAGGTCGTCAGTCCACCTTGTAGGCGTCACATATACATTACTAATATATCAACAATCACATATCGGTATTACTTAAATTTCTTTTTTTAGAGAAACATTTGTCATAGTTTTTATAGAGCACTTTTTCCAGTAAAGCTGGTCGGAAATACTCTTAATAAAATAAATCTAATTTGTTTCCCATCTCCTTTATGAACATATCTTTCCGGGGCACATCAATTATTGTCCTTTCTACAAATGTGTAAATTAAATACCATATTATGACATAATATGACAACAATTCGAGGTTATGCAACATGGCGGTTTGCTTACTGTATGTGCTAGTGGCGCCATCTGCGCCAAGTGTCGCGTAATATCCCCTATTAAACCGAATCATAGTCGAAATCTAATCGAGTGTCAACTGTTACCGGACTGTTGAGTTTTGATATAAAATATTTTTTCTAGGGCGAATTTAAGGTTCTACTGCAGAAATTAAATATTTCTAAAATATTAACATTTAGGTATTTGTTGTAGGATGTTACTATATGGTACCCTCGTGATGGAAAAAGAAGGAAAGGGCGTCAAAAAATGAGATGGGAGGATTACTTCAAAAAAATTGCCGGCTCGACCTGTTTGATACCACTGTCCCATAGACAACCGACGTAAAGTTGCTTGCTGTCGCGTTTCGTTCGGTGAGTGAGATTTCCGGTGGCCCATTTCCTCCAATCCTTTTCTCAGTGCTTATTCCCCTCCTTTTAGGTTTGTAATGCACCCATGATTCTTTTTGTGTCTTGGGTGTCTATGGGCGATGGAGATCACTTACCATCAGGTGACCCGTCTGCTCGTTTGCCAGTCTCTCCTATAAAAAAAATATTAATTTAATAATGTCTTACTTTTTATGTTATAGTCTCTTTTAACGCGGAAACTTTATTTCGGGATTTTGGAATCATAGTAGGAAAACTTTGTGAGGAAACCTGCATACCCGAGAATTTCTTCACAGGAATTTCGAAGGTATGTGAAGTCTCCAACCCGCATTAGGCCAACGTGGTAGACTAAGGCCTAACCCCTCTCATTAATAGAAAAGGCCTGTGCCCAGTGGGACAGTAATAATACCGGGCTAATATTATATTATTATTCGAAAAAAACATCTGCAGAAGACATGGCTTTAATTTTAAAACTTTCAAAGGTAGTTTCCGCCGTTTAATAGAACTATTACACTATTCTCAATAAAACGTTAAAGACTTTTCGATTGCACTCTTCGATCGCAAAAATAGTAGGGCTTATGAGCGTAATCATCGACCAATGGGACGCGAGCATCGCCCTCCCATGGGAGGGGAGAGATCAGGCCCCTCCCACCGCCCACTGCCGAGATTTCGACGAGTATCGCATTACAGATAATAGAGTTCGGATGTTTTAAAAACTTTCAATACTTTTTATTACGTGGTTTTATTCAGGTATAGGATTTCAATGGGTTGTGGATGTTTAAATTGTATGCCTTCGCATATATTGTAAATTATGTGTTTGGGTGTTATTTTCTTTGGGTTTCAAGTAATGTTTGACGGTATGGGACCAAATAAGTATGAAATAAAATAAAACAATTTTTTTTCCGAATACTTAAAATATTTTCAATTTTTGTCGCCCCTTTGGTCTAGTGGCAGTATGTATGGGCTGGACCGGGAGGTCCTGGGTTCGATTCCCAGGTTGGGCAAAGCAAATTTCAAATTTAATTTACCCGGGACTGGACCCCTAAGAAGGGGTTGACGTCAGGTAGGTGACCGGTCGTAAAAACTAAGCCAAATCATTTCTGCAACATGCTTGAAAAATACTTAAAATAATTTCAACACATTTGTGCCTAATTATGCACTGATTTGTTAAACCTTTTAACTTTAAAGTTTTTTTCTACCTGCTCTTATGCGATATGTATAAGGTATTGTATAAAGTAAATAATATGAGAGTAATAATCATCATCATCATCATCAGCCATAGGACGTCCACTGCTAAACATAGGCCACCTCCAAAGATTTCCAGATCGACCTGTTGGAAGCGGCTTGCATCCAGCGACTTCCTGCGACCTTCATCAGGTCAGAGTTCAGAATAATATTGGCTCATTATTACTAAACCTTTTACTAACAAATATAATACCGTGATAAACTTACAAAGCTCTATTTATTGTCTTTCTTTCCTTCTACCTGCTCTTATCCCACCTTAATGTGGGGTTGGCGCAACACACTTTTTCAAGCATGTTGAAGAAATGATTTGGCATAATTTATTACGACCGGCTGCCTGCCTAACGTCAACCCCCTCTGAGGGTTCCAGTCCCAGGAAAATTAGAAAATTCGCTTTGCCAAATCTGGGAATTGAACCCAGGACCTCCCGGTTCACAGCCGAAATATGCTGCCACTAAACCAAGGAGGCGTTAATTATTATACTTACCACAAAACACAGGAATTTAGATTTGTACTGTAGATACTAAACACATACATAAGCTCACGCCTGTATCCTCGAAGGGGTAGGCAGAGGCGCACTAGCGAAGTAGAACATCCACATTTCGCCGAGCTTAGTTCCGTCCCAGATGTGATAGGGGGCGAGCCTATCGCCATATCGGGCACAAATTCCAGACTTCGGGCTGATATGAAAAAATCCAATATCACTTTGCCTGAGCCGGGGATCTTACCCGAGACCTCAGGACCATAATCGTACCGAAATACCACCACGCCGACGAGGCTAGATACTAAAATAAACCATATAATTTCAAATGTTTAACACTAAAGTAACTTCTCAATGAACGCGTAAAAATATCAAAGAACAATCGTTATAATATAAAGAGTGCAGAGAGGGTTAACATCGTGTGCGGCCCGTATCGTGACATTACTGTCGCTACGATAGCAAATCGGCAAAGATTATGCATCGCAGAATCGACATGTGAAACTATCAATACCTGGCTATTATTTTTGTTTTTGTTATTTTGCATTAATATTTAGATAATTTAATAGAATTTCACGCCTGTATCGCACAGAATGGTAAATAATGATGTGGTATTTTCAACCTGTAATAATTTAGGGGGCCTAGTCTAGCGTTATACAAATCTTATTCAGACTTTTCGAATTCGAAAATATTTAAACACAAATTGTGACTTCCCGTTCTGGGTTATGAACGTACCTCTTTCTTAACCTAAATACACTCCCACTAAACCAATGAGGTGAATTCTTATTATCAGAGCTGGTTTTCTGTGATACCTTTTGAGTTATAAAACAATTACAGCGAGAGTTAATCGGCATAGACTACGCATTGTAGAACTGACACGTGAAATTAAAGTGGTTACTTAATTTAAAAAATAAACCAACAAATATTCATGGTCACCTAGACTATATTATTGCAAACTTAAAGACCATGAAGAGTTACATAGACAAAATATTTAATGCATACAATTTCGATTATTATTTTATGTCTAAGGTATCCTAGATCAATCGGTATGCATAAAATGGTTTCCTACATGTGTAAAAAATATTGAATGAGGTATGTAAGGGTCGTAGCAAGTGGAACTCCGTCGTTTCTGTCTACCCCTATGGGAAAAAAGCGTGAGTGTATGTATGATATGTAAAAAGTATTAAAGAACAATCAAGTTAAATTATATGGAGACGGTTGGTGACGTCGTGTGAGGCCTTTATGGCTCTAGTGACGACTTTACTGTTGTCCGTAATACGATAGACGGTATTGACATAGATTATAAATTGTAGATGGGCTAGTCTGCATTGTATTGTCACTATTGATATTATTGACTGCCTCGGTGGCGTAGTTGTATTTCGGTACGACTGCCGTCGTGAGGTCTCGGGTTCGATCGCTGGGTCGGACAATGTTATATTGGTTATTTTCCATATGGGCCTGCAGGCTGGAATTTGTGACCAAAATAGCGATAGGCTCTGCCCCTTGTCACAATAGTGATATTTCGTTAATTAACTTATATATTGTTGTTTGTTACTGTGACCGTATGAATTTCCACTGTTGTTATTATTTTTTATTTATTTATGTACTTTTACGTCATAATTTTATTGGGGTATTTGAGCTTTATTAATTATATCATGAGAAAAAGACAAGGGGAGAGAGAGAGAGAGACAAAGAAAGAGAGAGAGAGAGCTTCAGTGTAATCAAAAACTTATGTTGTATATTTTCGCCAACAAACAATTGTCCATTCTCCATACTTAATCTACATACGTAAGTTGCATTAATGTCGGAGCTCGCGCTCGAATGGCATTCGCAATCGCAATTGTCAACGTAATTCCTATGCGGCGATAACGCCCTGTTTTACTACACTATAAATGAAATCGAACATTTAAATAAAAATCAACACTTTGTACTACATGGCGGGCCACACACGTGAGTTCTCACTGTCGTAAACACTATACTTTCAAACGAATGTGTAATTGGATGTCATTAAGCGGAAAGAACTCAACCAACACAAAATAGATATACATAATAGGTCTATTTATTTTTCTTTTAAAATATGGCCTCACCGCGCCAGCAGTGATTTTGCCAATATCAAACATTGCATATTAATTGGTCTATTAATTATTTCCTTTTTTTAACTTGGCCCTATCCTACTGCAATGTTTGGCCACGCAATAGACTTTAGCATGTTGCAGAAAAGATTCGTCTTACATTTTAGATGACATCAACCTATTCTCGGAGATTTTGCCCCGAATATCGTGTTAGTAAACGTACTATGGCCAAACTGAGATTCGAACCCCGAACCTCCCAATCCATGAGCTATTATGAAGTATAGATACATTGCAGTGCGTTGATAAAAGAACATAAATTGCAAACTGGGTAGCTAATATTGATTATTTCAAATCGAACATCTCAAAAAATATGATGATTCAGTGCTAGAGTCAAGAAGTGTCTATGGTAGAGACATGCTATTGATAGTTGACAAACATACCTATGTCATAAATTGGCCCGTTCGATAGGTTCGATACCTTTGTCACACATAAAACTGTTGTGAAATGACAGTACACTGTTGTGTTTCATTCAATGAGATGAATGATTAATTTCATGATGACCTAAATTCTCCTACTTCTAGACCTCCTATCCCATCCAATCCCTATCCCTTAGATTAAGTATTGTCGTATTGTGGGTGTCACACGTCAAGTGGGTATCACGTTTATCAGTTAGCTATAAAAATATTTGCTTAACGTTAATATGTCACCTGAATTCTGATGATAAAGTACAACTATAAGGCCAATGAAGCGATCTAGCCATTGCTAATAGAGTGCTCACAATTATTTTGAAACTATGTGGATAACCCTTTATGGCTTTAAAAGCACAAGCTAATAAAACGTAGTGGCTTTCCTCATCAAAACCGTTTCAAATTGTGGTTGCACAAATCGTGTTTACGATCGCTTATCATCAACATAAACATAATTTGAACATACTGGTATACTTGAACTATGTACTTATGCAACTTAGAAAGTGTACAAGTAATTTTTCTGACCTCTTAATTTTTATTTATTGGAAGCTTTGGTGTGTAATTATTTCATTGATTTTGTTTAATTTTTATACAAATATTGTACCTACTTTAAGGACTTGGTTCTTATTTCATACGGAGCTATCTTCTGTGTTGTTTTTTTCGCGTATCTAGAATCTCGGAAATATGATAATTTTACAGAATTCCGTTTTTTTTTATATCAGTATAAAAATACGAAAAAATAAAAATAAAAATATGTGATTATAAATCAAACTAAACAAAATAAGAACCATGACAATAAGACATTCACATAATGTTTTAAAAATCAATAATTATTTTATTTCCATCTCACTTATTGCGTCTAAAACACACACATTTTTTTTACTTATTCAAGCAACTACTGAGGCAAGACATTCATTAGCCGGGATTTCCCCGGAACGGAATTCTGGACAAAGCTCGACTCGCGTCGCCTTCAAGTGCTCGAACATATTTACAATTTTATTTACCTCTTTATATTGCCTCTTTGGCGTGGTTGTATTTCGGTACGACTATCGTCCTGAGGTCTCGGGTTCGATCCCCGGGTCAGGCAAAGTGATATTGGAGTTTTTCCATGTCAGCCCGGAGTCTGGAATTTGTGCCCGATATGGCGATTGGCTCCCTATCACATCTGGGACGGAACTAAGCTCGGCCAAATCTGGGTGTACTAGTTCGCTAGTGCGCCTCTGCCTACCCCTTCGGGGATACAGGGGTGAGCTTATGTTACGTTTATGTTTTATATGTATAATGAATTTTACGTTTGAATACACGTATACAACGATATACAACTCGCAAACCGAACTTAAAGTACGAAACGTTCCGAGCTCACGTTCCACACTCATTGTCAAAACATCTTATACAATTTCACAGCCGAAAGAAACGACATAAAAACTTATGCTCGAGAGAGTAGTGTTCTCGAAGACTTCGCTGTGTTCCGTACATTTACCATATTACGAAATCGTAATATATCTATTTTATCATAGTTACGTTAGCTGTGTATGTATATTTCCTTAATGAAATAATCCCATATATCACTAGAAAAAACTACACTACCTTTAAGAAATATAATGCTACATTTTATACTCATTAAAAGTTTTATTGAAGCGCAGTTGTTTGATAAATAATAATAAATACCAGTGGTGAAGGGTGAAAAGTTTGAATAGGGAAGCCAGTGCTACGTTCTCTTCTAAATATTACTTAGATAATACTTGTTTAATAGCCGGCAATCTGACAAAGGGACGCCGGTAGGAATCGAGTTGTATGGACCTTTCGCCACTGATAAATACTTAACACCATATTTGGACCGTGTTTGCAAAATGAATCAATACATAAAAAAACGAAAAAGAAGTTATTGATGCCAACATGATCTAAACCATTAATAGACCATATTGATGTTAATAATTTTTGGTCTCTTTGTGTGTTGGATCATTTCTGCACAACACGGTCCATTTTCTACTTCACAACGGATCCCTAAAACGATATCGTCCCGTGTGGTCGTTGCGAATAAAGCCGCACTAAATGCACACTCGAAACACCAAAAAGCAAATATTTTTCAAACACCTTCGATTCCAAACATAATCCTTTGTGGCACGGTAATTTCGGTGTCGGTGACAATGTCGCGAAAAAAAATAAAAGGCAGTAACTGTTCGGCCCAGCGGGAGGCCACATCACTATGTTATTATTTTGGGTGTAAACGGTTCTTAACTTAAATTGTAAGCTATTATTATGTTGTCATAGTTATGGAACGTTACTCTATTGTTCGAATACTTTGACATTACTTTTAAAATGGTTAATTATAGTTTACAGATTATTAAAAATTTCATCTTGATACGCCTAGTTAAATGGATAAACTATTTACATAATAATTATCACGCAGTAGGAATTTGGGTTATTGTTTAGTTTTTTTAGAAAATAAAATTATTATAGCTTCCATATTTTTTAAAATTTAAAACTGTTCTATTATAAAATTGTTTTTACTGTTATCTTTGTTTTGTTTTTACATTGTTTTCATCGTGTAGTTACACAATGACAGTTATTAAAATGCGATGACGTACATGACAGTCGAACAACGCAAACGCAACCAATCACGCGTTCCCAATTTGAATTTAGAATACAAATTGACGTAATATATGACGGTTGCGTTCCAGAAACAAGATACGAAGCGCCCAAACGTAGACGCACACAATTTGTTACCTTTTTAACACGTCATCCATTTCGAAAATGTTACGAAATGAAAAAAAAAATCTCTCGTGGCCCATTATAAACGTGTTTGAAAAGAATCGAGCTTTATGTCATTTTGATACACTCTTAAGAACCTTTGTGTAGAACTTATTCCACAATGGTGACTTTTTATTCGTGTGAATAATCGCAGCGTTGCGTCGATTCTGTGTTGAATTGAATCGATTTTTCAAGCTCAGTAGTCGTTCTTTGTTGCCGATAGCTCTGCGTCGTCTCGCCTTTTTTGTATGACCTTTATAATTATCACTTTTATATGGTATTATCCGTGTTATTGTACGTTTGAGCATCTGTTATCACAATTAGAGTATTATTCTGGAAGATCTTAACTAGTACAATTTTCATTTCGTTTATTCTTTTTTTATACGTAAAATACTTCATGTTGAGAGGATGGATTACAGGAGATTAACTAACAGATACACAAGACGAGTGTGGTTAGAAAAATCGGTAAAGGTCAACCGCATTGTACTAATGTCAACTACGTGGATGACAATAAATGTATGAAGAGATTGCTGGAAGTAGATGAAGATATAGTAGTATATCGGAATGTGGTAAAGTTGAAATCCATAGTCTCTACCTACCCGTATGATATACAGGCGTGATATTACGAATGTAAGTACTTCATATTGTAGTCAAGATGATTAAGTAAGAGCATATGAAATGGTAGGAATCGCATCCTTTTGTACATTGGAGAATTCTCAAGTGTCCAAGTTTCCTCACAAGTCACGATCCATTGCATTAAGCCATATTATAATTCTCAATGAATACACACTTAGCTTTGAAAAGACGGATTTATATGCTTTTGGGGCTGGTTGCGAATCTATGATCGTCGTCGGCATGCAACTGGTACCACTCGCAACTGAACTATTGCTACAATACTAGCATACTCAGTCAAATGGGCGATATTAATGAATTGAAGGGTACCTATGGGGTAGAGTCAGTAAATAGAATTTCGCTGTCGTTTTGTTCAGTGAGTGGGATTTCTGGGTGTACAATTCACCTACCCATTGCCAGTCCCTGTATCCTTACTTTAAGGTAGGAAATCTATCCATGATTATTTTGATTTTGTAGTCTTTGGTGTCTACATGAAGATGTATGAAGATGTATGAATGAAGATGTGTATGAAGACATCTTCATGACATAGACACATGTCTATGACGTTTTGGGGGATGATACGAGAGTCAATGGTCTCACTGTGGAGGATGCTCAAGACCGGGCGAAGTGGAAGCGTTTAAGAAGAAGGCGGACCCTGGCACCTGGCCGGGATAACGCCAGGCAGAAATGTGTCTACATGAAGATCACTAACCATCAAGTGATTCAAATTCACGTTTGCCAGCCTCTGCTGTAAAAAAGCTATTGTTTTCTGGACACAATTCCTTTGAGGCTGAACATTCCTAGAGTGAAGATCAAGTCTGCATAACATAATGTAGATGCATGGGTGTATGCGTGGTCGTCAGATTCATGCCGGCCTATCATGCGCAACATAATAGGCCAGTAATGATTTCTTAGGTTTACGTGAATGTTATTCATTGAAATTAAACTATTTTTACGGATTCTATCACGATTTGGTTTTAATTTTTATGCCCGACGTTTCGAAAGCTTTGCAGCCTTCGTGGTCACGGGTCAGACTGACCCGTTTAATTTCAATAATAGGCCAGTATTATTCTGGGGACTAGCGATAAACCCATTATTTGTCGGTGTCTGCTGTTTTTTTTTTTAATTTGACTGCGCTTACTTTGCCATGCTCGAATAAAATTAGATCTTGTGCAGCGGACGTAAGACCGGCGAGGCCAAAGTAACCATTCCACTTCTCCCCGGGGTGGAGTGGCAGCAATAAACTGTTTTCGTCGCGAAAACAAAAAAAACAGGTATTCTTCACCTCTTTAATCTAGTGGCAACTGTTATTGAGCAATTGAACTGGGGTTCCTAGATTCATGTCCCATGTCGAGCCATGTGGTTTTACTATAACATCCGATCTCTCAACGAACGTCAGGCAGGCGGCAGTTCTAGGTCGTAAAAAATAAGCCGAATCTTGTCTGCAATATGCTCAAAAGTGTGCTGCGTCAATTCCACATTAGATTGCTATAAGGTCAGATAGAAGAAGAAAATCTATAGAATGAAGTAGTGAATAAATAAAATCAGAAAAATATTCAGATCCAATGAATTTAATTAATATTTCTAACATCTAAACAAAACCTCGGATGACACAATTCTGTATCTCCAATAAAATATCTGAAAATCATAGAATTTCAGTTCATATAATATTAAAATTTTTGTACAAATCTATCAATACACACATGACACGGACGGAGTACATTGCTGACTTAGAGTATTAATTTATATGTATTTACACAAAAAAATGAGATCAGAAAATTTACAAGAATTATAAGAAATATTAAACTTAATAATACTACATGTATTCGACAATCTCATACGTCTAACAGCAATCGTGTTCGAATAATTTAAAAATCAATTTGCTCATAAATATCAAAATCCAAACGCAAAGCAGATTACATTCTATATGGCAGATTTATACAACCTTTTCAATTTAAACACAATGTATTTGGCATGATTAGGCAAATCATACTAAAATTCCACACTTCGACTACAACTTATAAACCACAAGTCAATGGTCATTCGAAATGTACATCTTAAAACTAAGGCTGAGATCTATAGAGCGAACTTTGACTAAGTCTTTGCTTACTGTCAGCATCGATTTAATATATCCTAGATGCACAGTTCTCTACAAATATCGTCATAAAAAGTGGTATTAGCAATAAAACAAAGAAAAAGATCACAAGTTCTAATTATATCAACGCAATTATAACCCTATGCAAATGTTATAAAGTAGCTTTTTAAACGAAATGAGCAAGCGTTCTTTTATTTGAATTTTGAAATTTAGAATTCTATCGACGTCCGACTGTAGGGAAAAGAAGCGCTTAAGCACTCGTTTGCCATCCCATTTTCCGAGCTTCAACTGTGCATCTAGGTATATAATATATCGATGACTGTCAGCCTGATTTTCTTCTAAATGTGGCTCGGACTAAGTAGAAGTTCGAATTGAAAATTCCAAATCCTCACTGAGTTCGTCTCTTTGACTTAGACTTATTCGGAGTTCGCTCTATAGATCTTAGTCTAAAAGGCACTGTTTTATAGGAGTTAAAAATCAGTCTTTTCACATTATCAGCAGCACTAACATACTAATTTTCATCTTCTGTATCTAAATTATCGATAGGAAAATTTGGGTTTAGTAATGGACTCTTGCCATTGCTACCACTAGGTGAGGTATTCACAGACGATATTCCAACAAGGTTGTGTGTGAGACTGTGTCTTCTAAGGTCACAGTTTCTTCTAAAAACTTTTCCGCATGAGGAACAGTTGTATGGTTTGATGTCTGTGTGAGTTAGAAGGTGGGTCTTGAGGTTCGACCTTTGGTTAAAACTTCTACTGCAGACTGGACACTTGTGGGGTGATTCCTCCATGTGAAGTATCTTGTGCACTGCTAAAGTTCTTGATTGGCAGAAACCTTTGCCGCATTCCAGACATTTGAAAGGTTTCTCTTTCGAATGGATGTACCTGTAACGAAGAAAATTATTTATTAGTACAAAACAGACAAATATGACAGCCTCCGTGGCGTAGCGGACGAGTAGCCGGGTGTGAAGCGAGAGGCCGCGGGTTCGATTCCCGCATTGAGGCAAATGTATGTGTGGCCCACAGATATTTGTTTCAAGTCTGGGTGTTGTGAGACCGAAAGTCCTTTATAGTCTTTGACACCCACGATACAGGTTATACCTAGTGTGGGGTCAGGACTAAATGTGTGACTGTTGGGTTTATATAAAAAAAAACTTATTAGCTTTATGTAAATTATTATTTATTATTAAATTATTATTAAGCAGCGATAGCTCAGTTGGGAATGGTACCACCTGCCGAGACAAGTGTCGGAGGTTCGAGACCAACCCCAAAATGGAGCATACACCTCTGACTTTTCTATGTTAAGTGTATTTTCATTGTGAAATATCGCTTGCTATAACGGTGAAGGAAAACATCGTGAGGAAACCTACATACCCGAGAATTTCTTTATAAGAATTTCGAAGGTATGTGAAGTTTACCAACCCGCATTAGGCCAGCGTGGTAAACTAAGGCCTAACCCCTCTCAATAGTAGAGGAGGCCCGTGCCCAGCAGTGGGACAGTAATATTACAGGGCTAATATTATTATTATTATTTAAATTATTATTAGGTTTTTCTTCTTGTTAATAATATTATCATATACCAAAAAAATACCGCTAATATTGTAAATCTTTACAAATGTATTCAATCCATAATATCATCACCATCATCATCATCAGTCATAGGACGTCCACTGCTGAACATAGGCCTCCCCCAAAGATTTCCAGATCACCCTGTTGGAAGCGGCCTATAATTACTTAATACTCTAATTAAGCTTGTATCAGTTTTACGCCCGAATGGTCAAACGCTACTCAAAATAACGGTTCCTTACATTGATTTTCGCCATACAATTTTGATAGATAAAGCGGCTTTAAATGACATAAGGCGACCTTAAATGTATGAGCATTCGGCGGTTAGACTTAAAAAACCACTCTCAGTCTTAGACATAAAATTGATTCCATTTATCTAAGAAGGCATTTTCAATAAATCTTATGAACTACTAGACATGTAGGGCAAAGGTGTGACGGGGATATGAATAAGGCATGTCCGGCGGCGCAAAAACATTGGCACTCAGGTGTGCCCTCTACGGCTGTACCTCAGATGGGAACAAACAAGGCGCCTCGGGACAAATACAATAAATTTACACAGCCTCTCATTTTTACCTTTAATTTAATTAGATCTTTAACTTCTTGTCGTTGTACGGTTATTGAAAATAATGGTGAAATAATTTAAAACAAGGCATTTATTTTAAAGAAGTATCTATCCATAATAAACCTATATGTAGCAGAAGGGATCCTCGGTCGCCTCCTTGGTCTAGTAGCAGCATATAAAGGCTGTAGATCGAGAGGTCCTGGGTTCGATTCCCAGGTCGGGCAAAGCGAAATTTCTAATTTTATTTACTCGGGACTTACCTAGAGGAGGTTGACGTAAGGCAGGCAGCTGGTCGTAAAAAATAAGCCAAATCCTTTCTGCCACATGCTTGAAACAGTGTGTTGCGCCGACCCCACATTAAGGTAGGATGGGGGCAGGTAGAACGAAAGAAAGAAAAAAGTAGTATAAGGGATCCAGTCCCTGGCAAATGGTGGTAGTAAAACACCCCACTCGACTAAGGAATCGTACCCAGGACTTTCCAGTTCACAGCCCATATATGCTGCCACTAGACCATAGGCGACAAGGCAATGCAATGCCTACGAACTGCCAACGTAATTCTAAAGAATGTAACTCTTTGTAGAAGATATCTAATTCCTTTTAGAAAAAGGCGCCATCCGTACTAAACGGACAAAAACTGTAAGTCTTGCTTATTCTTAAAATATTTGAACCATGCACGAACGCACGCCTCCGCAACAAAACTAAAACATCTGGCACGTTTCTTAAAAATATTGATGATACAACTAATTTTAAATTATGTCTACAACGTATAATTAACACGCCGAGAAACGTGTAATCAATAATAACTCGAGAGCGTTGAGGTTCAATTCCATAACAGTATTCGGTATGAAATAAACAAACATCCGAGGTATGAAAATTACGATGCGCCTGGAGTAAAGTAATACGTGGAATAACCGTTGACATTAGATCGTCCACGATAAACTAACAGATGATGAATGAAATAATAATTTCAATATTAAAACACGAGATTGAAGTGGTGATTAGGGCGGCGCGGTCAAACGTGTCGTGACGGAGGTTGTTAGGCCTATCCACGCCAACACCATATCACTAATTAAACCAACCAAATGCATGTTCACACACTTCTAATCGTGATAATCGTCACGCTTCTATACATCTGTACCTAATACGCAAATTAGCCATACAAAAATCGTTAAACAAGCAACAAATTAATTTGATTCCATTATCTAAACAATCTAAACAAGAAATTCTCGGACACTGAAACTTGATTTTATTCGAAGGATTTTAAGGCTTGGTTTTTTGTATTTTTTGTCATCCATATTAATCCTCACGTCAGGATCACCACGTGCTTTGTTAAAACCCGTCGAAGGACCGCTTGGGTCCATTATAATGTATCGTGTCAACGGACATCGATTGAACATCGACAGGCTGGCCCGGCCCCGGCTTGGGTTAACCCTCCGGCGTCTACACGAAATTTATTTTATTGCCACAGAGATACGGTGATTTGGGATGAAATCGCCCAGAGACAGGTGTTAAAAATCCAACACCTCACCACTTTTTGGGTGGGGATCACGGGCAGATAACTCGAGGAATAGATTGAGAGCTGTTGTAATTCTATTATCATATTTATTGTGTTCGATTCGAAAACTGTCACGTTTGGAATTCAAATTCTTGTAACGGTTACCTGCCTACATCTTATTCGAGCTTATTGTACGGACCTGTGTTTTATTCGAGATAAATGTTTTGATATGAAAAAGGTATGCACTGAGATTTATATGGAATGCGAAGGAATCGAGAAGAGAACAAAATGAAAAGCCAAAATTAAAACATCGTCTCATGGAATTAGCGGTGGTTTTGTGAAATAATTTACGAGCGTGACGAACCACTTGTCGATACCATCTGCTCGGCCCATGCGCAATCCTTTTTTGTTTTACAACGTTTTTTATGCCGACGCCATTATTCAAAACGTTCCTCATAACGTTTCGCGTTGAAACCCAATGAGTTTAATTCAAGTATTTTATTGATATTGAAATATGGTAATCGTGATGCTCGTCAAACGTTGCCTGACACGGTTGTAAGGTACCTCATAAAAGCCGCATTCAACTGCCATTTAGGGACGGCGAAACAATATTAATCATATTGCTTTTTATCAGAACATTCCACGCGTACATTAAAAACTGCCTGATTATACCATAAAGTAGTAATTAATGAAAAATAAAGTTTGAATAATTGAAGATGAACATTCACATTTAATAGACCATTAAGATTAAGATACTGGCACACGGATCTTCTCATTAAAATTTTTATTTGATAGGCTCTTAAACTGTACTGGTCGGATAACATTGTTGCAGACAGTGGAAGTAAAAGAAATAAATGTGACTCGCACTATAAAAATATACTTTGTAGCCGTATAAATATATTGACAACAATTTTCAGGCATCAAAGCAAATAATCACCAAAGATCCATAATAGATAGTTCCATTAACATACATAAAAACTTAAATAACTTCAAACACGTTTTGGTGTTAAACATCGTTAAAATAAAAACATAATTTGAAATAAATTTTGGTAAAACTTTACTGTAATCGTGCAGTAAAAGAGATAAAAACTAACGCACCTGTGATCTCTGAGATGATCTTGCCGTCGGAAAGCTTTCCCGCAGATGTCGCACGAATATGGCCGCTCGTCCGTGTGAGTTCTTTCGTGTATGAGTAGGTTGTATGACTTCGTGAACTGACGATTACAAAACTTGCAGATGAATTGTTTCTTTGTCCTCGGTCCACTGCTGCCAGTCTTCTGTTTACTAGATATACTACTGCTTGATGACGTAGAACTGTTTGTGGATTTAGACGAGTTTGAAGCTTGAGGAGATAAGGGCGCTTGAGATGGACTTCCATTCATTTGTTGCTGGTACATTGCATTCATCAGGAGACTCGGATATCCATTATCAAGGTTCTGCGGTGAGCTGTAGCCGTATCCCTTTGACGTTGATTCCAAATGTTGTTCAAGTGTGAAATCGTCCTCGTTGTCCAATAATGCAAGATCTTCTTCAACTTCTTCGGATAAATCAACGTCATCAGCGGCTATCGCATCAGATAGCGGATACTCTTCAGGAGTTTTAGGCGAGAAATCTTTTGAAGTAGTATCCGCAGCGTCGATTTCACTTATCTTTGCACTTGCCGTCGCTATCCTTAAAATATCTTGTTTAGAAGAGGAACTATTTTCGGATGTGTTGGGTTGACTCGTATTGTTTACAGATGAAACGGATGTCAGGCGTTGTAACGTCAAGTACGATTCCAGCGCTTGTAGATTCAAAGCGGCGGCGGCGGCGGAGTTGGATGGCAAAAGCGCGGCTTGTTGTAAGGAATTCATCATGGCGTTTTGAAGCGACATGACAACGCCTTGTAAAGATCGCTGTAGCATGTTCTCTTGTAAGAGGGCGGCGGACGCTATCGACATGTTTATTGTTGTCGGGGTAGATGTAGAGCTCTTACTTGCGTTGTTTTTGTCCGCGTGCGGGCTCGGTGGGTCCAACAAGCCGTTCACGTCCGTCTTGGTGTCTTGTATCTGCAGATTGTTTTTCAGTTTGATGATGGCGCTTTCTAACGAGTTCAGCGTGGTCTTGCTCGATCTCGAGGAACTTTGTTCTTGCATGGTGGTTAGGCGTGTATCATCGGGTTCACTGCACGTGCCGTGAGGGGAGGGGAGTATCGCGTGCGCGTGCGCTGTGAGGGCACGCTGGCTGCGGCGTGCGAGGCGGCTGTGCGGCGCGGCGCGACTGAGCCGCCGGCCGGCCGGCGTCCGCCCCGCCCCCACCGCGCTTCTCGCCTGTCTTCCCGCCTCACAAAGCTCTCTATTTTAGGCAACTCTTTGTACAGTAATGGTCACCTCACGCTGCCCTAACGACAGGCACGTACATGAGAACGTTGTGCTAGATATGTTGGTACCCCTTTTCAAGTGTAATGAGATTGTGAATGGAATTGTACGGGTTATGGGAAAACAATGTGAGCTGATCTTGTTTTGTGAGTAGGTCGCTTACAAGGATAATCGAACGAAACTCCCCGTCCAGTGAAATGATCCAGAATTCTTTAGACTATAAAGTATGTCGTGGATTAAGTACTGAGATATCACGTCGAATACACTTTAACACTTTCTATATTAAGTTGAGATTTTCTATCTATCATCATCATTATCATCATCAGCCACAGGACGTCCACTGCTGGACGTAGGTCTCCCCCAAAGATTTCCAAATCGACCTGTTGGAAGCGGCCTGCATCCAGCGACTTCCTGCGACCTTTCTATCTATATCTTAAAGCAATTATCTAATGATTTTAAATTCATTGCGTTCCATCATCGGGTTTCGAATGTTCACACATAAATTTCGGTTATTACACGGATGTTCCGTACGTTCCATGCGCTAACAAGGTTTATCAAATGTTAAATGATTTTAATGAATTTTAATACATTTTTATTAAAATTTAACGTATGTTTTGACACTTTAATAAAATACTATTGATATTAATGTTTATTTATATTGTTGGGAACGGAACATAATGGTTAATTACATCGTTTTATATCTTTTACTCTCTTATTTAATATTTTGTATAAATGGTATCTATCAACTAGCATGTATGATGTATCATTCCTATAATTTTTTTATAAAATTATAATGCAAATAATATGGGTTTCTGATATATATAAACGAAGTTATTTATTGACATATAGTAGTAAGTTATAAAATATTACTTTTATTTTTCAAAATAAAGATAATATAAAATATTGTCTGACTAAAATTAAAAGGGAAAGTGGTTAAAAAATATGTATAACTTAGTACATTTTTCCCAGAAAAGACTTCAACGCGAGTGGGCCTGTGAAAAATCTACCTGTGAAATAATAATTATTCTGAAACCCAAATAATAATTGATCAATTTATCAACGTTTATAGTCAAACTATAGAACTTCATTTACGCCCGAATGGCCAAACGCTACTTAACTTTAACGGCTTCTTTCATTGGGTTTCGTCGTATAATTTTGATAGATAAGGCCGCCTTAAATGACACAAGGCGACCTTAAGCGTATTAGCATTCAGCGGTAAACATAACATAAGCTCACAACAGGGGTAGGCCGAGGCGCACTAGCGAATTAGAACATCCATATTTCGCCGAACTTAGTTCCGTCCCAGATGTGATAGGGAGCGAGCCTATCGCCATATCGGGCACAAATTCCAGACTCCGGGCTGATATGAAAAAAATCCAATATCAAGATAATAATTATTATAATATAATTCGGCGGTAAGTCTTAGCTAATTCCAATTAAATAGTGACTGTTTAAAATTGTCACAGAATACTTTCCTTTAATAAAATACAGTAGAGAATTTTTAAAACGGGTGTCCAGTTCATAAGTATTCGAGATAATACTTGACATAGTTTACGGCGATGATAGTGGATGTCTCATGAAATTATAAATTGTAATAAAATGTGACGGAAAACGCCGATACGTCCGTGTTAATAATCAAATTTTCTATTAGAGTTATGATCCAATAAATAAGACGTTTATCTTCTAATTAGGGTTAGGTACTATTTGTAGGGAATAGGGATTTCATCACCGTGGACCGTGTTGTGCAGAAATGATCCAATCCACAAAAGGAAAAAAAACACACCTATATGGTTTCGGTGGCGTCGGAGGCGGCACATATATATGTTACATAAGCGTATGGGCCACTGGAGGCCGAGCCGCTCATGACTATCTACCGGCGATGGCGCTCATGACTATCTTCACAATGAAAAAAAAAGCAGCGATAGCTCTATTGGACGTGGTACGGACTGCCGAGAAGAATACCAATTATAATTAGTAGAAAATATTCTTCCAGTAAATATTACAATATCCTTTCAAAACAACACATTTCTTTGCTGTAAGTTCACTGGCCTTTTCTTTTTGTGTGTGATAAGTGTTTGCTGTTCCCTATAATAAAAAAACATGATTAATTTTGATAATATTCTTCAATCAAGTAACTAAATTCAAATCGTTTATTTCAACTATTTTTTCTTGTCATATAATAATTAAACTAAAAACAGTAACTATAACTCAAAAGGTTGTGCACAAAATTTTAGCATATTCTTAATACCAGTTTTAATGCTTAGTTTATTTTTATGCAATAAGAATTAATTGATATTTTAAGTTTTTTTGTTGTATACCATTTGCATTGTCATGTTGGTAACATTAAAAATATTAATGTTGTTTGGGAGGGACGCAGAGCCATAAAATCTGTTTACCGGACAACGCTAAGACAAAAGGGGGACATTAAAAATAAATATTAACCGTGAGTCAGTGTCGCTTTACAAGTTTACTCAATGTAAGCTAGAGGTTCTCAACCTTTATTTGAATGAACCGAGGTAAATGGCATCAAAAAAGAAAGGCCTATACCCAGCAGTGGGATGAGATGGGCTGTGGATGAAGATGATGATGATGATGATGAATATTTCTACGGATTGTATCCATATCCTCATACAAAAAGCTCACAAAAAATCGGTCTGCATTTGGCGGATATATCGATTGGAATGCATAAAAAATAAATGAATTTAGAACCTCCTTTTAAAGTACGTTAATAATGTAATAACTTGGACTGAAATTCGAACTCAGGTGCTTATGTAATTGGTACATGCCCTAGGCCACTAAACCAACCATCTAAGCTCTATCAAGTTACTCTCAAAGATTATTGTAAGTATATTCAGATTATTGCATCTAATCGCATTCACGCTTTCGGTCACGCGGGGTGGGCAGAAACAAAGCCTGCCTGCTCCAATAGAGCGAGACAATTGCAACAATTGACATGAGAAACCCTGCAACACCACTTGCACAATTCTTTTGTCTTATTAACTTGGTGGGATTGTAAAGGTTATTTTTCTACTGCAGACGACGAATCAGTCACTAGCCTAGTATTTTGTCACCTTGGTTTAGTGGCAGCGTGAATAAGCTATGAAACGGGAGGTCCTGGGTTTCAATCTCAGATGGAGTAAAAAGGTTTTTTAACACTCTCTCTCTTCCAAGCTATTTATCCCACATAGTCAGCTTTCCGTGTTTTTCTTTTTTCACATTGCAAAAATTTTTTTTAACACGATATACCTAAAACTGTATACCCCAGGAGAGTTAAAGTCAGAGTGGCAGCGGGTGGCAACAACTAAAGCCGATTCCTTCCTGATATAAACTTGAAAAGTCAGTCGCCCCGACCCTACACTACAGTGGGATGAGGACAGGTAGAAAGTTTGTTATAATTTAAGCAAGGTTAGTTGCCTCCATACTTGAATTAAAAGCGTTTCTGCCGTCCTCAAGCTAAAAATGCCGTTAAGTGAATAAACTTAATCTTGGAGGTCTCCAAAAATGAGGAAAATATTGTCCCTAAAGATTTCATAGACTTATTGTTATTTTTAATCTTAAAGTACTCAAATTGTTGAGTCTATTCAATGTAAAAGCCACAGTATAATAAACCTCTAAGAAAAATATTTCCACGTTTTTGGAGGCATCTCAAAATTAGGTGTATTCACTTAACGGCATTTTAGCTCGAGGACAACAGATTTCTACATTGCTCTCATGTACTCTAAACATGCCTCGGTGGCGTAGTTCGGTACGACTACCGTCCTGAGGTCTCGGGTTCGATCCGCGGGTCGGGCAAAGTGACATTGGATTTTTCCATAAAAGCTCAGAGTCTGGAATGTGTGCCCGATATGGCGATAGGCTCGCCCCTATCACATCTGCGACGGAACTAAGCTCGGCGAAATGTGGGTGTACTAGTTCGCTAGTGCGCCTCTGCCTATCTTCTCGGGGTTACTTACTGTAAAGGCTCACATAACATATAACATGTTATATGTGCCTTTACAGTGAGCTTATGTTATATGTGTGTTATGTGTACTCTAAACATCCATGTCGGTTGATCACGACACGTGTCCTGAGTCCTGACTCCTGACACACATCGTCTTCAGAGCGTAGTTCTCACGCGCCGCGGCTCGCCCGGGGGCAGATCGCGCGCACGACTTACAACACGATATAAAATTAATTTATCTATGACTAGAGTGACCATGATTTGGCGCCAATGCGACACATAGAAATAAGCTCATTAAACTCCCTAGTTTCTCTGCCTACTCCTTCAGGGATATAGGCGTTAGATTATTTTATGTGTGACATAATACGAGCGAAATAAATTAACGAATTGAAGAATTTCACAACTACAAGTGGTAGAGTGATGCTGTGGACAGTTATGACTACAGCACAAATGGGCCGACTGATTTGATAACATTGACTAAACGGATGAGAAGTGGCAGCTAGCTGTTTCTTTACATTCAGTTCAAAGTGTCCCAGATTCCCCATTTCCTCTACTTTCCAATCCTTATTCTCTACCTTTAACATTGGCGACGCACCCATGGTTCTTTTGGTGTCATGGGTGAGTAAGGAGAGATGGCGCAAGTTATTTTCCATGAAGAGACCTACTTGGTATCGCTGGTGCGAGGATATTCGTATCTACCTGGATGGCGACCACCGGACATGGTGTTAAAACCATACATAGTGACCCACGCTCATTATGTGGTTCCCATTCCAGAATCAGGCAGTGTAGAGTCGGTTCTCTCAAAGTGCTTGCGACATGACTTGAGGGTTGGTTGGGTATGGGATACATTCCTATGTATGCATCGGTCATCCTTATTTCCTGTCGCAAATCCCTCGATTTGCTTTTTCCCTCTTTGTAGTGTGAAGAAGCATAAATAGGCCAGCATGGTTCAGGTGACCACCGAAAAACCCATTTGTCGGTAGTTACTATTTATTTTATTAAACTGCGCTTATTAGTGCAGTGTAGTCACTTTTTCATAAAAAACAAAAGTCACAATACAATGTTATCCCACATTTTTTATCCAAACATGGTCACACGAAAGCGTACATACGTTTATAGTACTTTAGCTTTCTCCACGCTATCACGTGATTTACCGTCTCGCTAAACGTGCTCGCTTTTCGGCTGTTGAGGGCTATGGATCACCCACATAGCACGCGACTGACAAAACAACACGATCTCAAAGTGAAGGTCAAACTATAAATAGTCCCAAAAACCGGTACGACATGAAATTACGTGGTTTATGGCAACGTCTTAGGGCCACTTGCACGATAAATTTCTATTTATCCCAAATCTTGATTTAAAGATGGGAGGGAGCTGTTGGGTAAATCGAGTTTATGTTTAACTCTAGGTTAGTAATAGTCCTGCAAGCCGCCCTTAACGCTTATCGTGCTGGTTTGATGTAAATATGAATGGGTGATAGGTGAAATATCATCATTAAGGGATTGCCGGAGGTACTAGTGTTATACAAGGTGATAAACAAAGTGACAGTCTCCGTGGCGTAGCGGGCGAGTAGCCGGCTCGGAAGCAAGAGGCCGCAGGTTCGATTCGATTCCGCAACTAGAAAAAAATCAGTTGCACACAGATATTTGTTTCGGGTCTGGGTGTTGTAACTTTTAAGACCGAAAGTCTCTTATAGTTATCATACCCACGATACAAGACTTTCATCTTAGCGTGGGGTCAGGACTATGTGGTGTGTGCTGGGTATTTATTTTAAACTGTTAATAATGTAATTGAAATTGTAAAATGGTTTTGTCATTGCTTTGTATAATGGACAGCTTTCTTGGTTTTGTAAGAAGTTGTTGAATAATGTGGGATGCTCGGTGTTCTTAATTACGTATACTTGCGTTGATTAAAATGGTTATGGGATGTTAAGAATTTATGGGAGAGTATGCAGTATATACATATATGTAAGCAGTACCATAATATGCTTTACTATTATAATGGTACAATATAATTTATTTCGACCGTTTAATAATAAAAATAACATTATATTACTGCGGCCTGAGCAGGAAAATTTCTGACAACTGTAAATGTATTTGAACTCGATGCGCGTCTATGAAATTTGTATGAAATATTAACCAAACTTCATCAGTGCGCAGCGAACTCGAATACATTTACATTTACATTAGTTTTTTGTGCACGGGCTACTGTCCAATCTTTCTTTCTACCTGCCCGTATCCCACCTTTTTCAAGCATGCTGCAGAAAGGATTTGGCTTAGTTTTTACGACTGGCTGCCTGACTGAAGTCAACCCCCACTGTGAGATCCAGTCAAAAATTAGGAAATTCGTTTTACTCGACTTGGGAATCGAACCCGGGACCTCCCAGTTCACAGACCGTATATGCTGCCACTAGACCAAGAAGGCGACTATTATTTTATTGTCCAAAACACAATAATATTCAAAAATCAATTAAAAAATATATAAATGAAATTTTGTTGATATAGATCCTAAGCGAGTAGTAAAGAAACTAACAATGAATTTTTAACTGCGTCAAACTTATAGGCACTCTGCGGGATTCAGACAATTTCACTTATACAATAATATTGTAAGTATACTTACCATGAATTCTAACAGCATATAATAGCGGCCATACGTCTCAGATACCGTCTAAAGTTATCCGCTTAATCATGGCTGGCTGGCGATTATTGCCCACACTGTGAGAGTCCCGCGAAATTCTGAGTTGCCCGTAATATATGAGGACTCTCTTGGACTTTTGGCGCAAGGTGTTGGAAGACAGCGGTATATACCCTGATTCAAATGAATCAGAAATGTACGTTAAAATCGTCTTTCGATGTTAGTAGTGTAGACTGCCTCGGTGGCGTGGTGGTATTTCGGTACGACTACGGTTCTGAGGTCTCGGGTTCGATCCCCGGGTCGGGCAGTGATATTGGATGTTTCCATATTAGCCCGGAGTCTGGAATTTGTGCCCGATATGGCGATAGGTTCGCCCCCTATGACATCTGGGACGGAACTAAGCTCGGCGAAATGTGGGTGTTCTAGTTCGCTAGTGCGCCTCTGCCTACCCCTTCGGGGATACAGGCGTGAGCTTATGTTTATGTTATGTTTAGTGTAGTCTATAGCTGTCTCCTCCTTTATTAATTGAATTTCATCAGTGTCGGTAGTAATATTGTGTTTACATTAGATACATATATAGTTATAGCAGTGGACGTTCTATGGCTGATGATGATGATGATGATGATAGTTATTACAGATCTATCAATTAATGAATTTCATAGATACATTGTCCTATTGTATATGTATATTATATAAGTATTATTAAAGACATTTTTGATTTATAAGAAAAAAAGTAACATAACATAAGCTCACGCCTGTATCCCCGAAGGGGTAGGCAGAGGCGCACTAGCGAACTAGAACACCCACATTTCGCCGAGCTTAGTTCCGTCCCAGATGTGATAGGGGGCGAGCCTATCGCCACATTGGGCACAAATTCCAGACTCCGGGCAGATATGGAAAAATCCAATATCATAAGAAAAAAAAAGGAAAGAAAATGTGGATTTTAATAATTAAAATCCTATATTTTTTGAAGATATACTTCTTTTGGCGCGTTTAGGTGAGAGCAAATTTAATTATTTCTTAGGTTTACGCGAATGTTATTCATTGAAATAAAACTATTTTTACGGATTCTATCACGATTTGATTTTAATTTTTATGTCCGACGTTTCGAAAGCTTTGCAGCCTTCGTGGTCACGGGTCGGACGTCGGGCATAAAAATTCAAACCAAATCGTGATAGAATCCGTAAAAATAGTTTTATTTCAAAGAGAGCAAAATTGAGAACTGCTCGCGCAAAACGTTATGGCAATCCGACAGTATGAAGTTAACTCATGAGTCTGTATATACAGATTAGACCCAATCCAACAAAACTCTCATTTAGACGATTTTGGATATAGGCTTCGTATTTGTTATAATGCGTATAAAATGGTTGATTACATGCTGACGTATGGGCATGGGCAGGTTTATAGTTATGTGGTCGATTTGCTTGTTGATTCACCAATAAAAGTATAATTTTGAATCTTATTTTCTCCATAGGCACATTAATATAAACTACTTTAGAATGTATTCTTAATCACGTCCATAAATTGACTAATTAAACTAAAAAAAATATGCGTA
The DNA here is from genome assembly GCA_036417725.1 of Clanis bilineata. Taxonomy (NCBI): domain Eukaryota; kingdom Metazoa; phylum Arthropoda; class Insecta; order Lepidoptera; family Sphingidae; genus Clanis; species Clanis bilineata. The sequence continues at coordinate 6,150,060 of CM071139.1, read as the reverse complement.
GGTAGTAACTAAATTATGACACGCTATGTAAAGCAGCTTCAATGATTTGTCGACAAAATCATGAAGAAACTGGTCGAAAAGCTATTTATTAAAATTGTTTAAGTGCGTGTCTCACTACGCACAGTAAAGAGTTCCACGAAAGGAATTTAAGTTCATACTAAAAAATCCACATTATTTGTTGTAATATTTCAAATTTATAAAACTACAGATGTGTTCAAGTAGTTGTTGTTTTAAACACTTCTTGTTCAAAACAATTTCCGTTAAAACTGCTCTATAAATTCTGCTCGTCTTATTCTTAGAGTTTTCTTACTAGTTTGATAAAAATGAGACGGGAAGCGGCATAAAGTCGTGTATGAGGTGAGAAATTAATTATTTGAATTAAATAATTTTGGTACAATAATCAGCTTTTTAATAATATGCAAAGGACACATCCTTATAGGAACTTTGTTCCGTTGCTCCGTAGTATGTCGCAGCTTAGAGTGCCACGTCCAATTTTTTTTCGTGATTTCATATAAAACACTGGGGAAGAATCATAATACACATACAAAAAATAAGATTAAGGCCTAACCCCTCTCATTAGTAGAGGAGGCCCGTGCCCAGCAGTGGGACAGTAATATTAGAAGGCTAATAATACACATACCATGCATCTAATACCTAGTCTTCAAGTAAAATGATCAACATACAAGCGGATATGATATAAATACAAGCGCATCGTTTTTATTATTTTTCTACGGAACCCTAAAAGCTGATAACTTGACAAGTGGTTTATAGTAGTTGACATAATGAGTGATCGCACTTACGTACACAATAATGTTAGCAAATTGATTAGCGTCGGTTGCCAAGAATCAGAAACTGGTACTACAAGTTAAAGATAAAACGTTAGAGCTAATTAAATTTATATTTTGAGATAGCCAGTTGGTCACGCCAAGCGAGCAAAAAATTGTTGATTACGGTAGAAGAGTCGATAATATCGCAATGACTATCTTGTTGCGAGCTTACTGGTCACTCACTGAGTGAGCACGATAAAATTTCGGCTATGTATTGGAATCGAATTCGATTTGATAAAGGAAATCGAAAAACAAATGTCACGAGAGCACGTCAGTAAGCTGGACTTTATCCAAACCATAAGTTCTGTCTTATCCAATCATGTTATGATTGATCTACCATGTTGCAAAGTTTCCGTTTGATTTTAGTTTTTGAACTTAACTCAAGTTTATTAGACCAATATAGCCCTCTATTTTGTACCGGTCTTGAACGGGATTTACGAGAGTAGTGCAAAATTGGGAATTAATTTATTACATACATGCATAAGCCCACGCCTGTATCCCCAAAGGGGTAGGCAGAGGCGCACTAGCGTACTAGAACACCCACATTTTGCCTAGCTTAGTTCCGTCCCAGATGTGATAGGGGGAGAGCCTATCGCCATATCGGGCACAAATTCCAGACTCCGGGCTGATATGAAATAATCCAATATCACTTTGTCCGACCCGGGGATCGAACCCGAGACCTCAGAACCGTAGTCGTACCGAAATATAACCACGCCACCGAGGCATTAATTTATTAGTACTTCATTTATCGACCGACTTCAAAAAAGGAGAAGGTCCTCAATTTGTCTGTATTTTTTTAATGTATGTTACCCAATATCTCCACCAAACGTGGACCAATTTTTAAGACTCATTTTGTGTCCGATAGAGCTTATTTCAAGGGTGGTCCATATAAATTTGATCACGATCGAATTAGTTTTGAAGTAGGTCCGTTAAGTTTTGAACATTGTGATTATCATTCATATGTTATGGCCTATGGTCAGGAGTAGATGTCCTGATGATATATTATGGAACAAGCCATTTCTCCTACCTTCCACCATACAAAAATGATGTAATTCGCATGCCAGCCGTGACCGTTAGTGAGTATGACGCTCGCCTACTCGGCGCATGCGCGTGATAGACAATTTCACATCCACTAGATACGGGACGCTGTCTTTATCATTCGCTGGAAACGTGCAGATTTATACGAAGCTATTTGCTTTATGCATACGTACGGAAGGTTAATTCGAAAACATTTGTCTGCGCACGTTCTCACGAGTTAAATAAAGAGCTCACTTTCACGGAAACGTGAATTGAGTAGACAATCGTCATTTTATTAGCTGTCAATTGAATATACCCGTAGAATTTGTGACATAAGCTCACGCCTGTACCCCCGAAGGGGTAGGCAGAGGCGCACTAGCCAACTAGTACACCCACATTTCGCCGAGCTTAGTTCCGCCCCAGATGTAGGGGGCGAGCCTATCGCCATATCGGGCACAAATTCCAGACGCCGGGCTGATATGGAAAAATCCAATATCACTTTGCCCACCCCGGGGATCGAAACCGAGACCTCGGGTCGGTAGTCGTACCGAAATACAACCACGCCATCGAGGCAGGCGAATCAGTAGTAGTAGTCGAGGCAGTAGAGTCTGTGACTTGTAGTCAATATCGAAAGGTACGGTTTTTGGAGCACAATTTTCTCAGCACTGGCTACCCCAGAGTATTCAGTGGTCGTAAAAACTAAACTGACTTTTTTGCAACACATATGAAAAGGAGTATTGTGTCGACCCCACATTTAGTGGGATAAGGACAAAAAGGTGAAAGATATCAGAGGTAGAGGTAAATTAGAGCCACCACATCTTGCAGAGGTTTAAAAAATCTATTTTTTTATCATAACATAAGCTCATGCCTGTATCCCCGAAGAGATAGGCAGAGGCGTACTAGTGAACTAGAACACCCACATTTCGCCGAGCTTAGTTCCGTCCCAGGTGTAATAGGGGGCGAGCCTATCGCCATATTGGGCACAAATTTCCGATTCCGGACTGATATGGAAAAATCTAATATCACTTTGCCCGACCCGGGGATCGAACCCGAGATCTCAGAACCGTAGTCGTATCGAAATACCATCACGCCACCGAGGCAGTCTTATTTTTTATTTGTTGATAAAGGCAACCATATCACTTGGCACAGTTGCCTTATTGGACGTATACGGGCTGATCCAGAATTACTGACCCAGTATACATTACAACATAAGCTCACGCCTGTATCCCCCAAGAGATAGGCAGAGGCGTACTAACGAACTAGAACACCGACATTTCGCCGAGCTTAGTTCCGTCCCAGATACGATAGGGGGCGAGCCTATTGCCATATCCGTACCTAACTTAATAATTATGAAGTCTGGAAATTACTTTGGTTTTGTTTAGTATTTTAGTTACAAAATACCATTTAAGGACTATCTGAGTATTTTGACCTTCAAGTATACGCTTTTTGTTCCACTTTAAAGGTAAACAATATTTTAAAATGTAAAGTGTATCATTTACCTTTTGTATTTTCATGAGGGTCCATCAACATTTTATTTTCGTTATTCATATCCGCATAAAATATTTATGTTGGTAGCCGATATTTTTTTATTTGAGTCCCAAGTAGTGAAACACGATATGCCGTGAATGCTTCCTATTAAATTTTATTCAAAGGCTATATCTATTAAAATAACTCAGTTTTGTCGACCGTGTTCGTATTACGCTAATGTATTTTATTAACACATGAATAATTAATTAATTTATTAATGACATAAATTAGTACCATAATTACTAAAATGTCTAATTTTATCGACCGACTTCCAAAAAGGAGAAGGTCCTCAATTCGTCTATATTATTATTTTTTTTATGTATGTTTCGCGATATCTCCGCCAAATGTAGACCGATTAAATTTTTTTTTGTGTTCGATAGAGCTTATTTTAAGGGTGGTCGCATATAAATTTGGATAATATTGTTAAAACGATATATATAATATTAAAATGATCGGATTTGAAGTCGGTCCGTGAAGTTTTTAATTTTCGACCTACTTCAAAAAAGGAGAAGGTCCTCAATTCGTCTGATTTTTTAATGTTTGTTACGCGATATCTTCGCCAAATGTCGCCAATTATCAAGATTATTTTTGTGTTCGATAGAGCTTATTTCAAGGGTAGTTCCATATAAATTTGGACATGATCGGATGAATTTTGAAGTCGGTCCATTAAGTTTTCTTCTAGTGTTTATACAAAGTGTGCTTTTTTATAGCAGAGACTGGCAAACGAGCAGATGGGTCACCTGATGGTAAGTGAACTCCGCCGCCCATAAACACCCACGACACAAAAAGAATCATGGGTGCGCTGCCAACCTAAAAGGAGGGAATGGAAGGGAAAGGAAAGGGGATTGGGAAAGAGAGGTGGGAATTGGGCCACCGGAAATCTCACTCACCGAACGAAACGCGATAGCGAGCTGCAAGCTGTTTTCTGTTTTCTGTAAAACACACTTAACATAGAAAAATCAGAGGTGTATGCTTCATTTTAGGGTTGGTCCCGAACCTCCGACAATCGTCTCGGCAGTCCGTACCATTGCCACCTGAGCTATCGATATTTTTATATTACTCTATATTTCGACGTCAAAAATTAAATAAAATTGTCGTATTTGGCGATGTAGTCCCGAGTAAAGTCGTACGTGTTCGCGCGTCAACAGTCCGCGTTTGGCGACCCACGTTTGTACCAGTAAATGTGGCCCGAAGTCACGGCTATAATGTTTTATGACCCCGCGGTGTTTTACGATTGTCACATTTAATTATTTCATTGCCGGCAATTAAAGTTTGGTGGAAAAACGATTTTTTATGTTTTACAGCTGCATTTGGGTAAATAAAAGCTCGAATCACTTTATTTGTTTTTTACCACACACGTTTCGACTCTTAGTGATGTGCGCGCGGAGTTTTAACTAATTACGTCGTTTTTAATTTATGCTCGCTGATTATGAAATTATTGTGATTTAGAATTTATGAAGGATTCACTTTATAACAAAAAATATATCTTGTAACCGAAAGGGCAGGCTGAGGCACAACTATTGCATCCACTTTTCGCCAACCTTATTTGCGTTCCATGATGTGATAGGGGGAAATATTAGTCGCCTCCATGGTCTAGCTGTTATGTTTCTAGATTGTGGACCGGGAGGTTTTGGGTTCGATTCCCAGATTGGGCAGGGTATTTTTCTAACATGATTTTCTTAAGATCCCTCACAGGGGCGTAGACAACTAGCAGGCAGCCGGTCTTAAAAAAGAAACCAAATCTTTTCTGCGACATGATTTTAAAAAGTGTGTTGCACCAACCCCGCATTGAGGTGGGGTAAAGGCAGGTAGAAAGAAAAAAGGTTGGATGGGGGGCGAATCTATCATTTTGGAAACAAATCTATATTTCGGGCAGATATTGAGTAGTAAAACATAGTATGTTTTTGCCCCACCTAGGAATCCAACCCAAGACCTCAGTTCTTCTGCAACTAGCCACCGAGGCAGTACCATAATTTCTTTGTAAAATCGTAACTCTGAGTTGTCTAACATAAAATAATTAAAACAAACTTATAGTCAATTTATTGTCAACAAATTGTACAAAAGATATTACAGATATTACAAAAAAATATATATTACAATACATCGAGTGAAGTGAGTGTATTACGAGTATGTCGAAATGTAGATTTACGTAAGCACTTTAAAAAATCGATAAAACCAATAACCAAAGCACATCACAGCATTCTTCTCTGGAGCCGCAATAAAAACTAAAGGTCCGTAAATTTGACGGGAGCACGTGCGTTACGATACCTATCAGTATGTAATTTTATCGACACATTTTTATTAGGGATCATATCGACATCGTTTACGATTACATCACTATACTTTGTTGCGATTTATTTGTTGTGAGCATAATCAAAAATGTGACTTTTAGGGATTTAATTAATAATTTATTGTTAAGATTAGTTTGATTGGTAGATAAATCTCATTTAAAATATAATCGTATTAAAAATAAGGATACAAATAATAACATTGCCCTTTACTTATAAAAATACTTAAGCGCTGCTTATCTTTAACCATACATAGGTTGTCCCTTTAATTTTTAAACAATGTAACGCAAGGAAAATTGTGACAGACTATTCTTAGCGAAAAGATAAGCGAAAATGTTTTATAAGTAAGGTCCATTATGGTTTACATTAAAGCGTTTTTTTAACAGCAGCACTAAAATTTCTGACAACCGTAAATGTATTCGTGCTCGATGCGCGTCTATGAAATTTGTATGAAATTTTAATCAAATGTCATTAGAGCGCAGCGAGTTTACATTTACATTAGTTTTTCGTGCTCGGGCTACAGGTCGATCTGGAAATCTTTGGGGGAGGCCTATGTCCAGCAGTGGACGTCCTGAGGCTGATGATAATGATAATGAATGGTGGTTCATGTTCCTAAATTACACAATAACAGTTCGACCGACAACAATCCTATTACACAAACCGATTAAAACATAAACATTGCAATAAAGCTGGATCAGCACGGTAACAAATCGGCGCGCCCGCAACGATCTCTGTTTACACGCGAAACGAACCCCGCTTAATTGTCCAACAAAAACTAACAAATAAGACATTGTGCTAAGTAATTAGATTAGCCCAGCACGTTATTTATCCGACGGCCGGCCGTTCGACTCCACCGGGAGTCTTATAGAGTGGTTAATACCGACTCATTTGTACCGGTGTCAATTTATAGCGCAAAAACGGGTATTGGTAATTGCATCGGCGGACAACCGGCAATTATTAATGATCGCCTACGAGGCCTTTTAAGTTCGATGTAATGTATGTGCAACTAGTAATGGTTTGTCTATTCAGGATCTTCTTCGGGTTCTGTATGCTTTTATACAAAAAAAGGAGAAACTGACTGACTGACTGTATCGGCGTACAGCCGAAAATATTGGAACAAGGACTGTAAAATTCTACACACGGCTTCCTTTATGTCGTTGGCGACCTCTAAGAAAAGATTTTTGGAAATTTATCTCCTAAGGTGGTGTGATAGTGGATGAAAGTTTGTATAAAGAAAGACTCTCACGCAGGTGTAGCCTCGGGCATAAGCTAGTATCAAATATAATTGAAGTACCATTTTCCGATTTTTATACACATAGGACTGACCCCACACTAAGTATAACCTGTATCGTGGGTATCTAAAACTTCGAGAGACTTTCGGTCTTACCTCTATAATGCTCTGGGCACTATCTGTGGGTCACACAAATATTTATCTTGGCGCGGGAATCGAACCCGCGGCCTCTCGTCTCACTGCTGGCTACTCGCCTCCTGCGCTATTATGAATTTAAGAATTCCCCAGATTGATATGAATTTGTTAACTTAAAATGTTTTTTTTTATTTTACTCATTCTCTTTTGTATCCATAATATGAGATGATAATATATACAGCGGTTTGGTTAGACTTGTTGGTAGAGTTAGTTACAGAAAAAGCATACCATAAGCAATATAAGAACATTTAAAATAATAATAATAAAAACAATGGACAGGTACCAATTTAGTATTTGAAGAGTTGATAGTATTGGCTCTATAAACATATTTTTAAAGTTTACCAAGAAGAATAGTAAATCGTTAGTTAATCTATGCCAAACAATGTAATATAAATCTGAGATTAGTCTCACCTGAACTTCGTAATACTGCAATCATTAGACTACGCTTCTGGCTTGTGTTTAAATTATGATATAGAGTTGTCCCACGTTTCGGTATACCGGTATACTCTCCAATAATATCGCGGTTCACTCTTGAGTTATGACACACTCGATTATTCCGGTTCACTGTAAATTCCTTAGAAGAGTTCCGTATTCCGGTTTGGATGGTGGAAGTGACACAGAGATAATATGCTTTGTGGTTGCCGTTCATAAGAACGAAAGTTTGTCTGTGTGAATGCAACAGGCATAGATTCGCAAACATTCGTTCGGTTGGTGTGTGTGTTCTCGCCATTATAGTCTGTATTACCGAAAGGTCGTGAATGTAGTGAAGATTAACCTGAGATAATACAAAGAAAAAACACATTAGCAACGAGTTGGACGTTACATTTACATTTACATGTTTATGAGGAAAAGAAAAATAATTATAAAGAAATGCAAAAGTGATTACATGCATATATAAGTTTTGTATATATAACCGTAATAGATATAATTAAAAATATCCTTGGACATTTCACTTCTTTACGTCGCGTCATCTCTTTGTCTTGGATATGTCAATAACAATTTTTTAGACTTTCACTCAAAAAAATACTCAAATCACTGACACCATTATAATAATAATATAATAATATTAGCCCTGTAATATTACTGTCCCACTGCTGGGCACGGGCCTCCTCTACTAATGAGAGAGGGTTAGGCCTTAGTCATACCACGCTGGCTTATACGGGTTGATAGCCTTCACAAACCTTCGGAATTCTTGTGGAGAAATTCTCGGGTATGCAGGTTTCCTCACGATGTTTTCCTTCACCATTATAGCAAGTGATAATTCACAAAGAACATACACAGTCAGAGGTTCCATTTTGGGGTTGGTCTCGAACCTCCGATATCCGTCTCGGGAATCACTACCATTCCCAACTGAGTTACCGCTGCTTCTTTAAAAAATAACATCTATATTAACATTTCCTCGAATATTCCGGTATGTCACGGTATCATCCCTAGCCCCACTACAGGAGTATATACCATACTAGAAGCGGTTTTCACACCTGTTTCTGTGACTAAATATTAATGCGTTTGCCACCTAAAGTGAAGGTGTAATTATATGGATATTTTTGCAGATATTAATAGCTCAACGGTTGTCTTGGGTCAATGTAATTACGTTCTATATTAAGGTTTGTTTATTATGTAAAGACTGGTAGATGTAATAAAGATCTGTCTTGGAAGAAATTACCTATTACGTGTATCATATCACAAATCATCGGTCCGAGCAGGAGAACTTCTGACAATCGTCAATTTATTCGAGCTCGATGCCTTTCTATGAACTTTGTATGAAATATTAACCAAATATTATTCGTGCGTAACAAGCTCGAATACATTTGATTGTCAGTAATTTTCCTGCTCGGGCCGCTGATGGCGTATTGGGTAAAGAAATTCTATAACGTAGGCTTTTGTCAACCGATTTCATAAGGATGAGGTACAAATTCGTTGGTAGGTATATTTTTTATTTATTCTTGACACACCATTGACAGTTACACAATAGATAACATAACATAAGCTTACGCCTGTATCCCCCGAAGGGTTAGGCAGAGGTGCACTAGCGAACTAGAACACCCATATTTCGCCGAGCTTAGTTCCGTCCCAGATGTGATAGGGGGTGAACCTATCGTCATATCGGGCACAAATTCCAGACTCCGGAAAAACCCAATATCACTTTGCTCGACTTGGGATCGAACCCTAGACCTCAGGACGGTAATGGTATCGAAATACAACCACGCCATCAAGACAGTCTAATATCATACTGTACCATCATTCAACCAACAATCTCTACCTATAAATAGTAAAGTTATAAAGCATGTTGCACGTGCGTGTATAACTCGGAGACAATTAATTCGATTTATACGCTCGGTTTGAGCAAAACATGCCGACGTCTCGACAGTTCGATACATCCTTAATAGCCGTAGACTTTAGTAAACATCATTTTACTGAGACAGATAAAAAATAAACGCCTTTGCACACGATCATTTAGGGTTCTCTGGATAGAATATGGAGTCAATATTGTATAACTTTTATATTATATTTAACATAACATAAGCTTAAGCCTGTATTCCCGAAGGAATTAGAGGCGCACTAGCGAACTAGAACACCCACAATTCGCCGAGCTTAATTTCGTCCCTTATGAGATAAGGGGCGAGCCTATCGCCATATCCACAAATTCCAGACTCCGGGCTGACGTGGCAAAATCCAATATGAGTTTGCCCGACCCGGGGATCGAACCGAAATACAACCACGCCACCGAGGCAGCCATATTATATTACATATTATATAGATATTTCTGGTGTGAATTGTAATATAAGCATAAAACTGATTCCCTATGATCAAACATAAAATAAGAACATATTCTCATCCCTGCATCCCCAAAGGGATAGGCAGGGGTGAATTATAGGTATATAGGTCAATGTTAGAATTTGTGTCCGATATGGCGATAGGTTCGCCCTCTATCTCATATGGGAAAAAATAAAGCTTGGGACGAAAATAAGCTCGGCCAAATGTGTTCTAGTTCTCTAGTTCGCCTCTGCCGACCCTTTCGGGGATACAGGCATGCCTCATTTATGTATATAATAATATGTAAATAGGTAAGTCGGTTAAAATAGTGTGTTTCTGCGTCAGAGTATTTGTTTGCGTGTGTGCGTGATTGATGTCACAAGCAAGTGGTCAAAGCGCACGTAAACTCGTTTGACTTGTGTTAGAAATGGATATTTACGAGTCCGTCAGTTCCGAACTTATCACTTGAAGATATTCTGGCAAAAGTGTGAAGATCTTAATATAGTTGGTTGTTAATATAATTCGACCTATCCAAAGAATAAAGTTACATATGATAATTAATCGAAATTGCTTTCTTATTTTTCTGAGCTAATATTGACCTGTATATTTAATTAGCAAATATTTTTAAGCTATGTCATAATTTAACTTGTTATTACGCTATAACTTAAAAAAAAAAAATTTGCTAGTTAAATACATAGGTCAATATAAGCTCAGAAAAATAAGAAAGCAATTTCGATTCACTATCATATGTAACTTTATTCTTTGGATAGGTCGAATTAAGATTAGATATTTTTTGTATACAAAAGGGGGGCGAACGTGCAAGTGGGTCACCTGATGATACGTGGTCACCGCCGCCTATAAACCAGAGGAATTTTTGATTGGTAGAGCCACGCTGTAAACAATAACGTCTACAGCACGAATGGGCCGGCTCGGGTGTTTTGATAGCACTGTCTCACAGAAAACCGACGTAAAGTGGTAGCTCGCTGTCGCGTTTCGTTCGGTGAGTGAGATTTCCAGTGGTCCAACTCCCCCTTCCCTTCCCCAATCCCTAAATCCAATGGGAGGCCATTAGGTTGGTAACGCACCCATGATTATTTTTGTGTCTTGGATGTCTATGGACGGTGGAGATCACTTACCATCAGATGACCCATCTGTTTGTTAGCCAGTCTGTTATTAAAAAGGATTAATGGATGCGTTACCGGCCGTTTTGGTAGGTATAGACTTTAATAATATAATAATACAGATAATGAACACCAACCACCACTACACACCACTGCAGCCAGCAGCTTTCTGCGACCTTTATCAGGCCGCTTCAACAGGTGGACCTGGAAATCTTTGGGTAAGGCGTATGTTCAGCAAGAGACGTCCTGTGACCGATGATGATTATTCTTAAGATTTATCAATCAGGAATTGATAAGTGGATGACTATAAAGTCATCCAGGTCTGGTCATAAGACCTGCACATCTTATTATATCCATACTATTTCAGAAACAAAAATCAATGTTGATGATATCATACTAAAGATCGAATAACCAGACTATACTCGTAATGTACATTATGGTCGAAACAAGAAGCATTTTGATACAATACGAGGACGTTAACGGACAAGTTTTCGAGTAAGAATCCGAGTAACGATGCCACAAAATTAATAATTTAACCGAGCATTAAAAATTAAACAGCATATTAATATAGCTAGTGATTTATTACAAGACATGTTCTAAAAGTTTCGGCTGTAAACAAATAATGATACACGTTTAGGCACGATGTTATTAATGACATTATTCAAATTCCTTTATTAGATTAACAGCGGAGGCCCTACTGTGTGAAGAATGCGAAATAATCATTATTAATGTAATTATGATAGACTATAACGTAGTCATGGCTTAATTATGTTTAGAATTTATACTAATATTCGAATTGCGCATTAGTTATTACGTCTACTTAGTTATTACTGCATCGGTGGCGTAGTTGTATTTCGGTATGACTACCGTCCTGGGGTCCCGGATACGATCACCGGGCATCCTTGGGCATAGTGATATTGGAGTTTTCCATTTCAGCCCGGACTCCAGAATCTGGAATTGTACCCGATATGGCGATAGGCTCGCCCCCTATCACATCTGGGACGGTACTAAGCTCGGCGAAATCTTGGTGATCTAGTTCGATGGTGCGCCTCTGCCAACCCCATAGAGCCCCCTGAGCTTATGTTATGATGTTATGTTATTACGTCTACTGCTTGCTCACTTTACTTATAATATGGAATCATTCATCACTGTACAGTATTAATAAATCTTGCTAATCTTGTGATATATTATCGGTTCATATAACAAAGAAACTGATAGGCTTGTTGTATCTTATGTCTTATTTTGATTCGTGGTATATTTCCAGACTCCGAGCTGATACTGAATAGTAAAACCAAGCCGGGATCGAACCCGAGACCTCAGAACGGTAGGCGTACCGCGCACCTAACGCAACTACGCCACCGAAGCAGGTAGTTTAAAATAAATAAATGTGACGTGGAGTTTTGATAATAATTAGGAATATGAATGTGTTTCGTAATCAATAGAAACTATAATAAACTTTTCTTCAAGACTTTGCCGCAAAACCATAAATAAATACTATGTGTCACCAACAATATTTTTATATTACAAAGCCATACAAATGTTCATCATTCACAAAAAGAAACAGATCCAAACATTCTATAAACGGGACACGAAAAGAATGAACCTTAATTAAATAAAATAATACAGTGAATATTAAAGAAGATTCGTTACCGCTACTGACCCTTGAAATGATAAACGCGTCGCCACAATCAAAATAAACTGTTAATTTTTTATATTAAGTATACCCGTCAATGCTTCCACCACATACAGTGATGTCATGACTTAAGCCAATAAACATGAAATATCATGCGAGCGTGAGGCGCATGCGTGATTGTTTTCGTGTTACACAAAAATAACAACACGCCACGAATAGTAACACTGTAACAAATCACAGATAACTGGAAAATTGATTATATAAAACAAATTTATATCACAAAACTAATACTAAAAAGTGTTTTGATAATTGCACGGCAATCACCATTCAAGCAATTACACACAAAGACGAATTTAAGTCGAATCAAAATCTTATAATAGTAGAATTAATTGCAGTTTTTGTTATAGAATTTAGTGTGGCCAGTGGCATTCAATAAAGACTTTTTAATGTTGATTATGAAGGTGAAGTAATTATTTGTATTACTGTGAAGCACATCACCCAAAAGGGATTACAAAATGATATCTTTGATCACGACAACGCATGACGGTGCGATGACGATTTGATTTTCAAATAGAAAAACACGGTCCGCACAGTTGACAGTAATCACGTTACAACAATAACAAAAACGGGGCTTACGGTCAACGCGGACGATATCGGAGACACGATCTATGTGTTCCATTTGTCAGATGAGTCAGCATTGTCGTTGACGTGACGCTCTCAAAATGCAAATTTTTGAAAAACCGAACAATATAAATCTCGATCGGAGGATCTCGATTCGTCGACCGTATCGTCATGTCCCGGCATGCAATTGAATTCAGTCGATCACTAATCGATGTCTTGTCCGTGATAGGCTCGGTCGGGGGCCACGGCAGCAGGGTGCCGACTTACCACACAATCCATCGTTAACTTCTTTCTTTCTTTCATTACCGTCCTTTCTTACAATATCAACCCTACACTCACGGCTTATAAAGTCTATAATGTTTAATTTTACATTAAATATTATATCTTTTTGTGCTTAATTTTCTACCGCATCTTCGTCAGCAACTTCGATCGCTTTATCATCAATAAGTATCGTAAGAGTTATGACTAGAGTATAATTTACATTGGCGTTCGTAATGACTTGTAGCAGTTCAGAATTGAGTATAGAATTTAACCTCATTACCTATCTTAATAAAGGATTTGCCCTTTCGCGCCGACTAATCACAAATGAGCATGTAAAGTCCGTAAATTATGCTGCATTGAGTTCATATCAGTGTTGTTTTTTTATTTACTGAATGTTGCTTATTCATAATTAGACCCCCTCGATGTTTATTACTTCTGTAAGAGTAAATTAATGTGTGCAGTTCTGTCGATTTGAATGGAGTGGTAAGTGCAGAGCTGAGAACATCTATCAAACCAAACGCTTTTGTTAAACGCTGATCGTTTTATTCATAAAGGTTGATATTGCTTGAAAAATGTTAATGAAACTTCAATCAAATCACATTATATTCCCCTCATTTTTTTATTTTCACGGATCCCAACAGAATATTAATCAATTGGTTTGACTTACTGTTGGGTCACCTAAAACTTTTGTTGATGAGTTTTGACACCCGAATAACATTGCCATTTTTTGTGATCATCATGAATCTTAGCCGTGAGGAAAGTTACGAGTGTATTGCAAATGTACTTTTTATAATGTAAATCTAAAGTTATATTTTAGATTGTCGAATTTTTCGACTATGGGATTCCCGTCACGTTGCAAAACGAATTGATATTTAAAGATCAACTCAAAGCTTAATAGGTATGTTATCCGATTTGACATGGATTACTTTGAATATTTATTGAATCATTTCGTTTAGTAGTTCCACCACCTCTTGATGTAACATCACTAGGAAAGAAGAAATCATACACCAGTTTCGTTTATTGTAAAAATTGTGTTCTCGAAGGTCGTCAAAAGGAAAGACACAGGACGTCCACTGCTGGACATAGACCTCCCCAAAAATTTCCAGATCGACCTTTTGGAAGCAGCCTGCATCAAAGATAGTAGGTACTTAAAATATAAAGTAGATATTTAAAGCAAAGGCTGGCAAACGAGCCATTTTCACTAGTTCAACCCTAATTTTAGTCATAGGTGCGTTGTCGGCTAGTTATAAGGAAAGGAACGGAGGGAGAATTTGTGATTTGAGTTTTTGGAATACTCTCTTTGCGAAACGAGAATCGAAAGTATTCAGCTTCAGCACTTGACCATGAAGGCACATTATCAGTCAGACTTCGCTCTAAAAATTTTACTTTCAGTTATTGTGTTCTATGTTCCCACGCCTAAAGGCGTTTCTCTTGGTGTAATTTAACATTATCGGTACGCCTAGCTCCAACTTAGGTGATATAAAGCCATAATCATCTATTTACCAGTATGGCATATATAAAGTGTCGAAGGCAAGCTGATGAGCGCGACGGTCCGCGCAACCGACTCGTGGTAACCCCCCGCCGAAGCGCGCCAGGGGCCGAGCCGGCGAGCCGGACTAAATCAAATAATGACTAATCGATTCTCTCTTATATTGCACAGTAGGTACACGTCAAACGTTATTCCCTTTAATTTTTAATATGCCTTTTTTTCTGTTTGCATAAATCCGAATTCGTTATAGACAATGCAGTGATTGATTCGTTTTAATAACGTTTGGCGGTTGATTGATGTTTATTAGTTCGGTAGTCGGAGTTTTGGGAATCATTAGACGAGTGCTACGTCTTATGAAGAGTAATGGTTGCGCCGCTTGCGGTACTTAACTTAATTCGTGGTTTGACCGTTTGTTATTTATGATCGTGTGGGTACTAGCAATGATATCATCGGTAAATCATTTCTAGGCTTGTTCCGTGATGGTATACCATTTTTGGAAGCTGTCTGTAAATGTTTTGCCGTCTAGGGGCCGAGGGGATTGCGCCGCGGTTTGCACATTGTGGTAGTATTTTGCTAGTCATTAACAATGACATTGTAAATGATTAGTAATAGTTTAAAAGGTGTTGAACTTTGCACTGTAGTGTTTGTGAATATATACAGTTTAAAGGCTAGACGTCTAGATACTAGAGAAAGTGTGATGAAAATTGTGTTTGTAACTGAAAAGATTGATGATACAGACTAATGATGTTGATAGTAACGTTTATCTTAATTTACGCCAACAAAATATAATGAAAGAACTGACACAGTTCACCAGATTAAGAGTTGACAAAGAAAATGTAGAAACTTAAATTTTATAGCTTATCTTCGAAAAACATATAACAATTAATACGCGGAGACGTAACCGCATCGTAAATAACACAGAGATAAATTCGAACAATTATATCGTGAGCCATACATTTGAAACAGACGATTTTATAACGGCGCGGCGTCACCACTCCTACGCACTCACTGACACTGGAACAACAGGTTATCTTGCCTCTAAAAACGATATTTTTCGATGGTCTCAAATCAATTTCGTAGGTATAGGCAGCAGCTAAAGTTTAATTACCATACAAAACGGATGGCCAAACGTTCCTAAGACAATAGCGTGGAAAAACTACTAAATGAAGGTTAATTGATGCAAAAAACTTATAGTTGCCTGTCAATTTTATCGTAAAGCTATTAACAGCTTTATGTAAATATTGAGCAAGGTTGATTAAAACCACAAATTGGCATTGACAAAACTATACCTTTTTATTATATAATTTTGAAATCAGTACTCAAGAATTCAAACAACGCCTGCCAAATTGATCGCAATGCAGTTAGAACAACATGGTACCTGAATGCAATGTGTACGAATAAATTTGTAAGAACGTACAAAACGTTCTATATCCAACATTAGAACTAAACCAAATACACCTTTAAACACTTAAGTTAGAATTTATTTTCCGGTGTCCTTATAGGGTATAAAAGACATTTGATATTAGTTCAAGTGATGCGAATCAGAATGTTCTCAGCAAGCCCGTACGGGAGTCCAGCACAGGTGACAAATAGTCACGCCATCCTGGAAAGGTCGGGGGCGAAGCGACGCATCGATGTTTTTATTTGTTAAAGTCGATGACTTAATATTAGTGATGGAAACTATCGATAAAATAAATAAATTGATCGTAATATTACTAATTACCTAAATAAACATTACAAAAGATCTAAGTAGTTTAAGCAATGAAAACAAGACTGGATCTAAAAATAAGAATGTCTTAAATTAACACGCAGGTAAAAATTGTAACCTAATCTATACAAGCAACCAACATCGATGTGTTTATGACTGTATTAATTGAATAAAGACTTATAAACGATGTGTTCGATAAAAATGCCGAGAAATCGATAAAAATAAATGAACGTGCGGTACCGGCACATCCCTTGTTTTATAGATTCATATCGCTTTAATGTATGCATTCAGCAGCACATAATTCAGGATTACAAATTGTTTGTTTTAGGCAGCGACACCAAATGTATTGGTACGATTCTACCTTAAAAGGGTGGCGATAAATATATAAAAAATCTGATGAGAATTGCGAAATGGACGACTTTTTTAACTTTTTACCTCGACTGACAAAGGACAACGATGTTTTTAATCTGTTTGTGAGTATTGACAATATTTATTTTGGCTCTTTGTGACATTGTGTGCTTTGTAAATGAATAATTTGAATGCTAATTAAGTTTCTTGCGGTTGCAAAAAATGTGGGCAAATATTGGAGGATAATGTAAACCGCTTCTCAAAGTATGAACATGGTGTTCGGAAGCCTTAATCAATATTATCTAATTACAGGCGTCTATTTAGACAACTAGGTTGTTTAAAAGTGAATCATCAAACAAACATACCACGCACAAATTAACGAGATTAATTCTTTAAGAGAGAAAATTAGTCTACTGTTGCAAATAATATTGCTTCCAATAATATTATGTAGGGAAAGACGTCTTTTTCGTCTAACCATTAACTGTTGTGTTTGGAATCATTTAACCTTTCTGATCCCCTATTAGTTCCTGACCTTAGAATGAAATTTGGCTTAGAGTTGGCTTCGAGGATATCAGTTACTATGACAGTCACGGAATTTGTTATTAGTTAAGCATTCAATAATTTATAAAGTTAAAGGAACCGTCTACTATACCTCTTAGAATTCTAGAGGGCCGTTCCTTGTTGAATTAATTGTTGCTACTTGACAAGTTAAAATGTAAGTTATAATGACCACCAAATTGTGACGCTACAACGTTTTTTTCTTGATAATCTTTGTTAGCTTTGAAACTTTAGTCATAGAAATTTTATCTTCCAATATTATATTGCGACTCTCACAGATGACAGAATTAACATAACACATAACATAACATAAGCTCACGCCTGTATCTCCGAAGGGGTAGGCAGAGGTGCCCTAGCGAACTAGAACACCCACATTTCGCCGAGCTTAGTTCAGTCCCAGATGTGATAGGGGGCGAGCCTATCGCCATATCAGGCACAAATTCCAGACTCCGGGCTGATATGGAAAAATCAAATATCCCTTTGCCCGACCCGGGGATCGAACCCGAGACCTCAGAACCGTAGTCGTACCGAAATACCATCACGCAACCGAGGCAGTCACAGAATTAACAAATTCCACAAGATGACATAAAGCCTTCACATTTATGATGAAATGACCACTAAATGCGTGATAATTTGCGTAAATATCTTTATTTAAATACTTAATAACCACTTAGGATATTTGACTAACAAAAAACTAAAAGTAGTCATAAATATCGAAACTCTTTTAAAATTTCATCCATTACCGATCTGATGTCAGGTCAATTTCATAATAAGATAATATTAGTAATATATTATTCTATAATGACAGTGTTATAGCGAATTATGAATGTTTATGGGAAAAAATCAATGTTTCCACACATTTTCGAACGTTCGATGTCATTATTATTAATACATGATAAATGATCTTTGATTGATATTAAATGAATACGATGGCACAGTTTATGCAAATAATTTTATTATGTATTTTCTATTAAAATCTTTTTATATTTGTTGAATATACCGTTTATTGATCAAAAAGCGGCTTAGAAAGAAGACAAGCATACAGCTTGTTTGATTGCATATGTTAGTACCGTTTTCTATCCACATAAGCAATAACAAAAAAACAATTGACTGTCATGGAAAGGAATATACATTATATTGAGAAGGAAAGGCCACCGTAAATCTCACTCACCGAACGAAACGCGACAGCGAGCTGCCACTTTACGTCGGTTTTCTGTGAGACACAGGTATCAAACCGGTCCAGCCGGCACATTTGTGCTGTAGACGTTGCTGTTTACAGCGTGGCTCTACCACTCAAGTAAGGCTACGCGCACTCGTTCGATGCATTAGGTTAGGCCCCATCGCATCATAGGATTGAAAACGTGACGAAAAGTGGTCGCACTAGTTGCGCCTCTGCCTATGTTTAGAAACAACAGGTATGAATGTGTATAAATCAGCCTCCGTGGCGCAGCGGGCAAGTAGCCGGCTGTGAAGCGAGAGGCCGCGGGTTCTATTCCCGCACCGAGACAAATGTTTGTGTGGCCCACAGATATTTGTTTCGGGTCTGGGTGTTGGAAGACCGAAAGTCTCTTGTAGTTCCTGATACCCATGACACAAGATTCGTATCTTAGAGTGAGGTCAGGACTATGTGTGTGACTGTTGGGTGTTATTTATTTATAAATAAATCACCATGTATCCACGAAACGATGGCTTTTTAAACACTCATATTCTTCGCTGTCATGTGTTAAAAGTTCAATTTGGTGTACGTAAAAAGGCGGTAGATGGTTATTTTTGCAGACGTCGGTGCGGTCAAAGTTGAGCGTTTGACCTCTGCTCACCCCGCGAAATTGCACTGCCGATCCGACACAGGTTTTGCCGAGATAAAGGATTCGGTTTGACAAAGTTTATTCTAAATGATAATAATCGAAACTTTATCTGAATTTTTTCCCACGAAATGGGAAAATGCGTGCTGTCTATATAGACAAAGAGATACTGTCTACCCTAATAATTTGCTATTTCTATAAATAATTGGTGGCCCATTTCCCCACTCCCTTTTCCCTCCCCTTCCATTCCCTCCGTTTAGGTTGGCAACGCACCCATGATTATTTTTGTGTCTTGGGTGTCTATGGGCGGTGGAGATCATTTACCATCAGATGACCTCTCGGTTGTTATGTAAGATACAAACATATTATATCTTAATCTACATATTTATCAATAATGCCTGTATATAAAAGACGAAACTGACTGACTAACGTATCAGTGTATAACCGAAACGATTACAGCTAGGAACCTGAAATTTTACACACAGGTTCCTTTTATGATGTAGGCGAGCACTAAGAAAGGATATTTGGTAATTCATCCCCTATAACCCTTACGAGACAGGCTCCCAAGCGGGCGTAGCCGCGGGCAAAAGCTAGTCTATGATATACATAATATATCATGTACGACGTAATCCCACGTTACGTACGTTTAAGGAGTGGTATAACCACGCTGTAGACAGTTACGCTTACAGCACGAATGGGCCGGCTCGACCGGTTTGATACTGCTGTCTCACAGAAAACCGTCGTAAAGTGGCAGCTTGTTGTCGTGTTTCGTTCGGTGAGTGAGATTTTATTTCGCCTCTCCCTTTCCCAATCCCTTTACCCTCCCATTTCATTCCTTCCAACGCACCCATGATTCTGTTTGTGTCTTGGGTGTCTATAATAAGGATAATATTTTCCACGTTTTTGGAGACATCTCAAAATTAGCTTTATTCACTTAACGGCATATTAGCTTGAGGACGGCAGAGTGATAAACTATGTATGTGTTATCATAAAAGCAGAACTCACTTGTGTGGTTCAAATTGATCACCGACATTGTGATAATTCCCATCACAAAAAGTTTTTATAGACTTAAAGCATACAATTAGTGATATAACAATCTCCATCAGTTCTTGTTAAACGACATACCCAGCATTTAGATGGGTAAACATGTAATTTACCTAATGAGCAGCGTAAAAAGATCAAAATAACCCTAAAATGTGTCACAAAACAAAATCCAGCCACATAAACACCGGGTATATATTCAAATGAGGATGGTAATGAGTGGCGGCATATGATTTTTGGTAAAATATGTACATTATTTAGGTGCTCCGACCGACGGCAGCCGCGGGCGCGGACGCTAAATTAAAAACACGTCAAATGTTAAATTGAACCGAGACATCTATTAAGGGGGGTTGGGGCGAGTGCATACTGGTGGGATTTTAATACACAATTTGTCTTAAACCGCGTCTCATGCACGTGTTTTTCTCGAAACAAAACATGTAGGTACACAAAACAATGCGTTGTGCTGTCTCCTTGCTCATGGGAGTATGGACCATAGACAAAATTGGGTAGCGAAACCAAGTTTTGTGTAGATGTTTTGAATTGTGTTTTAGTTCAGAAGACGCGCCTTTAGGACCACCGGCAGCACAGCAACCTAAACTTAATTTATCGACATGCATTCCGACATTTAAATCGAGTTTTGGGATAAATAAAGATTTATCTAAACACATTTGGTGTAATTTTTTCGCTGGCTGTTGATCTAACATCAACTTCTCTGGGGAATCCAGTCCTGGCAAATTGTGTTGCCGAAAGGATTTTGCTTAATTTTACGACCGTCTGAATATCTGACCCTCTGAGGGAGCTAGTCCCGAGAAAATCGAATTTAGAAAAATTAATTTACCCGACCTGGGATTTGAACCCAGGACCTTCCGGTCCAAAGCCCATATATGCCCCTCTTTAACAAGAAGGCGTTATATTCAAATTAACGAATCATTTGTTTAACAAAACAATGTCCGACGAAATCATCACTGTGAACGCAGCCTTACCCCCAACTAGAGGTATCAAGAAACAAGAGCTCGAAGGCTTTTACTTAATTCAGAAGCACAGCGGGGTTCCCCAAATCATTGGTGCCCCGTGAAATATGGTGCGCTGTGATGTGATCACCCGAGGCCATCCGAATGCCAGCATTGTGCACGCGCGCTTTGGAATCTGCCGAAAGAACGCTTGTGGGGTTTGTTTGGGGTTACTAAGATAAATTCGAAATTCTTGATGTGAATGAGGTTTTATAGGTGGTTATTTCGTTAAAATAATCTTGTATGTACTATTGTTTATAATATATGCATGAAACTCTTCTGAGACGGCTTAGGGCTATAGTTGTGATTATTCGTCAATTGTGTAATGTTTTAGTAATTAGATTATGGTAATATAGGGCCTTACTTTTAAAAACATTTTCGTTTATCTTTTCGCTAAGAATAGCCTGTCACTTTTTTCCTTGCGTTACATTGTTTAAAAATGAAAGGAACGACCTATGGTTAAAGCTAAGCAGCGCTTAAATATTTTTATAAGTAACCCCCAAATGGTCAAACGCTGCCTAAATATTTAGGATGGCCTTACCGATTTAAGCACTCGTTATTCTTCAATTTGGCATGGTCAAACAGAACCTATCTCTTCACATTAAATGTAAGCAGGACCCAGTTTAAGGCCCGCTTATTTCATAAAACGGCATGGTCAACAAGTGCCTAAAGTTTGACAGCTATTTAAGGCCCGCTTAACTAGCATTTAATCGACATTAGTTTGAGAGTACCTGCGACCAATCTCAAATGAAACTATTGTATAGTTTGTGATGATGTATGGATGTTTTGTTACTCTTTCACACCAGAATGTCTGAAGAGATCTGAATGAAATTTGGCACAGAGATGGATTAAAGTCTGAAATAGCACACAGGCTACTTTTTTCTCCGGAAAAATGTATGGTTTCTGTAGGATAGATTTGTTTAAATAAATAAAATTTCACGCGAACGGAATGGCAGGCATAGGTTTGTATTTCATGATTTCCGTGTTCCGTGTAGTGTTTAATAATATATACCTATTACCCACCCCTTGATTTCAATAAAATGTATTTTTCCTCAATTTATCGCACTCGTAGAAGCGAAGACAAATAAAACACTTCAAAAATACAATGATTAATTTTATTAAATCCGATTCAACACTACTGCATGTTGCCGAATTCCTCAATCCTCTCCAATATAATGGTTTTTATATGGTTCTGCTGAAGCCGACGTGAACTGGGACGTCCTGAATTCCTTTCTCAGATCGGGCCGAGTATTTTTCTTCACACGGTCAGACACAGTCCCTGGCAAGAAAAATTCAAGAAGACTTCTTTCATTGAAACGCTCCACGAAATATCCTCCATATCCAAACTTCATAGTTTCCATAATCTCTCCATCTGCGTTGATGTTTATTACATAAAACAAAATCACTTCACATACAACAAACACAGTTATTTAATTACGAAAATAAATATAAACAAACAGGTCGCCATTTGCCAAATTTTTTTTTCAATTCTTCCACACAAATCATTGACTAAGGACGAAAGATACATACTGCCAAGTGGTAAATATTTTAACAAGATACTAATAAATTATAAAAAGATCCATTTTAAGTTCCGTTTCTATTATATAAAAATGTATAATAACAAAAAATAGACAGAGATAACATAAACATTACAGAAAAATTTACTACAGATGAAATATGATCGGAGTGGCACATGGAATGCAAAAAGGTATGTTATGTTATGTGTAAACATTATCGAATCATGTATTCTGCCAATTATTTATTATAATTATCTTAAAAAAATAATTAATTAAATAAAATGATTCTACGTGAAACGAAACAAAAATATAATTTTATAAAAAATTTGTAATCGAGAACAAACTTTTATTATCTGTAGCAAAATGATTGATCCTCAGCTGATTTTTCCGCCAAGTCTTCTCAAGTGCGTACGACCATGCCGCTCAAAAATTATTGTCTGCTTAACTTTGGGTAGTGCTCAAATGACTTGGATGATTGAGCACTGTTTGACCATTCGGCCCTAAGGGGCATAATATCTAAATATTAAAATTCAAATCATTTATTCTGCAAATAGGATATTTTATATCACTTTTACATTTCAATTATATATTGAAAAAATAAAAATGGCGTCGGCATTTCGTGGCTATCCCTGAGGAGAAATGCCGAAATAAACTCAAGGGTTATCACCTCTTTTAAAGTCCAGACAATACATGATATATAAAATCACAATTTAAAATGTCAACATAATTCTAAATGCTTTGATTTGGCTTAGTTTTACGACCAGCTGCCTGCCTGACGTCAATCCCTTTGAGGGATCCAGTCTCGGGAACATTAAATTAGAAAATACTCTTTTCTTGACTTTGGAATCGAACCCAGGACCACTCGGTCCACAGCCCATATATGCGGCCATTAGACCACAGAGGCGACAGCAAAACAATTTAATACATACATAAGCTCACGCCTGTATCCCCGAAGGGGTAGGCAGAGGCGCACTAGCGAACTAGAACACCCACATTTCGCCGAGCTTAGTTCCGTCCCAGATGTGATAGGGGGCGAGCCTATCGCCATATCGGGCACAAATTCCAGACTCCGGGCTAATATGGAAAAATCCAATATCACTTTGCCTGACCTGGGCATCGAACCCGAGACCTCTGAACCGTAGTCGTACCGAAATACCACCACGCCACCGAGGCAGTCTCGACAACAATTTAATAATATACCTTTAATCATAAATTCCCGTCTAGTCCACTATTCTAATTAATAGTCTAACATATAAAACTAACAAAACACAAAGAGCCATTGGCAAGTAATAAACGAAACAAAGATAAATCCATTAAGAGACCACAAACGATTTCTCAAAAACACATAATCGTGTTTATTCGGAATGATAGTGTTATTCCACCGAGACTCAGTCGGCGTTTGACAAAACAAAATGCAATTTTCAGCAGTCAAGAACACATTTATCAAAGGCAGAAGTGACGTTTAAAAGTAGCAAAACAAATTGTGAGATCTCTCCGGGTCCCAAAGCTTATTTAAAATTTATAACTGTAGAAAAAGTTAATTAAGTTTTAATGGAATTCAAAACGGGAGTGGATTTGGTAGCCAAAAATAGGCGGGGATGTTATAAAATTTAATTATTTTTGGTGGTTAATGATGTTGAGTTTTTTGTACGTACTCTTGCTTCTGGGCAGCAAATGTAAACAATACATCTTGTTACAAACGATTTGAAGATTGACTGGTTCATTAATGATTCTGCCAGAAGTAAAATGCCTAATATATATGTATGTCTAAAACTTGACCTTAACCACCTGTTTCTACTAAAAATTAGTTCGCCTCCTTGGCCTAGTAGCAGCATATATGGACTGTGGACCGGGAGGTCGTGGGTTCGATTCCCAGGTCGGGCAAAGCGAATTTTCTAATTTAATTTGGCCGGGACTATATCCCTCAAAGGGGGTTGACGTCTTTGAGGTCGCCTTATGTCTTTTAAGGGCGCTTTATCTGTCAAAATTGTATGGCAAAAATTAATGTAAGAAGCCGTTAAAGTTGAGTAGCGTTCGACCATTCGGGCGTTGATTACTTTATTACAAAATACATTTTTCACCAGTCCAGAGAATTGACATGAATTAGAAAACAATTTTTAAAAAGCTTTCAAAAGTCAACTTCGGACATCGAGAACCATTCAATGAAAGTTAGTTATTACTGGTATGGGTTAAGTTAATTACTCTTCACTGGTAAAAGAGTCACGTTCAACGGCCGAGATATCACCAAGCATGTGTTTACACAGGAGTTTCGTAAAACCAACGACAATAGTTCGTAAATTGCGACGAATGTCCACGTACGTCGTGTCGCACCGAACTTTATGACTCCATTCAAACGCGCCTGATCGTTTTCACTGAACGTATCATTGTGCGCCGCCTTAACCCTTTGATGGGGGTCGCAAAACCTCAAACCCTAATGATTTACAGGACACCGCAGACCGTAATTCTAACGGAGATAAGAAAAAAATTGTCAAAAACATATTTTATGGTTGCGAACGCACCGGCGCGTCGAATCGATTTAATCTTATTCTGTCCTTTATATTGGATCATTTTTATAGTGTGACTGTTAATAACGCTGCCTTTTAATTGGTTCGTATAAATCATTATTCCTTGTTACGACTGAAGTGATTTACTTACTGCTATGACACACAAGCGTATACCTTAAATCACCGGGTGCCAGCGCACTCGGCGTTGTGATTTTCCTTTGTCGTTTATTGGGAGGCGACTTTATGCGATTTTTAATGAGATGCACGATATTGAAAAATAATTATTATGATTTAATCTCATTTCTTGGAGATGGTAAGTACGTGCGTATTTCTTGAAAAGTGGGTGCTAAATAACATGCAAAAACAAATTGGGCTGTGTGTTTTATACGTTTACATGTTTTGATTTAATGAAAGTATTTTAGTTCTAAACTGTGAACTCCGATGGAATGACATATGACTTTTAGTTTTGACGTCTTTCAGCTATCGAAAGCATATCTGACTGAGCTGCCAACCGTTTTATCATGGAATATTTAAGACTCATCATTTTCTATAGAAAAAAAGGTTATGGAACAATTTTTGGAACACTATATTCTTATCCTCAATTCAAATCCTAAAGTAAAGAAAAATAAAGGTACTTTTTATCATAAACTGCTAAAAACTACACACAATTTTATAATATTGTATAAATAATCAAACCATAAAAGAAGTCTGCCTTGCGTCTGCGCCGTTTTAAATTCCTATGTACTTTTAAGGAAAGCGACAAAACTGGCCAACATTTAGATAGCTAAAATAAAATATTAAATAACATACGTTTTTATTATTGAATACGAATATGGTATAGACCACTTACATTATGTGATAATGCATGTAAAGAATATAATGTTTTAAGAAATATTCATAATTCAACACTATCAATATTTATAATTACAAGCGAAGACCTAATGGAGGCTACAGACGCAGGTCTAGGAGTGGCGGGCTTCTGGTCAGGAAGGATCTGACTCGATTCGTTGTTATTGGAGCCATTGACACGAAAGAAGAAGAAGAATTCAACACTAGCGAAGGTAGTGTTGATAACCTTTTTTTATAAATCTGATTGTAATAACATTATTTTTTCATTTGCATAGTAAATGACACACAACAATTAAATGTATACATCATTATGTAGTCCTGACCGCACAATAAGATCGAGTCTTGTGTCGTGGGTATCAGGGACTTTTGGTCTCACAACAACCTATACCCGAAACAAATATCTGTAAGCCACATACACATTTGTCTCAGTGCGGGGATCGAACCTGCGGCCTCTCGCTTCACAGTCTTCTTGCTACTCGACAGTCACGCCACGAAGACTGTCACCGAAATACCATACTAATAATAAATTACGCTTATAGGAATCCTGGATGCAGGCTGCTTCCAACGATCGATCTGGAAATCTTTGGGGGAGGCCTATGTTCAGCAGTGGACGTCCTATGGCTAATGATGATAGGAATCCTTTCTGCAACATGCTTGTAATAGTGTGTTGCGCTAACCCCACATTAAGGTGGGATAAGGGCAGGAAATACAAAACATATGAAAGTCAGAGTCCCACGCGAGTAGAGCCGTGAGCAAAAGCTATTCATAAATCAACTTTCTAATACATTATTAGTACTACGGACACCATTTCGGTGTTCATTAAGCTTCATATCATTGGACAGGTCGTTTTTCATACACATTGTTTGTCTCAGAGCGAGTCAAAAACATGTAAGTAGTGTTTGCTTCTCAATTTAAGGCTGACACATTGGAACAAAGAAATTAATTGATGTTAGTAATGGAGGAAACTAATGAATGAATGGGTATAGAGTAGGATTTATTGTAGAGACTTTGTGTTAACCGATCTGCAAAATGATTATTTAGGCTTATTAAAAATAGCCTATACAAAAAACACTCAAATATTTTTTTTAAATTATTAATTTGTCATAGAAAATTTAATTAAATAATTTAATTATGTCTTTACTTTATATTTTTAACATTAATCGAATAAATGAGGACGCAACTAATCTCGGCGAAATGTGAGTGTGCTAGTTCGCTAGTGCGCCGCTGCCCAGCACTTCGGGGATACATGCGTGAGCTTATGTATGTGTATTTATGTGGTCGATAGTTGTTCATTATCGCGATAAATTAAAAACATATTACGCTCTTCAATCTGGATTCCCACAAAGATGAGCAGAGATGCAATTAACGCACCCACTGTTGACGAACTTAGATATCACAGCCCAATAATATTGAGCAGTAGTAGTGTCTGCAAAGCTTCGAACCCAGAATCTTTTGTTAAAGTTTACTACCACTTGACTAAGGAATGGCTTGGCTGCTCCAGTCAATTCGTTATAAAAAATGTTTAGGTGTTACTCAAACTTGCTATATTTTTTACCACCGGCCTGCCTGCCTGACGTCTACCAGAAACTCCCTTTGTCCAACCCCTGATTCAAACCTAGGATCCTGGTGTTCACAACTCATACATATTATTTTACTAACAGAACATAAGCTCACGCCTGTATCCCCGAAGGGGTAGGCAGAGTTGCACTAGCGAACTAGAACACCCACAATCAGCTGAGCTTAGTTTCGTCCTAGGTTTTGTGATAGGAGGCGAGCCTATCGCCATATCAGGCAAAAATTCCAGACTCCGGCCTGATACTGAAAAATTCAAAATCACTTTGCCCGGGCCGGGGATCGAACCCTAGACCTCAGGATGGTAGTGGTAACAAAATAAAACTACGCCACCGAGGCATTCATATTATATGGTACCACTATATCATGGCAAATAATATTATTATTATACAGGATGTTTCATAGAGTTGGTATCAATAATAAATACACTTACAGAGGGAGTGGCGAGCTATTTAGCGGCAAAGTTTAAAATTTCGTAAAGCTCATAGTTTTTGAATAAAGGAAACTTGAATTTGCGACGAAAACTTTTTTCTGGCTCACTGGGTTAGTTGCAGTACCTTTGCAAATTACCTGTGCGGTAATTATTTATTTTTGGAATATACAAAGGCATTCCTATATTAATTGCGACGATTTAAAGGTCGTATTCTGATTTTAAAATCCCTATGCTTAATAATTTAATAAAAAAAATTAAGTTCAATTTTTATTTTTTAGCTTTACCATTACGCTTTTTATCGTTCTCCCTGTATATGGAATTGTTACTGGTAACAACTTTATGAAACACCCCGTATAGTCTCTTCAGCGTGTCTCTATGTTTCTTTACTCTATACACTCCTCAAAAGTCAAATCTATCCATCAAAAGTAGCTTTAGGGCATATTGGCTTATGACTTCTGCGATTGGTATACCATACGTATTCTTGCTATTATGTTTGGTTTTAATTAAACACTGACGCTCAATTTTGATGTCAGCGGCTTATAAATAATAATAAATGTTTAGGGATCCTTGGCTACTTCGAAACCTTGGGTTAAGTTTTGCTTTTATATATGCACAAAGTGGCTATACTGCACCTGATTTTAAAGGTAGTGCAGTCCAGTAACCAACGACCACAGACAAACAATGAGTTTGTCATCAGAATTATGTTTTTCCTTTCTACCTACCTTTATCCCACCTAATGTGGGATCGGTGCGACACACTCTTGCAAGCATGTTGCAGAAAGAATTTGGCTTAGTTTTTACGACCGGCCGGCTGCCTGCCTGCCGTCAACCCCTTCTGAAGTATCCAGTCCAGTAAATTAAATTTCAAAATTCGCTTTGCCCGACCTTGGAACCCAGAACCTCCCGGCCTACAGCCGCCGTGCTGCCAATAGACCAAGGAGGCGACCACCAGAATCATGCCCATGTGGTTAAATATTTTGAGTGGTAGACCCACTATGCAGACAGTAATATCTACAGCATGAATGGACCGGCTCAACCGGTATGATACCACTGTCTCATACAAAACCAATGTATGTGGCACCTCGCTATTGCGTTTCGTTCGGTGAGTGAGACTTCTTGTAGCCCTAAACTCTATGGCAAACCCTATTCTTTTTCTTTAAATTTGGCGACGCACTAGTGATTCTATTCGTATTATGGGTGTCTATGGGCGATGGAAATCACTTATCATCAGGTGACCCACCAGCTCGTTTTCCAGCCTCTGCTATAAAAACATGCTTTCTCTCAATTCGAAGATAAGCATATCAAGGTATTTAATCCCTTAATATGAATTACATAACAATGTACACAAAAGATAGTTTTCTAAGTAACTTTTATTAAGATTTCTCATTCAGCAGCAAATCAGTTGAAATCCTAAACGACTTGAGGGCATTTCTAATAGTTTTCATCCTCACCTCTACTGTACATGACCCTTATTCCAAAGCATTAAGGTCGAAGTGTATTTAGTATGCAAGGGTCAGATCGTGTCTGGGCTATTTAAATCGGCCGCCAGATCCCGTCTCAGCAGGGAGTACGCCCTTAATTGGAAGCGCAATATGTCATATCTTCGTCGTTAGTGGAGTTACGTTGTTTTGAATTTTTTCGGTGGATTTAGTATAAGTGTAGAATGTGTAGATGGTGAGACGTAACTACTTTAACATAGAAATTAAACATTTTTTTTACTATTTTTACGGATTCTATCACGATGTGGTTTTCATTTTTATGCCGGACGTTTCGAAAGCTTTGCAGCCTTCGTGGTCACGGGTCAGACGTCGGACAGGTTAACGTCGGGCATAAAAATTAAAAATTAAAACTAAATCTTGATAGAATCCGTAAAAATAGTAAAAAAAAAGTTTAATTTCAATACTTTAACATAGTTTTAGATCTACGCTATAGACGTAAGACTATATAGATAGACACTATAGAGGTAGATGTCTACAACACGAAAAGCGATGTAAAATTGCAGCTCGCCGTTTCGTTTGGTGACTGAGGCTGAGATCTATAGAGTGAATTTCGACTAAGTCTGAGTCAAAGAAACGAACTCACTGAGGATTTGAAATTTTCAAATCAAGCTTCGACTTAGTCTGAGTCATTTTTTACAAGAAAAACAGACTGACAGACTAAGCAAAGATTTTTTTGTAAAAAAATGACTCGGACTAAGTGAAAGTTCGATTTAAAAATTCCAAATCCTCTCCAAGTTTGTTTCTTTGACTCAGACTTAGTCGAAGTTCGCTCTATAGATCTCAGCCTGAGATTCTTTCAAATTTCTCCCCACTCTTAGGGGCTGGAGTTTCTTTCTTTGAAGTTGGTGTACCCATGATTATTTTGGTATCTTCGTCTATGGGCGTGATCACCACCAATTGAATAATTTGTTCTTTAGATTGTGGTATAAGACTGAGATCTATATAGCGAACTTCGACTAAGTCTGAGTCAAAGAAACGAACTCAGTGAGGATTCGGAATGTTTAAATCAGACTTCGATTTAGTTCGAGCCTTTTTTTTATAAGAAAATCTTTGCTTAGTGTGTCTGTTAGTATGTTTTTCTGGTAAAAAATGGCTCGAACTAAATCGAAGTTCGATTTAAACATTCCGAATCTTCACTGAGTTCGTTTCTTTGACTCAGACTTAGTCGAAGTTCGCTCTATAGATCTCAGCCTAAGATCGAATGTTATTCATTACTCGGTCTAGTGTTATATGTCTTGATATGCATACATTTAAGTTAATATTAGTAT
This sequence comes from Clanis bilineata, assembly GCA_036417725.1. Classification (NCBI taxonomy): domain Eukaryota; kingdom Metazoa; phylum Arthropoda; class Insecta; order Lepidoptera; family Sphingidae; genus Clanis; species Clanis bilineata. The sequence goes on along the minus strand of CM071139.1, from coordinate 6,118,988 downwards.
GTATATTTAGATACATAAAGATCGATTGGGTGTTGGAACTACTATGATGTGGATTCGAAATTGCAGTCGGCGCCAACATTTAACGTCTAAAAAGTAAAAATAAATTTCACATTCTCAAGTTTAAAACTAGTTGTGTCGACCCTCAATTTGCCCATGCGTAATTATTTCCTCGTCTGAAGCCATAACTCGACAACTAATAGCCGCAAATGGTCACAGAGGCCATGTTTCTTTTAATAAATATAATTGCTTCGTTCTTTTCAGTGCGCGTGCGCCGCGTCAATAAATATGTAATCGAGTTATATAATAAATAAATAAATTCACCCAACATACCACACGTAGTCCTGACACCACACTAGGTATAACCTGTATCGTTGGTATCAGAAACTACGAGAGACTTTCGGTCTCACAACACCCAGACCCGAAACAAATATCTGTGGGCCACACAGGCATTTGTCTCAGTGCGGGAATCGAACCCGCGACCTCACGTTTCACAGTCAGCTAATCGCCCGTTACGCAGTGCTCTAAATAGCCTTTTTCACGAGATGGAACGCTTTTTCTCTTGCATTCCCGAATCTATGGAACGCTGCTTTTATGACACGGAACGGTGATTTCACGAAAGCGAACGCCGTTCCCACGTGGCAAAAGTGGACCGATTTTCAATTCAGGATTTAGTTAAACTCATTTCACTTTAAATTGTCTGTAATTCAATTCGGTATTAACGAAACAAGATAAAAAAATCCTGACAGATTTTTAACAAGATGTGTTGAGCATACCATGTTTCATAATTATTCTTCAGAACTAAAGTAAAAAAGCAAAAGCTACATAAAAACATAACTCGTATGTGTCTTATATTGTTCAATAAAAACAACTACAACACCATAAGTTAAAACGTACGTACTCGTATATAAGAACATATATTCATATATTACAACTACAGGTCATATTTTGATATAACTCATTCATATAACCAAAATATTTAATCACAATGGCCACGTGCATCACGCTACGCTGTACAGTGACCATGAATTTGTGTAATTCAATAATTTCCGAATCAATTTTGTCTATTCTGATTATGATGGTCTTATATTCTCAGTAGGTTCGTCTAAACTTATTATTAGAAATGATAAAAAATATTTTAGCATTTTGAAAAACGCTGAAACGTTTTTAATTATTTGTATATTACGCGAATTTTAAATTTTTACACATATTGCATGGAGTGTTATTGAATGATGTGTCCTTTTTACTTACTTAAGTACTTCACTAGAATTTCTTTACTATTCTGATAAAGGTGAAACAACACCTATAAGTGACTTACAAAAAAAATTATAACAAACACTTTGAATTTCTACGTCTATCATATTATAACGACAATAACTTATGTAATAGAGTATCTAATACAGTTTTCTGTATACTCATATTTACAAGAGCAATATACATTGTTATAAATTCTTCTACCATTTCTAAAAATAATCAAAAATTTTACTAATATTTGAATTATTCATCATTCATATGGTAGAGTTGGAAGGGGAAGACGTCATAGAACATTCTCTGACCAAGGTAGAGATATGCTCGAGAAAGTTCAAGTTAGAAGTACCCTAAACCGACGTGCATGTATGAAGAATGTGGTGAGATTGTAAAAAAGGGGTACAAGAATCATAGCAAGTAGAAATTAGGTGTCTCTGCCAACCCGTATGGAAAAGAGGCCTGAATCTATGTATGTATTTTAATTTCATTTTGTCTCTGAAAAACAAACCACATGGTTACTGCACTCACACAAGAGATTTTTATTAAGTTACTCGATAGACGGATACATCGAATGTATTCAAATTGTTGATTGATTTGAACATGCAGTGTAACTGTGATTCAATAGATACATAACATTAGTGTCGTTAGCTTCACAAGGCGATGTTAACCTCTGACCACGCGTCGACAGATGGTGGGTGTTACGGTTTTTTAATGTTTTTTACTTCATGACTTATGGGGTTAGGATGCTGATAACTCCGGTAAATCCTAAAGGATGTTGACCTTGATCATTGATGACCATGTTTAGCAGATCGGCTGAAGTGTTTTTAATTGCGGTCTGACCTGAATAATATTTGTAAATATTTTTCAAAAATTTTACATCTCTTTTGTGATTCTCAATTGTCATGTGTTAATTGTTTACATATGTTATGCGATTTATTCAGTGAAACTATTTCGATATATTATCATTTTATATTTGATAAAGTTTCTTAAAGGCCAAGCGCAGCTCCGCGATAAATCTCTATTTATCCCAAATCTTTCTTTAAAGATAGGAGTGAGCTGTAGAATAAATCGAGATAAGGTGTAACTCTAGATTAGTAATAACGCTGCAAGTCATCGTTATCTTAAGTTCCTTAATGAATATAATATTTCAGTGTATAAGATCCTTTGTTGAAGTGAAGATATTCTAAAGAAGACGTATATTGTAAAACTCGTATTTCATTTTAATCTAAAGTAACGGCTTTATTCCAACAAAAAATATTATTTCAAGGATCATAACACTACATTATTAGAAGCATGTTCAAAAGACTCCTAAAGACTGCAACAATACCATTCTCTATAATAAACTGTATAAAATACGTATTTTTTATCAAACGGACTTCATAATTCTCATATCGAGCAGAAATTCACGTCACATTATTCAAAATTTTTTCACCCGCCACAAAAGGCACCGCCAAAAGGTGGCAATTAGTGACAGGTGCTTCTATGTCGAACACGAGTTTTTCACCACTTCTAACTCACGGAATGAAAAAGAGCACTTTTGTTCTGCACAAAGTTTATCCCAACACTCTTTGTCAATGTCATTTGGGCTACTATTTTTCGAAAAGGGCACAATGCATGGTGACATGTGGGGGTGTATTATTAAAAGTGCGAGTCATGATGACCCTGACAAATCGGTTGCGAAGATATCTCGACGCTCTGGTATAGTTTTTGCCACTCAAGCCGCGCCTTTTTTAGTATTGTTTGAGCTGAGGCGACTGGGAGTCTGTCGTTTCCATTTTTGTGTAAAATAAATTAAATTTGCTTTTTGTTGGATATTTCATGGGAATCAATTTTTGAATAGCACATGTTGTGGAAGATTTAATTCATTAAATTCTATGTTTTTGATCATTCTTTACAATATCTTAAAAGGTGTAGTGTGTTACAATTTCTGTAATATTACCTACCTAATAAAATACCAATATGATATTTAAAGTTTGACTTCAAGGTATCTGAAAAAGATATGTAAAGGACATAATATTGTTCTTGAAATAACGCTAAAACTAGAAATAAGTAATGAAAATATATATTTATAATAATTACATTAGGAACAAAATTAAAACATGGATATTTTAAAATCAAATCAATAAACATACATTAAGCAACCCACGTAAGTAAAGTTATTATAAGCCTCTTTAAAATATCTATTTTACTTCAATAAAACCCTACTTTTATTGAAATATTTATTAGTGTGACAATCATTTAACTTTTTTGTTAAAGTGTCTCATAGTAAAAGTATTATAAAAAAATACAATTTACGGACTAAAAGTATTATAAAAACATACAATTTACGGACTATTATTGTTTACTACAATTTTGTTATTTCCTTTCGTAACGTTTTCAAATTATTATATTAAAATTACCTTATATTATTTTTCAAAAGACTTCTTCAATGTTTACTACTTTCAGTGACTTTTCATAGGTCGTGGCGCCATCTAGTGCACAATTAGATAAACTTGAATAGCTTTCATAAGCTTTCATGTTCGAGAAGATTAATACTTTTAAATAATTACTAAATTTATTCAACGCGGTGGTAAGCTATTCAAACAATAATAAAAGCTTGAAGTTAAATTATTTTATTTATATAACGTGAACCATTTCCAAATAATAGTACGCATAAAAACTCCAATTCCCTCAGAATGTCCTTTTTATAACCAAACACACATTATTAGATCAACGCTCAAATATAAAAAGTAAATAGAAAAATCATAAAAACCCCTTTATTTACATATTAAGTTTCCAATCAAAAAGATGTGTTGTTGGTAAAATAAAATAAAAACCTGGTCACACTAATCATAAGTAATTTAAAATAAAACGCAGTACGGAATCGGGTCACAACGCTTTGTGTATTGCATCTTAATGTCCACGATTCTGTTTAGTTGATTTCTATAAAATATTATAAATGAGACGGCTACCACTAAGGGAATGACCAAATATTATACCATAGGGTACGGGTTGGAGAAATTTTTGGAAGATTTTAATATTTTTTCCCCAATCCCATTCGAACATGGGGTCGGCATCATACACTTTTAGGCATGTTGCAAAAAGGATTTGGATTGGTTTTAACTACCGGCTGAGACTTCAACCCTATGAAAGGTCCAGCTGCCCATAAATCGCTTTGCCCGAGCTGGAATTCGAACCCAAGACATCCATCTACAGTTCGTATACACTAGATGAAAGGGTTTTTTCAACAGTCTAGAGTAATAACAATTAACAACTTCTATAGTCAGAACCATTATACGTCGACTGGCACTGGATTTACAACAGCTCATACCGAAACTTGCTTTAAGGGGTTACTATTTCCCATTACTAGCTATGAAATCTGTTTAAATAAATAAATAATAAAAATCCGTTTATTGCGTTAAATTAAAAAAAAATATATTAATTATGTATCAAGTATCAACCAGCAGAGTGGATAAATATATCACGAAAACATTAGGTAACTATAAAAAAATGAAATAGAGCACTGTCTTTGAAATGTGAGATACTAAAGTTAATTTCTGTTTTAGATGAACACAAGATAACTGAAAATATTTTTTAATTAATTTGACTGCCTCGGTGGCGTGGTTGTATTTCGGTACGACTACCGTCCTGAGATTTCGGGTTCGATGCCCGGGTCGGGCAAAGTGATATTGGATTTTTCCATATCAGCCTGGAGTCTGGAATTTGTGCCAGATATGGCGATAGGCTCGCCACCTATCACATCTGGGACGGAAATAAGCTCGGCGAAATGTGGGTGTGTTAGTTGGCTAGTACGCCTCTGCCTACCCCTTCGAGGATACAGGCGTGAGCTTATGTATGTAATGTTTTCTAAGTAAATAAAAATGTTATTGTACGTTAGGGAATTCAGTAATATCATAAGGGAATTGGAAAGACTTATATGTACACTACTAGACAGGCTGTTCGGTACATAGAATATGCACTCTAAGCTTCCGTCAATTGACCGCAAATCACTATAGAGGTAGAGATCAGCGGCCTGAGCAGGAAAATTTCTAACAACCGTAAATGAATTCGAACTCGATGCGCGTCTATGAAATTTGTATGATATATTAACCAAACGTCATCAGTGCGCAGCGAACTCGAATACATTTACATTTACATTAGTTTTTCGTGCTCGGGCTACTGCTGTTATCCTTAGCCGTCAAACGTCAGACACTCGCCGTATTGAAACACAATTTTACTTGTAAACAGCTTGTATATATACATAGTCTTTAGGGAATTATTTTGTTGCAGACTTTCGCCCCTCCGTACACGTTACGTAACACGAATCCAGAAAAATGGAATATTCTTTATATTTTATTCACGGCTGGAGCTCAACAGGTAAGCATGAATAAATTCCCTCGCCGATGACAAAGGCCGCTCACAGCCAGACCACGTTTTTCATAAAGTGTCGGCCCTGTTAAACATTTTTTATTTGGCCATTTGCTACCAACTGCGTTATATGAAAAATGGATCGTAACATCGTACCCTTTTCTCTTGTTTTTTTATCCAACTTGAATAAATCATGTCATTAAATTTTAATAGTCACGCCGCAACTCGAAGTTAGTTAGGTCTTTTGTTGTTCAAATTCGATGGTCCTTTCAATCGATTGTTACTATTTAAGGCTATTGTACACACACGAAGCTTAAATCGACTAAATGCCGACTTAATTTCATTAATCGACTCCTTTGTACGAATTAAGATTTAATTGAGTCAAGCTGACTTTGAACATTGTGTGGTTCGCTTTCATGCTTGGAATTCGAATTATTTTCGGTCGTATCTTAATGATGAACATATGTTAGTGTGCTTTATGCTTTTTTTAGTAATCGTTTTGTATTGTTGTAGTTTGAGTGGTATTGGGTCAGTCGCAAGGTGGGCCTTGTGATTGCTACATTATAATGAATGTTGCTATAAATTCTCGTACTAAAGGCGACCTGCAGCGCTTTGATAAATCTCGATTTGTCTTAAACCTCAATTGGAATAAACGGATGACTTGTGCCTGATATGGCGATAGGCTCGCCCCTTATCACATCTGGGAGGGAACTAAGCTCGGCGAAATGTGGGTGTTCTAGTTCGCTAGTGCACCTCTGCCTACCCCTTCGGGGATACAGGCGTCAGCTATGTTGTAAGTTAAATCGAGTTTAGGTATAACTCTAAATTAGTAATTGCGGTGCAACTCTCCCTAAATAATAAATGTGTACTTTAATGTTTATATTATTTTTGAAGGTTATTTCTTTCCACCTGCCCTTATCCCACTCGAAAGTGGGTTTGATGCAGCATTTTTCAGGGATGTTGCAGGAAGGATTCGCCTTGATTCAACCCAATCTTATTCCATTTCTTTTATCCGAGCACGGCAAAGTGATTACAATACACCTGATGGTAAGCGTAGTGCAATATAAACCAGTGACCACTGACACTGACAAATAATGGGTTCATTAGTGGTCAGCAAAATCATGCCGGCCTATTTATGTTTCCTCATACTCCGAATCCGAAGAGGGAAATCGAGGGGCTTGCGACAAGACAAGCGGATGACCGATGCAGATACAGGTATACCCCCATATCCGTCTCAACCAACCATCAAGTCAAGCCGCAAGCCCCTCGAGAGAACCGAAAGTACACTGGCTGATCCTGGAACGCGAACCACACGCGGAGTGTGGATCACTATGGCAGGGTTTAGCACCATGTATACGGTGGTCGCCATCCGGTCGGATACGAATATCCTACTACCAGCGGCCTGAGCAGGAAAATTTCTGACAACCGTAAATATATTCGAACTCGATGCGCGTCTATGAAATTTGTATAAAATATTAACCAAACGTCATCAGTGCGCAGCGAACTCGAATACATTTACATTTTCATTAGTTTTTCGTGCTCAAGCTACACCACTTGTTTCACTCGTTGCGATGTGAAAAATTAATAATGAATTACTATTCGTTATAATCGAAATATTTTTAGAATCGAATGATCCCATTAAATCCCATAATTTGGTCACCGGTATTGAAGCGCGACCATCACTCACGGTACGAATTAAGTAATATTTTATGCTCGTATGGCTAGTTGTATTAAAGCTACGTTTTCGCCATGACGGGGTTAGTGAGGTAAGGTGTGGTCTCTAGGTATGTGCTACAGAATCGATATCGATAGAGATGACAAGTTATTCTACATGTGATATACATATTTCTAAAAAATCTTGGGCGGAGCTGAAAGTGTTAAAACCTTTTTAATTGGTTAAGGAGTTGAACTCTTGCCTTCCGACGTTCAAATGTTAGTTTATACGCGTTCTAAATTACAGAGCTCTCGTATTTTGTCTCATGCAGTAATTACTAGAATCTCTTTTGATGCAATATCTACCGCGCACGCAATACCACTCCGCCACCGAGGCAGATTATATAATATAATGAATAAGTAAATAAAAAAAATTAAGGAATACTCCGAACTCGTAAACTCACTAGTAGTCACTAGGTGACTGGTTTTGTCATTTGCTCTTATTAGGTACTGTGAATTACGTACTATGATGAGGTTACACAAGAATAATCATCAGCAACAGGACGTCCACTGCTGGACATAGACCTCCTCCAAAGATTTCCAGATCGACCCGAAAAAACTCAATACGTGAACAATATTCTTATTCCTCACTGGAATCCAGAATGAAATAAAATATAGTAGAGAAGTCCCGATGCAATATAATTATTTACTTAATGTTTTTATAAAAAATTATTCTATCGATAATTATGTACTCTACCCATCTCTACCGACACCACGGCGCTGGCTCGCGTGACCTCTGCCCTCCGCGCATCCTCCCCCCTCCTTCCGCCTCCCCCGCCCCGCACACACGCCTCGCTCGGAGCTATATCCGCCCCGCACCTTTATATCGACGGAAAAATCTACACCGAATGTATTTTGATTCGATTTCTCGGTTGATATGAGAGCGGTTATAATTTTGGAAGTATCGTGTATGTACCGGATGTAACTAACATCGATATTTCGAGATCGACATCGAAATTTTAAATGTTCTTGAAGGCATTTCTCTCTCAATACGTTATTTTTGTGCTAAATGTAATAATACGATCAGTGGCGGATTTGCAGTACTGGCCGCTCTAGGCCCGGTACTAGGTGCCGCCCCTTGTTTTTAACCAATTTCAAAAAGGAAGAAGGTTTTCATTTTCGACCGACTTCTAAAAAGGAAGAGGTTCTCAATTCGTCTGTATTTTTTTAATGTATGTTACGAGATATCTCCGCCAAATGTGGACAGATTTTCAAAATTCTTTTTCTGTTCGATAGAGCTTATTTTAAGGGTGGTCCCATATAAATTTGGTCACGATCGGATTTGAAGTAGGTCCGTTAAGTTTTTAAACTTGTGATTATTTTAGATAATGGATTTAACTCCGTCAATAAGGTGAAAGTTGCCAAAGTTTTCGTTTCGTGTTTGGTCGCCCCTAATCGTACAGGCCGCCCTTTTTTTTTTTTTTTTTTTTTGGCCCTACAGCTGCTTGCCTGACCGAGTCGGCAAATTCAGCCACACCGGTCTGTTGGGATGAACGCAGGTGCGCCCAACCCATAAAGTTAGGTGACCACGCTGAGGGCAACCCACTAACGGGTTACGAACCTCGGCTCAGGGCGGTCACTGAGAGGGTGATGTTGAAGACATCAACGATTAGGGGAGTGTGGACGTGTTTTCCTAACTATCCATTTCTGTCATCGGCACGCGGGCCGGAATTGTTATCAGGGTCGGGGGGGCTGCTACTGGGAGCGCGGCGTGGTCCTCGTCGGCGGGGACGGAACATCGGTCGTGTGGAGTGTGGGAGCGATTTAAGATGCTCGATCTTACGTTGAATGGCCAGAGTGATGGCGTCATCAGGGTCTGACAAAACGGATCTAGGACGTCTCCATTTCGCACGGTCAAATGGAGTGTATATTGACGCTTGACGGACAAGCGTGTTTGGGTGGTGTGCCGCCCGATCGAAGTAGCGTCTGCTAGCCATCTGCATAAAATGCCTGATGGTCGGCAAGTTGGTGTCCACGTGGAGGTCGTGGTTACGTATGTACCACGGAGCGTTAAGCGCTCGTCTTAAAAAGACGTTTTGCAGGACTTGCATACGCTTAAGTCGAGCGGGCGGTATGTGAGCGAACACGGGCGACGCGTAAGTCATTATCGGCCTAATACACGTTGTGTAGATCCTAATCTTGTTGCGGGCTGACAACTTGCTCTTACGGTTTAAGAGAAAATGTAATCGTGCTAACGCGATTGCGGCTCGCGCGCGTACCGCATTTACATGAGTGATGAAGTTCAGTCTCCGATCAAGGTTGACTCCTAGATATTTGGCGTTGTTGGTCCAAGGGATAGCCTTATTGGCCATGGTGACTGAAGCGTTAGGCTTTTGGGTGAAAATTCTCTTGGTAAAGAGAATTGCCTGACTTTTGGCGGGGTTGACAGTGATTCGCCATTTGCGGAACCACTCACCGAGTTCATCGGCTGCGGTTTGCAAAATGCGAATCACTTTGTCCGGGTCTCTACGTGAAGCGTAGATTGCCGTGTCGTCAGCGAAGAGCGCCAGATGGGCGTCTTTCGGTTTAGGGATATCGCTTGTGTATAGCGAGAAAAGAAAAGGGGACAAAGCGGAGCCTTGCGGGACTCCGGCAGTGATGGTGTGTCGGGAGGAAAGAGTTCCCTCCACGCGATATTTGAAACCGCGATTCGACAAAAATTCTCGTATGATGTGCACGAGCTGTGTGGGCACATTGAAGGTATACAACTTGTAGAGCAAGCCGTTGTGCCACACTTTGTCGAATGCTTTTTCAATATCAAAGAAAAGAGCACCGGTAGGGTTTCCGCGCCTAAAGTTGTCGTGGACATGCTCCGTGATGCGGAGGATCTGATTCACGCAACTGTGCCTACTACGAAAACCAAACTGCTCTGGAGGGAGCAGATGGTGAAGGTGGGCGACTATCTTGATGCGATCGAGGACGATTCGCTCGTAGAGTTTACCCAGAGCGCTGAGTAAACTGATGGGACGGTAAGAGGAGGGTTCGAAAGCGGGTTTCCCCGGCTTGTGAATACCTATCACAACCGCCTCTTTCCAGACGTCTGGAAAGAGGCTGTTTTGGAACGCTGCATTGAAGATGTCAGCGAGAATTTTAACTAGATGCTCCGGGAGCATTTTCATGACTCTATTGGATATACCGTCACCCCCGGGGGCTTTTCGTCTTTTGAGCGCCTTGATCAGAGAACTGACTTCTTCGATTGTCACCGGCGCGAGTGGGTCGGGCGGTTGGTCGACATCCGGGTCGACGTTTGTCGGGCGCGGACGCGGAACCGGTATCGGTGGCGGCGGGATTGCGTTCCTACTTTCGACAAAAGTGTCAACCGCAACGAGATGCTCTGGGTCAATGGGAACTGAGGTGAGTGAACATTGAGCCTCCAGGCTGTCGGCAAGCAATTCCGCTTTCTCGTCGTCGTCAAACGCCGGGCGTTGATTCGGACGATTGAGCGGGGGCATGGTGACTGTATCATTTCTCCTGAAGGAACGGCACAACTGCCAGAAAGCCTGGTGAGTTGGATCTAGCTCTGATAGGTGAGTTTCCCACCTCGAATCGACGGCCTCTTGGATGCGACGTTTGGCCTCGCGTTGGAGGAAACGCGTTAGATGCCGTTGATCCGGGGAGGGATTCGTCTTACAGGCTCTCAGCGCGGCGTTTCGCCTCCTCACCACACATTTCACGTCTTCGGGAAGGTGCCAATGGCTAAGCATAGCCTCCGGCACCCTCTCGGAGCTGTCGCTCACGACGTTTTGGATATGTGCGGTGAAGGAGCGAATCGCGCCGGACGTCTCTTCAGGAGTAACTATGTTGGTCGGGATCGCGGAGAGATCAGGGGATGAGGTGTCCTCGAGCTTGGTGCCTAGGAGACGCCAGTTCGTTTTCACCTTCATCGGTACGTTAGGACCTGTGTCTGTGGGACCGTTTATAGGGACTAGATCTAGGATCACAGGTCTGTGGTCAGAGTCCAACTCTTGTAGCACCTGCATGGAACGCACGCGTAGGCATACGTTCCTTGCAAGCGCTATGTCGAGTATGTCAGGTCGGTGATTGTCGTTAATTCTACTATAATGGGTGGGTTCTGATGGAACTAGAATTTCCATATCAATAGTGTCTAGACACCGCTCTAGTGCTGCACCTCTGCTGTTGGTAGAGTTGCAGTTCCAGAGCGTGTTCTTGGCGTTGAGGTCGCCCGCCAGAAGGACAGACTCCCCCATGCTCAGTAGGGTCGAAATTTCATTGGAGTGAAGCTCCTTTTGGGGTGAGAGGTAAGCCGAGATGATAGTGATCGGCGGATGTCCTGTCAATGCTAGCCTGCAGACTGAAGCCTCAATGTTCGTCAGGTTTTCGGGGGGGTCTAGAGGTATGCAGTGCAGGGACCTTTTAAAGTATATTAGGGTGCCACCAAAAGGGCCAGTAGTGCGGTCGTTCCGAACTACTTTGAAATTAGGGATATTAGGGTTTCGGTGAGCAGGTTTGAGGAACGTTTCCTGGATGAGGAAAACGTCCAGATTGTTATCGCGGACAAAGTGTGCGATTTCGGCACATTGGCCGCGAATACCATTGGTATTGAAAAAGCCCACTCTGAGGGAGCGAGGCTTGGTCCGCGACGGGGGGGAAAAAATATTATTGTTGTTAGCCATCGGAAGGCGGTAAAATTAAGTCAGCGATGTAGGATCGGTGTTCCCTATAGAGAATTTCTAAGTCAGACACCAGTCTTGCGTCCGGGTGGCCCTTGGCTGCTATTTCCCTTATTTTATCAGAGATAAGGGTGTAGTAGTCGATCGGGGGGTTTATGATGGCGTCGTAGATGGCATCTACTTCAGCCTTAGAGAGTGTGCGACCCGCCGCGGTAGGGGGTGCAGGGTTTTTGGGGCGCGGCTGGGCTGCCCTGGGAGGGTTAGCCCGGGAGGCCGCAGGAGTGGGAGCTGGAGCAGGATTGGTAGGAACCGCGGTGGGTTGGCTGGGAGTGGCCGGGATGGCGGGAGTGACTCCGCCGGGGGCCTGGGTGGTGGCTGCTACCTCTTCGGCTTGCTTGCTTGGCAACTGCCAATGGTTGCGCGCCGGGATGGGTGCAGGGATGAATTTAGCCTGAGGGGCCTTGGGGGGTAGAGCTTTAGGAGCTCGGGTCGGTTTTTTGGGGGCATGCGTGCACCCACGATAACTAGCCGGATGGCCTATTTGGCGGCAATTGGTGCACGAAGGCGGCTCCGTGCACTGGGTCCTATCCTTGGGACGTGGGCACTGTGCAGTTCCATGATTTCCGAGGCACTTGACGCACCTGGCGGGCATGCGACAACGCAGCGATGAATGGCCATACAGTTGGCAGTTGTGGCACTGCCCGATTAGCCGTTTGCGGTGGGGGGTTTCCACGGTGAAGCCGCGGAATCCAAGAATGTCGCTGATGGCAAACAGATGTTTGGCATCAGCGGGGGTTTCTAATTCTACGAGGACCATCTCGTAGGGCTGCTGAGTGGCGTCTGCGCGGGCGGGACGGTGCATACGGGTAACCCGGACGCAAGAGATGCCTTTCTCTTGAAGGCCTAATGTAACTTCCTCGGTCGACATTTCTAACGGGATTCCGCGTATAACAAAGCGGTAGGTGCGCTCCTCGGGGAGGGCGTAAGTGTAATAGTTGATGTCTCCGGAAGACATCCACTTGGTAAGGGCGCGGTGGTCGGCCACCGTAGCCGGCATGACGGTGACTGTTTTGTGGAGGCTATTCCACCTATTGTTTCTCAGGGTGATGCCCTGAGACTGTATTTTCGCGAGAAGGGTGGGTAAGGAGCTACCATCCGGGACGCGGATGTTGATTGGGGGAGGTTTTTTGCCCTTTGGCTCAGAGGGAGCGGAGGGCCTAGAGGGTGCGGCTGGTGAGGACGGGGGTGAGGGGGAAGCCGGCGAGTCGGTGTCGAAGGCCAGCGCAGAGGGCGCCGGAGTTGCCACCGACACGGCGGTGGCCGATCGCGGCTTCTTCCGCCTCCCGCGCTTCACGGTCGTGAAACCGTCGTCATCCTGCTCGGATGACGATGATTCCGACCGAGAATCGCCGGAGGTTGAAGAAGCCGCGGGCCTCTTGGTGGATGCGGGTGAATCGGTTTCCATCGCCGTAGCGATGGGCCCCGAGGGAGCGGTGGGCGAGGCGGAGGGTCCGTCGTCCGTTGACGGGCTCTCCGTCTCGTCGGCAAAAAGGTCCGGCATAATCTCTCTAAAGAGAGTTTCAATACGAGCCCACGCGAGTGGGTTTTCCGCCGCCTTCGCGAGGGCCACGACAAGCTTCTGTTTTGGCGGGGCCATCGCGAAAGCTTGGGAAGTCGAGGTTTAAGGCGCGAGTGTGTTCCGACGCGGGGTGCGTTCCGCCCGGGAAAGAACACACTAGAAGAAACCGGGCGGCGCTCGCACTGACGTACGGTCGCGGATCGCGGGTCGCGGGTCGCGGTGGGACGCGTGAATTTACGTCCCCGGGTGGGTGTGCCCGGGGCTGAGTTGGTGAATGACCCTCCTCGCCGGGTATAGGCGAGGGGGGGTGTACTTAAAATTAGGTGTGCCCTAAGCTGGTATCCCTTTGCCAATCTTAATGTGCGAAAGGGTTCCTAACAGTCCGTGCACCGTAAGTGGTATTGGTCCGAGGACCGCACACTCAACCGGATACACGGGATGGAAATCGGGATGGGTAGGGTTGGGAAGGAGATATGCGGGGGAAAGAGTGGTGTGCCTCCACTAGTTCCTTATCCGCACCCGTCCGGCTTGCTTCAGCCCTGAAGGGGCGTGGCGCGGGCCGGGTCACCGCTAGCTTCGGCTTGTTGACACCGTGAGGTTTACCACCGAGCTAATTCCCTGAAGGGGACAATAAACAATATACCGAGAATTCGGGCTAATCCCTGTCCTGAAAAGGACGCGGATGGGCCCTTTGTCTGGTAACCGACAAAACAAAGCGGAGCTTTGTTTTATGGTCGGATTACCGAGACGGCAGCGCGGGGCTGCAATCCGACCTGACAAACAGGCCGGTAATCGGTTGTAAAATCACTGCAGGTGCAGTGACAATACGTCCGAGAGCGACCGATGCCAAGAGCGGAATGAGGCCGCTCTAGGCATATCCACCATTAAATATGACAGAAAGTATGAAAAATAAAACTATAATTTGTGATTTCTAGAACTGCGAACCTATTCAAATCAGGATAACTAATTCATACCCCACAATGTTTAATGTGATGATATCACACTTATCCAGACCTCCGTCGAAGATTACATTCAAGGCGTAAAGTTTCAAAGTATCTGAATGGGATACAAAACAAAAAAGGCATCAGCGTCGATCTCAGCAGATGGAGCTGTATATGCAAATAAGAGCCAGGAAAACAATACACGCTTTCCTGCTGATAATAATTTTATTGTGTACGTCATTTGCATGTTATTAATTGTTAAGGAATCACCTGTTATTCGATTTACATTCAGTTTATACGATTATCGATGTTCGTTGTGACAAGTCAAGATAATTTACAATTATAATAATAATAAGTTTGAAAAGATAACGGACTTACTTCAAAAATTAACCGATTATGATAATATGGACCACCATTGGAATAAGCTCTATGGAACCCAAAATTACGCGTTTCATACAAAAAAAATTACAGATGAATTGATTACCTTTTTTAAAGTTAGTCGAAAAAGACTTTTTATTTAAATATTCGTATAAAAGTTTTTGGGAAATAATAATACATTAATTATTATTTTTTACTTGTTATTTCAACGCCAATATTCAATATTCGTGGCTCTATTTCCATTTGGATTTTTTAAATTACTTTCAATCCATTATTCATCGAACATACTTCATTTTGTTCAAAATTCATAATTATCCTACACGTAACACGAATAATACTTACTTACCGTCGAATACTCGTACACTTAAGATAACCCTACGTCGTTCAAAACCGCCTTATGTGTCAAAATTGTATAGCGAAAAACAATGTAAATAGCTGTTAAAGTTGAGTAACGTTCCAGTTTTCGGGCGTTAATCTAATAGATGCACTTAAAAAATAGTTACTACATTTCTACTCGTTTATGTGTCTATTTGGTGGACCGACGCTCTGATAAAGGTCGCAAGAAGTCGCCGGATGCAGGCCGCTTCCAACAGTGGGGCTACCACCACCTCTTAAAGCAGTATTATTATCATCTTAATTGTACCGATTCAAATACAAAACAAACGAAGAACGATTATAAAAATACTGCTATAAGAGGTTGTGGTAACCCTGCAGGTCAATCTGGAAATCTTTGGGGGAGGCCTATGTCCAGCAGTAGACGTCCTATGGCTGATGATGATGATGATATTTCTATTCCACAAGTTAGTATTTCATTAGCAATAAAATTTATTTATTTATTCAGGACAATCAGTGGTGATTACATTGCTACTTAGGTCTAGTAATCTTATTATATTACATAAACATGTTAAATGCATCACCTTCAGTCGTCACATGCATTGAAAAATGTTATTTTTTTTTATTTTTTTTTATAGGAGAGATTGGCAAACGAGCAGATGGGTCACCTGATGGTAAGTGATCTCCACCGCCCATATACACCCAAGACACAAAAAGAATCATGGGTGCGTTGCCAACCTAAAAGGAGGGAATGGAAGGGGAGGGAAGGGGATTGGGAAAGGGAGTGGGGAAATGGGCCACCGGAAATCTCACTCACCGAAAGAAACGCGACAGCAAGCTGCCACTTTACGTCGGTTTTCTGTGAGACAGTGGTATCTAACCGGTCGAGCCGGCCCATTCGTGCTATAGACGTTACTGTCTACAGCGTGGCTCTACCACTAGATTTAAATAACAATGATTAGAAGTTAAAGATAACAATTGTAATATTATAGAATGTTAGTTTAAATAGAAATTTACAATAATAATTAGTATTTGAAAATTATTTGAATGAAATTATACATCGATAATATTAACACATTAGGCGTAACTAAGGGAAAAATTAATAAAAGTGTATAGCATTGTAGCGCTGAACAACTTTACATACAGCTGTTGAAATAAAATTATTTTTACGGATTTTATCACGATTTGGTTTTAATTTTTATTCCCGACGTTTCGAAGGCTTTGCAGTCTTCGTGGTCAGTCCAACCCGTGACCACGAAGACTGCAAAGCCTTCGAAACGTCGGGAATAAAAATTAAAACCAAATCGTGATAAAATCCGTAAAAATAATTTTATTTCAATGAATAGCATTCGCGTAAACTTAAGAAATCAATATTTACATACAGCTGTTGCATTACATTGTCTAGTTATCTCAAGCCGAGAACTCCTACAATACTACATTCTATTTAAGTGGAAGACGGGTCGACTTACAGGGATTTTATATCTTTGACTATAAAGTAACATAAGCTCACGCCTGTATCCCCGAAGGAGTAGGCAAAGGTGCGCTAGCGTAGTACACCCACATTTCGCCGAGCTTAGTTCCGTCCCAGATGTTATAGGGGGCGAGCCTGTCGCCATATCGGGCACAAATTCCAGACTCCGCGCTGATATGGAAAAACCCAATATAATTTTGTCCGACCCGGGGATCGAACCTGAGACCTCAGGACGGTAGTCGTACCGAAATACAACCACGCCACCGAGCCAGTATAAAGAGATAGGCTGAGATCTATAGAGCGAACTTCAACTAAGGCTAAGTCAAAGAAACGAACTCAGTGAGGATTTGGGAATTTTAAATCGAACTTTGACTTAGTCCGAGTCATTTTTACAAGAAAATCTTTGCTTAGTCTGTCTGTCAGTCTATTTTTATTGTAAAAAATGACTCGAACTAAGTCAAAGTTCTATTTAAAAATTCCAAATCCTTATTAAGTTTGTTTCTTTGACTCAGACTTACTAAAAGTTCGCTCTATAGATCACATCCTATCACTTTATAGTTAAATATAAGTTTCCATTATTCAAAAACTACGAGCCCTATGAAATGTTAAACTTTACCGCTAGATTGCTAGCGCTGCTAGCTCTTTAAATTTAATTATTTTTGATACCAACTTTATGAAACAACCTGTATATAGGTAATTCAACTATTTTTGCATGTCTTGCTATACGTAGGCACGTTATGTGTGTGAATCGTGAGACTATATGAAACTATCTCTTTCTATCTACCCTTATCCCATTATTATATGCAACATCCATTTTAAGCATCTTGCAGGAAGGATTTAGTTTATTTTTACGACTGGCTGCCTGTCCGACGTCAACCTCGCTTTGCCCGACCGGGAATCGAATTCAAGAACTCCCGGTCTACAGACCATACAAGCTGCCACTAGACCAAGAAGGCAACTATATTGTTATTATTGACAAATGAGTAGAGGTTGCTTACATAAAAAAATATTTTATTTATTTGTCCGTCAACCATTGTTTCCTAAAATACTTATAGCTAAGTATTTGAAGTATAACAATTGGTTAGATTTCACTTAGA
Source organism: Clanis bilineata (assembly GCA_036417725.1). NCBI lineage: Eukaryota > Metazoa > Arthropoda > Insecta > Lepidoptera > Sphingidae > Clanis > Clanis bilineata. The sequence goes on along the minus strand of CM071139.1, from coordinate 6,101,253 downwards.
CTGCCTCCGTGGCGTGGTGGTATTTCGGTACGACTACGGTTCTGAGGTCTCGGGTTCGATCACCGCGTCGGGCAAAGTGATATTGGATTTTTCCATATCAGCCCGGAGTCTGGAATTTGTGCCCGATATGGCGATAGTCTCGCCCCCTATCACATCTGGGACGAAACTAAGCTCGGCGAAATGTGGGTGTTCTAGTTCGCTAGTGCACCTCCGCGTACCCCTTCGGGGATACAGGCGTGAGCTTATGTTATGTTAGATTTCACTTACCTAGAAAAAACATTAATAATAAAAAAATGGGTAAGCAAATGATTCAGCAATGCTCTCACTGTCCCTTAATAAGTATAGCCAGCATCTCGAGCAATAGATGCGACTCACAAGCATGCGCGCGCGCCGCTCGCGGCCAAACGCAACGAGCTGTCGACGAGCGCCGGCCAATGTTACTACACAACCCTAGGGACTACGCACGTAACTAAACTTTCTGAGGTAACAAAAAATTTGCTTTTATATTGGCTTAAGAAAGCAGACGGATAATTATAAATTATCATTGCTTATGATCAGTGGCGTGCAGTCCGTATAGGCAAAGAGACACTGTCTATGCTGACAATTTGTTATTTACCCAAATAAAGAAAAACAATCATGATCAAAAACAATTTTACAAAATAGCAACGCCCAGCTTACATTTTAAATCGACACGGCGACGACGGTGATGATGTTAATGTAAACCTTTTTGGCTACCCTGACCGGAATGCCTATGCACTCCACTGCTTATGATTGATAACAATGACAGTGGTGTAGCGAAACAGTAGCTTCTATTTCTTTCTTTTCCTGAAATACCTATATTTGGGCCTCCGGAATTCTCACTCATTTTACGGGTATCGACAGCAAGATCTCGCTATCGGTGTTTTGTTTTTGGTGATAAATAGTAATAACCCGGTGACAAAAAACAATATGGAGTTTTGGCGGGAATTCTGACGGTGCGGGTGGTCGCTTGTTTTAATGATTTCATATTTTAGTCTTAAGTTGTGTTTGTGGTTTAAATGTGATGTATATCTAAGCAATAAACATCAACGATGATGGACAGTATGTGGAAGCTTTAAAATAAGTGATTTTGGATGCTTTTTGTTGGGTGGATGGGTCGACCATGTTCGATTCCTCCGCTGCGAGAAAATCGTCTAAAAACATCAAACTGGAAGGAATTGACGCCAAAACTCCAGCAAGATCTTGAAATCGAACACATCCGACTTCATTGCACTTGCGAAAACTTTGATATAGGAAAACAATTTCCCTAACTTGACATTGGCATAATGTATTTCAATTGCCATAAAAAAAAACAATATTTTTGTGATGTCTTTTACGTGTTTTGTGCAATTTTTTTTACTGTTTTCCATGGCAGCATAAGCATGGCACTAGCCGATTGTTTGACGTCAAACAATCGGCTAGTTCGAATCTAATATAAAAACGTTTTGCGTGAATAAACTTAGTGAAGTTAAAATAACGGATAAAAAATAACGTTTTTACGCATTTGTTAACACGGTGAATGAAATGGATGAATCAAATTTTCGGTGATTCGACTTCTAGGTTGAAAACCGCGCCTGGTAACTAGTGTAGTGCCGCCAATATAAAGATTGTACAGTAGACGCTACCTATGCGGATAGAAACATGGAAATAGAACACCCACATTTCGCCGAGCCTAGTTCCGTGTAATACAATAATAAGTAGATAAATTTAAAAATAAACTAACCAGGAAATTTCCTTTCGCCGCCTTACACCCCTGCAACGTAAATCCCTTTGTAATGGCGTTACAATGGTGTAGTTTGTCGAACGCTTCGCGCCGACCCCTGACTTATGGGCCCTATAAGTTCACACCAAAACATGGGCCGGTTTAACTTAACTCACAGATTAAATAATTGTTATTACACACTGCGTACTTACTGTGACATTTTATGCTGTACGTAGACTAGCTTGTTGGGATAGGCTTTATGGATTCAAATGAGTTATTAGATAGACTGTTTCGTACATGTAATTGTAGAGACAGTATTAATTAGAGTTATGTTTATTGATATTTGTACAAGTATGATCATTAATTAAATTACAGTAACTAAGTTCAATTGCGAATATCGTTAAAATCTATTCGTATTTATAGCATAAAGCAACGCAAGATTTTCATGAATATATTTTAGATCTTTTAGATCATTTTTGAGTGGTAGAGCCACGATGTAGACAGTTACGTCTATAGCACGAATGGGCCGGCTCGACCGGTTTGATACCATTGTCTCACAGAAAACCGACGTAATGTGTCAGTTTGCTGTCTAGTTTCGTTCGGTGAATACGATTTCCGGTGGCACAATTCCACCCCTCCCTTTCCCAAACCCTTTTCCCTCCCCTTAAATTTTCTCCTTTTAGGTTGGCAACGCACTCATTATTATTTTTCTGTCTTGGGTGTCTATAGGCGGTGGAGAACACTTATCATCAGGTGACCCATCTGCTCATTTGCCAATCTCGGTCATAAAAAAAATGTATTTTACAACAATATAATTATTCAACATATACAGTTAATAGTCAGGTATGTTCATACACTCGGCACGATGGCTATGGAATTTGACCGACATGGTTGTGACGCGTCGTGAATGTCGGCAGACGGGACACAGCCGAGAGCTCGTGCATCGAACTAAGGGGAAGTACATACAATCTACTCGTATGGAATAAACCTATCTGTACTGATACAATACTACTAGCTTTACAATTGCTCAATATTTATGTTAATAAGCAGGTATGTTCACACACATGGCACGATGGTTGTGGAATTTGACCGACATGGTTGTGACGCGTCGTGAATGTCGGCAGACGGGACACAGCCGAGAGCTCGTGCATCGAACTAAGGGGAAGTACATACACATTCTAGTAGGGAATGAACCTATCTGTATTGATATAATACTACTAGCTTTATAATTGCTTAATATTTAAGCTAATAGGTATGTTTTATATACATGGCATGATGGCTATGGAATTTGACCGACATGGTTGTGACGCGTCGTGAATGTCGGTAGACGGGACACAGCCGCGAGCTCGTGCATCGAACTAAGGGGAAGTACATACACATTCTAGTAGGGAATAAACCTATCTGTATTGATATAATACTACTAGCTTTATAATTGCTTAATATTTAAGCTAATAGGTATGTTTTATATACATGGCATGATGGCTATGGAATTTGACCGACATGGTTGTGACGCGTCGTGAATGTCGGTAGACGGGACACAGCCGCGAGCTCGTGCATCGAACTAAGGGGAAGTACATACACATTCTAGTAGGGAATAAACCTATCTGTATTGATATAATACTACTAGCTTTATAATTGCTTAATATTTAAGCTAATATGTATGTTTTATATACATGGCATGATGCCTATGGAATTTGACCGACATGGTTGTGACGCGTCGTGAATGTCGGCAGACGGGACACAGCCGAGAGCTCGTGCATCGAACTAAGGGGAAGTACATACAATATACTCGTATGGAATAAACCTATCTGTACTGATACAATACTACTAGCTTTACAATTGCTCAATATTTATGTTAATCGTCAGGTATGTTCATACACACGGCTCGGTGGCTATGGAATTTGACCGACATAGTTGTGACGCGTCGTGAATGTCGGCAGACGGGACACAGCCGAGAGCTCGTGCATCGAACTAAGGAGACGTTCATAACAAGTACAGCATGAGGTACTTAGGTTAATTCTCGCTATTTTCTCTAGCTTTAATTGTTTTTTTTTTTATTTATTTAGGATCGCCAAGGGGTTACAGATAAACTTAAGTAACTAACACCTATATCATTGCACCCAGTTAGAGGCAACCACAGTATGCATTATTGTGGTGTTTACACCAGACAAAAATGAACATTGAATTTTAAAATTAATTTAACAGATGTTTAAAATAGGTTTTATAAAACTTAACAAAGTAATCTTAAACAATAAACCATAGTGGCTACTTTAAAAGTTTAACATGGTTTAGGTAGATACATAATAATATTTAGTAAAAACTAATGTTTTCGTAAAAGAAATGTTTGATAACAGTAAAATGCCACACAAAAAACAATTATTTTACCAATATTATGTTTTACGTTTTCTGTTGGAAACCTCTAGTTCCTTTTCTTAAAACAATTCTCAAGCTGTTCTCCTCTAAACCAGATTTATTATTTAGAAATAAAATGTGCTAATAATCTAAAATAACATAATTATCATATTCAGCTGAACCTTTAAATTTTTGTTCTATTCGAGGTTGCGTTTTTTTTAACTTAAGCTATTATATTGTTTATTTTGTATTATGTCCACAGCCTTATTATTTGACGCGTGCTAATACCAAAGGCTCAAGAGAAATTTCTTCGAAAACAACTTTAGTGTACTCCTAACGTCTTCATTAGTACAACATCAAAACCATTTTATATCTAAGGCCGAAAGTTTAGTTTCCATTGCCATATTTAAAAATTCTTAAGACAATATCCGAACGAAATTTCCTGCTGAACTTTCCATAGCCTTAAAAGGCTTATGACCAACGCAGAGGGGCCAGTTTTAAACTGTTTTTAAGTCGGACAAGGTTCATTTTATAATGGCTGAAGTTGGTAACATTATGATTTTTTTTATATACAAATTACATCGTGGGAAACGAAGCGTGCCCGCGGGCGCGTCATGGACTTAAGAAACTTTGCAAGTGAATGGGACAAAGTGAATGGACCCGTTTAGTTTCGATTTTTGATGCAACCATTGAAACTTTTGAGGTTAATAAGGTCATATATGATTGTGATTTAAATTTTTAATTTGTATGCAGTCAATTAAGTTTCCACAAAATTGTAGGTATGTGTTAGTATCAACTGGTTTTATTTTAGTTTAATCTTGAGGTCCAGCGGGCTTAGCCAAGTGGTTCATGCGCTAGTCGAATAGAATAAATATAAGGGAATGACATAAGAGTACGCTATATGCGGCGTATTATTATGTCATTCCCATACGTTTATTCTATTCGAATATTCTATTCGACTAGCGCATAAGCCACTTGTCTAAGCCCGCAGATGAGAAAAAAAAAATTCAGCCAAATGTTTGTAATATTGTTTAATTTTTCTTTTAAATTGGAATCGAAACATAACATAACATAACATAAGCTCACGCCTGTATCCCAGAAGAGGTAGGCGGGGGCGCACTAGCGAACTAGAACACCTACATTACGCCGAGATTAGTTCGGTCCCAGATGTGATAAGGGGCGAGCCTATCGCCGTATCGGGCACAAATTCCAGACTCCGGGCTGATATGGAAAAATCCAATATCAGTTTGCCCGACCCGGGATCGAACCCGAGACCTCAGGACCGTAGTCGTACGGAAATACAACCACGCCACCGATGCAGGATCGGAATCGATTATACTGCAAATCAGGTAGTTTTTAACACTTTTACATATAAAAATAGTAAGTCTTCAAAAATGGCATCGTCCTTTTATTTTACTTCTATCCGTGAGGAAGAATTACCGTAATAAATACATAAATAGTTAACAAAAGGAAAATAAACATGGTAGTTAATGCAAACATTAAGAATTGTTTAGTGGTAGAGCCACGCTGTAGACAGTTACGTCTACAGCACGAATGGGCCGGCTCGACCGGTTTGATACCACTGTCTCATAGAAAAACGACGTAAAGTGGTGTTCAATCTCCCAATCTTGCGTTTTGTTCGGTGCGTGAGATTTTCGGTGGCCCAAATACCCACTCACCCACCCAAATATCGCCTAATTCTTTGGGATCATAGATGATCGTTGGAGATCACTTGCCATCAGATATCCTATCTCCCCTTTTTAATCTCCTCAGAGAAAATTAAAGCAATACACTTATAGAAACACATATGTTTCAAACCCTGCATTTTAATAAGAGCGAAAGTTCTGCGCAAGTGAATAAAAAGGGCCCTCAGCCCACAATTTACAGGGCAAAAGGGCAATAAATTCCAATCAGGGCTCACAAGGGCACTGGGTCGCAGGCCGGATATTTAAGAGGAAACACTATTGTAAATAATGGTTGAGGGTGTACGTGACGAAAAATAGCGGTTTTTCGTAGAGACCTTTATATGTTTACAAACTATAATTTTAACCTTAAATTGTGTACACAGGTGACTGGACTGGCCATAACATTTTAAAATTTAGAAATATTTGTTGTTTTTAACACGCCTGCCTTGGTGGCGTGGTTGTATTTTTGTACGACTACCATCCTAGGTTCTCGGGTTCGATCCCCGGGTCGAGGAAAGTGATATTGGATTTTTCCATATCAGCCCGGCATCTGGAATTTGTGCCTGATATGGCGATAGGCTCGCCCCCTATCATATCTGGGACGGATCTAAGCTCGGCGAAATGTGGGTGTTCTAGTTCACTAGGGCGCCTCTGCCTACCCCATCGGGTATACAAGCATGAGGTTATGTTATGTTATGTTTTAACACGCTTAATTTTTATATTTGTCTAGTATCTTTATGACCTTTTATTGAAAACGCACCATATTTGCCGAATATATTGTGTTACATACATAAATAAAACTAACGAATTGACAACATCAGCGTTGGATGTCCACCGACAATGTGGACAGACGACTTGATAATGGTCGCTGGAAGTCATTGGATGCAAACTGCTTCCAACAGATCGATCTGAAAATCTTTCGAGGCCTATGTCCAGTAGTGGACGTCCTGTCCCTGATGATGAGGATGATGAAGATGTTGAATTGAGAAATCCTTTTGAATCCGGCTAATAATCTTATAAATAAATACACCCAACAGTCACGCACCTAGTCCTGACCCCACACTAGGTATAACTTGTATCGAGGGTGTGAGGTGTGAGACTATGAGAGAGTTTCGGTCTCACAGCACCCAGACTTGAAACAAATATCTGTGGGCCACACAAACATTTGTCTCAAGGCGGGAATCGAACGCGCGGCCTCTTGTTTCACAGCCGGCTACTCGTCCGCTCCGCCACGGAGGCTGTCAAAGGTATATTATTTCTTTAAAAACTTTCAACCAAGGAGCGGTCCAAAGTTCATCCAGCGCCATCTAGCGAAAATGTCGAAACTAATTTTCTCAGAGAGAACCTTTTACAACATCCCACCTTCTTGTTTAAGATAAACCTTAGATTATATAATCTACGACAAAGAATAACACTGCAAGCTCTCCCGTAGATGTCGCAAATAATATCTAACATTTCCTCTTTACCTAAATCTATTTATATCTTCTAACCCTTCGAGGTTCCCTCAGCGCTATGACATGACATTCTGAGACATGTTATAGCGCTGAGACTGAGGCTTAAAAAGCATTTTCGGCATTGCCAATGTCCAAGGGCGGTAACTAAATACCATCAGATGGGCCTTCAGCTCGTCGACCTTCGTTGGCCAATAAAAAAAAAGTTGCATTTGAGAGTGCTATTTTTTCTATAAAGCGACTCAAAGGTCTGAATTTTGGGTATTTTTTTATACTACATAAACAAGGCAACCAAGGAGGGTTGGTTAGCTAAGTGACCTTCACTGCTCATAGATAGCTTGAGCCATGAAACTAAAAAAAATCATGTGCGACCAACTTTAAAACATTCTAACAAGATGTCATTTTACGACGGTTTTCTGTGACATAGTGATAATGCTTGTGTTTTTATATAGATAGATAAAATATTTATTATGAGAACAATTCATACACAATTCAAACTTGAGCTAACAAATAAAATAAAAATATACACAAAACCATCTAACTCTATAGAAATACAAAGTCACAATCAGTAACATACTTTTCTCCAAAGTTAGTTAGTTCTTTATACAAAGTTCTGGTATTTCTGCTGGTAGCTGATTAACAATTTTTGTGAATTTATTGCATGTTTATGATCAAGCTAACCCTTAAGGATTTAAAGTTAATACTTGTAGATTCCATTGGATTTCATACTACACAAGTTAGCTCGTTTGAACATCCTCGCTAACTTTTTAGACATGACGCCTACATAATTATAATACTTACCTAATAATACGTCTATTCAACGATATTTTAATTATGCAATTACTTTTTATCGAGCTGTTGAATGAGCATTTAGTTTGTAACCGTCTCTACCTTTATGATTTATTTATTGGTATGTGAATTTCAACTATTGATAATTAATCTCAAATGGGGATGATTATGTCTCATGTTTTCTGGAGTTTTATGCTTGAAATTTATCGACAAACTTCAAGGTCCTCAATTTTCAAGTGGTAGAGCCACGCTGTAGACAGTAACGTCTATAGCACGAATGGGCCGGCTCGACCGGTTAGATACCACTGTCTCACAGAAAACCGACGTAAAATGGCAGCTTGCTGTCGCGTTTCGTTCGGTGAGTGAGATTTCCGGTGGCCCATTTCCCCACTCTCTTTCCCAATCCCCTTCCCTCCCCTTCCATTCCCTCCTTTTAGGTTGGCAACGCACCCATGATTATTTTTGTGTCTTGGGTGTCTATGGGCGGTGGAGATCACTGGTAAGTGATATGAGAGCCTGATGGTAATCAGGTGACCCATCTGCTCGTTTGTCAATCTCTGCAATAAAAAACACAAAATAAAAAAAAAATCGCCTGTAATTTTCTTTCTTTGTTCCCCGATATCTCCGCAAAATGTGGACCGATTTCTAAGATTCTTTTTGAATTCGATAGAGCTTATTTCAAGGGTAGTCCCATATAAATTTGGACACGATCGTATAAGTTTTTAAATTTATGATAGTTTTGAGTATTATTACCACGACAACTGATGAATGTGCAATAAAAGTGTGTGATTTAAGGAAGTAAAATTCATACAGAGAAGATTAAATTGGTTATTTTTTTCATTTAAATCTGTATTTAAATTACTGCTTCGGTGGCGCAGTATTGCGTAAGCGGAATGACTATCGTCCTTAGGTCTCGGGTTCGATCCCCGGGAAAGTCATATTGGATCAGTATCAGTATATGAAATTTGTATGAAATATTAACCAAACGTCATCAGTGCGCAGCGAACTCGAATACATTTACATTAGTTTTTCGTGCTCGGGCTACAGTACTCTTTATTGTATAAGGTTTTTTTTAACATTTTTAAATATACAATACGAAAACAAAAAACATTTAAAAATATAAAAATATTCCCCTCCGATGGCGAGGCTCGGGACCCAAGCCACCGGCGGTCAGGACCCCAGAGTGAGGAACCTACTCACAAATCGTGCATTAGGATTATTATTGTTAATTTTTTTTTTCATTCTGCCTGGCGTTTTCCCGGCCTTATATTAGGATCCGCTTTCGTACTTAAACGCTTCCACTTCGCCCGGTCTTGAGCATCCTCCTCAGTGAGACCATTGGCTCTCATATCTTCCTCTAAAACTTCCAGCCAGAGCTTTTAAAGCCGTCAACGGGAACGTACCCTTGGTACGATTTGGACCAGACACTTGCGACCGATGCACTCCTGTAGTTTCCTCGAAACGTAGCCATACCATCTTAAGGGACATTCCTACAGTTCCAGGTCATTCAATTATTAATTTAGTAAAACAAATTATTTAATTACTTAACATGATTCAACATTACGCTTTCTTTGTAATCATCATCATCATCAGCCATAGGACGTCCACTGCTGAACATAGGCAATAGAAAATAATAATTATTTTGTAATAATCCCTAAATATAGTCTACCACCGGCTAGGCTCTTTTCCCACTTCCCTATGGGGTCTGTGCAATACACTTCTTCAAGCCAAGTATGTTCCAGAAAGGATTCGATTTCGTTTTACAACCAGTCACCTGACTGAGGTCTACCCTGTGTGAGAGTACGAACGTGCGATGGGATTCGAAGCCAGGACCTCCCGGTCCTCTGCCCATGCATATATGCCACTAAACCTAGGAGGAGATGTACGAGAAATTCTTCAAATATATGGATTATACACAAAATAATTATTACATACTCTCTTACTACATTCTCGCTCAGATTTTGAAAGGCAAGAAATTAAATATCGATTACCATTATCGATTACCAATCATCTATTTGTTTTTTGCGACTCTCACACATAATCGATTGTAAATCGAATTTTAAGCCATTGACTCACAAGCCAACTTAGTAGACAAATAATATAAGGCCGAGCTCTAATAACAGCGTACTCCAGTGGTTCATAATCGGTACGCCATTAAAATACTTCGATTGATTGAAATTCTCATGGCATTGTGAGAATAAAGGTAATCGTTAGCCATTAAGTTCATTATAGGATATATGCGCATTGGCTACTATGTTATTGGTGTTTTTATAGTAAATAATTTCGAGTATCAGTTGGAATGTGTGTGAACATTGAGACATTTTGACTGTGAATGTTTTATTTTTAAAGTGTTAGACCTCATTTATATTTCAATAATCAGCGATAGTTCAATTGGGAATGGTATGGACTACCGAGAAGAGTGTCAGAGATTCGAGACCGTCCCCAAAATCGAGTACAAAGCTCTTACTTTTCTATGTTAAGTGTGATATCTTTGTGAATAATCGCTTGCTATAACGGTGAAGGAAAACATCGTGAGGAAACCTGCATATCCGAGAATTTCTCTACAAGAATTTCGAAGGTATGTGAAGTTTATCAACCTGCATTAGGCCAGCGTGGTAGACTAAGGCCTAACCCCTATCATTAGTAGAGGAGACCCTGCCCAGCAGTGGGACAGTAATATCACAGGGCTAATATTATTATATTATTACATAACATAACATAAGCTCACGCCTGTATCCCCAAAGGGGTAGGCAGAGGCGCACTAGCGAACTAGAACACCCACATTTCGCCGAGCTTAGTTCCGTCCCAGATGTGATAGGGGGCGAGCCTATCGCCATATCGAGCACAAATTCCAGACTCCGGGCTGATATGGAAAAATCCAATACCACTTTGCCCGACCCAGGGATCGAACCCGAGACCTCAGAATCGTAGTCGTACCGAAATACGACCACGCCACCGAGGCAGTCGGTTTTATATTATTAGACCTCATTTAGACGATGCCCAGAAATTACAATAATTTTGATAACTCTTAATTATTTTTGTTATAGGAGACGAAGAAGTAGATTAAAATGTTGTCTTCAAATTGGCCTAGTACCAATGTATGCAGCTGGATCGGAAGGTCTAGAAATCTAGATCAGGCAACCCGGTTTTGAAAAAAGTGAGTTGCGGTGACCTCATATTAAGTGGGATAAGGACAGGTGGAAAGAAAGAAAGGCAAACAAGCAAATGAAACTTAAAAGTATTTAAATTAAAATTATTCCTCAGCACACACCAAATGCCGATTATAGGATTTGTAGAGCATACAATCAAAACATTTGTAATATAATGCACGGATAGTGGACAGTACGGATAGGTACTATCAAAATATTATAAAAAAAACATTAGGTATATATATTATAGATATAGACTGCCTCGGTGGCGTGATGGTATTTCGGTACGACTACGGTTCTGAGGTCTCGGGTTCGATCCCCGGCTCGGGCAAAGTGATATTGGATTTTTCCATATCAGTCCGGAGTCTGGAATTTGTGCCCGATGTGGCGATAGGCTCGCCCCCTATCACATCTAGGACGGAACTAATCTCGGCGATATGTGGGTGTTCTAGTTCGCTAGTGCGCCTCTGCCTACCCCTTCGGGGATACAGGCGTGAGCTTATGTATGTATGTATATCTTTTACTTCACCTACTTTAATAATATCTCGCAGAAGGGATCCAACTATTAATATACTTGCCATCAGATTATTTTGTCATCAGAGACATGAAACTGTGGACATAATTTCTAAAGAAGGTATTCAAAACCGTGGTACTGCCGAAAGGCATAACGTTACCACTCATTTTATTGCGTGTGAACACGGGTAGCATCCAAAACACGCGACGGTAATCCACACAGATATGCAATCAAGATATTTCATTGGGACTCCAATTTATAATCAAATCAGCTGCAATCTTGGTATGCAGTATTTGTATTGCTTATTTTGGTGGAGATTAACGCGTATTTTCATTAGCTTTATTTAATTATTAAGGACTTGTTAAATGTTCTGCATTAATCTTTGCGAATAAGCCGTTACTTGCCTTATACTCTACAATTTTTAACAGTAATTTTACTTAATATATAATTATACTATAATTACAGTTATGGATAATCTTTCTACACCAAAGTTTACATTATGGAGCGTTTTTTATAATCTTGTTATTGCTAATTCTATAGAAACAACCCATGACTAGAATTACTTAGTATGGCAAAATGTATTATGTATTTAAGGAAAATTCATTCAATTTTTTCTTACTTATTGTTGTTACTTATTTGTACTACTACTGCTTCATTCTGTTTAGAAAACAAACGTTATTAATATCTACTACTTACGAGGTTTTTGAATACAGGGGCCCATGCCCCCTAAAGCTCATTCATCCCATAAGTACATGCGTGTTGTACAGTGATTTAAACACTGTTTTACAATGACTAATGGGCATTATTATAGCAATCAATTTATTTAGTCCACCGATTGAGATATCCTTAAGGCTCAAGTAAAAGGTAGCCAGTATTAAGTGGCGACACACACGCGATCCAATGATTTTTTGAGTCGATAAAAAAGGACGCAGCGTGTTTTTAATTTAATTTTTCATAGCCACAAATTGCGATTAATGTGTGAATTAATTTTATGCGTGTTGCGTGATGCATTTTTGCTTCTATTTTAATGTTATTAATAACGAAACCTTCACAGTAACTACTAACTTTATAAGTACAATAAGGAACCAAATCATTCAATTAATTTTGGCGAATGAATTATTGTTCTTGAACTTCCAAACTTTTAATTAATTTGATTGAATTTTCTGACCACCATTTAAAAATACATCTGCAATTTGAACATAAACCATTAATAGTGGTCTCAGAAATTACAGTTTATAGATTATTGCCTATGTCGAAACAGAGAATATTTACCGCAATGGGACGTTCTTTTTCCACCTGCCCTCAATTCAATTCAGGGTTTTTAAAGCTTTCTCAACTATGTAGAAAATGATTCGTCGTTTTTAGCTCCTTTTCTGACGTCAACTTCGTTAGTCGACTTAAAATTTTTCCTATTCCTATTTTCCGTATCTATTCTTTACCAAACTAACCCCACAGATCTACATAACAATGGCACAGATTTCCGTGGCCTATATTCATTAAGTTTGCGTGTCTTATCTACGCGACTAGCTTGTAACAGGCAATTTGAACGTAGCGTTGCGTCCGCCCCACGACACGCCTACTGGTAGGCACTATCTGATCGCTTTACGTAAGAATGATTATGTATTCCGACCTGGGGGGTTACCGCAATCTCTTATAGCAGTATTATTATAATTTTACCTGTACCGATTCCCATACAAAACAAACGAAGAACTAATAGAATAGAACTAATAGAAATAGAATAATAATACTGCTATAAGACGTTGTGGTAACCCCCCTGACTTGGTATTTTGAAGGCGACGTTACTTGGAAATGTGTGGATATAACGTTTTACTGGCTTCTAGAAAATTCGATACTGGAAGGTACTTGGTACTAGAATCGCTATTCTTTACTCTCTCTTTCCAGCTTTAATCCCAAATGGTGATGTGGTCAGTTTTCAGTGCTTTTTTTTTCCTTGTCGTCCTATTGTAGATATCATGTTCGAAAAAATCGCAATTCCCATACAATGAAAATGAATTGCTATGTTGTACGAATAGTAAAACATACATAACTGGTTGTGCTTGACAGGAAAATCTACGTGAAATTGATTATTTTTGGTAATATGAGTTAGATTAGTCCTGACTCAACCGTCCCCTTACCAGTGCTCATTCCTTTCCTTTAGAGACAGAGGCTTGGCTATGCTCCTAGCATGGCCGATGTCCATAGGTGACGGATGGAATCAATACCATACTAAAGAGCTCCGATCGGCAATGAGTAAAACGGTGCAATGACATTAAAATACTCAACGACATTCACACGGAATTCCACCATTAAGCTCCAAACTTCAAATCTGCAGGCCTAATAGTGGAGTAAGCAGCGATAGCTCAGTTGGGAATGGTATGGACTGCCGAGACAAGTGTCGGAGGTTCGAGACCAACCCCAAAATAGAGCATACACCTCTGACTTTTCTATGTTAAGTGTATTTTCATTGTGAAATATCGCTTGCTATAACGGTGAAGGAAAACATCGTGAGGAAACCTGCATACCCGAGAATTTCTTCACAGGAATTTCGAAGGTATGTGAAGTCTGCCAATCCGCATTAGGCCAGCTTGGTAGACTAAGGCCTAACCCCTCTCATTAGTAGAGGAGGCCCGTGCCCAGCAGTGGGACAGTAATATTACAGGGCTAATATTATTAATAGTGGAGTAGGTAAAGAATAACCTTTTAAGGCGTACTTGTACATTCATCAGACCAATAAAAAATACAGATGAATTGATTACTTTCTTTTTTGAAGTCGGTCGAAAAAATAGGCATGGGACGATCTTTGGAGTTAGTTCTATCGAACTCAATGAGGCTTGAAATACGGTCCACATTTGCCTAAGATCTCGGGTAAGAAATCAAGAAATTAACATAACATAACATAAGCTCACGCCTGTATCCCCGAAGGGGTAGGCAGAGGTGCACTAGCGAACGAGAACACCCACATTTCGCCGAGCTTAGTTCCGTCCCAGATGTGATAGGGGGCGAGCCTATCGCCATATCGGGCACAAATTCCAGACTCCGGGCTGATATGGAGAAATCCAATATCACTTTGCCCGACCCGAAAATCGAACCCCAGAAATTAAGAAATCAGTAGAAAATATAAGTACAATGTAAGGTTGAATAACGTTAATCGCGACCAAGTTTATATGGGACCACTCTATCGAACACAAAAAGAAACTTGAAAATCGGTCCACATTTGCCGGAGATCTCGGGTGACATAGGTACATAATACACGGACACTCGCAGAAATTAACCTAGTCCTTTTAACACTGATAGGCAGGCTACGTGTTAAACAGAATATGTAAGTACAATGTGAGGTTGAATATAGTTGATCGTGACCAAGTTTATATGGGACCCTTGAAATAAGCTCTATCGAACACAAGAAGAATTTTGAAAATCGGTCCACATTTGGCGGAGATATCGCGTAACATACCCAAAAATAAAGTCGAATTGAGGACCCCCTCCTTTTGTGGAAGTCGGTTCAAAATACAGTCGAATTGAGAAACTTCTTCTTTCTGGAAGTCGGTAGAAAACGTCATCACAAACCTCCGTTTTCCTGCACGACTTAACCATAAAATTCACAGCGCCTAAATCCAAAACGTTAAAAAGAAATAAAATAGCACATTACGCTCATGGGAACGTTGCGCGGGATCGAACCCCGGCCTCGGCGGTCCAAATTACAAGCCTGAGACGTACGTGCGTGGACACCGATTACCATTCGTGCACATTATGACATGTTCTAATAATATAGCGTAAAAGGTCAGAGTACCATTTGATTAGTCGTGTGATGACATGTTTTGGTTAGGCGTTGATGAAACACGATATTTTACACACCTCTTAGGTATAGTGAGTTGGGTGAGAACTTAGAGGTCCTAGGCTCGCATCGCAGGTCGGGCAATACCTAATAGTTTATGTTTTTTATCGTAGAGACTGGCAAACGAGAGGATGGGTCACCTGATCATAGTAAGTGATCTCCACAGCCCATAGATACCCAAGACAGGAAAATCATGGGTGCGTTGCCAACCTCAAAGGAGGGAAATAGGGATTAGGAAAGGAAGGGGAACTGGGCCACCGGAAATCTCACTCACCGAACGAAACGCGAAAGCGAGCTACCACTTTACCTCGGTTTTCTGTGAGACAGTGGTATCAAACCGGTCGAGCCGGCTCAGTCGTGGTATAGAGGTCTGTCTCTAACTGGCTCTACCACTCAAAATTATAGTTGAGCTTTCAAACAAAAGCCCGGTGTTAAAATATGTCTCTGGTATTCTCTCTTCGCAGTATGAAGAAGCATAAATAGGTCGGCATGATGCTGGTGACCGCTGATAAGTTGGTCGCTGGTTTTTTTAGACTACACTACACTTACCATCAGGTGCACTTTCCTAATAAAAATAATCACAAGCTTAAAAACTTAACGGACCGACTTCAAATTCGATCGTGACCAAATTTATATGGGACCACCCTTGAAATAAGCTATCGAACAAAAAAATAATTTTGAAAATCGGTCCACATTTGGCGGAGATATCGCGTAACATACATAAAAAATAGACGTATTGAGGACCTCCTCCTTTTTGGAAGTCAGTCGAAAAGATAAAAAAAAACTTGAATTGGCAGTAAGAATCTCGTAGAATTGTGGGTGTTCTAGCTCGCTAGTTCGCCTCTGCCTACCACTTCGGGGATACAGGCGTGGGCACATATATATATTAGTATACCCCAGTTTCCTGGAATTAATTCCCCCGTTACATTTCTAACTGGAAGTGACGTTTAATCTGATCAAATGTGGGCGTACTCCTTTGTAAAATGTACTGTTTCCGTGAGAAGTTACCGTGACGGGAGCCGGCCGTAACTAACCGCGATATATCTATGTAAAACAGACAAAATGAGTATATAAAGCCGCGTCTCCTGAACTAAATCATTATACAAAACACGTACACAAAATATGGTTTCGCAAAATTTTCATCTATGATCCATTATTCTATGAGCAGGAGACAGCGAAAATCATTGTATTGCGTATGTGTGTTTGGGTTTTGTTTTAAGAAAACATGAGCAAGAGACGCTTTTAGTATCCTGCAATACTACTTAGAACTAAGGCTTCAATGGTCTTGGTAACCTGCTTAGTAAGGACTATGAGCTCCTAAGTTCAAATCGCAAGTAGTTCAATCAGAATTCTTGTTTAGATTTTTTAAATTGTATTTGAAAAATTCACACAAGAGTTACCTTGATATAAATACCTAATTATATATATCTAACTAGTGTATTATTTCTACACATACCTCGGAAATACAAGCGTAATGGTGAAAAATATTTTGACGATTATTTTCATTTTACTTACGCTCTATGATGTATTCGAGTTCTTTGATATTACACTTAAGTTAATACTAGTAGCGACATCTAGCGGCGCTTAAGGCATTCGCTTCGAAGTGGATCACAAATCCCATAAAAAATAATAAGAAAAATCACATTGAATTGATTCCCTTAGTTAGACAGTATTATTTTTATAAATTAGATTCTTAATCATTTAAACCTTATAATTTTTAATTGGTTATTTTATTCTCGCCAATTAATTTGATTACATTAATTATAATGATTTTAGCAATTTTATATAATTTGTATGTCAATACAAATTCAATAATATTATTTTGGCGACTTTTACGTTGCCCCGAAAACTATATACTATGAATAGTGAGGTACAGAGATCTCGACATTTTAAATTCTATATAAGTATAGATAAAATTATAGTATTTTCCATTTCTATTTATTATTCAAAACATATCTAAAAGCTACAAAAGATTTAACAAAAAATATAAAATATTTTGAACACCAAGCATTTAAGATCGATATTTGCATATTTCTAATGAAATTCCTAATAAGGATCCAATGCATCTTGATTGTCATTAATATTGAAATATATTGACACTAAAATAGAGTGCAGTGAATCAAAAACAGCGGACAGAAACTCGGGATAACAGCGAGAACAATAAATTAAACATACCATAACGTAATTGGCGCGTAAATATCAGGAGAATTGAACAATAATGAGCTTCGAAATGTTCACTTATTTATAAAAGCACTTTGATACAAAGAACAAATGAACATAAGCTGTTCACTATGAGTGACGGCAATAATAATAATTATCGTTATCTTTTCTTTCTATCTGGCTGCCCTTATCCCACCTTAATGTGGGGTGCGCAACACACTTTTTCAAGCAGGTTGCAGAAAGTATTTGGCTTAGTTTTTACGACCGGCTGCCTGCCTGACGTCAACCTCGTTTGAGGTATCAAGTCTCGGTCGGGCAAATTATATTAGAGGTAGAAAATTCGCTTTGCCTAACCTGGAAATCGAACCCAGAACCTAGTGGTCCACATCATATATATGCTACCACTAGACCAAGGACTTATTATGGCCCTATGTCAACTTAAAAAAAATTGGAATTCCAGATTCAAAATCTAATTACAACGTCTATGGTCTATGAGCGTCTATGAGCTACTCCATATAAATGAGATTTCCAATTCTATATTCCTTTTAACCCGTCATAGACATGACTCCACGTATTAGTCTCTCCGATTTGAAAGTTTAACCCGTAAATACCAAATATTCCATTAGCAATATTCATAATGAGCATAAGTATAGAATCAGTGAGCGTTCCCATACAAAACTCGGACGCGAGGCCATTAAACGGGCGAGTAAAGTAGTGATTTTTTGTCGTGCCATCTCTTGACCCGCGTCTTATCCTCGGGCTAAACAGTAAATAATGATCCTGGTCTTATGTATAAATTATAAAATGAAATCATAAAGTTTATTGTTGTATCTATACGGAGCTGATGATATTTTTTGTTTTTATTATACTGTATCTTTCGTGTTGAGGTTTTATCAGAGTCTAAGATTAATAAAGACAGCTTTTAAATACGAAATCATAATTAGAAGTTGTAGTATCAAGATTCAAGTACCTACCAGTTTGAGCTAGGAGCATTGAGCATATCAATTCTCTAAGTAATAGAATGTGTTATATACTTACGTCGCGTCGTAATGACTACAATTTGCGTTCTTGAGACAGAAATCTTTTTCCATTGGGGTTGATCTTATCAATGTCTATCTGAGTAATATCAGTCTCATATTGATAGGAAAAATAATAATTCAGATTTTTTTATTTTAAATAGTAGAAGATGGATATTCTAGTATTAATATAACCGAGACAATATAACGACTATAAATCACACATTCGAAAAAAAAATATATGCAAAAATCCTGGTTTTCTGTCACATCCGGTGATAAATTCTAATAAATTTGTCAATGCTTCTAAAATGGAATATTTTTAGGCATTCAAATGGCTGACCGAATATTCGTTGTCACAGTTAAGCCAGCATTAATATAAATCACAGTTACACATGACAGTACCTTCAATGTTTTGCATAGAGGTCGTTACCGTCTATGATGGATTGCTTTCACACGATCTCTCCCGAAGGGAGCCGAGGAATGTCGAAGCGGAACGAAGATAGCCGAGTACGCCCGAGGCGATACCAACCATCGGCCGTTTTAGCTATTTAAATGAGTTGTCAATAATAAGTTGCAGATAATTTAAAATTATATTGGCTCGGACTAGTGAGCGGTCGTTAAATTGTATGTAAGAGTAATTTAATATCGCTTAATGTTTTATTAAAGGTCGCTTTACAGTTGCCTTGGTAGGATATTGAACCTAACTAGTCTATGATAATAACGTGGATTAATAAACGTGGCTAGAATAACCGGCCCAGTGGCACGGTACAATTTAAATTGTTGAAATCATTATAAAATAGATACCAGTGAATAGTAAACAGTGAATGGTATTTATAATAATAATATTAGCCCTGTAATATTACTGTCCCACTGTTGGGCACGGGCCTCCTCTGCTAATGAGAATGGTTAAGCCTTAGTGTACCACGCTGGTAAATGCGGGTTGGTAGACTTCACATACCTTCGAAATTCTTGTGGAGATATTCTCGGGTTGCAGGTTTCCTCACGATGTTTTCCTTCACCGTTACAGCAAGCGATATTTCACAATGAATACACACATAACATAGAAAAGTCAGAGGTATGTGCTCCCTTTTGGGGTTGGTCTCGAACCTCTGACACTCGTCTCGGCAGTCCGTACAATTCCCAACTGAGCTATCGCTGCTGTTTTGGTATTTATTTATAATTTTAAAATAAAAATAAATCTGCAAACAACACAAACTACAAGGGACTGTCTTAATTGAGTACAGTACTAGAATATTTTTTCTAAACGTATATGTCTGCGTCCTTATAAAATCGATCAAACAAAATTAATTTCAACAAAAAACGTACACCGAACGCAATAAAATCTTGACAATCATCTAGAGGCGAAACATTGTTCGGCGCCTTATAATAATGTCTTGGGAGACCGCCTTGAGTCCAGCGAAACCAACCAAAATACCAGGCGTGAGAAATCCAAGACGGACGAACAGTGACTCGATTTCATATGATATATTACCTTAAACGTGCCATTTAGCGCTTACGCATTCGCTCCTAAGTATAGTGGGATAAATTAGAAAAAAAATGTAAACACAACATTGTAAGAATTCGATAATTAGATTAAGTTTATAATGTGAGGGTTGGGAGGACGGCGACGGCGAGGCGTGCGTCTGCCGCCGCCCCGTGGCGCCTCAGGCGGGGTTCTTTTGACCCTATTTGTTTTTAATTACCAACCAGGACAACACTAGCCCTTTGTGCTAGCCGAAAATTGGCTCTAATTAGCGGTAGGCTGCAACTTATAAAGTTAATAAGAGCGCTAAGTTAGGAGTGGCCGTGGGTGGGTCATTTAAATTTTCTGATTATTTTCGAATTAGTTTGTAATCTGTTTAGTTTTCTTTGAAAGGATGCAAAGTTTTGGTATTGTTTTATATGTGATCAGTTGTTTAACGAGGTTAAGTTACGTAGAATGTACAATTTAATACCCTTTTATTAGGTAGATACTATATTGTGTATCCAAGAATTTATCTATCTAAAAGAATTTTAAGTTTAATTATTTACATACCAGTTATGCCATCGTCATTATCATCATCAGTCTGCAGTTATGCCATGATAATGATAAACTAAAAAATTGTTGTTGAAAAAATAGTTTTAAAAATCTTAAAATTTTTAATCACATTGATGGTATTTATTTGAAAGAAAAACGTTAATAGATATTTAGATATTACATACAAATAAAAAATTTACGAAGCAAATATATTTTTTCTCGTTTCATTTTCTTCAAAGTTATCTTCCAATCTACAGTTAAAAGAAATTCCTATGTGTTATTATGTTATCAAGTCTTTATACATTGTCCATATTACTTACACTATTAACATTTTTGTCTCACTCACCAATTTTTTCGGAATTTTTATGCATTCGAATTATCATTACTAAATACTGTATTTATACATAGCCATTGCGCTGGGGATGCCTTGCACTATATTATCGCATGCCCCAAAGATTACCGAATCATTTGGTAAATGCTTGTAATCGCCTCCGCTTGTAGGGCTACCATCCTACTAAATATGTTAGGACAAATCCACTTTTCTGAGTTACCGACCAAGTTTTGTACGGACTTTTCGATAGGACCTGTCGGAGGCGGCTATATTATTATTAATAATGTATTTTACATTAACCTTTGCTGAGGCCGGAGGCCGAGCCGCCTCTGAGGAGTAATAGAATAGTTATAGGAAAATTATAATTATTATTATTATATAATAATAAAATTCACGAAATATTTAAATCACTACTATGAAAAATCTACGAAATCTTGGAAATTTTATTTAAATCGTAATTAATAAAGCAGTTATATAAATGTTACAGCAATTAGATATTATATTGGAGTGTCCAGACTTTTTGAAAATATCCAGCTGTTAGGACTTGGAATTTCCTTTCTTTCTTGGATGTATGGTTACCCTATCCGCGGGTTAGTATCGTCATTACCCTGAATACGGCTATTATCTTTATTTTTACGTTTTATAAGTCTGAGACGTCTATGGGTTTTCTTCACCATGAGTCATGTTAAGGGTGGCTTTCTCTTTGTGTATTTTATGAGACACTTCATTGTTATGGGTACTAAATGAAAAATTCAATAATAGTAACGTTTTAACACCAATTTTTGTGACAGTACTTTAACTACAGATATAATACAAAAGCGGTTTATTGATAAAAGTACTGACTCAACAGTCAGCCTAGGTGTTGTGAGACTGTAAGACTCTTGTAGTTCCGAATACGACACAAGACTCGAATTTTATGGGACGGGGGCTCTGTGTGGTTGTTGGATGTTATTTATTAATTAAAAAAACAATACCAATTTCCTTGTTCAATACACCGTCACATTCTGTCATTTTATAGCCTATTTGTTTTTCAAATATTTTTGCCAAAATTCCATTGTTTCCAAAACGAATCGCATTTCAGAAAAATGCCTCAGACAACAAAAAAAGACCTACTTATTAACCTTTTGACTTATAATAATAATCTTGAATTTGGGTAAAATCCCACCCTACCGGCCGACCTAGCCTGAAGCAAACGGTACACACTCAGCAGCAAAGATCACTCATAATAATGTAACAAAAAATATCTTACTGCAAACATAAATAAAAAACGTTTTCCGTAGCAAAGCTGGCAATATAGCAAACTACATTGAAATTGGTTGAAAGCTGAGTTAATTCATATTTTCGAACGACTTCCAAAAAGGACAAGGTCCTCAATTCATCTGTATTTTTTTTATGTTTGTTACGCGATATCTCCGCCAAATGTGGACCGATTTTCAAAATTCTTTTTGTATTCCATAAAACCTATAGCGGTGATATTGCATAACATACATAAAAATACAGACGAATTGAGGACCTTCTCCTTTATGGAAGTCGGTCGAAAAAATCAGACCAATTCAGGAACTCTCCTTTTTGGAAGTCTGTCGATAAAATTGTTAATAAATGAGTCAATTACTGAAGACTTTCACGCTCTGCAGCTTGAGAACAAGATTCAAGCCCTAACTCCCAATGGTTGCTAAACCTTTAATACTGTAAGTGGTAAAAGTGATCGCACGCAATCCGAGCATTCGGTGCACGTGGGAAAGAGTTGAGCAGAGGCAGCCCCGGGGCACCGCGCCACGGTTGACGATGGCAACGATAAACAAAACTCTACATTAGTGGGTAGTGGGCATGAGATTAAGCTTTATACTTGATGCTGTTCTGTTTTTCGACCGACTTCCAAAAAGGAGAAGGTCCTCAATTCTCAATTCCTCAAGGTCGCGATATATTCGCCGAATGTGGACTGATCTTCAAAATTATTTTTGTGTTTAATAGTTTCTTCCAAGGTGGTCCCATATTTTATTTCAGTATAACATTTAGCATAGCATTTCTGTATATTGTGTGAAAAGCCGCAATAAATTTATTTTCTTTCTTTGATCTTCTTTGAATATAAATTTGATCACGATCGGATTTGAAGTCGGTCCGATAAGTTTTTAAACTTGTGATTATATAAAAAATTATCACAACTAAACATAAGTTTAATAATCACAATTTTAAAAACTTAACGGATCGACTACAAATCTGATTGGGACCACCCTTGAAATAAGCTTTATCGAACACAAAAAGAATTTTGAAGATCGGTCCACATTTGGCGGAGATATCGCGTAACATACATAAAAAAATACAGATGAATTGAGGACCTCCTCCTTTTTAGAAGTTGGTCGAAAACTTAACGGACTGACTTCAAAATCCGATCGTGACCAAATTGCAGTAGACAGTTACGTCTATAGACAGTTACGTATATATATAATGGGCCGGCTCGACCGGTCAGATGCCAATGTCTCACAGAAAATCGTCGTAAAGTGACATTTCATTGTCGTGCTTCGTTCGGTGAGTGAGGCTTCCGGTGCCTCAATTCCCCCTTCTTTTACCACTGCCTATTTCCCTTCTTCCTTTCTTCCTCGTTCTCCTCGTTCCTTTGGCGTAGGTGCATTTTTTGTATCATGGGTATCTATGGGCGGTGGAAATCACTTACAATCAGGTGAATCCCCTGCTCATTTCATAGTCTCTGATATAAAAAATACAACATACGACATGTTAAAATACGACACACTGTACAAGAACAAGCCCTGAGGGCGAATTCTCAAAAAAGCACGAGGTCAAAAGTCGATGAATTTATTGCCGCCGCGTCTGAGGGCCTAACCGTCGGCCTTTGGGAACATGTGCAAACCTCTAATTATTGGGATTATGGAAACATTCAGGATTCACAGGTGCTTGGTAGGTTAATAAGCATGTTTGCTCGAGGCGATAGTCGTGCTGGACCTTAATGTTTGGGTGTTACTGCGTTTGCTCGTCGTTTTTGGGTCGAATGTCTAGGAATATTGTTTTTGTTTGGGTTTTGTGATATATGAGATTTATTATATACGGTCGGACATTTTGCTAATAAATAGATTATTTATTTATACTTCATAATAATAATTGTTGTCTCCTTGGTATATAGGTGCAGCGTATATGGTTTGAGTACTAGGAGGTCCTGGGTTCCATTCCCAGGTCGGGCAAAGCTTTTTAGTCGTTAGTAGTAGTTTCAGACAGCCGGTTGTAAAAACTAAGGCAAATCATTTCTGCAACATTCTTCACAGTGTGGAGTGCACTGACCCTATATTAAAGTGGGACAAGTTCAGGTAGAAACTTCATTTTATATTACGATATGAAAACATTCAGCTAATAAAATAAATACATAATTAATTTATTTACATTTGATAATATACCTATTTTTTTGTAAATAAGGTGCAGTATTTAGGGGCTATGGAGACGGGCAAACGAGTAGCATTCTCTTTCATTTCAAATTCGAACAATTTCGAACTCGATTTATACAGAAAAAAAAATTGGAACTAATTATTTTCAAATTGCGCGAAAAGGGTCTCTTAGGCGGTTCATTTGAAGGGAAGTGATCTCCACCGCACATAGACGCACATGATACCAAAAGCATCATGGATGCGTTATTAACCTTAAAAGAGGGGAGTAGTTAGTATGAAAGGGAAAGGCAGAATTGGGCACTGGAAATCTCACTCATCGAACAGAATGCAACAGCAAGCTGCCACTTTTCATCATCAACCACCTTCAAAAAATAAAAAGGGCCTCAATTCATCTGTATTTTTTTATAAGTATATGTTAATATCTCCACCAAATGTAGACCGATTTTGAAGATTATTTTTGTGTTTGATAGAGCTTATTCCAAGGGTGATCCCATATAAATTTGGTCACCATCGGACTGAAATCGGTCCGTAAAGTTTTTAAGCTTGTGATTATTCTAGAGACAGTTGTATCAAACCGGTCGAGCCGGCACTTTCGTGCTGTAAATGTTATTGCCTACAGCGTGGCTCTACTACTTAATAAAAGATATAACTTTAGTTTAAGATGAAGAAACTAGGGATAAATGCCTCGGTGGCGTGGTGGTATTTCGGTACGACTACGGTTCTGAGGTCTCGGGTTCGATCCCCAGGTCGGGCAAAGTGATATTGGATTTTTCCATATCAGCCCGGAGTCTGGAATTTGTGCCCGATATGGCGATAGGCTCGCCCCCTATCACATCTGGGACGGAACTAAGCTCGGCGAAACGTGGGTGTACTAGTTCGCTAGTGCGCCTACCTCTTTGGGGATACAGGCGTGAGCTTATGTTATGTTATGTTATGTTATGTAAACTAGGGATAAGTCGTTCAATAACTCTGAATAAAACATTTTACTCGCTTTCCCCATTTAATGTTCTAATAACACGTGCTGTACACATTAAATTCTTTTATCTTACAAAGAAATGACCGTAAATCGGTAGTACAACCCACCTATGCCTCCAATCTCGACAATTAATCTGTACATTAATATAAAATGTCACCAAAATGTGTACAAGACTTAAGGCATTACCGCATTATGCATCTCTTTCACACCTATAATGATCATCGTTGCTAGAAAAAGACGGTGAATATGGTGTTCCTAATGGAGTTTAATTTAATTTGACAGAATAAACCACGATAATGTATGAAGATGAAAAGCGTGTGTTTTTAGGCATCGCAGGGGCATAATTTAAAAATCGTGAGACTAACATCACTGTATCTGCTTCTTAAATTAAAATAAACAACATATAAGATGGTTATGAGTAGTCTATAAAATGTAGGTAGTCCTGATTTTTCAACTTTGAGTAAATAATCATCGCCTTAGCACAAACCCAGTCATATGCAGCTAGTTATCAAATTTCATTTAGTCGCCTCCTCGGTCTAGTGGCCGCATGTATCTCCTGTGGACCGGAAGGTCCTGGGTTCGATTCCCAGGTCGAGCAAAGCAAATTGTCTAATTTAATTTGCCCGGGACTGGATCCCTCATAGGGGGTTGACGTCAGGCAGGCGGCCGGTCGAAAAAACTTAGCCAAATCCTCTCTGCAACATGCTGGAAAAAGTGTGTTGCGCCAACCCCACATTAAGGTGGGATAAGGGCAGAATCGAACCCAAAACCCAGAACCTAAGAACCGAAAAAGAAATAGTTACATGGCATACTCGTATCAAAAGGTTGGGTCAGGTATTTGTTTTTCCTCCAGAAAAATGTGTTCATACTTTCATACATTGTAGTTAACAAGCTAAAAAACGTCAATCGTAATATTTTAATGGCAACACAAAATTAAATAACGAATTCGCAACCGAAACCGTAAACGCATCTCATTCATAAAAATGGCACAAAAACATAAGGATCGATATAATAATGGGTGTTCTGCCAAAATGTATACCGCAAATAAAGGATCTCATAATTTCTAACATGACGAACGGTAAACACATTGTAATTCTATCAATGATATATAATATTATAGAGGAGCCAACTGTAGATTGTTGTAGAGAGGTAATGTCAAGCATTTTAATTCGGATGGCAATCAGGATTAGGTATTGAATTGGTTACTTAATAGGAATTGCGATGCATCCACACAAATTATTTAGTTTTCATTTACTTGATTTTTAGGACGCCAACCTTAACTACGATGAATATAATAACCAATATTAAGACTAAACAGAATAAGATTTGCCATTTAGTTTTTATTCGACGAGAAAAAAGTTAAATTTAAAATTAAATCGTATTGGATATTACGAATATGAATAAAAATCTTGTAAACACTTTTTATGACTTGTGATAATAACATAACCATTATTTATATTGAAAAGATTTGATAAATATTCCACCTCATTAGAAATTCATAATAAAGTTGTCTCTCAGCGACTATAATTTTGTAGGCATAGTTCAACACAATTATACTTCTACCAAAATAATCTATGATCTTAGACTTTTACTCATTTCCATTGGCCATATCCCAGTGGGTCGTTTCCAAAAATGACGGTATAATGATACGTTGTTTGATTAGTTAGCGGTCGTGTGGTTCAATAGAGCCGCTCAAAACCGCAGTGGCGCCGAAAATTACTCACAGCTCACTGTATCCCGTGGGTTTACCCCAATTTTTAGATGCAGTACCTTTATAATTTAATTTGTAATTATAGAACACATTATAGAGAATAGCCATTACATTACCTTTGGATGAGTCATCGATATTTTTAAGTGTAACTTGAAGTCAGAACGTGAAGTTTTATCTAAAGATGTGCTACCATTCGAAGTTCAAAATGCAATCATTCATTATTTTTATTTTTGTTTAAAGTAAAATAACAACAGTGGTCTCCCAAGCGAGTTTGCGAGATTTTTTTAGAAATAAATTATTAATATCTCAAATAATTCATATCTATCAAATTAAAATAAAAGATATGCTATAAGAGTCTATTTAGAATCATGATTTTAATTAAAAATAAATTTAAAACAGTAGTATTCTGTTTGCGATATAAAACTATAACTTTAATAATCAGTTTCGTAGTAGGAAGGAAATGACATCTATCACAACTGACATTAAGCAACCTAGACCCTTCCTTGCAATTACCAAAATTACTTAAAAACCCTCATAAATCTCACGTTCCCACCAATTTAAACGACATAAAACTGTCACAATCCATTCATTATAGAAATGAAATCGTTCATTTTGCGAACACTGACGGAAGGCACGTATGAACCGCAAAAGTGCAATTTTAAAACAAAAACCAAAGTATCATTTGTAGGTTTATTATAACTACATTTGGACCATTTAATAACTGGCCGATGCTCACATTTTGATCTTTTATAATTATACGTCGGCTTCGAGATGCGTCGATTTAATATTTTTTAACTTTACCTGGTTTTACAGCGAAGGATGGCAGGTTTTGACTGCTCTGTATTTTATGCATCAAACTATGATCTATTTAATTTGATTTTGATTTTGTAATTGTTAATAATTAAATACACGCTGTAACAATTATATAGTCATGGTTTTATTATTTCTATTTGGAAGTAAACGTCATTCTATTTTAATAAAAAGAAATTTGATCGGCAATTAACTGAAATTAAATGGTTTTGATTTTATTGTGAAATGGAATTGTTTTTATAGTGATCTTATTGAATTGATTTTACAATTTAAAGATTAATTTGATTGTCGATATTTTAAATTGTAAAATTATTAATATACAACACATATATACATATAAAAATATTGACGAAATTGCCTCTACACTAAATATGGAACGAACAAACTAGAACATTCGAATCGACGATTCTTAATTATTGTATCGAATTAGCGTACTGTATTTCTCGTGACCAAGAATATTAAGAATATCGGTGCTCAAACCACGAAGTTATTCACTAATTTATCTTTCACGACTAACTGTTATAAGGAATTAAATGATTATATGCACTTCCGTGTAAAACAATTAACATGCATTGAGGAAATTCACACTTTTTAATGTGATAATTGATCAAACCGAGAAGGTTGTTAGTAAAGGAAGTCAAAGCAAATAATCCCGGATTAGGAAGTTAGTGAAATCACGCAACGGTTTATTATAACTTAAGTTGAAAAGTTTACTTCGAAATTCGACACGCGGTGCTTCTATTCAGGTGTCCGGCAATAGTAATCTGCCATTTACTCAGCTGCTGGTTCCAGTCTCACCTAAAAACATACACACAAAATGAGCAGCCTTTTTTTTTTTACTGTTGTATTTCGGTAGGACTACCGTCCTGAGGTCTTGGGTTCGATCCCCGGGTCGGGCAAAGTGATATTGAATTTTTCCATATCAACCCGGAGTCTGGAATTTGTGCCCGATATGGCGATAGCTCGGCGAAATGTGGTTGCTAGTGCGCCTATACCTACCCCTTCGAGGATACAGGCGTGAGCTTATATAATGTTTTAAATATAGCTATTTGTACCAAATATCATAAATATAATTTCCGGATGAATAACGTGATCATTGTAATTGACACACGGTTGTTTATTACGCTCAGCTTTACGGTTCCATATTAATTTATGTATACATATTTTGGGTAAAAAAAGAAATTTTGTGGTTGTATGGATATAAAATTCCCAAATCCTTGACCATTTTGACCGTGAATGTTGATTATTTTTTATAATCATCATGTCATCAAACAAATCGTACAAAAATACCAATGTAAGACGATTAAATTTTTCGTCGTATAACTCCGTAGAAGATTAAAATAACATCCGATATACTACATTCTAGTAAGCATTTCTTGGGTCAGAGTTGTAATGGGAAAGGCAGAGGGGAAAAACGGTTCTAAAAACCAACATTGTATTTTACCTATTGCATTCACACAAACAAACTTCGCTGTTGTGTGAATGAAATAGTCACAGATTCGCGAACATTCGTTTGGTTGGTGTGTACCTGCCATTTGAAAGCCGAACTGATCTACTACACAAACTACCTAGCAGTGTGTACCATACATTAGCTATCCACAGTGGTTTTGACTTTTCATCACTGGGTGCGACTTGAGCCCTCTAATTGGCCGAAATGAGACCTATTATATCCGGTGATTTGTATGTGATTGACAGCTGCCAATCAATAGTGCGTGCGGGGGCCGCCAGGTGGCGCCCTCGCCCCGGGGAGTGTTGAAACACCGGGCATTGAAGGAAATACGATTTTAACCAACTTGAATAAAATTTCTCAATTGGTTGTATTTGAAGCTACACCTCAATATATTATTAGGTGATATGGCAGATAATATGGCCCTTACTTATAACAGTGTAACCGAGCAAGTGGTAAAATAGTCTGTCCCTTTTATTTTCGAACAATGTGACACAAGGAAAAAAGTGACAGACTATTCTTAGCCATTTGCTCAGCTAAACTGTTTTTATAAGGCCCTATGTATTATCTTTAACCTCTCATTTAAATGTTCTCATTTCATACTGGACCTTGTAAACGTTACAAGCTTTTTCAAGTCAAAATGTTTATTCACTGTTAAAATATACAAAGCGGAATTTTAATTTTACTTTTAAAAGAACATTAGGTTTATAATTAGAGACTTACTGGACTTAGGCTGAGATTAAATAGCGAACTTCGACTAAGTCTAAGTCAAAGAAACCAACTTAGTGAGGATATGGAATTTTTAAATCGAACTTTCTTCTTCTTCTTTGCTTAGTATGTTTGTCAGTCCGTTTTTCTAGTAAAACTAAGTGGAAGTTCGATTTACAAATTCAAAATGCTCACTGAGTTCGATTATTTGACTGAGACTTAGTCCAACTTCGCTCTATAGTTCCCAGCCTTAGTAAGTGAGAGGTAACTCACTAACCAACTAACAACTTCGCTCTATAGATCCCAGCCTTAGTAAGTGAGAGGTAACTCACTAACTAACTAACAACTTCGCTCTATAGATCCCAGCCTTAGTAAGTGAGAGGTAACTCACTAACTAACTAACAACTTCGCTCTATAGATCCCAGCCTTAGTAAGTGAGAGGTAACTCACTAACTAACTAACAACTTCGCTCTATAGATCCCAGCCTTAGTAAGTGAAAGGTAACTCACTAACTAACTAACAACTTCGCTCTATAGATCCCAGCCTTAGTAAGTGAGAGGTAACTCACTAACTAACTAACAACTTCGCTCTATAGATCCCAGCCTTAGTAAGTGAGAGGTAACTTACTAACTAACTAACAACTTCGCTCTATAGATCCCAGCCTTAGTAAGTGAGAGGTAACTCACTAACTAACTAACAACTTCGCTCTATAGATCCCAGCCTTAGTAAGTGAGAGGTAACTCACTAACTAACTAACAACTTCGCTCTATAGATCCCAGCCTTAGTAAGTGAGAGGTAACTCACTAACTAACTAACAACTTCGCTCTATAGATCCCAGCCTTAGTAAGTGAGAGGTAACTCACTAACTAACTAACAACTTCGCTCTATAGATCCCAGCCTTAGTAAGTGAGAGGTAACTCACTAACTAACTAACTTGTCTCACACATTTACTTCAGTACCATTTTTCGACATTACTAAAATTAAATATTTAATTCGTAACACCTTTGCTTCATAAATCATCGAAAACCTTTTGTTTCGAGGCAAAACACATCGCTTAGAGCTATAACATAAATCTTCTTCAAAGAAACGGTGCAATACCCAAACTAGTAATAAATCTTTGTGTAATTCCCCAAAAGTTTTCCAGTGGGCTACTTCAGTGATCGTTACGTTACTGCCTCGGGGTTAATGCAATCTTCATTAAATAATCTTATTGTTCCAGACATGCTATAGGTCAACGGATCAGAACGAAACGTTTAAAGTAATTTTAACTACAAAGTAGGTAGAGTTAATTTGTAGTCTATTTTTCGCTACTGAAAGATTTTAACCCATTGGAAGCGGCACATATATATGATACATAAGTGTCTCGGCCTCAGGAAGCCGAGCCGCTCGTCACTCATTGAAAAGTTATCAAAAATACAAAGTTACTCAATACCCTCTTGCTTTTCCGATCCCAATTAGAGCATCTCGAACTTCAATCCCCGGGTCGGGCAAAGCGATATTGGATTTTTCCATATCAGCGGTCAACAGATCAGGACGAAACGTTTAAAGTAATTTTAACTACAAAGTAGATAGAGTCAATTTTTGACTTAAAATTCCCCCGAAATCGAGTTAAAAACTGCGCTAATATTACATTCGATTCTAGAACTTGTCATTTGGTAATTTTTAACGTGACATTAGTGCACTTTTTAACTCGATTTCGGTGGAAGTTTAAGTCAATAAATGAAACCGAATCGAATTCAAAATCGAATCAAGTGTCAAAAGTAAGGGGACTGGTTTAGTGAAAAAAAAAATAGAAAGAAACATCATTTATTTCTGACTCGTCACAAAAAACTGGTCATATGTAATATATGATACTGAAAACAGTGTTGTGTTAAGTCATAAAAGATCCCAATATAGAATGTAGAAGTATAGTTGTTATTTATTTATTTATTTATTTATTAGGTCCTTCACAGCTGACACTTCATGACATACAATATAATATAATACTAAGCGATACGCCAATAACGAAGTACACAATATTAACATAATTTTGCAAGGAGTAGACATTATAAAAGGTATATTAGGTTTTTTTTTTTAATAATAATAATAATCTAAGAATAATATATATTATTATGTGTGTGTGTGTGTGTGTGTGTAGATGTACTAAGGCGAGTTGGAATAACTATGATGTGTGCCATAATTTGTGTGTGTCCTAATGTTATGGTCTAAGAGATCCTGTTACAACGACCTTCACTCATCTGATAACCAGACGAGATATATTTTTTAATCAAATATCAATATATTTCGATAGGCAAGCTATTTCAAAATCGAATCGACTGTCAAGAGTAGAGGGCTGATTGGAAGCGCAAGGCAACCGAAAAATAATAGTGACGAAAAATAGCAGATTCTAGCTACACCATAACGATAAAACAATGATGTTAGCCACCTAACCTAATAAAACATAGAAACAAACACATAAATCAAACGCTACAGTGAAATTTAACAATGACAGACAAAATCACTTGATTTATCGTCTCGGACGGTCTAAATTCGGCCAAATTCGACTTTAATCGTCACCCAATTGCTTTAATTGTATCAAAAAGGCCGAAATTTGGACAATTATCGGTATTTTGTAATAGTCATGGGAGTTTTGTGTTTTGAGTAAAAATTCGCCTAATACCCCAATCAGGCAGACGTTGCAATTTCCATTGACTGCTAAATTGCTGAAGCTAAGCTTCAAACATCAATCAGCGAGCAATCCACATCGATTCTCGCGAAATTCTACCTTCAATTATATCGAAGGCCAATCGATGTGCAGAGAAGGATGAAATTTGAAGTATACAACCAATTATATGAATTTACGGTATTTATATTAAAAAAAATTAAATAGTCTTATGTCCAGCAGTGGACGTCATGTGGCTGATGATGATGATGATGATATTAAAAAAGCGATAACTCATTTGGAATTCGATGGATTTCGAGACCCCAAAGCCTAATTATTGCCTAACATTGGGGGCATCTCAAGCTCGTACGATACGATTTGGAGGTCTAAATACCAACTTACTTTTTCCTAATCCCCATTCTCCCTTCCTCGGTAAGGTGCAGCTTAGCTATGCTCCTGGCATTGCCGATGTTGACGCCAGCGGTAACCACTTACATTTATTTCTTTCTACCTGCACTTGTCCCACCTGAATGTGGGGTGGGCGCACTTTTCAAGCATGTTGCAGAAAGGATTTGGTTAAGTTTTTACGACCTGCAGCCTGTCTGATATTAACTCTCTCTGAGGGATAAAACAACTTACCATCGGGCGTAATTATAAGCTAATAAAATAACACTTTCGAGTAAATTCTACATCTATATATATAAAACAAAGACGGGTTTGTTACAACACTTATAACTCGAGATGTGCTGAACCAATTTTCATGGTTTTTGATTCGTTGGATTTGTCTCCTCCCCGAATAGCAGAACACATATTAAAAATAGTCAATTTTTCAAATTTATATCTCAGACAGAAACTACTGGTTCGAATTGAAAAATTATTTTTGTGTTGGATAGCCCAATTATAGACGGTGGCTATAGGCTATATAACATCACACTATGACCAATAGAAGCGGAGCAGAAATGAAAAATTCTGATAGCGGGGAATTTTATATCTCGGAAACTACTGGTTCGATTTGAAAATTTTTTTTTGTGTTGACCGAGGGGATGAATGATGGGGTGACTAAGGGGTGACTGACGGGGTGATTGATGGGGTGACTGATGGGATGACTGACGGGGTGACCGACGTGAGGAATGACGGGGTGACTGACAGGCTGACTTATGGGGTGGCGGACGGGGTGACTGACGAGGTGGATGACGGGGAGACAGACAGGTGACAGACGGGTGACCGACGGGGTGACAGACGGGTGACAGACGGGTGACAGACGGGGTGACAGACGGGTGACAGACGGGGTGACAGACGGGTGACAGGCAGGGTGACTGATGGGGTGACAGACGGGGTGACAGACGGGATGACAGACGGGTGACAGACAGGGTGACTGATGGGGTGACTGACGGGGTGACAGACGGGTGACAGGCTGGGTGACAGACGGGATGACAGGCGGGGTGACAGACGGGATGATGGACGTGGTGACAGACGGGTGACCGACTGGGTGCCAGACAAGTTGTCAGACGGGGTGACAGGCAGTGTGACTGACGGGGTAAGAGACGGGGTGACAGACGGTTTGTTTGACAGATGGTGTGACTGACGGTGTGAGAGACGGGGTGATTGATGGAACCGCACCGAAGTCACGTACTATCTCTCGAAGTTTAGTAGAACATATCATTACCTTTTTAGAATTATTGTGCTATAGGTGCCTACGACTCACTCTTTCAACCCTCTCTCTCATACGCAGACGAAGTTGCGCGGGTCAGCTAGTATTATGTTAAATGCAACTCAAATAACACATAGAATTTATAAAAAAAAAAATTATCATTTAGAATACTTCTAAATAGAGTTATTACTACATTTATTTCCAGGTTAATAACCACTTTAAATAACCTTTTAATATTAAATATCAAAACTAACTCTTGAATATAACCTTGTGTGTAGTCATGCAATATCAAAATTAAGTTATTAATTGACACCGACCATTTCGTATCTCTATTATAAGATAATTATCTTTACCGTATTCAGATAAAACATATTTTAATTAACAATGTTTTATTTAATTTATTTGATAGAGTTATTTTATAGTAGAGTCATTTACCAAAATACGCGTAACGTAGCGCCATCGCTTTGTGACAAATGACATTTCGTAGTTCCACCGCCGCTGCCTAGATGGCGTGGTTGTCGGTATAAGTATTTATTTTGTTACTATAGCGTTCATTTATTTTAGTAGATATAATTGATTAAAATTTATATTGTTTTTGACTCTTATTGCGATAGGATCGCCCCACCCCATGAAAGGATATAAATAATTTTGTCGAAACTTGAGCGCTTTAGTTTCTCTCTGCCTACCCTTTGAGGGTACAATGGTGAACTTATGATCTTGTTTATGTTAAACAATTTATACATTTTTAAGCGCTTTTTGTCGTAGATCATCTTCACAACTTTATATCATTATAGTCCTACCCCTATTTTTGGATTGAGAATTAGACCACTAAGTAGGTAATGTTTGATGCTTACCTAGGCTTTATGTGTTATATATTTTTATAATGTTATTATCTTTACTTATTTGATGTATACACATACATAGGCTCACGCCTGTATCCCCGAAATGATAGGCAGAGGGCAACTAGCGAACTAGAACTAGAACTTTGCGAGCTCGTTTCTGTCCCAGATAATAAACGATAGGATATTGGGCACAAATTCCAGACTCCGAAATAATACTGGGAAAAACCCTATATCTCTTTGCTCGGTCCGGGGATCGAACCCGAGACCGCTCAAAAATTTGCTTATTGCAACGTCTAATCCCAAAAATATCAAATTTATCTTCACATTTAATTTTGTATGTATTTTTGATTTACAAACTGCGTCACTCACAGAACAAGGCCGGCCTATCCCAAATAGCGTTAACATGTGAACGTGTAATTATAATTAATTTTGTTTGCTACATTATTTGTGATGACGGTGTGACGAGCCCATAGGCCGCTCTCTAATATGAACATGCTATGGGGCCGTTAGTTTGGACCAAAAGTTTATGATCTTATAAATTGTTTTAATACTTAAATTCTTCATATATCAGCTGGAGTCTGGAATTTGTACCCGTTATGGCGATAGGCCCGCCCCCTAACACACACTTGGGTCGGAACAAAGCTGGGTGAAACGTGGGTATTCTTCGCTAGTGCGCCTCTGCCTACCCCTTTGGAGATACAGACGTCAGCTTATGTATGTATGTAAAATTAATACTTTTAGTCAGTTTGTTGTTTTTCAATTATTATAAAATCAATAAATATTTTGGGTAACGTATCTGATAATTATTAGTATTAGGAGGATGGCAATAATGTTCAATTTAAATTAAAAATGAGCAAAATATATAAAACTAACACTTGTATCAATTAATTTTAATGATGAATATCTTTAACTAAATCTTTTTGAATATTATTTTAACTACAGTATTGCTAAATAGCTATTCGGAACATAGCAAATCATAAACACTAATTATAACATAGTTT
This sequence comes from Clanis bilineata, assembly GCA_036417725.1. NCBI lineage: Eukaryota > Metazoa > Arthropoda > Insecta > Lepidoptera > Sphingidae > Clanis > Clanis bilineata. The sequence goes on along the minus strand of CM071139.1, from coordinate 6,065,058 downwards.
TACTGCTTCATAACAAAAGATTCAGAATACGACCATCACAACAATAACATGAAGTTATAAGCCGTGGAACTTGTAAAATATGCAAAATGGAAATGTTTTATTCTAAAAACAAATAAAGTTAATTTCTTAAGTTTACGCGAATGTTATACATTGAAATAAAACTATTTTGACGGAAATAATAATTAAAAACGTAATCGTGTTAGAATCCGTAAAAATAGTTTTATTTCAACAAATAAAGTTAGTAAGAATAAAGAAATAGTCACTAAAAGTATACCATACTGGTATTTTTTTTATGTGAGTGGTAGAGCCACGCTGTAGACAGTAACGTCTAGCACGAATGGGCCGGCTCGATCGGTTTGATACCACTGTCTCACAGAAAACCGACGTAAAGTGGCAGTTTGCTGTCGCGTTTCATTGGGTGAGTGAGATTTCCGGTGATCCATTCCCCCCTCTCTCTTCCCCAATCCCTTTTCCCTGCCTTCCATTCCCTCCTTTTAGGTTGGCAAAGTACCCATGATTCTATTTGTGTCTTGGGTGTCTATGGGCGGTGGAGATCTCTTACCATCAGGTGACCCATCTGCTCATTTGCCAGTCTCTGTTATAAAAAATATGATAATAATACCTCTAGTAAATAATAATAGGTAGTTATTTAATAATTAAAAAAATTGCGACACAATCCGTAAAAAATATTTTGACATATTTCTTGTTTCTATTTATGTGATTAATCCATTCTATCCTATTGTGTCCCACTGCTGGGCAAAGGACACCCAACTTTATATGATAATAGCTCTCGTAATATAGCTTATTAGCTAAACAAAGTTTTGGTAGCTGAACTTTGTTTACCATCAATATCATCATCATCATCATCAGCCATAGGATGTCCACTGCTGAACATAGGCCTATGTTTGCCATCATGTTTACATAATTTACTTTTATAACATTACTTTCATGATTTCTATGTAATGATGCCCCACAATCTACATGAAAGTAATTTGGCAGTGATGTTATTATACAGCTTATGTTTTTGTTTAGTTTACAAAGGTGAAAGGTTTAGTAGCCTTAGATATAAACATTGTAAAAGTAACATACCTTCCTACATTTCTTTGTTATTTGTGATGAGTACTTACCAGTGTTAGGTACCTTTATAAAACGCCATTCTTCGTAGCAAATAGGCAAATGCTGAATTATTGTTATATTTATTACCATATTAATTTTCATATACATAGATATTTGTATAATTAAATATATGTTTCCATGTCTTGTACCTGTACGCCACCACACTTGTGTCAATAAATAATTCTTTCTTTCTTTCTTTCATATTGTATCATATTCAAATTAAACAACCGGCAGTGTAAATGACTGTGACTATTTCATCTAAAGTCCTATATTCTTGCCTGGGTCATGCTATCATCTATCTCCATCTAATGAAGCTTTATTTTTAATAGGAGAATTAAAACAATGCTGTAGGATTCAATTGATTTTTCTTTCATTAAATTTTTATTTTTATAACTAGCCTCTTCTGCTTAACAACTATTTGGTGACATTTATTTACAGGAATGTATGTACATAATTACAATTATCTTAAATTAAACTTAAACTAATAATGGTCAGGATGAAGTCATAGCCATGTAATTTGGAATTGAACTTAAATTAGGTAATACTTCGCGGTAACTGCAGTTAAAACAAACTTACGTCTACAAACCATCACAATAAATAAATCTCTTAAAAACAAACATAACAATAACTAAAAACAAATCTCAGTCTTTTCTAGTTAAGATTCCAGTTTGATACAATCGATTTGGTGAATCAATAATGAATCACAACACTACTGATTACTGGGTCTTTATCAATGAAAATATGACTGCAGCCGATCCCGTTACAATGAAATAAATATAAGGAAAATCAGAAGTGCAGAGATAAAGAAAATTACTAATCAGTCCAAGAAATTTCTTTGGCAAATAAAAGATAAAACTCTCGTGGCCCAAACTAAGTAAGCTACCGGTGGCCTTAATATTAGCTATGAGAGCAAATAACTTATATTTACAAGCTTAAATCTAACAATTAAAATTATCGCTTCATAATATCTTCTATTGAGAAGCCTAATGTTCTCTTTGGAGCCTCAACAGGTGACTGATGTGGACTGACGGGAGGTTGATGCTGTGGTAGAGGAGGCGACGGCTTTTGTGAAAGATCCAGTAATGAACTTTCAGACTGACTCGTCGAGGAAACCTCTTGACAACCTTCCAGATGATCCAGGTGCTGTTTGTTCGCATCGCTGTGCGTCAACAAATGCGTCTTCAAATTCGATCTTTGGTTGAAGCTCTTGTTGCAGACTGGGCATTTGTGCGGAGATTCTTCCATGTGCAAAATTTTATGCACGGCCAATGTCCTCGACTGACAAAAGCCTTTTCCACATTCGGTACATTTAAACGGCTTCTCCTTAGAATGGATGTACCTGGAAAAATACAAAAATAAACATAAGTCCCGTGTTCGACTTTCTCCGGCGACAAAATCCCTAACGTTCTGTGTAAACAAACATCGACACCTATGTTTATGGCTCAATAGGCGACAAAATAATAAGCGCTTTGAATGAAAATCGAAGTGATTCTACATTACCGACACATTAGACGGTTAATATATACGATATAATATGAGAGAAAAAAGTCGAGTCTCGTAAAAGCGAAGAAATATAACGTGTAATTTGTTCGACGGCGGACCAAGACAGATATGGTGATCGTAAAGTACGAAACCGGTTGTCAGAGAAGCGCGTGCGGCCGCCGCCTCGCGACCCCACAAAAAGGTTTATACTTTTAATTTATTTTTTTCTCTCTTATCGTCAACAAAGCCTTAGTGAAACGATCTTAAATCACGTTGTTGGTATTAAGAAACGTCGAATTAAAATTGAAGTTTTCCCAAAATTTATTGCAGACATCAAACCAAAACGCGTCGATGGCTTGTTAGTGAAAGTGCTTTTATGTATAATAAACATGTTGAGTAAAAGTGATAAACAATTATGGGCACTGTAATTGTGGACATGAAATATTAACTTACCTATGATCTCTGAGGTGGTCTTGTCTTCTGAAGGCCTTCCCGCAGATGTCGCAGGAGTAGGGACGTTCGTCGGTATGAGTCCTTTCGTGAATGAGAAGATTGTATGACTTGGTGAACTGGCGATTGCAGTACTTGCAGATAAACTGTTTCTTCGGCCTGCCTCCTGGCACGCCGGGTGCCCTCATGGGCGGTGGGTTCCTTCCTGGCATTCTTTGAGCCATAACTCCAGGATACCTCAGGGAATGGTGGTACAACGCTGCGTTTCTGATCCACTGGTTGACGATCATCGCGTGGTACGGCGCTGAGGGCGGTAAGGTTGCCACTTGTGCCTGCACATACGCCGACATGGCGGGGTGTGTGTAGGGCTTCTCGTATGGGTACGGTGTTTGCATGGGGCGAGTGTATGCGGGGTAGTGCTGGGGCGCGGGAGCCCACGCGGGCTGGTGGCGGGAGATGACGACGGCGGGGGGCGTGTCGTCTGTGGGCGTGTGCGGTGGCGTCGGCAGCGGAGGTGATGGACGCTCCAGCTTCACCAGAGCCTCTATGGGAAAGTCTGGTGGGTAACCTGTGGACAGAGTGATGGGATACTTAGCAAAAATCTATTACCACTAAATCTAAGTAGTTGACAAAAGTAAGTTTAATAAAAGTAGATTGAATTTGCATACTAATTCAAAAGTAAATTACGTTATTGTCTAGGTCCTTGTAAAGAATCCATGTATGATATTCTAAAAAATCTATTTTATTCTGTTGGTTTAACTTTATAATATCATTATGATTAGCTATGTAAAGTGTTTATATTAATAATGCTTAAATATACAAAATCAGTTAATGATGCAAAAAGCAAAAACAAAAAAGAAAAAGAAAAAAATGAGAATCACTATTCAAACTAACACTGGTATCAATATTATTTATCAAAACATTGCACAAAAACACTGTCTGCTAAAAAACAAACTCACTATGATTATGTTCGACGTGTTCGTCTTCTTCCTCAATATTGATGTCGTCGGAACTGTCAACACTGTACGGCTTGTCTTCCATTTCCACAAACACAACACAACACTGGTGTCACTGTACCTCGACACAAACCGGTTAACTGACAACCAGCTTGCGAGAGCGCGCGGACGATTCTGAGCGTGTGTGCGTACCTTATCTCGGAGTACGCTTGCGCGGCGGTAAGGGGGGGACATCAAAAGCGCCGCGGTTACCGGCGCCCCCGTCGGCTCCCGATATAGACACGCGCCTCCCACTAGGCGGGGCCTACCTTCGCCTTCCGAATCGATCGGCAACGGTCGCGAATTGCCCCAACCGTCTCTCGCTTCACCGTTACTAGGTTCCATCTTCTATGAAACGTTGTTTGTTTAAGGACTTTGTCGTAATAAGTTTGTTACGTTTGTATCGTTCTCAAATTGTGTCGCTGCAATGCAAATTTTTGGTGACACAAGACCCGCCGCGGCTATTAGATGAAATTGCTCTCATAATTCAGTTTCGTAGGCAAGTCTTTGTGCTTTGTATGATGTGCTTTTGTTCGCTTTGTTATTTGAGTCTATTTAGAATGTACATGACTATCGCTTTAGAAGTGAGGGTGAAAGTGACATCACTTTCAGAGTTAAATTATTGACACATAACTCAATGACTCCATGCAATTAGTATTTTGAATAATAGTATACCTACAAAAGGGGTATGGTAAAATGAACTTTAAGAACTAAGTGATACGGTGTATTAAGTAATTGTAACCCCAAACAAGGATTTGTAGAGCAACATGAGTTTTTGCGATGCTCTCTATTCTATTAATTTGTACTACATGGCTGTCTATTATTATAGACTGGATAAAAAAAGTAACATTCTACATCGGTTTTATGAAGACTCATCAATGGCAATATTAAATAAACGTCTGTCAAAACTCATGTCAACACAAAATTATGTTGTTCGATGCGGTTGAGAGTTTGACACATTTGCCAAATTATTCGATCTAAAGTTAAATTGAACTGCCTTTCAGTAACCGAGGGTAAGGCAAGTATTACTTCTCAATATTTCGGAACTTTCGGCTTTCGGCTTTGACCAAACGAACAAAGTGCTAGCTAGCAATCTAAGATAGGTAATAAACATTTCTATCGTAGATAGAATTTCCAGACTCAATCAATTATAAATCTAGCTCCATCAATCACTAATACTAGCTGTATGGATTCTGTAAGTTGATTGTATTCTATATTGTGTCTTAAATAAATATGGAAATGAAAAACTTATGGACTCTACCCATAAAATATTAGTAATGAAATGAAATCAGCGCTATCGGTAATCTTTTAAAATTATCGATTTCGTAAAACTAAACGCCCATGGTCTTCGTATAAATATTTAATATTTACACGACCTTTCAACAAATTATGGCAATAACAAATCATTGTTTTTAGAAGCCAACATTAATGTAATTATTTATAATCAAGTTAATAGATTTAAATAAGAAAATTTCAAAATTATGTTGGAAAGATCCTCCTTATTTTTTACCCGAATGACTTTATTCTTTGCCCGAATGGATGGCGAGCACTGTTCTCGCAGTGAATATCTTGGCTTGTCCAATGTCTAGGCAAAGCCCTTGATCGTGTTAGCTTGGTTGATTATTATGCTGAATCTTCATACCACGGTGACTGCCTCGGTGGCGTGGTGGTATTTCGGTACGACTACGGACTACGGGTTCGATCCCCGGGTCGGGCAAAGTGATATTGGATTTTTACATATCAGCCCGGAGTCTGGAATTTGTGCCCGAAAAGGCGATAGGCTCGCCACCTATGACATCTGGGACGGAACTAAGCTCGGCGAAACGTGGGTGTACAATTTCGCTAGTGCGCCTCTGCCTACCCCTTCGGGGATACAGACATGAGCTTATGTTATGTTATGTTATCTTCATACCAGCAGAGTCCTTCAACCGTTGAGGGATATAATGGGTCTTGTTTTAAAATAATCAACGCATAACTTACAATAGTGTTAGTTAACTTTCACTATAAAACTATTTTACGTAGACAATAGTGCTTATTTTTGACAACCTCCGTGGCGCAGAGGACGAGTAGACGTAAACCGAGAAACCGCGGGTTCGATCCCCGCACCGAGACAAATGTTTGTGTGGCCTACAGACATTTGTTTCGGGTCTGAGTGTTGTGAGACCGAAAGTCCCTCGTAGTTCTTGAGACCCACCACACAAGCCTCAATCTTAGTGTGGGTTAGGACTATGTATGTGACTGTTGGGTGTAATTTAATTATTTAAGTATCGTTACTCAACTTTAACGTCTACTTACATTGTTCTTCGCCGTAAAATTTTGACAGATAAAGCGACCTTAAATGACATAACACGACCTCAAATAGTTGCGTATTCGGTGGTAGGACATGTCTCTTGATATTTATATATTGTACTTACCACGAAATTCAAGTCTGAATAATGATGCTGTGCGGTTTCAAAATAAAAATTAAATGCTTGTCAAGTTTCATGTAATTAAAACAAAATACAACCGATAAATTGTATATATTTAATAAATGATTTGCTAAATCTAAATAAACGTTTGATCATAATCATATTTTTAATTAATTAATTGAATCATGACAAATCAATCGTGTCACATTCCATTAAATCATTTATGTAAAGTACTTTCTTATTATAATTTTATTAAAACGAATAACATCGACATTCCAATTATTCAGAGACATTTTAATTAATTACCGTCAGCGCGAAAGTAACTAAGTTTTATAAGAAGCAATTTACATTCGTAATTAAGTACTTAATTAAGTATGTTATTAATTATAATAATAATTTATTATAAATTAATTCAATTTGTATCGGACATGGTTATTTATATTGATTGTAATGAACAGCCCAATGTATAAGTTTAGGATATTTCTTTTTTATTTATCGAAGGCTCATTTATAATTAAACCAACGATGTATTAGTATGATGAATGTATGTAGGTGTCACAGTTGTATTTAAAATTGAGTCAGTTTTGTCATAAATCGTCTACAAATTCATGGCGATTAAACTTACATAAGCTCGCGCTTGTATCTCTAAAGTGGTAGGCAAAGATGAGTTGATATTATTTTCGTCTCTTCATGTTGTAGGGAGCGAGCCCATCGCCAAACAGAGCATAAATTTCAACCCGGACACAAATCATGTCTTTTCAATTGACAAACTAAACAAAATGTGATTGCCCAACTGGAGATTTCAACCCAGGTACACGGTTCTCAGTCTACGTCGCCACTAGACCAAGAAGGTGAAACTAATCTTTCAAATTACATGCATAATCTTTATGCCAGCGAAAGCCAGTTGAAACAATATTTAACAGGATGTCATTACACTACGGTCATATGAAATTCATAACAGTCGCATTTGTATACGTATGGCCAGTTTCGGTGCGGGCAAACATCGGTCAGGTGGGCTCGCGACACACGACACGCGGCGGCACCCTTTGTACCGCCATCAAAAGTGCCGACTCAAACACTACCATCCATACTTCATAAACGCCATGACTGTACATCCATTCAACTTCCAACCTTGTTAATAGCGTTTAGAATTCTAATTTGATTGGGTTGTGAAGTTGTGGTTACATCTATCTGGAGTTAAGAGTTAGGTTAGCCGGCTGCGTCACTAGACACCTTGTTGAGTCTGGAAATCTGCTTGTAGCTTTAATGTCAGTTGGGCAATGATTGTGTGAACGAATGCCAATGTGTAAAGTGACGAGTGACAAAGGTATAGGCGATAAGTGTTACTTAGAAAACGTCTGTGGAGGTCACGGAAATCGTGTGTTAATTTTACTTGTACCGATTCCCATACAAAACAAACGAAGAACGATTATAATAATACTGCTATAAGAGGTCGTTGTAACCCTGCTGATTTACTCACAAGTTTGGGCTCATTCTAGCACGTTGCAGCATTTTAAGCTGAGGTGGGACGTTTTGCGGCCTCACACAACAGTAGCCCGAGCACAAAAAACTAATGTAAATGTAAATGTATTCAAGTTCGCTGCGCACTGATGACGTTTGGTTAATATTTCACACAAATTTCATAGACGCGCATCGAGTTCGAATACATTTACGGTTGTCAGAAATGTTTCTGCTCAGGCCGCTGATCTTTAGGCACAATTTACTTACGGCCGGTTTCAATAAACAACCTCAGTTCGAATGTGCAGATAGATTACAAAAATTAGCGAATAAGAACACAGTTTAAACATGACTCCTTCAAATGACTTGATTTGATTGGTTCATAATCACGATCTATATGCACTCTAAACTGAGATCGTTTATTGAAACCGGCCGTTAGTATACCTGTTGTTATCTAGTTTCATTTGACTATTTGACTATTTGACTACTGAAAATCAGCGTTGTGTTGTGGTTCCCACCATAGCACAGGATTATACTGAGTAGTCACCTACCTGTCGCAGCCACGGCGTGCAGCTTGTTTTCTATTCTTTTCTTTTATATTACAGTACGTAAGAAAATAATGTACGTCGTGGTTTTTTGTGACTAATAAATGTGATTTTCTTTCTTTCTTCTTATTTGTTTTGTATTAGACTAATCTAGTATAATTAAGTAAATTAGCCATTGTTTCTATTATGTGTTGGTATGAGATGCCGCAATAAACTTTTCTTTCTTTCTTTCATTCACTATAACCATACGAACGCGTAACAGTCGCGTCGCGTTTATAATGAAATCTGTGAGGAAAAATGTTCTTTATGTCATCATCGTTAAGTGTATATTACATTACCGAGATAAAGAGAATCAGGCTCCAAGAAAGTGTGCTGTTCGGTCTTATTCTTGTTAGTTCTCGATGCGGGATTCGGTAACGAGACCTTAGTTCCGAGGTCCGATTTTTTAACGTGAACTTCGCTTCATCGAGCGTCTTCTGTCATTTTATTCATCTATAAAAAAATAAATCCTTTATTCATCAATATAATATACCCAAGATGCACAGTTCTTTGCAAATATCCTCCTAAAAAGTGGTCTCAGGAATGAAACAAAGAAAAAGATCGTAAGTTCTAATTAAATCAACACAAATATAACCCTATGCATGTGTTATAAAGTAGCTTTTTAAACAAAATGATCAAGCGTTCTTAAATTTGAATTTCGAAATTTAGAATTCTATCGACGTCCGACTGCAGGCAAAAGAAGTGCTTAAGCACTTCTTTGCTGTCCCATTTTCCGACCGTCAACTGTGCATATAGGTAAATAATAAGGCATCGATACCTTTATTACATTAAGTAAAAGTATTGGAAACTGGCTGTCGCCCGCGACTTCGTTCGACACTTTTTCAAGCATGTTGCAGAGAGAATTTAGCTTAGTTTTTACGCCAGGTAATTGATGAGTATGACATATAGGTATTTTTATATTTTATTATTTGACAATCTTTATGATCAGATGCGTTGTTGAAAATCCCCGGGTGACGTATGCCGTCCACTATAAACGCTAAATCCTAGCGATCCGTAAATTAGCACCTTACTTACAAAAACATTTTCGCTTATCTTTTAGCTAAGAATAGCCTGTCACCTTTTTCCTTGCTTTACATTGTTTAAAAATGAAAGAGACAACCTATGGTTAAAGATAAGCAACGCTGAAATAATTTTATAAGTAAGGGGCCAGGTGTAACTTATATCGAGGGTATCAGAAAATACGAGAGACTTTCGGTCTCACAACACCAAAACCCGAAACAAATACCTATGGGCCACACAGCCATTTGTCTCGGTGCGGGAATCGAACCTGCGACCTCACGTTTCACAGACACGACTCGCCCGCTGCACCACGAAGGCAGTATTGTCTACAACATTAAGTTTAATCGACATCCTCCATGGCATAGCGGGCGAGTAGCCGGCTATGAAGCGAGAAGTCATTGCTTCGATGACTGCACCGAGGCAAATGTTGATGTGATCCACATGATTTGATTTGGGTCTGGGTGTTGTGGATCCGTAAGTCCCTCGTAGCTTCTAATACATACATACATACATAAGCTCACGCCTGTATCCCCGAAGGGGTAGGCAGAGGCGCACTAGCGAACTAGAGCACCCATATTTCGCCGAGCTTAGTTCCGTCGCAGATGTGATAGGGGGCGAGCCTATCGCCATATCGGGCACAAATTCCAGACTCCGGGCTGATATGGAAAAATCCAATATCACTTTGCCCGACCCGGGATCGAACCCGAGACCTCAGAACCGTAGTCATACTGAAATACCACCACGCCACCGAGGCAGTCTAATACCCATGATATATATAGATAACACAACTAACGCATATTGTGTAAGCCTAACTTAAGCTGCCTGACTGCCTCGGTGGCGTAGTTGTATTTCGGAATAACTAGCATCCTGAGGGCTCGGGTTCGATCCCCGGGTCGCACAAAGTGATATTGGATTTTTCCATATCAGCCCGGAGTCTGGAATTGGAGTGGAGTGGAGTCGGAATTTGGAATGGAATGGAGTCGCCCCCTATCACTAAGGAACTAAGCTCGGCGAAATGTGGGTGTTCTAGTTCGCTAGTGCACCTCTGCCTACCCCTTCGGATATAAAGGCATGAGCTTGTTGTGTTATGTGTAACTTAAGCTACTTAAGTCTAGCTTAAGCCTATTCACAGTTTGTGACTTGACTATATTCTGTGGCTATCAGAAACTACAGACCTACCCAAACCTGAAACAAATAAGTCTCAAACGGAGATCGAACCCGCGACCATCCCTCAGCTACGCCACGAAAGCTGTCGAATCCTCAGAGAAAAGATGGAAAAAGATACATTTGAAACTTGAAATATAGAAGAACTATGATATAAGTATTTTTTTAAGTCAGTCAAGTCACAGTTACACTGGATTTTACAGTATCAGCCCTGAGTCCTGAGGTCTTGGGTTCGATTCCCGGATCCGGCAAAATAATGTTGGGTTTTCTATTCAGTATCAACACGAAGTCTGGAATTTGTGTACGATTTGGGGATAGGCTCGCCCCATATCACATCTGGGTTGTCGAAAAGTGGGTGTTCTAGTTCGCTAGTGCGCTCTGCCTACCTCTTCGGGGATACAGGCGTGAGCTTATGTTTTAAGTCAAATAAAATTTATTAATATGAGCTTTATTTGTAAAAAGGTTCTTAAAAACAATGGGCCTTACTTATAAAAATATTTAAGCGCTGCTTATCTTTAACCATAGGCTGTCCCATTCATTTTTAAAAATATAACGCAAGCAAAAAAGTGACAGGCTATTCTTAGCGAAAAGATAAACGAAAATGTTTCTATATAAGGCCCAAAATCATTATCAATATTAAACTCATTTTGAATCGCCCATACATACGAAGTACGAGCATCAAAGTGCCAGTTAGCATGTTAAAGTACGTTGTCGATATGATCTTAACGAGTTTGCTTTACAAAGGGTTCGCCGTTAACAGTGTTAAGATCGTATTAATGTTTAAAACATACTCATTTGAATTCTTTGTTTGAGAGCAGGGTTAAAGTACCGCACGTATGGTTATAAGGTCCTATATGAAACGTCTCTTGCATTAAAAAATTACACAAGACACCTACCTTGCCTTTTATCTGGGGAACATTTCGTCTGCAACGTAGACTGCTTTATTTACCTAATTTGTTCTACAATTATTTTGTTTGTAATGCGTAGTTACCTTTTTTTTCTTTTTCTTTTTTGTAATCTATTCTAATATTTGGGTTCTATGTATCCTAGTAATAGTGCGCTTTTTTGTCTTGTGAGACTATGTATAATTTAGTGTCATCTGGTACTCATTAATCAGTTACATTGTTATTGTAAACCAGGTACCAGCAGAATTACCAGCGCTTTGTTCTTATTGGACAAAGCACATAGCTGAGCTGGGGCCTGATTGTGGCTACAATGTATCAAATCAAATCAAATCAAATCAAATCAAATCAAATCAAATCATTTATTTATTTGTAAACATAGGTCATCGTATCGACTTATAATTTACATGTCTTTCCAATGTATATTGTTATATTACTTACCTACTGTGTTCTGAATTGTGTATGTGTATGTGTATGTAGCCAAAATAAACTTTTTTATCTATCTATCTATCTATCTATCTATCTATCTATCTACATAAAACATGCTATTTCTAAAATTTTTGTCTATGGTGCAATGTTATATTTGTCGCCTCCTTGGTCTAGTGGCAACACATATGGGCTGTGGACCGGGAGGTCATGGGTTTGATTTCCAGGTCGGGCAAAGCGAATTTTCTAATTTAATTTGCCCGGGACTGGATCCCCTAGAGAGGTTGACGTCAGGCAGGCAGCCGGTCGTAAAAACTTAGCTAAATCATTTCTGCAACATAGTTAAAAAAGTTTGTTGCGCCGACCCCACATTAAGGTGGGATAAGGGCAGGTAGAAAGAAAGAAAGAAAGTGCAATGTTATATGAGCAGGGGATAATGAAACAAAACCTTGTTTTGTGTAGGTGTTCATAGTTTTACTTTTAGGCCTGACTTTTGACCCGTGACCACGAAGGCTGCAAAGCCTCCGAAATAGAATCCGTATAAAATAATTTTGTTTCAAATCTTACACATACATACATACACATAAGCTCACGCTGTATCCCCGAAGGGGTAGGCAGAGGTGCACTAGCGAACTAGAACACCCACATTTCGCCGAGCTTAGTTCCGTCCCAGATGTGATAGGGGGCGAGCCTGTCGCCATATCGGGCACAAATTCCAGACTCCGGGCTAATATGGAAATATCCAATATCACTTTGCCCGACCCGGGGATCGAACCCGAAACCACAGGACGGTAGTCATACCGAAATACAACTACGCCACCGAGGCAGTCAAATCTTACACCTTTTAAATAAATGATTTAAACGAGGAAGTCATTTATTTTAAAAGAAGAAGAACAATAAATACACCCAACAGTCACACACCTAGTCCTGACCCCACACTAGGTACAACCTGTATCGTGGGTGTCAGACTATGAGAGACTTTCGGTCTCACAACACCCAGACTTGAAACAAATATCTGTGGGCCACACAAACATTTGTCTCAATGCTGGAATCGAATCCGCAGCCTCTCGCTTCACAGCCGGCTACTCGCCCGCTGCGCCACGGAGGCAGTCAAATAAATAAATTAACATTATTATATCCTAAACGATAAATACTATAAGAAATTAGATTCAAATGATTCCACGTTGCAAAATACATAAACTATGCGCGGAAACTAATTTTATCAGATTTCTCGTCATAAAAACTTGAGTGATAGAGCCACGCTGTAGACATTAACGTCTACAGCACGAATGGGCCGGCTCGACCGGTTGGAGACTACTGACTCACAGAAAACCAACGTAAGTAACAGCTTGCTGTCGCGTTTCGTTCGGTGAGTGAGATTTCCGGTGGCCCATTCCCCCCTCGCTTTCCCAATCCCTATTCCCTCTCCTTCTATTCCCTACTTTTAGGTTGGCAACGCACCCATGATTCTTTTTGTGTCTTGGGTGTCTATGGGCGGTGGAGATCACTTACCATCAGGTGACCCATCTGCTCATTTGCCAGTAACTGCTATAAAAAAACACCTAACTCTTATAAAAATATATAATTTAAACAAATACACAAAGCGTTTAATCAGTTTACTCAACAATTAGGTTTGGACGTACCGAATATAAAACGAGAACAATCCAAATCAAACAGACCGTGAAGAAGTGTATGGCATATAAAAACGCGTCACATAATACCCGCAATATACTTCTTAATTTACTTAGATAAAACTAATATACTGAATGATCTGCCACGTTGGCAAGATCCACGTTGATAATACGTTACAGACGTCTTGTCTGGGATAAAGATAATCACAGGTTTAAAAACTTAACGGACCGACTTCAAATCCGATCGTAACAAAATTCGGGACCACCCTTGAAATAAGCTCTATCGAACACAAAAAGAATTTTGAAAATCGGTCCACATTTGGCGGAGATATCGCGTAACATACATAAAAAACAGACGAATTGAGGACCTTCTCCTTTATGGAATTTGGACGGTAATGTGCTATTTGTGAAAGAATTACCAAAATTATCCGCCGAGTGCCGTACACTTAAGATCGCCTTATGTTGTTTAAGGCCGACTTATCTGTTAAAATTGTATAGCGAAAATTAATGTAAGAAGCCGTTTAAATTTAGCGTTTGACCATTCGGGCGTATCATTTAGATCCTAATATTATTCTCTGCCTCGGTGGCGTGATGGTATTATGGACTATCGTCCTGAGGTCTCAGGTATTAAGGCTGAGGAGATCTATAGAGCGAACTTCAACTAAGTCTAAGTCGCAGAAACGAACTCGGTGAGGATTTGTAATTTGTAAATCCAACTTCAACTTAGTCCGAGTCATTTTTACAAGAAAAACAAACTGACAGACAGACTAGGCAAAGATTTTCTTGTAAAAAATGACTCTGACTAAGTCAAAGTTCCATCTAAAAATTCCAAATCCTCACCGAGTTAGTTTTTTCGACTTAGACTTAGTTAAAGTTCACTCTATAGATCTCAGCCTTATACTATATATAACATAACATAAGCTCACGCCTGTATCCCCGAAGGAGTAGGCAGAGCAGCACTAGCAAACTAGAACTAACACATTTCGCCGAGCTTAGTTCCGTCCCAGGGGTGATAGGGGACGAGCCAATCGCCACATCAGGCACAAATTCCAGACTCCGGGCTGATATGGAAAAATCTAATACCACTTTGCCCGACGCGGGAATTGAACCCGACACCTCATGAGGATAGTCGTACCGAAATACAACCACGCCACCGAGGCAGTCAACTAAATGACATAGACTATATTACGTATATGGTCAAAATTATACAAACGCTACAAAAACTGATTTTTTTATAATATCTCATTTGATTCTATCCACTGCTACATAACATGTAAACATAATAATAATATAAGATGAAAACAACTAGATAATCGTCAAAGCGACTACTAATTGTGGGTTATAATGGCAGATAATAACAGTCCAAGATCATAAAACATTATCCGTGTACACATGCCGAATTCCTAATTAACAGGATTACGCTAGTAAAACACGTCACATGCATTTTCATTATAGCCTTATGGAAAGATATCATGATGAAATAGCAAATAATAAAATAGTTTTTAGACTGCCTCGGTGGCGTAGTTGTATTTCGATACGAATACCGTCCTGAGGTCTCGGGTTCGATCCCGGGTCGGGCAAAGTGATATTGGAATTTTCGATATCAGCCCGGAGTCTGGAATATGTGCCCGAAATGGCGATAGGCTCGCTTCCTATCACATCTGGGACGGAACTAAGCTCGGCGAAATATGGGTGTTCTAGTTGGGTAGTGCGCCTTTTTCTACCCCTTTGGGGATACAGGCGTGAGCTTATGGTAAAATAGTTTTACATCCTATTTCTATATGATGAAATTGTCACTCAACAGAGCTTTGATTTTAACATAACTGTCACTAAAATTTGATCGTTTGATCACGTGTTCATCAACTAATCTTTGTCTTAACATGAGATCTGACAGATGTTTAGTCAATTCTGACATTGATCGCCCGATCAGAAAAAATCTGACAATCGTAAATGTATATGAGCTCAATGCGCGTCTATGAAATTTATATGAAATATTGATCAAATGTCATCAGTACGCAGCGAGTTTACATTTACATTAGTTTTTCGTGCTCGGGCTACTGGATGTGGGGCGTTAGAATTTAATTAACGTACATTTGCAGACAAGTTTAGTCAAAAATAGTTTGGTTATGCCAGAAAAAGAAGTCCAGGTTGATTTCCATAACTTGAAATCGTAAAAATTTACACACGAAATTCCTATATGGACAAAATTGGTTGATGCCAAAATAACCTATGAATGAATTGCACACAAGTTACACAGCTTAGTCACTAAGCACACAATCAAAGCAATCGACCCAATTTCCTTTGCCTAAAAGCGCCGACAATTGCAACGCACCAAAACAATAGCACAAAGGGCCGACAGCCGTCGTAAACATATTAAATTATTGTTTACAATAGATATAATAGCATTAGAACGCCTTAACTGCCACCGTTCCTTTTGAGACGCCGACTACCTGACTTACTTTTGCTTTAGTTTTGACCTTATCAGGAAGACAATGTATGCCAATATTACCTATTCATGATAAGGGATTGTCTAGGAAGTGCTAAAAAATACACTGATTACAAAAGTTGTAAAATGTTTAGAACAAAAGTATGGAAGTGTTCAAGGTCTAAAATGATGTGTTAACATACAAAGCGTTTATGGCTTATTATATTTACGCGTAGACTCTATTCAATTACTTAGTCTTGGTATGAACATGTTATGAAAAGAGAAGAGATACTTACTATACGTGGATACGAGATACGTACCTTACTATTGAGTGGTAGAGTCACGCTGTAGACAGTTACATCTACAGCACGAATGGGCCGGCTCGACCGGTTTGATACCACTGTCTCACAGAAAACCGACGTAAAGTGGCAGCTTGCTGTCGCGTTTCGTTCGGTGAGTGAGATTTCCGGTGGCCCACTTCCCCCCTTCCTTTTCTAATCTCTTTTTCCCTCCCCTTCCATTTCCTCCTTTTAGGTTGGCAACGCACCCATGATTCCTTTTGTGTCTTGGGTGTCTATGGGCGGTGGAGATCACTTACCATCAGGTCACCCATCTGCTCGTGTGCCAGTCTCTGCTAATAAAATAAAAACGTGGGTAAGAAAGTGACGAATATAAGGCTGAGATCTATAGAGCGAACTTCGACTAAGTCCAAGTCAAGTAACGAACTCAGTGAGGATTTTGACTTAGTTCGAGTCATTTTTTACAAAAAAATATTTGCTTAGTCTGTCTGTTAGTCTATTTTTCATGTAAAAAATGACTCGAACTAAATCAAAGTTCGATTTACAATCCCAAATTCTCACTGAGTTCGTTACTTTGACTTAGACTTAGTCGAAGTTCGTTCTAAAGATCTCAGCCCGAAAGTTGATGGATGGAAAGATAGAGAAAGACCAAAGCAAAGAGATTTAATATTACTAACTATAGAGGGGTTATCAAGCAAGTTTCTAATAAAAAAAAATTACCTCAAACTTCAGTACCACCGTCAACTACTTATTACAATGCGAGGGCGATTATTATAATTTACACCCTAGAATATTTTGTGAATGGTCAAGAATCACGTAAGATAACTTTATTCTCTCAATATTATTTCGCTGGCTGACCTGGCGCGCGTATATTTCAAATAAGCTGAGCGACTTATGACCACTAGGTCATAACTTTTAGATCACAATTTTGTGCTGTTGTCCTCTCTATACACTGTTGAATGTCTTTGGACCACAGAAAAGGTCGATGGGGTGTGTAAGGGAGGACATTAAAGAAAAGGGGTAAATGGTGGGATGACGGCTGATAGGCATGTATGTATGGCAGTCGAAGACATGTTGCGCCGTCATTGTCTAGAAAGTGCTAAAAATGCTTTCATTACCAAAGTTGTAAATTGTTTAGAATAAAAGTATGGAATTGTTCAAGGTCTATGCTGTGTTAACATACAAAGAGTTTATGGCTTGTTATGTTTACGCGTACACTCTATTCCATTTCCTAGTCGGTCAATTAGGCTATTTTTTCTAGTTTTTGTACCGTCCCCCCCCCCCCTATATAAGAAAAAATAAGTATAGGCCGACTTCGTCTCCCTTGTTTAAGTAAGAATCTAAAGACAAAACTTTCATCATCCGAGCGCACTCGCACTGCAGTCTGCGCTTTTTCAAAGTGTAATCTGGACTTTGAGTATTCCCTCCCCTCTTGTAAGAAAAAATAAGACATGTCGACCCCTTCTTCCGCCCTAAATCGACTTACGTAATAGATAAATGACTACAGATTCATACGTGGGTAAGAAAGTGATGAATATGAATGTTGAAGGATGGAGAGGTAGAGAAAGACCAAAGAAAAGGGGTCGATGGGGTGTGTAAGCGAGGATATAAAAGAAAAAGGGGTAAATGACGGGATAACGGCTGATAGGCATGTTTGTAAGTCGAACACATGTCGCGCCATCAAAAAATTAGGACAAACGGTAGGATGATGATACCATTCAATTTTGCAAATTCCATTGGCGGTAATCGAATTTCACAACACAAAACGTATGTCTAGTATCAATAATGCACAACCATCATAAACTGAACAGTAGTTATCAGAACCATTTATTTTATAACGTGTACTAGAAAAATTACCCAATATTATAGGTATAATATAATTTACGTGTTTATAGAGGTTACCGTTTTAATAGATGTATAGTATAGATACGGACTTAAGTAGAGAGTAAGAGAAAAAATCGACTGCCCCGTTCCAAAACCTAGTAAGGAATTAAAACTAAATTTTACAGGAGAGCACATAATTGCAAATAAATCAGACTATGGCAAGTATTTATGTTAGGTAAAAAATGCTAAATGATAAACACATAGGCTGAGGTCTATTGAACTAACTTCGACTAAGTCTGAATCAAAGAAACGGACTCAGTGACGATTTGGAATTTTTAAATCGAACTTTTATTTAGTCTGAGCCAATTTTACAAGAAAAACAGACTAATCTAAGATTTTCTGGTAAAAATGACTCGGACTAAGTCAAAATTCGATTTAAAAACTGCCACTGAGTCCGTTTCTTTGACTCAGACTTAGTCGACGTTCGCTCTATAGATCTCAGCCATAGTACTAGAGGCCAAACTATTAGAGAGAAAAAATATATGTGTATATTACACATTTAAAACCCATTAATATCTTTGATAATTGACACAACATAAGGTTCATGTAGCAATTAGTTTAATAACATATATTTATTATATTTGGCCATTTTAAAACTTAGACTGTCTCAGTGGCGTAGTTGTATTTCGGTATGACTACCGTCCTGAGGACTTGATTTCGATCCCTGGATCAGGCAAAGTGATATTGGATTTTTCCATATCAGCCCGGGGTCTGGAATTTGTACCCGATATGGCGATAGGCTCGCCCCCTATCACATCTGGGACGGAACTAAGCTCGGCGAAATGTGGGTGTTCTAGTTCGCTAGGGCGCCTCTGCCTATCCCTTTGGGGATACAGCCGTGAGCTTATGTTATGTTTATGTAAAATTTAGTATGGCCAGAGACGTACTAGATTTTTGAATTGGTTAAAGTGCCTTACTAGGTATTGAAGTAGTCACAAGGGATTGATGCTTAAATATTTATGTTTCTATGTGAGTTTAAACCGCCAGTGTTTTTATATTTGATGGGGACCTATTAGGTTAGCAAGATTATGCAATTAAACGATTTTAGTAAAAAGTGTCGCTTACTAGGTTCTGAAATGGGGCAGCCGAATTGGTACTAGTATAACATCATCGTCAGCCATAGGACGTCCACTGCTCAACATAGGCCTTCCCCAAAGATTTCCAGCTCGATCTGTTGGAAGCGGCCTGCATCCAGCTACTTCCTGCGACCTTTAACAGGTCACCGGTCCGTGTAGGTGGATGTTCTACTACTGGTATATGATTCTTCGATTCACGGGTTAGGATTGTATTGTTTTGAGAACATCAATATCAGTGAAATTGTGTGGTGCATAAAATTGTTAGGAGCGGTTAGAGTTGATGATAGATGGAAAAGGGGTAGTTTTTGTTATTAGGTTATGACGCTTTTTTACTAAGCTATTATTGTAAGTAGCTTGATAAAGCTACATGCTTTTTTCGCACAGTTTTAGTAGCATAGGTATAAATATTTTTTTTCAAAGCGACTTCGAGATAGCTGTAAGCTTTATTATTAAACGCGTTTTTCTCGTTATAATATTTCTAGATGTATTTGTGTTAGTGTTTTCTCGTGTGGTCGTTGTATTTGTGTCAATATTTTCTCGGTGTTCTATCGCACAATATCAAAAGCATAGAAGCTCTTAAGAATAACGTAAGTAGTGATTTCCAAATCGCCACTAATGTCGCTTTAAAATAAAAATAAGTACTATTATTTAAACCGTTGTAACGCCCATGACTAGTTGAGTAGCATTCGTAGCGTTAAAAAGAGATAGATAGAGAAGTTTAACATTAATGTATAATCCCTTTCATTTTAACAGAGGAGGCTGTATTCAAAAGTGGCACTAAAATTCCAGTGCTATTTTTTTCACTGCCTTTTCTGACTGCCTCGATCCCCGGGTCGGGCAAAGTGATATTGGATTTTTCCATATCAGCCCGGAGTCTGGAATTTGTGCCCGATATGGCGATAGACTCGCCCCCTATCACATCTGGGAGGGAACTAAGCTCGGCGAAATGTGGGTGTACTAGTTCGCTAGTGCGCCTCTGCCTACCCCTTCGCGGATATAGGCGTGAGCTTATGTTATGTTATATGTTATGTTTTTTCATTCTACAATATCATTTCCCGGAGGCGCCACCTCTACACAAAAGTTTGTTTAGACACTTCCGACATGGAAAATCAACTAAAATTTATTTATTATCCGTGTCACTTTCTATTATCACAGCAAACATTCGAAGAACACCAAAATATCGAACTTATAATCTGTCAATATCGACGTATATAATATACCTACAGAACAATATACAGGTAGTCGCAAATATGGTTGAAAGTATGTGATAACGGATCAAAGAGCGCCGCCGTTGATAACAGCAGATGTAAAGAGCCGACGTACGTTACAGTAGCTTGTGTAAAACGTATAATATTTTTATTTATTGCGAAACGTTTGATGTGACCGCTTCCGATAATGGTATTAGGTTTCGAGTATTGAAAACGTATTGCGTTGTGTTGTATGGAAATGTGAGCGTTCGTTTTGATTTTATGAAATTTTCCGCCGAATGCTCATACACTTGAGATCGCCTTATGTCGTTTAAAGCCTCCTTAACTGTCAAAATTGTACGACGAAAATTTCAATGTAAGAAGCCGTTAAAGTTGAGTATCGTTTGACCATTCGACCTTTATCCACAGTTCAAACGATGCAAAATTAAAAATAATTTGAAACAATACTCAATTTCAAGTGCTGCTTACATTGTTTTACGCCAGACAATTTCGAATGATTTGAAAAATAAGACCGGCTTAAATGAAACACGACCTCAAGTGTTTGAGATGCGTTTCGATATTCGGGAGATTAGTCTCAAATATTGGATAATTTGTTTGAAGAATTTTCAGCATTCAAGCTGCCTCGCTCGTGTAGCTCTTTCGGTAAGAATAACGTCCTAAGGTCTCGGGTGATTTTGTGTCCGATATGCGATAGGCTCGCCCTCTATCTTATTTGGGGCGGAACTAAGCTCGGCGAAATATGGGTGTTCTGATTCCATAGAGTGTCTCTGCCTACCCATTCGGGATACAGGTGTAAGTCAATGTATGTATTTTAGATCATATTTCAGCACAATGTGGCAGCATATATAGGCTGTGGGCTGGGAGGTCCTAGGTTCCATTTCCAGGTCGGTCATTCCATTTCTGCAACATGCTTGAAAAGTGTGTTGCGCCGTCCCCACATTGAAGTGGGATAAGGGCAGGTAGAAAGAAAGAAGTCGCAAAGATGTTTACCTACCTTTAGTAATTTATAATAAATTACCTACAAATATTTTTAAACTGATCATTTGATTAACCCACACACAGTGACTTTGTATTTATTTATATTCGAAACGCCTGGCGCTGATATAAAAATATACTCGGCTAATGACAATAATCAATCAATGGAATTCAAATTATCGATATAGTGTAATACATAATTATCACAATCGGTCACTGATCTGGTTTCAATTTATCGATGATCTTGATGATAATGACGTAGACTATACACGGAAATAATTCGTTTTGCGAAACAACCAACGTGAAATATATTGGCCCAGGCTTATATTGGTTAAAGAAGATTCGATCAAACTTGCAGGCCACCCCTCATAATTTGTATGACATTTTTTTTATCCGGGCACGGCAAAGTGACTACACTGTACCTGATAGTAAGCGTAGTGCAGTCAAAAAAACTAGCGACCACTGAAAAACACTGTATTTATCAGTGGTCGTCAGAATCATGCTGGCCTATTTATGCTTCTTTACACTCCGAATCCGATGCGGGAAGAAATCGAGGGGCTTGCGACAAGACAGACGGATGACCGATGCCGATACAGGGATACCCCCATACCCGTCTCAACCAACCATCAAGTCATGCCGCAAGCCCCTCGAGAGAATCGGAAGTACACTGACTGATTCTGAAACGCTCCGTCCACCTTTTTTACGTCCGTGGACATATCAAAGGAAATATCATGAGGGCGCATAGATCTTTTTTATCAGAACACGGCAGTGACTACACCTGAAGGTAAGCGCAGTGCAGGCAAAAAATCCAGCAACCATCGACGAACAATCGCTTTATTTGTCAGTTGTCACCACAATCGTATCGGCTCTTTATGTTTCTTCATAGTGGAGCTGGTGGTAGCATATTCGTATCCGACCGGATGGCGACCACCGTACACATGGTGCTAAAACCTGCTAGTCACCCACACTCTGTGTGTGTTTCGCGTTCCAGAATCAGCCAGTGTACTCCCGGTTCTCTCGAGGAGCTTGCGGCATGATTTTATGGTTGGTTGCGATGGGTTTGGGGGTATCCCTGTGTCTGCATCGGTCGTCCACCTGTTTTCTCGCAAGACCCTCGATTTGCTTCTTCCTTCTTCCGATTCGGTGTGTGAAGAAGCATATATAGGCCGGCATGATTCTGGCGACCACTGATAAACACATTGTTTGTTGTTTCACTGTTTTTTTAACTGCACTACGCTTACCATGAGGTGTAGAGAAGTCACTTTGCCGTGTCCGGATAAAAAACCTTCGATCCATCCTTGTATGTATTATAAAAGGTAACCTCTGCAAATTCAGCCTTTTGGACCCAAGGAATTGGGCCGGGCGTTTGTGAGGTAGTGGTTAGTTCAGGACTGTTCGCCTTATGCAAGGACCTGCCGGAGACACACCAAACGAAGGAACGTTCGCGAATCTAAGCCTGTTGCATTCACACAATAGGGAATGTTTGTTTGTACGCAAAAGGCGTAAATTCGCGAACGTTCGTTCGGATGGCGTGTACCCCATATTATAGGCATTTACATAGGCTCACCTGTATCGACAAAGAGGTAGGCAGAGGCGAATTAAAAACCCCCTCATTTCAGTCCCAGATGTGATAATGAACGAGGCTATTGCCATATCGGATACAAATTTCAAATTCCTGGCTGAGAAGAAAAACCGAGTATCAGGTTACCGACTCGAGGATGGAACCCGAATAAATATTTATAATTAGTTCTATTGCAAGCCGAGGCCTCATTATCCTAAAGTTAAAATTATGTGCATATTGCTTGCGCAATAAACATGGGAGTCGCATGCAAAGTGTATTGTGACAGCCGTTATCGAAATGCGACGTCTATCAAACTTATATCAAAAGCAGCATATGGTCCACTGAGCAGGCGATAGCGGAAATATTACGGTAGACTATCAATAAAAAAAATACTAAAAATTATATTATATAAGTAATGTTAAAAGTAATTTAATCACAAGTTTAAAAACTTAACAAATTTATAAGCTCTATGGAACATGCGACAAAAATACAGACTTATTGTTCAGTAGAAGACGTCCTATGGCTGATGATGATGAAGACCTTCTCCTTGTTTGAATTTAGGGTGACGAGCTCAGAGCAGTCCCACAACTACCATCCTAAGGCCTAGGGTTCGATACCCGGGTCGGGCAAAGTGATATTGGATTTTTTCAATATCAACCCGGAGTCTGGAATTTGTTCTTGATATGGCGATAGGCTCGCCCCCTATCACATCTGGGACGTAAAAGGCTCGGCGAAATATGGGTGTTCTAGTTCGCCAGTGCACCTTTAACCTAACTTCAGAGATACAGGCATGAGCTTATGTATGTATGTATGTCTTTTTCTTTCTACCTGCCCTTATCCCACTTTTAATGTGGGGTCGGCGCAACACACCTTTTCAAGCATGTTGCAGAAATGATTTGGCTAAGTTTTTACGACCGGCTGCCTGCCTGACGTCAACCCCCTCTGAGGGGTCCAGTTCCGGGCAAATTAAATTAGAATATTCGCTTTGCCCGACCTGGGAATCGAACTCGCGACCTCCCGGTCCACAGCCCATACATGCTGCCATTAGACCAAGGAGGCGACAATGTATGTATGTCTATCAATAATAATATTTGATCGTTGATACATATATCAAGGTTAGGTTAGGATACCAGGTTAGTTTGGTGCTATGTTATGGCATACCACAACCACCGAATTCATTCCGCTGTCGCCTAATACTTGCACTGGTCGTGAATAAAATAGCAGCGGCTAATGTGTCGGCGCTGTAATGTAATGGAACCTGGATGTAATCAACGTATCATAGTCACAAGTACTCACAAGTGCCTTTAATGTTATCACGTTATCTGATACCCTAAAGGTGTGAATAGATGAGGAAGATGAATTGACTGATTTACAATAGACTTCATAAGAGGAGGTTTTAATTAGTCTATTTTATGTATGTTACCCATCGATATAATAATATACCGTTACCGGAAAATATAACCCTTCAACATTATTTTGTGTTCGATAGAGCTTAATCCTGGGGTTTTGATATTTTAATCAAGGTCTGATGAAGGAGTATGGTCTAAACTTTTAACAAGCACATGTCGCGACTGGTGTTTTTAAAATTGGTTTTTAACACAAACATAAGCTTACGCCCGTATCCCCGAAGGGATAGGTAGATGCACACTAGCCCACTAGTACACCAACATTTCGCCGAGCTTAGTTCCGTCCCAGATGTCATAGGCGAGCCTAACGCCATATCCGGCACAAATTCCAGACTCCGGGCTGATACGGACAAATCCAATATCACTTTGCCCGACCCGGGGATCGAACCCGAGACCTTAGGACGGTAGTCGTACCGAAATACAACCACGCCACCGAGGCAGTCAGTCAGTCGGTTTTTAAGTTTAATTATTTTATTGGGGCTGCAGCCATAACTGTTTACTGCGTAGCTCGTTCAGGCAAATTTTTATTGGTACTGCCTTACCCTTACGCTAATATATTTTTCCATCTACATAATAACATATTACAAATATTCGGCTTTTATCACGACCCGCCACCTGCCTGATGTCAACTTACACTGAAAAATCGCTATGACCAACCTGGAATTAGACCCTAGGACCTCCCAAAATACTCCCAACATACGATACTACTAGACAAAGGAGGCGACTTGCTTATGCCTATACTGAATTATTATTATAAATATTTTATAAATAAATAAAATAAATAAAAATCTTTAATGATCACGTAGGCATATAAAAATGCACATATGACACGTCAGAAAAGCAAAATATATAGTAGATAGAATGCTATGAATTTGGAATCAGGCAGGAAGGTATGGATGCAGTAATAAGAATGGGGCTAAGAATAGGGTCATATGGGGAAAATGGAGCGGTAAGAGGTTGTGGACCGTGAAAAGGGAACGGGATATGGCAAGTACGCCGACAGGGAAGCGACGAGAATTAATAGAAGCTAGTGGGATTGGATGGAAAAACTACAAAGCCCTATCCTAGCTAATCTACCAAACTTTCTTTAGCTACCTACGGATGACGACCCGAAGAAGAACGACAGAAAGAAACACCGTGTTTTTTTGTTAATTCACGGGAAAATACAAAATATTGTACACCCATCCTAACTCACATGCATTTGATGTCTCCCGCCTCCTACCGAAGTGGATGCCACTACAGCGATGCTTACCTAATGTGTCAATTACATTTTATCTAAGCTAATGTTTTTTGTAATGTTTCGGTGTATTACGATCGCCATTCAAGGATTAAGGTCAAATGGCGATAAAGATTTTGATGGATATGGCAACTGTTATGGCAGGTACTTTACTAATGGTGCGTTGTGACTTGTAGAGCCATTATAGAGCCATGCATGTCTACTGGTACGGGAGACCATGGTACCGATGTACCTTCATTCATCTGATAACCAGATGAGACATATTTTCATTATTTTCAATAGACAAGCTATTACAGGCGTGTTTGTAAATGATTGATATTTGATGAAACATATGTCTCATCTGATCATCAGATGAGTGAAGGCTGATCTACCACGGTATCTTAGACTATACAAATCGAATGGGCTGGCTTGACCAGTTTGAAGCCACAGTCTCGCAGAAAATCAATGTAAAGTTCGCTGTTGCTCGTTAGTTGAGTGATATTTTACGTAGCCCAAACTATTTGTCTTGTCTCAGTCCCTAGGTATTCCCATCCTTTAGGCCGCGGACAGGAACTTAACGGGGTTGGAGCGGCGGCGGCGGCAGCGCGCTCCGCTCCCGCTGAGTTCGTGTTCGCAGCCTTAAGGTTGGCAATGCACCTATTTTTTTGGTATTAAGTACATATGTCAATGGGCGGTCGAGGTCACTTATCATCAGGTGACCCACCTGCTCGATTGCCAGTCTTTTAGATCATTATTTAATAGACAGTAATCTACAACGTGGCTCTACCACTAGGTATAACTATAAAAATGTGTATACTCAACTGTTGATAATGCCGCGTCTCCTGCACTAAAACTTAACATAAGACACCTACACAAAACATGGTTTCGGTACCCATTTTCGTCTATGGTCCATTGTTATATGAGCAGGAGACAGTGAAAATCATTGTTTTGCGTATGTGGTTTTCTGTTTTGTTCCAAGAAAAATAGGTGCACGAGACATGGTTTTAGTCATTCATGTTTTGTTAATTTTCAAGAAACAACGCTATCATTTCGCAGCCCTTACCTACATTCTGAGGACTGGAAATTTCATTCATAAAGACAGTCGAAAATAAATATTTGGTTACGATGTTGAGTAAAAACATTCAACATTAACTTTCATTTTGAGCCTTAAAGCTGAGACCACAGAGTCTAAACTCAGTTGTGTCGATCAAGTGTCGTAAATAAGGGGTAAATATACAAAACCAAAATGCAACACGCCTTGACGCCACTTAAGACCACCCAAGGCGATGTTTTTACACAACGCGAGCAGTTTACATTGCGAGGGATCTGTGAAAATATTCGCACTTTTTGTATGCATAATGTGCACTTGAAATACATGTTACTCCTATTTGATCGAGTAATCTTATCCCAGCCCGCCTAGCATGCGCGTCACGAGATATTTCGATAACAGACAGTCGAGATGTTGTCTACGTGTTGTCTACAATATTGTATGAAAATAAACGAGGACGCAGGTTAGTGTCCGTAGACAAATAGAGAAAACCGGTTATAACAGGATAAAAAGCGTAGACAAAATGTTCCTGTGGCGCGCATGCTAGGCGGGCAGGGGGGTGACTTTTGACACTCGATTCGAACTTGTCTCATCATGCGATTGTAATATTAAATAAAAAACAAAATTTAATTAATAATACCGCCGTTAAATCATAAGCACCTTTGCTTACTAAATAAAAAAATTGATAGCTGTGCATATCGATTACCGTTTGATATGGATCAATGTTATTTGTATGGAATCGATAGAAATCACTTCCACGCCATCACACACAGGAGTGTAGTGAAGTGCTAATAGATAAACTGCCATTCAAATTTGAACTTTATTGTTCACGGAAGAGTATTCTGAATTATAGTGCTCCGCAAAGATTACAAGAGCTGTGAGTATAAAAAAGAGTGTGTTCAAACTCGACACTTTTATTGTCAAAGAGTGTTCGTCACATAATGTGACACAATTTCACGCAATTTTGAGTTGAATAATCACTGCTACTCAGTACCCACATACATTACAGACCACACAAGGTACAATAAAAAAGCAAAGGAGTAGAGAAAGTATCAACACTCGGAATACATACTAAGCTATATTATGCCCCAACATATTTTTTTTTATTATATGTGGGGCGCTTTGCCCCACCCTCGTTCCCCTAAAGTAAATAGAGGCTTTTTTTACCAACTGTATGTATAACTTACCTCCTATCTTACTCCTAGTCCCTTCGTTGGGGATACCTACCAACCCTACTAACCTAGCTAATGTTTTCTTAAAGGATGGGAACATTTTTTTTTTCTTCTTTATTTACATCCAGTGCCCCAACATATTACTAACTACTATGTACTACTGGCGCCACCTATGCGCCCTAGGTGGCACCATTCATTTATTACGTAAAACTATAGAAAACCGTCGTAAAGTGGCAGCTCGCTATCGCGTTTCGTTTGGTCAGTGAGTTTTCCGGCGGCCGATTTCCCCCCTCCCTTTCCCAATCCCTTACCTCTACCCTTCCGTTTCCTTCTTTTAGTTTGGCAACGCATTCATGATTCTTTTTGTGTCTTGGATGTCTATGGGCGGTGGAGAACACTTACCCTCAGGTGACCCATCTGCTCGTTTGCCAGTCTCTGCTATAAAATAACGTAACACAAACATACATAAGCTCACGCCTATAGCCCCGAATGGGTAGGCAGAGGTACACTAGCGAACTAGAACATTTCGCCCAGCTTAATTTCGTCCCAGATGTGATAAGTGGCGAGGCTATCGCCATATCGGGCACAAATTCCAGACTCCGGGCGGATATGGAAAATCCAATATAATTTTACCCGACCCGGGGATCGAACCCGAGACCTCAGAACGGTAGTCGTACCGAAATACAACCACGCCACCGAGGCAGTCAATAGTCAGTGCTATAAAATAAAAAATAAAATAAAAGATAAGGTAGGCGACTGAAGGGAGGATTCGCTAAATTCAGTAATATATTTTATTATAAAGCCTGACATTTTATCATTTGGGCATTATCTTTAACAATTGGAGGCGGCATAATACACATTGCAATAACGTCTTGGCCACCGGTGGCCGAGCCGCCCGTCACTATTTCAATTGTTATTATGATATTTATTAAAGTAAGTAAAGCAATCCTGTACTACGTCATTCAACACGCATTTATCAGTAGTTCAAAATTGCGCATGTAATCCTGTGTGATGAGAAATTGTGTCTCTTTTGTACATGGCGACGGTGTGGTTGATTTGCTTTTCGATAGATGCCAATTGTCATCAGTTTTTGTGACACTCTGTTACATGACAGATGTGGGGCATGACTCCGAGTTTAGTCATGTGGAATATTTTGTAATTGATAGAATATCATTAGAAAGTTGAAGATTCACAACTAACTGCAGTACTAAATTTTGCTTACCCGCGTCTAGAATAAATCAGTAGCCTATAATTATTCTAACATAACATCTACTTATACAGAGTGTTATAATAACTACACATAAAGAGGGAACGGCCAGCAATCTGGCGGTAAAGTTTGAAATTTCGCAAGGCAAGACTCATACTTTTTGAATAGTTATTGGTAACTTGGTACCAACTTAATGAAACATCCGGTATACAATAATCATGCTTTGGGCACAGATTTTGGAGTGCAATCTAGATGTAACTTACTTACACTAGCTTTATGGATTGTATAACTTGATTGTGTTCTGTATTGCGTCTTAATCAATTAAAAAAATCTGACTCTAAAATTAGTCCACTAGTTAAGATGTTATCAATTATTTGACATCCAAGTGCACTAACTCTGTAAGTCATAAATGTTTATATTTGTAATATGACGCAGATTAATATATTCACTGCCTCGGTGGCGTGGTGGTAATACGTGCGCGGTGCGACTCGTTTTGAAGTCTCGGCT
Source organism: Clanis bilineata (assembly GCA_036417725.1). Taxonomy (NCBI): domain Eukaryota; kingdom Metazoa; phylum Arthropoda; class Insecta; order Lepidoptera; family Sphingidae; genus Clanis; species Clanis bilineata. The sequence goes on along the minus strand of CM071139.1, from coordinate 6,035,439 downwards.
TCGATCCAGGGTCGGTCAAAGTTATATTGAGTTTTTCTACTCAATATCATCCCGGAGTCTCGAATTTGTGCTATAGGCGAGAGACTCATCCACCCTATCACACCTGGGATGGAAGTTAGTTCTGCGAAATGTGTTCTAGGGCTCTAGTTCGCCTCTGCTTATCTATTCGGGGATACAGATGTGAGCTTATGCATGTAAAGTTAATAATATAACTTCTTTGTTTCTGTCTGCCCTTATCCCACCTTCATGTGGGGACGGCGCAACATACTTTTTCAAGCTGCAGAAAGGATTTAGGTTGGTTTTTACCGGCTGCCTGCCTGACGTCAACCCCTCTGAGGGATCCATCCATAATATAACTTGATCAATAAATAAGATTTTAATTAAAATCCCTCGGATTCATCAATAAATAATAGCTGTTAAGACTAATCTGGTAAACCGGAGTAAAATCACGACGTAACACTAATTTCTATCGTCGTCAATTCAAACAGAACATTGCGAATAATTGCTGTACGTATATGTCAATACATTTCACGAAGTAACTATTGCCATATTTTATTCAGGGACAACCAAATTTGTACTCTGCACTACAAGTATATGGTTCAAAATCCGATAAGCAAAATTTTAGTTGCCTGTGTTAATAGCGTACAATGATGTTTGTGTGCCAAGGAACCCCTGTTTGAACAACAAATTAGTTCCATTATACGCTTTTGAGTAGGGAAGTCACATAATAGCAATTTAGTACGAATACAAAAAATATTTGACTAAGATTTTCTACCCTACATTTATACACGTTTCTCCAATAAATGAATTTAATCGTTAAAGTTTTCTTAACTGAATTAAGGAAATTAAATCTAAGTCTAAAAATGCAAGACCAAAATATTCTTATCTTAGGATTAGGGACCGCCTAAGCAAAGCGTTAAAGTCGTAAAATCCAAATCCGTAACTCGCATTTTTGCATAACTTAAAAAAACCGGCGCATGCAGCGAAAAAAAAACAAAAAGTACAATAGAGCGTGCCTGCTCATCGGCATCTTTTAAGGAATATTTTCAAAGTGGATACACTTGGAACAATGGCGGATCATAAACATAATTTTGTTCCCTATCGTAAAATCATTCGACCTACTGTCGTACTGCATTGTAAACTTCCGAATTGTAAAACTTAGTTACTAACAGCCATTAGCGGCTTGGAGCAAAGGAAATAAATACGAAAATATATTTTTACTCTGCAAAAAAATACTAAAAATTGCATACAAACGTGTACACGTTTTATTAGCGAAATTCAGACGCTTGGTGAAATTTTTATTGCGCAAACGTTTTTGCCTGGGAGAAATTGTGAAATGTTTTAAACAACTACCTAAGTAAATTAGGGTAAATGTATAAAACAAAACCTTGAAATGTTGTATTCAAAAAACTATGCTAATTTTTAAAGTGCACTGATTCTTTTTGGAATAGTTAATATGATAATTAAAAAAGCGTCTTTTTAAGACAATGTAAAATTTCTTCTTTACATTTTGTATGAATTTTAAGAAGTTTTGTACTAAATAAAACTATCTAGGTGTTAAACTTTGTAATCAATTAAATAATTTTATGTAATTACATTTAACCAAATAGAATAATTTCCAAGATACACTAACATACCTAAAAACACTTTTTTAATCACTGAAACCTAATATGGCGATAGGCTCGCACATCGCCCTCCATCACATCTGGGACGAAAATGAGCTCGGAAAAATGTGGGAGTTCTAGTTCGCTAGTTCGCCTCTGCCTACCCCTTCGGGTGTATATGTACGTAAACCTTAATACCAACATATCATCAAATGTTCTCCTCTACCAGTAACACATCGGACATAACATTATTATTTACCTACTTAGTACTTTGTTGATTTTTAATGCACAAAAATGATAACATACCTTTATTAGATATATGATGCATATAGATCTAGATGAATTCATAACAGAATAGCCATTTCTTTTAAATAAAATAAACACTCGTCAACTAACGGTACGCTTACACCGCGATTTGCTAAAAATTAAACTATCTTTGTAATAAAAAATATTGCCCTCTAAAACGGGATTCACAAAGAAAGTTTTGCAAGTAAAAAATTGCAACACAATATTAGCATTAATGTTTTCAAACGGTAACATTTCCCTACGTATCCTTCTGAACAGTTATTTACGGTACAATTTGTAGAAGGTTTATGATTCAATATTTGTATTGCTTTATAACCAGCTACTTTCTTTCCGTTAGACCAATTACTGTTCTTTGAAGATGTCGGCACTGTTACCGTTTCTCACTATGTTTACTAAACAATGTTAATTAAGTCATAATGTGAAACGGTTAAGTAGAAGATTGTACGCGTCCGAAATGCAACTGTAGAAATCCATTGAGCATTTCTCAATAATCATAATTATCGTGTTTATTGAAAATATTATATATTTAATGGAAACATGTTACTATGAATCAAACCACGACATAGGTTAAAACCTTGTAGGAGTTCGGGACTATTTGTGTGATTCTTGGGTGTATTTATTTATTTCTGATGATTATTATCCACAACTTGGTTTTTGTTGTGTGTGATCTTTAAAAATGATTTCATATACTATTACAATATCGATAGTTTTAAGACCAATAACTGCTACAATTATACTTTAATTGTAACGATATTGTTAATCTGATATGTAGTTGACAAAAATTATAGGTTTTTAACCTTATTTGGTATATTTAACACTCATATCTTATTACGAGCAATCACGACTTATCCGTTCCGTATATTTATTTCCGCTTTGAAGCTTGATATATGTAATTTTAACTTAGGTTAACTTATTTTTGTGCCAGTATTCTGTTCCTACTAGGACTAAATTAGGTAAAATGGTAATTTGAGTAGGCATGTGTTATATTACATTATATTATTTTGAATCTTTAATATACATTTCGTGTGTAACGTAACAAAGTTTATTAGCAAGTTATACATTTCAAGCTTTATATTTCAAGGCAAATTACATATAATGAGGCAAAAATGCAATTTTAATGGTTTGCCATTTACACATAAGTTTTGTAGTTACTAAAGCCTTTCTTGGAGAAAAAACTCCTAAAGGAACGTTAAAAATACAAACAACAAGTGACTATTATAGTTAATTACATCTGCGAATACAAAATACAAAGCGAACGGGTTTATTATACTTAAATAAAACCTTCAAAAACAAAGTTTTTTAGCAATTGCAAACATACCGTTAACTTTTCAACAACCCTTTGCCATTATTTTCGTCATATAAATTGCCAAAACCTCAGCGAACAATAGGTAATAGACAAAAATATATTTTGGAGACTTTTTAAAAACTAACGGGTTTCACAAAAAAGTTTTATAACCAAAGGGGTTGCTAAACGTCGCGAACATTAGGAGTTAGGACCGTATCATAAAACGTGAAAATCGCATAAATGTTCGCAATTTCGCCGAAATAACATCTGCAAGGTTATTTGCGACTTTTAATTAACTGTAAATTTAAATAAATTTCGCCCTTAAAACCACTGTACTTAAGTATACATCTCCTAAAATTTCTTTTCTCTCTAATATGAACAGTTATAAAATTGTTTATTATTCTTTCACCCTTTCCATACCGTAACAGACCGTTTTGTCCAAACTGTTATTCAAGTAACTGTTTAAAGGGACCGCTAAATGACTCAAAGGAAGAGTTGCATTTAACTGGTACATTAGAGACAATAGTTTTCTTTGACTTTTGTGTCCCCGCGCAAAACAGGACAAACCATAAATTCTATTTTCTCAGGTTGAAAGAGTTGTCTTTGTGAGTTAAAGGGTAATTAGGATGTAAAAGTGAAATTCCGTTTGCATTCTGCTGCATTCGCAACGCCCTATTAAATAATGCGGAGAAAGGGTTGGTTACTTTCACTCAGATATTTAATGCCTTTTACACGCTATTTGCATGTAATTAGCTTGTTCGTGATCATGAATATAGATTACTATACATTATGATATATGACGCCATAGTACATGCTTTTATTATTAAATTAAATTAATTTATAGAATTTTAAATTTTAAACCGAAAGCATCGTAGCTTTAATAGTCACCGCAATAAAAAATAACAATAATTATATGAGACGAATCCATTTTGACCTTTAAAAGCGAAATGATTCCGACTCAAACAAAGTCGTAATTCATCTACTGTGTATAAATAAACAGAACAATATACTTCGTTGAAAGTAAGAACAGTTATTAACTACTATGGAAGTCTGCACCTATAAAATGCTCTAGTTTTGAAATATTTATTGGTTCTCATAAAATTTTGTTGAAAAAAATGCATAACTGTCGACAGACGCCGAGTCGAAGGGAGCGCATGCATAACGGGCCTTGAATTAGATGTGACAACTAACAAAATGTCGGAACGGACGTTCTTAGAAATGGAAACCGAAATTTTGACAAACTGCGGTGTCTAATGCGCCGTGGCACATACAAACAATGGCGCGTGCAACATAAGCGTGCCTCTATTTTGACCATTTCAATAAGCTATAGAAAGAATAAGTTACCAAAGTAATTATTGGACGAATGGTCTCGTAACTGTAGCCTGGCGGGGCATCGGGCAGCGACAATGTAGGTGCAAACACGCGTGAACTCGCTTTGTTATTTAAAAAATACAGTTTTAGAACAATGAGAAACATTTCGTCAATTCCTACATTCCATTCCAAATTATTATCAAGCTCCTCTCTATTTTTCCTTTGATTAATTTTGTTGCGGGATAAAGACAGCTTTGCATTCTTTCAGGCTCGCTGAGCTTCATTTCTCGGTGTCGATAAATGCATGCCATTGTTGAGCTTGGCTAACAGGAGTTACAGTGGAGGGTGTGTGGATGGGATAGTCTCGTAATTCCTACATTCCTAAGTAAACTTGACACTTCAAGAAATTATAATACCACCTACATGTGGTAATACTTATAAAAGCAGTTTCGAACCTGTGTAATTTAGTAACAAAATCCCGAAATTCATCAGAACACACGCAAATTACTAGAAAAACGTTTGCCATGTGTTATTTGAAATTTGATTCGTGTGACTTCTGCCTGTCGCACGGTAGTTGATACACCGACGGAATTCAACGAAACGTCATATTTGATGAGTTGATCCTATGCGGTGCAAATAGCTCGTGAAATTGGGGCGGCGCAAAAACTTAAATTTTGCACTTGTTGCATTTTGTTCACATGGTCACATTTTTGATGCGCTATGATTTATTGGTGACTTATAACATAACATAAACTCACGCCTGTATCCCCGAAGGGGTAGGCAGAGGCGCACTAGCGAACTAGAACACCCACATTTCGCCGAGCTTAATTCCGTCCCAGATGTGATAGGGGGCGAGCCTATCGCCATATCGGGCACAAATTCCAGACTCAGGGCTGATATGGAAAAATCCAATATCACTTTGATGACTTACATTAAATTATAAATTCTGTAATTTGACTGCCTCGGTGGCGGAGTTGTATTGCGTGTGCGGTATGACTACCGTGCTGATGTCTCGGGTTCAATCCCCAGATCGAACAAAGTGTTATTTAGTTTTTCTATTCATAGGATAGGCTCGCCCCCTATCCCATCTGGGACGGAAATGAGCTCGCCGAAATGTGGGTGTTCTGGTTCTCTAGTTCGCCTCTGCCTATCCCTTAGGGAATCCAGGCGTGAGTCTTTACAAATTCTGTAATTTTAACATTATAATCTTCCCTACATTTATTTTAATAGCCCATATTTCTTTGTAATACGTGCTAGTAACATTAATTGTAACTTTGATGCCTATTATCACATAAACGGATGGATAATAATCCTGCCGAGACGTGAATAGATTCGAAGTTTAGATCTCTAGTTCACATCTGTCTACATTTTCGAGGATACCAGACACATTATGCATGTATGCAGCAATCGCTCAGTTGGGTGTGGTACGGACTGCCTAGACGAGTGTCGGAGGTTCGAGACTAACCCCAAAAAGATGCATACATCTCTGACTTTTCTATGTTAAGTGTATTTTCATTGTGAAATATCGCTTGCTATAACGGTGAAGGAAAACATCGTAAGGAAACCTGTATACCAGGGAATTTCTCCACAAGAAATTCGAAGGTATGTGAAGTCTACTAACCCGCATTAGGCCAGCGTGGTAGACTAAAGCCTTTGCTAGACTAACCCCTCTCATTAGTAGAGGAGGCCCGTGCTACCAGTGGGACAGCAATATTACAGGGCTAAATTATTATTATGCATATTATAAACGATAATAAAAATCCCAATTTAAATTGTAATGACCCTCGCATTTAATGCCATTGCGTTGAGGTCGTAATGTAAAAAATTCGTCATAATTTACGATGAGTGACACATCGATACGTGAAGTGGACTAATCAGTATTAACAAGTGTGCCACTTACGAATTTTTTTCGAACACATGCCAAAAGCAATGTCGGCTGTGCGTGGAGTGACGAGGCAAATGAGCTGTTTTTAATATTATCGATACGAGATAGTGTGGGTGGTTAACGAATTTCTATTTTTAAACGACTTCAAAAAAGGAGGAGGTTAACAAACTACCTAACCAGCCTCCTATTTGTCACCTTGGTCTAGTGGCATCATGTATGGGCTGTGGACCGGGAGGTCCTGGGTTCGATTACCAGGTCGGGCAAAGTAAATTTTCTAATTTAATTTACCCGGAACTTGATCCCTTATAGAGAGTTGATGGCAGGCGGCCGGTTGTAAACACTAAGCCAAATCCTCTCTGCAACATGTTTGAAAAAATATGTGTCGCCGACCACACATTAAGGGGGGATATGGGCAGGTAGATGATGATGATGATGTATGATGCAGGCCGCTTCCAACAGGTCGATCTGGAAATATCTGGGGGGAGGCCTATGTTCAGCAGTGGACGTCCTATGGCTGATGATGATGATGATGATGATGGGCAGGTAGAAAAAGAAACTACACCTAATGCGTAGCGCAATGTAGTTAAAAAGCACTAATATACCTGATACTAAGAGCAGCGATAGCTCACTTGGGAGTGGTACGGACTGCCGAGACGAGTGTCGGAGGTAATATTACAAGGCTATTAAAAAGTACCATTATATTTGAATTAATAATATAAAATAAATAAATAATAGATACACCCAACAGTCACATACCTAGTCCTGATCCCACACTAGGTATAACCTGTATCGCGGGTATCAGAAACTATGAGGGACTTTTGGTCTCACAACACCCAGACTTGAAACAAATATCTGTGGCCACACCAACATTTGTCTCAATGCGGGAATCGAACCCGCGGCCTCTCGCTTCACAGGCGGCTATTCGCCCGCTGCGCCACGAGGCTGCCAGAATAGACCAGACATAGCATAAATATTGATATTCCTATTCATTATTACTCAATTCAATATAACTCTCAGCTAATTATCCGATATAGCACTTACCAGAACGATTGAAATTCGATCGGTGGGCGTATGGTGGCCTGCATCTGGCTATCGACTGCTGCCGCCCGCCGCCCTACAGTACCGCGTGATCGACCGCACTCCGGAATTGAATTTTTTTTATTTATTATATTTAAGGAAGACTTACAGGCTAATAATACAAATAAGTAACTAAATATATCGTGACATTTTGCTTACGATCAGTCTCCGCATAAGGTATAAACTTTAATAATTTTACTAATAATATTCAACACGTAATTAGTAATTAACAAATTTGTTACCTTTTAGTGCTACATTTTTTTTGTTTTTTTTTGTTCTATCCCATTTATTGTTGCCTGAGACATTGGCTGAATAAAGTTTATTTATTTCTTTCTTTTCTTTCTTTCTTATATTTTTTAATAAATAATGAATCCTAAAGCGGCGATAACTCAGTTGGTATGATACGGCCTGCCGAGACGAGTCTCAGAGGTTCAAGACTAACCCCAACATGGAGCATACACAACTAACTTTTCTGTTAAGTGTATTTTCGACCAACTTTAAAAAAGAAAGAGGTCCTCAAGGGTTAAGAAAACAAATGTGTGACCTAACATTAATTCGGAATGTGCATATTATATTCAATATAAAAAAAATAACATTAAAAAGATTGTTTTGTATACTTCAGGGGATATTGAACCCCTAAACCACTCCTGGCTACGCCTATGTACAACCAAAATGTTTTTAGGTAGTTGCTTGCTTTTTGGACTACATTACGTTTAGTATTAAGTGTAGTATAGTCACTTTGCTATGCTATGATAAAAACATACGCGTGCGCAAAATACATACTCATTATGATAAGCCATCTTAACGGCCATCAGTAGCCCGAGCACGAAAAACGAATGTAAATGTAAATGTATTCGAGTTCGCTGCGCACTGATGACGTTTGGTTAATATTTCATACAAATTTCATAGACGCGCATCGAGTTCGAATACATTTACGGTTGTCAGGAATTTTCCTGCTCAGGCCGCTGTTCAGGAATAGGGTATTTTATATTATCAATGTACGAAACATGTTTTAATTAGATCTGCTTATAAACGTTCTATATTCCACACGAACGTAAGAAAGATTTTTTTTATATTGTTTACGTTACACACAAAAAGCTGGGCTGGTTTTGGCTGAAAGGCGACTTACGAAGAGTAGGTATTTCATGCGAATGTGGATGAAAAGTTAAAGGGCGCTCTTAGGTGGACCAAATGGATACTTTCAATCGGTGGAAATGTATGGAATGGTGTGAGGGTGGAAGAGGCAAAAAAGGTGTGTCGTAGCTTTTAACGCTAAATATGTAGTCTTTGCTTACCCTATAGAATACAATCGTGAATTTAGAGGTATAATAGATTTACATAAAAAGCCGCTGCTATGACCAACGTAATATTTTTACCTCCTCTCAAATGTAGACAAAAATGTGATGTCAAAAATTAATTCACCATTCATCATTCATCTATAACCCCTCATTCGCACGAATGCTTTTTTAACGCGCGTTAAAAAAGCGTTTAATTATTCCAACGCCGGCGAAGCAGGTGTTGGGCGGTATTTTGAATATACCTTATTAGAAACAAGACAAGAAAGATTTTCAAGCACTCATATGAACTAAAATGTTGAAACGCTTTTTTATCGAACGTTGAAAAAGCTCTCGTGTGTATGAGGCGTTACATGCATCTTGTACGAAACTATTAAATCCAATGTTACAGATAAGGAAATCAATTAATCCTTAATGACAATAATTGATCAATTTTAAGTGTTTCTTGGAATTTCTATCGCCATTTGAGTAATATTATCTAATGCAGGCATTTATGATTATCTTGTAAAGTGTCTTCTATCCTTCAATTATTAACGTTAGAATATGGACCAAATAACATAATTATGCGAAGTTACTAGTTTACTTACTGGTTTTAGTTGGAAATACCGCAGGACAAAACTTATTTGAAAATCATCATGTATTTCTGCATTTTTGTCCACATTATAATATTTTCCACCTTTTTTTTCTACCTGCCCTTATCCCACCTTAATGGGGTCGGCGTAACTTAATTTCTCAAGCATGTTGTACAAAGGATTTAGCTTAGTTTTATGACCGCCAACCCCCCTCTGAGGACCTAGTCCCTGACAAATAAAATTAGAAAAATCACTACCCGTCCTGGCAATCGAACCCAGGACCTCCCGATCCACAGCCTTTATTATATGCTGCCACTAGATCAAGTAGACGACTTTGTATGTTTAATATTATATTATCACTATGCATCTGGCACTGAGCGATAGCTCAGTTGGGAATGGTACGGACTGCCGAGACGAGTGTCGGAGGTTCGAGACCTACCCCAAAAATGGAGCATACACCTCTAACTTTTCTATGGTTTTCTTTGTGAATTATCGTTTGCTATAACGGTGAAGGAAAACATTGTGAAAAATCTGCATACCCGAGAATTTCCCCACAAGAATTTCGAAGGTATGTAAAGTCTACCAACTCGCATTAGGCCAGCGTGATAGACTAAGGCCTAACCCCTCTCATTAGTAGAGAAGGACCGTGCCCAGCTGTGGGACATTAATGTTACAGGGCTAATATTTTTGGAATTTGTGCCCGATATGGCGATAGGCTCGCCCCCTATCACAACTGACGGAACTAAGCTCGGCGAAATGTGGGTGTTCTAGTTCGCTAGTGCGCCTCTGCCTACCCCTTCGGGGATACAGGCGTGAGCTTATGTTATGTTATGTTGTTATGTTAATATTTTTATTATTATGCATCTTGAACACATTATCAACATGTTTTACACTCATGTGCTTCACACGTAATTACTCACTTAAAAATCTTCGCAATATTATCGCCTTTTTGACAAAAACAACGTTCCCAACCCTTGTGTGTAAAAATAAACTGTCACAAAAAAGTACACCTTCGTTGTGAACATTTTCACTCGTTATCAGTACTTCACCAGAAGAAGTGTTATGAACTTATGAAGTGGCTGACATTTGTGGATGGAAGTGGAGATAATGCAGCAGACATTCCTTTATATTTAGAAAAATGTGACCAATTGTTTAAGTGCGTAGAAATATTTTGATTTTAAATAAAAAGGATAAAGCGAAATTATAAACGGTAATGGAGGCCTATACCAAAAAAGTTTTTTGAGTGGTAGAGCCACGCTGTAGACAGTTACCTCTACAGCACGAATGGACCGGCTCGACCGGTTTGATATCACTGTCTCACAGAAAACTGATGTAAAGGTGGCAGCTAGCTATCGCGTTTCGTTCGGTGCGTGAGATTTCCGATTGCCCAAATACCACCGCCCTTTTTCCAATACCTATTTCCCTCCTTTCAGGTTGGCAACGCACCCATGATTCGTTTTTCGTCTTGAGTGTCTATGGGCGGTGGAGATCACTTACCATCAGGTGACCCATATTCTCGTTTGCCAGTCTGTGCTATAAAAAAAAGTTCTATACCAAAACCTTAACTAAAACTTAACACACCACAAATCAAATTATAAGTTCTATAGATATTTATAATTTATCTTACCTAACATAAGATAACTTATCCTAAACCTTGATTTATAGATAGGAGTGACCTATAGGTCGAATCGAATCGAATCGGTAAATCGAGATAAGGTGTAACTCTAGATTAGTAATAGCAATGCAAGTCGCGCTAACCTGTCTATATTTACCGAAAATATCGACGAATTAAGACCAACCTCCTTTTTCTACCGACTTCCAAAAAGGATGAGGTCTTCAATTCGTTGTTTTTTTTAATGTATGTTACGCGATATCTCCGCCAAATATGGACCGATTTTCAAAATTCTTTTTTTTTCGATAGAGCTTATTTCAAGGGTAGTCCCATATAAATTTGATACGATCGGATTTGAAGTCGGTCCGTTAAGTTTTTAAACTTGTGATTATTAAGTTGGTGAATATACTTTCAGCGTCAAAGCCGCTGAAATATTCAAAATAAGGGCTGAAGACTGTAAGTGGTTCAGTATTATCTAGCATCGTAAGTGAGGTCCTCTGAGATAAAACATAATGGTTGGATGACACTCGACATGTGTTCGTTTTTGGGGTATTTTAAGTAGTCCCTACATGGTAATGATTACTTTCTGATGCTACTCCAGTCTCCACACGTCAGTTTTTGTTATGTTTTATTACTGTTTTTATAAATCGTTTTTAGGGTTCAAAAATATGGCGGGTTTGGAAAACCATTTCTCGATTCAAGGATTTGTGAAATATTAGGCTATAAAATGACTGCCTCAGTAGCGTGGTGGTATTTCGGTACGACTACCGTTCTGAGGTCTCGGGTTCGATCCCCGGGTCGGGCAAAGTGATATTGGATTTTTCCATATCAGCCCGAAGTCTGGAATTTGTGCCCGATATGGCGATAGGCTCGCCCCCTATCACATCTGGGACGGAACTAAGCTCGGCGAAATGTGGATGTTCTAGTTCGCTAGTGCGCCTCTGCCTACCCCTTCGGGGACACAGGCGTGAGCTTATGTTAGAATACATTAATGTGTTTTATGAATATCACGTAAACTATACAACGCGACGATTTAAGCGCCTCCTACCTTTTAGATTCGGTTGTGTAAAAGGCAACGTGATAATGTTCTTAGAATTGTTGTTGTGTTTTAGGTCACATAACACTATATCGTAAAAACATGTCGTCGGCGAATACACAAAAACACCATTAAAAACCATTATGGACGGAAATATTTTGAAACTTTATCAAATAACAGATCTAATAACATTTTTGTATTGTTTCTAGCGAATTTGCTAGATATTACTATGATTCGGCAATCAATGAGAGGCCCAAGCACGAATAATATTTACAATAGAATTCGAATCGAGGACGAAGTGTGTTTGTGACGTTTCGAACGACTTCAAAAAAAGGAGGAGGTCCTCAATTCATCTGTATTTTTAGGTATGTTACGCGATATCTCCGTGAAATGTGGACCGATTTTTTTTTCATTTTATTGAAAGGCTTTGTCGCTTAGCGACTATATCGCCTAGTACAAAACAAAACATTTATATAAAATTACATTAAAATTAACTTATATAATTCAGTAGCTCTGGTTGACAAAGGATCAGCGAGGATGGAATTACATAAACCAATGTCGTAATATTTGTTTCGTCCAAACACCTTAATTCTAATTTCTTCGTTTCGGACACACTCCATCAAGATATGATAAACATCGTCCACTACTCTACAGTGATTGCAATTTGGAGACAAAATCTTCTTAATTAAAAATGAAAACCTATTTGATTGAATGTGTCCAGTAGCCCGAGCACGAAAAACGAATGTAAATGTAAATGTATTTGAGTTCGCTGCGCACAGATGACGTTTGGTTAATATTTCATACAAATTTCATAGACGCGCATCGAGCTGAAATACATTTACGGTTGTCAGAAATTTTCCTGCTCAGCGGCCTGAGCGAACTCGAATACATTTACATTTACATTAGTTTTTCGTGCTCGAGCTACTGGCCGCTGACCGAAGTCTTAAGGCAACGGTAATTGTGTTTTTATTTTAGGACCGATTTTTGAGTTTATTTTTGTGTTCGATAGAGATTATACCAAGGGTAGTTTCATATATTTTCGACCGACTTCCAAAAAAGAGAAGGCCCTCAATTCGTCTGTATTTTTAATGTATGTTACGCGATATCTCCGCCGAATGAGGATCGATCTTCAAAGTTCTTGTGTTCGATAGAGCTTATTTCAAGGGTGTTCCCATATAAATTTGGTCGGTTTATTAAGTTTTTAAACTTGTGATTAGTTATTTTAATGTTTGCACTTAACATCGATTCCAAATCGACGTTAATATTCACAAGTTTAAATTTCAAAACTTATACGATCGTGACCAAAATGAAATAATCTGAATCGAATACAAAAATAATCTTGAAAATTGGTCCATATTGGGCGGAGAAAATACATAAAAACAGACTAATTAAGGACCTCCTCCTTTTTTGAACTCGGTTTAAAATAAGCGTTACCTTAGTTCCTATCACATACGTACCTACTGTGATGATGTGATTTTGAATTATTAAATTACGTTGTTATTTTCTTTCTAACTGCCCTTATCCCACCTGAATGTGGGGTTGGTTAATCACAATTTTTAAACATGTTGTAGAAATGTTTTGGCTTAGTTTCTACGACGCGCTGCCTGCCTGTCAACGTCAACCCCAGTCCCGGGTAATTAAAAACTGTTTGCCTGACCGGGGAATTGAACCCAGGACTTGGTCCACAGCCCATATATGCCACTAGATTAGAAGGAGGCGATACTAAATTACGTTGTTGCCAAAATAGTATTAATATTATAATGAATTGAAAATATTTTTAAAAATGTCTATTTAAGAAACATATTTTACAGATTTAATAAATAAAACCTAAATTAATTATCCAAAATATATGTGTATGTAATTATCCAAAATTTATTATCGTCACTCATTTATAAAGATGCGCATTTCCGTATAAAATACAATGTCAATAAAACCTTCAATCAGTGTCACCAAATTTAAAAGCAAAATTAACAAAATGTGTTATAAAACGCCCACACAAAGGGGTACGGAAACAACCGTTCCGCGAAATGATAAAACCATAAATTACTTTTAGAACGCTACATAAAATGTCAATCATGTGAACACTCTGCAAATTACAAACTTATTCTTTGCCCTTTCAAAACAAAAATCACTACTTATTACAAAGACATACGGTTGTTAATCGAATAAGCTAACCGCAATAGGTATCTAACATCCAGTGCTTGTATATTCAAAGGGTAGCAATAGTGACAAAACGTGTTTAAGTAAATTTAACCATAAATATTTTTTCGTTGAGAATAAAATCGGGAACTAATTGTTCACATGGGCCGGCTATAAAACGAAGGTGTTTTTCAATCGATTATTGTTTACTACGTGAGCGAGTGTTCGTAAAAACGGTAGGACGAATTTTCAGACAATAAACCGTTTGAAATATAGGGTTTTTATAGACATCTGCCAGGGTATTCAATCATATACATTGAATTTTACTTATACTACGACGTTGTCACTATTTAGCTTTTAATAAATGAAATCCCAATTCTCGAGTTCGCAATAAAATTAATAAAAGAAAATAATTGTATGATTAATATGCTCTATATTTAAGGAGATGACAGTCGCCTCCTTGGTTTTATGGCGACATATATGGACCGACGACCTGATAAAGGTCGCAGGAAGTCGTTGGATGAAGGCCGCTTCCAACAGGTCGATATGGAAATCTTTGGGGGAGGCCTATGTTCAGCAGTGGACGTCCTATGGCTGATGATGATGATGATGATGATATGGGCTGCGGGCCGGGAGGGTTCCTGGGTTTGATTACCAGGCAAAGTGATTTATCTATTTTGATTTGCCCGAGCTCTAGATTTCCCACAGGGGTGATTGAGGTGAGACGAAAAAGTATGCTGTGCCGACCGCGCATTAAGGTGGGATAAGGGTACGTAGGAAGCAATATTTCATGTGATTATTATATACTAACTATTACAACAAAATATTTTTATATAAAAAAGTTGTTCGAAAAGATTTTTTGTTGAAAGTTATTATTCCTAAACTAAACATAGTGTATATTAATATTTTTAAATTCAGGCCAGTTACATAACATTCTAATACCGCTTCGTGAATCTCAATAATAAGTACCTAGCTCAGATCGATACGCAGTGAGGTTAGTTCCCCCTATAGTGCTCCATTGCATGACACTTTCATTCATATTTTTTTACCATCTCATGCGGCGTACTACTTCACCGATAGCAGGGACCATAGGTGGGACACATGGCCCCATGGCTGACTCTATCATCACCTCAAGAGGCTCTCGGTTGATGCTTAGGTCGAGAGCCAAAGGCAGTGTTACTGGATACGGCACGAATTGTGAGAAGGTCACTCTTGGGTCCTATTCACCGGTGGCTTGGGTCCCGAGCCTCGCCATCGGAGGGAAATATTTTTATATGTACTTTTCTTTTTTTATACAATATATTTAAAAATGTAAGAAAAACCTTTTCCAATAAAGAGTACTGAACACAGTACCTAGCTCAAACAATTTAAAAAACATCGCTAATATATTCTTTGTTCATACACAACATTACCTGCATCACAATAGCTCAAACAAAACTCATTAATCCGTAACAAACGTAACAGAATTCTCGGTACAAAATCTTGTTTCTCCGACACTTGGCCAATAAATTTTTAATGGTTTCACGATCTTAAACAATAGGACACTATATGCGTCCTATTATGTATATTGTTCGTACTAATGGTAATGTAGAGCCCAACAGTTTGTGTATACAAATACTGATTTTGTACATTTAACGCATGTTAGAGATTTGCACCCCGCTGGTGACGGCGCGTTCAAAGTACCACGGAATTGTATGACGTTAATTATTTTCATAGTTATGTTATATGTTGGTTAGTGGATTGGAAGGTTCGGAGTTCAATTCCCCTGGTCTCAAATGTGTGGTCTTTTGACTGGTAGACCCACGCTGTAGACAGTTACGTCTGTCTACAGCACGAATAGGCCGTCTCGACCGGTTTGATACAATTATCTCACAGAAAACCGACGTAAGGTGGCGCTCGCAGTCGCGTTTCGATCGGTGATTTCCGGTGGCCTAATTCCCCCCTTCCTTTTCCATCCCTATTTCCCTCTTTTTAGGTTGTCAACGCATCCATGATTTTCTTGTCTTGGGTGTCTATGGGCGATGGAGATCACTTACCATTAGGTGACCCATCCGCTCGTTTGCCAGTCTCTGATATAAAAAAGGGTTTTCTAAACATGATTTCCTTGAAACTGAATCTAGATACACGTCAAGCTGGTAGCCAATCATATGAACTAAGCTAAACCAGCTATATTAAAATAAGGCCGATAAACCCGTGCTGTCTTCCATCTCGGGGTCATATGTACAAAAGTACTAAAAGGGGCGCTACGACAGCCCCTCGCCTGCTCACCTTCAACCTCCGATAGCCCCTATAAGTCGCCTCTTACCACTGGCAGGGGATACCGTGGTCGAATTCTCTAAACGCCCCTAGTTCATATGTCGGTAATTTAAGATGCCCTAAGTGAGCTATTGGCAAGCAATTTCTAATTTAATACATAATGTGCCAGCCAATTCGTCAACCTTGTTTAAATTATGACAAACTAAAGCGACATTCGGTTTAAATAATGACATTTAGCCCACATTCATACATAATTCGAAACGGATCGTTAGTAATACCATAGCAAAAAATTTAGTCTGCACCAAGAATCGAAAAAACTTAAAATTGTACTCACGAATTAAAAAAAAATTCAAACAAGCAGCCCATTAGCCCCCTACGACCTTCCGAAAATATTGTCGCCGTATTATCTACAAAGAATTGTTATATTTTTGTATTATTTATTCATCTTTTATATTTGTTTAAATTGTTTTACAGCCACGGCGCGTGGATGGAGCACGCCATGTACAATCCTCCGCGTCTAACTGCAACTACTATTAATCAAGTAATTTTGAATTTTAACACAAAGTGACAACGTTTAAAATAGTGTATTCAATGTATCGAAAAGTGGCAAAACTTGCGTTCTTTCTTCCCAGAGGTCCTACGTTTTAAGAGCATTGTTTCGTATATTGCTAGTCGTTGACATTGAATTTTTTTACGTAAAAATGACTATTTTTGTGTGAATAAAAAGCATGGTGAATAGATAATGGATGAGACGCAAAGTATACCACGCGACAGACATGAAAATAGAGGTGTTTTCAACTCATTTTCATATTATTAAACCATTATTTAGTCACAATAAAACAAAACTAGTAATAATAGATGCAATTGCGTTCTCCGTTGAAGTTAATTAATAAAAAGTTTTCAGTTCTAAGTCCATTTTGGAATGATCATTTTAAAATTCTGTACCTCAGAGTGATACAATAGTAACTCAATTTTTTCCAAAATGATTCCAGATCTTTATGATGGTATCAATACAAAAATGTTAAATACATAAATAAATAATTTCTATGTAATAATAATAATAGCCTTGTAATATTGCTGTTCCACTGCTGGGCACGGACCTCCTCTACTAATGAGAGGGTTTAGGCCTTAGTTCTACCTCGCTGGCCTAATGCGGGTTGGTAGACTTCACATACCTTCAAAAATCTTATGGAGAAAAATCTTATGGGGAAATTATCAGATATGCAAGTTTCCCTTATCTAAGCCCCATCCGTGTTATTATATTCATACATACAGGTATGTATGAATATAATATTTCTATCTAAATTAATAGCGCTATAACATAATTATCATTTAAATGTACCTTGCTTTTTTTGTTTCTGAATCCATCAAATGTCACACATTATTTAGATTCCGTCAAAAAATGTTACTCTACCGCCAGTTCGGAAGGCTGGTTCGTCAGAGAAGAACGGGCAAGAAACTCTGACGTTGCCCTTTTTAAGAAAGAAGTAATAGTAAGTAGATTACAATAAGACATTGTGTTTGTTGTGACTTGTCATAGGTGCTTTTTATTTATTTATTTTATTTCATTTTATAGCAGCGATAGCTCAATTGGGAGTAGTACGGACTGCCGAGACGAGTGTCGAGACCAACCTCAGAAAGAGCATGTACCTGACTTTTCTATGTTAGGTGTACATTCAGTATTAATTATTGCTTGCTATAAAGGTGAAGGGAAATTTCCCTGAACTGAATATATAAACATAATTACAAGGATGGGGCTTAGATAAAATGTTGTGATTTGCAGGAACAGGAACGGGATACGACAGGAATGCTAGCAGGGAATTGACGAGAAAAAATAGGAAAAAAGGGAAATAAATCAATATAACTTGATACTTCTATAACTTCCACGAAGAGAAAGCGTCTGAATGTGCAACTGCTGTAACAGATGTGATTTCTCGCTATGGAGTATTTTATTCCTTATACCGATAAATGCTTCACCGGTGTACCGCGTCCATGGTTTGGTGCTGAGTGTGCCAAAGCTGAAGCACTGAAGCATTCAGCTTATCTCGCCTGGGCTGAGGCTCGGTTGCATAAATCAGCGAACGCTAATACACTCAAAAGAGCCTATAACAAAGCCACCAAGTTGAGCAAACGCGTGCAGCGCAAGGCTCGTTTTGCCCACGTGAGTCGTATCGGAGCCAAGCTAGTGCGGTGTCCGTCTGGGAGCAAAGCCTTTTGGTCCCTAGCCAAGTCCGTCGAGGCGAATTTTTGCCGCTCTTCAATACCACCTTTATTGTGTCCCAATGGTTCTCTTGCCCACACTGCGCAAGAGAAGGCAAATCTATTTGCTTCTCTTTTTGCGGAGAATTCCCGACTGAACACCGCAAACGCTGTTCCACCCACGTTAGCACGCTGTGACACCACAATGCCGGACGTCACTATCCATAACAAACACGTGCTAAACATCCTACGCACCCTGGATGTCCATAAGGCAAGTGGTCCGGACGGAATACCCGCTATAGTGCTTCGAAATTGCGCTGCTGAATTATCGCCTATTCTAACTCGTCTGTTTCGTCTCTCTCTAAAATCAGGTACCGTTCCCAAGTCCTGGAAGTTATCCAATGTGCAACCTGTGCCCAAAAAGGGCAGCCGAGCTGACCCAAACAACTATCGCCCAATCGCAATAACCTCGCTACTTTGTAAGGTTATGGAGCGTGTATTAAACCATCGTCTGCTGGCATACCTGGAATCCAACGACCTCCTCAGTGACCGCCAATTTGGCTTTCGACAAAGTCGGTCCACTGGGGATCTTCTAGTATATGCCACTCATACATGGGGCGAAGCCTTGGAAAAAAACGGTGAAGCTATTGCTGTCTCTCTTGATGTCTCGAAGGCCTTTGACAGAGTCTGGCACGGGAGCCTTTTAAGCAAGCTGGCATCTTATGGCTTACCCGATGTCTTGTGTGCGTGGATAGGTGACTTCCTAAAAGATAGATCTATTCGTGTAGTCTTAAATGGCTGTTCTTCCGAATTACAAGGCATTAATGCCGGAGTCCCTCAAGGATCTGTTCTTTCCGCAACGCTTTTCCTGCTACACATTAATGATTTACTAATGGTGCCTTGCATTGTTGGTTACGCAGATGACAGTACTGTAGTTGAAAGATACCTTTCCAGTGCACTGACTAATAAGGAGGAAACACGAGCTCTTCGTGATACTATGGTGAATCGTGTCAATCTGTCATTAAAGGCCGTTTCAGACTGGGGAGATGCCAATTTGGTTAATTTTAACACTACCAAAACACAGGCTTGTTTGTTCACCGCTAAGAGAGACCCTTTCACCCTGTCTCCGGTTTTTCGAGGGGTATCCGTTCCCATCTCTGATCATCTCGAGATGCTGGGTGTTACTCTATCGTGCAAGCTGAACTTCGGAAGTTACATCGAGTCCATTGCAAAAACTGCTGCAAAAAAAATCGGCATCCTATTCAAGGTAAAGCGTTACTTTACGTCTGAGCAACTTCTGAACTTGTACAATGCCCAGATCCGTTCGGGCATGGAGTATTGCTGTCATCTTTGGGACGGATCTGCAAAATACCAGTTAGCCGCTTTAGACCTGATCGAACGACGTGCAAAGAGGCTTATAGGCAATGACCCTCTTGTGAACGCTAAACTTCTGAGTCTTGACCACCGGCGTAATGTTGCTAGACTGTCGGTGTTTTATCGGTTGCACTTCGGTGATTGTGCGCAGGTTCTACATGACTTAATCCCACCATCTCCATTTTACCTGCGAACAACTAGAAGAACGGCCGGATTCCATCCTTACATAGTCGACATTCCACATATCCGCACGAAGAGATTTGCCTCATCTTTTATCATGCGTACTGCTAAGGAATGGAATTCGTTGCCGGACTCTGTGTTTCCTGAGCACTACAATCTGGGACTCTTCAAGGTTAGAGTGAATAGGTATCTTTTGGGCAGGCGTGTAACATCGTAGAACATATCATCACTTTCCATCAGGTGTGATTATGGTCAAACGCTTTGCCTGTATTTGTATAAAAAAAAAAAAAAAAAAAAAAAAAAAGAAAGCGTTGGGAACGCGAAATGATTGACATAACATGCGCAATAAACTAGCTTGCGAAATTTTAAATTTACACGGTTATAATTCCCACAATATTGTAAATCCGCTTATCAACAAATTATCCGTGTACAGGCGCCACAATTTGGTTACTTCCCACGACGGCTAATATTCACAAGATAAATATTTGAGATGATAGTGAAATTATTCATCTGATAAGAGCCAGTGCGTGTGAACTCGCGATTAGTTTAATATCTTGTTAACTACTTATCGGTTAAGCTGAAGGAGGTTCGTTTCCGGGATGGACACTGTAGATCAAAGAGTATTTAGGAATGTCACGAATATTACGTGAATAAGAAAACATTATAAAATTTTATTTTTGTTGGTCACAAAAATAGGTGTGTGACAACAGAGGTTTTTTTAGGTTTTTCCTTTTAGGTTTGAGGTCCTCTCAGAGGTAAGCTACTTTGAAAGCAACTTTAAGCTTTGAATAAAAAATAATCCGGAAAATGTGATCATCACGTCGCAATGAGGAAACCCTTGCTTATTCAGTTAGAGCATCAAAGTCAAATTCATTTTTATTTAACATGTTTTGCTTCCTTATTTCATATTCACAAGTGTGTAGTAGAGCCACGCTGTAGATAGTTATGTCTACCTACAGCACCTTGCCATGTAAATCAAATAAAGCGGCAACGACTTCAAAAATGATAAGTTTATTTTTGGATTTTACAAGACGGTTTATAACCTTAATTTGTTAGTAGCTTTTCCAAAATATGGGCCAACTCTGAACAATACTCTTTCAAACAAAACAAGAGTCATACAACATTCCACTCAAGTCCGAGTTATCGGTAAACATACATAAACATTTATAAAGAATTGAGAACCTCCTCCATCCTACATTTTGAAGTCGGTTAAAATCACCTACACCGCCAGTGTAACTCAGTAAGTTGCTACCGATGTTTTTCAGTTCCTGGGAACCGAATCCATTATCAGTCAAGTGGGTTGACCCGTGGCGTGAATACGATCTCTACATTAGTGTTATCGTTCATGTGAATGTATATATTACTAAATTATGTTTTAATATTATTATTACAAACATCGGCTCCCTGGTAAGTGGAAGTGAGTATGGAGGTTGATCCGAGATCCTGGGTTCGGTTTACCCGTGACTGGATCTCTGATTAACCTCAGCAGGCGGTTATAAAAACTCAGTAGAATTCTTTCTGCAACGTGCTTTAAAGCATCACGCCAACCTCTTTGAGTAAGAATACGGTAATGGGATAAAGAATAATGCAAAGTTTATAAAATATATTAGTTTTATTTATAAGGCTAATTGTCCTTAAAAGCGTAATGTGAGTGTTCTAGTTCGCTAGTTCTCCGCTGCCTAGACCTTCGGGGATACAAGCATGAGTTTATTTAATGTTATAAGGGGAATGTAATCTATGCTTTAGAGAAAATATTTGCATTAATTTCATCTATAACCATTCTAAAACTAAAAAAGGTTCCTGAACTACACTCGGGAGCAAAAAAATCGACTCAACATTTTAACCGTCATTTTTACGTCTCTGACTTAGATTAATAAAGTCATAGATAATCAACAAATCTCTCTCCTGGCTTTCTATACACTCTTCCTCTTCTGTCGCTGCCGTGTAGATAGACTCTGCTTTCGTCAGAGAACAATACGGAGCGCCATTGATTGTATGTCCAATCAACGTGTTCTCTAGCGAAACGAAGACGAGCTGCACGGTGGGCTGGGGATAATTTGGGGCCTCTCACAGGTCGTTTTGGAGTAAGGTTAGCTGCCTTGAGTCGTCTTCTCACTGTCCACCTACTGACAGACAGATCCCGCGTTTCTCTGAGTTGTTGTTGAACTAGAACGCCAGTGAGAGCCCGATTTCTGAATGAAGTGCGGACATTGAATCGGTCATCTCTCTCTGACGTAGACCGCTGTCTGCCAGAACCTGTTCTCCTATTGAAGCTTCTGGTATCCTGGTACCTTCGGTATACACTTGAAACGGCAGACTGACTCATGTGCAGGGATCGAGCAACTACACGTTGTGTCTTGCCTTCCTCGAACAAGGTAACCACTTGAGCCGCCATTTCACTTGTTGTGGCCATTTCCAGGTAATATTCTTTATTCGTAATTAAACAGATGTGTACCGGGTGACGTTTAAAGGTCAACTGATAGGGATTAGGTTGACAGCTGGTCTTTTATGGGACTTATAAACACAGAATGAGTATGGGACTTACAAGTGTAATATCTTGTGTTGACCAATCACATCAGCCCATTGAGTAATTGAATAATGAGACTACCATATTTAAATTATAATTTTGCAGGTGAGGCTTAGAACTTTAAGGTTTTAAAAGAAAATATTGATTTTAAGTTATAGTTTTTGTGTTACAGACATTTTAGTGCAAGTGTCCGGTCTGAGTCGATTTTTTTGCTCCCGTGTGTATTTACATCTAATAATCACAAGTTTAAAAACTTAACTGACCGACTTTCAATTTACCGATCGTGACCAAATTTATATGGGACCACTCTTGAAATAAGCTCTATTGAACACAAGAAGAATTTTGAAATTCAGTACACATTTGGCGGAGATATCGAGTAACATACATAAAAAAAACGAACGAATTGAGGACCTCCTCCTTTTGTGGAAATCGGTTGAAAATAATTGTACCCTCTTGTTTTCAATAACGTATACCTACCTAATATCTTAAGCATAGTGAAATTGTAAAAAAATATTTTTACCATTCTGGTTAAAGTGAATTAATATATTTTTTGAACTAAATATTGACCACATATTTTTATTTGTATTAAAAGTATCTTCTGATCTTATACTCGTAATCACCAACTATATGAAATAAAAGGTAATAAAATGACGAAAGAAACCAAGCGAAAACGTAAGTGCTGCGTGACGATATCATTGATAAGATGATTGCTGATGACGCATCGCGTGATCACCAGTGAATTTGGAAATTCTAGAAATAGGTTTGGTGCGTTTTTAATCCTTAGTATACGCAAACACAAAGAGCTTACTTATAAAATAATCACAAGTTTAAAAACTTAGCGGACCGACTTCAAATCTGGTCGTGAAAAAATGTATATGGGACCACCCTTGAAATAAGCTCTACCGAACACAAAAATAATTTTGAAAATCGGTCCACATTTGGCGGAGATATCGCGTAACAACATAAAAAAAATATAAAAAAATACAGACAAATTGAGGACCTCCTCCTTTTTAGAAGTCGGTCGAAAATAGTCTTAAGCAATCTTAAGCAATATCTTAAGCAATAAATCTTAATAAGCAATAAATCTTAAGCAAATAAGTCAATATCTTAAGCAAAATACGTTTTCACTATGAAGTTGTATTATTAACACTTAACAGTATATCGCACAACCCTCCAATAGTAAGAATACAACGGAAACCAAGCACTTTGGAGGAGGTCTAGAAGAAGATCGAAAATCATGGTGGGGCGCCATGGTGAAGAAATATCTTACTGCATCTTCATTTGAGATCAAAGCTGGGAAGAAAGAGAGACTGACAGTAAAAATAGATGTATTTGATCCGAATTCAAGACAAGTTAAGTTACCAACCAGCTTTAGCCCAGCGTGGTGAATTTCGGCCTCTCAGGCTGAGATCTATAGAGCGAACTTCCACTAAGTCTAAGTCAAAGAAACGAACTCCGTGAGCATTTGGAATTTTAAATCGAACTTTGACTGAGTCCGGGTCATTTTTTTACAAGAAAACCTTTGCTTATATTGTTTGTCTGTCTGTTTTTCTTGTAAAAATGGACTAAACTCGTACTCGACTCGGACTAAATCGTAGTTCGATTCAAAAATTCCAAATCCTCACTGAGTTCGTTTCTTTGACTCAGACTTAGTCGAAGTTGGTTCTATAGATCTCAGCCTCAGGAGAAGCGCTTGTGCCTGGTTTTGAGGTAATACTTATTATTGTAGTTTTAATATTGTTATACCTTTTATTATTTTAAAACTTTGAATACAGTAGTACTATTTAGTCAATCATCATACTTAATCCAAGAGGAAACATTTCCTTTGTAAATAATGATTCAATATTCTTTATCATTCTTTGTTCTAACGATAACAAATTTATCACAGACATGCTGACTACTACCGTATGATATGTTTTAAACATAATTCTGTTTTCCTTATTATTAAAATTCAATGCTTCTGTCAATCAGCGATAACACTCATAATATTTCATTATAATTTGATTAAACGAGTTAATGAGCTCATTTTATATCTTTACTATCAGTATTCAGTGGTCACGATAAAGTAGGCTAACAAGTACGTGGTATAAGAAAAGGTCAGTAATATAGCCAAATAAACGCAAATATACTGAGTGGGGCCGACATAATGACAGTAAATCATACCAGATATAACTTACAACGTTGCTAGGCTTTGTACCAAAAATCAGTCGAATAGGTGAAATAGTTTAGCCACAGGATAGATATTTTAATTTCTCAATTTTTGCACATTATGTACGTTCGGGGCGACCTAAAACAGCTAATATTAGCGGTCAAAGACTTTTGTCGATAACAAACATGAATGGGCTTGTCCGGCACGACTTGGATGCGAGAGCCACGCGCCGCGTACCTACTAAAGTTTACCTACATACAGATTTCCGCGCATTTAGTAACGTGACATTTTTATTGCATCAATAATTCTGTTGGTATCGTGGGTGTCCATAGGCAGTAGAACACCTGCTATTAGGTGAATCGGTGCTCGTTTTCCCACTCCAATCCAAAAATCCACTTGTGCTATCGCAAAAACCTAACTCAGAAAACCTGAAAACATGTTTATCCCAATCTTCTACCAGAAACACCAATATAGCTCACATGATCGACTGTACCAAAAACGGATTATCTGCTATCTATGTCAAGCACTTAGAAAGTAGTGTGAGAAAGATCTCTGTTTACATTTACTTCTTAGGGAGATAATATGATCTAATATTTCACCTGTAGCTGTCAGTCGGGTGTCCACTATCTGCAGTTTTCCATGTTTGTCAATTGACATAGTGTTTACTCACAGGTATTCAGTAAAAGATATGGCGATAACTTGACGTATTTATGGAATCTACGGAAGATAGATGAGTGACCCAGTTGTGGATAGATCTGTTTGGATTTGCTTTTCCTGATGAGCTTTGTTGGCTCGTTAGTATGAGAAACGCGAAGATTTCCTGATGGGCTTTGTTTGTCTTTAGTATGAGAAACATGAGGCAATGTATGCAAAGGCTTCTATGTATTATTAGACAAGTTGTTTATAAGGAAAATTGCAGCATATGTCGGCGATTGTTTGACGGCTTGACGGCTAACGGCCGGTTTCAATAAACGATCTCAGCTTAGAGTGCAGATAGATCGCGATTATGAACCAATCAAATCAAGTCATTTGACGGAGTCATGTTCAAACTGTGTTCTTATTGGCTAATTTTTGTAATCTATCTGCACATTCGAACTGAGATTGTTTATTGTTACTGGGCGTAAGAGAAAGAGCAGATTTCTATAGTCACTTGTGGTCAATGGACAGTTGTGCAAATTTTTTGTACCGAACTACCGGTCGTAGCTTTGAATGAATCTCAGGTTGGGCAACATGATGTTCCTAATAAATAGTGTATTTATGATTCTAAGTCGTTTCATGTCGAATAAATAAAATAACAAAATAAAATAACATGTTTTTCCCGTGATCCCTTGAGCGGTCAAGCAGGCGGTCAATCATAAAAATGAACCCAAATCCTTTTGGCAACACACATAAAAAAGTAAATTGCGCAGTGTGCCGTCAATGGATGGATGAACATCAATTCAAAGATTACTCACATACGCCAAAGAATACCCCTAGTACGAGTTTATTTTGATAGTTCACGATTAACGAAATCGACGATAGTTTGCGTTTTGTCCATACATTTGACTAGTAGCGCCACTTTGCGGAAACTACAACGAACTAAAAAATGTATGGAGAAACTGTAAACTATAATCGATTTCAAGAATCGAGAAAAACTCGTACTAAAGGTTACAGGTTTTATCAGAAAATTCGGTTTATGTAAATTGGTAAAGTTCTCATCCTACATACTTGGATTTGGACTAAAGCGAAAGAGAGACAAGTTCTGCATAACCATCCCCCGGACTGGAGAGCTCCAAAACGAGTGGATGTTTCCTCTTGGCCAAAATTATTAGCTGCGCAAATCGTTTGAATCACAGCAGTGACGTCACGCCTAGCCAGATGCGACGCCGACAAACGTTATCGCTTATCAGTTAACGAAGCCACCCGCTGCGCCGCGCCGTGTTCGTCACTAGCGAGTCGCGCGATTACCAGCAAAGCAGTGACGAAGTGTGAAATTAAATAAATAATCACAAGTTTAAAAAACTTAACAGACCGACTTCAAATCCGATCGGGGCCAAATTTATATGGGACCACCCTTGAAATAAGCTCCTTCGAACACAAAAAGAATTTTGAAAATCGGTCAACATTTGACGGAGATATCCATCAATATATTATACCCTAGATGCACAGTTCTTTGCAAATATCCTCCTAAAAAGTGGTCTCAGAATTAAAACAAAGAAAACGATCACAAGTTGTAATTAAATCAACACACATATAACCCTAAGCACGTGTTATAAAGTAGGTTTTTAAACGAAATGAGCAAGCGTTCTTTAATTTGAATTTTGAAATTTAGAATTCTATCGACGTCCGACTGTAGGCAAAACGAGTGCTTAAGCACTTCTTTGCTGTCCCATTTTCCGAGCGTCAACTGTGCATCTAGGTAAATAATATATCGATGGAGATATCGCGTAACATACATAAAAAAAAATACCGACGTATTGAGGACCTCCTCCTTTTTGGGAAGTCGGTCGATAAATACACCCAACAGTCACACACTTAGTCTTGACCCCACACTAGGTATAACCTGTATCGTGGGTGTCAGAAACTATGAGAGACTTTCGGTCTCACAACACCCAGACTTGAAACAAATATCTGTGGGCCACACAAACATTTGTCTCAATACGGAAATCGAACCCGTGGCCTCTCGCTTCACAACCGGCTACTCGCCCACTGCGCCACGGAGGCTGTCAATTTTTCAAAAGCGAAGCCGTTAAGTTACTTGTTAAGGAGGTAATTTGGTAAGGGTAAGCCGGGAGGAATCGTGTTCTATGGACTCTACGCCACTGCAGCAAAGGATTACCGGTCGGAAGATATTCACGTAATACCAGCCCTGCATACACTTTTAAATCAGTTTTTTTAAAACAGATCGATCTGGAAATCTATGAGGGAGGCCTATGTTCAGCAGTGGACGTCCTATGGCTGATGATGATGATGATGATGATGATAATGATGATGATGATGATTATTATTATGATGATGATGGTGATGATTATTATCATTATGATGATGATGATGATGATACATTTTTAAGTACAGAGCAACGTTATAAGCAATTACTGATTCGACTTGCAGAAAACTAACATGGTTTAACAGCTTCTTAGTATTGCGATGAGTAACATTTCCGAAGACATCCTCTCTCCTACTTTAACCTTTAGATTACTACGATTGTGAACCTGAAAGTCCTGGGTACAATTCCCAAGTCGGACGGCTGTCATTTTAACACCAATTATCTGGAGGGGAGTTGTGGTCAGTCAGGTAACCGATGGTAAAAAACTACGAATCCTTTCTGCAACACGCTTCAAAACGTGTATCGTGCCGACAACTCAATGTGGTGGTGGGATCGGCGCAACATATCCTTTCAAGGATGTTGCAGAAATGATTTGCCTTCATTTTTACGATCGGCTGTCTGCATGACGTCAATCCCCTCTGGAGATCCAGGCCCGGAAAAAGTAAATTAGAAAAATCGCTTTACCCAACCTGGGAATTTAACCCAGGACGTCCCGGTCCACAGCCCGTATATGCTGCCACTAGACAACGGAGGCGGCATAATATTCTATGATACAGAAAAATACAAACGAAAAATCTTCGAGACGCTGAAAATTGTAATTCAGAAAGTAAAAGATGGCTGGCGGCTACCAAAACTCATTCACCGGTACAAAATTGTGTTAAACAACCCCTACGGGTCCCCGCTTTGGGGATAAACCAATCTTTAGTGCACCAAATATGTAAGGGTTTAAACCCGGCAAACATTAACGCAATTTGAATTTCATCACCCACAATTAAAGTCCAATATTGTTTGACAAGAAATTTATTTTCCTGAGGAAGATAGGTTTTCACTACATCCTTTGATTTTAAACTTTAACGCCAATGAAATAGAGGATAATGTCATGTGATTGCAAATTTGAGCTGAACGGGGGTCTATCAACGGTTACCTTTGAAGTGGCGCTTCTGCATGCAAATTTTTAGAGCACGCCGCTTTTGGTAGAATAGCCAATTTGTGATGCAAAATAACATTGTATAGATTGTTTTTACTAACTAGGCTATATTATATAAGGTACGTTCAGCAAATTAGGACGTTTTTATCAACCGACTCCAAAAGGAGGAGTTTCTCGATTGGTTGGCATTTTTTTGAATATATTTTGCTTATTTTTTTGAGTTCTAGTTGTCTAGAAATTTCCAAATAGATGTTATTAGTGTATCGAATTCATAAACTTGTTTTAAGTGCCTATCAGTCATGTAAGTACGCTTTGTATCCGACTAGAAAAGTGAGTTGTAAAAAGTTATACAAAAACATTTATGTACCTACATTAAATTAATAGTAAATAAATGCTGGATACTGCCATCTATTGAGAATGTTATAAACTATTACCTGAACTTGAATAGGTGACTATCGATAATCTTATATTAGTACACACAATAATGTCTAGATGGCGTTGTTTTTACTTTATAGTACATAAATAAAATTTTAATGTTTCTTCTATAATTAAATTTTTCAATAAAGGTAAAAATTTATAAAATTATAGTAATTCTTCTGTAGCGGTCCGGTCGTTGGCTTTCCTTTCATGACAAAAACTTCCATGATAGCAAAGGATATCTACATTAATTAAAGCGCCATCTGTAATTTTTATGTACAAACATTTATCGACTTGGATCATTATCTTTACAGCATAACACGTAGTTTTGTGTTAATCCGCTAGATGTCGCTAAACTAATTTTACGCCAACTGTAGTGTATTTAATTTTATTTAACACTTAATTTTAGGAGAATTGTCCCAAAGGACAGAGCTATGTCCCCAAAAAAATAATATTAAAATATTCACCTGATTACAGTCGTCCTTGATCATCAGCAATTACCAGCACAACACTGTGAAGACGTCTATACAAGAATGAAAGGACTGGGTTTCAAAAGGGATGTGGATATTTCTGTGGACCTCAGGAAATCTCACTCACAATACGAAACACAACAAAATTATGCCACTTCAACTCGGTTTTCTCTGACCGTCAGACCGGTCGAGCCAAGCCATACTGCTGTAGACATAACTGTCCACAGCGTGTCTTTACATTATGTCGATATGAGTAACATGACGTCATTTATTGGCCATTACACTGACGGGTAACGTTATGGGGCTAATTTATCGTCAGGGTTTATTATATTTACTGTCCCCGAGGGCGACTGAGTTTCATTATCCACGTTTATAAGTCATGTTCATATTTAGTAAAAATACATGTTTATAGATACTTACTTTACATATGTGTTGTACATGGTTACATATTATGTACATTGGTTGCTTTCTTGGTCTAGTAGCATATTATATGGGCTGTGGATCGGGGAGGTCTAAAGTTCGATTCCCAGGTCGGGATTTTTCTAATTTGATTTGTCCGGGACTGGAACATCCAGTTGGGTTGAAGGCACGCAGGTAGCCGGTCGTAAAAACTGAGCCAAATCGTTTCTGCAACAAGCTTGAAAAGGTGTGACGGTACATTGTGGGGTGGGATATGTGTAGGTTGAATGAAAGGATACCAGATTCCCCCACAGAGGGGTTTGACATCAGGAACGCAGCCAGTCGTAAAAATCAAGCCGGATCCTTTGGCCACTGTGGTTTAGTGGCCGGTCGTAAAATCCGTGAGCTAAATCAGAGCAAAGTCTGAGAGTGTTATAAATTTATACTAGTCGGATCTTCGACTACCATTAGCTTCAAACTGTATTTTTTTTTTGTTTCTCGTATTTTAGATAAATTGTATTGATTTGTGCGTATTCACGTCCTTGTGAAAATGGTCAAATAAAGTTATTTTCTTCCTTTCTTGTTTTTTTCAAAACAACTATCATCGGCCTG
The DNA here is from genome assembly GCA_036417725.1 of Clanis bilineata. Taxonomy (NCBI): domain Eukaryota; kingdom Metazoa; phylum Arthropoda; class Insecta; order Lepidoptera; family Sphingidae; genus Clanis; species Clanis bilineata. Next base: position 6,004,781 of record CM071139.1, on the reverse strand, counting down.
AGCAGGAAAATTTCTGACAACCGTAAATGTATTCGAACTCGATGCGCGTCTATGAAATTTGTATGAAATATTAACCAAACGTCATCAGTGCGCAGCGAACTCGAATTCATTTACATTTACATTAGTTTTTCGTGCTCGGGCTACAGAATTCCAGTCTAAATCAAATGTGCCAACATAGAGATAAACCGTACCGTAAGTCCAGTACCATTGTGCGTTAATTATATTTGTTTTGCGCCAATTTGGGAGGCGAGGCTACTTAATCAGATTCATTACAGACGTGCGTGTGTCGGCAAACATGCGAGGGACGGCTGTTTGCACATTCCAGTTTATTGCGTTCTGAAATCGATCGCGTTTAGCAATGTTGCTCGCTGTTGATTGGGTAACAAGAATACGAGATATTAGATATGTGCCGCGAGTTTGTTGGAAACACTAAAGCGCTATTTCAGAGTTTCTAGTACTTACTTTTCTACTAACAAAGACATTCAACAGTATAAAGACGGGATAATAGCACAAAACTTGTGATCCAAAGTTAGGACCTAGTGGTCATAAGTCGCTCAGTTTATTTGAAATATACGCGCGTCAGGTAGGCCAGTGAAATAATATTGAGATAATAAACTTATTTTACGTGGTTCTTAACTATTTACCAAATATTCTAGGGTGTAAATTGTAATAATCGCCCTCGCATTGTAATAAGTAGTTGATGATGGTACTGAAGTTTGAGATCAATTTTTTTGTATGGAAACTTGCTTGATAGCCCTCTATAGTTAGTAATATTAAATCTCTTTGTCTGCTAACTTTGAGAGATCAATTTCTCGGTTTTTATGCTTAGAGTAATTACGTATAGAGATATAGTCTCATACAAAATTCCTTCGAAAATTGAAGCCGATAACGATTCAATGTGTGCATCGTCGGCGCGTAACTACTTGCGTCGACACACACATACGCGCGTGAATAGTGTTGCAAGTAAAAGACATTTTACCAACAAAATAGGGAAATCGAAAGTGTTCTAATAATGATACCCTTGTTTTATTCTAAACTTAAAAAAACATTTGTATAGTTTTGAACCGACTTTAAAATAAAAAGGTTCTCAATTTATCTGTATAAACATAACTTTTTTACCAATTGTTCGATAGAGTTGTTTGTAATGTTCGCGTTCGCTTTGTATGTGTATGCTTGTGTATGTATAATATTACGATTATGAATTTATTTATGTATATTATATGTTATATTCTTTTATACCTATATATCGCAATGATATTTAATATTATGAGTATATGCAACATTATATTTAACACTACCCTCATTTTTATTTTCTTCATATACACCCCTTGTCACTTGTCCCTTGCACCGCCTTGTCTTTTCTCTGCACCACCCAAAGGTTGACTGGTAGTGAATGCCGCTGGCATTAAGTTCGTCTGAATATATTTGTGTATAACGTGTTTGAAATAAAAAGGAGACGGAAACGCTTCCATACAATCTTGGGCCTAGATTGTAAAAGGATGAAAGTAGTGTCAATTAATTGATAGTATATTATGAGATCATTGCTGAAAATTTGGCGACTTTTTGTAATCTGAGAACACAGTTATGAGCCTCACTTAGACTTAAATAAAAGAGGTTATGGAACAAACTATACGCAAACAACTGATGTTTATAAGTACAAATCTTACCTATTGATATTTTTTAATGTAGATACCATACGCTCACGCCTATATCCCCGAAGGGATGGCAGAGACAAACTCGAACACCCACATTCGAAAAATACGCGTGCGGAGCCGCGGTCAAAAGCTAGTATATGTATATATATATATATATATATATATATTTTAACTCATTCATCTTAATCGATATAGTAATGAATTCTATTTTAATAATGTCCTTTATTTATTTTTCAGATATCTCATTTTCTAGATTGTGAATTGGGCCGATTTTTTTATATTTTGAAATAGAAATAATTGACAATTTTTTGGGCCATATCTCAACTCATTACATTTGGGCCCAAAGATTCCTGTCTCCTTTTGGTCTTTATTTGTTCGTTAAAAAGATAAAAAAACAGAAAATCCTTTAGGCTTAATCATATCTAATGACATCAAAATCGGTACAGTGATAAAACCGTGAATACGCAAAAAACACACTTTCCGATCAGAGTACACATAAAAGTTGAAAATTATTTTCTTTAACTCTTACATAACCAATTACTATCATCATAATCCCCATTTTGATATCAAACATAAGCTAGGCTGTGTAATTTGATTTTGCTCATTATTTATGTTAATAACAAATTATCAGGACAGACAGTATCGCTTTTTCTATAAGGAGTGCACGCCACTGCACAAATAGAGCTATTATCGCAGAGTTATTTAGTTTAATATGAATATAGATTTGCGTTTTATAACTAGAGTATTCAGTACTGTTATTATTTAAAAATCATAATTCTACCTCGATTGTATACGTCCAGGCAACTAGAGTTGCCCAAATAGTCAACGACATCTCTTATTTGGCACGCGTATTTTATTGTGATAAGTGTTATTTGATATTAACCATTGATAAAAGGTGGCACTTTATTAGATAAAGGTCCTATTCATAGCAATAACAGACCAAAAATAAGAGATGACGCTTTGGACATTTTTTATTTGGGCAACTCTAGTTGCCTGGATGTTTCACGGGATAATAACAATAATTATTATTATCGCAATATAAAGTTACCAAAGGAGACGAGGATCTTTGGGCCAAAATGTAATGAGTTGAGATATGGCAAAAACAATGTCAATTTTTTTCTATTTCATAATATAAAAAATCTGCTCAATTCACAATCTAGAAAATGAGATATCTGAAAAATAAGTAAAGGACACTAAATAGAATCGATTACTTAATGGATTAAGATAAATGAGTGAAAAAAAAAATATATAATGTAAAAATAATTAAAAAGATTATAACTAACATTTGCCCAGCAGTGGGATGATATGGGCTAATAAGATAAGAAGAACTAACATAATAAACAGTTCTAGAAAATAAAATAGTGACTGAATAGCTTGGCGGCATGCATTCAGACCTTAGCTGGTTCCCTGTGGAACAAAAACTATGAATTGACATTTTAATAATCGTTTTCATTTGCTTCGTTTTTGTATTGTTTTGTGCGTGTACGTTTTGGGTGATTTCCATCGTTTTAATCATTTTCAACTAGAACAATGTTGTTCAGCCAGTATAAATATTATGTTCCTGAGAATAATCGTCTTTGTGACCAACATGTAGTTATCGAATGTGGTTATTTGAGTTCGCCTCTGCCTACCCCTTCGGGGATATAGGCGTGAGCTTATGTTATCTACATTAAAACATATCAATAGGTAAGATTTGTACTTATAAACATCAGTTGTTTGCTTATAGTTTATTCCATAACCACACTTTTATTTAAGTCAAAGTGAGGCTCTTAACTCTGTTCTCAGATTAAAAAAATCGCCAAATTTTTAGTAATTATCTCATAATATACTATCTATTAATTGACACTACTTTCACCCTTTTACAATCTAGGCCCAAGATTGTATGGAAGCATTTCCCTCTCCTTTCATTATTCCTAATAGTATTTAAAAAAATGGGTAAATTGGTTGGCATTATTGGCAACATTCGTAATGATCCATAACGTAAATGGCGTCTGTCACTTTTACAATTTTATTTTTAGTTTTGATGGATGTTTTACTTAATATTAAAACATGTCAGCAATTAATTACTTGTGAAATGTTATCTTTATGTTTCTTTGGTGCTTGTTAATTGTATTGTGACATCCTTTGATAGCGCAGTTCGTCATAATATAATTAAATTTGTGGGAGCTCTTCATACTAAGACTTGACCTAGGACACTGACACGCCGTGCGGCGTTTGGTGCCCAAAACGACTCACCCGGAACGCCTTCACGCCGTGGCCGTGTACTGCGGTTCTATGTATGATATTTCTATGTTTTTATGTAAGTTACCCGATATTTCCGGAATGTAGACCGATTTTTAAGGATTTTTAAGTGTTTGATAGAGTTTCCTCCAAGAGTTATCGTATTGGTGAAGATCTGATGAATTTTAAAGTCGGTTTTAAACTTGTGGGTTATCTTTCCTTATTCCGCTTGTGCGTGGTGCGGTCTACACAATTTTCTCTTGTTTGCCCCTTTCATCAATATACTCTTTTAATATAATTAAGACTTAAGAAACGGCGTAGGGATGTTTTTAGTACCTTTCAATTCCCGAAAAACTGTCTACGTGATTTTAGATGGTTACTGTCGCTTATTGACATCGGCAATGCCAAGGATATATACATTGCTGACTACCGTGCATACCTTTAGAATCCAGACAATGTTATTGCTATCAAGGTCTATATCAAACTGCAGGACCTCGAAAGCTGAAGTCTTGAGAGCGCATTCCTATAATAACATAGTCAAACTACTGTCAAACACTAGAGGCATCTTTGTTAGTACATGGCTAAAAGGCATTGCAATGTTTCTATGGAAGGTTTTTTTGCAAAATATTCTTGAAACTTGGTTGTGTTATTAACGACATGTTTTAAGGTTTTTATAATCTAACCTCCAGTGGAAAAAAAAATTACTCCGGCAGAACTTGAAGGTTGAACAATTCGATTTTCGAATACTTATTCGTAAGTGTTGAGCTAGCACCCTGATTTTCTCTATTATCCATTTTTCTTTCTTCTTTTCACCTGCCCTTATCCCATCCCCACACCTTATTGTGGGGTCGGCAGTTCGATTTTCGAATACTTATTGGTAAGTGTTGAGCGAGCACCCTGATTTTCCCCATTCTCCATCTTTCTTTCCTCTTTCACCTGTCCTTATTCCTATGATATGGAGTCGGCGCAACACACTTTTTCAAGCATGTTGCAGACTGAATTGGCTTCATTTTTACACCCAGCTGCCTGCTGACGTTAACCCCCACCTGACGGAATCAGTCCCAGGCAAATGGTGTTAGAAAAACAACCCGCCTATCCTGGGAATAGAACCCAGGAGCTCCCGGTTCACAGTACATATACGCTGCCACTAGACCAAGGCGGCGACTTCTCCATTATCGATCATCATAACTGTACTTTATACCTAAACAACTACCCCACTAATCACCTCCCAAATTCACTTCACCCTCATCCTACGGTCCTCAACCCTCGCCCCCAAACCCCTCGGAGGGGCGTGACGCACGGCGGGGGGCGTTTCGCGCATGCCCTGTAATCATCGCGGCAAGATGGCGATGGAATCAAATTGATGGAACGGGCGACAAGGTTAATGGAATGGAGATAAATCACTCGTTTTGTATTCGGGAGTTTTGTTATCTTTGCTTGTGATGTGAAATTGTAATGATAAATGAAATAATTATGAAGCCGGTGTTTATTGGCAGATTGGTATATTATTAGTATATAATATTTTCAGTATCACTTCTTTGGTCTAGTGGCAGCATATATGGGCTCTGGACCGGGAGGTCCTGGGTTCGATTCCCAGGTCGGGAAGAGAATTTTCTAATTAAATTTTACCGGGACCGGATCCCCCGGAGGTTGGTTGACGTCAAGCAGGCGGCCGGTCGTAAAAACGAATCTAAATCCTTTCTGCACCTTGCTTGAAAAAGTGTGTTGCGCCGACCCCAAATTAAGGTTGGATAAGGGCAGGTAGAAAGAAAGAATATTTTCAGTGTGGTGGACCAACGACTATCAACCATAATACTATCCATTGACAACAAACAACCATAGACAACATTTTTGAATATCTAATAGTCTTCTTCATCAATACATCAATATATTATACCCTAGAGTCACAGTTCTTTGCAAACATCCTCCTAAAAAGTGGTCTCAGAAATAAAACAAAGAAAACGATCACAAGTTGTAATTAAATCAACATAAATATAAGCCTAAGCACGTGTTATAAAGTAGGTTTTTAAACGAAATGAGCAAGAGTTCTTTAATTTGAATTTTGAAATTTAGAATTCTATCGACGTCCGACTGTAGGCAAAAGGAGTGCTTAAGCACTTCTTTCCTGTCCCATTTTCCGAGCGTCAACTGTGCGTCGAGGTAAATAATAATTATATCGATGGTCTTTTTAATCAAAATATGTTTCAGTTGATGATCCAAAAGTACCTACTTACTGACAGACCTTTATCTTAATTATACAATTTTGTTTCTAATATGTAAGTATTGATGATATAGAATATAAATGGAATCTAATAACTATACCTTCTGCAGAAATACAAAAAACGATCTATTCACTTGACACTTTTGACAGCCTCCAAGGCGCAGTGGGCGAAACGAGAGGCAACAGGTTCGATTCCCGCACCGAGACAAAAATTTGTATGGCCTACACATATTTGTTTCGGGTCTGGGTGTTGTGAGATCGAAAGTCTCTTGTAATTCCTAAAACCCACAACACAAGACTCGTATCTTAGTGGGGTCAGGACGGCGTATGTGACTGTTGGGTGTTACTTTTCAGTTCTTTAGTTTCACATTTGTAAAAGGTTCTTTAGTCAATTAGGCTTTTATTACTACTGGATACAAGATTCGGAGTCTAGGGTATCGTTAATTTCTATTAGAATAATTCCCATACTATACGAAGATATTCATTGTATATATGGATTTATTGCTTGTGCTAGGTAAATGTACATCTTTACATAAACTCTAGTATAATAATAAACGTCTTCTAATCTTTATGATCATTCCATCATAAAGAGTTATTTATAAAATTTTTGAAGATTTAATATTAAGAGATTTTTTAATGCCGGGTATACGATTTCAAAAACGCATAAGCATGCGCCCTCCGCTCCTTGACCGCGCTTCTCAAACTTTAATGTCATTTTAATATTTGCTCTTTCCTGACTTATCTATTTTTAGGCTAGATTATAATTAGACCTAATAATAGACTTAGTGTTTAAGTGTGTTCAAGTGACCAACTTCAAATCTGGATTTGGTGAAATTATTTCCTACGTAATAAGGAGTTTTTCAACTTGAATCTATCACATTTTCATCAAATGGGGCTATCATTGGAGTAAGCCCTATTGTATCATCATCAAAATCGGTCTACGTTCTACATATTGTGATGAACATAATGTGTAACTTACGTAAAACAAAAGAGATTTAATATTATTAACTATAGAGGCAAGCAAGTTTTCATACAAAGAAATTGATCTCAAACTTCAGTACCACCATCAACTACTTATTACAATGCGAGGGCGATTATCACAATTTACACCCTAGAATATTTTGTGAGTGGTTAAGAATCAGGTAAGATAAGTTTATGCTCTGAATATTATTACGCTGGCCAACCTGGCGCGCGTATATTTCAAATAAACTGAGCGACTTATGACCACCAGGTCATAACTTTTGGATCACAAGTTTTTTGCTGCTGTCCCGTCTACCTACTGTAGAATGTCTGTGCGTAAAACGCATATAAGCGAATTCAGAACCTTCTCTATCTATTGAGTTTATTGAAATTTATTACCAATGTTAATTAGAAATCGATTAACATAAGCTCACGCCTGTATCCCCGAAGGGGTAGGCAGAGGCGTACTAGCGAACTAGAACACCCACATTTCGCCGAGCTTAGTTCCGTCCCAGATGTGAACGGGGGCAAGCCTATCGCCATATCGGGCACAAATTCCAGACTCCGGGCTGATATGGAAAAATTCAATATCACTTTGCCCGACCCGGGGATCGAACCCGAGACCTCAGAAACGTAGTCGTACCGAAATACCACCACGCCACGGAGGCAGTCGATTAAATCGAAATCGATTAAATATCGATTTAAGTAAGATATCGATTATAAAAAGTTTGAGATGCATTAGTCGACTCAATGCACTGACCGGCCGCCCAGCCTGCCGCCCGGCTGCGACAAAAAAATAATAACTTTCCTCTTTTGCCCGTCATACGAGTGACTTACCGACCATTTGTTTTTTTAGGCTGGCCCGTGCACGATAAAACATTTTTTGTGGCAGTAGCCGGGCCCTGTTGGGAGTTTATCGATAGTTTTAAATTATCGATAAGAGTCACGATAAAAAAACATTTTAAAATATGGAGTAGTGTCGTTTAAAAGATTGAAATCCGGGTGCGATGAATTGTAGACCAGTAGTTTTAGATGAGGATTTTACGAATATTTGATTTTTTTAAAGAGGTTAAATAACATTTTAAGACTGTTTTTTAAGACTTTTGTAAGTTGATATTTTAATATCTTGTAGTTTCACAATGTTTATGATCACCAAATGATTTACTATTATTTTGTAGCGTATTTTTTAACCAAATATTAAATTACCATTATAGTATATCATATTCTCTTCTCCAAAATACAGTCTACCTATTATTGTTATTGTAAATAAATATATAATTTATTTGCATACTTCTTTACACACATTTAAGCTTTTTATTACCCTGCACAACACATATTTTAATATTGAAATATATTTTTACACAAATCGAATAAACAAACAGAGATAATATCGATTCAAAGTTGACAACAATCGATATTTCATGGTGCGACCAGAGTACACTATCGCGTCTGTCTTTTTGTGGTGCGTAGTGTTGCATTGTTTACTGAGAAGGACGGATATATCTGTCCCTTACGGTGAAAGAAAGGGAGAGATAATACGTTTCGAAAAGCAATACCAAGACGTAGCTCATTTTCTGTTACATTAGAATACAATGAGATATTTTCCTTAAAGTATGCTTTTTTTTCATTTCGATTTTATGGAAACTAATAATTGAAATAGGGTTTGTAAAAATTCTTAAATACATATCTACGTCGGTGGCGTAGTGGTATTGCGTGCGCGCTACGACTACTCGGTCTCGGGTTCGATCTCCGCATCGGGTAACGCGATTGTCTTTTTCTACTATTACAGTCAGTAGCGTAACATTGTTGAGGGCCCGTGGCAAATTCATTGGATGGAGGGCTTTTCAGTTGTGTCTTCCTATATAGTCATGGCTTTTTCGGTCCGTGGGCTCCTTCCGACCGCCGCTGGGGCCCCCTACGATCGCGGGCCCGTGGCATTTTGCCGACATGCCACCCTACTAGTTACGCCACTGATTACAGTTTAAGCCTGTGGGTGTCCTAGTTCACTAGTGCGCCTATTATTATTACCAATTGGCATAAATGATACTTACTTAGTGTTTCGACCGAATTCCAAAAAGGAGAAGGTTCTCAATTCGTCGGTATTCTTTTTAAATTTGAAGTCGGTCTGTTAAGTTTTTAAACTTGTGATTATTTATTGGTGTTAATGATTGTTTGGGGCTTGTAGAATCACTCAAAGTAACTTTATAGTCTGTCCTATGGTCCACGAAATACATATTAACTAGTACAAATATCTGCTTTTATGTGAGAAATGTGAGAGTGATCTTTCCCACCACGCGTGAGTGAACCCTTCACGATGATATAATCCCGTTTATACCTGTACCCCCCTTTTTTCCACTTTTTACACCAGTGGTGTCCAATGGGAAAATAGTTGCTTTGCTTTGCCCACTTGGACCCTCAAAAAGGACTGATAAGTTTAAGATTTAAGGGCGATTTGCCGCTCTATTACTAAACTAGATTGAGACGTAAATTCGATTTATCTTACAGTGCATTCCTATATTTATATAAATAGATATTGATGTAGTGCTGCAAGTCGCCTTTAGTAGGGTATTTTAACCAATAAACCAGGTTTCTGAAATGGTCAAATGAACATTAGATTGGAAAATCTTTGATACACCTTCTTCTTTCTTTCTACCTGCCCTTATCCCACGTTAATGTGGGTTCAGCGCAACACACTTTTTCAAGTATGTTGCAGAAATGATTTGGCTAAGTTTTTACGACTAGGCTTGCTTGACGTCAACCCCCTCTAAGGGATGAAAAATATTTGATACACCACTTTATTAAAATATTTTATTCGGGTTTCGGTAATGAAAACCATTGTTAATGTTTCTAGCAATTATTTGACACATGTTTATTTTTAACTTTGATCAATCAGCCTCTCAATCAACGAATGTTAGTATAGAATTTTGACTAAAATAAATACTTCTATGATAATGGTAATAAGTAGTCCTATGGCGGATTATAATGATGATGATAAAATACTTCTAATGTATTAATGAGATTATGGAAATAAGTTTATTTGTATGGGTTTTGTGTTATTGTATGGGTTTTGAATTACTGTCAGTATATAAACCTAAGACCATAACGTTGGTCGGACCATACATTTATAGTTCATAATTTTATTCATCATCATCATCATCAGCCATAGGACGTCCACTACTGAACATAGACCTCCTCCAAAGATTAGCAAGCGCAGCATAGGACGTCCATCTACAAGGTGGACCGACGACCTGATAAAGGTCGCAGGAAGTCCCTGGCCGCTTCCAACAGGTCGATCTGGAAATCTTTGGGGGAGGCCTATGTTCAGCATAATTTTATTACTAACAATTAAATAAATAAATAAATTATTTCCACAAACATTATTATAGCAGTAGCGTATCACCAATTTATTTACATTTACAGTCAGAATCATTAAAAAGGTTTCGCACCAGCTCTAAGTCTGGAATAAGGCCTGTTTTAATTCATTATATCAGTACATACATGTATAAATCTATCTGGGGTTACCAGTATTTATGATCCAAGGAGACATTCTAGCTCTATTACACTTTAACTTGAGGGCCAGTTATTTATTACATAAGCCAATTTATGGGGGAGGGGGTCGGGGTTCTTTTTGTGTTCGAGGGAGCTTATTTCAAGGATGGTCCCATATAAATTTGGTCCCAATCGGATTTGAAGTCGGTCCGTTAAGTTTTTAAACTTGTGATTATCTTAATTAAGACTCCCGTCTTGATAGTTCTTCGTTTTATTTCTCATTAATATTCTGTCTACAGCATCGCTTTATATCGTATCATTATCAACAGCCACAGGACGTCCATTGCTAGACCTATGTCCAGTCCAGTGGGGAGTCCTGTCATACTAATAAGTCTAATTCAACTATTCATGAGTATTATTTTCTATTCGACTGTAATGAGAGTACGAGATGTCTCTAAACTATTGAGGCATTGTAAGCTCTTTCTAATCACTTACGACTAAAATCTTCTTGGTCCTTAAGGTCCTTTAGATTATTAAACAGACATACATACATGTTGATTGAATATGTTTTCTAATATTTCATTGCCCCTTACTTGTAAAAAACCCTACGCCCTGCTAATCTCTAAAACTAGGATGTCATTTTCCTCCATTCGTCACATTGTTTAAAAATATAAGGGACAGACTGCTTTTAATGGTAAAACGCGTAAATATTTTTTATCAGTGAAGCGCAATATAACTTCTTTGACCGCTTTACATATGTATTTTTATACCGCAATAGATCTATTGTGTAGGTATGTGGTAATATGAGTGGATTGTATTAGATTTGTGGTTAATACAGTGACAAAATACGCGTGACAAGATCATATCACCAAGTACCAATCACTTCTGTTATCGATTTGAGTTACAAATTACAATACATACATACATATACTCACGCCTTTTCCCCATACGGGTAGGCAGTGACAACGGATTTCCACTTGCTACGATCCTTGCACAGTTTTCGCCTCATTCTTCATACATGCACGTCGGTTTAGGGTACTTTTAACTTGACCTTTCTCGATTATATCTCTGACTTGGTCAGAGAATGTTCGATGAGGTCTTCCCTTTCCAACTCTACCATTCACATTACAATAACATTGTCACAAATTACAATAACATTATTTTTCTTTATAGTGGGGTTAGGCAGAAGAGCAACTCAGCAGTGTGTTATGTGACTTCTATCTTCCACAAGGGTTTAAATAGCCCAAGGTTAATGGGAATTAACTATGAGAAATAAAGTTGAAAAGTAGGTCAAAATGTTATATTAGGATTTATATATTAGTAACACATAAGCTCACGCCTGTATCCCCGAAGAAGTAGGCACAGGTGCACTAGCGAACTAGTACACCCACATTTCGCCGAGCTTAGTTCCGTCCCAGATGTGATAGGGGGCGAGCCTCTCGCCATATCGGGCACAAATTCCAGACTCCGAGCTGATATGGAAAAATCCAATATCACTTTGCCCGACCCGGGGATGGAACCCGAGACCTCAGGACGGTAGTGGTACCGAAATACAACCACGCCACCGAGGCAGTTATATATTAGTAATTTTATCATTTTCAAACTTGAATTGTCATCGTCACAAAAGTCATAATTAAATCCTTAGATAAATGACGTACTACTGCCTTTTGAATCCAAGGAGTTTGATTCGTGCCAGAACTCTCTCTAAATCTTGAATTCAATTATAATCTTCTCTTCGTCCAATATTTAGCATCGAGGAAACATCCGTTTATTTATGTCCTGATTTATTAATCCCGTTTAATACGTGAAGTGTGGTCACACAACGCAAGCTGCAGCACAGGCGGTCTATGCTATAAAGGGAACGAAACTGGTTCCGAGCCTGAATACCGCCGCTCGCAACTTTAGTAGAGGCTGCGCGGCGGGTACAGTAACCGTGCAGCGAACTGGCCGTTGTGGTGGGATATTTTAACCGACTTCAAAAGGAGGAACTTCTCAATAAGACTATTTGTTTTTCTGTGTTCGATAGAGGGGGGTTAAAGTTAGGCAAAATGTGAAAACTAAAGACGAATCTTTTCTGTAACATTTTGGAAAAGTTTCTTCAGACAATCTTATAATGGAGTGAGATAAAGACAGGTAATAGTAGAAGACCTTACTCCAAAGGTCCGTATAAATTTTATTAAGGTTTGATGAAGAAATACAGAGTAAACTCCTTAACAAGCAATAGCATAAATGTAACTATTTGGGGTATTGAAATCGGTATTTAAGTTTTATTCTTTATAAAAATAAATGTAACAATTATAAAAGTGTGTTTTATTTTTTCGGCTTCTATGACATTTTTTTCATTCGCTTAGTTATGTATAATAATGCAAAATAGCATACTTATTTTTCTGTGTATGAGGCATAGAATTTTTAGGTTAACATATTAATACATTTTAGCATTTTTTAATTTATTTGGTCAAAGACAATACAATTATTTAAATACCCTACATGTTTCAAACACCTATAACCTATTTAGTTCTGTAATTATTTTAAACGCCACGCGCCGATACAATTCCCAGCGACTGTATTGATTACTGGGCGCGTTGGGCACAAATCATAAAACTTTATTAAAACTTCAAAAGTTATAAACGCAATTAGTATTATGTTGTTAGAAAATGTTATTTCATTGTTACTTTCTTTTTACTTTTAATTGCACTATCCACATGTACTTTCGAATTGTGAAGTTCACGTATACCTTTATTGAATTCGTGTTTAATTTCACGCTATTTTTGAAGATTCTCGAAATGTTGATAGCTGTCGCGACTCGCGTATGGCACGGTCAGCAGTTTTGTATGACTAACGGCCGGTTTCAATAAACGATCTCAGTTTAGAGTGCAGATAGATCGCGATTATGAAACAATTAAATCAAGTCATTTGACGGAGTCATGGTCAAACTGTGTTCCTATTGGCTAATTTTTGTAATCTATCTGCACATTCGAACTGAGATTGTTTATTGGAACCGGGCGTTAGTCGTTTTAACATAAAGCAGCGATAGCTCAGTTGGGAATGGTACTGACTGCCGATATGAGATTCGGAGGTTCGAGACCAACCCCAAAAAAGCATACATCTCTGACATTTCTATTCTAAGTGTGTTTTCATTGTGAAATATCGCTTGCTATAACGGTGTAGGAAAACATCGTGAGAAAACCTGCTTACCCGAGAATTTCACCCCAAGAATTTCAAAGGTATGTGAAGTCTACCAACCTGAATTGGGCCAGCGTGGTAGACTTAGGCCTAAGCCCTCTCATTAGTAAAGGAGGCCCTTACCCAGCAGTAGAGGGACAGGGACAGTAACATTACAGGGCTAACGCCCGAATGGTCAAACGCTGCTCATCTTTAACGGCTTCTTACATTGATTTTCGCCATACAATTTTGACAGATAAGGCGGCCTTAAACGACATAAGGCGACCTTAAGTGTAACATTCGGCGGTGATATTATTATTACACCATTCTCACAAGATGGTATATTACATCTACGCCTTCTTAAGCTAAAAGAAACTAAGAGAAAATGTCATATCACGAACACTGCTAACAAATCTTCAAGCCAACCATAAATCTATCGAATTATCGAAAACATTTTGGAAAGAGTTCGCGTGTCTCCGCGCCGTTACGGTGTTCGGCATGGGTTGATAAAAGGGTCCTTGCACCGTTTTAATTAGGCGTCCGTGATGCCGCGGATACCGGACACGATGTGTTGAGGTGAGATTGCGTGTACGGAGAAATCTTACATGCTATTGTTTATGTAAGTTATCAAAGGCGAAGTAGCATGTAGGTCATTTGATTGTAAGTGATCCCGTGGCGCAGTGAAGTGCGGCTGTGAAATGAGAGGCTGTGAGTACGATTCCCGCACCGAGACAAATCGTCATGATCGTAGAATAATATCGGTTGTAAAAAAACGAATTTCACTTTTCATTATATTTGGATACTCTTTCTTTCTACCTGCCCATATCCCAACTTAATGTGGGGTCGGCGCAACGCACTTTTTCAAGCATGTTGCATATAGGATTCGGCTTAGTTTTTACGACCGGCCGCCTGCCTGACGTCAACCCCCTATGAGGGATCCAGTACTACCTCGTGTATACATAAGTTTTGAGACGAAAGAAAAGTTGCACAACTTTTTAAATATTTAACTTATATTTTTAAAATTTTCAGTAAGCATTAAGTAGATAATAATCAACAATAAAATATAATTATTATTCAAAATGACCACCCTTGTTTTTAATACGAACGACGCGAACGTTGTCCAGTACTGCTCAAGAAACACGATGCGAGGATGATCCTCTTCACCGACTAAACAATATTTACTGTCGAAGAAAAGTTTAACCGAGCAAAACAACAAAGTGTATGCCAAAAGAAGCAAGGACGTCCCAACTTCAACACGGAATGTCTCGCGTACCCATCATCCGGCTAGTGTTATGGTATGGTGGGGCGTTTCATATGAAGGTGTGACTCCGCTCCTTTTCTGCCAACATGGCGTCAAGGTTAAAGCTAAAAATTACCAAAATGACATTTTAGAGCCTGTTGTGAAACCCCTGACACGTACTTTATTTCACAACAAGGACTGGGTTTTCCAGCAAGACTCGGCGCCATCCCATAAGGCAAAAACCACCCAAGCTTGGCTGAGGGAAAATGTACCGGCCTTCATCGCGCGGACGAATGGCCCTCCTCCAGCCCCGACCTCAAACCGCTGGATTATTCATTATGGTCTGAATTAGAGCTCAGGGCCTGCCGAAAGTCCCACCCAAACTTGGAGTCACTGAAGCGAGCCCTCGTCCGAGAACCAAAGCGGATTCCGCTGGAAAAGGTTCGTGCCGCCATTGATGACTGGCCAATCGTCTAAGAGCCTGTATTAAAAACAAGAGTGGTCATTTTGAATAATAATTATATTTTATTGTTGATTATTATCTACTTAATGCTTACTGAAAATTTTAAAAATATAAGTTAATTATTAAAAAAGTTATGCTACTTTTATTTCGTCTCAAAACTTATGTACACACGAGGTATATTTGGATACTACACTGCCTAAATATTATTACTATCGGTACATTAAAAATGCACGTATTTAAGCTATATGCCAATTTTCATTTTCTATAGATTTGCCCCCTTATTCATAATAACTTAATAGAGCGTAATTAGACCGCAATAGTTCGTTTCATAAAAATTGTATTCATAATCGTTCAATAGCGTTGAAACGTTCCAACGTTCGATAGTGAAAACATGGCCGATTCCGATCAGCTGTTTCAAGTTTGATGTTCTTTCTTAATGACATTAATTTTGTTTAAAGTCTAGGACCCCATTTATGATTTATATATGTATATTTTTTATTGATTGTTTTCCGCCGACTTCCCATTTGTTTTAAAGCTTGCCAGAGATAAAAATATTTTTTTTTCTGTAACCAGCAACATTGTATTCGATAAACATATTTTAGTTCTCTTTTAGCTAAAGTAGGCAAAAATAGGGTTATGATTTCGATAAGAACAGAATTTCATTATGAATAAGGGTTAGAATTTAAAAAGTTATCTCAAAAAAGGTGCAACAGGTCGAGCTGGAAATCTTTTGGGGAGGCCTATGTTCAGCAATGGACGTCCTTTGGCTGATGATGATGTCAAAAAAACTTTAATTAGTTGAAATGGTGCAAAACAAAGTAACATAATAATACTGCTATAAGACGTGCTGCTAACCCCCTAAGTCACTTGCGATCTATTTGCGTGTATATTGAGCTTGTCAGCCCTACGCGGGGAGGTACACTCACTGTGCACAACTGTTCAGCTCATACTTGTATAGACAAGTACGAATAGTGCTCCACTACCATGGAAACTAGTGACTTAAGTAAAGTGTATATACTGATCCAGCTCGAAGACTGGTTTCCTGATATGAAGTACATTTTTATGTAGGACTAGCTGACCCAGCGAACTTCGTTCCGCGTAACACTCGATTCTTTAATTTTTTAGTTTTTTTTTTATTATGTCTAAAATAAACGTCCTAAGTTACTTCTTATTACATCAGCTACATGCCAGTAAAAATCGGTCCAGACATTCTAGAGATTAGCCGGACATTAGACCAAACAGATAGACAGATAGACAAAAATTGTAAAAAATGTTATTTTAGTGTTTATACCGTATATACACTAAAGTAACATTTTTTACAATTTTTAACCAAATGTTTGTGTGACCTACAGATATTCGTGGTTACCCGTTTCGGGTCTGTTGTGAGACCTAAAGTCTCACAAGACTCGTATTTTACTGTAGGATCAATAAGCTTGACCGTGAGATTGATTAGCATTTCACGCTAGTTAAACGTGGGGAATAAACGTTTTTCCAATATATGAAAAACGTTGACTGTTTTGTGTTGTTTATTTATATTTTAGTTATTTTTCATTATCCCTTCGGTACAGGGTCAGCGCAACACCATTTTCAAGGATATTGCAGACACGATTCCTACCAGGGATTTGTACCCAGAGCCCATTCCACAGCTCATTTCCTCATTGGCACAAAGGTAACTATAATTAATAACTTTAAAAAATGATCCCAACTCCGCATACAGCGTGGTCCTTTAGTCCAGTTGCAAGTGCCGCGCAGGCGCAGTCGCAGGCGGCGAGGCAGATCGTCTGATACGGAACGCGATAGTATTTCGCTATTATGTGCACACCGCCTAGCCAGTGCCGTAATGCTAGACTCATGCTCTTGTGAACACTTGATATGCGAGAGCTTCCTTTGTGCTAGCGTTTTATGTAGAGCGACTGGCATAAATAGGTAATGTGTTAATAATATTACCTTAGATTATTCTGCATACTGGAGATTACTATAGGAGGCTAACTCTTTACAATCGATTCGAATTTTACTTCGATTTCATATCATTAAGTGACTTAAAATTCCACCGAAATAGAGTTAAAAAGTGCACAAATGTCACGTTAAAAATTACCAATTCTCGAATCCAATGTAATTAGCGCAATTTTTAACTTAATTTGGGTGGAAATTTAAGTCACTATATGCTATCGAATCGAAGTCAAATTCGAATCGAGGGTCAAGAGTCATGGGGCAGGTCTCATTTACAAATGATACTGGTATCGTTTGGATCATAACATGGACTTAGGCACAACCGCTTACTAAGCTTTTTAGACTTCCAATACATTAGAAGATATGCAGGTTTCCTCCGACGTTGAAATGAGTAATAACTAAAATAATCACAAATTTAAAAACTTAACGAACCGACTTCAAAATTTATACGTTCGTGACCAAATTTATATGGGACCACCCTTGGAATAAATTCTATCGAATACCAAAACAATCTTGAAAATCGGCGGAGATATCGGGGAACATACCTCTACATAAAAATACAGACAAATTGAGGAGCTTCTCCGTTTTTGAAATCGGGCGAAAAATAGAATTCTACTTAGATAAGTCGGCGGCCCAACCGGGAATATTTTTGATAATCGAATTTGTATTGGGCTCGCTGCGCAATAATGACGTTTGGGTAATATTACATACAAATGGCATAGACGCGCATCGAGCTCTATACGCATTCGATTATCAAAAATATTCCTGCTCAAGCCACAAAAATGTATCCTAACCTAAGCTGCGACTTCAGTTATAATCCGATGAAAAAATACTCTAAACTTATTTTTTACGTGCAGTTGCTTTGTTCTTGATACACACATACATACATACATAAGCTCACGCCTGTATCCCCGAAGGGGTAGGCAGAGGCGCACTAGCGAACTAGAACACCCACATTTCGCCGAACTTAGTTCCGTCCCAGATGTGATAGGGGGCGAGCCTATCGCCATATCGGGCACAAATTCCAGACTCCGGGCTGATATGGAAAAATCCAATATCACTTTGCCCGACCCGGGGATCGAACCCGAGACCTCAGAACCGTAGTCGTACCGAAATACCACCACGCCACCGAGGCAGTCAAAGGCTTTGTTCTTGATATAACGAAATATTTTTCGCATTACATTTAAATTTCGCAACAAAACGTTGTAAAGATGTATAAAATCTAAATTAGGTCATTTTACGACTCCATTCTTCAACTACATGTATTGTTACGAAATATTAATGAGACACGATTCAAACATATTGCACGTAAATCGACTTGATAAATTAAAACTGTATTATTATTCAAATTACTTATTTATTTGACAATAGTATCTACAAATTATCTAGTCTAATGTCACATACAGTAAAAATATTTATTTTAGATTATATTACGAAAATAGAACAATTTGGTACATGATTATGTTAGATTTTATACACATATTTATATGTTATAGCAAAAAAGGACTAAAAAGAAAGCCCTCTGTAAAAACCGCATCGAAATCAGTCGAATTAAACATGAGGCAGTAATTCATATTTCAAATTCTGGTGTGAGGGCAAATATTGGAGATATCTTGCTATTCCTTTCCAACGCGCGTACCGTTATGGCGTGAGTGACGTGACGTGATTATACTGATACTTTTCTCTTTCCCGCAGTTTGAAGGTTACACCAAACTTCAAAGGCTTATAACGTTTTTATTTTTGGAAATATTTCAATGTTTCTTTCAGTTTTATATTTTAGACGACGTAAATTACATATAAAATTAATAAAAAAATCCCCAAGTACCAAGTAGTCAAGTATCCAATTGCTCTACCATAAGAGCTAATGGTCAATCACACAGAATAAGTTCATGAAATAATGTTACAAAAGGTCTATGTAATTTTACATAGATTTCCAAAATAAATAACACCAAACAATCACACGCATAGACCTGACCGCGCACTAAGATACGAGTCTTGTGTCGAGGGTATCAGGAACTACGAGAGAATTTCGGTCTCACAACCCAGACCTGGAACAAACATCTGTGGGTAAAACATTTGTCTTGGTGCTGGAATCGAACCAGCGGCCTCTCGACTACTCGCCCACTGCGCCGCGGAGGCTGTCAAATAGTATTTATAATAATTTAATTCATTACCATATGGGTCTTCTGACTTTAATATTCCATATGATAAGTATGTCATAAACAGGAAATTTCAATAAAATTTTACCAAGTAGACCTGCAACTATAATTTAATGTACCTATCCATTCGCTTTACAGAGGTCATTGTACGTTAGAAACAAGGTAGCTTAAAGCCAGTTAATAAAGTGGATTAATACTTGCAATGACTCAGCTGTTGCAAGTTTCAAAGACCTAAAGCTATTTATTATTTACACCTTTTTTATCCAGACACGGCAAAGTGACTACATTGCGCCTGATGGTAAGTGTATTGCAGTCCAAAAAACCTAGAGATTACTGACAAACAATGGGTTTATGAGTTGTCGTCAGAATCATGCTGGATTTAGGCTTCTTCACACTCTAAATCCGAAGAGGGAAGAAGCAAATCGAGTGGTTTGCGACAAGGCAGGCGGATGACCGATGCAGACACAGGGATACCCCCATACCCGTCCTAACCAACCATCAAGTCATGCTGCAAGCACCTCGAGAGAACCAGATGTACACTGGCTGATCCTGGAACTCGAACCACACACGGAGTGTGGGTCACTATAGCAGGTTTTAGCACCTTGTGTACGGTGGTCGCCATCCGCCAACTTTCCATTGATTGGGTAATTACAACCGATCTGTCTTTTATTATTCATCGACATACATGTTCTGTTTCCTGTCGATTTCTAGCAACTAATAAAACAATTACAATGAACTTGCAAAACATCACCAGTATGAATCACGTTAAGTAACAATGCTATTTACTGTATTCAATGCACAAGTAGTCGGCATTTGAGACGCTTGGGACACATTGTCTTGTAGAATGCACAACTGTCTATTAACCCGTATGAGGCGGCACAAACCTCTATATATGTTATGTAAGTGTCTCGGTTACTCATTAAAGACGATTTATATTAAATGTTGACTAGTTTTCTCGTAGTAGTTTGAGAGGTAGAGCCACGCTGTAGACAATATCGTCTGCAGCGCGAATGGGCCGGCTCGATCGGTTTGATACCACTGTCCCACAGAAAACCGACGTAATGTGGCAGCTCGCTGTCGCGTTTCCATTGGTGAATGAGATTTCCGGTGGTCCAATACCCTCCTTCCCTTTCTCAATTCCTATTTCCCTCCCTTTAGGTTGGCAATGCTTCCATGATTCTTTTTGTGTCTTGGATGTCTATGGAAGGTCACCTGATGGTAAGATCACTTACCGTCAGGTGACTCATCTGCTCCTTTGCCTATGCGCTAGTCGAATAGAATTGTATGTATAGAAATGACATAATAGTACGCCATATATAACATACTCTTATGTCATTCCCATATATTTCAGGCGACTTGCAGCGCTATTATTAATTTAGCGTTACACCTTATCTCGATTTATCCTACAGCTCCCTCCTATCTTTAAATCAAGTTTTGGGGATAAATAGAGATTTATCGCGGAGCTGCAAGTGGCCCTTACTATTCTATTCGACTAGCGCATAAGCCACTTGGCTAAGCCCGCAGATGACAATAATGTTTCGTTTAGCTTGCTATAAAAATACAAAGGTATTACTTTGGAACATTACAGTTGACCAAAATGGTTGACGTATTTAGTGTTTAAGATTTCGGATCCGCAATAAAATAACGAATTGTTAAAATTATTTGCTAACACAATGATATATAAAACTTAAAAGGTAACACCACTACCCAAAATTTTATGGTACATTTTATAGTCCAAACATGTTTTGAACACGTTATGTTTTATTCTCTTTATAAAATAGCCTACAGGCGTCATTATTTTGTTTAGTTTATAATCCCACACAAAAAGTGGACGAATTACATATATTTAAATCTTTCTCGGTTTAATTTGATGTCTTTTTGTATCAGTTAATGGTAGATATTTCTTTTTTGGTTTGATCTTTTAAAACAGACCATGCAATGCTCTGATTTATATGTACAATAGATTGATAAGAGCTACATATATCCTGATTATCATCATGATATTATCATTAGCATCGGCCATAGGACATCCACTGAACATAGGCATCCCCAAAGATTTCCAGATCGACCTGTTGGAAGCAGCAGGAAGTCTTATAATATTGTATAATGCTTTAATTTATGGTCATATTTTTAACCATACTTGATAAAGGACCACGATCAATCTATCGTGAGGAAGGTGAAATTCCTTTGTTCTAATTGTAGTCTTTCTATAGGCCCAAAGTTCGAATCCGAGATGGTGGATTTTCAAATTTTCCCGAAATTACATCCTTCGGAGGCAGTTATCGGTAGGCAGGTAGCAGGTTGTAAAACTAAGCAGCTTTTTAACAAACTTCGAAAATAATGTTACAAGACACCATAAGGGGAGTGGAAAAGTTGAGTGAGATAGTTACATACATTGGAGTGTTGTATCGTAGGGAGTGTTGGATCGTTGGAGTGTTGGTTCATTGGAGAGTTGGTTTGTTGTAGTGTTGGATCGTTGGAGTGTTGGTGTTGGTAATAGATGGCCAATACTACCACCCGTATGTCCATCAACTACGGTACGACAAAGCTTTCTCGTCACGTACAGTGCAGTGGTTTAGATTACCTATACGGGTTTCCCACTTCACGTATTCCTTTAAAACATACAAGTAACTCATTTGAGTTTTGAATTCGTTACACGTTGTAGATTTACGATTATTCGGAATTGTCCTCGAATCCGGGTGTGTTGACGTGGCTATGTTATAACGAAACTATATGAAATAAATCAGAAACATTTGTATAAATCAGGGAATTTATTGCTTGTTTGTGCACGGACGATGTTGATAATTTAATGTGCAGTGATTGTAAATTGTCTTTTCTGTCTAAGTTTTTGCTATTTTTGTCCTCTTATTCTGAATTTGCAAAATCCTGAAATTAAAACTTTGTAGTTGTGGTTACTTTAGTAAATTATTGAAGTTGGTTTTTACCATCAATCAATCTACTAGTATGACCATCTAGGAACATTTCAACATTTTATTTTTTCGTATAATATAACGAGAAATAAATGTGTCTCGCTAATAAGTAGATGTGAAAAACTCGCCCATTATCATGTTAACTTGGGACGGAAATGTATGCAAGCATGTTGCAGAAAATATTTTATTTTGGGGATCCCGGATAAATCGTGTTGAAAAACAGTTTAGCTGAACCTGGAATTAGAATCCTGACCCACCCGGTCTATAGTACCTATATATGTATATACGCTGTTACTAGACCAAAAAGGCGAACTGAATGATGGGGTGGCCGACTGGGTTACCGATGGGGTGACCGACGGGGTGAATGCCGGGGCGACCGACGGGATGACTGACGGGGTGACTGACGGGGTGAATGACAGGGTGATCGACGGAGTAATTGACGGCGTGTCTGACGAGGTACCAAATTTTGTTAAATGGTTTATAAGTCGTTCGTGGATAAAACAAAGACAAGTAAAACAAGATATGACACATTCGCGTTAGTTTTAACACAACTCGTACTCTTTAATATTGCTAGCAAAAAGACAACAGTCAAGTGACTATTTTTTTCCTCTTATCAACACGCCATCAGCCTTATCGGCCTTCATAACTACAGACAGCTAGGCAAGTGCTTATGTCTTAAATTTGGACTAGACTGGTATAATTCTAAACAAAAGTAAGTATTTTGTAGGTTGAATTGTATCACCTATAAACTGTTGCTTCTGACCCAACTCCAGTGATAAAAGATTTTCCAGGGATGAAGGGCTCTATTGTCTGTCTCAGGAACGGTGTAGCTTAACTCTGGCTCTCTCTCTCTCTCTCTCCCCCCCTTCCCAGCTTTAATCCCAAGTGTTGGATCAGCTCTCCGCGTTTTTTTTCCACTTTGTATTTCCACATTGTGTAGCTCCACTAAGTTACTAAACTTTTGGAATTTTTAAAGATTAGTACGCACAAAACTTTGCGTTCAAACAAAAGAAAACTTTCAGGTAGAGCTTTTTCAACCTACACGGTCATTTAAATACTAAGTTTGCTTTTATGGTTGCTTACACTTAATTGCATGTATTATGTATTTGTGAGTAATTTCAAAAGGAAGCCCATATACCTCTAAATACACTCTCGTCTCTTATCCATAGAATCAGAGATGCAATCAAAATTCACGCAAAAGGGAAGCCAAAATTAGTTTCACCTTCAATCGCTTTTATTAAATATATCATAATACTTACCTATTTATTTGTGGGTAGTTTCATCATGCTAAGCCGCAAGAATGTTATTATATGGACCCCGGCTGCTAGTAGCTACCATCAGTTTATTTCCAGAGGGCCCAAGATTATGTGCCTCGTACTTATACAATGAGGAACAGCTTCCCACCGATTACTTTCAATAGAAAGTGGCCGCCCACTTTGCAACATTGTCCTTTCATTGGTTTTACGACGTCCACAGGAATATGCAGTTATTCTACAGTGTGTTTCATAAAGTTGGTATCCATAAAAGGTACACAGATTGAGGTTCTGTCTAACAACATATCCGTGAAGAGAAAAAAAAATTATCGCGCGATTTCGAATTTGTATACGTTTCATACTTAATATTTGTGGAATAATAAATCGTGCAACCCTTATCAGCTGACTTCATTGACGATGCGACGCGCGGTGTAGGTACTTACACCACAGAGCGCTTGTACTCCAACAGATAGCACGGGCGGTGACGCCGCGGCAGCGTGGTGGCTTTCTATGAGGATTTTTTTTTATTAAAGGTAATTTATTTCCTTTAATAGAGAAGAATCGTCATGTACTGAGTTTAAACAATGTATTAAAACATTAGTACTGTACTTGTCCACTTACCACATGTTGCGTTTTGTGCAGCACAAAGAACTTTGCACTACACTTTTCTATGAACACTTACTTCACAAATAGGGTTCGAAATGAGCTCCTCCTTTTTCCAAACACTTAATTATTCTGTGGTATATCAAGGACCTAGTGTTTCTTAACATTTGTGGGGTTACTGATTCAAAAGCGGATTTTGATGTAACGTGTAATGCCTCAATGAAACGCCACCGATACAGCTCCCGACCCCTACGACAGCTACCCCCAGCAGCACCGACACATAAAATAATTTCATAGTACTCGCTATTCAAATACACACTCGATCGCGACATTTTTATAAAAGTTGAGAGCGACTTCACAACTTTACAGTTAGTAAGCAACTGACGAAATGAAGGTACATAATTTTCAATATGGCGGTAGAGTTCAACAAGGCATAATTATGAAACCCCGATAGGCTACTATGAACTGAAGAAAAAAAAACATTCAACGGAAATAAAAAAAAAACATCTTGATACGTTTTTATTTATCCGCATTAAGCATCATTAAAAAAAGTTAGTATTATAGGATAAAAATCAACATTAACTACAATTACAAAATTATGCAGAACCATTTTATCTATTTTCATAATTTTTAGCGTTCTGTCGTGTAGTGTGTTTTTATTGGCGGCGAAAAGTTTGCCGACTTCCTATCAAAGGATTGCCGCACGTAGCGGCGCATTGGCAAAGAGTTAAAAAGTGCCGCGGAAAAATGGCAGACCGAACATAGTGATGCTCTAGTATGATCTATTCGGATAAACATTAGAACTAGGTACTAAATATTCTAATAATTTTAATGTAAATTAATACTACCTCCCGGTAGGTAAACAAAATCCCTGTATGAATGACCGAATGACCGAAGTCCAGGTTTCGGGTAAAATTATTGCAATCACCACATTATTCGTATCAGCTCAGAAAATAAAATAGTTCTTAAAGATTAAGACAATGCATCATATTCATACAAGTAAAAGTTGTACTTTATTTGTAGAAAGCGACAATTACGATTAGTACGGATGTAAATTTTAATTCGAATAATGAATTAACTTTGGTATTAAATATTGAATCATTCTAATCGATTGAATGATTGAATAAATCAACTCATTGCATATTTATCAACCGCCCATCCCTAGCGCGGTAATACAGGCAATACTCAAAAGACACAGCTACCGCTTTTGAAATATGTGCCGCTAATGTCTGATTGGCGAAAAACTACCGACTTTTCTTTGAGTTCTTGCGACAGTCCACGTGGACTTCATAGGTATAGCGATCGCCGCTCTTTAGGTGCTGCGCATGTGACTAGCAAAGAGTAGTGAATGTTCGTTGTGAAATATGGACGATTTGATACATGCCTAATTAGTTTAGACATTTAAGAGGTGCTTTTAAATGAAAGAAGTGAAAAGTTGATCAATATTTTGTTGTCACTAAGCAAGTGTAATATTATAATTTACGCATTTCCTTTAAAAAACAATTCGTATAAATTTGAAGTATGTAAAATACTTCAATTTTAGTCATCGCGTACAAAACTAAATAGTTCCATTCGTTCATTTAGTTGAGTTAGTAAAGTTTTGTGTGTAGGTTTAGACACATCTAGTTTTATTTAGTCTTTATAACCATGTGTTGTTGACCGCTGCCAGCTGATCTAGGGTCATCACAACGAGAGATTTAATATTATTTTCGAAGTCTGATTACTCAGTAACTATAAGGCCTATGCAGTTTTTACCTTCACGAAAAAGTTGCCAATCACCGGCTCTGTGTGTGGACTTTTCATGGGTACCAACTTTATGAAACACCCTGTATACATAAAACTGGCTAGCGTGGTTTCAAATTATGTTTACTGTGTAATTATAGCCGCATCTCCAACACTAAAATATTGCACAAAACACTTACACAAAACATGGTAATTCTACAATTTTTGTATTGACCATTGTTATATGAGCAGGAGACAATAAAAAAACCCTGTTTTGTGTAAGTGTTTTTAATTTTTGTTTAGAAAAAACACGTGCAGGAGACGCGGCTTTTGTACTATGCTATGCTATACTATTTGCTTGTTGATGCCAGATAACTTTCTTTTTGCATGGCACTCCTCCATCTCCTCTATCTCCAGCCTAATTCCAAGATCCACCTTCTTATTTAAACGCTTCCACTTCACTCTGTCTGGAGCATCTTCTGCACTTCACATTGGGAGCATTGGTTCTCCTATTTTCCTCCAAAACGTCTAGCAGGACTTTTTAGGTCGTCCAAGGGGTACGATCCTGGTCCAGATACTTACGAGTGTCTTACCTACTTCTATGGTTTCCTCGAAACATGATCATACCATTAGTCTCAAGCGACACTCCTGCATTCCAAATTGTACCAAGATCCCTTCACAAATGATTAATTATAAAAAACACCGTTATCAAAACCTCAAAAACAGACTTTCCGATTTAGAACATTAGTACCTTTAGAACCCCTGAAGTCTCCAATACGACTCTTACAATAAATGAAATCTGTCCGTTTAAGTTAATTTATTTTGAAACATTTCAATCTTTGATATACATACATAGTTGCATTTAAATATAATCAGCTACACGGTTAAAGTGCGCATTTAGGTCACAACCAAATATTCAAAGGCTAACAAAGACCTACACAATTTTTTGTTGGAACACAAACCAGAAATATTCCAGAAGTTGAGTCGTAAGCTAACCAGGTCATTATGCATACTGTACAAAATATAAAAACCAACCAGCACTATATCGTAGACGTGAAAGGCCTTGGTTAGTCACGAATGAATTTCTCAAATTGCGTTCGAACCAGTGCGATCTGAATTATTAAAAAAGCATTGTAATTGATTGCCATCGCTTTACATTGCTTTCACCGGCGCACCGAATTAAAATATCGGAGATACGACATTCGCTCGTAAAAATATTTTTGTTGTTATTTTTACCTTTTTTTCGTTCGCCGGCGTCCGATTTGCATAAACTCCAAGTAGCTGTCGGAACATATCTGAGGTCCGTGCTGCGTCGTAAACGCCGCTCGTAAAAGAAACACCTTTTACTTATAAAGCCTTGTTGTTTTGGTTAGTTGGGAAAAAAATGTGATTGGAAATACGTGTCGTGCTGTCGACTTGAATTAAACGAGTGTGCAGTTTGGTTTTTTAATTCATGTACTACTGTTGACTCCTTTCCTTTTAATGATACATTAAGTAAAATAACAGTAAGAAAAGAACAGAGAATATCAGATGAATCAGTGTTGCAGATAAGATTGGCTGTGGACCGGGAGGTCCTGGTTTCGTTTCCCTGGTCGGTCAAAACAATTTTTCTAATCTGATATGGTTAGGACTGGATCCCCCAGAGGGGAGTTGATGTCAGGCGCCTGCCTGCCTGCTTAGCCCGGCTGCCTAGCCGGTCACCAAACTAAGCCAAACAATTTCTGCAACATTCTTGAAAACGTGTGTTATGCCGACCCCATATCAAGGTGGGCAGATAGAAAGAAAGAATGTTACAAATAAAATTATGATTTTGTTGAGAAAAATCAACGATATTTTTTTTGCATAACGTTTTTTATTTTTTTCGCAATAACTTGCCAAATATTGACCAATTTTGTTTTTTTTTTTATATTTGAGAGCTTGTTTTAAGAGTTATCTCATACAAATTCGATTGAGTTCTGATCGTTATCAGAACTCAATATTTCGTTAAATACGAAGGATGATTGTAAAATAATGATAAATGCAAATGCACCATTTGTAATAGCTCCATAGTTGAAATAACTAATGTATTAATTACATTATTATGTGAAAGTAAAGTATCGTGCCATATAATTCCTTTGAGTAAAACTTGTTACATATTTCTTAATAACTTTATAGTATTTTCCCGTCAATTCCCTGCTAGCATTCCTGCCATATCCCGTTCGTTCCCTTTCCTAAAAATCACAACCATTTATCTAAGCCCCATCCTTGTTTTGTGTCCATACCTGCCTGCTTGTTTTCTAAATTGATAGTGTTGTAATATGATTATTATTGTTATATAAATGTATCTTGACCTGTCATAAGTGTGTTATTTTATTTTTATTTATAGTATTGGCAAAATGTTCAAAATACTATAAATACTTAGTGGCAATAAAAAATCTATCCCATTTGCTAGTAATGAGATCAGTGGTTGACATTGGTACCTTGTCATCAAATATCATCTCAAAGAAAATATAGACGCGCCTTTACATTTTCTTGAAACTTGTACATATTCAATCTTACCTAATAAAATCAACTTTAATGATAAAGTTTAAAGATACGTAAAGCATCAATATCATCATTATTCAATTGTTGTATTTAAAATACCTAATTTACTTCGTTATTGGACCTCCTATTGTTTTATGGAATGTCTACTAAATTTTTAAGCAATAAAACCACTTTATTGTTCGTCTCTTCGCATGAATATTGATAGACAAATCAGGACTTGAATCTATATTCGTAAACAATTTAATTAGAGTTGTTTATTTTAATATCGAATTTCATTCATATGTACAGATGTGGTATGATCGCCTGCCTCGGTGGCGTGGTGGTATTTCGGTACGACTACGGTTCTGAGGTCTCGGGTTCGATCCACGGGTCGGACAGTGATATTGGATTTTTCCATATCAGCCCGGAGTCTGGAATTTGTGCCCGATATGGCGATAGGCTCGCCCCCTATCACATCTGGGACGGAACTAAGCTTGGCGAAATGTGGGTGTACTAGTTTGCTAGTGCGCCTCTGTCTACCCCTTCGGAGATACAGGCGTGAGCTTATGTTATGTGGTATGATTCAGATATTTGATTTTAGAATAGGGTACTGTACTTGTAGGTTAAGCTGGCACCACAAGTTTGGGCTAGGGCCCAACAGTTCGTCTCTTTTCATCACCTAGAGAGATCGTCGATACTGTTTTGATCGATCGCGAATTGGAACAGTCTGAAATTATGTTGGACTTTGTGACGATCATGTGGTGATTGAATTGAATTCTTTATAATACAGGTCACTAAAGGTAAAGAAAGATAAAAACACATCAAATATTTTAGGTGACATCATAATTTATTAAGATAAAAAATACGAATGTACATTAATTTATGAAATACCTAATTATTTAAATTATATCTGAGCAACATTTATTAAAACTATTCCAATCTAATTACTGCTCAATTTATGGTTGTTCCGTTCATGAACAATGCTAAAATATATTTTTTAACTTCCAACATATTTCTTATTGCAAAAAGTTAACAATATTTAAATCTTAGCTTAACAGAAAATATAGAGTAATTATATACAAATTAGCATTCTAATGTTTAGATTTAAACGTGATAATCGTAAAACATTTTATGTATTGCCTAATTAAAGTTAAATTGAAAAAAAAAGAAACTAACATAAAAACTAAATAATAAATAACATTTGAATTATTAAAAACCAGTCGATTCTTAATTCTTATATTTTACAACTAAATATACCTAATAGTCTATACCTAACAAAGTAGTGGCACAGACAGAATCTACAATAATGTCATAGGCAAAATCCAGTGATGATTACCGATTTTACAGATGGAACTGGCAAAATAGGTAGTTTTGTTCATGTTCAAAGTCCAAACCAGATTAGCCGGGTAATATTGACTATAAGCATATTGCAGAGTTTGCCTACCACACATAAACATACCTCACACAAAAGCTTGTTCAAAACATTTGTTAAACATTCAGAGTAAACATAAAAAATATCGTCTAAAATTTTGATTAAAATAATTTTTAAAATTTCCAGGTAAACAAAACACTGCACAAACAGAACCTTATGAGATCGTTGCGAAAACCAAGCTACATGCAATACGTACATACCTTATGTTTAAACATAACCAAAACTCAAACTAATAATACTTTTCATAAGTAAAACCTATACAGACACACAAGTGATTGATTTTTGGATTGCACGAAGAAAAATAGCAAACATTTCCTTATATCTTTAACTGTCTTAAATGAAGTCAATCACATATTACCAATTATTACGAAATCTGCTAAAGGTGGTCATTCACTAGGAACATTTAAGTGTAATGTAACATTCGTACAACGCATCTGCAATGATACAATTTGTAAAATTGCAGTGCCGCTTGTAAAGTTTTCATAATTCGAGCGCTTATGGAAGCGATTGCTTCCAGTCAGTGAGTCGAACTAGCGCGTATTAAAACATAGTCAAAATGGAATCTGGCATTGTTACATTACCATGTCCCGGTGAATGAACATCTTATATGTAATACAAAGGTGTAATAAAATCAGTTTATATTGTACTATGATTTCACAAGCTGCAATATGCTAAAATATCCTAAAAATACTCAATTACAACCTTCAACTTACAGTCTAAAGTGTTATTAACGTCTCATAATATCTTCTATACTAAAACCTTTTTTCGGTCCACTTGATTGGCTTGTCCCTGGCTTCGGATTAGCGGGTGGTTGTATGCCCACTATATTTTTAATTCCACTAGCTATGAAGCTTGAACTCGCTTCTTCAGAATCTTTTGCATTAGGATTATCCTTACTAGTCGTAACATTTGTCGTAGTACTTGGTACTGTGTCTTTTGGAGGTGCATGTTTAACTATCAAATCCTGCGCCACCGTTTGCTGTGGACCTAAAACAGGATGTGGCATGGGACCGTAAGGTATTTGTGGATGAGGAGGTGGCATTGGAAGACCGAATTTGTGGTAAGCCGGCATTCCAATCATAGAAGGAGGCATGCCAACTACAATATCCCCGTTCCCTATTGGTGGTCGAGGCATTGTCAAATTTGTCGGTTCAGGTGATCGAGTTCTGTAAACTGCTGCACAAGTTCTCACATTTTCGCCGATGTCCGGCGGGTGGCTTCTCTTTCTAAACGGACTCATATACATTCCTGAAGGCCCAGGATCTATAGGCGGACTTGTCATTTGTTGAATCTTAGAGGGATCTGGTGGTGGAACTTGATGCAAGTCTCTCCGGATTTGCAACTGTGGATGTCGTATTTGCTGTTCAGGTAATTCTGTGTAACGCATTTCTTTCTCTATGATTTCGTCAGATGTAAACCGTCGTTTGTCGTACATATCTGAAGATTGGATGCGATGTTTTTCCGCATACTGTGGTCTCATGGTATACGGACTTGCCCGATCTCTCTGATCATTATGGTGACAGTGCGTGCGTTCCACAGGCACAGGCGATGATCTTCTCGGTATTTCTTCGCTTTGTTCTCTGCCAATACTCTCTACCGATGACGAACGAGCTCGTCTTACTGGGGAATGTTCTGGTGACGATAGTTCTGGATCATCATCGTCGTATCCTGGTTCTATCGGCGATCCTGGCCGTCCAATGTCTTCTTCGCCTACGTCTAATACGTCGCCTGGTGGCACATCACCAACAGCGTGCGTTAACGCATGTCTTCGTAAATCACAGTTTCGTCGGAACACTTTACCACAGGAATTGCATTCGTAAGGCTTGTGATCGGTGTGAGTGAGCAGATGTGTTTTAAGATTGGACCGTTGATTGAAGCTTCGGCTACAAACTGGACACTTATGGGGCGATTCTTCCATATGAAGGATTTTGTGCACAGCCAAAGTTCGCGACTGACAAAATCCTTTCCCACATTCTGTACATTTAAACGGCTTCTCCTTGGAATGGATGTACCTGTAACAAAAGAAAGCGAAAATAAATTCCTGTGTTTAATTTCCAAGGGTAAGAAGACCTGTTTTTAAATTAAGGCTGACCAAAACTTTTAATTATTCGTATCATAAAATATCATGGTTTAATTAAAAGTCTGAGGGGCGGGGTAGAGTTGGATACACGTTGCGCAGATCTTTTATATGAACGTAATTTATTTACGGTCTTCGTTTACAAAGATGTAGGTATTGAGAAAACAAGTTTCGTTGGCGTCAAAAGTTCATTCATTGATATCGATTCCCTCGTTTATATTCCTTAAAAAATAATAACTTTAGCCGCGGTACCATCTTAACGTACTCAATACGAGACGTAACTGTACAAAACATCCAGTTTTATAAAGTGTAATATAACTTAAAATTTAATGTCTGCGACCACTACACGGCTCTGGCACACCTTGAACGTGATCCGAGTAACATGAGCCTTTATTCTCAAGGCGAGATCGACGACGTCGCATGCGCAAGAGTACGTAACCTCACCATTTTTCTGAGACCCCTGGCAATTCTTTTCACTTCCCCCTTTTATAAATGAACGACCAATAACGAGGTGAGGCTGGAAGGTCAAACAGCGCTGGTTCCGTTCCACAAGAGTTCCAGTTGAGCCGAATCGAATTACTTTAAAAGCATTTTGTGGCCAATCGTTGCGATTAATATTATTAACAGCGGCCGTATAAAGTTACTATTAGCCATCTGCTTTGAGACGAGCTGTGTTGTGAACGAAATCCTTGTCTTAAGCTTGATAATTATCTTGAAGCCTATTTTGAAAGCATATAACTAATCGCAGTAAATTAATATTTTGGTTACTAAAATGTTTGTGTAACAATTATAAATGAAACACATGGAATTGATTCTAAAAACTAAATGCATGAATATATAATATTGATGAATGTTCCAAAAGACAAAAAAACTACTAAAGCATTTTTTATTGACATGATAACTAAGACTTTGACTAATACATAGTATTAAAGACATTATTTAAAGTTTTAATGGGAAATAAACGCAATGGCCCTAAATACTATAATAGACACTACAAAGACAAGACTTTGAAGACAGAATAATCAGATGACGGAACTATTATGGATGATCTTTCATTCAAGGAAGCGAATCAAGGTATTTGCAAATTAACAAAGGAAGTATATGAAACGTTAATCGATGCGCACATCAAATTAATAACCTGTTTGATGGTAAATTACTTTATGAGGTTAACAACAGTCATAAACTTAAGTGCGGCGAGCAAAAATTGTTTTTTCAAGAATTAATTAAACTTAATTTATAGGGACACAGTGATTACGTATTTATTATTAAATCACAACAGGAAGGTGAATGTTTAACTATTTAATCAGAATATAATTATTTTATACTGGTTATAACGTACATTACAGGTGATACATATCCTTAAATATTACGAAAACGATTGTAATTTTACTTTAGCATGTCATAGATTAATATAGTTTTGTGAAGAATTGAATCCTATTTCAAAATGGGTTCTAATATTTTATTCTTGATATTGATTGGATGCTTTTTATAGATTTCATTACGTTACTTTAATGGCTTTACAGTACAGAACACCTACTTACATTATAATCAGTTATTTAATACATACGGGAACTAATTTAACCACACGAAAATTCTAATGAGGAACCGCCCAGAACTCCAACGCCGGTTCATTTAATGATGATGACTCCAGAGATTCCATAGGTTGTCACGCAAAGAATACCTCAAGTAAATAATATATCATTACCAATAGAGAAAAAACTGGTCAAACGCGGCTTAGAGTACCGAACTTCTATATTGGAATTTTAATAAATAAAATGAGGTTTTGGTACAGCCCCAGTGATTTGAAGAAATGTAGGACATTCAGCTCTAATATTGTTCAACTAAAATCCACTACGACTATTGATCTAAGTATCTCTTTCTAAGATAATATAGTACGATAGAGCTGGGATTAGCTTTCTGTCCCATTTCTTCAAGGTTGATAGCTACAGGGTAACATAGTGGTGACAAATCCCATATGATAAAGATATTATTTTCCTTCCCTGCGATAGTCATTAGTAATAGTAGTAGTCGCGATAGTAATCGTTTTTCTTTGGCAGTAATAGTGTCATAATAAAGTTAAAAAGGAACAGTATACAATAATATCGATAATCCATTAATTATTTTTACTAGTCCTTTGATTTAAATAGGTTTTATTACTACACTTTAAATGCTTCGTTATATAACTTTTTTCACATAACTAGACGATATATCTCAAATTTAAAAACACAAGCACCTCCGTAGTTAATATTTCCGCAAAAAAACTCGCATTGACCTTAAAGTGTTAATTTCACGGATGGCTTACGCATAATCGATTATCGGAAAATTATGGGAGTTATACAAAATACTTGGACGAGGCTAGATGAATATTTATCGAATTTATAATTACACTTTCTGTGCTCTGGAAATTTAGATGTTAAATAATATTCGTAAAGATCATTTCGATCGTTCGTTATATCAGAAAATTTTATTACTAAGGTTTTGAGATAAACTGACACAGGAAATGTCAAGCTTAAATCCATTACAGAGATTCATAGATATCATTTTAATTAACTTAAAACATTAAACTTCCTGTACACCACCATAAGTTTTAGCATTTACACACAATGGTGCGTAGAGCCATATTTTTACACAGCTTTAAAACAAAGTTCAAAATCACCCATGAATGGAACCCAGTGGAAGGGCGCGAGCGTTACATCGGCATCACGCAAATATTGTGTTATGACTGACGGCACAACCGGTTTCTGTGTACACACCACCTCGCCCGACCCGCGTCAACGATAAAATACAAGATTTTGACGATAATACCACGTATTTTGGTCAGTCCAAGCTAGACGATGTAAAACAAGATAAAGATCAAAACACCGTAATTCCCAAAGTAGTTTTTGATGTGGTATAAAAAATAATACCAATTAAAAAACTAGATACGTAATTACTCCCAATAAAGAAATATCTAATGAAGTCGATATAGTAAAATGAATTGAGAAATTCTATCGAGCGGGCCCGATGACGGATTCGGAAACACCAGTCGAACAACTTCACTGACATCAAAGAGGCCGCCTCTAGATTCAAATTAACAAGGCAATTACCAAGTTACTACGAAAACGTTCACAAACTCGCTCGGACTATAAAACTCGAGATTAAAGCTTAAAAAACATTTGGTGCCGAATTGGACGCGTGTGGGACGGGGGGCACAATATCACGTACTCAAGTAACATTAATTAATAAGGATTAAATGTCAGGAGAGAAATGTCAAAAAAAGAAATTAGTAGTCGTAATACACATAATTAATGATATAAGCAAATGTTACCATCCCGGGTGCGTTATCGCGCGAGTTCGATCAGTTCTGACATTAAATAAAATATAAGTAACGTCTGTCTCTTCGTATTATGCTTTGAGATAAAGATCAAGATGGACAGTCGTTCAGAACACCATCAGGGCGCCGAGATTAAAAAAACTGACACACCAAATTACAAAGAGAACAGAGCCCTGGCGCTAATGGCGGACATTAAAATATATTTCCATTACCGAGGCCACCATTATGTTTTCGGTTTGATTTCGAAGGAACTCTGGAAACACTGAATTGTGTTCTCGAAAAAGTATATAGTTTGCTTAAATAATGATGAAGGCGCTATTGGCTAGTTTAGTGCTGTCATATTTTTGAATGTGTTTTGCTGTTAGATTATTTCCGAAAGGTTGTAACATGAAATTTAATACTTTTACAAATTTTAGCCCCTTTGGTTCATTTCGGTTTTTTCTTTCTGCTTGGCGTCATCCCGGCTTAATGGCAGGGTCTGCTTACCTACTTAAACTCACTTCACCCAGTCTTCAGCAACCACCACAGTAAGAACTTTCTCCAAAACATCTAGCAAGTACATTTTATTCATGGAGGAGCATCAATTAATATATCCTTTGTTAGTTGGTTATCTTTACATAAAATGCCATCATCATCATCAGCATTAGGACTTCTATTACTGAACATAAGCCTTCCCCAAAGATTTCCAGATCGACCTGTTGGAAGCGGCCTGCGTTAAAATACCATACTGTTTCAACCATCATCATCATCATCATCAGCCACAGCATGTCCACTGCTGAACGTAGGCCTTTCCCAAAGATTTCCAGATCGACCTGTTGGAATCAGCCTGCATTAAAATACTATACTGTTTCCGAATTTAGCCGCTCGTACAGAAAATGTTGTCAACCTGAATTGATAATAACACGAGAGTGGCAATTGAATAAAAAGGTGCGTTCACATAAACTAAGCAGTTTTTTGGTGTACTTTTTTCGAACGTAATTGGTAAAGCTAACAAACCATTTGGCAGCACGTAAACAGGTTTTTTGTAACGTCCCCGTTTCGATTTACAAAGTGCAATGTACAATGTTGCGACAGCTTTGTAAATGAGCTAAGTGTGTTTTAATGTTGTTTCGATTTTGGTTTTTATACCGTTTAATTAACTAACTTTTACTCGTGGATCCTCTTGACTGAGTCTTTCTCGTCATATTTGTAGGATAGAAGGAGCCTGATCGCATTTCAGTTCATAAGCTACTTATGTGAATTGTGTTTTGTAATTGCATTGTTTACTTTCTTTGTAAGAAGGATTGATAAAAAACACTCGAATTTCTAATATCAGTGGTAATATAATATTTATAGTCATAACAACTTCAATGTTCCTAAATCAGTAATAATTGCAGATATTTAATACTTAATATCTAAGTCTGTTGTGTCTATTGATCCGGGTCAAAATGATATTTTTTCAAACCGTTTTCGTGTTGAGATTGCCTATCGACCGTCGACCAAGAACTAAAAATCAACCATAGAGTTAAGAAACAGTATTCAAAACTTCCAACGCTTTCTTTTAAAGTGTATTTTTTGTTAAAGCAGACTTTTTGGTTGTTGACCTGAAATAATTTCGAGATAGCTAAATGTGTTTAAAAATAATAATAATAATGGAATTAAAAAGTAATATTAATTGAAAATGGAAATTAGATACTACATAAAAAAAAGAAAAACAAACGTGGGGCGTGCCAAAAACACAGATAAAATAAAAATTAAATTCTTTTCTTTTTTGGAATATTTTTTGTAAAACCAATTAATGGACGTGTCTGGCCGTTTTGTATATCGCAGCACGTCCAACACAACGAATCGAATCAATTTCTCTTAGTTTTTTTTCTTATTACAAAGTCTGACTAGAGGATAGAGCCAGCCAACTGGACGATACTCACAGATAACTTGATTCATGTGTGTAAATTGTTATAAAAAACACAGCTCGGAGGCGCCAACGTCAGTCTAGCCTCGCGTTTTTGGGTAAAATTTGTATATTATATTTAATTGTGGGAACTTTTCCTTTGCTAAAAAGACATTGAGTTTTGTACCTTACGGTGACTTGATGTTGTTATGACTTTCGTATACATGTTTACGAATTTGAGTATTAAGTTAAGCGGAATATCGATTAGGATAATTTAAAATAACTATTTATTGATATTTAACATTTTATACCTTGCAGAGAAAACGGTTTCTATTGATGACTGATGACTCTACATAAATCATTGTGTCTATTTAAAATTAGAATAAAATCGTTTTTCACAGTCTACTGATTTTATTTTTCTTTTAATTACGATTGTACAAATTTGGTTATTTGTAATTAACTAAAAATAAATTAATCTGTAGTCTTAATGAGGTGTAAAAATCCGAACCAAGATCTTTTAACCGGATTCAAACAGGACGAGATACGCGATTCAGTCGGTTTTTGCTTTTTTAAACTTTGTGCAATTTATTTTAATCTAATTCAGATCGTGTAAGACACGCTGAGATAAGTCTTCACAGGCAAGCGGTTTTAATTTTTCTATTTAAAAGTAAAGAGATCAGATCCGCCGGCGCGGCGTGTGCGTTGGAATGCCGCGCCGTGGGTCACTGTCCGACACCCCCCTCAGCCTCGTTCCCCGCCTGTACCCATCTGTAGCAACGCAACCTCCTATCGTATAGATTAATCGCACTGAAAGGTTTTGCTCATTAATTGGACCATTTTTATATAGAGAGCGTTGGCTCCGTTTTGAAGTTCTGTTTAGGTGTTTGATTCGCAATTTCACGATAGACGAAGTGTTTTATAAGCATTTTGATCTTGTAACTGACTGCTTCGGTGACGTGGTTGTATTTCGATACGACTACCGTCCTGAGGTCTAGGGTTCGGTCCCCGGGTTGGGCATAGTGATATTGGATTTTTTTATATCAGCCCGGAGTCTGGAATTTGTGCCCGATATGGCGATAGGTTCGCCCCCTATCACATCTGGGACGGAACTAAGCTCGCGAAATGTGGGTGTTCTAGTACGCTAGTGCGCCTCTGTCTACCCCTTCGGGGATACAGACGTGAGCTTATGTTTATGTCAAAGTAATTCGTATATTGATTGGGAAAGCAACTGATTTTTAGATTTAGGTATATTTTTACACTTTGTGCTTCTGCATCATTTTTTAACAACTAATTTATTGACACTAAAGAACTGACATTTGAATTTAAAATTTGCATAAGATCGAATTCCTTTACCGAATTTTCTTATAAATGATTCGCGAACATTTACACTAAATCAAAACATAACATTATAAAAAATAATAAATGTCAAACATAAAAATAATGGAAAATATGAATAATAAGTCAATTTTAAAAAATGATAAAAATAAAATCCATGTTTTATTCGAAATTAAGCCATTTAACACATAAATAACAGCGAGAAGACAATGCCACTGTATTTATGTTAATGAGTGAACAAAACTTAATTACGTGGGTGTATATTGCGAAACTCACACTACGAAACGGTAGCGTGATATATGGAAAACATTTTATATGTTACGGAAAAAGTTGTAAAAAAGGGGAAAATCTGAATTGTCTGGATATTTTGCACAACGCCTCACATTTGTAAGTTTTACTGAAGCCAATTACGTGTGTGGTCTCATATAAAATACTTATGTAAACAATTTCGTCGCATTTGTAGAGGCCCATGCCCAGCAGTGGGACAGTAATATCATAGGGCAATATTATTATAATTCATTTTATTATTTAAACAGCTTCGTATATTACTTTAAAGGTTATTATGCAAGTTGAAAGATTAGATATTCGTCCAAATATATGTTTTGAGAACCGTCTATGCAAGTGTTACGTAAAAGTACAGGTGTAACCAAGTAAGGCTTTCAGTAAAGATTTTTTTAAGGACGAACTGTATAGCTACTTAATAATTAACTAAGTTTAGCTTCTGTTTAGACAGCCTCCGTGGCGCAGCGGGTGAATAGCCGGCTGTGGAACTTGAGGTCGCGGGTTCGATTCCCACATCGAGATAAATGTCAATGTGGCCCACAGATTTATATAAAAATAAAATGCACAACTTTTTACCAGTGAAGTTGCAATCAAAAGACAAAATAATAAAAACAAAGCAAATGATAATCAGGCTTTTTTATGCATTTTATTCATCACAAGGCTCAATATACCTCTACACCGTCCTTTTTTTCATCATTTTTTTCTTTACCAACCATTTTCTCATATTGTCCGGGCAATATAGATTTAGCCTCTCTAAATAGCTTTGCTCGTGACATACAAACTCCAAACCGATACTAGCATATAAGTAAATCAAAACCGATTATAAATACTCATTATTAACATAATCTCGCTATTTGTATAATGAAGTAGCAGAATTTGTTATTTAAAAGCATTTCAGGGAGATGCATATGAATGTAATTTTATCGTTCGTTCACCGTTCAAAAGTGGTTTTCTATGAAGCTTATAGTTTTATAGCGGATTTAGTCAAGCACTTGGTGTTGTATGACTGTGATAAAGGAACTGATTTCTTAAGTATACGCGAATGTTCTACATTGAAAGGAAACTATTTTTACGGATTCTATCACGATTTGGTTTTAATTTTTATTCCCGACGTTATGTTCATAGTCTTCAAAACATCCAAGATATTTTCTTCATATGACTATTAACAGCTATGTAGTATGTACGTATGTTTGACATGATTGTGACTTCTAGTTTTTTGTTTTTTTTAAACAGTTTTAATACAATTCAATATGTACTTAATCATCATCAGCCATAGGACGTCCACTGCTGAACATAGGCCTCCCACAAAGATGTGAAGCAGTAGACGTCCTATGGCTGATGATGATGATGATGTACTTAATAGTAGGACGACATAATTATATTTACACCCCGAAAAAATAGGGACTTTTTGGTGGGTTTTGTAGGGACAAAAAGCTTCAATAACCTTGTTTTGTTAATAACTAACTTCAGAATATAATCACGTCACGAACTCCTAGAACATATCGATTTTACGTTACATCTATAAAATCTTTAAATCGCATTTCAAAGTCGTTATATTTTTTATATTCTTCATAAATAAACATAAGTACTACAACTTTATTTATGTACGAGTCGATATCGATCGTTGTATCTATCGATTAATTTGAATAATATTCTTAAATGTTTTCTTTTTTGTCAAAAATCCAAATCGATTCATGTGATACGAAAAGTAATTATGCAAGTTTTTGGAAGAAGAACGTAATTTTGAATAAAATCTATACTTTGTGACAAGAATGTTAACTGGTCACTAAAACGGTGAATAATAGATGTATTTGTTAAATCATCTATCAAGAGTATTCACTATTGAGGAATTCTCAATTCAAAATGTCATAAAACACAATAGTTCGTAAACATCAAATAAATTCATGTAAAAATACACTATTAATATAAAAATAAACGTGGGATAGCCATATCCCGCTGCGTGGACCCACGAAGCTACATCTCGGAAGAAGCGGAGTATTAAGCTACATAAATGCGGTACTTAGGCAACTGTGCTCGCTTGTCGTAGCCCACGCACTGTTTTATCTCTTTACAAGCTGGTTTGCTTTAAGTAAATTTATTGTAATGCTACTAATATCTCAGCATCAGTAGTGACATGTTCGACTTTCGACCAATTAGCATCATAATAATATTGTTGGGCGTTGTCACTTCGAGAAAGTTTCTTAATGTTGTCTAAAACATCTACAATGTTTCGTTTAACTTCCAAAACACCGACTACATTTATATGAAATTCATATCTAATAATTTTTACAGTAATGCCGTCCTTATTGTTTGATTCAAGAAATCAAATCGTTGGAGTAAATATACGATGACATTTGTAGTGTGTGGTCGGCATTTATCAGGCAATTCTGGTCAAAATTGAGATAAAAAATATCTAAGTAATACATACATCTTGCTTAATGGCAGCCCGAGTATTATCATCTGTCTACCGGTGAAATAAATTTCAACTTGATTAGATAGCGGTCGGAACACCTCTTACTAAATAACAAAATTTACTGCTTCATTACATGAATTTAGGCATAAATCAAACAATCAATATAGTGCGAAATTTAGATTAAAGCAGTAATTCTTGCAGTATCAGAATCAAACATTGATTGGTCTCAATATACATCATTAAGACTTCATTCTTTATAGCTATTCATAGATCATAAATAATTATATGATTTTAGAAACTTCGTATTTCGAATTTATTGACAGTATGAAAATGATTTAGCAGGTGTTTGTAGAGAACGAAATAATTAATGTCGTCTAGACACGCACTTTGCTCATAATTACTTTCCCTCGTGAGACGTCAAACCTGCCAGAAACCAAGACTGGTAAGTAAATGGTATGGTACTGGTTAGTAATTTCGGTTTCTAAATTCGTTTTTCCATTCTCAAATTAATTAAAAATGACAGAATTACCGAAGCGTACGCTCTAATAGATAAAACACGAAACTTCAGCTGGTGTAGATAATTATCATAAAACCAAGTAAGTTGATATTTCAATAAAGCGTCACTCAGAACTAGTATTGGCAGTAGCAAAACATTTACACGTAGCACACGACAAATGCAAATGAGACGAAGTGAATGTTTTAGCAAGCTTCGACCAAATTAACATTCTCATTACATAGTTTTTGCCGTCTCTCCTAACAAATGGCCAGTCAATAAACTCTGCTTTTTTGTCCTATTGGAATGGAAAATGTAAATTTTTAATGATCTTCCGTAACGACTTCTGTTGTAGACTAAAAAACACTTACGTAGATCTACGAAGATTGTTGTATCTAATTTTCTTTACGATCTTCTGCTTGTTACTAAGCTTTGAGGGTAAACGAGATCCTATGATTGCCTATAGTTAAATAAAATACCGCAAGGTCTTATGTTTGACGATATATTTTAAACTTTATAACTTATTGTTTAGTCTAGAGAACAGCTAGACCAGAATCTCTTCAATGTATTTACTATCGTCAGTAAAAGTCCACATTTTATATTTTAATGGGGTATTTTCTCGTTTTTCTTGATTAAATTAGTTTTAACCAAACGAAATCTCAAACCAAACTCAATTTATGTTCTTTTATTTGGCTTATTTGGCTAAGAAACAAGCGACGGGGATTTATTTTTAAAGTAACTTAGCGCAAACCAATACCACATTATAAAATCAGTACACATTTGAAAATGTACAAATATTAAAAGAGTAGCTGGAACAAGTTTAATAGATTTGTGTGGGCGTTTGCTTTCAATAGGTACGTGTAGTACAATGACTCATTACTGCAGTAGACTGGCGGTCTCCATCATTCATTTAGCTACCTACACTTGAAAGTCTTTCATTACTTACACGACAATGTCCTCGACCAAATAGAAACCAGTTTTAAATTTGAATTTAGGAAAGCGATTATTTGAATGATGTTTCGGTACAACGATTCCTTTAACTATCATTTCTACAGTGTTCAATTAAGAAGCTGTGTGTAAAAAGGTTAGTTATTGTTAAATAGTTACTTAGTCATGTTGAGCTACAACGGTTTACAAAGATGTTTACGAAGTTGGAGATCCTGTTAGAATGAGCAAACATTCATCCGCAATAAGATAATTAGCTTTTTTTTGTAACCTTATTAAAATAATGAAGAATGCCAAAATTGACTATATCGATCATCATATCGATGTGTAAAATTATGGACAGTTCTTTTATGTTTTTAATACGTAACGACATTTAGAAAGCTCTTTGGCGCTTGGATTTCAATTTGCATAAACTATTTGACGGATACTTGCTAAATCTGTTTGAGCCATCGCTTGTGAATCGTCTACAATTCATTGTCAGGCAATATGGTGATATTTTAATTGAATTTTAGTAGTTTTGTGGTTTCTTTAGTTAATTTTACCATTTGTATTTACGTATGCTATAATATGTACGTGAATATATTAAAGCAGTCCATATGAAATCTACACAACGTAGACCCGCAGAATTTAATACAATTCTAAATTCTGAACGAAAGGTCTGCTATTGTTGAGAAATAGATACAAAGTAATTTGAAGAAGATTGAAAAGTCTTTAGATGAGGAGTGGTAAGGCATTCTAGGCCGGTACGTGACGGCATGTAAAGAGCAAAGAGTGCCTTCGATTTTCACTCAATTAGATTTTTTCACTGGACCCTTACAAGCGATCTTGTACGAAGAGGTTCCTAACAATGATGACTTTTTACTTCTATTTTCATACAAAAAACTTAATCGAAAAATAATACAACCCGCTTCGCATACTTCCATGGTCCATCATTTTTTTCCGCTGTTGTATACTAAAGAAATTTTGTATTCGTCGCGCGGCCGGCGTTACAAAAAGTCAAATCCCCAAAACTCCGACAGGTACGTGGACAAAAAATAAATGGAAAATACTAATGGAGCGAGGCAAAGTGGTTGGCCGCGGCTCGCTGTGGTAAGTAGTAGTCTGAGGTCAAAACTATTTTATGTCGATACAAAATTTAAGATTCATGATTATCTTTAGGTCTTTATTTCGTGATAGTATAAGGAATAATTTTATTTTAGATACTTGTTTGCGATTCAGTTTTACATGAGTTTGACACCTTCATAATTTACATGATATGTCAAGTAGTAATAGTAAAAGTAAAAAAATACATTATGTGACATAAAACGGCGGCAAATACGCATGCAATCTTTACCTTGTCTCATTAGTCATAGAATTGATTACGCTGTCAAATATATCATTATAATGATCGACATGTGTTTTATCACTTATGTAAATTTTGTGAATGCAGTCGGCCATTGATAAGTAGGATAATTAAGATTTGAATTGATAATTACGTTTGTGAATGCTAACCTAAATCCGATTGAGTGCCGGCTGAATATCTTAATTAGAACGGCTAAAGCATTCCAATATTAATAAAATATATTTATTCAATTAGATATAATTGATCTAGTAAGTATGTCGAAATAGTGGCGTCGGCGGAATTCATCACGACGTAAAACAACAATTCTAAACCCCCCCAATTAGTTTTTTTGGAAATCTATGTACTGTACAGACGCGCGATATTTACATTCTTATTATATGTATTGATTGATTTATCCATGTAAAAATTTAGCCTCGGTGACGTGGTTGTATTTCGGTACGACTACCGTCCTGAGGTTCCGGGTTCGATCCCCGGATTGGGCAGTGATATTGGATTTTTCCATAATGAAAGTCTGGAATTTGTGCCCGATATGGTGATAGGCGCGCCCCCTATCACATCTGGGACGGAACTAAGATCGGCGAAGTGTGGGTGTTCTAGTTCGCTAGGGCGCCTCTGCCTACACTTTCGGGGATACAGGCATGAGCTTATGTATGTATGTTTGTCTTATTCCATGGTTATCATTATTTAATCGTGTTAATTTATTCCAGCCAGCTACATACAGCAAAGCGTCCCCAGCCGGTTTGGCGGCGCGTACGCAGTCCAAGCGACGTAATGGGAGCGACGGCTGCCCGCTGCCGCCGCTTCACACACAATTTCACCTCTGACTGACGCA
Organism: Clanis bilineata; assembly: GCA_036417725.1. Taxonomy (NCBI): domain Eukaryota; kingdom Metazoa; phylum Arthropoda; class Insecta; order Lepidoptera; family Sphingidae; genus Clanis; species Clanis bilineata. The sequence continues at coordinate 5,959,918 of CM071139.1, read as the reverse complement.
AACATTTATTGTACCGCGTACTTGACTTCGTCTTTCCGTGTGGCAGGTGCTTTATGCAGTACAAACGCCAAAGGAAAATCTTGCGAAAATGTAGAGAAAATCACACAATAAGGTTGTTTTTATTAAATGCAATTATGTTAATACTCCGGGGTGAGTATGAATTTGTAAGGACGTAAAACAACTGTTTTTCTTGCGGACAGTAATTCGAATCTATATTTAGTAGCCTTTTTGTATCAATCTTAATTTTCGTGCGGCTCGATTCATTGTTTTTGTATAGACTAGAGTTTCGGCCAAATATACATCAAATGAGAACAAAAAAATGGCGCCTCACAGACTTAAAAAAAGAAACTTAATACATGCAAGTATCAAATAACTTCATTATGATCGCGCTTGAATAGTCCCAAAACACAATTTTTCACGGTTCATATATTGTTTGACGAAACCTGATTCTCATATCTCGTTTTTATTATGATTGCTAATTTTATAAAATCGTTTCCAATATTCTAGTAGCAATAACTCGTAATTTGTCGATTCTTTAATAACCTCCATTCGGTATCGATAGTTCACATTAGAGACGTCGGATTTATCGACTTCTTTCTCAGTCTATCTTACGACTTTACTAATGTTGTCTCTCTCTACTAATTAAATGAATTGATAAGATTCGAAATTAGAATCTATCCGAGACATTTTTAAAAATGTAGTGATGGGAAAATACTTAGACAAAAGAAGATAGAGGACGGGGCATTAAAATGAAGCATTCCTATGCTGAGATCTATAGAGCGAACTTCGACTAAGTCTAAGTCAAAGTAACGAACTCATTGAGAATTTGGAATTGCCGAATCGAACTTTAACTTATTCTGAATCATTTTTTACAAGAAAATCTTTGTTAGTCTGTCTGCAAGTCTGTTTTCTCGTAAAGCAATGGCTGAGACTAAGTAATAGTTCGATTTAAAAATTCCAAATCCTCGCTGTGTTCGTTTCTTTGACTCAGACTTAGTCGAAGTTCGCTCTACAGATCTCAGCCATAATGTATGGAACGAAAACAAAATCTTTGCGAAAGAAAGATCTCATGAATATAATAGTAGACATTTACTTCGTATTCCGTAATTAGTATTATTGTAAATAAAACACCGTATTTACAATAAATTCATTAAGTATTTATACGTTGTTGAATTTTTATGACACGGTGACAACTTACAAGCATATAGATCGCGAAACTAAAATGGAGGAACCATCAGAGTAAACACGTGTTTTTCGTAGTTATCACGGGTCCTAATTTTTTTTCGGTATTTTTTCTTTAGTCATTACGAAAATATAATCACTTGGTGTTCATACCACGGAGTAACTTGGCAGACGAGAACACAAGAACGAGTTCTGCCTATCAGATTTATAACACTGTCAGTTGATTCATGATCTCGTCTGGCAATTATACCGAGGATCGGATATATCATTAATCAATGTATATTGATAGGTCCCATCTCTATGTACAAACCCAATTAGGATTCTTACGATTTTGTTATGTTGAAACTCATATTGATGATTTATTATGCTCCGAGATGCAATTAGGGCAAAGGGGCGCTAGAGTATTAATTTTGGTTTGATCGTAAATCCAGTTTTAGTGTTGTGTGTAATTGAGTTTAATCCGTAAGATATGTTTATTAGAGGTTTCAGATGTGGGATGTTCATTCGGATTTTAATTAACTGTAATGTAAGATTTTAAACACCAGATTCTTGCAGATGTTTAGATGATGTTTGTGGATAAATTTTGAATGTTAATCAATGTGGTTACTGATTTTATATTTGTAATAAATATTATCAGTAAAATCAATACTTGAAGTTCGTCATTACGAATCATTTTTTTTTAGTTGTGTAATTCCTACTTTTCCATTTTGGTTACCGTTCGTTTCAAATACAAATTATGGCATCATCTAAAAATCGAAATCTATGCATCGAATATTTCACGTACTAAATGTAAAATTTAAGACGATTTGAGAACAACCATTATTTGAAAATCGGAATTCTTGAATTACCAATCTTTCTGCCTGGCGTTATCCTGGCCTATAGGCAGGGTCTGTCTTACTTCGTAAACGCTTTCACTTCGCCCGGTGTTGAGCTTCCTCCACAATAAGAAAATCGGTCTCCTCTCTTATTAATAATTTATTATCATCACACAGAGACACGCAGCAATTGCGACTTATTAAAATGATATTATAGAAGACAGAAAAATATACATACTCAAACATCATACCTTATATTTGCAGTAACAAGGTGGACATCGAAATACAATTTACCTACTACGTATGATAAAAATCTACATAGTGATGGGAAAAGGAACACGCGTATTCGCTTCCATACGAGGGCACTAAAATATATTATGTAGATACTGTATCGTAATACTGGGAAATCGATAAATGTACGGTAGAACCGCTTTGTATTTACTTGCCACTTTTATTACTACTGTAAAACGTAATTTCCAAGATAAGTGCACTGTTTAATGTTATCTAATAGAATATTTTGGTTAAAATATTTTAAAGATATCATTGACATCATAAAGGTCGCAGGAAGTCGCTGGATGCAGGCCGCTTCCAACAGGTCGATCTAGAAATCTTGGGGGAGGCCTATGTCCAACAGTGGACGTCCTTACTTGAATTGTAACTCATGTACTAAGAAGTTTTGTCTCGCGGATCAACAAAATGCTATTGGAGAATTCTTTTTATATTCAAGGAAAGCTTAGATGTTGTGAGACTGTAAGGCTGCGGTCTATAGCGAACTTCGACTAAGCCTAAGTCAAAGAAACAAACTCAGTGAGAATTTGGAATTTTTAAATCGAACTCCGACTGAGCCATTGTTGACAAGAGAATAAGAGAACTGAGACTGACAGACGAACTAAGTAAAGATTTTCTTGTAAAAAATGACTCGAACTAAGTTCGTTTCACTGAGTTGGATTCTTTGACTCAGATTTAATCGAAGTACGCTCTATAGATCTCAACCTTAGTCTCTCGTAGTTTCTGATATCTACGACACGTAAGTCAAATTTTGCTGTAGGGACAGATTCAGGACTATCCACGTGTAGCCACGTTTGAGTTTCTTGTCCGTTCTTTAGGGCCTTCCGAACTGGCGATAAAGTATTTTGGCGGAATCTAAATGATGTTAAGCATTTGGGGGTTCAATAAATATGTTGACCTGATTTGATTTAAGAGGTTTTACAAAAAAAATTGGAAAAAAAAATCAATTTACAGCACTTTCTCATTCATAGAGTTACAATTTTTACATGTTGATATGAAGTTATGAATTATGGATGTTTCGGTATTTATATTGTGAAGTTGCAATTTAATATCTTCTCGTAATTAATCATTTCTCCTACTTCGAAGTTTTAAAGAGTATTTTATATATTATTTCTTTTTTATTTGGCGATATCCTCTTTCCAACGCATTCCTATTCCTATCCAATTGTTCTATTTCTTTTCTCGCTGTTTTTCTTCTTCAAATGGTAGTGTGCTTCCTACTTCTTACAATCAAAATCTTAATTATAAAACTTAATTTACAATAGAAATATAATTGGAAGCTTTAATTCCGTAACTAGTTTCTATCTGTCGCCTAATAAATGTTTATGGCTATCAGAAAACTTCTAAAATGTCGATCGATGCTTTTAATCTCTCATAAAATTCGTCTATACGTTCTTAGAGATTAAAAATGGTTCGTCTGAACGTTGGTAATAAATAACGTGATTATTTTCTATACAAAACTGGCTTTGGTCCGTCGTTTTTTAAGTGAACTCATCCGAATAATCCGTTAACGGGATTAAAGTAAGCCTGTGGAAGTTTCTTGGTAAGATTTCTCGTGAATTGTGCTACCAATTCGAGTTTTTTTTTACTATTATAACAGCCAAGGTATTGTGTGACTATAGCTTTTTAGTTTTACCCGATTGCTTCTGAAGGTAGGTAGTCGCCATGGTCTAGTGGCAGCATATGGGCTGTGGACCGAGAGGCCATGAAGTCGAGTCTCAGGTCGGGCAAAGCGAGGTTTACACGCTTTATTTCTAATTTGATTTCCTCGATTTTGATTGATGGTGGTTAACGGCAGGTAGCCGGTTGTAAAAACTAAGCCAAATCCTTTCTGCAACATACCTGAAAAAGAGTGTATTACGCCGACCCCACATTAAAGTGGGATAAGCTATTCTTATAGAAAGAAAGCCTTTGAAGGTAGGAACAAACAAACTGAAACAACAAAACTATTGTTTTTGCTGATTCCTCAGCTACGGAAAAGCGTGTATGTTTCATATAATATTCTATGAAATTCTTGTGGTACATTATATTTATCAATATATTTTTTAGTTATCAGCGATTATATACAAAAAATTACTGAAAAAATATCTGTAGAATTTATTAATAATTTTACTTTCTTTATTTATTATTTTTCTATAAAAAAATTTAGCTTCGATGACGTGGTTGTATTTCGGTACGACTACCGTCCTGAGGTTCCGGGTTCGATCCGCGGATTAGGCAGTGATATTGAATTATTCCATATCAGTCCGGATTTTGGAATTTGTGCCCGATATGGTGATAGGCTCGCCTCCTATCACATCTGGGACGGAACTAAGCTCGGCGAAATGTGGGTAATCTAATTCTCTAGGACACCTCTGCCTACCCCTTCGGGGATACAGGCGTGAGCTTATGTTATGGGTAAAATAATATAGCAAATAAATATTCTTCTCGTGTCTTAACTCTTGACAAACTGTACCTACAACGTTTATGTTTCCCGGTATTACGCTATTTCCTCGTTGGCTTTCTTAAAACATCGTGCGATGGTGTTTGCTAAAAGCTTCCAAGTGAGCTGCTAACTAGAAGTTAAAGTATGGGAAGACCACCTACGTGACTTACTAAGATAGAATATGAAGTAATACTGAGAACGGCTGTACGACTCTCGTCCTGAGGTCTGGGTTCCGATCCTCGGGTCGTGCAAAACGAAATGTATTTTTCAGTATCAGCCCGGTGTCTGGAATGTGCCCGATATGGCGATAGGCTCGCCCCTTATCACATCTGGGACGGAACTAAGCTCGACGAAATGTGGGTGTTCTAGTTCACTAGTACGCCTCTGCCTACCCCTTCGGGGATACAGGCGTGAGCTTATGTTATGATGTTATATTACTTAAAATACTTAACTCTTCTTTGCAAACTTTACTGGATATGATAAAGGTATGAAGATGTGATATATCTTGAAAGACATTGTGTCCTTATTTAGTTGCCAGAATTATGCCGGCTTGAAGTTACTGTGTAATAAATGGTTGACCCCATAATTCTACTAAATGGTCATTTTTAGGGCGATCTGGAAATCTTTGGGAAAGGCCTATGTCCAGCAGTAGACGTCCTATGGCTGAATCATTTTTTACTATTATTGTGTTAACTCGAACTCTATTAAATCGAAAAGGATATTAGATGATCTCGCATATTTTTTAAGCATTTTTCAAAAAATATTTCGCTTCATTTTTACTAATAAGCTTTGTTGAAAATAAATAAATAACTCAAAAGTCGCACATAGTGATCCCACAGAAATAAAATAACTTATATCAAGAAATATACAACCTCTTACTGTTATAAAATATGTATAGTGGTAAACAATACGAAATGGAACCAATGTTTTCCATCATAATAAAACACCATAAACAACGGATGCGGGAAAGCATCGGAGCCAAGGGTTCACGCTCAAGGACGCCCAGTCCTTCCCTGTGGGTAGCTGTTGAGATAAAATCAAGTTTAATCATTTCGAAACATTTAAGTGTCCCCGTATGCAGTCACGTATAATTCCAAAATATTTCTTTGCTTATCTCCATCTGCATCTTGTATGTGCCGCGATAATGAGAAATTACGTCGTGGGAACTTTCGGAATTAAATTTTGGTTAGCATTGCAATTGTACAAATTGGATGCTTTTGCAAAAAGAGGTGTGTTTTTTAAAGTAGGTTAAAGTTTATATTTATTGTCTAAAGTTATTTATGTGCTCGTATGTTTCTGAAAGAGTCAATCTTAACTAGTGCTATTTTAAAATTAAAACCCAATAAGGAAATTAGTAGATCACTTTTTCTTGACTATAGCTTAATAAAAATAATGTAATATAAAATTTTTAGGTATTGAATGATTAGAAGATTTTGTTATTTCACTAAGATTGTATTTATAGAATTAAAGGTATTTTTATTCCCTGATCGGGCAAAGTGATGTTGAGTTTTCATGATATCGACCGATTTCTAAAAAAGGAGGAGGTCCTTAATTTGTCTGTATTTTTTTATGTATGTTACGCGATATCTCCACCAAATATGGTCCGATTTTCAAGGTTATTTTTGTGTTGGATAGAGCTTATTCCAAGGGTGGTCCCATATAAGGTCACAATCGGATACGTTTTGAAGTCGGTTCGTTAAGTTTTTACATAACATAACATAAGCTCACGCCTGTATCCCCGAAGGGGTAGGCAGAGGCGCACTAGCGAACTAGAACACCCACATTTCGCCGAGCTTAGTTCAGTCCCAGATGTGATAGGGGGCGAGCCTATCGCCATATCGGGCACAAATTCCAGACTCCGAGCTGATATGGAAAAATCCAATATCACTTTGCCCGACCCGGGGATCGAACCCGAGACCTCAGAACCGTAGTCGTACCGAAATACCACCACGCCACCGAGGCAGTCCAAGTTCAGTGCAAGTTTTTATTCTATACAATATCAGCCTGGAGTCTGGAATTTATGGCTTAGGTAATAGGCTCGCCCTCTATCACATCTGGGATGGAAATGTGATCGGAGAAATATGGGCGTTTTATTTCCCTCTGCTTACCCCTTCGGGGATATAGGCGTCTAAGTATTATTTATTTAGACCATAAAGTAATCTCAAAGCTCTACTAGAAACCTTCACATAAATCTCAGTTGATAACGGAATGGTGGTACCAAGAAATTCTTCGAGATTAATCTACGCATGGGAGGCTTAACAAATCATGTTATTTCAGTTGTACGTTTTTATCTTGGAGACTCTGGTATGATTAATGATCGAAACCCGCGTATACCTTTCTTCAACATAAACAACAATGACATTTGAAGTTTTGGAATACTTTCCAAACTCGTTTTTTGTCCCACAAACGTTTTATGGTTTTTCGATGAGTAAAATGACAAGATTTATCACTACAAATGATTGTTATGAAATTTGGTGACATTTTTTTTGGTTATATGTATTAATTTCATCTCTCGTTACTTTTAGGGGATACATTTCCAAAAATCTTCGTATAATCTCTCGTTCCGAGTTCTAATAGTTTCGGCTGTACGATGACACCTTTGAAGGCTTGAAAGCAGCGATAGCTCAGTTGGGAATGGTACGGACTGCCGAGACAAGTGTCGGAGGTTCGAGACCAACCCCAAAATGGAGCATACACCTCTGACTTTTCTATGTTAAGTGTATTTTCATTGTGAAATATCGCTTGCTGTAACGGTGAAGGAAAACATCGTGAGGAAACCTGCATACCTGAGAATTTCTTCACAGGAATTTCGAAGGTATGTGAGGTCTACCAACCCGCATTAGGCCAGCCTGGTAGACTAAGGCCTAACCCCTCTCATTAGTAGAGGAGGCCCGTGCCCAGCAGTGGGACAGTAATATTACAGTGCTAATATTATTATGACACCTTTAGTCAATCAGTTTCTTTTTTTTATTTATATAACGCTGGAAGATTTTGTTTGTTATTTAATTTATTTGTTAACAAACTTATTCCTAAATTCTCTCATTATTAATTTACGTTCTTATTACGTCTGCATCCCAAAATGGATAGACAAAGGCGAACTTAAAACTCTTTCGCTGACCTTTCGCTGATCTTTTATTATTAAGAGCTACTTACACTGCAAGTCTAGATAAATCTTGATTAATGTTAAATCTCGTATTAAATTTAGAATTTTAAGTTAAATCGAGTTTAGTACTAACTCCAGATTAGTAATTATGCTGCAAGTCGCTCTAAGTCTTTATTTATCGTTATTCGAATTTATCTTTGTTTGTCCCCACATACGCAATTTCCTATCGAGATGTTTGTTAAGACCAAACGCTATTAACTGAGAAGTCATTTAAACGTGAAATATAAATACAAATTTTCCTCATAAATGCATGCATGCTGTAATACACGCAATTTTTAATTAAATAAATTCGACATAATATTCAAGAAATTTGAGATTATTTATATGTTTAAACCATTTTACCGATTGCTTTTACTGATTGCTATAATGGCGAAAAAATAACATTTATAGCAATTTTTGATTGATTTAAAACTTAATACTCTATTTCAATGGTTCCTTAAGTTGTTATGCATCATACAATTTTGAAGTTTCTACAGACAAGGTAGCCTCATTAAATGACATAAGATATTAAACGTTAGCGTCAAACAAACTGTCAGACAGACTAAGCAAAGATTTTCTTGTAAAAAAATATTCGGGCTAAGTCAAAGTTCGATGAAAAATTCCAAATCCTCACTGAGTTCGTTTCATTGACTTAGACTTAATCGAAGTTCGCTTTATAGATCTCAGCCTTCATTCGGATGGTCATTCAAAATAGACGGCAAAAGCACCAGAAAGAAAAGCATCATAAAATCACATACAGCTACGTGACAACTAAAATATGAATTTAAAAGAGACAAGCTAGTAATTACAATAAGCATATACAAATAGAGGATGTCAGTGTAAACACAAATAATCTTAAGGCCAACGGTGCGGGCGAGTGTACACGGTCACTATTTACTCTAGCCTCCTCGAAAACCACTCGGAAATATTTCACGCGAAGCGTTCTTGAGCAAGCTTTGGATTTAAAGTAGGTAAGAGCGTAAAGGTTATTTTAATGATTAGCTTGGTGATGAGTGATTGCAGTAATTACGTAAGTGATCGCTTCGAATCAAATGAAGCAGAAATAATTCTTGCTCTTAATATTTTTTTCGAGCTCTGCAAAGTGACTTCACTAGATATGATGCTAAGCGCAGCCCAGTCCAATTAAACCAGAGACCATTAATAAAGAATGGATCTATCGGTGGTCGGCAGCATCATGCTGGCCTATTTAAGCTTCTTCATATTCCGAAGAGAGAAGCAAATCGAGGGACTTGCGACAAGACAGGAAAATCACGGATTCTAAATACGCAAATCTAAGTTGTTTAAAAAAAATATCAATAAGTCAATTTTAACCGTTATATTAAATAAAGCTTATACATAATGTTACTAATGTGTGAAATAACCTAAATTCTAAATAAATTACAGAATTTTATCTCATTATGTCACTTGATGCCGTCTTAAAACGTAAGATAGCGTGGCTATTGTAAATCAATGTAGCTTGTCCAATAATTGTAGGTACTTTAAAAAACAACCAATACAGATTGCTACTACAAGCTTAATGGCTTTTAAAAACTGGATTAAGTAGCAAAGAAATGCTAAATCGACGATAAGCATAAGTCTTGTCAACCCACGCGACGCTTGAACCAGAATAACTTAACTTATCTTTTTGTGTTGTGTACTCTATTTCTCGGCAGTTAAGAATGCATTTCGCCTGCGACGATATGAAGCGAAGATAATGCATAACGTAAATGAAATAAATGCTCTATTGTTTAAAATATGAGTTATATACATGGCAGTTGAAAACTTCTTGGAAAACCTGGCGTCAATTGCCTTGGTAACAGTAGAATTAAGACTGGTTTTACAGTAACATGCAGGTTGCTAGTTCCTACATAGAACGCGTGTGAAATATTTAATATCTCTTGTTAGATGTTTGAGAGCCGCTTTGAAGTGCCATTAAATTGTTAGCAACATTATTACATTGTAAAATTATAGTCAAAATGTTGTGTGATGTTACGTGGGTTCTTATAACGAGCTCGTTGAAATCTTTAACATTGATTTTCATAGGAATCGTAATGATTGTGCCCATGTAAAACAGATAATAAATAAATACACCCAACAGTCACACACCTAGTTCTGACCCCACACTAAGTATAACCTGTATCGTGAGTGTCAGAAACTATGAGAGACTTTCGGTCTCACAACACCGACAGATGATGAAGAGGTTAAATCTATATTTACAAAATATGCCCCTTACTTATAAAAATATTTAAGCGCTGCTTATCTTTAACCCATAGGTTGTCCCTTTCATTTTTAAACAATGTAACGCAAGGAAAAAAGTGACCGGTTATTCTTAACCATTTGCTCAGCTAAAAATGCTTTTATAAGTAAGGCCCTATACATAAAACTGTTGTCCTGGCTACCAACGAAAAGCCAAAAGTACTAAGTCTGAGATTTGGAACATTTATTTATAAAGTAAGCATCTACGAAACGATATTTGGAAATTTCATCTTTAAGGATGGGGGGGGTATGGAGGTTTGATGTCTGAATGGAGAAACAATCGTAAAGGTTGAGCGTAAAGCCGCGAGAAAAAGTAAAGTTAATCGCACGTAAAAACAATTCGAAGCCCACGAAAAAATAAAATCTCTTCGCTTCACTGAACATAACATAACATAAGCTCACGCCTGTATCCCCGAAGGGGTAGGCAGAGGCGCACTAGCGAACTAGAACACCCACATTTCGCCGAGCTTAGTTCCGTCCCAGATGTGATAGGGGGCGAGCCTATCGCCATATCGGGCACAAATTCCAGACTCCGAGCTGATACGGAAAAATCCAATATCACTTTGCCCGACCCGGGGATTGAACCCGAGACCTCAGAACCGTAGTCGTATCGAAATACCACCACGCCACCAAGGCAGTCCATGAAGTCGCTTCACTGAAGTGACATTATTCATGCGAAGTATATAAAATACAAAATAAAAAGCCTTCGCTTTGCTATCTGTGTAACATTGCCATAAAGAACCAACTCAATTGATAATGAATAATGTAAGCGCCTGTTGATATCACGTTTCGTACACAATATTCAATAACACCAACATGTTATTTCGGTAATATCTCGTCTAATTAAATGTGATTTTAATGTTGAATAAAAAATGAATATTTTTAGGATGATAATCATTTGATCAGTAAGATTTTCCTCGATAATATAAATAACATATACACATTAGCATAAATTTAATTAGATAGTCAAAAACACTTAGTAAACATTGTTATTCACGATGTAGTAATAGATTTCGAAGAAAACACGCTGAAATGATTGGTTTGATATGAACCATAAATGGTAGAGATAAGCGTTATCTTAAATTGACTGAACCTTAAAATTGACATTTCGACGGCTAACGGCGGGTTCACAGATACTTTCCGTTTTTGCGATAGTCAAAGTTTGATTAATGGTATTGATATCGCAACAATTTAATTGAAATTTGTTGTCGTGATTATAAAGAAGCGAAATTTAGAGGTTGTTCCAAAGTACTAAAAGTCAACTGAAGTGCGGAATTCCATTTACAGTCAGATAACCTAAAACGTGTACTCTACATAATGCCATCAAATACGCCGCAAGTAACAAAATGTGCTTTTATTTTATTGTAACTGGAAATCCGAACCACGCGAGCGCGAAACTTAAGTGGTCAGATAGGACGACAAAAAAGCGTTTTGCAACCAACACGCGAACGCTCGAAATATAATTTAAATAATGCGTTTACCTGTCCGAAACGACATGGCAATAAGGCCGCGGACACGAACTCAGCGGCGGCGGCACGGGGAGCGGTGCGGCAACGTATCACCCGACCGGTCGGACGCCGCTCTCCGCGCCGCTGCCTTTGAGACTAGTCCTATTTAAATCTATGCATTGAAACGCGCCGCTCCCCGCACCGCGCCGCCGCCGCTCTGCACCCGCTAAGTTCGTGTCCGCGGTCTAAAGGCATCTGAATAATCTAACATCGGAATTCGTTAACATGCGAGTCGCAAGATCAAACCCAGATGAATATGATACTTGGCATTCAACATTTGAAAGTTTCACTCGACCACATATTGCGAACATATCGGCCAATTAACAAATGAATGATCGTGTAATCACATGCAAAATCATTTTTAATTGACAAAAAGTATGCAATGCAATCGGACGTCTTCTCAATAGTTTAACTGCGAAATATATCTTTTATATTCTGTGCAATACAGATTTTGCAACCGAAGATGGTAGGTCCGATAACGCGGACCCGCCAGCAGATTATTGACTTATTTCTTAATAAACAACCGAATTTATTTTCAGTGCCGCAGGTGTACAGGATACGTATAAAATGCGTCCTTTGACTCAAAACGACCTGTACGAACGAAAAAAAGTTGCGCAACGCTTGAGAACGTCAACGGTCAAGAGAGAACTTTCAAAGCAATAAGATACTGTGAAATCGACAACCTTTTTGCCGCGCACCGCGTATCTGGCTAATTATTCTACAGCTGCGGTCACGATTATTTCAAACGCATGTTTCTCTGTGAGTGTGCCGAGTGGCTCAGAGCCCACCGGACAAGTACATCAATTTATCTAAAGCGTAACTCTCTACCTTTAGACAAGGGCAGACAATAATTTATGCGATATCGTTCCGTTCATGCTTAAAAACATGAATTTTAAGCAGGCCCTTCCTCTATTTCCGAGCAAAACCGAAATTGGCGTTTAATCTGTCACAAAGACGATTAAAGTATTCGAAAATCGCGTGTCATGCGGAACTTGATCGGAATCGAATAATCGAGAAACTATTTGCATATAACAAATTCCATCGAATACGTTTTCAAAGTCTTTGAATGCAGCGTTATGATTGGATCGTTCTAAAGACGATAATTTCAAAGACCTTAGGCGAAACTCTTGTTCTGCGACCGAATCCACCTGCCTTCGTTTGATTTATTATGGATTCAGTATTAATTTGATATCCCTTTTTGCTGTGGCCCCTTGAGCAATCTGAACGAGAAGAGGTTTACCCGGTCCCCATTATATGTGGTCTCGAACAAATCATAATTGCATATGAGCCTGAAGATAAAATAATGTTCAATGCGAAATAATTCTTATGCAGCCGCTGCGATATTTCTTGCCTATTATAGAAAAAGGAGATGTAAAGAATTAATACTATTTGTGCTTATTGCTCATTAGCAATCAGATTAGATGATATTTTTCTTATAATGCAACGAAAAAAAATGCATTTATTATTTATTAATATTAATAACGTTTTGTACTAAGTAAATTGGAATCAGTTACTTTAACTTCTGAAGACATCAATCGCGCAGCTGTACGTTTATTATAACTCTAATTGATATTGAAAGTTTGTTTACACTAATATTATAAATGTGACTGTTTAAGTTTCTTTTTATTATAATAAGTAGGTATATAACTTTCAAAAGGTGGTAACATAATGGATGTGACATTTATAACTTAAAGTGGGCCAGGTGTTGAACTGGATTCTGAATTGTATCAAGATGTAGTTATTAAAATTAATTTATAATGTCATATTAAAGTCAAAGGAAAAATATTAAAACTATTTAAACTAATGCTGATAAAGTAGCTATAAATGATAATAAAGTTATTGTAGATACAGTACACACAAAATACGAAATTGAATAAAATAACAGTAGGTTTAGGCCACGACAATTAGGACTAAACTAACAAGACGAAACGTGGGCGATGTCCATAGGTGGCGATTTAAGGCGTGGGAAAAAGGATGTACACGAAATAAAGTTTCTAAATATTACTCCAGACACGAACAGCTTAAAAGCAGCTAAGAATGTAATGTCTATTGAACACAGTTTTGTTAGTGGAATTTTTTGTGGTACCGTTGATTGGAGGCGTATCTCCGAATTATCTTCCCATAAGAATTTTAATCTTATGAAAATTGATGAAACACGAGAAACGTTGCCTGAGATTAAACAAGGTCTTATTAGATATACGAGTATTGATTACGTTTTAAATGTTAATTTTTATTAGCAACTGACCTTTGGAGAAGATGCAAGGGATTTAACTACGTGTACAGTTGTTTTCAACATTTGTACGATTGTATGTCTGAATTTAATTTTGTTTCGTATTTTATGATCAACAAAATAAATGCGTCTTTTCCGCGTGTAATTGTTGATAATTCTCATATCACGTATTTTTTGTAACTATTTTTAGCTGTACTTCGAACGACTTCAAATGTTAACATTCTTGAGTTTAAAAATATTTAATAAAAACAAAGTGTTCTTTTTATATTCGCATATTGTATTTATTGCAGTAATTATTTGTTCGTAAAATTGCTTTTTTAATTTGCCTTGCTACTTATCTTTGTAAATATCAACGCACCGTTCCAACGAAATCGTTTTACTTTGCATTTTGGGAGAAATTCCGATCACGTAAGCCGATGTTCTGATAATAAAGGCGCCAATGCAAGCATTCAAGTATTTTTTATAATTACCACGGGTTTCAAATAACTCGGCTGTTCCTTTAGTTATGGTTTCGTTTAGTTTTCTTAGAACCTAACAACCGTGCAAGCGTCGTCCTTGGAAGGTCGAAGGCTCTACTTCGCGTTTTTATTTCTTCCAAGTTATTAATTACGAAGGATATAATAACCTGACATTATGCAGCTCATATGAGGTGCATGCCCATTAAAAACGCAATCAAAATGTAATTATATGCGACAAAAAATTGCACATAATTGTAGCTATAGCACTGATGATATCATATTGTACAAAATGTTTTGGTTCTTTTAATAAATGTTCGTCATTCGTCAAACGTAGTGGTTTTAGGTAGCAAGAATTGTGATTGATTCATTTGTAAGAAATAAATATGTATGTTATTGTGGGTTTTTCGATTACGTGTTGTGTTAAATGGACAATATATTTTAAAACTATAATAAAATTGCTAATAATAACCTACACCTACCTACCTGGTAGTAGATCGATTGGCGCGCTGGGCGATGCTTGTTGATGTCACGCTTCCGCATGATGAGAACTTTGTGAAAGCCAAAAAAGACAAAATGTCGAAATATTTAGACCTGGCACATGAGGTTACTCGCATGTGGGATGTGAATTCAACAATCATTGTTCCGATAGTCATTTCTGCCCATGGTTTGATACCAATGAGCCTCGACCAACACCTCAAGTGGCTCTCGGTTGGTGTTTGGGTCAAGAGCCAAATGCAGAAGGCAGTGTTACTGGATACGGCACGAATTGTGAGGAGGTTCCTCACTCTGGGGTCCTAACCACCAGTGGCTTGGGACCCAAGCCTCGCCATCGGAAGGGAATATTTTTATATTTTTAAATGTATTTTTATTTTTATATCATATCTTTACAATGTAAAAAAAAACTTTAAAAATAAAGAGTACTGAAGAAGCTACAATAACATTTACTTTCTTAATAGTAAGACTCGTGCATTACAACAAACCGAATCATTTCTGCAACATGCTTGAAAAGGTGTGTTGCGCCGACCTACGTTAAGGTGGGATAAGGGCAGGTACAAAGGACGAAAATTATATTACTAAACAGCTTTGTATTATTGTGTTTTTATCTATTAGGAATAACTTATTTGATGACGTAGTAATATTGCGTGCACAACCTGAGGTCTCAGGTTCGATCCCTGAGAAAGTTCGTTTTTCAATTTTTTCTGTTCAGTATCAGCCGGAGTCTGTGACCGATTTGGTGATAGGCTCGCCCCCTGTCACATATGGGACGAAAATGATTTCGACGAAATATTGTGGATGTTCTAGTTCTCTAGTTCGCCTCTGCCTACCCCTTGAGAGAAACAGGCTTCAATCTATGAAATAATGACTTCTTTTAGAATTATCTACAATACACATTGAATTAAATATCCGTTGCAATTAGCAAGTGTATTGAACTATAATTGTATATTATTTTATGATGTTCAATGGCTTTAAGAACCAATTTCGATTTGATAACGCTAAGCTCCGTAAAATTATTTTTAGATTATAAGCTACGAGTTCTGACCGCAGCTTTTGTACGGTCAGCATAAAAAAAATTTTAGTTTTATATTAGACGATTTTTCATTTTAGAAAATGAGCGAACCAATATTTTATAAAGATTTTTTAGACCCCATTACGTAATTAAAAATATGTTTTATCTTTGCCATGAATTATTTTAAAACTACTGATCTTGTTTAAATAAAATCTTACCTACATAAGGATAATAAAATTATCAGGTCATTTCCAAAAAAAAATGGTGATCCTGAGACTTCTATCACGGGAGAAAACGCAAACTAGCAAGTTCTAAATAAATGAATAGCGAAAATAAATTGAATAAACCTTATAAAGAAAACGACGGTAACTAAAGATTCTATGGATGGAGCAAATCCGGATTTTTTTACGCCCCATCGACTAAAAAACAGTACTTTTTGCGTAGCAAAATTAATTTATTTTGCTAACTATACTAAATCCTGTGGCATCTTAGCATCGCGCCAATAGAAACGAATGAGTCATCAGAATTTAAACTAATTACGGATGAAAAGTAAAAAAGTTGGATGTTAATGTGAAACGAATAGCTCAGGTTCGACGCCTTGGTTGCTTCAATGTTGATGTTCTTGCACAATGGGAATTTAACTGACCATAGTAAAATATTAATCCACCTTGAACATATTTGGCACACTTTGAAATACACCTTTGTGTGGAAACTGGATTTTTGGAGGTGGAAACTGGAATTTGATTCAAAAAGAATTCATTCAGTCATTTAAAACATGAACAAGTGAGGAAGAATTTGAAAATGATAGCAGGTTGGTATTTTTTATTTATAACTAATGGCCACTTGCAGTTCCGCGATAAGTCTCTCTTTATCCCAAATCTTGATTTAAAGCTAGGAGCGAGCTGTAGGATAAATCGAGATAAGGTGTAACTCTAGATTAGTAATAGCGCTGCAAGTCGCCCTTAGTATATCATAAAAAAGCTTTTCTATTGTTCCTAAGTCGCGAACCATCATTAGCATAATTAGGTACTTGACTATAGTTCATTTCATACACATTACTATATGTAGTAGCAACAAAAACAAAAACAAATCCTTCTCTAAAAACCGCATCGAAATTGGTTGAAAAATGAGGCAGTAATTCATATTTTAAATTATGCAATGAGCAAGAGTGGGGATGTAGTGGGGATATCTTACTATTCCTTTCCAACGCACGCACCGTTATGGACGTGACGTGATTTTACTGATACTTCTCTTTCCCGCAGTTTGAAGGTAACACCAAACTACAAAGGCTTATAACTTTTTTAGGTACTTGACTATAGTTCATTTCATACACATTACTATATGTAGTAGCAACAAAAACAAAAACAAATCCTTCTCTAAAAACCGCATCGAAATTGGTTGAAAAATGAGGCAGTAATTCATATTTTAAATTATGCAATGAGCAAGAGTGGGGATGTAGTGGGGATATCTTACTATTCCTTTCCAACGCACGCACCGTTATGGACGTGACGTGATTTTACTGATACTTCTCTTTCCCGCAGTTTGAAGGTAACACCAAACTACAAAGGCTTATAACTTTTTTAGGTACTTGACTATAGTTCATTTCATACACATTACTATATGTAGTAGCAACAAAAACAAAAACAAATCCTTCTCTAAAAACCGCATCGAAATTGGTTGAAAAATGAGGCAGTAATTCATATTTTAAATTATGCAATGAGCAAGAGTGGGGATGTAGTGGGGATATCTTACTATTCCTTTCCAACGCACGCACCGTTATGGACGTGACGTGATTTTACTGATACTTCTCTTTCCCGCAGTTTGAAGGTAACACCAAACTACAAAGGCTTATAACTTTTTTATTTTTGAGAATATTTCAATATTTCTTCTTGTGCTATGTTTTAGACGACGTAAATTTCGTATAAAATCATTAAAAAAACTTAGTTAAGTACCTAATTATTAAATTCCCTGATTGACTGATTTAAGCATTATAAAATAGAATAATCGAGTACATAGTACATAGGTACAATACATTAGAGACAGGTAGACCATAACTTAATATTTAAACCTTACGTAAGACAGTAACTTTAAACGAATTTTTCCCTTTTGTTCACATCTAATATTTGAGAGAAAATCAGACAAAACTACGTTTTAAACACAGCTCAGATTTTTTTAGAAGTTAGACCCAGAGATGATTCATTATATGTTCTGCATTTAAAATACATTGATCACATAAAAAAAAAACACAAGGTATTTTATTGCTAATGTACTTAAACTACTATAAAACAAGGAGTTTTAACTTATCGCAGCTGTAAAAAGTGGATGCTTCAGTAGACAAACCAAAAGGCGGAATGTGTACCAATCACATATTTCTGGGAAACAATTATATTATTATCCTATCAGAAATGATTATCTTAGATAATCTAAAATAATAATGATACCTCATACTAAATTGTGCTTTACAGATGTTTATCATCACTGTATGGTAAATATTTTTGAATTCATTTACGAACTTTATCAAAATGTACTCACCGTTGATAAAGTGCAATTAGATAATAAATTTTTTATGTCGTTTATTTGAGTGTTGCCACAAATAACTATATTTAAGTAGTATATGGTTTAGTAACACGGTAATTGTTCTTTGAAGATAATGTTTTCTTGGAAAAGATTTGTTTAGAGTAGGTATCTTTGTTGGGGCAATTATTGTTTATCGGATTTTATCTTAATTGCGTAATCAAGGTAAATATTACTATACAATTTTATTGCTGTAGACTACAATTATACGCGATTCTACTATAACTAGGGTTTTTTTTGTACCAATGTTAATGTTTTTAAACCTACATTAAATAATGATAGGTAATAATAATAAGTAAGACTACAATAGTTTTATTTCTCGTACAGTCGAAAAATAACTTTCAAATTCAAATTCAAATCATTTATTCTGCAAATAGGATATTTCATATCACTTTCACATGTAAATTACAAGTATACATCTATATCGAAATAATCACAAGTTTAAAAACTTAACGGATCGACTTCAAATCCGATCGTGACCAAATTCGGTCACAATCGGTTCACATTTGGCGGAGATATCGCGTAACATACATAAAAAAATACAGACGAATTGAGGACCTTCTCCTTTTTGGAAGTCGGTCAAAAAGTAATAATGGCGTCGGCATTTCGTGGCCATCCCTGAAAAGAAATGCCGAAACAAACTCAAGCGTTATGGCTTTTGAAGTCCAGACAATACATGATATATAAAATCACAATTTAATTCGACTACTACTAATATATTGAAAATTCGACTTAAATATATAAGCTTTAGGTCAAATTGAGATAACTGCGGTGAACAACATGCCATCTATCTTGTTGAGGAAAACACAAAATGCAGTCTTAGTTAAAATAATTAAATATATAAAATTGAAAAAACATTTCCCACGAAATCAAACTCATAAGTCCAAATAAACATCCTGCATTCATTAAGCTTGTGTTATAAATGTTCACAAACTTGTATTGCGTACCGCCGTTGGTAGCACTTATCCACCAATCAGAACCGATCTAACTCAGTTCATTTTTTATAGCTTACATTATAAAATTATTTGATTCGATCCGTGAGGCGTCGGCCCCTACACCCGGAACGTAAGTTTAATGGCTTATATTTTATAGGAATGACGCTCAAAATTTTTTAAATCGGTCTAAAGGCGGTGCTTAGTAACGAATTCGCTAGATAGTGGAATAGGAGATTTGAAATTCTATGATTGTTGGATGCTGAAATATTGTAAGACATTTAGACGTTGATATTTTGCTTGATTATTGGTTAGTTTGAAGAAACTTTAAATTAATCATAATTAGTCTATGTTATACCGAGATTATAAAAAAACGATTGGAACATAACATAAGCTCACGCCTGTATCCCCGAACGAGTAGGCAGAGGCGCCCTAGCGAACTAGAACATCCACATTTCGCCGAGCTTAGTTCCCTCCCAGATGTTATAGGGGGCGAGCCTATCGCCATACCGGGCACAAATTCCAGACTCCGGGCTGATTTGAAAAAATCCAATATCACTTTGCCCGACCCGGGGATCGAACCCTAGACCTCAGGATAGTACTCGTACCGAAATACAACCACGCCACCGAGGCAGTCCATTATAATTACTTTTTGCTTAGAGTTCATGTGTGGCAGAGCGACATAAGTTACATTTTATCTAGAGTACCAAAAATAATCCTGACTCCACATTAAGATAAGTTTTGTCGTGGGTATCAGAAACTACGACAGACTTTCCGTCTCACAACACCCAGACCCAAAACAAATATTTAAATTTAAATATAATATATGGGTCATTTATCTCGGTGCGGGAATCAAACCCGCGGTCTCTCGCTTCACAACCAGCTACTCGTCTGCTCCGCCACGGACGCTGTCAAAAATGACGGAAAAGTTCACGTCAAGGAAGCGATAAATTAAAATAGTTTAATAATTTATAAAAAGAAATCATTTATGTCCGTTTTATTACCAAATTATGTAAAGTTAAGTTGGGGTAACCTGTAGCATTCATTGTTTAATACCAGAACACCTCTATTAAACCTCCAATAAAAAACAAAAAATAAATACTGCTGACAGGTGCCAAATTTCCGGTAGTAGCTGGTATTAGGGTGTACTCTGGTGTCTGTTTTGGTTCAATAAATATTAACTTGTCAAAATAGAATTCATTTTTAAATCCACGTCCTAAGGGAATATAGACATAGTATATATATGCATACATAATATCACGCCTGTATCCCATAGGGGTAGGCAAATACTGGATTTCCACTTCGCCCGATTCTGACACACTACTTTCGCTTCATCTACTTTCATCAATCTCTTCATACACTCGCGTCGGTTAAGGGTACCCTTAGACATATGTACATATTTATATAACACCTACATTCATGTGATTGGCCAATTTCATTACTCCTATAAATGTATGATTGGTTCAATCAATACGGATGTCGGTATCCTAAATTACGATATTACTCATATACCTACTGCTAAAAATCATTTACTCCTCCAAACATCTTGTCATGTAGTAATTGAGATATTTTATCAGTAACAATCAGCAAAGAACGATCGAGGATAAATTTGTTCATTACTCATAGCGTCAGAACCACGCCGTCTTTTGCTTCAAAGACAATCACCTTTACTTATTAATCAATATAGAACGTTTTCTAAGAAGCAACGTTATAAATATTCAATTTCTTAGTAGTGGGGCGGATGCCGCCACAGTTGAGTTAACATCTGCACCTAGAGTTACACCGGCCGCTTGGTAGGCGCATATAAATTGAGTTTTTATACCACGAACAGCGTTGTAGATTAAAATGTGCAAAACGGATGCTCAACAAGTGTAATTAATGAGGAAATAGTGAAAATAATTCTTTTAGATATTGCGATGATAGGCTAACAATCGGAGGTAACGAGCCTCGTGTTCGCTTCTAAGCCCCTCGGGTTACGCTTCTGACTTTTCGAAGTAATGTTTATTTTTTTTATAAACTGTTAAACAATAGCTTAAAGCGGTAAAGGAAAACATCGTCGGGAAACCTTCATATCTGATACTTCTCCAGAATAATTATGATGGTATATCAAGTGCAGCAATCCGTATTACCAGCGTAGTGGACTGGCTCCATGTCCTCAAGTATAAGATAGACGAGGATAGATGACAAGTGTATACTTATTTTTTTATATTTTTTTTATTGATAATTCTAGAACTAACCTGTGGTCTCGTAAGTGGTCCTGTCTTCTGAATGCTTTGCCGCAGATATCACAGGAGTAGGGACGTTCGTCTGTGTGAGTTCTTTCGTGGATGAGTAAGTTGTATGATTTGGTGAATTGACGGTTACAGAATTTGCATATGAACTGCTTCTTCGGGCGTGACGCTCGGCCCGGCGCTCGCAGTAACCGCCTGTCTAAATGTGGATGCATTTGGTGTGGTCCCGCACCAGGTGGAAATAATCCAGCTCCGGGGAATGCGAAATTGCCTGGAGCAGTAGGTGATGGTCCTGGTGTGCCGAGAAATGGTCCCGGTGGGCCATAGATTGGAGGTTGTGACGACCCATCAGACATCATTCCATCCATAGACGATGCTCTGTGGTGGGGCATCAACATTGCCGCAGCGGCTTCTCGTAACGCAACCTCCTTTCGTTTTTCAACCATCATTGCCATTAAATCGAATGAGTTTCTCTTCGGGAAGTTTCCTGATGCCCTGTCAGGGGATCCTTTGGCAGTCTCTGACCGGTCCCTGTCAAGAATTCTTTCTCTTTCCATTATTTCTGTAGGTATCAACGGTGGATGCATTTCATTAGGGTACATAACAGGGTGCATCGTTCTAGTAGGAACAACAGGAACGAATGCAGATGTCTCTCTATGAGATGAATTGAGGAGTGAGCCAGTTGTCATCTGGCGATGATAGGGTAAAGGTGGAGAGTCGAAATTAGCGCTGGCATTTCTTCCACTTGATGATGTCCTTTGCTGATTACGTTCAGCTGAACTAGCAAGAAACTGGTCATGTCTTGACCGTAAAGGTGCATTCACTGGTGCATCAGCTATTGGGCGTGGTGTTGAAGCCCTTGATACAACTGCCCCGGCGTTCTCGGACATCACGATTCAAAAACCATCTGCAAACAAAAAATAAGTCTTAGAAAGTGCAAATCGAGGAGCTAATATAAAATCTAGACCAAATACCGTTGAATCATTAAAAAGAAACTCAAAGTAACACCAACAGTGAAATTACAAAGCCAATGATCTAAATTTAGATATAAAAAAACGCTAGATCGAAACAGAAAAGTAAATAGACGAGCACGAGATATCGGTTCATAAACTATTCGCTTCATCATTTGTCTTGAATGTTGATCTTTATCTGACACCTTTCACAAAATCGTAAACTTGATATACGATTCAAATCTAAGTTTGTCAGTTTACGACGTTACTATTTAGCTTTAGACCAAGTGACGAAAATTCAGATTTATGGATCGACAATCATGCCTAATTAATAGACCCTACGTTGTGTCTATAGAACAATTACCATAGTTTATAAATTCACACGGCATTCATCTAATATTGAAATCAGTTCATTTGATTTACATATTTCAATTTACATTTATGATAATAAAGTCTGTATACATATTTCATTGATATAACATCGTGTTTAGTAATGATTATGTGTATTCAAGTAAACGTCGATAGACAGGCTCTAGCACGATCCACTTTCGAGTAAGTATTCGAAGTGGGTGCCATTAAGTTTAGCGTTGACAAGAATCTTACAAATTTTTTTTTTTTCAATTTATGTATCATTACTACCATCATCATCATTATTGGCAACGTCATGTCGATTTAAAATATAAGTCCAGAGCGGCAATTTTGAAATTTTGTTTTTAGTTTTTTTATAGCAGATAGCAGAGACTGGCAAACGAACAGATGGGTCATCTGATGGTAAGTGATCTCCACCATCCATAGACACCCAAGACACAAAATAATCATGGGTGCGTTGCCAACCTAAAGGGAATGAATTAGGGGTTGGGAAAGGGAGGGGGGAGTTATTCACTGGAAATCTCACTCACCAAAGGAAACGTGAAAGCGAGCTGCCACTTTACGTCGGTTTTCTGTAAGACAGTGGTATCAAACCGGTCGAGCCGGCCCATTCGTGCTGTAGACGTAACTGTCCACAGCGTGGCTCTCCTTATTAAGCATAACAATAATATAGGCCAGCATGACTACTGATGATATAGCCATTGTTTGTCACTATTTTTTTAGATTGGAATACGCTTACCATCAGGTGCAGAGCAGTTACTTTGCTGTGCTGGGATAAAAAATGTATTGTGAAATTGACCGTAAAACACAATTCATCATCATCATCAGCTTTTAACCACCCATTGCTGGGTATATTCCTCTTCTCTGGCACTCCAAATGTAACGATCCTATGCAGTTCTCAACCACAAGTGTCTAGCCTGTCTTACAATACAATAAATAATAAAATACAATTAAATATATTTAATTTATATATTATTTCCTTGACAAAATTGTTCTCAAGGCACTTTTTGTAATGTTCAGTTTGCATTGGGTAATTTAGCACTTGATGTTCTGAGTAGTTTGTGACTGGTAGCATTGTAGCAAGCAGGATGTGTGGCCAGTTTTCAAGTGCCGTGGGATCAAAGCCCGGACGAGAAACAAACTTGATGTGAAGTTTACATTCTCAAGACATCTTGAGTGTGGAGTATGTCTCATGTATATTTCTTGCAGCTTTATCCCCGAAAGTGTAGACAGATCGCAGAAGCGAACTAATAAATAAATAGCATCCAACATTTACATACATAGTCCTGATCCCACACTTAGATCGAATCTTGTGTCGTGGGTATCAGGAACTACGAGAGACCTTCGGTCTCACAGCACCCAGACCCGAAACAAATATCTGTGGCCACACAGACATTCGTCTCGGTGCGGGAATTGAACCCACGAGCTCACGTTTCACAGCCAGCTACTCGCCCGCTGCGCCACGGAGGCTGTTGCAGCTTTATCCCCGAAAGTGATAGATGGAGTGATAGATGTAGATCGCAGAGGCTAACAAGAGAATTATAACACCCAAATTTCGCCATGCTAATTTCCTATCTATTAGTGATAGGGGGCGTGCGTGTCTACCGCCATATTGGGCACAAAATCCAGATTCCGGGCTGATAATGAATAACCAATATAACTTTGCCCGTTCCGGGGATTGAACCCAAGACCTCAGACAGCTATGTTATAGTAGTCGTAAAATGAAAAAAAAACCTTACATTAGACCGTCAATTAATATATTTTACGATCCAAAAAAGCAAACATTTTATGACCTCTAAATTCTGTAATATATTATTGAGTTTAAAATGTATGTACGTTTATTTGCCGCCAGAAGCAATTATTCAAATGATTGTCATAAAAGCTCGAATTTAATGTAAAATTCCGTCAATTATAATTTTTTGACTTTGTTCAATTAATATATTCGTACATAAATTTTTGTCGCTCATGCATCATTCATCAGTTTATACTCAAACTTATCTGTTAGCTTCTGGTGATATCACAAAATGTAAATAGCGACCCAATTTAGGTTCAGAATCGACATTAGCATCAATGCTTGATATATTGGCTTGGACCGCGTAAATGGCCCCGATTTGCTTTTACCATAAATTATGTGCGATTTAATTTAAAATTTATTATTATTGGACTCACTCAGTTATATCAAATTTGATAATATCAGCACTTCAGAAAGAAAAAATGCGTTTTACTTATAAAATAAAAGTTGTGGCAGGCAATGTGGAATTTATTAGATTTAAATAATGTGTTTTCCAAATCATTATTTGTTTATTTTAAAATTTAAATAATTTATATAACCATGCTATGTAGTTTAAAATGGTTTAATTATTATAATATACATTTTAAATTAATTAACTAGATTGAGATTGTTGTTATCTACTTATGAGTAAATAAAAGTTTCAATAATAAAGAAATTCAGAAACCAATTATGCAATGTCGCCTAACATTTTAAATATACAGACAGATGGCCTCCTCTCTTTGTGAGTTGGTTAAAAAATAGCCTCAAAGTTGATTCTAACGATAAGTCCTAGCCACAAGAAACAGCTACTTGAGTGAACAGTAATTCAAAATACGGTTTGAAAGCTTCCTAAATTCCTTTATCATACCTTGACCACGTACAATTACTCAAAAATATTATACACATTTTTTAAAGTTATGATTATCTATTTTTTCAACGAATAGACAAAGTAAACAGAACTGACGGTCGATGGTCGACTCATTTGTCTTCTACTTTATCTGTGGTATTATCTTGAGACGTAGACAGGAGTAACTAATAGACTCGAGTATCGTCCACAGAGTATCGTCAATCCGGGTATGAGATAGAAATATTGAACGTAGCACTGCATTATTTCTAAGGTTTTTAAGTACGCCACACACACTTTCAAATACTTATTCATGTGAGAACACATACTAATATAAATCTTAATTTTTCTATTATTAATCTTGGAAACGCAAATGTTTGACACCAAAAAACCTCGGTTTGGCTTGGTGTCAAAAAGTTAAAATGATACAAATACAAATACAAAAACGTTTATTGCGGAATGTATGTAGGTACAGATGGTTAATTTATAATTTTATGATGTTCTAATACATTCTACCGGACATGTACCAGTGTGCAATATAGGTAAATTAATAGTGAGAAGCCTTATTACGTAAGCTTCATAAGCTGTAGACATCAAAACATGCATTTCAGTTGTTCATAGGTAAAGACTACGACAAATTTATTTATTCTCAAAGTATTCTTTGAAGCTATAAAAACAAACAATTATTAATTTTATTTTTAAATATTGTCAGAGAGTCAGTTTCTTTTATGTTCGACGGTAATTTATTATAAATTTTTATTGCCATGCCATACATATTGTTACTAAACATTGCAGACTTACATTTGGGATAATATATTCTATTCTTATGTCTCGTTTCTCTATCTAACACACGTCCATGACTACTAAAATAACTAGGGTGCTGTCTTATAAAAATACAAATTTCTCTTATATACAAACAAGGTAGGGGAAGTACTCTAAGTTTATTATAAAGATAAAGACAACATAGAGTTTTAATCTGTATTTTACTCATTATATTTTAATTTTCTTTCCTTTACAGCGAAAGAGATAGAAAACGTTATTTAGTCCTCAGACTACGGCTTCATAATGAGTAGTTAGTACTTAAAAAATAATGGTTCATGCTTAGTTTAGAAATGATTTATTTAGACCAATTATTTTGGAAAATCTATTGGACATCTGATCTGACAAGATAATCACTAAGGGCGACTTGCAGCGCTATTACTAATCTAGAGTTACACCTTATCTCGATTTAACTTACAGCTTCTTTCTTCTTTAAATAAAGATTTGGAGTAAATAGAGACTTATCGCGGAGCTGCAAATAGCCCTAAGTCTAAGATTATACAAATTGTTGCTTACTTTAATTCTGATTTAAATTCAATTAGCTTTAAATATTTCGAGCTAATTTAATTTAACAAATGTTTTACTTACAATTGTTTTGAGTTACAGGAAAATTGGTATTTTATTAAATAGCTGATCGTCTACGTCATTTATATTCATTGAGTACCTAGTTTCTTACCAATGAATGATTCGAATGAGAAGGAATAAATAATATGAGTAATGTAGAAATGTTATTTAAATGTACCGTTGAACCATTTTATGTTGGCTGTAATTTTCCTCTTAGTAATTTCGATTTGGTCTAAAGATGACAATAAGAATTTTTTTACCAATTTTTAACATTTAGCTAAATAATGACTAGATATATTTGGTTTTGGAACAAGTTAATAGTCAATATTCCCAAGTTTAAAACTTAACAGACCGACTTCAAATCCGATCGTGACCGAATTTATATGAGATGACCCTTGAAATAAGCTCTATCGAATACAAAAAGAATTTTGAAAATCCGGTCGGTAACATACATAAAAAAAATCAAATGAATTGAGGACCTACTCCTTTTTGGAAGTCGGTCGAAGAGCAAGTCAATATCCATAGTGACTCTTCAGAGATATTTATAATTGAAATAAAAGAAATTCGCGTAAACTTAAGAAATAAGTAGATATTTATAATTTCTGTGTAGGGCTTGATGTAAGATTATGCTGGACTGGACTAATAATTTAAAAAAAATATATTATTGCGGTGATGGCAAACGAGCAGATGGGTCACCTGATGGTCTTGGATGGATCTTTACCGCCCATAAACTCATTATCATGGGTGCGTTGACAACTGAAAAAGAAGGAAATAAGCATGGAAAAGGGAGTGGAGGTATTAGGCCAACGGATATCTCACTCACCGAACGAAACGCAAATGCGAGCTGCCACTTCACGGTTTGTGCGGTTTTGTGAGAAGTGGTATCAAACCGGTCGAGCCGACCCAATCGTACTGTAGATATTGGTGTTTACAGCGTAACTCTCAATAATACTATGTAACTAAAACTATATGAAACTGTTCTGACAATGTAGTCAGAGCTTATGTATGTACATATACACATAACCTCGCGCCTGTATCCCCGAAGGGGTAGGCAGAGGCTCACTAGCGAACTAGAACACCCACATTTCGCCGAGCTTAGTTCCGTCACAGATGTGATAGGGGGCGAGCCTATCGCCATACCGGGTACAAATTCCAGTCTCCGGGCTGATATGGAAAATCTAATATCACTTTGCCTGACCCGGGGATCGAACCCGAGACCTCAGGCCGGTAGTCGTACCGAAATACAACCACGCCACCGAGGCAGTCTGCTATGACTAACATCATATATAAAACGAGCTTCTGTTTTTATGTAATTTATATTAAAAGGACGGGATAAGCCACGAAGCTGCGGGCACAAGATAAAAATCGAGCTCCAACCCATGACCACGAAGACTGCAAAGCTTTCGAAACTTTGGGAATAAAAATTAAAACCAAATCGTGATAGAATCCGTAAAAATAGTTTTATTTCAAATAGCATTCGCGTAAACTAAGAAATCAGTATAAAATCGAGCTGTTATAAAAACATGACGTCGTTTGTTTTGCTTCCAGACCGCAATTACTTCATACTTCCCTACTACCTATTACTAGGAGATACTTCTAAATGTTAATATTGCTATTCCGAGATTTACGACTACCCGACTATTTCCATCACACCATGTCGGGGACAATAAAACTGACGTTTCTGTTTACTACAGCTTGTTTTCATAGAGTTTCCTGTTTCACTTTATATGTTTGTACATCCACAACCCGTTTTGATATTTTGATATTGTTATCCATCGCTCTCTTTGATGTTATATGGTAGCAATTAAGTATATCGCGTTTATTTAAAAACAACGTGGGAACTGATTGTGGTAATTAATCAGAGTTTTCCGGTTTAGAGTTTTGGTACGTTTGTATTTTTCCTCGAATCGGTTTTTATAGACCGGTAATCTATCAAGTAGGTCACCTGATGGTAAGTTTTTTTTTTTATTTGCAGAGACTGGCACACGAGCAGATGGGTCACCTTATGGTGAGTGATCTCCACCGCCCATAGACACCCAAGACACAAAAGGAATCATGGGTGCGTTGCCAACCTAAAAGGAGGAAATGGAAGGAGAGGGAAAAAGGCATTGGGAAAGGAAGGGGGGGAAGTGGGCCACCGGAAATCTCATTCACGGAACGAAACGCGACAGCAAGCTGCCACTTTACGTCAGTTTTCTGTGAGACAGTGGTATCAAACCGGTCGAGCCGTGAAAAGTGATCTTCAACGGCCGTGAACACTCACAATATGGGGGGGTTACCACCACCTCTTATAGCAGTATATTATTATAATCTTACTTGTTTTTTTTTTGTACGGGAATCGGTACACGTAAAATAATACTGCTTTAAGAGGTGGTGGTATGGTCGCCTAGGTCTAGTGGCAGCATGTATGGGCTGTGGACCGGTAGTCCTGGGTTCAATTCCCAGGTCGGGCAAAGCGATATTTTTAATTTAATTTGCCCAGGACTGGATCCCTCACAGGGGCTTGACGTCAGACAGGCGGCCGGGCGTAAAAACTAAGCTAAATCCTCTCTGCAACATGCTTGAAATAGTGTGTTGCGCCGACCCTACCGACATTACCGACATTAAGGTGGGATAAGGGCAGGTAGAAAGAATAGGTGGTGGTAACCCCCCAGTGTAGTCATGGACACCTGTCCAACTGTCTGACTACCTAGTCAACCTTAAAGGGACCGAATGGTTATTGGGAAGAGGATACAGTATTTAGCTTTGGCATGAGAATGAGAATGTTTGGAATGAGAATGAATGCAAAGGAATTTCGAAGGTATGTGAAGTCTGCCAACCCGCATTAGGCCAGCGTGGTAGACTAAGGCCTAACCCCTCTCATTAGTAGAGGAGGCCCGTGCCCAGCAGTGGGACAGTAATATTACAGGGCTAATATTTTTATTATTATGAGAATGTTCAGGAATAGGCCGTCATGCTGTGGGCAATTTTTTCCACAGAAAAACAGTTGTTAAGTATAGAGTTGTTTTTAACAAGAAGAAAGTTATGTGATTTTGTTGGAAATCGGCTAGGCTTAATGGAAAAAAGCTTAGATATAATTGATGAATATAAATATGTAACGGTAAATATAATCCATGGCTCATCTTAACAAATTACAAAAATCATTCTCAGCGACAGATTTTAATGCATTTCTATGATATTTTAACGCGAGCCATAAAAAAAGCTTAGCCGTCACTTACAGCAACTACAAAAGATTAATCTTAGAATCAATTTATTCAAGCGAGATCGAAAAGAAGGCGATCGCAGCCGCGCCGCATTTCACTGCACGTTGCCCGCTCTACCGTAAAAGCCTTCTGATTTCATTCCCCTCTCACTCACTCCCTTTACTCGGAACAGCCGTCTCCCTCGCACTCGGGTTGTGGTTGATCGAGTTTCTACCATCTTACTTGCTCCGAAGCAGTAAAACTACTTTTATCTCACTTACGGTCCGAGAATTTAGAGATATGAATATGTATAGGCACTGCAGTAAGTAATGGACTTCGGGATGTAATACCGGTCATTTCAATAACATAAACCTTTTAAAAGGAATATATTAAGGCGATCCCTTAGAAATTTAAATTTCTCTTCACAAGATAAGTATTTTACAACCAGTAATGTACTTGTTATTGGCATTGCTTTTCAAGTGCGAGGTATTTTGAGGATGCTACTTATTCGCAGGCAATAACCGCCGAATGTTCATATATCTAAGGTAACCTTATGTCGTTTACGGACGCCTTAACTGTCAAAATTGTATGGCGAAAATTAATGTGAGCCGTTAAAGTTGAGTAGCGTTCCAGTATTCGGGCGTAAGTTATAAGTCCTATCTACCTACTAGACTACTATTTACAGTTTAATTTTTTAAAGATAACTCATAGTAAACTGTCTTATCTTGTTTTTATTAAACGCTTCAGCAATGCTTATTTTCTTTCTAGTATTTTCGGAATGGTCTAGAAAATTTCTTATGAAATTTCACATGCTTTTATTATACACAATACTAACTCTATGGGTGTATAACCTGAAATAAATAAATTTAATTTAATTTAATTTATATAAGGTGGACCGACGACCTGATAAAGGTCGCAGGAAATCGCTGGATGCAGGCCGCTTCCAACAGGTCGATCTGGAAATCTTTGGGGGAGGCCTATGTTCAGCAGTGGACGTCCTATGGCTGATGATGAATTAAATGTTGTAATCGTCGCGGGGAAAGCTGCATACCGTAGTATTCTCCATAAGAATTTCCCTCTTCCCTTTACCGATCCCTAATCTCTTCCTTTAAATACAAACGGCTGCGTTCATGGTCCAGTAGCCGGCTGTGAAGCGACAGCCACGGGTTCAATTCCCACACCACGACAAATGTATGTGTGGATCACACATATTTTTTTCGAGTTATAATATGTTATTATCAGGTGACCCACCTACCCGTTTAGTCTTTGCTATAACTATTAGGCTGAGATCTATAGAGCTAACTTCGACTAAGTCTGAGTCAACGAGACAAATTCAGGAGGATTTGGAATTTTTAAATCGAACTTCGACATAGTCCGAGTCATCTTTTACAAGAACAACAAACTGCTAGACAGATTAAGCAAATATTTTCTTATAATAAACGACTCAAAGTCAAATTTCGATTTAAAAATTCCAAATCCTCACAGAGTTCGTTAAATTGACTCAGACTTAGTCGCAGTTCGCTCTATAGAGTCAACGGTTTAATTATCACGATTAATCCGTTTAATCATCACAGTTTAATTTTATTTCTATCTGCCTTTATCCCAACACACTTTTTCAAGTATGTTGTAGAGAGGATTTGGGTTAGTTTTTACGACCGGCCGTTTGCTTGTCGTCAACCCCCTATAAGGGATTCAGTACCGGGCAAATTAAATTAGAAAATTTGATTTTGGCCGTCCTGGGAATCGAACACAAAACCTCCCGATCCATAGCCCATACATGCTGCCACTAGACCAAGGAGGCGACAAAACAGTTTAATACTAATCATCATCATCATCAGCCATAGGACGTCCACTGCTGAACATAGGCCTCCCCCAAAGATTTCCAGATAATACTAATCGTTTTAAACCAAATCGAGCCATTAAACATTTACATCGGCACTTTTTAAATTCTAATACTGTGTACATAAATAACAGAAGATTCACTAATGCAGGCTGTTTCTTTCATGTGGCCGCGAACTCGCACTGAATATTTCAACGCGATCTCTATATTATACAACTGGATGATCTTATTTACATTTAATTAATAATTTGACATAGTTGTGTTACGTCTTTCCCATGAATGTGTCTTGGACATAAATTACGTTACATAAAGTTGATTTTTGAACCCCAATTTGTTGCAGGTGTATATTTCCCTCTGGTGACGTCGCGGTTAAGTAAACCGAATAGTACTTTTAGTTGGAGAATAAAAAACAGTTTATTATGAAAAATCTGTCAAAGTAACAGAATTATCTGATGATGAAAGATCTAAATCACGTAATTTTAGAGTTAGGGCGTCTTGCAGCATTATAAAAAAATAGTTTATAAAATCTATTTTTAGCATCTCATTCCTATACATATTTAAATAGAGATTTGTTATATATTTATTTAAAATTTAATCGAGGTTTATCTAAGTGCTGAAGATGCCCTTAATAATAATTGTGGTCAATGTTTCATCATCATCTTCAGCCACAAGGGCTTCCCCAAAATATTCCCGAATTGTTTACTAAAAACTACGACTGCCTCGGTAGTGTAGTTGTATTTTTGTACGTTTACCGTACTGAGGTCTCGGGTTCGACGCCCAGGTCGGGCAAAGTCAACTGGGAGGGAACTAAGCTCAGCGAAATGTGAGTGTTCCAGTTCGCTAGAGCGCCTCTGCCTACCCTTTCGGGGGTACAGGCGTGAGCTTATGAACTATTAAAATTGAAGGCGACATTATTGTATCTCCAATAAAACTATGAACTATAAGGAAAATAGTTATCAAGCTGATATTAAAATCGTCAGTTTTACAGCCTTTTAATCAACTCAATTTGATAATGCTGCCAACCTAAATGTCATTTTAATTAAACTTTGATATAAAATATGTTTCAAGGTTAAATATTGACAAACAAACGAATTATCTATAAATATATTTAATGGGATTTATTTAACATAATAGTTTTTAAGATCGCTAGCCTCTGGAATAATAATTACCCGTCACATATTGACACTTATACACAATCGAAAGGGTAATTACCCAGCTCATTATCTAGACTGTTTTAGTTACACTTTTTTTAAAGAAGCCTCAGGGCACAGGACAACGTTGTTCGCTAGTGCCCGTGGCTCAGTCCCTGAGCCAGTTTGAACTAGGATTGTTACCACGTGGACAACCCGAAAAATGCTAGCTGGTCATTTTGCGGGGAAATATGACTTGAGTCAATTTTCACACTGTGCATCATACTCAACAATGAACGAAGTCGAAGCATCTATGTATTAAGGCGCACCCTAGCATTATGTCGATATAATACAAGATAGAAAGAAAGATGATATAGGGATCGACACTATTACCATACCGCATGTATGGTAGCATTTATCTAATTCAAAACCCAAACTACTCATGAATACATGCACTAATTCAAAACCCAAACTGCCATACATGCAATAATTCAAAACCAAAACTACGCATGAGTTTTTAAAATGAAAAATTTCTTTATAATGTTGGTACGGGGTTTCCCCAAAATCTTATCATCCAGCACTAATGACAAATACCTACATTATCATTTAATTTTATTCAATACAATATTTTAATTACCTAAAAATAAACAGGGTCATCAGCAATACGCATATGTATGAATATACATAATACCAAGTGGAGTGACAATGTTTACGTTGGGAGAGTTGGAAGGATTGATTGAAGACCCAAAGGTTGACTGTTAGAGAATGTCTAAGATGAAAAATTAATAATATGGACATTTGTACAAATGGAGGGCGGTCTAGTGACAGAGCATAGATTTATCAGTCGACTAACGTCTTATGATAGAGTAACGTCAGGCAGAGAGAGAGACAGAGAAGAATATTGATAAATCCCGATCATAATACGATGGCTGCACATAGCCGCTGATGTTGGTATTTAGTAGAAGTATCCCACCTTAATGTGGGGTCAGCGGAACACATAAGGATTTGGCTTAATTTTAACAACCTGCCTGCTTGACATCAATCCCCCTCTAGCGGATCTAATCCCGGGCAAATCGTGTTAGAAAAACACCCTGCCCGATTTGGGAACCGAGCCCAGGATGTCCCAATCTACAACCCATTTGACGGCACCAGATCGAGAAAGCAACGTATGAACAACAACAAGGAGGGGCAAGCTAAAATAAAATATTAACCACACAGTAAGAAGGTAAACAGACGGATCCATTAAACGTGCAAGGTTACAAGATTACCATCACAGAAAGCGTATAGATTAGATATCATATCGTTGGTATTAACTACTATTTGCTAAGCAATTAAAACTTTCAGCCGCATCTACCGTGTTACTATTGCGCAAGTGGGTATTATATTTATTTTTGTCCTGGCATGCCAGACATTTTTTCTGAGCATGGTAAACAGATAGAGCACGAAAGGGGTCTCTCGTCTTGGCCAGACATTTTTTCTGAGCATGGTAAACAGATAGAGCACGAAAGGGGTCTCTCGTGCTCTCTCTCTGCTTTCATCACCTGATGGTAAGCACTAAGCGCAGTACAGTTCAAAAGACTAGCAACATTGACAAACAATGGGTGTCGGTGGTCACCAGAATCATGCCGACATGAATAAACACACGCCAAGGAGAGAAAAGGCTAACCAATAGGCTTGCGCCGGGGTAACTATATAACCTATATATGCATAAATAAACAAGTATGTACCGCCATACCCGCCCCAGGAACAAGATAGCTATATGACGGATGCAGGCACAGGGATGCAAGGATGTACCTCCATACCTACCCCAAACAACCGCCAAATTACGTTGCAAGCCCCTTGGTAGACCAATACACTGGCTGATCCTGAAACGCGTTTAAATAAGGTGTTTGGGCACTAAGGGAAATTTTAATACCAGACTACTCAGAATTTTGTGGTAGGTATATAAACTATTAATTTTAACCCAATAACACTGGCGTGTTATATTCTCATACTCGACAGTGGAGGTCGACTGCCGACTATGAGGATTATCTTTTTTATATAGCAGACGCTGGCAAAAAGATGGGTCACCTGGTGGTAAAAGATCTCCGCCGTCCATAGTTACCCACGATACCAAAATAAATGTGGGTGCGATCCTTACCTGTCCAGTCCAGAGCTCACGAAAATACTTTACATAATTGTATTAAGAAACAACAAAATTAAGTTTACAGGTGAAAAAATGTATTGTGATTTATAAAGTGCATTTTTAGCACTAACATTAGCTCCATTATCCTAAAAGAAGAATTTTTTTATAAGATGACAACACTGTCATCGACGGCGCTGCGGCGGTTCCTGTGTATTCCCGCTGTGTTACCCGCAGTGATATGTGAATTTCCTTAATTTTATTTTTCATTATTAGGGGTGAGCAATATACCTATTTTCTAAAATGGATTACATAATTAGATATTACCTAATAATACCTTATAGTAACGTGTACGTCTGTTAGATTCATTATTATTATATGCAGTACCGGATCTAGGATTTTCAAAGCGGGGCAAGCTGCCAATTTGCCCGATTTTACTCCCAAATAAGGACGCCATCCAGATTTTGTCACTTCTCAAATTCCGATCCGGCACTGATTATATATTATTACAGTTAGTTAGTGCTCCTAAACACTTTCTCGCAATATAGCGTCTGACCACAATCAAGTCGGTACTTTATTGCAAGACGTAAGCCGCTAGTGCTATTTGGAGGTCGTTACACTAGCAGGCAGCTGGTGTAGTACTGACGGTTCCAGGTCAACAATAAGGTGTTTAATTTGATATACATTGCTGTTTCCCTGGGATTTGGAATTGGTGATGATTCGTTTAGTATGCGTTTAATTTGCCTGGCGGTTTCTTAGTTATTATTTATTATAATGTTTCAAATTGTATGTATGTGTATTATAATACATTAACTTATAAGTGAATGTAAATTCTTTTGAGAAATAAAGATTCTTTAACCGTATATTATGTTCAGCAGAATACATCCTTTAGCTGATGATGGTATTAGTTTGTATGTAGATAACTCCGGAAAGTTTTGGCCCGATTATCAAGATTTGTCCAATAGAACTTACTCTAAGGTTGGTGGTCGTGGCCTTACTCCAAAATCTAAAGAATGGGTACGGAGTAGACTCCTTAGCAAACAACAACAAGACGTCGTGGTTGGAATTTTGATGTTGGTTTACGTTTTTGTTAAACAATATTGATGGAAATTTGCGACCGAAGTATCCCGTAAGACTTAATTAATATAGCTTCAAATAACTACGAAGTAATTTCGGCGATAGTAAAAGAAGTTACGTCCAGTTCTTAATAAATCAAGCGGTAGGTTTGATGTTTTCATATAAATTAACGGATATTTTTATGACGACTATTAAATTCAACCGGTGATTGGGTATATGAAATTTGCAATCATGTCCAAATTCGAATATTTGAGGTGATAAGTTTTTGCTATCGGATTTAGCAATTTTACTTGATTGATCTTTACGTAAAAAATATAATGTTTATTGGAAATGGGAGACGTTGAAATCTATGATGGGATTAACATGCTAACTCTGTCGAATAGTTTCTATAGTTATTCAATTTTAAATGAATATGCTGACGACACGCAGACAGTCTATGATAGGCAATTAAAAAATATAATATAATTAATAATTAAAATATATTTATAAATTTTACATAACAGTAGGAAGACATATTATTTTTTTCTGAATTCAATGATTCTACCTCTACATCAAGATATTAAAGCTTTTAAAATATGATTAAGATAATTCGTTAAGCAGCTTAAAAACTAGCACGCGCCTCTATTGTAATGTTTGATTCATTCTATTTACTTCACAATCGTAAATAATCCACACAATGCTACCAGTTAATTACTCAGTGCGAAACACAGTGGCAGGAAATATAAAGTAAACACCGCTGTAAAATGTACGAACAATGCTGTAAACCGCACGCCGTTATTTCCCAGAATTGTATGCACCATCTGCGTTAAAAACAATAACAGAAACACAAAAACAGACACACATCAAGCACATGGTACTGTAAAACAGGTAGCTAGTGAAGCGCACCCTGCCTACCCAATTTATTCCACATCCGCTGCGTTAAATTACCGATATAAAAAATTGAACTCACAGGGCGTCGCTCGATTAAACGCCTGTCCACAACCCTCGGTAGTCAGGTAGTCGGTCACCCCGCAAAGCTTACACTGTGGCTTCCCGCACAAAACATGTCCATTGCAATTTTTTGTCACATTTCACAGTCCTAGACAGGTGAATTAGAGATTAGTAGCGCACAATAGCACTGGCCGTAAAGTTTCAGACACTGTGATGGGTTAACCCAATGTTGATAGTCACAATGATATCACAGCACAAGTCCGTGTGTACACTGTAATCCGTGCATTTGCCACAATGGTAGAGTTTTTTTTAGTTGGTATCACTGCGCGAAGGCTGCGCGTGCGCATATGGCGCGCGGCTGGTGGGAGTTGAGCGCGCGTACTACTGCCGTGAGTCGTCAGAGGCAGTAGCGCTCCTGTACCTGCCCCCCACCGCCCCTCCCCCGCGCGCCTCTCGGACGCCGGTGCCCCTGTCAGCGGCCCAGCCGAAGCCTCCATACTGTTTTACTTTGGGAGCGATAAAAAAGGGAAGGATATCGGATTGTTTATTTTTCGTGTTAGTAGCTTATAAGTCGTGTAAATTAACACCGCCCTCGAACTCGGTATCGATCCTGAATTTCGTCTGCACTTGCTAATTGATAAAGTTCGTTTTTTAACGGACGCAGTCGTTAATATTTGGTTCTTGAATAAATTTCACTTTGTAGCTCTTAGGGCCACTTGGAAGTTACAGTGGTATTACTAATTTAGAGAGCGCTACCTTATCTCAATTTATCCTACAGCTCAATCCTATCTTTAAATATTTGGGATGAATAGAGATTTATCGCGGAGCTGCAAGTGGCCCTTAGTGCTTTATCCACTTGAACTGGTACAGGTATGAGAAAAATACAGTTCGACGTTAACGTATCTACAAAATCTCTACTTTCAGGAGAGCTCTATTAGAGTTCTAGATGTTTCTTATTGTTCCGTTACTTACACCTTATAAAAATGAATATAATTTGTAATATTTTTACATTTATAGGGATATTAATATTATTATTAATATGATAAAATAACTTATACACATTTATTTAGCGATAATTTCTGGACAATGAAATGCACAAAGTAGAGAAACTGATAATAGGCTTTTGAGCCGAGGCAATTTAATTATCGTCTTATGTTTATCTTGTTATGGAAGATAAAATAAGAAAGAAAGGTTATTGAGAGAAAATTAAAATATTTACAGTACTTTATCATTAATACTTAAAGTATCTTATTAGTAAAATGTGAAAGAGTACCTTCAATGTTAATCACAAGTTTAAAAACATAACAGACCTACTTAAAATCTGATCGTGATCAAATTTATATGGGACCACCCTTTAAATAAGCTCTATCGAATACAAAAAGAATTTTGAAAATCGGTCCACATTTGGCGGAGATATAGCGTAAAATACATAAAAACAGACGAATTGAGGACCTTCTCCTTTTTGGAAGTCGGTTGAAAACACTAAATATCACGAAATGAAAGGCACAATTTTATTTTTTTAATTCTTTATTACAACGAAATCTATTCATACAATCACATATACTTTAAAAGACTCCCATTATGGGACCAGATACTTTGCATCTATAACATTGCATTATTACCAAAACAATATACGACAGATCTATTAAACTTGGCACATATTTTGGCATACTCCCATGGAAATAAGTTGGCAACATTCGCATACCGTTTACACTTATTTACTGAACACATTACAATGACTATGACTGATAAATCTATGAGTACGTAAACAATATGCTATTATGTAACGTGCATTTAAAATTATATTTAAAATGAGTCTTAACATACATAGACATTTCTAACATACCAATGTATAAGCATAACTTCACCGATTCCGATTATATTAAAGTCTTTTATTTATTATTTAAATATATTTGAGCTTTAATGATTTATTTACATCAACATGACACTTTTACCATTATATTTTAATTTCATTATTTAACGCACAATTTTAAGTCACCTATTATGGACCACGTTCTAAGGGATAATATTAATGTGATTTTTTATTTGTAAATAAAGTTTACGATAACTCTCTGTAACCCTCTTTTACGATATATTTTATTTACAAATGTGCGCAAAAAAATTACATCAAATAAGAAAGCTATACTGATAAAATATATTCAAAAATTCACAACACTGATAATAATCACATATTCGAATATGGGTTACAGTTTTGTGAATAAAATTACTTATTTCGATAAATCCAATAAATTGTATTACGAATATCTAACTACAGCTTAGTTTATCTTGCATTGGCACGTCCATAGCGCTATAGTTTCTAATTACTACATTTCACACCTAAATGGCATAAATACGTTCTATAATAGGAATAATATTTCTCTATACATATTCATAGACATTTTCTATAACTTTCTTTTATTTTTGTTACGATCTCAGTCGTTTAATACTTACGTTTTAATCTGATATCGATTATTTCGATTTATTTACCAATAATCTTCACCACTCATCCTTATTTTATATTTAGGAATCATCTTATCCATAGTGTGTCAACGCTTCTCAGTCATTATAGATTTTAAATACATTTTATTTATCGTGTTAATCATTGATATATCTCATTCAATATATTAATATATTTTAAAATAAAACAGATTAAAGCTATGCTTTAATATATTCAATTTCGATGTTGCAATGATATACTTATTAAATGTATATTTTGATTTTTTTAAATTTATTTTAAATCAAATAAATATATTAAATTTTAACGAATATATTTATAATGACGTAATATCCATATTTCTGTCAATTGAGGTCGTGGTACCACAGGTATGTCCAGGACGGGAATCAACGTTGTCAATATTTTCTTAAATTTATATTTATTTATGAACATAATATAATTATGCTTGATAGGTAAATGAATTGTTTCAATCAAATTTAGCTATGAAATACTTCGCAATTAAATCCTACATTAATTTAACTACTAATATCATCGATATATTATTTACCTAGATACACAGTTGACGCTTGGAAAATGGGACAGCAAAGAAGTGCTTAAGCACTCCTTTTCCCTACAGTCGGACGCCGATAAAATTCTGAATTTGAAAATTCAAATTTAAGAACGCTTGCTCATGTCAATTAAAAAGCTACTTTATAACACGTGGTTAACATAGGGTTATATTTGTGTTGATAGAATCAGAACTTGTGATCTTTTTCTTTGTTTTGTTCCTGAGGCCACTTTTTAGGAGGATATTTGTTAAGAACTGTGCATCTAGGGTATATTATATTGATGACTAATACTCATACTATAAACTAAATTTGATTGAAAAAATACGTTCAAAATAAAGAGAGTAGCGGAATAAGGTGTGTGTGTATTTAATGAAAGTAAACTATAAATTGTCAAACGAATCGTTGAGAGTTATGTATCGTCGTCAACCAGCCTTCATCCATCGGTCTATGGAGTACTCTAGAGCAGCCATCCACCTGCAAAACCAAAATTACCGGTGATACAATGAAACAAAGATTATTTTTTATATTTTTTACATTTTAACATAATATGTTATGTTATGTTATGTTAAAATGTAAAAATAAAAAATGCCTCGGTGGCGTGGTTGTATTTCGGTACGAATACCGTCCTGAGGTCGTAGGCTCGATCCCCAGGTCGGGCAAAGTGATATTGGATTTTTCCATATCAGCCCGGAGTCTGGAATTTGTGTCCAATATGGCGATAGGCTCGCCCTCTATCACATCTGGGACGGAACTAAGCTCGGCGAAATGTGGGTGTTCTAGTTCGCCAGTTCACCTCTGCTTACCCTTTCGGGGATACAGGCGTGAGCTTATGTACCTCTAGGTATGTAAATAATAAAATCTGGAAAATATTTTTTATGGTACAATCTATGAATGTAGAGCCAATATAAAAGGTGGCTGGGCATATTAGAGGTTGGCTTTCAATCCATACTTAGTTTATGAAATCTCTGCTTCAGCTCGAGTGAAGTGACATCTATGTAAAACACCGGATTCTAGTCGACACAAAGAAACATATTGTAAAGCTATTTCAACGAACTGAATTGAATTTGGGCACCAAATTAAATTAAGACTTTTTTATAGCATAAATATCTAATCTTAAAAATTACGACAATCTATAAAAATTCATACCGTTTCCTATCCATTTCGGATTCGGTGTGGAAATAGAAATGTCTCTGCTTGGGCTCTGTAGGCATCACTTCGAAAGCAAACTTCTTGCCGCCAGGAGCACAAGTCTGTATTCGATAGCCGTGGAGACACGCCATG
Organism: Clanis bilineata; assembly: GCA_036417725.1. Taxonomy (NCBI): domain Eukaryota; kingdom Metazoa; phylum Arthropoda; class Insecta; order Lepidoptera; family Sphingidae; genus Clanis; species Clanis bilineata. Next base: position 5,918,489 of record CM071139.1, on the reverse strand, counting down.
CCTGTAAAATAATAAATAAATAATAATAAATACACCCAACAGTCACACACATAGACCTGACCCCACACTAAGATCGAGTCTTGTGTCGTGGGTATCAGGAACTACGAGAGACTTTCGGTCTTTTCACCCAGACCCGAAACAAATATATGTGAGCCACACAGATATATGTCTCGGTACGGGAATCGAACCGGCGACCTCACGTTTCACAGTCGGCTATTCGCCCACTGCGCCCCTATCGATCTGGGATGGAAATGAGCTCAGTGGGTGTTCTAGTTCTTTGTGAGAAAATGGTAACACCCAGTCAAGACGGCTTATTTATACTTTGAAGAGGATCTGAATTTTGCAATGGATAAAAAGTGATTAAAGACCACCTTACGGATCTAATAGCGTCAAAACCGAAATCGATCTTAGGACCTCTCGTCATAGCCCATACACGCAGCCAATAGACTACGAAAAACTGTGAATATACCAAACAAATAAGCTACCAACAGATCCCAAATCCATTCTCCATCAACCATTTGTCTAAAACCCGTGAGCAACATCGCAAGCCCTTTTTTGCTAACAATAATCTATTGTAATTAAAATGAGCTAATACTAGCATTGTGTGGTTAGATAAGTTAACTATACGAACAATAGCACAGTTGGGACACTCGCAAAAACTCAAGCCCCTGACAAACCGCATAAGGTATTATATTTACAGTTACTGGTGACTGACACACGCTTAAGTAGGAATAAACTTTTAAACTGCGAAAGTATGGTCAGTTTTGGTATCAACTGTTAGTTTAATGGTGTGATTGATATTTCTCATGAGGAGCAATAAGAATATAATATAAATAACACAAATGTGTTTGATTATTAACTTAATATATTTTTTATTTTATTTGATTTCCACTTTATCGTAATATTATACCAGTTTGAGGCTAATATCATTTAGTAGGTATTGTGCTTTATTAGCAAGTGTAAAGCTTATGGCGATAAGCTTTGCACCACGTGTGGCGAGTGACTGTTTTGTTATTAAGTAGAATAAAAAAAAAAAATAAACTTTTTAAATATAGAGGCTACTTATAAAAACATTTTTGCTTAACTTTTCGCCAAGAATAGCCTGTCACTTTTTTCCTTGCGTTACATTGTTTAAAACTGAAAGGAACAACCTATGGTTAAAGTAGAAGGCGCTTGAAATTGTTTTATAAGTAAGGGGCTTGGTGCTCAAGTTTAAATTTTTCGAACCGATGTTACTATATCAACATAATCCAATAACAAAATTAACCTGTTACTTCTACAGAAGGCAAATAATACCAAATTATATCTGGAGAGTAATTTCATATTTGTGACTCTTGGACAGCTGATAGGAGGAAACATAGAGCTGATAATAAATTAAAAAAATATGTATTTTATTCCATGCAATGGGTATGGGAAGCGTTTATGTAGTAAGGCGGACCCTGGCCGAAGGCCGGGTAACGCCAGGCAGAAAGAACAAAGAAACATTTCATGCAATGATTTTTACATAATATACATAGAAGTTCAACAGGTCGATTTGAAAATCTTTGGGGGAGGCCTATGTCCAGCAGTAGACGTCCTGTGGCTCATGATGATGATAGAAGTTATCTCATCAATTTGTTAGCATGGACCCATCACAGGTGCGTCTTCCAAAGATAGAGCTGGTAGCTTATGTAAAGTATTCTCTACTTACCAAAAGCATTCTTGCTGTTGCCGTCATTGTAGAAGTAGAGACAAGCATCCTTCAACACGCAGTACCGTTTCGCCCAGGACTTCCATTTGGATCCTAGCTTCATAAGGTACCCGAAACAATCAGGCCTCGGAATCGAAGATGGCGGAAGCTTCATATTCCTCATAGTAACTTCCAACCATCCATCGCGCTAGAAAATGAAGAAAAATTGTTCAGTCGGTTGCAAAACTAAATAATTATGGAAATTAGCTTGGGTTGCAATTGATAATTATTTTATAATATTTTTGAGGAAGATGGAAATCGTATGTCTGTTAAGAATTATGGAAAATAATTAATGTTTGTTTTTATGATATTCGAATTAACGTTGCGATATTAAAAAATAATAATTATTACTAATACAATAATAATAGTGAATTCATATAAGAAAATACGTATCCAGAATCCGACATAATTCCTATCATCAATGAAGAAAAATTCGTAATATAAAAACATTTTGATAATTTCTATGATAATATGTAAAAGAAACAGAATTAAAAGACAGAGATCTATCATAATACGTCTTTCCCCGAAACCATAACCTTACAAGTTACAATGATATTCCTTACTAACCGCAAAAAAAGAATCCCGCCTGGTGTGAATCACAGGTGGCGAACCCAATGTTTACTAAGAACATTGTCTTACTGTATACGTAACAGGGCCATCTATGAAGTAAAGTTACAACTCGGTATTCTTCAACTTGACTAAAAGGGCTATCGTGTTTCTGCTTATTAGAGGTACAATGAGTTACTACAAGAAACGTGTTAGTCTTAAAGAAAACGAATACTGCCTTTACAATGAGAGTTCCATCATCATGGAAGTTTAGCCTAATACCTAGATTCAATTACAGTCGCTCTTAAAGATCATCATCGACACATTAACCTATAATATGGAACTGCAACTGTACAGGCCTTTTCTAAAATGAAATTTAATGAGTCCTCAGCTCTATTTTTTTACACAGAGTATCTATAAACTTGCAATACCTTAACGATCAACTGCAAGTCAAGAACATGAATGTAAGCAAAAGCATGCATGAAAAAGCAAAAGCTTTATCAGAGTGGTAGAGCCACGCTGTAGACAGTAACGACAGCACGAATGGGCCGGCTCGAGCGGTTAGACACCACTGCCTCACAGAAAACCGACGTAAAGTGGCAGCTTGCTGTCGCGTTTCGTTCGGTGAATGAGATTTCCCCCCTCCCTTTCCCAATCCCTTTTCCTTCCCCTTCCATTCCCTCGTTTTAGGTTGGCAACGCACCCATGATTATTTTTGTGTCTTGGGGGTTTATGGGCGGTGGAGATCACTTACCATCAGGTGACCCATCTGCTCGTTTGCCAATCTCTGCTATAAAAAAAAAATCGTCAGAGAGGAGACAATATGACACACATATTCCAGTTACGAGTACTGTAGTAGACCATACCTGATTACTGGCATCTATTGCATGTCCAATGACGGCGCGCCATCTAGCGGCAGCTTCGGCAGTGTCGGCGGCGAGTTGCAATCGAACGCCGCCGCCGCGCTGCAGTCGGAACCCATGCGGCTTGCCCACGTCTTCTTCAGTCAACTGGTAGTTTACCAACATCAGAGCTCCTACTGGATGAATGCTCTGGAAAGGGAATATTTCTAATTTAGGTAAATTAATGCGTGAATACACACAATAGTCATACATATCGTCTTAATTTCACAAAAAAAAACATTCTTACCACCACTGACCTAAAACTTTTGAATTGTATTGACGTAATAAATTATAATCTTTTATGATATCAAGAATATGAATAAATCACATCAATTAGTTATGAAATTAAGCAATTCAATTTTCAATTCTATCCTAATTCTAAACTAAGCATTTTTGACCTGGAAATAATTAAATTGAATTAAATGTTCTCAAGTAAATTGTACCTACATTAATTTTAAAGGGAATTGTTATAAAACAGTTCAAACAACAACATCAGATGCTTGGCATTCTAATTTGATCATCTTAAACTTCGATAAACATATTAATTTACTTCAGGACTGCTTCTGATGCCAGGAAGCAATCTTCCTAATGATTACACAATAAACAAATTAAACTGTACATTACATTAATAGCCTAATAAACGTAAAACACATATGTTTTCCGTATTACGATGTGGTGGTATAACTCCCAAAGCGTTTTGACCGAGTCGATGATTTTACGGATAGACGTCAAACGAAATAACAATTCTAAACTTTGAAAGAAATTCAATTTCCTTCTCGATACAGAAGAAGTAAGACTGACTGTTGATTTAAAATATGATCATTGTGTAGATGTGCTTAATAATATTTTTAATCAAATCTGGTGATCATTATTAACTGATTGAATAGTATCAAGCAGTAAAGCCTGAAATAATAGATAAGACTCCAAAATAACTTGACTCTTGTCTTGATAACTTAAGGTCACGTTTGAATAGATAACCCTCTTAAAACAAATAAATCAGAAAAGCTTTTATCCATTATTTAACATATTACGATAAATGATGATTGTCACATCTACACAATCTTCAAATTGCTACCCGGATTCGAAAGCATTACCGCTTCATATAAGTAACCCCGCTATCGTGAAAGTACAAGCATCCGAAATTGAAAATTGTAATATCACGACTGTTGCACGAAACCGTGGTATTACAATTGTAATTGAAGCTTCTGAACGGAAAACAATGAATTTGTCGTGTCGAGTGGCAGTAACAGTTAACGTGAATAGAGTAGCGGCATCTTGGCGTGCAACCACCAACAATTAGATGGGTAACAGTACAATTTCACTGTCTAGTTTTCTAGAAACTAATGCATTCATTTTCTACGGTAGCTTTTCTTAGATGACTCGGAAAGTTTTCAGAGAACACGTTAATCAACTGAACAATTAAATAAATGAATTTAGATATGGCAACAGTTGCCAATCTCTTTTTATATGGAAAAGTGATCAATGGGAACAATAACTTTTCTCTTAAATCCATAACAGTCAGTAGGATATATCTTATACTAGCAAAGTTTCGAATACCTAGCATAAAATTTAAATGAAAATTACAATAAAATTACTAAAATATGATAAATCTTGATAATTTTCCGAGTTTTATTGACTTTTCATCTTTAAGCAAGTAGTAACATAAACAGTCGATATTTAAGATATCACCAACTTACCGAATCTGTTTTGTAGTAGTAAAGGCAGTTATCCCTCTTCAAGACAAACCATCGGCGTGTCCAGCGTGGTGGATGATGTGGTCGTAATGGAGCCGCGCGCCACAGATATCCAGAAAACAATGCCGCTGGGCCACCTTCATGGGCTAGTGATGCTACCACGTCGCAGGTTCGCGCCACCTGGTCATGAAATATTTTGGTGATAAATAAACTACAAGTTAAGGTCGCAGGAAGTCGCTAGATGCAGGCCGCTTCCAACAGGTCGATCTGGAAATCTTTGGGGGAGGCCTATGTTCAGCAGTGGACGTCCTATGGCTGATGATGATGATGATCAAATAAACTACAACATTCATAGAAAGCTTGTCTATAATATTTGTTGATACCTCAAGAACACTTTAAATCAAGAATACGGCAATCATTGCTAATCTAAGGAAAAGAAATGATTTCCATTGTAATACTTGAGAATAACAACATTGTAAGAGGTTGGTCCTCGAGATTATAGATATTAAAATATTTTACCTCCAGTTCCAGTATTTCTGATCCTGAATGAGCTATCTTGACAACTTCTGAATGAGTCTTATCTAATACATTGATCCCTGCAAAAAAAAGAACGCTGTGTATCTTATAATAATATAATCATTGGTTCTTTACTAGAGGTATTAAATCCACAATTTATTTTTGCACGGCGAATTGACTACCCTAGATGTGATCGTAAATACAATGCACTCAAAATAAAACGCAGACTGTCGAGAGATATTGCATTCCATCGGTCAGTACTATCGTGGTCTTAGGTTTTGTTTTTTGAGCATTGACTTATCAAAATTACCTATAATTTGCTATATGGTCATAATTTTTAACGTGAATCGCATAAAGTACATACCATTAACAGCTATAACAATATCTCCGACCTCCAGTCCGGATGTCTCGGCCGGTGTATCGGGTTCGATCGCTGATACCACCACAGGCTTGCTGCCGTGGATGCGGAAGCCGAACTCTTCATTACCACGCCTTACTACGACAGTCTTATCGCTTTCTGTTGACAAAATCCAAATTATGTCTTTCTTTCATGAAACTCTTTCTTTCTTTCTACCTGCCCTTATCCCACCTTAATGTGGTGTCGGCGCAACACACTTTTCAAGCATGTTGCAGAAAGGATTTGGCTAAGTTATTACGACCGGCCGCCTGCCCGACGTCAACCCCCTCTGGGGGATCCAGTCCCGGGAAAATTAAATTAGAAAATTCGCTTTGCCCGACCTGGGAATCGAACTCACGACTTCACGGTCCACAGCCCATATATACTGCCACTAGACCACGGAGGCGACCTGAAAGACTGACCTGACCGTCTTTCATGAAAATATTTAATCTAAATAGTTTTGGAATAAAAATAGCCTAAGTTGTGACGACCTGTTATTGCGTGAAAGAAGAGTTGATTTTTCAAATACCTCGACAGACTTTCGAGTTTGTATTCAGTAAAGATTAGGAGCTTCTTGGCTGACGTCAATCTTCCTATCTTGGATGAATGACGTATATCGAAGTAATAAACTCAGGAGATATCGTTTCTTTAAATAACCAATTTAACAAACGACCAAACATTGATTTATATAACACGCACACTAGTGTTTAGTTAGTCATACCGTATTTTCTCAAGCCAGCTGACCTAACATTTATTTTCTTATCTAAATAGGCACAATGACGACCTACAGATGGCAGTAAACATCGTGGAAACGTTCGACCATGACACACTTCTATGTACTTGACGCCTGAAACGTATCCTCAATTAAAATATTTGCCCGCCATTCGCTAACATTTTGGCTGTGTTCCAAATATGAAAATGGTGAATTTCATTCATACATTCCATGAGAGGAGATACCGGTTTACAGTGATTTACTATGTAATATTTAGATGTTTCATATGATATTGATGGAATAGAAATCAAAACGTGAGAGCAAAAATTAGCAGAGCACGTTCAACAATAAAAGATAAGTAGCAGCATAATTAATTATCTTGTAAATAATTATTCTAATGGTCTTGCTATGGAGGATGCTGAAGACTGAATGAAGTAGGATGTGTGAATATGTAGAAGAGTAGACCCTGCCGTTAAACCGAGATAATTATTGATACAGAGAGAGTGATAGAGATATTGATATTTTTCATACTTCAATTTTAAAACCAAATACTACTATATAATGATAATGCAACGGATTAGAATAGATTGATGCCTTGACAAAAAATCTCGAAATTATGCTCTAAAGTCCCTACTAATTTGAAATAATTAAAATATGTCATTTAAACTCCATAGAACTTTAAATTGTAATTTAACCAAAACTAATGTTTAGATAATGTACGGAAAATTATTTAGAGCACGTGGCTGGCATCTTAGAAGTGAATCTTGAAAATAATAATATTATTTTAGATGTTCTTAAACTTAATGAAATACTTGAAGTAGTTGTTTGTCTTATTGTAGAAAAAAAAACAGTGCAAATGAATAAACGAGATAAAATTATTACAATTTATAACTTCTACTATGAAAAACACGAAAATATTGCTTCACGCACGTTATTATAAGGCTTACAAGAGATATATAATGCAACATAACTACTATCTTGTTTAAAACAAATATCTCGTCAATAACTACAAAGTAGCTTTCACGCGCAACAATCCTGGCGCATAAATTAAATGTACTCGAGAATCTTCAAATGAACTGAAGGAATTTGCACTTGAAATATATTTGTAAGGAGATCTGGCTAATGCATTTTAACAGAATAATTTTAAGGAAAAAATGATAATATTAATATAATTTATCGCTACCATTTACTAACCCTCTAACGATTGCAACCCTTTTTATCAGCTTATCATACAGATTATAACTATTATTATCAATTACTTTTTCACCTCATTCGATAATAATTCCACGTATCTAACTTAGATTATTAACTAACGTGGGTTCCAACGTCATTGCTTACGTGTGACTGTATGTTGACACACGGAATAAGAAAAACTTTAGACCGCCACGCCTTCCGTACATAGTCTGATTCGAAGTCTGAGATCTATAGAGGCACCTCTGACTAAGTCTGAGTCAAAAAACGTCAAAAAACGAAGTCCGCGAGATTTTGGAATTCTTAAATTGAAGTTTTTTACGGAAAAAACAGACTGACTCTACTGACTAAGGCAAGTTATCTTGTAAAAAAATACTTGGACTAAGTCGAAGTTCATTTAAACAATTCCCAATCCTCGCTGAGTTCGTTTTTTGACTCTGACTCAGTCGAAGTTCGCTCTATAGATCTCAGCCTAATTTACCCACACCTCGTAACTCAAAGCTAGCAGAACAATAAAACACATTGAATTTTCAATTTAACAGAAGTAAAAAATACACAATGTAAAAATAAATATATCATTAACAGTCGCGACCTCTATTTTTCTACTCCCTTCAATAAATCATTTTGACATTTCATTGGCGAACTACACTTTTTGTAACGAAAATCAATTCATAGGTATATTTCAGTACCTTCAAATTATTCTTTTAATTTGCTTCGTTAATTATGAAGAGGAGGATACTAAGATATTAATTATTATATTATGTGTCAATTATTTTATCATTTTCATTCGAATGACTAAAATTGTTCAAGAGAAAAATCATATAAAATAAAATAAAAATCTATGTTACCACACGGCTCCGAAGCGACAAGCTTGTTAATTTCACACTGTCGACACCATAACACCAACATCAATTTGAATATCTCCTCCAATTTCTGCCGTAAACTCCCTTTCGGGTTCTTTAACATGTCTTTAACTAAAACGAAAAAATAAAAAATAAAATTAACTTCAAATAAAAGAAGCACCTACTTCATGTTACTCAAAGTAACAGAGTCAAATACCATTACTTACATGAATGTCCCATTTTCAAGAGGTTTACGAACTTCTTTCCAAGGTCTTTCTAACACAATGTATGATAGAGTTCTGTCCGAGGTTTTCTACGCATGCACTGTATGATTATTGCGTCACTGCCACATTAATTGTCGTCTAGACGAGCATCTGATGTAAAATCAATACACACTGCACATTTTGCCAACGGAAAATCTAAAAAAAATCTATCCGCAGTAGCTTACAGTCAACAACTGAGATCTGACGTTGGAAACGCTCTGCGAAATTAAATTTAGTTCTCTGAGATCGGCCATTTTTGATTTGAGATTTTATCGACTGCTTTCTTTCAAACATTCAGTAGTCACGTTTATAACTCTTGTACTATTGGGTGTTATGATGTCAAGGTTTTGTTGTAAAACTGTTCACAACATTGTATCAGTGGATAAAAAAATTGGAGATGATACAGGTCGGCTCGTAGACAAGCGAAGGAATTTAGTGGACACTCTTAAAATAATAGGTGATGCTATTAAAATAGATACAGTACTCAAAATAGTCGTACACGTCACGGTTAGAAGTGGAACAGTTAACTCAGATGAGTCGTTCACAGTTGTGACGCAACATCTTAACCGCTCTGAAATTGCGGATCGGATGTGAAGGACATTAGGTCAGTACATGCTGAGCTTTCCGATATTATGAATAGAGCATAAGTAGGGATTTATAAAGATAATCGAGTTATATTTATAGCTCCACTGCGCGATTGTTGGCGGTTAATGATGGCGTTAATAAATTTATGAAATTATATTGTTATATTCGTCGATATATATAACGATTAAAGCAGCACTTACTACACAAAATTGAACTATTTAAAAATATATTTTGACATTTATTTTTATATCGATTTACGATTAAATGGAATTACGAGTATTATTAAAAAAACGATTAAACAAAACTTCTACAATACGAAAAAGAAACTCATCTTAAACTACATTTAATTTCAAGTAAATTGTTTGTTTGCTCATTTATTGTCTGTACTATAAGATTGCTATAGGTAAATAAATTACGTTACATGTCTTATATACCTACCTAATTATTATCCACTCATGAAGGCTCACGTGATAATATATAAAAATAGTTACCGAGTAACGCTTTTTCAAGTGACGTAACGCCTATTGACGAAATTCGCAGCGAAATTCCCAGCAACACGTAATTTATAGCAATGAGTAATCATCATCACCGGCCTATTTTAATTCAGTACTGGGTATTGACCTCTAAGATTCCAACGCTTCGCGATTCATATCACGCTTTCCCCATCTAATTATATACATTAATTAGATGTATGTCACATTTTCTATTGTACAAATTCCATATAAATATTTACTGAAAATGCCTACTAAAACACAATTTGAAAATACATACATAAGCTCACGCTTATATCCCCGAAGAAGTAAGCATAGGCGCTCTAACGAACTAGAACACTCACATTTCGCCGAGCTTATTTCCGTCCCAGATGTGATAGGGGGCGAATCTATCGCCATATTGGGCGCAAATTCCAGATACGGGTTCAATTGAAAAAAAAAAAGAATATTACTCTGACCCGGGTATGGAATCCGACACCTTAGGACGGTAGTGCTACCGAAATAAAACTACGCCACCGAGGCATTTGAAAATATTATCCCGCAAATAAAATTATTCTTGGGGGAAGATTTTGTGGAATAAGAATCAGAAACAGTAAAACTGGAGAAGTTCGTCCATAAACACCTAAGACATAAAAAGAATCATGGGTGCGTTGCCAACCTAAAAGGAGGAAATGGAAGGGGAGGGAAAAAGGGATTGGGAAAGGGGGAAATGGGCCACCGGAAATCTCACTCAGCGAACGAAACGCGACAGCAAGCTGCCACCTCACGTCGGTTTTCTGTGAGGCAGTGGTATCAAAGCGGTCGAGTCGGCCCATTCGTGCTGTAAATATTACTGTCTACACTCAAGAATATCTAGATACAGTTACTACGAAGACGCTTGGATTACTTATTCCGATATTTCCTATAAATTGCATACCTATGACACTGCTAAGTATATATACTAGCCAAAGTTTATACGCAATACATTTCAGGATCCACACGTATTCGTAAAATAAATAAACTATAAAGCGTTATAAAAAGGTCCATAGAGATGAGCTCATTGTAGATAATTACATCGGGATTGTTAAATGTGACGTCTATTAATCCAATTATTAAATTTTACAAATGCGTAAAATTATGTAGGTCAATCTTATTCATATTTATAACAAAAGTCACAGCTTTTACACAAACATTAATGGAACATCAGGGCCAGTTAAAATCACTTCCCACTTTCAGTACAGAAGAGAAACGAAGTAACTCATAATTAAAAAATCGCACTATAAAAATACGGTTTGTAATTTTTGGGTAATTTTGTTAACGGGAATGATAACTTACCATCATTTTTTATATACCTAATCATAAGTTAAAAAACTTAAAAATCGACTTAAAAATTCTTGGAACATGTTTTATCGAGCACAAAAGTATCTTCAACATCGCTCCACATTTATCGAAGATATCGGGCAACATATGTACTTAAATAACGTTGACAGCCTCCGTGGCGCAGCTGGCGACTCGCCCGCGGCCGGCCTCTCAGCCGGCTGTGAAGCGAGAGACCGCGGGTTCGATCCCCGCACCGAGACAAATGTTTGTATGGCCTTACAGATATTTGTTTCGGGTCTGGGTGTTGTGAGACCGTGCGTCTCTCGTAGTTCCTGATACCCACGACACAAGACTCGATCTTAGTGTGAGGTCAGGACTATGTATGTGACTGTTGGGTGTTATTTATTTAAATACTCAATTGAGAACCTCCTCTATTTGAAATCGGTTGAAAAGTGAGTTTTAGTGTCAAATATACTTACCGAATGAGTTGTCCGCTTGCCGCCTATTGAGTTCGATGCACGCTCGCCGATGCACCAACCGATGCGTCAACGCAACGTATCTCTTGTTGAATTCCGTTTCCGACTCAGTTGGATCATCTTTACTAGTTTCTTTTGAGTCTAACGAATCTTTAAAACATAAATGATTTAACATAATGATAATAATTTCATAATGAACATAATTTTTGGGACAACAAGCTGAGAACGACTATTTCAATATTGTGTATGAATTTTATGATTAGTCTTATTTCAACGAGTATGAGTAAAATACCAGAGATAGTATACATGAATTATAAACGTATATCGAAACGAAAAACCTTGCTATGGTTAAAATTTTATCACATAAAAATACGTTCTGGTTATTATTTTGCATCTTTGTATTCCACTATTCATAGTCAGCCATACCTTAAAAATATATTATTCATGTATTTAAATATGTTACCTGGTGGAATTCTAGTCCAATGATCGTCATTTTCTGATAAAAGGATCCAATTACCGCACCACCAAGGTGTTGCGTAAATTCCTCTTTCGTCACGTCCACCTTCAGCACCTTCTGAACTTCCCGAGCATTCTTCATGCTCTGCGTAAAAGGAAAATTACAACGGATTCTGCCTATTCGAAATCTCTTAGCAATATTGATGCCATAGAACTTGGCCAGTATAAATCTTTAACATCGCTTGATTATAATGTTTGTTAATTAAAATTAAAAATAAGTACGTTTTCATTAAAGTAAAAGTGAGATTTTATTAGCACCGTAAACAGAATGCCAAAATCTTCGATCATGGTTGACTTTATTAATCTTATCATGGTATTGTTTATCGAAAGTCAAAATGTACGAAATGAAAGCAAAGATAATTTTGTAAATTTAAATTTTTTTATCAACCTCCTACACCGTGGAAATGGGATTTTGAATGGGGAATTCAACAGGACATGAATGAAATTATATTATTAAACTAGCTGACCCGCGCAACTTCGTCTGCGTATGAGAGAGAGGGTTGAAAGAGTGAGTCGTAGGCACCTATAGCACAATCATTCTAAAAGAGGTAATGGGATGATCTACTTCGGCCGTCAGTCACCCCGTCTCTCACCCCGTCTCTCACACCGTCAGTCACACCGTCTGTCAAACCGTCTGTCACTTCGTCTGTCACCCAGTCGGTCACTTCGTCTGTCACCCAGTCTATCACCCCGTCTATCACCACGTCCGTCACCCCGCCTGTCACCCCGTCTGTCACCTCGTCTGTCACCCAGTCGGTCAACTAGTCTGTCACCTCGTCTGTCACCCAGTCGGTCACTCCGTCTGTCACCCAGTCGGTCACCCCGTCTGTCACTCAATCTATCACCCCGCCTGTCACCACGTCCGTCACCCCGTCTGTCACCCCGTCTGTCACCCCGTCTGTCACCCCGTCTGTCACCCCTTCTGTCACCCGTCTGTCACCCCGTCTGTCACCCCGTCTGTCACCCAGTCGGTCACCCCGTCTGTCACCCAGTCGGTCACCCCGTCTGTCACCACGTCCGTCACCCCGTCTGTCACCCCGGCTGTCACCCAGTTGATCACCACATCTGTCACCCCGTCTGTCACTCCGTCATTCACCTCGTTAGTCACTCCGTCTGCCACCCTATCAGTCAGCCTGTCAGTCACCCCGTCATTCCTCACGTCGGTCAACCCGTCAGTCATCCTATTAGTCACCCCATCAATCACCCCTTAGTCACCCCTTAGTCACCCTACCATTCATCCCCTTGGTCAACACTAAAATATTTTTCAAATGGAACCAGTAGTTTCTGAGATATAAAATTCCCCGCTAGCAGCATTTTTCATTTCTGCTCCGCTCCTATTGGTCATAGCGTGATGATATATAGCCTATAGCCACCCTCGATAATTGGGCTATCCAACACAAAAATATTTTTTCAATTCGAACCAGTAGTTTCTGAAACATAGTCTTTTCAACATTTTTCATTTTTGCTCCGCTCCTATTGGTCATAGCGTGATGATATATAGCCTATAGCCACCCTCGATAATTGGGCTATCCAACACAAAAATAATTTTTCAATTCGAACCAGTAGTTTCTGAGATATCGCCTTCCCCGGTTTTAAACATTTTTCATTTCTGCTCCGCTCCTATTGGTCATAGCGTGATGATATATAGCCTATAGCCACCGTCGATAATTGGGCTATCCAACACAAAAATAATTTTTCAAATCGAACCAGTAGATTCTGAAACATAGTCTTTTCAACATTTTTCATTTCTGCTCCGCTCCTATTGGTCATAGCGTGATGATATATAGCCTATAGCCACCCTCGATAATTGGGCTATCCAACACAAAAATAATTTTTCAATTCGAACCAGTAGTTCCTGAGATTAGCGCGTTCAATCAAACAAACAAACAAACAAACAAACAAACAAACTCTTCAGCTTTATAATATTATTATTAGTATAGATTTGTCATAATGTGTTAAGAAACACACCTTGTAGGAATAAAAAACAATTACAAAATCAAATAAAATCCCACCAAAAACATTTCATGTAAAGTACCCAAGACTCATAAACTAACAACGCGTTCATTCTTAAAAAAATATCAGAACTTTTGATCAGGTTATGCTCTTAAATCTCAAGCACCATAATATTGTTATCTTGGCAAATATGACTTGATCATTTCTTTCCATTATTGAACGATACAATAATAATATGACGTTACTTTTTGCTAAGATTTTTTGTATATGAAATGTCTTTGGTGGGATGTGGTATTTACCATCAGGATCGACGCTTGCAGTAGAGCCAGCCAATTTATCAAGACTGTTTCCCGCGGAGCGCGCTATGCGTGTGTCAGCTGGCTTCTCAGTAACTGCATAATCTTCTTTACCCCTTTCTTCAGACTATAAATAGAGGTATTTTTAATTCGATCAGTGTAATCCAATTAATTGAATTGAGTGTTAAAAAAGATGGTATTTTTCTGCGTATAAAGTAAACCAAAATATTACTTGGAAGCTTGGCATTTAATCATTTACTGTTGACGGACCTGTCAAATAGTAATTTCATATTTTCCCATTTATTTTCCGCATAATTTAGTTTTGAGATGATAATATCCCATGTCGATACCATCCAATACATGGTTATAATAATTGTATTATGTTTAAAAATGTTGGATTTATACGAATGTCGTAAAAACAAACATAGAACTGAAGCTACAACCTATACTACTATAAACATTGACGTCGAGGTTCCTACATTAAAAAAAACTCAACAATCTACTTTTCAAGTGCCTGATGAAGAATGGAACTCATTAGCTTTAAAGGATATTGCTTATTTTTGCGAAATCACAAATTCAACGAATGGAACCAAGTGTATTATAAAAGTAAGCCTAAAGATGAATTTATTGGCTTTTACAAAGAATTTCCGGAGCCATCACCAAAATTTCTTCATTGGAAGGTCCAGCAGAACTGTCATAATAACTTCTATAAATGTATAATATACCTTCATAGCGTAGTTGAGACAGCGCCTATGACTCGAAAGGATGATATATTAACATTAATAAATGGAAATCTCATATCTAGCAATATAACATTAAGCAAATTAGAGAATGAGTGTAAAGATGCTGTGTCTAATGCTGATAAAACTGGAATACCGTTTGATAACCCTAAAGAAAGATTTCTATGGCGTACATCTGCTTCATACTTTATGTGTTGGTATTCACTTTTAGAAACCCCTGCTTTGTCAATGCTTGGGGAACCTTGCGACAATTTCGCAAATTGTTTAGATCCTATACATGGAGCGCGAAATCACGACTATAGGGCTAATGATTCTCAATCTTTTGCGTGTGCTATGTACAGTTTTTGTCCAGACCCTTGTTGCCCAATAAAATACGTGGAATCAGCTGACCAGTGTTACCATTATAACAAACATCCATGTCTAATCCATAATCATCACTTTTGGGGTAAGACAGAGTGTAAGTTTGATCGAAGAAGTAATCATCATTTCAATAATATGATTGATAATAATTGGAACATATCATGCAACTGCGAAGAACGAGGATTTATTTGGAATTCCCAGTATGGGATGTGTGTTGATAAAAATGAGTGCCTTATTCACGAAAACGATTGTGATATTAAGACACAAGATTGTTTGAACATACCTGGAAGTTTTAAGTGTATTTGTAAGTGGGGTTTTGTTTTTGATAATACAACTAAAATGTGTGTACGCAAAAAGTGAGTAAGATAAACAAATAATTACATTTTTATACGTCATAACAATATTTGAGGTTTGTTTTAGTCAGTAGCCACCACAGAAGATTGTACTGACGAAGAAACACTTCAATACTATATATACTTTTCACCCAACAGCAACTTTTCTTTCTTTCTACCTGCGCTTATCCCACCTTAATGTGCGGTCGGTACAACACACCGTCTCAAGCATGTTGCAGAAAGGATTTGGCTCTGTTTTTATGTTCGGCTGCCTGCCTGGCGTAATCCCCCATCTGGAGTATTCAGCCCGGGCAAACTGTGTTAGAAAAATACCACACCTGACCCTGGGAATTGAACCCAAGATCCACAGACCGTATACTCGTACACTGGTGCTAGATCATAGAGGCGACAAAATGTTCACCTAATAGCAACGCAAAAATAAAATTTATATTATGTATTTGTTGAGATTAAGTACCTCTGACTACTTAAATTAGTTTCATAATGCATATTTTCGATAACAGTAAATTGTGTAACCAAAGAGAATATTTTACTAAATATCTGATTTTACCTTGGCCCTAACATCTTGCCTATGTCGATAATGGTGCCGTGATTTGTCTTCAGAACGATATCTTTTATCTAGTTTCTTATACAACCGAGCTCCAGTGTGTTTTTTAGATGCACTCGAGCAAGATGGGGAATCTGCAAATCCAGCAGGAGCTGGTACGATATCAGGCGTAGCATCTGCGTAAGATTCCTAGAATATAATAAACTTTGTTATTGCTATTAGATTTGCTAGGTCATTAGTACCAATATTATTCTTCTAATTCATAAATTAAATTTTGTAACGAATTCACCACTTAATATACATTAGTAATTTCTGAATCCTCGTAGATTTTAAATCACCATAAAAGTGATAAAGCTCTAAAGCTACAGGTCTATGAGGGCCTACTTGTATAGAGGCTAGTAAGGCGGGAGTTAGTTATATATAGAGGTAATTTACTATCTTTGCGCGCACTTACATCAGTATGAGATGTTCTTGAAGCTACACTGTCATGTTCATGAGCTGCAGTAACAATATGAACTTCTTTGCCGCAGTGTAAGCAATGAGCCTTGGCCTCTCCATCAGCTCCAGTCAGGCTTTGCTCAGTTTGCTCAGAATAGAATACCGAATCTGATCCAGGTGAAACTGAACGTAGAGATTCTGCTGAAGCTGCTTTTGCAAATTTGCCATCTAAAAGTTTTACCGACTCATTACTTAAAAAGCTATGATATTCAATAGGGATCGACTTCGGGAAGGGAGCCAGCTGGCCGTAAAAACTAAATCAAATATTTTTCTGCAACATGCTTGAAAAGGCAAGTGGAAATAAAGAATTTAGCCTTTGAATTTAGCGATTACAATTCTCAACAAAGTTGTAACTAATTTAATTTCGAATTTTTCACATATTTAAGTTATCATTTCATAACTAAGTTTTCCAAACATTAACAAAAAAATTATAATACCTCGATCTTGCTTTCGATTATGTCGTGGTGAAGTTGTTGGACTTCTGATATATCGTAAAGGAGTAAGTCTGGATCCTGCGCTAGTTAAAGTCCTAGTAGTTTCTATGTCTTCTGCTTCTAGTGAACTAATACATGGAATTGTAGGTATTGATTGTTTCCTTCTAGGCAAACTACCAGGTAGTGATATGCTTTCATTTGACCCACTTTTTCTCCGTGGCCTACAACTAATAGATTACATTATAATTGTTCATTTTTCCAGTTATTTTCAATTTATTAAAATAGTCATTACCTATAACTCGAATGATTCCCGGCTGCAGTGGGCGATTTTATATTATTAGAGTTAGCAGCTGTTTTTCTTCGTGGGCTATCCCGTAACCTCCTATGCTTTCTTGGCGACACATTTCCATTACTACCACCTGAAATAACAAAGTAAATCATATTATGTTCATGTTTCTCAAAAGGCGTTTATACATTGTATAATTTAAATCGGCAATAAAAATATATACCTACCATCTTTCCTATAATGTTCACTTGAATCATCAGATGTCGGAATATTTAGGTGCAGTTTCATGTTAGATCCCATGGCTTCCCGCCTATCATAATGTTGGGGTCTATAACCATGACCACCTTCTATAGTTTTACTTTGAGTAGGGCTTTTGGGCTTTAATTTAGTTCTTTTTACGTAACGTTCTCTCTCAGCTGGCCGCTTTGTTTCCTCCTTTTCTTTAACCGGCTTTTCTTTTAGCGATTTTTCTACATCGATTGGTTCTCTTGGTGAAGACTGTACGCTTTTAGGTTTTTCTACAAAATGAGTCTTCTTTTTTCTTACTTCTGGTTTTTCTTCTGCTGGAGATTTGAGGTTAGACACTTTTTGAATACTACGTTCTGATCGCTGACTAATACTGTCGCACTCTTTTGTTTTATTACCCCAATCATCTTGAGAAGTAGATATAGAATCATCGTATGATTTCGAAAATTCTAAAGTAAATGCCTTCTTTTTTCTTCGTTTCTCTTCACTAAGCCACAGCTTTGGTCGACTTGTTGATCTATATTTTTGAGAATGTTTGTATGCTGAAATAAAAATTTGGTTTAGATCAGCCCAATGTGTATAAAATAATTAGGTATAAAAAAATTTACTTTTCTTACTCAAGCCACCATCATCATCGTCCTCTACTGGACTTTCATAATAGCCAGAAGATGAATAGTGAACACTTCTCTCATCATCTGATAATGACCCCTGTAATCAATTTATAAATGATTTGGTATATAATATGTTGTGAAAATATATAAATATCAAGTTACTGTCAATCTTTACCATCATTTTAGGTACTAGTTGTTCTCTTTCTCGAATTGGGCTCGCCACTTTATCTTCTTTTGTTTTATTGTCTACTCTTTCTGGCAGTTCCACAATTTTTTCTGTGGGTGTTTTTTCTTCAACATCTTCTGTTACATTTGGATTGGAACCACCTATGCTATAACTTCCACTTGAACTACTTTTACCACTTATTGTACCACGAATAGACTAGAATCAATATTTAAATAAACATTTTTGACATTAAGGAAATTTCACCATCATCATCATCTGCCATAAAACGTCCATTGTCTCCCCCTATTACCGAAGCTAGGAATAGCGGGGCTGCTGGGGACCGGGGATCTTTTTTCTGTACTATCATTTATGGGGGGGGGGGTTTGCCATCACTCGCCACGCTTGGCACGCGGGTTGACGAGCGCAGGACACAGCTTTTTGCACTGATTATGCTGCTGCCCATTTAGTAAATTTACAAGTTGTTATTTTAAGTTACTTACCTTAGATACCTTTGGTATATTATCTTCTTTAATTTTATTATCAGTCTTATCTCTCTTGATGTGTTCAATGGTCGGAGTAATTTCAGCTTTTACTTCAATTTTTTCTACTGATGATTTTGACATTCTCTCTGGTAATGGTAATGGTGGTGAAGATAAATCAGGAACCATGAAATCATCATTTAATTGTAATGGTGGTGAGAAACTGGGTACAACATATTCTTCTGGAATATTATCTGTCCGAGTGGAAGAGTAAAGACTAGAAGCACTTTCAAATGATGAGCCATCTTGAGGTTTGTTATTTTCTTGATCTGGGGATAAAAAGTGAGTTCTTTATTATTTAGAAACAAACAAACCTCCCTTTCGATTAAAATCGATACGTACTCTGATTCTGATGTTTACAGTTGCTTTTCTTAGAACTGTCTGAATTCGCTGTTACGTAATCTTCCGTGGTTGTGGTACTTTCAGATACATCTGTGGTGTTAATTTTGCCAGAATCTGTTCTATTTAAGCTTGTTTCACTGCTAGGAGCTTTAGCTAATGAAGGTTCAGATGGAGATTCTATAATTTGATTCGGTATTGTTCCATTTGGTTCTTTTTGCATAGCTTTTCTTTGTAAATCTCTTCGTCTTGAAGGACTGAGTGCTCTTTCTCGCTTTTTATTAATGAAACTGGGTGTTCGCTTAAATGGTACATCTGCCAAATCTAAACTTGGATGAGTAATGGCAATTGCCGGCGTGTGATTTACTTTTGGGGGACGTATTGGCGATATAACCTTCGATATAGTTGGCTGTTTGGTTATCGGTAGAACAACACTTGGTACAACTGCTGGAGGAGACAAAGATGCTCTAGCTTGGGCAGAACTTGAGCTTGATGTATCTAGCTTATTCCTTGGCGATGTGGGAGACTGACTCTGGTAAAATAGAATAAATATGAATTATAAAAAATAAATAATAATAACAGAATGACCAAATTACAGAACATGTACTTATTTGCTTATGGTTATTAGTACTGTATTACTTTATTACCTGTGATGCATCAAACTCTTCGTCTAAAGCATCTGTATCTAATGAAGATCGCTGCTGATGTTGTAGTAATAACAACTGTTTCCTTCGGGATGTAGGAGTCAAGAGAGCGAGAGCTCCAGGTGAGGCAGCCAATGAACTAAGATCTGATGAGCTATAATTCAACAATCGTTATACAATATATTTTTTTTGATTGGCTAAACATTTTTAGTAAAAATATATCATAGGTAAGTAATCTTATACCTGATGACGGTCCCGTTTTCAGTTCCAGAGTCTACTTGTAGAACTGTCGTTTGCGATTCATTCCACATGCTATCAGAATGATCCCTGCAAGTGTTTTAAAAGTATTGTCAAAATATATGATTTGATAAAAATGTCGTCAAATACTTAAGATGAAGTTGAAATGTCTACCTCGTAGGATCTACTGTTAATGATTCATTTGACGCACAAGGAGACGATTTTTCCAAAGGCGCTGGTATCGTCGTAACATTATTTGAAATCACTGCTCTCTTTGTTTTTTGTTCCGCATCAGTATCAGGCTGGGTATGTTCTGGTGAACCGGGACTCGATTTAGCCGTGCTGAAAAATATTTTTTTTTTATATTTCCTCTTCTTTGCTTTATATCTACGTAGGATAAGCTTACTTGAGATTTTATCATAATTGTTATTATAAGAAAGAAATCTTGGCATTTTATTACTAAGCGGGTTTACTCTAAAACTACAGAAGAATGAGATATCACTAGCTTCACTTTATTCGCCAATTATTTGCAAAATATTAAAAAATAGCTAATATATGCATCGTGCATACCTTTGTTTTGTAATATCATCCCTTTTACTAATTATTTCTGTTGGTTCCTCGAAGCTTACGCTTCGATTTCTAAATGGTTCATGCTTGTAACTAATATATTTTTCATGAAAATCTTCATATGGTGCATTCCCATCTGAAGAACTATGAAGAGATAGATATACATGAATGAGAATGAATGCAAGCTAAGCATATATTTCAAATCTACTTAACTGCAGTCAGATAAAAAAGGTGATAGGCGTTGCACTATACGTCATTTTGAAAAGAAAATTGTGAAGTGTATGTATATATGCTCTAGTAAATGTACAGAGTTAATTATGCAGTTGTACTTTTGTGCTTAAACTCCTCAACGAATGCTATAAATATATAATTACCTAAATGATCCATCGGGTTCAAAACCAAATATCCCTTCGTCTTTAATCGGAGTTTGACTATAATTCTGAGCAATATATTGTCTATACATTGCTTCTCGTTCTCGATCTTCTCTTGCCATGTTTTCTTGACTAGTTGACATGACTAGAGGAGCATCCTTTACCCCTTCACCATTGGTCTGTAATTCTGTTTTCCTTCTAAAAATAATGACTTCATTATTATGAAATTAAACAAATATTCCAAAAACATTACTTTTTTTATAACGGAGACATAAACATAATCCATAAAACAAGTCATAAATAAAACTTTCAGACCGGAATACTTACACATCTAAAAGAATTTCACCTTCAGATAATGTTTTCTGTAAAATCCTTTTGGATTTCCTACGAAGTGTGGTAAATGGTATAGCTTCATCATCAGGTCTAGGTTCAAAATCTATAATTATTTCTTTTTCATTCTTCTCGCTGTCATCTGTTGTGGTCGCAGAGGTTTCTGTAGAAGGTTCTGATTGAAATGTGGATGTCTTTGAAAATGGATGTGAAGAATTTATAGTTTTCTGTGAAGCATCACTAGTACTTTTAGATAAAATTGATCTGAGTGACTTGTCTTTTGCTTGCTTTGCTATTTCTTGTTGCAGATATTCTAAATTCCTGCGATTTAACGCCATACTTTTCTCTATAGTTTCTATGTCATCGTCTATAGTATCATCTCTATCACTTTCGTGAATAAATTGGAAGTTTTGTTGGAAGTATTCTTGAGCCTGCCTTTGTAATGCACTCAATTCTGAAGATTTATCTATTTGGGACGAGGCGACGGATTTGACAGATGAAGTCGTGACGTCATCTGAGTCCCCTCGTTGCATCAATGGGGAGGAAGGCATTATAGCTGTCGGGGATCTTGGAGACCTAGGTGGCTCTTCTGATTGTGTCCTGTGGAGTTTTTCGTGATCATTTCCTACGAAGCTGTAAGTTATATTCGATTAATATTCTAGAAGTAATTTTTCTTTACGCATTAAGTTAGTTCAAAATACCTTTCCACAGTAGTAGGTATATCGTTTTGGTTGTCTCGGCCCACTAGCCTGTCACCTCCTACTTCTGAGAAAGACTTGGTTAGTCGCCTTACTCCTACAGTGTAACCATTAGTTTGAACACCAGCCGCTACCATTTTGACCTGTATACATTTTTGATAGTTTATTAATACGGAATCTCTAGCCACCATAACGTTATTAGAACCCAATATTTACCCTTTTGATTGTTCGCGGACTTAGCGATAAATAATTAGGCGGTAATGGTTTCCTTCCTAGGCACACTTCTGTCTGTGTCGCTTGCGTCCTCATTACTCCTTTTTTTATTGAATCTGAAATCATATTATCGTGATCATGTTGTAGCTTTTTTTTGTGCCCTACCGACCGAGTCGGCTTACTCAGCTGCACCGGTCTGAAAGTTGTAGCAGACGTTTACTTAGCATTGGCCTTTTTATATATCTATCTACTAATTTCATTAGTACGTAGGTAAATATTTAACAATAATTCATTATAAAAAAAATATTTATATGATAAATTACATTTTGAATGCTTATAACACAACTTTATTGTTCCCCCGTATAGTCATCTATATGTTAAAATTATGTTACAGTTAATCCATTTTTAGTTATGAGTAGGATTTTACACAAATAATTACTAATAACCTTATTTACTATACTCACCTAGTACAACAACTTTAGGTTGTTCTGTCTGGGTGGGCCTTGGCACTGATGTAGCTGGTATATTTGGAATAGGTGTGATCGGCGGTGGATAGTGAATAGGTGCAGGTGCCTGTGCCGCTATAAACTGTGGGTACGGTGGAAAAGGCTGGAACATTATTGGCAACGTAGCGTATTGCTTCGCTTCGGGCTGGAAGAAAATTAAAAAAAAATATTTTTATATCTAAAAAAATGTTTCTTCCTTCATTTTACCAGACTTGGTTAATCTCATATTATCGACAGACATTAAAAAAAGGAGGAGGTCCTCAATTCGTCTTTATTTTTTTTATGCATGTTACGCGATATCGCCGTCAGATGTGGATCGATTTTCAAGATTCTTTTTGTGTTCGATAGAGCTTATTACAAGGGTTATATTCAGATATTTACAAAATGATGAATAGATTTCTTAAAGTTTATAATATAGGAAACAACGAAATTATGTATATTATCTGATATATTTGAGTGATTTTAACCCTGAAAATTGAATGGTACGGACTGACGAGACAAGTGTCGGAGGTTCGAGACCAACCCCAAAATGGAGCATACACCTCTGACTTCTCTATGTTAAGTGTATTTTCATTGTGAAATATCGCTTGCTATAACGGTGAAGGAAAACATCGTGAGGAAACCTGCATACCTGAGAATTTCTTCACAGGAGTTTCGAAGGTACGTGAAGTCTACCAACCCGCATTAGGCCAGCGTGGTAGACTAAGGCCTAACCCCTCTCATTGGTAGAGGAGGCCCGTGCCCAGCAGTGGGACAGTAATATTACAGGGCTAATATTATTAACCCTAAATTATTAATGGGAAAATTTATTGTATTCATTAAGATTAAGAGTTTTGAAGACACTATTCTTGTTTATAAATTATCTTACCTTCACAACTCTGCCATCGATCAGCCTTTCACAGTCCCTCCTGAATCTATTCCCTCCAACTGCAGCAGGCATCACGGAGTCATCGAATGTCGTCAGAGTGTGAGAACGAGCGAATGATACGTGTTTCGTTCTGTAATTAACATTGATGATATAATATTATTTATGATAGTCATATAATATGCAATTATTCTCAATACAAATGTTTCATAAAACCGAAAGTTTCATAAAAAGTGGTATGCCACTGCCTGATGTGTGAGGCAAAAGAGAAGCAGGATTTATTGAATGAAGTTCAAATTTAGAACAAAAACAATAGGCAATTTTTACGTCAATGACAACTATTTACTTTCATTTACTGACTTGGTAGTCAATGGCAACGCGTAGCTTTCATTATATTTTAGAAGAATATTCTTTCTAGAGAGCTGAAAGCGTTGGCCTTGCAATTAATAGTCTAGTTGTACCTTTGTCGATGGTAATCAATTTAAATTAGATTTATTTTCTGGTCTGAATATCATGTCCACTCCACAGAGTAGTTTCAACCGGTTTTCTATCTCTATTATCCTTTAGGATTGGCAACGCAATCATGATTCTTTTGGTATTATAAGTGCCTATGGGCAGTGGAGATTATTTTCCACTAGGTGACGCAATTGCTCGTTTGCTATAAAAAAACTAAATAAAATTATCAATGATTCTCCGATTACCTTTTAAAATATAGTTCTTAAAGGTTTCAAGAAGTAATGTCTCGCTTATAAGAAATGCTGTTAATATTGCACAGATGCTTTTATTAATCAAGGGTTAGTTAATTTCCAATCGATGCTAACTTCAGTAAAACTGAAATTCTAAAATAATGACGCTATTCCGTTTAGTTAAGTATTTTAGAAATACGTTTACCCATATTTTTTCATACTAACCGTGTAGATGTTATTTCAATATTCCCACTTAGACAACGTAAAAACATTCTAAAGAAAATAATTTACCTGTGCGGTGGTATTGTGAGTGGGGGTGGTGGAGGCGGTGGCGGTATCGGTGTGTGAGCAGGACAGCTGTAAAAAACATGTGATGTATCAAATAGTCTTACTGCACATTGTAAGTGGTAGGGCCACGCTGTGAACGATTGACCGGATTATACGGTCTCATAGAAAACAGTGATAGGTCGTTGTTGCGTGTTGTTTTCAGTGAGATTTTCGGAGGCGGAAATCTCTCCCCTCTCCATCCCAATCTCCATCCACGCATGATTGTTTTTGTATCGCGCATATCTATGGATGATGATGATCATATTAACTAACGTACGTGTCCGCCAGTCTCTACTTAAAAACCCTAATGAACTAGCAATTTCAATAATGACAAGTGTTGATGATATAATCAGCGGCCTGAGCAGGAAAATTTCTGACAACCGTAAATGTATTCGAACTCGATGCGCGTCTATGAAATTTGTATGAAATAATAACCAAACGTCATCATTGCGCAGCGAACTCGAATACATTTACATTGTTTTTCGTGCTCGGGCTACAGATGACTAACGTACGTGTTCGACAGTCTCCGGCAAAAAATCAAATGATCTACCAATTTCAATAATGACAAATATATTTTCTTCATTAAAGTCCATAGCGTTATCAAGCAAGTAAAAACAATCCCACACATCAACTTTGTTTACAGTACACAGAACTATTAAGTTGGTCTTATTTATGAGGTAAGGAGAGACCGTTTTTGTTACCCCGGAGACGATGTAAGAGCTGGTTGGCGCAAGTAAACAATGTTTACTTATGAAAACTAGACTGGAAGTATATATTCTGACTACACTGAACACTTAGGTTGAGATCTGTAGAGCGAACTTCGACTAAGTCTAAGTCAAAGTTACGAACTCAGTGAGGATTTTGATTTATTCCGAGTCATTTTTTACAAGAAAATCTTTGCTTAGTCTATCTGTCTGTTCTTCTTTTAAAAAAATACTCGAACTAAGTTGAAGATCGATTCAAAAATTCCAAATCCTCACTGAGTTCGTAGCTTTGACTCAGACTTAGTCGAAGTTCGCTCTATAGGTCTCAGGCTGAAATCTATAGTTCTTACTTAAGTCTTGTACCAAAGTCGACTCAGCGTAGTCGTCTTTGGAGTGAACTAAGCGAAAGTCAACTTTTGCGTATTTATAATTCGAACTCGAACTCAGGCTAGCCATAGTTTGTCTTTGCATAGTCTACTCAGACGTTATCGGTTTCACGCAGTTCCTTTGACAAAAGAAACGTAAGATTTTTATATATTTACAGGAGACGCGCCTTTATATTTGTAGGTTGTAAAGGAACGTATTACGTAATTAACAGCTGACAAAATGGCTGACGCTCTTTGAAATGTCAAGTGAAAAACAAACCGCATTATACATAAATCGTCTTATAATCCTTTCAGCAACATGCTTGAAAAAGTTTGCTACGCCGACCCCACATTAAAGTAGGATAAGGGCAGGTAGAAGAAAGAATAAACATGAATCGTCATCATTTGATAGTCAAAACATGGATTTATTATTTATTACTATTGTTGGCAAAATCATTAATATTTTGAAGAAGGCCATAATTTTTAAAGTAAGAAGAAACAAGATGATGATGATGAAAACATGATGACATAAAAAAAGCATTCTAAGCTCTAAAATGATGAAGTAAAGTGTAAACCACCAAGAGAATTACAAGGGCTCAAATATGCCAGGAGTCACAATCAGGTGAATGAGTGAGGTGATCGACTCTGTCATACCTATTCCTAGAGCTCTAGCTAATCCACTGCCATTATTTCATATTAATATATTGACAAAAGTTTTATTAATTTATCAAAATTGTTAAAACAGGGATTTTGTATTTTGGAGACTGTTTACTAGCAAATTGTCTGTCTGTCTGTTTGTTTACTAGCAGCCCATGTAGAGTATAAATTGCATCTCAGTCAGCCAGCAAGCCCAAAGCAAAACCATGCCTTATTAACATTTCCTGCCAGCGGTAAACTGTTGAGGCATTACCATCTGGGTACCATCTGAGTGGTTAACCTGCCAGGCAAGCTTATTGTCAGCTAGACCATGCAAATTGCCATTGTGGTGATCTGCTGATAAATAATGAAAGATCTGAGGGAAACTCTGTCTGATATTTATTTCTTCTGTTTCAGAAATAACATTTTGAAGTTATTAAATTTTCACACATGCAACCAACTGCGGAACAAGTTATCAAACACAAGCAATATTACAGTAGTTTGTGCAGTAGGTATATTGCACAATAGTTGAGAATACCATTTATGTACTGTGTGGATTGAAAGAGGAAATAATAACAAGGATTGAGAAAGGAATGTTGCGGTGGTTTGGGCATGTAGAAAGGATGGATGAAAGGAGGCTGACAAAGCAAATATATATGGCAAGTGTGAATGGTAGAGGTGGAAGGGGAAGACCTCATCGAACATTCTCTGACCAAGTCAGAGATTTACTCGAGAAAGGTCAAGTTAAAAGTACCCTAAACCGACGTGCATGCATGAAGAATGTAATAAGACTGAATGAGGCGAAAGAGGTGTGTAAGGATCGAAGCAAATGGAAATCCGTTGTCTCTGCCTACCCCTATGGGAAAAAGGCGTGAGTCTATGTATGTATGTATGTATGTATGCTCACTCAAATAAACAAAGATTAATATCAGAGATTGTAATAAATAAATATTATTCATGATAATTATTATTTTATTTACCTACTGCAAATCAATTTCCTGACAACATGTAACCAATTCATTCTCAAAATATCTATACATTATTTAGGCCGACTACATAATAATTAATATAATATGTACTTTCACTGATTCACTGATTCACTGTCTGTTTAATATGACTGCTAGGTGGACAGACGACCTGACAAAGGTCACATGAAATCACTGGTTACAGGCCGCTTCCAACCGGTCGATCTGGAAATCTTTGGGGGAGGCCTATGTTCAGTAGTGGATGTCCTGTGGCTGATGATGATGATAATATTATTGGAGCAATAGCATGATGGTCACTGTCGCATTGTGGGTCGCCGCGATGAAGTCCGCCGTCCGTCCATTCCCACTGGTTCTCGGGTCACCTTTCGCGCTTTGCAAATGTCTCAGCAGAACTTGTTTTTTAATTCTGAGCACGGTTTCGGGTTTAATGTTATATTAATTAGTATTCAGGACAATACTGGAAGTTGTCAAAACATTTGTCTATTTTTTTGGCATCTTCTGGGTTACAAGTTTATTCCAAACAAAATTATCTTTTTTCGTTAAACTTTAATAATTAATAGATCGATTTACAGTATAATAAACGGTACTGCAATATAAGAAAATCTCGTACCTTTAATTATCAAATATTTTCTAACAATAGTTTTGGTATTTTAATTTAAAAAACGTTAGAATGAATAAAACAATTTCTACATTTTATGTCAGTATTTCGATACTGGTATTACTGCATGCCGAACTGACAGACCGAAGTCAAGGTTTTGTGGACTAGGACTTAGCAAAGTTTTTCTTGTGAAAAATGACTTGGACTAAGTCTGAGTTCGATTTATAAATTCCAAATCCTCACTAAGTTCGTTTTTTTGACTCGGACTTAGTCGAAGTTCGTTCTATAGATCTCAGCCTCAGCCTCAATACTAGTAATATAAATTACAAAGTCTAGGATATTTATCAGAAGTGGGATATAAAAAAAAAGTTGTTTCTGTGTGACTTGTGACTTTTGTTTTGTAAGAATACAGAATTATGATAACGTTTTATCGCGGACCAAAACGTAAAATGTATAAAATTAATTAATTAGAATTATTTTATGTTACGTATCAATGAAAATATTTCAAGCTACCACCTAGCAACCTCTCAATATACCCACGTATACTATAATAGTTACATATTTGCTTACGCGATACACGCCTTCAGGGATACAAGCGTAAGCTTATGATAACATAACGTTAACATATATTAATAATATACATAGTTTTCTCATAAATATATGAATTAAAATAGATTACATCCAAACATAAAATCCCAACATAAGAACAAAGTAAATGAAACAAAACACCATCCATCTTCTTTCATTACGAACAAACTGAGTAAATACAAGTAATTTCTTTGCAAATTGATTGCTTCAGTGAAGAATACCGTTGTTTTCTGAACATTTTATTGAAGCCTATGTATTCTATTGCGTGACAATGTATCATTAACAATACATAGCATAGAGAGCTCTCTGTTTATTTAATAAGTACTACTGATCTTTTTAAGCATCTACAAGAACGGATGTTTTCAATACATCTCTGCCGCCTTACCCCCGACACCATTTTCAATCGTAATATATCACTGCAAAATACAGTGTATTTTTTTAACTAAACTACAGGAGATTTTTTTTCGATAATTTTCATTAATTTTAAGAGACAACTCACCCTTGACCGTAATATTGAGTATGCCAAAATTATTTTTACAAAAAAGAGCAAATGGTTCCTAAGACGATTTCTCTGTATCTCCTACAGTTTCCGGTTTCCCCGTACTGTCCCTATTCAAAAAATCACATTGTAGGTATACCTTAACAGTTAATAATGAAAAAAAACATAAACATAAACTCACGCCTGTATCCCCGTAATAATAATGAAGAATGAATAATAATAATGAACTGTATTATATATTATGCAGTATGTACCTATTATGATTATGTACAAGACACGGACGTAAAAAAAAGATGGACGGAGCGCTAGGAACATTGAAAGTGAAGTAGGCTTTTCCGCTCATTCCATCTATCGACACGTAATGGCGGCGACTGATCGAATGACCAGAAAACACTGCTTCACTTTCAGGCTAAGATCTATAGAACGAACTTTTACAAGAAAATCTTTTTATAGTCTGTCTGACAATCTATTTTTCTTGTAAAAAAAGTCTCGGACTATGAGCAGAAAACACTGCTTCACTTTCAGGCTGAGATCTATAGAACGAACTTTTACAAGAAAATATTTTTATAGTCTGTCTGACAATCTAGTTTTCTTGTAAAAAAAGGCTCGGACTAAGTCAAAGTTCGATTTTAAAATTCCAAATCCTCACTGAGTTGGTTTCTTTGACTTAGACTTAGTCGAAGTTAGCTCTATAGATCTCAGCCTCAATGTTGCTAGCGCTCCGTCCAACTTGTTATTTACGTCCGAGGTAAAGACAAGAAACAGCTAAATAATGTCCCAACTTCACATGTACATAGAAATAATATAACAATGTAATATCATTAAATGTATACGAAACATTGAGTATACCATTAACCCTTTCAGGTTCCACTAACATAATGATAATACACGTAAGTTATAAAAATGTACTGCAATACCAGGGTTATTATGAACATAACACTAACACAGTTTTGATCTTCGCAATGTGATGTTGTAATTACGCGGTCTATTATACCCATCGGGCTGCGGTTATTAGTGTGTACGTGCTCTCAAAGCTATGAAACGTACGGCGTGAAGCAAACAGCGTTACCGCTTGACACAGATGTATGAATTCAAAGCGGGATTATATAGGGTTAACAGTATGTTTTTAGTTTTATATGAATTCTAGGGATTACGTGAGGGTTAATGACGCAGTTATTACGGGTTAGTAGGACATTAATATTGTGTTTGATTATAGCCCTTACACGTGTTGTGTAAAATGTCACGTTCGGTTGTAATGTTCTTCTGAAGTATTTTATGCTATTTTCGACCGAGTTCAAAAAGGAAGGAGAAAGGAGAAAGAAGGAAGGTTCTCTATTCGTCTGTATCTTTTTATGTATCTTACGCGATATATCCGACAAATGTAACCGATTTTTAAGATTATTTTTGTATTCGATAGAACTTATTTCAAGAGTGACTGCCTCGGTGGCGTGGTGGTATTTCGGTACGACTACGGTTCTGAGGTCTCGGGTTCGATCCCCGGGTCGGGCAAAGTGATATTGGATTTTTCCATAACAGCTGTGAGTCTGGAATTTGTGTCCGATATGGCGATAGGCTCGCCCCCTATCACATCTGGGACGGAACTAAGCTCGGCGAAATGTGGGTGTTCCAGTTCGCTAGTGCGCCTCTGCCTACCCCTTCGGGGATACAGGCGTGAGCTTACGTCTTATTTCAAGAGTGGTCGTGGTTGTCTCACTCTAATGTTAGGTTGTTTTTTGTAAGCATGTTGCAGAAAGGTTTCTGCCTCATTTTTATGACCGACCATTTGACTGACATCAACTCTCTCTTTAACTTTGGTTTTAATTAACACTATAAATGTTATGACCATAAATCACCCCACAAGTAGTAATTGTAGTTTTAAGGTCCATACTCATAATAAAACCCTTATCGGAGGTATAAACCTATATTACTTAAAATGTATGTTAAGCCTATATCCTCAAACTTGCAACAGCTGATCGAAATCGGGCATGTTTTCACTATCGAACGTTTTTAAGCTCCACTAAGTTATTATATAACGCCGGAATGGTCAAACGCTACTCAACTTTAACGGCTTCTTTCATTGATTTTCGCTATACAATTTTGACAGATAAGGCGTGCTTATACGATACAAAGCGACCTTAAATGTATGAACATTCTGCGGTAAGACCGACAGAGTATAATAAATACACCCATCAGTCACACACCTAGTCCTGACCCCACACTAGGTATAACCTGAATCGTGGGTGTCAGAGACTATGAGAGACTTTCGGTCTCACAACACCCAGACTTGAAACAAATATCTGCGGGCCACACAAACATTTG
The DNA here is from genome assembly GCA_036417725.1 of Clanis bilineata. Taxonomy (NCBI): domain Eukaryota; kingdom Metazoa; phylum Arthropoda; class Insecta; order Lepidoptera; family Sphingidae; genus Clanis; species Clanis bilineata. The sequence continues at coordinate 5,886,826 of CM071139.1, read as the reverse complement.
CCTCAATGCGGGAATCGAACCCGCGGCCTCTCGCTTCACAGCCGGCTACTCGCTCGCTGCTCCACAGAGGCTGTCGAAGTATAAGTAGATATAGGTAGAGTGTATACCTAGTATAAACAATAGGATGGTTATACTACATCTTTCTTTCTACCTGCCCTTATCCCACCTTAATGTGGGGTCGGCGTAACACACTTTTTCAAGCATATTGCTATGAGGATTTGGCTTAGTTTTTACGACCGATTGCCTGTCTGACGTCAACCCCCTATGAGGGATCCAGTCTCGGGCAAATTAAATTAGAAAATTTGCTTTGCCCGACTTGGGAATCGAACCCAAGACCTCCCGGTCCACAGTCCATACATGCTGCCACTAGACCAAAAAGGCGACTAAACTAGATATAGAGTGTATAAACAATGGCTATACTACATCGCAGGGTAAAATGGAAAAGCTGATTTCAACTCACTAACGTCTCCTCACATCGCAGATATCCAAACAACAATCGACAACGATCATCACACAGAAATTCAAAACACGTGTTACTAACTTCACATCCAACTGAGAATGACCGCAGATCCTAGCCAGGTTGACCTTTCATACTGCAACCTTTATCTCGCATGATATATTAGGGCGTGTATAAAAATATTTACCGAGCAACATGAACTTGATTGGGCGGTAAAGGGCACGAAGCGAGATATTTACGTCTGAATAGTCAAACGCTACTCAACTTTAACTAGAACGAAAGTCACCGACATAGCCCAGAGGACTAGCAAGTTGAAATGGCAGTGGGCAGGGCACATAGCTCGTAGAACTGATAGCCGTTGGGGCAGAAAAGTTCTCGAGTGGAGACCACGTACCGGCAAGCGCAGCGTAGGACGTCCACCTACAAGGTGGACCGACGACCTGATAAAGGTCGCAAGAAGTCGCTGGATGCAGGCCGCTTCCAACAGGTCGATCTGGAAATCTTTGGGGGAGGCCTATGTCCATCAGTGGACGTCCTGTGGCTGATGATGATGATGATGATGATATCGCTTACCATAAGGCACTTGTGGCTTGCTTGTCTCATTTGATTGTATTAAAAATTGGTAGGGCCTGGTTACAGAGGATTAAGTTCGTTCAGGACAGAGTTGACAGACAAGAGCTGCGTGTTCGGCGAATCGTGTTAGGATAACACCCGCCAAGCCTTGGAATCGAACCCAGTATCTCCCGATTCACAGTCCATAGATGCTGCCACTAGACCAAGGAGGTGACTTTGGGTACTGAATCTAGTCTAATATAGTGGACTGTCTAGACAATCATATCTAGGTCTCCATCTACATTAAAGCTAAAAACTTTCTGTCGACACAATATTATAACAATGAAATCCCACGTACCTTAGACAATGTTTTTAACCTTTACGAGAGCCCAAAGGTCGTATTACAACGCACGAATACTCTCTACATGATTGCAGACTGAATTGTTAAGATACGTGTGCTGACCCTTTATATAATAGATGAAAAATAGTGATTTAATATCACTTTGCCCGACCCGGGGATCGGACCCGAGACCTCAGAACCGTAGTCGTACCGAAATACCACCACGCCACCGAGGCAGTCAGTCCGGAGTCTGGAATTTGTGCCCGATATGGCGATAGGCTCGCCCCCTATCACATCTGGGACGGAACTAAGCTCGGCGAAATGTCGGTGTTCTAGTTCGCTAGTGCGCCTCTGCCTACCCCTTCTGGGAAACAGGTGTGAGCTTATGTTTATGTTATGTTAAAAATAGTGATATTTTCCTACGTAAATTTAATATGTTTATGGCGCAGTTGTATTGTGGTGAGTATCTTCTTTTTGTTTTCGCAGGGAATGTGTTTTAATACTGCCGCCACGCCTCGGGAGGACATAACGGTTATGTCGGAGTCGCCGGTCTTACGGCTCAGCGCTATGATGACAACCTCAATGGCGCAGTGGGCGAGTAGCCGGCTGTGAAAGCGAGAGACCGCGGGTTCGATTCCCGCATTGCGACAAATGTTTGTGTGGACCACTGACAGATATTTCAAGTCTGGGTGTTGTAAGACCGAAAGTGTCTCATAGTCTCTGACACCCACGATACAGGTAAACCTAGTGTGGGGTCAGGATTAGGTGTGTGACTGTTGGGTGTGGGTGTATTTATTTATAATGCCCGGGAGAGACGGAAAACATCTGGTCGACACTGGGTCGAGTCCCTCCGTATGTACGCACTAAGCAATACTGACAAAAAACCCACGGTGGCCCTCTTCGGCGCTTTCGGGACGGCCCCGGGTTTCCCTAGGCGAGAAGTGCCCAGGCTTCAGCCGGAACTGCCCGTGCACGGTGCGGCCCTGGGGCCCATCTCCAATTATGAAAGGGTTCATAAACCCCCGCCGCCGAAGAACACCATCGGCGTCAACGACAGCACGAGGCCGACCAGCCGTGCTGCCGTCCACGGTCCATCTCAGGGTCGCACGTACAAAGTACTAGGTCTAGGCTTCCACCCTCAGGTCTGGTAAAGGAATATTGGATTTTCTGCTCAGTATATAATAATCTTAAAATATTATAAATGCGAAAGTTTGTGAGTGTGTTTGTATGTTTGTTCTTCACGCTCAAATGGCTGATTCAATTTTGATAATATTTTGTATGAAGGTAACTGACGTCCTGGATTAACACATAGGCTACTTTTTATCCTGGAACATAAATTTTATCCCGGAAAAAACATTCCACGCGACTACAGTCGCGGACACCGGTTAATACAGAGATAAAAATAGCCACAATACTATTAATCCTACCGATAACGCCTACATAGGTACATAAGCCCAAACGTGATGGATTATAATCCGACGATGTGCAGCTGACAGATTTATTAATAAGCTTGCGGTTCCCTCTGTATATAAATACTGGTAATTCTAAATAGACAAGAGGCTATTATAGGGGTCTATTTCCCTAAAGACATTAAACAGTATATAAACGGGACAACAAACTTTTTCACGTTGCAGAAAGGATTTAGCTTGGTTTTTCAACCGGCTGCCTTCCTGACGCTAACCCGCTCGGGGGAAGAATATAACGTAAAATATTTAATAAATTTCCCTTAATTCTCTGAGTCAGAAGCAGGTATAGAAACAATATTTTCACTTCAAGATTGACTTTGAATTTTGATTGATTTATAATTATATTTATTTACTCATAAATGGAAGGGTCGGAAGAGGGCACCCGAAGAGAACATAAATAATAATAATAAATAATATTAGCCCTGTAATATTACTGTCCCACTGCTGGGCACGGGCCTCCTCTACTAATGAGAGGGGTTAGACCTTAGTCTACCACGCTGGCCTAATGCGGGTTGGTAGACTTCACATACCATCGAAATTCCTGTAAAGAAATTTTTCAGGTATGCAGGTTTCCTCACGATGTTTTCCTTCACCGTTATAGCAAGCGATATTTCACAATGAAAATACACTTAACATAGAAAAATCAGAGGTGTATGCTCCATTTTGGGGTTGGTCTCGAACCTCCGACACTTGTCTCGGCAGTCCCTACCATTCTCAACTGAGCTATCGCTGCTTAGTAGGAGAACATACATGGACCAAATAAGTGATCTCCGAAAAGGGCAAGTGAGGAGTACCCTCAAGGTGTGTCAGGATCGTAGCTTGTGGCGCTCAATAGTCTCTGCCTACCCCCATGGGATACAGGCGTGAGTGTGTATGTATGTATTATTTACTCATATTTTCTTTGGTATAAATCTGATCATTTACTAATGAGTATAATGACTTTATTGTTAATACGGCGCTGACACTGTTTCAAACTGTACCTAAAAGCCACATATTCCAATTTCCCTCACAAATCACTTTGTACATCAAGATACTTGTGTTACAAAGACGCTTGTAGCTTGAGAGCACGTGAGACAAAGGCGTCGATGTCCAATATTGATACCGTCATACTCGTATTCTATATAACAGAGAGGAAATTATGTCGACAATAACTTACAATATACAAATACAAAGGTAATATAACACAAAGGTAAGTTTAGGAATGACAATAATTAATTCGTAAATCTTTCCTAACAACTGGCTTTTGTTTTTTCTGGCATAATCTCCTTTTATATTTTTGAACGACTTTTGTTTAAGGAGAAGGTCCTCAATTCGTCTGTTTTTTTATGTATGTTACGCGATATCTCTACTAAATGTGGACCGATTTGGAATTTCCGAAAGGGTTTGGCTTAGTTTTTACAACCGGTTGCCTGCTTGACGTCATCCACTTCTGGAGGATCCAGTCCCGAACAAATTAAATTAGAAAAATAGCTTTGCCCGACCTGGGAATCGAACCCAGGACCTCCCGGTCCCCAGCCTATATATGTTGTCACTAGACCGAAGCATTACTTGAGAATTTGAATCATTCAAAGGTTGTCTGGTAGGGATCTCTTGGAGCGATAAGACCGCCTATTCTTTATATTTTGTGTCATTTGTTCTTTTTTTGTTAGTGTGCAATAAAGAGTTATCTATCTTTCTATCATTTTCATAATCGCATGATTCTAGTAAGGTAATAGTTTACCTCAACAAATACTATTAGAAATGCTTTGTTTACAAAACACAATGTCGTCTAGGTCGTCTCTAACCCTTGAAAGCGAACTGCTTACCCAAACAAATAAAAACGCTGCTGATATCACAAAGACAATAATATTGCTTCAGTAGAATTTTTATACGACGTAATAGCATCCAATCGCGTGTACGAGTCTCTTTTTGGAGTTTTTATTTGAATTCTAGCTTTAATGTACCTATTCTTTACTAATAACTAATGAATTTATCTGTGCGAACGTATTGACCTAGATGTTACCAAACAAGATAAACGGTCATTAGTTGCCATTATTACGTTAGTCTACAAAGATATTTTCAAAAAAAACATCACACGTGAATAGCACAAAAGGTTATAAAACTACCTGTAACTAACTCCTAAATGTTAGTTGGGTACCGGCTGGATTACAGAATCAGATGATAATGATTAGAGAGTGCTAGAAAAGCTAGAAATAACTGCATCCAAATTCGCCTGTGATGATGCCTCTATAATGGAAAAATACTGACAAAGAATTGATGTATATAACATTTCTCTTTTTCACAGGTTAAATATAGATGAAACAAAATACTATTTTTCTACCTGCTTGCATCCCACATCAATGTGAGATCGGTGCAACATATGTACTTTTGAAAGCATGTTGCACATAAATTATTTTTTACGGCCGGCTGTGTGCCTCAAGTTAACTCCCCGGGCAAATAGTGGTGGAAAACACCCCGTCCAACATGGGATTCGAACCCAGGACCTCCCACTTCACAGACCATATAAGCTGCCAGTAGATCAAGGGGGTAAAACAAAACAAGAATTAAAATATACTCACGGTATTATTGAAGGCGGCCTCGGCAGAGAGCCACCACGAGTGACTGACGCGATTTGGTCCACATTGTAATTCTGCGGCCAACCCGCGTTATCTTCTATTACCGATCTGAAATAAAATCACATCATTACTTAAAATAATTGCTGTCTAATAGAGTGCACGGTATTGGGAAACCATTGAAGACATGGATCACAAATGTTTATGGCCCAAAAAAAACGTTTTAGAAGAAAACATAGAAGCTAATCGTCTGACTTCTAAGGATGCTCAAGATAAGTGGATGTAAGAAGATAAATGTATAGAATGATGATGAATTATGTAATCTTTGGGGGAGGCCTATGTTCAGTAGTAGACGTTCTATGGCTGATGATGATGATGAAGAAGATGAGTCCCGAGCTTTGACGTAAAATAACTCACTCTCGTAACACACAATATGTAAATAACACATTTTGGGATAAGTACATAATTTCGATGAACCATGGGTTGTATTCTAAAAGCATTGCTTGCTTTTCGTGGAGAGGAACATTCGAGGATGATGGCATAAACAAATGCGAGACTAGTGGTACAGTGGTCGACAACTGCAATACTACTGAGGTGAGTTCTTGAAGTTTCGTATGTAATACCCGAGTTTGTGGAACAGTCACGAGTGCTTTATAGCAATTATAAAGCACTCGTGACTGTTCCACAAACAGTAAATATTGAGCTATGTATCTTCGCTTGTCCAAGATTAGCTGAACTTGCCTCCGCATTTCAAATAAAATTTGAAGCAATGCATCATTCTATATACAATCCTTACATGTAATTTGCATATTTTTATCGTCCAGTAATTGTATATTAGTTATTATTATTTTCTAAAAATGTATATTTTAAATTACTTATTTCATAATGGTGAATGCTTTAAATCCTACACTAAAACATTTAGTGTCGACTTAACAAATTCCCGAATACCCTTTTAGTATGAAGATTACTACATTTCCGCACATTAACCATGCTTTTAGATTTAGCCGAATTAGAAAACATTTTTGGATTAAATCAGGCTTTTGGGATAAGAAAATTCATGTAACATTTTAGATGTTTTGGTTTATTAGGAGAGTATATGTTTCCGATATTTTTTTAACTTGCCGACAAATAAGTCGTTGCTCATATCTACTTTTGCTGTAATATCTTAGTTTACCTCTACTATTCCTTCAATAGTTACTACTACATAATAAGCATTATGTAATCATAATCACCATACATAACCTATTTTCTAAAACTGCTGCTGCTTCTTTCGATCTTTGTTTACAATAATCACAAACTTAACGGACCGACTTCAAATCCGATATGAACTAAATTTATATGGGACTACTCTTGAAAGAAGCTCTATCGAACACAAAAAGAACTTTGAAAATCGGTCCATATTTGGCGGAGATATCATACAGAAAAAAAATACAGACGAATTGAGGACCTCCTCCTTTTTGGACTTTTCTTTAAATTAATGCTTTGGTTCGTTTAATCTTTTATACTTACAAGCGACATTGCAAACTCATTTCCATATGTCATGTTCAAAAATATTTTGGATTTGTAAACCACATTTAACATAGACAAGTGACACTATGGTAACCCTACTACATGGTTTATCACACCCTCTGCAAGTCTATAAACTGCGGTTCTGTGGTTTCCGTATACACACCATAAATAATATGGCGGGTACGGGCGCTTTCACAAGGATCCTCACACTATGCAAATGAAAACTTGATTCTATTTACGCTTCGTTGACTCCGTTCATTGTTTTTATTTGTTTAATAATGGAATCATCTATTACATATATAGATACGTATAGATTTTGATGGCTTGAAAGTGGCATCTGTAGCTCGACCAAGAGTTTTTTGGAATTTCACGCTAGCGTTGACGTTAAATATTTATATGACAAACACCCGAACATCTTTAGCGGTTACGTGGGGAATTGACGTTTTTCATACAAATTATTTTACGGAGCGTGAATTGTCGAAAAACTCATGGTGGAGCTACTGTTGATTGAAAGGTAAATTAAAAGGAAGGCGTTTGGTATGGGCACATTATGAGAAAATGAGAGACACGCGAGGGACAGAAAATAATTAATATTAATGTTGCGAGATAGAAAGGTAAAGGAAAGCCAAATAAAAGTTGGATGGAGTTTAATGGAGAAATTGATGAAAAAGGTAATTAATAAGATGATGGCTTATAGGCATATATGGAAAACAAATGCAAATTGCGTCGACCTTAAATAAAATTGGTAAAATGGCAGGAAGTTAAGGGATGATGATGATAGATTTATGAAGGTATTGTAATAATTTTGATGCGGTAGCGAACAGTCTACATGGTGAAAATACCACCATAAAGTCTCGTTCAGCGTTACGATGGAATAGCTGTAATCCAAAAGAAGAAGGAATACAAGGACCAGAAACTATTATATAGACAGTCATTTAAAATCTAATAAAATCAGTCCAAAATAATTAAATCGGCCGTAAAGGTACATAGTACAAACCAGCAGTATTTTTACATCAAAACAGTACCTATAAATGAACTCGAGCGTGCTTCACCTCCAAACAAAATATATAAAAACCCACAATACATCAAACTTTATTAAACAAAGGCAAACAAAGCATCCCCAACGGTTCCCATTATTCCAGGCACACTCGTTAATATTTTATTTGTGCCAAAACATCGGAAACAAAGTCGGGCCAAATCAATTATGCTTGGAAAAAAGTTGTTGATAACAAATCTTTGGCCATGGTTATGTAAATTTTAGAGGTGCTTCGAACATTATGGCCCCCATTTGGCACGCAAACGGGCGACTGATGCCCCAACCGAAGATATTTTCGGTCAAACGCTCATTTAAATCCCATTAAATTGGTCTCAGATATTCGATTTCATTTGAATAATCAATTTTACGTACCTGTAATGGTACGTCCAAATTAAATTATGCAGTGCATGAAATTTAATTTTTTGGCGCCTCCTTGGTCTAGTGGCAGCATATATGGGCTGTGGATCAGGAGGTCGTGGGTTTGATTCCCAGGTCGAGTAAAGCTAATTATTTGATTTAATTTTCCTAGGACTGGATCCCCCAGAAGGGGTTGACGTCAGGTAGGCAGCCGGTCGTAAAAACTAAGCCAAATCCTTTCTGCAACATGCTTGAAAAAGTGTGTTGCGCCGACCCCACATTAAGTTGAGATAAGGGCAGGTAGAAAGAGTGCATGAAATTTTATAATGACCAACAAATAAATACACCCAAAATACACTCACATACGTCAGATTTAACCTGTATCGTAGGTACACTCAGCTCGCAGGCGACGCAAGACCCAAAAAACATATAGCGGGAGGAACTTGATAAATTCAATAGACGTTGGTTAAACATAGCACATGACCGCGATTCATGGAAGGATCTTGGGAGGCCTTTGCTTAATACTGGGACACCGCAGACTAATACGATACGATACGTAGGTATCAGTAGCTATAACCGACTTACATACCTCACCCACACCCGAATCTGTGGTCAGACAATCACATTTATATCGATGCGGGAATCGAAACTACTCCCACAAAGGCTGTCCAACATGTAAATATTAATGTATGTTTCTTTTCATATCCACGTAAAGGGATATTTTTGGTTTGAGCATCGAGACAAGAGATTGCAATAACTTGTCGTGATACTTAACATATATAACACAAGCTCACGCCTGTATCCCCGAAGGGGTAGGCAGAGGCGCACTAGCGAACTAGAACACCCACATTTCGCCGAGCTTAGTTGCGTCCCAGATGTGTTAGGGGGCGAGCCTATCGCCATATCGGGCACAAATTCCAGACTCCGGGCTGATTGGAAAAATCCAATATCAATTTGCCCGACCCGGGGATCGAATCCGAGACCTCAGAACCGTAGTCGTACCGAAATACCATCACACCACCGAGGCAGTCAACAGTCATATGACTTACATGCATATGTCAAAATGTTCCTTTACAATTGCATACATAGTGAAAGTGGTGCTGTCGTTAATCTTGTCGCCATCTTTAAACCGTGTCTTTATATTGCTAAGTTGCTAACTAAAACCTGCTTACTGCTATCAACACGGTTATCAACTTTCATCTTTCATCTCAGCATATAGTCGTCCACTGCTAGCCACCCCAAGAGAACGCCAACTATCCCGGTCTTGCGCAGTGAACTATTCAAAACTAAATATTGGATTTGTAAATCTCGCCTCTGCTATACCCACAGGTGGACAGTTAGAAGTTAAAGTTATAGATAAAATACTTCATTGTATTGTATTCAAAAATAGTATAGGAATGTTTATGTAAAGCTAAATTTATAACCAAGAAAACGCATTCTACTCTGAAGAAAATAGGATTCATAAACCTACACAACGATTTCATGTTTATTCATTAGAATACTAACTTTAATGTCCCAATTAAAATGCAGGGAGTAACGAAACAACCGACAGACTTTTACAAGAAAATTTCACACAAACCATTTACTCAAAATGATGCGACATTATGCTAAATGCATAAAATATCGTAGACAGAAATAAATACGTCTGTACCTACTGTAGTGAAAAGATAAAATGGGACAGACACTTTCGTCACAAATAACGAAAACGAAGCATCAAAATAAAATTTCGTACCGATTTTTTTTTATTGAAGTTGAAAATAAATGTTGAACGAATGCAAAAGCGAAAGAAACATGCGATTCCAATTTACGTGCATAATTTATATATACCCGTTGAAATGGGAAGTACATTTATTATTTGTATTATAATTTTACCGTCGTTCGACCTAAAGGTCTCGTCAAGCTTAGCAGGCGTATCCGGTTATCTTAATGATTTGGTTGTTATAATTATTAGGCTTTAGAAATATTTTGTAAAATAAAAAAAGATTAAAGTGATGTGGTGGCTAATGGAGTAGAAGGCGTATTCGAGCTATGTTCTTTGCAGTTTGCAAGTTGTTAGAGAAACAAAGTTTGACGAACCTTAGCCGTTGTATCTTTTTAAAGTTTAAAAACATTGATAGCAAATTGAAAACTGTCTTTGTAACTAAATCTTTCCTGCAAATGGCTTTTCACTCATACATGAGATGAATTGCTGGTTTCTAAACGACACTGTCGTTTATGTTCACTCACTGTGGCCACTCCATCCGGGTGAAGTCTTCATCCTCTGGCATCCATGTGTACCGCTTGGGGTCAGGCTGGCTGCACACCGACCGTGGACGTCGGCGGAAGTATGAGCATTCCAGGTCGGCATCGTAGGCGCATAGCTCGGGTGGTGCCGGGGAGGGTTGGCCAAACCTTTGGACAAGATTTTGAATTTGGTTGTGTAATTGTTAGGAGTCCTTGGTCAGGTCTGAACAATAAATGGTTTCGTTAACGTCAAATTCTCATCCAATTTTAGTATTGGATGAATCCTCAGCAAAATTTCCATGAAACCAACTACTCGTATGGATGTTCACTCCAGGCATCACTTTGCCTTTTACCATAATAGGGATTTCCATAATCACATCAACTCGATTAATTGTAAATAATTTTAAGTGTTAAAATTACGTCAAAATATAACCTTCCAGTGCTGAATCTAAACCGAAAATAATACATGAAGGTATGTAAGTACATGAAACGAAAGGAGCAAGTCAGGATCTTGTAAAATGGAGAGCCTATTAATCTTACACGCCGTTTTATAAAGCATTTGATCAAATTTATACTTAACCTTGAGTGCAGTAAGGTGCAAAATGGAGTAGCAACTTGCGAAATTTTAGATGTGATGGACTCTTGATGTTATTTTATAACCCGTGGTACTTCGTCAGGAATTTGTAGAAAGTGGTGGCTGATTTGATAAAGAGAGTAAATTACCTGGGATACCGCTGTATGGGTGCATAATCGGTGTTGAGATTCTCATCCGAGGGCACACGCCGCCTGACGCACACGGATAGAAATGATGCTCTGAAACAAATTACAACAGTTTATATAACATGCTTTCTAACTTTGTCGTCATGTTTATTTTTTTATAATTTTCATTATTATAATTAAAAACTCCTAATAGAATGTACCTATTTAGCATATTTATTATATTGGGTTATCGGGACTTAAGCTGCAGGCATTTTTAAGTGGTAGAGCTGTAGGCAGTTACGTCTACAGCGCGAACTGTCACACAGAAAACCAACGTAAAGTGGCAGCTCGCTGCTGTATTTCGTTCAGCGAGTGAGATTTCCGGTGGCCTCTTTTCCGCCCTCCCTTTCCCTCCAATCCCGATTCCCCTCCTTTTAGGTTGGCGACGCGCCCATGATTCTTTTGTGTCTTGGATGTCCATGAGCGGTCGAGATCACTTACCATCAGGTGACTCACCTGCTCGTTAGCTAGCCTCTACTACATAAATAAAATCCATATTTACGCTATTAACATATATATATCTAATTAACCTCAAAGACAATCTCGTTACTTCGTCTAATTTGCCTAAAATATTCTCTATAATATTTTTCCCAACTTCACCAATACACAAAAGAGCATCTCCACAGAGATTTCTACGAATTCTACCTACCGGATGAAAAAATTAAATACAAACCGTAAGCTTGTAGGCTGAATGGAAATGGGAACGTTGGATTTACACACAAATGAGAAACAAGATTAAGTAGGTGAAACGAAATTAGGACACGTTATAGAAAGTTGAAATTATATTCTATACTTATCAAATACAGTATACTTGTTAGCGAATTTTATGATTTAGGAGGGTTTATATTTGATGATTAAATTAATATTTCTTTAAAGTGTATTCGTTTATATAATTTATTCGTTGTCTGTTCCTAACCCAATGGGAAAGGGGCGCGAATCTATTTAAGTATGTACACCATGGTCATTTTTTTAGTTTTTCATTTACCAAATTAAATTTTCTCCCTAACACTTGTGTTACCTTGATGAAGTTACTTCATCTTGATGAAGTTAGAAGAATAGCTCCATAAAAAACCTTATAAGAGTCGGTGATCGTTGGACATACCATCGAAGTACATTTACCTCCAAACAAAACAAAATTACAAGGGCGGAGAATAACAAAATGGCCAATTTGTTACCTTTACCTTCGCTAAAAGTGGCCTATTTATCCCTTAATAAATTTCGATGGGCATGAACTATGGGACTAAGACACCTTTAGTCTTGGATAATGGTAAAGAACTCAACGGAGTTCATTCCACTGGTGTAGAAGAATTAAGGGTTCTTATTGTATCTTTTTAATTTATAGTAGTAAGCAGCAGCAAGCAACGATAGCTCAGTTGGGAATGCTACGGACTGCAGAGACAAGTGTTGGAGGTTCGACACCTACCCCAAAATGGAGTATACACCTCTGACTTTTTTATGTTAAGTGAGTTTTCTGTGTGAAATATCGCATGCTATAACGGTGAAGGAAAACATCGTGAGGAAACCTGCATACCCGAGATTTTCTCCACAAGAATTTCGAAGGTATGTGAAGTCTACCAACCCGCATTAGGCTAGCGTGGTAGACTAAGGCCTTACCCCTCTCATTGGTAGAAGAGGCCCTTGCCCAGCAGTGGGACAGTAATATTAAAGGGCTAATATTATTATTATTTTATTTTAATTCATAGTAAGCTGTGCAATCCATACAACACCATTCCTACCGGCTTACCTTTGCTAAATTATCGTCTTGACAAAAAGGCATTAATTAGAAGGTAATGCAGCATCGGCTTCCTTTTCGAAAAAAATTTACCTGTCGGCACTAATAGTAAGACAGTAACGAAAAATTAGTTTTGCTAGTCGGAGTCTGTGTTGTATTTCCATTGTTTCTTCATACAAACTTTGAATCCCCATTTTACAACTTTGAAGATGGAATTTATAAATATCTATCCATATACTTTGTTTTTTTTCCTTTATCCCACCTAAATGGGAGGGGCGCAGCATACTTTTTATAAGCATATGACAGAAAGGATGTGGCTTATTTTTTAGGATCGCCTGCCCGCCTGACGATAACCTCCTTCTGTTTTTTTTGCCACGAGGAAAAATCCACACTTTAAGGATACCTCCCAACCCGGGGGTGGTGGGATGGTTACGCTGGACTCGTCGGTCTTCCACCCTAGTCCACAGCGAATGTGTATTAGAACGGGTCCCTAACCAAAATACCTACACCGGACACTACCGACTAAAAAACACGTGGTTGCCTTCTTCAGCGCATGTCAGATGGACCCGGGGGATCCGGAGTAATTTCTGGACCCGGTAAAATGTATTCTAAAAACACTCTGCCCGATTTGGGAATTGAATTCAGGACCTCTCGGTTCACAGACCATATACGCTGCCAGTAGACCAAGGAGGCAATGCTATCCGTGTTCCTTGTATGCATCATAAATACTACCAACAAGTGGGTCTGTAAATATTTGGCGAGGCCTTTGCTCAGCAGTAGACGTCCTATGTATATAAATTATGTTTAGGTTTAAGCGTAATCCTCTCAACCTTTATGTGAAATAGTAGATCTGTGTTATCAATTCAAAGGTTAGCTATGTAACCGATCTTCAAATAGTATCTTGTAATCCAATAAAGTTAACAACAATACACATAGCACTTAAACGGAAGAGAATCTCTATTCTCTGGTAACAAATGCTTTGAATGATACGTAGGTACGTACAATTAGTAATAGCAGTGCTTTATTTATAGGTTTCCAGAGATTAACATAATAATGAAACCTATATCGAATTTTGATCAGCTAGTTTTAAGCAACAAAAGGACATTAAATGTGACTATTTATTACTAGTATACTTATTATGTTAGTTTCGGTTTTAAATTTATTCATAGTTTGAAATCGTTAGGCGGACTTAAGCGATATTAACAAAACTTAATTTCTACGATCTACTTCTTTTGACTTTGACTTTACGATGCAATAGGAATAAAAGGTTGAAACATACAAACACACATGTTACGTCGTTTCGGAAATCATAATTCCCTGCACTTTAATCTGCACCCGGGTAGACTAAACCAATTCTTGCTTTTTCACAGGTTTCAACTGAGCCTCCAGCGATATACTGTTTACGAGTATGAGTAGAATACAGAATGGATTTTTTACAAGTTAAACCAAACCTGATAGAAGCTTCGTTTGTCACATATTTAATTTTTTATCAAGTCTATGCTGCATATTTTTGTACGGGTGCACCAAATCTGCGAACTGGATTTAATCATCAAAAAGTAGATCAGCTTCATCGGAATCAGTTTTTGTCTATAATGATATTACAATAGAGATGAAAAGACTTATGATAGAAAAACAGATTGTGCGAAAATACAGACAAAAAATAGAAGTAACCCTTAAAAAATATACGCCAACATCACTTCCTCATAAACAAAGCCGATGATATGTGGCCTTCATGACGCACCGGAGACAAAAGTTAATTTTTGTAAGTCATTTTAAAGGAACACGGGAACAATATTTTTTTGTATACGTTGAATGCTGATAGCGAAAGTTTGCTCATACCTTATGCATGGAGCAGCCTTTCGGGTAATGGCCAAATTGGGAATTGTCAAGAAAGTAATATAAAGGAGGCTCAATTTCGGTCACACAAAGTATTCGAGGGTTTTATGAGCGTTTCACAATATTTCCGCTTTAATAGTTGAGTGGTTACGAGGAATAAGGAATGAAATGCCTCAATGGGCTGAAGTGGCATAAACCCTTAAGGAAGTTTAAGGTATATGAGCTGCAAAGCAAGAATACTGCGTGGTTTTCGATTATACTGAAAAAATAAAATTGTTTAGTTCCCCAGCACATTGATATGAGACAAATATTGTGGATTCATAAATAGAGACTATCTATCAGATAGTATTAGTAATATTTAGTTTCATATGAAGACGCCCTGTGGCTGATGATGATGATGATGAAGACACTACAAGAACCATTGGTGACATGATTATGTCTTTACAAATAATAAAACTGCACTTCATTTAGTTCCTAGAATATTTTACCTTTCGCCTTGAAAATAGTAATATTACTTAAGATATTTCTATGAAAAATTTACCTCAAAATGAATATCTCGAAGAAATATTGGCATAATCCTTCTCAATTACCTAATAAGGAATTGCCATCTTTCCAGATTTAACGATATCCGACATTAATAACGTCTTAAATAAATTACAATGGGTCCCTCGTTTCCCTTTATTAAATTACCTCCCCAATATTAGCAAATGCTTCGACATTCGTTTACACAAATTCAAGTGTACCTTAATTTGTAAATCTATGCAAACTTCCAAAACGAAATTTCAAATTGACTTATTCCAATTGAATTTATTGAAGTAAATTAATGATTCCTACGATTATGTGGAAGCAATAACACGATTACTAAATTGGAACATGAATTTGACAAGTGTTTGGGGCACCTAAATCTATTCAAATGCCTAAATTAAATTGGAGTGTCATTTAAATTTAACAGCTTTTCACTTACTTAAATCAAAAAACATTCCTCCTCACCGAATGAAACGCGACAGCCAGCTGCCACGTTACTTCGGTTTTCTGTGAGACAGTGGTATCCAACCTGTCGAGCCGGCCTATTCGTGCTGTAGAACTAATTTCTACAGCGTGACTCTACCACTCAACTGTGACTCTTCAGAACTCAACCACAAAATTGAACTATTACCTATTGGCTCTCGAACAGGGGCTCTCGATGTGATATTGTGAGAGACATCCGAGGAACCTATCCTTCTTGGACTTCTCCAGCTCCAGCAGATCCAGTTGTTTGTTGTTGATGCAGTACTGTTCTCGGAATTCCTGCGAAACAATACGGTTTATTATGCTTATTGATTATGAGGTCGATATCTTCGCACTGGTGGTAGCGTATATGAGCTGATAACCGGGGGGACTTCGATTCGATTCCCAGGTCGAGCAAAGTGTGTGAGCAATAATGTTACTATTTGCTAGGAATGGAACCTTCAGAGGGCGTTAATGTCAGATAAGCAGTCAGTGGTTAACACTAAGCCAAATCCTTTCTGCAACATCCTTGAAAAAGTATGTGGCGTGAACCCGACATTTGGTTGGTTTGGTTTTGTGTAATTTTTTATGATTTTAGTCCTGTATTTTGTCAAATTCAGAATATATTTCCGTTTTTAAGCGTTAAATCTCACGAGAACAGTTTAAAACTGTAAATTTTAAAGCGTCAATGCCTTCAATATGATCCGAGATTAACTTTTCACAGCGTATGCCCAAATGGTTTTTATCTGCCATTCGCAGCCCATTTAGTTTTACACTGTTAAATTGTATGAACTTTGGTACGATTTTATATTTCATTAAATATAGAACATAAGCTCACCCCTGTATCCTCGAAGGGGTAGGCAGAGGCCCACTAGCGAACTAGAACACCCACATTTCGCCGAGCTTAGTTCTGTCCCAGCGGGTTTAGACAAGTGGCTTATGCGTTAGTCGTATAGAAAAGTCAAATAGAATTAATGTATGGAAATGACATAAGAGTACGCCGCATGTAGCGTACTCTTATGTCATTCCCATACATTTATTCTATTCGACTATTCTATTCGATTAGCGCATAAGCCACTTGTCTAAACCCGCAGATGTGATAGGGGGAGAGCCTATCGTGATATCGGGCACAAATTCCAGACCCCGGGCTGATATGGAAAAATCCAATATCACTTTGCCCGACCCGGGGATCGAACCCGAGACCTCAGAACCGTAGTCGTACCGAAACAGCACCACGCCACCCAGGCAGTATTTTCATTAAATATTTAAACTATAGAATTAATAAGGCAAAAAGGTAAGTAAAAAGAAAGAAAGTAATAAAGGAAATAATTCTGATTGACAATAACCACTATACAATTTTTTAATATTGTGTTTTTTTATTTCATCACGTTACGACGCGACGTTACAGTTTTTTACAAAGGTATTATTTTAAATAGGAATAAAAATCCACCACTTTTTTGTGCCGATTCAATTTTAATAGTTCAAATGTATTTTAAAGCGATTTCTTCAATCGCTATTTTGATAGATAGCAATCGAAATCGCGATTCAGAAGTTGCTAGATAAAACGGTTAAAACGTATTGGCGTTTTATTACTAAACGGATTTTCTCGTTGTAATATATCTAAGTTGCGGTCGTTGTTTTTATCTCCTCGTTTTCCCAAAGTTCAGACTGAAAGCTCTTAAGAATAACGTTAGTACTGTTTCATAAATTGCCATTAATTAAGTTAAAAAAAACAATACTATTATATAAACCGCTTTCGTTGTTAAGCCCATGACTAATTTTAATAATAATAAATAAATACCCCCAACAGTCACACACATAGTCCTGCCCCACACTAGGTATAACCTGTATCGTGATTTCATAGACTATAAGAGACTTTCGGTCTCACAACACCCAGACTTGAAACAAATATCTGTGGACCTCACAAGCATTTGTCTCAATGCAGGAATCGAACCCGCGGCCTCTCGCTTCACAGCCGGCTACTCGCCCGCTGCGCCACGGAAGCTGTCATCATCAATTCAAAGCATAAAATAAGTAACTTAAATAAACGCTTGTAACGTTTCGATCTTTTGACCGTTTTTCACGGGGCAAAATCACATCAGTAAAATTAGTAATAGAAAACAGAAATTCCTACTCCGATAACACTATATAAAAGTAGTTTTTGTAAGCACTTGTCATGTACATTACTACATTTGTAACTGTGTATAGCATGCTCTCCGACGCGCTCAATTTATCGTATTACTTATTTAACGACAGTTTGTGTCATATTCTTATGTAATACTATTCATTCTTATGTTGTTATTGTTTTCAAAAAAATATATTTTCGAACAAAAATATTTTGTACAAGCTTTTTCATATTTTCTTCTAGAGGCAACCCTAAAGATAGCCTATGAAAACATTAAGTTTATCGTTCCACGTTCATAAAACGTGAAAGATATTGAAGTAGAACTCAAGAATTACACGTAACAAAATTTAATATCAAAGCTATGAAATGTTTAGTATATTATGTGCTTTATGGTTAGACACGCAATTTGTGCATGTGTGTGGTAATATTTTTCTTTATATTCATTTGTCAAACTACTTGTATAAATATGGGTAATAAGGACATTTTGAATGTGTCCTCAATAATCTCATATATGCTTATTTCGTTATAAATGAAAAACTTGTGTGTTGTGTCAGGGGGTGTCCTACGTACTGATCCTGTCCGGTCGTAGCGTTAGGGCATTCGGGTATGCGACCCCGACCACCCTAGCCACTATGGTTACAACCAATATCCTATCCGTAACCGTAGTGTCCCCTTCCACCCTTCAGTCCTTCTTACATACCATCCATCCTTTAACCATGTATCCCCTTCCTACCTTTTCCCCTTTCCTTGTCACCCACCTCTCAAATTCCACCTATGGAAATATGATACGGGAATTTAAAGAGAATTACCCCAGGAGGGTACCGGCTACTGCCGGAGAATCCCTCCCTGAGTGTAGCTCAGGCAGCCCTGTCGTATCTGGGGGGGGGCAGAATTTCCAACGACGGCGACGCAATTTGCCATTCGTCACGTCCTGTCTCCCTAAAAGGCAAAACGCGGGTTAAGGAGTGCCTGTGTGCGACGGTTAATGTGTGTGGAGCTGTAGATGAAAAAATAGATGAGATATGTGAGATGATGGATATGAGAAGACTGGATGTTTTAGGAGTGACTGAGACCAAAAAGAAAGGCTGTATGGAAACCACCCATGGCAAATACACAGCATATTGGTCGGGTGTTCCACACACCCAAAGAGGTAGCCAAGGAGTAGGTGTACTATTGTCAGATAGAATGGTAAAATGTGTGAAAGATTATGATTGTGTGAGTCCCAGACTCCTCTGGGTTAGACTAAAAATTGGCTTGTCGCGATTATTCATCTTGTGCGTTTACGCCCCAGATATGTCCAAGCCACCAGAGGTCAGAGAGGAGTTCTGGGATAATGTAAGTGATGTACTAGGAAAATGCGAGAGAAATGAAAGAATTATAATGCTCGGTGACTTTAATGGTTGGGTGGGTATATGTAGAGATGGATATGAGAGAGTATTAGGGAAATATGGGGATGAAAGAGTGAATACGAATGGTGAGAGACTGTTAGAACTATGTTTAGAGAGAAATCTGATTGTCACAAACACAATTTTTGCCCACAAAAACATACACATGTATACATGGCAACGACAATCAGATAAAAGTATGATTGATTTTGTGATTGTAGATGAACGAATAAGAAAGAAAGTATTAGATACGAGAGTGTACCGTGGTGTTAACGTTGGGACTGACCACTTTCTTGTAGTCACAAGAATAGCAGGACTGTTCCAACGATGGCGACATCACCGGAGTGTTGGCTGTACGAATGGTATAGAAAGAATAAAAGTGGAAAGAATGGAAGAAAAAAGTGTGAGAGATAAATATAAGAACTTGCTAAGTGAAAGGTTTAGAGAGGCGATGGAAGATAGAAACAGAGAATTAGAAGACGTGTGGAGTATATTTAAAGATGGTATAGTGGAATCGGCTATAGAAGTATGTGGAGTAAAAAAGAAGAAGAATGCAAGAAATCCAAGAAATGAATGGTGGGATGATGAGGTAAAATGTGTGGTAAATGAGAAGCGACAGGCATGGAATGATTTCCTGGCTGCAAAAACTTGTAGCAGAATGAGAGGTTGTACGGATGATAGTGAAAAGATAGCAAAAAGAAGTATAATCGATTGAAGAAGAGTGTTAAAGAAGTGATAGAAAGAAAGAAAGAGGCATGTAAGGAAAAATATGATAAGAGATTCTCTGCTGACTTTCGGGCCAACATTAAGTTATTCTGGCATACAGTCCGAAAGGCTCGAGGTAAAGTAGGAGAGTCTCAAGTCAGCATTATAAGAGATAAGAATGGTAGGATACTGAGAGAACAAAGTGAAGTATTGAATGAATGGAAGGATTATTTTAAAAGCATATTTGAGTGTGAAGAAGTGACAGGTAATGATACGCATGAAGATATGAATGAAGAGATAAAATGTGAAGATAGAATTAGTATAGATGAATGGATGGATGAGATACGAAAGGCTATAAAGAATACGAGAGTGGGAAAGGCTGCAGGGTATGATAGGATTTCGGCTGAAATGCTAAAGGGAGGAGGAGACCTCATTGTGCACCTGCTGTGCCTTATCTTTGATAAATGCTGGCGAACCGGTTGTGTACCGAGTGATTGGTGCAAGGCCGTCATTGTGCCCCTGTTTAAAGGGAAAGGATCGCAGCAGGAGTGCAAAAACTATCGAGGTATCAGCCTCCTTAGCGTAGTAGGTAAAATATATGCTAAGATATTGATTGAAAGAGTGATTCATGTAAGCGAGACGAAAATTTGGGATGTGCAAGCGGGTTTCAGAAAGGGAATGGGATGCACGGATCAAGTATTTTCCTTAAGATGCATAGCTGAGAAAACCTTGGCGAAGCATCAGAAGGTTTTCTGCGCCTTCATCGATCTGGAAAGGGCTTATGATCGAGTGGTGAGGGATGAACTGTGGGCAACCTTATCCATGTATGGGGTGGAGAGGGATCTGATTCGGGCACTCAAGTCCTTATATAAGGGCTCGAGTGCCTGCGTTAGAGTTAATGGGGCATGCACGGACTGGTTTGACATCAAACGCGGTGTCAGACAGGGTTGTGTAGCATCTCCGTGGCTCTTCAACCTATTCATGGATAGTTGTTTGACCAATTTGAAAGAGTCTAATTGCGGATTAAGAATGGGAGAGTCACTGTTTAAGTGTCTCTTGTACGCCGACGATCAAGTACTGCTTGCATCGTCGCCGTGCGAGTTACAACAAATGGTCTCTACTATGAATGAGGCATTTGAAAGGAAAGGTATGAAAGTAAATGTAAAAAAGACGAAAGTAATGGTTCTGGAAAGGGATGAATCAAGAACCGAGTGCAACATATTGATAGGAGAGGAAAAAGTGGAACAAGTGAATGAATTTGTGTATTTAGGGTGTATGTTCACTCGGGACGGAAAGTGTGAAGAAGATATTGAAAGACGAGTAAGGATGGGTAACAGTGTTAATGGCGCCTTATATTCAATAATGGCTAACAAAAATATAACAAATGACGCACGGTTAGCCATCCATCGAGGAGTTCTGGCGCCAACACTAATGTATGGAAGTGAATCTTGGGTGTGGCAGAGGAAGCATGCAAGTAAGATAAATGCGGTGGAGATGCGATCGTTAAGAAGCATGTGTGGGCTGAAGTTGAATGATAGAGTGAGGAATAACAGCATAAGAGAGAAAGTGGGATTGAAGGAAGATGTAGTGACGAGGATTGAGAAAGGAATGCTTCGGTGGTTTGGCCACATTGAAAGGATGGATGAAAGCAGAGTGACAAAAGAAATTTATGTAGCGGAAGTGAATGGTAGTGTCGGCCGTGGACGTCCTAGACGTACCTTTAAGGACCAAATTGGCGATCTCCTGAAAAAGGGCCAAATAAGGAGTTCTCGTAACCGACGAGCGTGCATGAGGGGACTGATGACTGTGGAGGAGGCGAGGGAGGTGTGTTTGAACCGAAGCAATTGGCGCTCCTTGGTCTCTGCCTACCCCAACGGGAAACAGGTGTGAGTTTATGTATGTATGAAAAACTTGATTAAAATAAGCGTGGCCTTATTTAGGTGTTATTATTCTACAAATCTACTATGATTTTAATATGTCCATTATATAATGTTTTAAAATAATGGCGCGCGTATTTCATGGCTATTCCTACCTCAAGGGTTATTGCCTCTTTTAATTATGCTAGTTATGGGCTTTACTTATAAAAAACATTTCATCTGAGCAAATAGTCAAGAATAGTATGTCCCTTTTATTTTCAAACAATGTGACACAAGGGAAAAAAGTGACAGACTATTATTAACCATTTGCTCAGCTAAACTGTTTTTATTAGACCATTTATGAGACTATATAATTCTAAATTGTTCCCACCTGCTTAGAGTACATGGTAGTCTTGCTGGCTGGCCGTTCGTCGCTGGCCCTCTGCCACTTTCTGCCCGCGTTTTCATCCTCCGATTCGTATCCTTTCGCCGAATGTGCTATGTCCGCCTGTAACATTTATACACATTAGTCAAATAATCTATGATCAACACGTATGGGAGAACTTTGCCAATTATTATCTAAGTTGTGTCATCAATCAAAATAATGTGGGTAGTTGCTAAATGTACGACCAAGTATCGCATTGTAGAAAAAGTTTCCATATTCATCTTTATTTCTGTCAGTCTTCCTACTTAAATGCTTCGATCTCTCCCGGTCTTGACCCAGTGGCGTGCGTAGACATTACGGTCAGGGTAGACAAAGAAGTTACAAAATAATTTTCTTCAACTGGTACGTAACCCGTCCATCATCACCATTGTCGATTAAAATATAAGCCGGCCACTGCTATTTTGAAAAATGGTTTTAGTCATGATTTTTATTCTTTAAAATATATAAAATATTAAATGTCGAAGAGATGTGGAAATTGGCAACTAATACTGCCGATCGTATTTTCAAGAACATACTTAATATTAAATGCCTAATTGGGATCATAAGTTGCTAAAGGTAGTATTAGCACACGGCGCACTTTACTAACGAACAAAGTTCTTGGTACGAATACCACTTTTCTGCGACTTGTTAATGGTATTGGCACAATGCTCCTTATGAACATGGCAATATTGCTAAATTAATTGTAAGTAGAGATGATAAAAACACCCTTTATTTTATTTGATACAAATTAATTAATATGTACAATTTGACAGCCTCCGTGGCGCAGCGGGCGAGTAGCCGGCTGTGAAACGTGAGGTCGCGGGTTCGATTCCCGCACCGAGACAAATGTCTGTGTTGCCCACAGGTATTTGTTTCAGGGTGTTGTGAGACCGAAAGTTTTTCGTAGTTACTTATACCCACGACATAAGACTCGATCTAAGTGTGGGGTCAGGACTATGTATGTGATTGTTAGGTGTATTTATTTAATTTTCATTAATAATGAATTAAGATCGTATTAGGTGTTGTTGATAGACAAAGAAAAAATCTTCATTATATGGAAATAAAGCAAAGATACTAACTACATAGCGATGTATTTAGAAAAAATAACGGTTAATATTGTATTAGAAATACATTCCGAAATTTGAACATGTAAAAAGTAAAGAACAAATATGGATCGTTTATAACTCTTAAATAGCTGTAGGAATACATTACAATTTGCAACAAAGTTATAAAATCAAACAAACGAAGCGCAATCCAAATATAATGAAAAACGATGTCAAAGCGAAGTACTATTCGCAAGTCCATGAGTACACAGCTCTCAACTTGAGCCAATAATTGCAATCTCACAAGTTCGGCATTTGCATTTGCGATTGAATCTACTCTGTTGAGAGAAAACTAAGGATTGTGTTGCAAAATTGCACCTACTCGACTCTTATTTAAATTCAGAAATCAATAGTTACTTATATTCCTTTCGCCGCTTCCAATAGGTCGATCTGGAAATTTCTGGGGAAGGCCTATGTTCAGCAGTGGACGTCCTATGGCTGATGATGATAGTAATATTTATTTCGATGTATCTCAGCGTTTGCACTAATTCTAACCTAACTTTTTTATAAAATATATTCGGTTAAGAATATAAAATCATAGAAATTAATTAAGATAAAGTAGTAATAACACCAATAACATGATATCAAAGCAGTGTAATAAAAACTATACAAAAAAATAAGAAAGAGATATACAAGTACGCGTTCCGATATATTTTCTAATTACAACGAACTACAATGAAACAAAGCAGAATTAAAGCCATCTGAGGGGACCTCCATTTGAAACAACGAGGAAAAATGGGAAAATAAATCTTTAGGAGCAAAAAATGTGAAGCTAACATTAGCACACTAATCCTATTTTACAAGCAGTGTTCTTTGCCTTTTCAAGCAGGGAGTTCGTGCGAAGAGAACGGTTTGTTACGGAAGGCCGTAATTTTCGGCACCGTACAATATGATTATCTTGATTATGTTTGGAGTGAATATTATAATTATTAGCTTTTTGTTATTTCTAGGTTTCAATAAAATATTTACAAAAACTTTTGACCATTATTTAACAACAAATAAATATTGAAATAAAACTATTTTTACGGATTCTATCACGATTAGGTTTTAATTTTTATTCCCGACGTTTCGAAGGCTTTGCAGTCTTCGTTGTCACGGGTCAGACATAATATATATAAATAAATATATATAAGTAAATAGTTTTAATTCAATGTATAACATTCGCGTAAACTTAAGAAATCAGTAAACAAATAAATAAATAATCAATGTCAATTTGGGGCCAATGAATATATTTTAAGTAGTTCAGGCCTCCTTAATTACCAATAATTAAATTATCGAAAAGGGCAATGCCTCCCAACATTCACATTATAGTGAATATCCATCGATATAATAATATACCTAGATGCACAGTTGACGCTCAGAAAGTGGGACAGCCAACGAGTGCTTAAAATGTAAGTAAGCACTTGTTGGCTGACAGTCGGGCGCCGACCGTTCGTCTGTGAAGATGCCTAAATGCTCTGTGAAAGAGTGCAAAAATAACACTCTTACAAAGCGCAAAACACATGGGATTTCATATTTTAAGTAAGTATAATTCCCTTACTTGATTCTTAAAACCTTAATCATGTTAAATTAAGTATTAAACGTGTATAAATAATTAATTTAACAAATTCAGTTAATAAAATATTTTGTCCCTTTTGAAATCATGATTTGGAACAATGAAATTTATGGAGTCGTTTTTTTTTGTAAATATATTATATTTATTTTATATTTATGATTTTTTTTATTAATTTTATTTATTAATTACAGATTTCCATGAAATGAAATAGTAAGAGATAAATGGCGTAAAATTATTTCCGAAGAAAGGAGAGAAAAAATTTTTAAACCCAATTACTCAAGTGTGGTTTGTTCAGACCATTTTGCCGATTCCGATGGATATTATACAGAAAAAGGGATTAGGAAAATTAAAAAAAATGCTGTACCAAAAATAAAGGTGATAAATTGTTATCAGCTACATTGTCCTTAACTAATGTTTACTATTTAATTTAACAATATGTATGCTGTTGGTGTACCTATAAATAAATAAATAAATAAATATTGCCACATTTATTGACTTTATTTTAGATTGTCGTAACTACAAGTTTAAATGAGGCAGGGTGCAGTACAAATGTAATAGTTGAAAAATATTTGATACAGAATTCATCAATAGCAAGCATATACTAGGTACATACTGCCTTGTAAAATGACTATTTAATAATTTGCAGCTAATTCTAATAAATGTTTTCAATCAAAGTGTGTAGATCATAAAAAATTGCCAACATGAACAAAGTTGAACATTCCGCTGTCAAATAATAATTTTAATGGTTCATGCTCGCGATTTTTCATTTTTTAATTTTTCATTTTTATCTTGGATTCTCGGATTGAGATCATTTATTGGAACCGGTCGTTAGGCATAATTACTACAACAGTAATTGTGGCGTCATCATTTATTGGAAACATATTCATTTCCAGGAACCAGCAATTGAACCAATAAATAATGAAGGATCACCAATACCATCAGAATTTTCACGCAACCAAAAATTTAAACTTAAATCTAATTTAGTGCGAAACTTAAAAAGGCAGAACAAAAGATTAAGAAAACGAAATGATAGTCTAAAAGAAATTATTAAGAATCTAAAGAGCAAAGGACGATCTTAGTGTGGGGCCAGGACTATGTATGTGACTGTTGGGTGTTATTTATTTATTTATGAATCACGCTAAGGCAAAACAGTGCTTATTTCATATTCATAACTCATAAGCCTTGTTATCTTCTAAACATTTATACTCTATCTATCTCTTAATGTAAGTAAAATTATTATACAGATATCGCCATTCTCATCTACATTGTACGCCACGTGGTCAAAATTTCTCACAGATAAATACAAGAACTATTCGACTCCATTCAATCTTTGTCCAAGTGACTAGAATGTTTCTTTTAATAATGTCAAATTATTGTCAAATTCAAAAACGATTAGAAATTCAAAAATTTCGAATATAGGAACGTTTGAACATTCAATTTAAAAAGCTACTTTATGCCGCGTCTATAAGGTCATATTTGTGTTAATATAATTAAATTTGTGATGTTTATTTATTTTGTCTGTCGAGGACACTGTTTACAATGATATTTGTATGGAACTGTGCATCTAGGTATATTATTATATCGATGTGAATATCATATATATTTAATTGGACCGCACATAATCAATAAGATTAATAATAATATCAAGCTCAATTACACCTCAGCCATCCACAGGGAGATGAAGGATGGTAGTAAAGGACAAGGAAGTACTAATGATAACATAACATAAGCTCACGCTTCTATCCCTGCAGGGGTACGCAGAGGCGCACTAGCGAACTAGAACACCCACATTTCGCCGAGCTTAGTTCCGTCCCAGATGTGATAGGGGGCGCGCCTATCGGCATATAGGGCACTAATTCCAGACTCCGTCCGGGCTGCTATGGAAAAATCCAATATCACTTTGCCCTATCCGGGGATTGATCCCGAGACCTCAGGACGGTAGTCGTACCGAAATACAAACACGCCACCGAGGCAGTACTAATGATCTTGGTTCAAATAGCTTTTCTAGACTGCACCAGTATTTGCATAGGCTATTTACAGTCACTCCTGAGAGCTCCTCGCTTTGTGCGGTTGCAATAACGTTTAATTACAATAATGGCCTCCACAACGGAAAGTTTTGAATAAGACGACTGTGATTGCGTAGGCAGATGAGTTTGGTAGTAATTCTAAGAAATCTTTAAGAATTATCTAAACGAAGCACTTCTAGTCGAACTTCAATATTTAGTAAGTGTCTAATGCGTGTAGAAACTATTAACTATGAACTTTTTTTCTATACGTAAATAAAATTATTCTAAACACTATTACTTAAATGTTGTAGCAAAGTAAAGAAAAAATTGATCTTTGATACAGAACGAAATGCTTTGTTAAATATAAAAAATAAAAAGAAATCTTATAACAAATGTACTCATTCGCTTATTTTACGAAAAGAAAAAGCGAAAGATTTTATCGTAATTAAAAGATAATAAACAATGGATTCTTATTACTTCGAAATTCCTAGTCAATGAAGCGGCATGAAGTTACTTTCATTAGGAATATTTCATTAGATTTAAATGAAATACAATACAAAGAATTTTCATTTACGTCAAATGAAGTAGAAATTGGAATGATTAATTCCTTCAAAAACTATCTCAAAATCTTTTTTAGTAAATTTTCTAGAAATTTTAATGTGAAAGTAATTTTGTAAGTCTGCCTATCAAACTGTAAGATTTTTTTACTATGTAAATTTTCGACTAAGAAAGAATATAATAGATTTATTTTGTCCCAAAAGGCGTGAAATAAGGGAAAACATCATTCAGGAGCGCCTAACAAAATTGTATGCCCAATTGGAAAGAAAGAAAGAAATGTTTATTGCTACTAGTACCTATGTATAACATGTAACATTAACTAACATAAGATTATACATTAATTTAAACTAAAACTAAATACAAAGAGAAGTGCATGTCCATACCGCCACAATTATACAAATATGCTCGTATAAATGAATTGACCCCAGAAAAATCTTTAACGAAGAAGTAGTCTTATGCAAAAGCTAGTTTATTAAAATAGAATTACAACCCCAAGATGAATATTGGCATGATAATCACGAACCAATGAGAATAAATCAAATACCTACACATTTCATGTTTGATTACCAAATACTGCACACGCGGATTAATGTACGAACGAAAATTCTAAAGCCAACAACGTTAATGAGTAACCCTACTGACCAGAATCCTTTATGTAACGTGATGCTGGATATGTTTTGATTTCGATTATCCGAACGCCATTCGCAGTCGGCTTTGACGTCTGACGGCTGCTGTATCGTACTTCGGAATCACTACAGCATTAAAGTGAATGGAATACGTTGCTTTGTTCAGATTCCATTATTTATTCTTATTTTATAACTAGCTTTTGCCAGCGGCTGTGATACCTTAAAGTTTGTCTTAGGATAAACAGTAGCCCTTGTCACTCTGTAGTGTAGCTATCTGTTAGTGAAAGCATTTATAAAATCGGTCCAGTAGTTTCAGTGATTACCTCCTACATACAAACTTACAAACTTTACCACTTACAATATTACTCTCTCGAGGGGCTTGTGACATGACTTGATGGTTGTTTGGGACGGGTATATGGGGACATCCCTGTATCTGCATCGATCATCCATCAGTCTTGTCGCAAACCCTTCGATTTGTTTCTTAACTCTTCGGATTTGGAGTGTGAAAAACCATAAATAGGCCGGCGTAATTCTGGCGACCACTAATAAACCCATTGTTTTTCAATGGTTACTGTTTTTTTTGGACTGCTCTTCGCTTCCCAACAGGTGCAGTGTAGTCACTTTGCCGTGCCTGACTAAAAAATAGATTTAAAAATTAATATAGAATAAGATAATTTTTTGTATGTAACAATTATTGTTTGTATGAAGGGAGTATCTCACTGAATGGGTTTAAAATATTTTTTATGAATGAGATCGCTATGCCAATCTAATTCAAGCTTTTTTTTAGCCGATGACGGCATAGTGATAGGTTCATCGGTGGTCACTAGAATAATGCCGGTCTATTTATGCTTCTTCACAAGCTACTTTTTATATGGAAAACGACATTTACGAACATTCCGTTGGGTTTTGCAATGTTATTCTTAAGCCGGGTCTCCTGCACTAAAACATTACACAAATTACTTACACAAAACATGCATTTTTATCGATGGTGCATTGTTCTACGAGCAAGTGACAGCTAAAATCGTTGTTATGCGTATATGTTTCTGGTGTTTTGTTTTGGAAAAGCTAGTGCAGGAGATCCGGCTTTAAGTAACTTTTGTCCAACATCTTTGTATTTGTATTTATTTTAAGATAAGACTAAATAGTTTAACATTTATTTTAGTCAAGGACTACTTTATCTTAGTTTTTGCAAACATCAAGGACTAGTATTGAGTTAATTTTGTTCTAGTTTTATTTTAGAGGCAATTAAAGTTTTAACTTACACAAAAGAGAACGAATGCTCTCTTAAAAACATGGCATTGAGGCAAAAAATAGGAAAGTTTATTTAAGAAATGCTCATCTATTTGGGCGCCATTTAATATGTCTAGTATGAACATTCCAAGGAAAAGGTAGTTTGAAAATCAAATCAGTAATATTTTTATTTTTGAAATCACGATGTTTCGGAACTATTTTGGTTCACATACTGATTTCTTAAGTTTACGCGAATATTATACATTGAAATAATAACCTAATCGTGATAGAATCCGTAAAAATAGTTTTATTTCAATATTTTGGTTCATTTTAATCACAGCTCTTTCACAGAAACTAAAAAGTGGACGAAATCAAAAGGCTGCATAAATTGCAATTTCATTCATATCTGGCCTGTGGAAAAACTCGTCTGTTCTAGATAAAAGCAGTTTTAGAACTTCAAATGCTAGATTCATTATTGTAGCTTTATTTTTGAGATTTTTTTTTAAATATGCTAGATTAAAAATGGTTTACGAATATTTTTTGTTACCATGGAATCTTGGAAAGCACCTCTTTTAACCATCATCGAAAAGAAGGAGGATCCCCATTCAGCTGTATGTATTTTTATGTATCTTCACCGATAACGTCGATAGTAATTATTTTCTTGTTTGAAACCGTATCATTAACAGTTGATTCTATTATGCTGGTTATAAAATGGTCCTTCCTATGGACATACTCGGTACAAAGAATGTCATAGGAAATACGTATCTATAACACCATATTTAAAGACTCTAATTGCGTGTTAATCAATATTGAACATCGGTGTACTAGATTTAATGCCGTAATTATTTACCTCAAAGCCCAGAGCAGTGGAATTAGTGAACTGTCTCGTTAATCTTTTGAAATTTGTAACTAAGACATAATTAAGGGCGTGGGAAATTAAACAACAAAGCCTTTTGGAAGCGGCCCGCAAACGACACCTTTATTTTAGACTAAATAGAAAATAGGACCTCCATTACTTAAAGATGAAATTGGCTTCGGTTGAGTAACGACCTTTCTCCGTCAAACTTATTAGTGGCACGATTCTATTTCTGTAGGAGAGTGAGATTGCGTTTCAGATTGGCTTGTAGATTGCTACTTTTTATACTATATAAGAAATGAAAAAGTGAGCTTAGTAGTATATCGACGCTATGCTGTCAGTACATTCTAACTAACATTTTTACCAAAATATTGTTTTTTGCGCCATTGGTAGTCCTAATGGAACATGATGTAAATATTTTCTTATTATTTTTTCTTTTTTAAGCAATATTAAACTATTTTAAAATTAATAAACTTGGATTTTGGGTGCATAAATATCATCTCGAGAACTTTTCTGCCCCATCGGCTATCAGTTCTACGAGCTATGTGCCCTGCCCACTGCCACTTCAACTTGCCGCTTCCAACAGGTCGATCTGGAAATCTTTGGGGGAAGCCTATGTTCAGCAGTGGACCTCCTATGGCTGATGATGATGATGAAATACCATCTATATTTTTTAATATATTTAGATTTTATTGTCTCCTATAAACTTGATCTCAAAGCACTTACGATGTATTGGCGGCTTACGGTCGATATTAACTTGGATTTAGAGGCACTGACGACGGCAAGCTATACCTATTAGCTATCGTGCGCATTTGAAGCTGTGACTCCTGCACTAGTTTTTCTCGAAATATTACACAAAAACACGTACGCAAAATAACGATTTTAGCTGTCTCTTGCTCGTAAAATAATCACAAGTTTAAAATCTTAACTGACCGACTTCCAATTTACCGATCGTGACCAAATGTATATGGGACCACCCTTGAAATAAGCTCTATCGAACACAAAAGGAATTTTGAAAATCGGTCCACATTTGGCGGAGATATCAAGTAACATACATAAAAAATAAATACAGACGAACTGAGAACCT
The DNA here is from genome assembly GCA_036417725.1 of Clanis bilineata. NCBI lineage: Eukaryota > Metazoa > Arthropoda > Insecta > Lepidoptera > Sphingidae > Clanis > Clanis bilineata. Next base: position 5,855,504 of record CM071139.1, on the reverse strand, counting down.
CCGTCTTTTGTGGAACTCGGTCGATAATGGACCATAGACAAAAAGTACTTGTTTTGTGTAATGTTTTAATGAAGGCGACGTGGCTTAGGAGTCGTGCGTGGGTTCCCCACGTATAATGGTAAGCCAGAGGTAACGTTTTAATACGAGAGGCTAGAAGAGCCAACTCCTACGGGGGCTGCTGGTGCATGCATGCGTACCACGTAGCCCCCAGGCACAACGGAGAGAGCGGAACATTGCGGGGCTTTAGTCGGTAGGACGGTTTCGACCGGTGAGTCCGACATACCACTAAGCTCCGGCTTAGAAAGATTCGCAAAATAATTTCCCCGTGTTAAAAAAAGGCGCTTCGTACAATATTCTGTCTGCTACATGCTTAAAAAAGTGTGTTGCGTCGATCACGAATTCGGAAGCGTAGGAAAGAAAAAAAATAGCATGTTAACATGAAAAATGTCGACACAGCATTCGTAGAAACTAGCGTATATGTATTCTAGCTATATGTATTAGTTAGTTTAGAATAATTTATTGATATAATAAGCACGGACGAAAAAAAAGATGGACGGAGCGCCAGAAACATTGAAAGTGAAGCAGGATTTTCGGCACATTCGATTAGTCGCCGTCATTACTGATCAATAGATCGAATGGGCCGAAAACCCTGCTTCACTTTGAATGTTCCTAGCGCTACGTCCATCATTTTTTTACGTCCGTGTTGAGGACCTTCTCCATTTTGAAGTCGTTCAAGAATATAAAAGGAAATTATGCCAGAAAAAACAAAAGCTATTAGATTAAAAATTTACAAATTAATTATTGTCATCCCTAAACTTACCTCTATTATACATAAGTTATTGTTTTTTTCACACTCCGACCATCTTTTTATTACGTCCATGATACTAAGTTTATTAACCTAGCGATAGAGTTTTTGTGTATACAAATCACAAAATGTTAACATTTTTTACTTGTTATTACAAACTCATGTCTATAAAATGTGTAGAAACGTCGTCTGCTAATTTAAAAGTTCCACTAAACCACGCCACCGAACTAATCAGAGAACCGACCGAAACAGCTCTCCTAAAGAGAATAGCTTTAACAGAAAGTTTTAAAACAGCTACTGAGTTTTTCATTTGATGTTCAAACACAAATTCTTACTGATTGGTGTTTGAGTTTTTCAATTCTGTACATCACATACGAATTACTTGATGTGAAATTCATGCCTGAGGCATGTACGAATATTTTTGATCATCGAAATAGATTCGATGAAAGCTTATGCCATTTGCGTGGAATTTTAACAAGAAGTCATCATTACCGCGCAGCAAACTCGATACGAATTCGATTTTTCTGAAGTTATTCCCGCTCGACTGCCTCGGTGGCGTGGTGGTATTTCGGTACGACTACGGTTCTGAGGTCTCGGGTTCGATCCCCGGCTCCGGCAAAGTGATATTGGATTTTTCCATATCAGCCCGGAGTCCGGAATTTGTGCCCGATATGGCGATGGGCTCGCCCCCTATCACATCTGGGACGGAACTAAGCTCGGCGAAATGTGGGTGTTCTAGTTCGCTTGTAGGCCTCTGCCTACCCCTTCGGGGATACAGGCGTGAGCTTATGTTATTCCCGCTCGCGCCTCTGCCCTTTGAGACCGACTTCCAAAAGGAGATTTTTTTATGTATATTACAGATATGAGATATCTCCGCCAAATGTGGACCAATTTTCAAAATTCTTTTTGTGTGTCAAAGCTTATTTCAAGGGTGGTCCCATATAAATTTGATCACGATCGTATTTGAAGTCGGTCTGTTAAGTTTTTAAACTTGTGATTATGTAAAGTCAGATTCACGAGTCAATTTCATTATGTATGGATGTTGCGTTAGATTAACCTGTTGGAAGCGGCATAATAAACATTATATTATCCGCTCGGCCGCCGGTGGCCGAGCCGCCCGTCATAAACTACATAGGTATTTTATCTAATGTTAGTGAGTATCAAACTATGTGACACATTCATATTTTCGAAATCGATTTAGTTTGCTGAAATAAGTTATTTTAATCATAGTACTATACAATGTACATAATTCTTAAATATACTGCGAGAAGTTATAATTAAATTGTGTATCTACCGCTCGAGATGAAATTCATAATTTTCTTATTTGTAGCTTTCTGTAAAGCAATTATTTTCCTTTAATCCAGCGCTTAAATTGAATTCTGAATAAGAGGAAATATATTGTAAATATTTGTCTCTACTTGTCTTCTGCTTTTCCAAATATTTCAGTATCATTTTTATAGCCAAAGAGATTAAATATTACTTAACCATAGAGATAGTCTCTTTATAAACAAAAGCCGGCAACGCATCCATGATTCCCCTGGTATCGTGGATGTTTATGGGCGGCGGTGATCACTTAACATCAGGTGACCCACTTGCTCGTTTGCTCCCACTTCTATATATATAAAAAAAAAACTTTCTATAAAAAAAATGGTGTAAATCGTCAGTAACGCCATCTACCATTTATTATTATCCGAGGGCGCTTATTACAATGTACAACCTGAATGTTCTACGAATGTTCAAGAATCATGTTGGACATTTTTTTTGGCTAAACATTCTTACGCTGGCAGGACTTTACGCGCGTCTTTTTAAGATAAGGCTGAGTGGCTTATGACCACTTGGTTAAAACTTTTGGACCACAAGTTTCGCACTGTTGTCCCGTCTATGTACTGTTAAATATCTTTGCAGGCAGCTAAGGTATAGTTGGTGGTCGCCTGAACATGAGAGGCCTCCAATTCCCAAAAATACAGACGAATTGAGGACCTTCTCCTTCTGATTTCTTAAGTTTACGCGAATGCTATACATAAAATAAAACAATTTTTAAGGATTCTATCATGATTTGGTTTTAATTTTTATATTCCCGACGTTTCGAAGGCTTTGCAATGTTCGTGGTCACGGGTTGGACTCTCCGTCCCTCCGACCTTCTCCTTTTTGGAAGTTGGTCGAAAAATAGTACTCTCGTTTCGAGATGGTCGGGTAATAAAATACTTCAGTCCGGCACGGTCATACAACCCATATACAAGAAACTCCTTACATTATACGATGATAATCACAAGTTTAAAAACTTAACGTACCGACTTCAAAACTTATCCGATCGTGACCAAATTGATATGAGACCACCCTTGGAATAAGCTCTATGAAATACAAAAATAATCTTGAAAATCGGTTCACATTTGGCGGAGATATCAATATAGAAGAAGAGATATAGAGAGATATAGAAGCATAAATAAAAAAAGATACAGACGAATTGAGGACCTTTTTCTTTTTGAATTCGGTCGAAAAATCATAGAATTCAGACAGGATTCAAATTTCGAATTGAAAACGGTCCGTCGCCCGGGGCTATAAATCACGATGGAAGAAGTTTCAAGCATTTCAAAACTTTAAAACTGTGATGGTTCCTTGAAACTGGATGCACTAAAACAAGACAAAGCTTTTAGTTCAACCGATCCTTTAGTTGCTCACGATAATTGCCTGTCAAATGATCTGCAATTAATTAAATGTGTTAAGTATTTCGTTAATCTCAAAAGAATTTACTAAATAAACAGGTACTCTTGACCTCCATAAACCGACGTATGCATAAAGAGGTTGATGAAAGTAGAATGCCAGAATCGGGTGAAGTGGAAATCCATAGTCTCTGCCTCTATCTTTATCTGTCTCTATGCCATAGGGGCGGATATAACATAACATAACATAAGCTCACGCCTGTATCCCCGAAGGGGTAGGCAGAGGCGCATATGATATGGGTGATATTATGAATGTATATAAAATCTGGGGGCCACCACTTGTAATCGACATACATACAAAAGCTCACGACTGTATCCCCGAAGAGGTAAGCAGAAGCGAACTAGAACACCAAACATTCACATTTCGCCGATGTCACGAATTCGAGACTCCGTGTGTTAATCAAGCTGGGCAAATTACACAGTATTTTATTCGTTAAATTACTAAGAATAACTCATCGATAATACGCTTACAAGGAAAAAAGATGTGGGGGAAACACATCCTGAACGAATGAAATGGCCAAGTTCTTAGGGAATAAAACGAGTGCAGTGTAACTATAAGGACTTTTTTGTGTTGTTTTTCACCTTTTAAATAATAAAAATAGAAGGGTACAAAGTTCTATATAAAATAACAAAAAATAATGGTTGACAAGTCATCGCCTCCTTGGTCTAGTGGCAGCATATATGGGCTGTGAACCGGGAGGTCCTGGGTTCGATTCCCAGGTCCGGCAAAGCAAATTTTGTAATTTAATTTGCCCACGATTTGGATCGTACAGAGGGGGTTGGGTCAGGCAGGCAGCCGGTCGTAAGAACTAAGCCAAATCATTTCTGCAACATACTTGAAAAAGTTGCAGCGTCGACTCCACATTAAGGTGGGATAAGGGCATGCAGAAAGAAAGAAAAGAGTTGGCAGAAGTGCAACTACTGTACATACGGATCGCCGATTTTATTGGCTGTAGACGATCCTCGTTGCCCAATTTGGAATTCGAACCCAGAGCTACCAGTCTAGATATATACGCTTCCACTAGACCAAGAACCACTGCTAGACACGTCTATAGTAATTATCAAAAACTGTTTCATAATATATCTAAAGGCTTCTTAAACAAAAATCAGAATTGCGTAGAGTTGTTTTTCCTCGTGATTAATTTTCTTGACAAGCTAAATCGACTCTCTCGGGAACACCTGAGCACGGTTGCTTAAAAGCATTCTTTATGTTTCAAATAAAATAACAGGTTTTTTTGCACGCCACGTAATGGACTAAGCTTGCTGCGTTAATGGAAATTTACAAATGTACAAAGAAAGTGGTAAAGGGAATAATGATAAAAAGAGTGAACAGAAAATGTCTGCCGCCGCCGACTATATTTTATCATTCAATTAGTTAACTGATCTACTTTTCTTTTATTTTTTAGTTCTTTTAGTTTGACTTACGTGATTTGATTTCACGGAGTTTTCTAAAGAATAATATCCAAGCACATACGACACATACATATAAGCTCACGCCTGTATCTCCGAAGGGGTAGGCAGAGGTAAACTAGCGAACTAGAAGACTCACATTTCGCCAAGCTCGGTTCCATCCCAGATGTGATAGGGGGCGAGCCTATCGCCATATCGGGTACAAATTTCAGACTCCGGGCTGATATGGAAAAATGCAATATCACTTTGCCCGACCCGGGGATCGAACCAGAGACCTCAGGACGGCAGTCGTTATGAAATACAACTACGCCACCGAGGCAGCACATAGGAAACCTACAATATTCAATATTATATTTGTGGCAAACTTAGTGTGTACAAATGGGACTAAGAAGTACTTATCTTATTAAACCCCATTTCTCAAATATTAATATTATTCTATTTTTCAACCTGCCCTTATCCTACCTTAATGTGGGGTATGCGCAATACACTTTTTCAAGCAAATTGCCTAAAGGTCTTTTAAATTTTTACGACCGATTGCCTGCCTGACGTGAACCTTCTCTGGGGGATTCAGTCCCGGGAATCGAACCCAGAATCTCCCGATCCACAGCCCATATATTCTGCCACTAGCCAAGGTCGTGACTACTTGTTTGAATTGTTATAAAAAACCTTATTTATAAAATATATTCAACATAATTTAATAAATTTAATTAAAAAATAATAATATTAGCCCTGTAATATTACTGTCCCACTGCTGGGCACGGGCCTCCTCTACTAATGAGAGGGGTTAGGCCTTAGTTTACCACGCTGGCCTAATGCGGGTTGATAGACTTCACATACCTTCGAAATTCCTGTGAAGAAATTCTCGGGTATGCAGGTTTCCTCACGATGTTTTCCTTCACCGTTATAGCAAGCGATATTTCACAATGAAAATACACTTAAAATAGAAAAGTCAGAGGTGTATTCTCCATGTTGGGGTTGTTCTCGAACCTCCGACACTTGTATCGGCAGTCCGTACCATTCCCAACTGAGCTATCGCTGCTTAATAACGTTACACAACCACAAATAAAGATGGCAAATTAAACTAGAAATTAATGGGACCACATTTTTTACTCTAACCCAAGATTAATGCGTTAATAAAATTAATGGAAGAGCAAAGAAAAATAAACGAACTTAACAAAGAGTATGTTTAAGTATACTTACATTTGGGTCTTATGTTTATTCTGCTCTACATCATTTATAAATTTTAGATAAACGACTATTACGTAGGTACATTTATAGAAAATATATCACATTTTTTTAGCTATATGATTGTGCAACATAATTATGTAATGAACTCAGCGTGTAACCCAATCAGTAGCTCAACCATGAGTTTGTTGCACGTATGTACGCGAGCGAGGACGTAAAATATTTGTATGGACAACGTCAGTTCCCCACGTAACCGTTAGAGACGTTCGGGTGTTTGTTTAATACAAATATTTTACGGAGTCGCCAGCGAGCCTATGCGTACCTAGCGAGTAATGTCAAAAAAGCTCATAACCATGAGCTTTTTTGACATTACTCGCTAGGTACGCATAGGTACAGCAACTGTACCTCTGTAATCTGTAATGTTTTTATGAAATACGTAAATAAAAATATTTTATTACTAACAATAATACGAAGAAAAAAAATTAAACAAAATATCGATAAAATAATCCCGCTCGATTTCACATTTTATTTGCAGATATCGTATATCTGTCGGATAATTTGCGGATTCTGAATCTACCACACCATGACTAAGTTTACGCCAGATTACATCGCAGCTAACATTCCGGAACCGTTACCGTTTAACGTGTCTCACTGTTAATAACATAAGTTTTAATAGCTTCCAAACAAACATTAGCTTTGTATGCACTTGGCTATAACTTTGACTACCTTTTCGTTTATCTTATATTTAGTTATATAATAATACCGATTTTCGAAATAGTAATATGAATGAATCTTTTTTCCAAAGACTCCTATGTACCACTAGACAAGCTGTTTAGAAGAAAAACTGTAGCATATAAGGGCTAGTATTTGACGGCTAAGGAAAACAACTTTCTATAGTGCGTTGAGGTCGATTGACGGAACCTTAGTGCGCACATTTTAGTACCGAACAGCCAGTCTAGCAGTATACATGGAAAAGTCTCCGCTTTTTTCGCGTTAAATACTGATTGACATATTGGGCCTTACTTAAAACAGCATTTTTAGTTGAGCAAATGGTTAAGAATAACCTGTCACTTTTTTCCTTGCGTTACATTATTTAAAAATGAAAGGGACAACCTATGATATAAAGACAAGCAGCGCTCAAATATTTTTATAAGTAAGGGGCATTAAGCTCAAAATATTGTTGGTTAAAATAATTTATGTCATAATGTTTTCTTACGGTATTATTACTTGTCGCTTCCTTGGTCTAATGATGGCGTATATGGGCTGAGGACTAGGATGTCATGGGTTCGAATACCACGTCGGTTTTGCTGAAATGATTTTCCCGAGACTGGATCCATCAGATTTGATTCACTTCAAAGAGATTGTTCGTTACATACAAAAACTAAGCATAATCCTTTTGGGTTAAAAAGTGTACGAACTCGTTCTGGAGTAGATAATTCTTCTTGTTTTATTTCAACACCCAAATAAGAATTTACGTCATCTATTAAATTTATGTCTGTAAAGGTAATGTTTTATCAGGAATATTTTCTTTATGGTGCCATTGCAAAAACCCATTTAGAACACGATTTTGCCTAATGAAATTCCGCCTGGATCATAAAGACTACTAAAGGGTTCTCCTATATACAGAGACCAGGTACGTTTAACTTAGTACAAGTTAAAAAATTATGGCGATGTGCGATTTGTATTCTGATTTTTATCTAAACTTAGACGGGACAACAGCGCGGAACTTTTGCTCCAAAAGTTAAGACCTTGTGGTCATAAGTTACTCAGTCGTATTCGAAACATACGCGCGCAGGGTCATGCTTATATATATATATATATATATATATATATACACCCGGTATATATATATATATATATATATATATATATATATATATATATATATATATACCGGGTGTTTCATAAAGTTGGTACCTATAACAATTCCATATAATAATATTGATTAAATAAAAATAGAATAAATTTTTTTTAATCAATAAATCAATCTTTGTGTATGCTAAAAATAATTAATTACCCCATAGGTAGTTTGTAAATGTACTGCAACTGACCCAATGAGCCAGAAAAAAGGTTTTCATCACAAATTCATGGTTCCGTTATTTCAAAACTATGAGCCTTACGAAATTTTAAACTTTACCGCTAGATTGCTAGCCATCCTCCCTTTAAGTGAAGTTATTATGGATACCAACTTTATGAAACACCCTGTATATATATTTTAAGTAAGTTTATATATTTATTTATATATATTTATATCCTTCATAGGGGATTGACGTCAGACAGGCGGCCGGTCGTAAAAACTAAGCCAAATCCTCTCTGCAACAAGCTTGAAAGTGTTTGTTGCGCCGACCCCACATTGAGTAGGAATAAGGACAGGTAAAAAGAGAAATCTAGGTAAGTTTATGTCGTGCTTAGAATTAGAATAATAATATAAAATCCGAATTCTTAATACTTAGACCATCCTCGTTCAACACTTACAAGTGCGCTTTCATTTTCTACCAAATTATAATTATTAAAACTTGAACTAAGGTATTATACTGAAAACTAATTAAAATATTAGCAATTATTCGTAAATTAAAACGTTCCATTAGGTGCCTGGATTTAAACGATTTTAAGTAATAATTAAACGATTTCAAATTAATAAAGCCAGTTGAGATAGTAGTTCTCGCTTAATTTGATATAGACTTTAACGATCAATTATAACAGAGCGATTTTAATTATCATTTAACATTGAAGGGCATTTTTTTAAATTGCTGGATTATTGTAGCAGGTTGATAAAAGTTTTAATATTTCGACGTTTTGACAAATCATTATTTACATCAATGAAGAGTGATCCACATAACATAAGCTCACACCTGTATCCCCGAAGGGTTAGGCAGAGGTGCACTAGCGAACTAGAAGACAGGGGCGAGCCTATCGCAATATCGGGCATAAATTCCATACTGCGGGCTGATATGGAAAAATCCAATATCACTTTGCCCGACCCGGGGATCGAACCCGAGACCTCAGGACAGTAGTCGTACCGAAATACAACCACGCTACCGAGGCAGTCTCTCAAGGAGTAATCTCTGATTTGTAATATTACTTGTTCACTGCTGGGCAAGGAAATTCTTTAGATACTCATAGTTTATTATATAGATATTGTTTCTGAATCAGATCTGATAATAAAAATTTATTTTTATTTTTATTTTTATTCTGTATAAGCTTGGTGCCACCGTTGGGCTGATTAATACTGCGGTCCTGTAATCTCAATTTTTTGTTTTTGTTTTTCAATTCGAAGAATCAGTTAGTTATCTGGGGTCAGGAGTTATGAGTTTTTAGACTAGGCTCTATCTCATGAACGGACGTAAATAAGCTCGACGAAATCTAGGTGTTCTAATACTTCGCTTCCGCCAATAAGCCGAAGCGGAAGGCATAGAGGTAGATATGCCTACCGCTTCGGCTTACCGTATGTTGTGTCTGTATGCTTTATTAGCACTATTAATATAACGTTTAAGATAAATAGTCCGACCCGTGACCACGAAGGCTGCGAAGCGTTCGAAACGTCGGGCATAAAAATTAAAACCAAATCGTGATAGAATCCGTAAAAATTGTTTTATTTCAATGAATAAATAGTTAAATAAATAAATGCCTCACTGCTTTCCAAGTCTTTTGTAACTGAATCCTCATCGCAAGTAACGACGTTGACGATAGTAAAAGTAACAAATTTCCCGTAGACTTTGTTACTCTCCGGAGATTTGTCAATACAACAAAGCAAATTTTCACATTTGTAAGCAAAATGAGTAAACAATGCCAACCTTGGGAAGTTACGTCAGCAATACAGAAAGAACTGGGTTTGATATAAAATTCCATCAACGGGTTATGTTACTTTCCAATAAGTTTGCTAGGGTTTTGGGAAATTTCATAGCACATAAGCTCACGCATGTATCCCCGAAGGGGTAGGCAGAGGCGCACTAGCGACCTAGAACACCCCCATTTCGCCGAGCTTACTTCCGTCCCAGATATGACAGCGGCGAATTTATCGCCACATCGAGCACAAATTCCACACTCCGGGCTGATACTGAAAAATCCAATATTACTTTGCCCGAGCCGGGGTTTGAACCGGAAACTTCAGGACGATAGGCGTACCGCACATGCAAGGTCACCACCAATTTTTTTTATATTTACTGTTATTTAACACGAGGATTATTTCCATTCTATTTTTTATGCTTCGTGGTGATATGACATCTCCACGGCATATGGTCTTCTTTATTTATAGAGGTAGGTTATAAGTTTATAAGGTTATTTTTTAAAGTGAGCATAGTGTTTTTGATTCATTTTCGTTATACATCTGGAAATTCCAATACATTTCCTTTATGATTTTCATCCATAAATCCATCGTCGCCTCCTTGGTCTAGCGGCAGCATGTATGGGCTGTAGACCGGGAAGTACTGGGTTCGATTCCCAGGTCGGGCAAAGTAAATTTTCTAATTTAATTTGCCCGGGATTGGATCCCTCATAGGGGGTTAACGTCAGGCAGGTCGTAAAAACTAAGCCAAATCCCCCTTACAACATGCTTGGAAACGTGTGTTGCGACGACCCCACATTAAGGTGGGATAAGGGCAGGTAGAAAGAGAAAGAAAGATTTTCATCCATAAATGAATTTCCAATCTCTAAACCAACCGAATGTTCAAGAGGTGGACAGCGCGCAAAATAAATATGTAAATACAATATTAAATTCTAATAAATGACTTTCCAGTCCCCTGTGGGTATTGAATAAATGGAAAAACAGCGTCCTGAAACCCATATTTAACAAGTCTCATCTCCATTATTCCCTATTTATTAGTCGTAAAACCGGCATACTCAAATGTAAAGGGAATTTATTGAGAAAATTCAATTGAATTGTCTATAACAATGGGTTAAAATTGATTTTGTAATTAACATTTTTGTTTACAGGTTTTTGGTGCTGGAATTGAATTTAACTTTTCAAACCATGGGAATTACCTGTGAAATTTAGGGAGTGTGGGGCGGAGAATAGTTACGCCTCTGCTTACATCTTCGGGGATGACGGGCGTCAATGTGTGATATGTGTGTATTTCTGTATGTATGTGTGTGTGTTTTATTATGGGCCAAGTTAATGTATTGCTTTTGCTTGGCATTATTCTGGCGCAATGCCCTAAATAAAATTAAATCACAAAATTAACCGTCTCTTTTGCTTCGCCGTAGTCGGCTAAAAAGGTATATTATTAAATGAATAATCCCTTAAAGGGAGTTGACGTCAGGCAGGCAGCCGATCGTAAAAACTAAGTCAAATCCTTTCTGAAACATGCTTAAAAAAGTGTGTTGCGCCGACCCCACATTAAGGTGGGATAAGGGCAGGTAGAAAGAAAGATTTAATGAATACCGTACATTAAATATTACCACAGCTTATACAGCTTACCCAACGTAGCTTCTTCTTCTACATGTTCCTATCCCACTCTACTGTAGGTTCAGCGCAACGCACTTCTCTGGGTATGATACAGATACGGTTCGGCTTTAGTTTTTACCACCCGCGGCTTACCTGACGTCAAAATAGCTTCATAATTACACGGTAGCCACAGCCCCTAATGTATTTAATGGTCTATAATAATTAAATACAAATTAAGTTTTAAACCTCAATTCCTAATTTATATTTTAAAAGCCTTAAACCGACCCCATTTTCAGTAAGTAGGTAACGACTTATTCAAATTTTAAAAGTGTCTTAAGACTGCCAAAAATATACCTTTAAGCCCCTTACAGTACACGAGGCGCAAAACGAGATGTTTTGTTAAACCGTTGAGCCTCACTTCCAATAATCCCCACAAAGGTGTTATTTATAAAGTATTTATAACTCACCTGAGTGGAAACTGATACGGCCGAGCCGCTAGCGGCGCCACCTGGCGGAGAAAAAACGAATTAAATAATTTATTATTGAATATGTGTACATTTTTTTTTTTTTTTTTATCCGGGCACGGCAAAGTGACTACACTGCACCTGATGGTAAGCGTAGTGCAGTCCAAAAAAACTAGCGACCACTGACAAACACTGTTTATCAGTGGTCGTCAGAATCATGCCGGCCTATTTATGCTTCTTCACACTCCGAATCCGAAGAACGAAGAAGCAAATCGAGAGGCTTGCGACAAGACAGACGGACGACCGACGCAGATACAGGGATACCCCCCATACCCGTCTCAACCAACCATCAAGTCATGCCGCAAGCCCCTCGAGAGAACCGGAAGTACACTGGCTGATCCTGGAACGCGAACCACACGCGGAGTGTGGGTCACTATGGCAGGTTTTAGCACCATGTGTACGGTGGTCGCCATCCGGTCGGATACGAATATCCTACCACCAGCTAAATAAATAAAATAAATAAACAAGCTGTTTCATAAAGTTGGTATCAATAATACATACATACATAAGCTCACGCCTGTATACACAAAGGGGTAGGCAGAGGTGCACTAGCGAACTAGAACACCCACATTTCGCCGAGCTTAGTTCAGTCCCAGATGCGATAGGGGGCGAGCCTATCGCCATATCGGGCACAAATTCCAGACTCCGGGCTGATACGGAAAAATCCAATATAACTTTGCCCGACCCGGGGATCGAACTCGAGACCTCAGAACCGTAGTCGTACCGAAATACCACCACGCCGACGAGGCAGTCATCAATAATAACTACACTTAATAATCACAAGTTTAAAAACTGAACAGACCGACTTCAAATCCGATCGTGACCAAATTTATATGGGACCACCTTTGAAAGAAGCTCTATCGAAGACAAAAAGAATTTTTAAGATCGGTCACATTCGGCGGAGATATTGCGTAACATACATAAAAAAATACAGACGAATTGAGGACCTTCTCGTTTTTGGAAGTCGGTCGAAATGAAGATGAATAGCAATCAAATCCTTTTAAGAATATAGGTAGCTAGTACCTACACGCCAAAGACTTACTAGATTTTTTTTTTCTTTTTAGTTTATTGTTCCAGATAAAAGTTTGTTTTCGACCAACTTCCAAAAAGGAGGAGGTCCTCAATTCGTCTGTTATACTTTTTTTTTTTATATATGTAACGCGATATCTTCGGAATTATTTTTGAGCTCGTTAGAGCTTAATGATTTCTTAGGTTTACGTGAATGTTATTCATTGAAATTAAACTATTTTTACGGATTATATCACGATTTGGTTTTAATTTTTATGCCCGACGTTTCGAAAGCTTTGCAGCCTTTGCAGCTTTGCAGTCTGACCCGTGACCACGAAGGCTGCAAAGCTTTCGAAACGTCGGGCATAAAAAAAAAAAAAAAATTAAAACCAAATCGTGATATAATCCGTAAAAATAGTTTAATTTCAATCGATAGAGCTTATTTCAAGGGTGGTCTCATATAAATTTAGTTATGATCGGATTTGAAGTCGGTCCATTAAGTTTTTAAACTTGTGATTATTAAAAATATTTATTTACTTTTAATTTATTTATAGCGCAACAGAAAATTTTATTTATGCTGCCACATTATTTTCATAATCTAAGCCAATATTTATTGAAGCTCAAATTAATTTGTAATTGGTTTTAAATTCATTTTAAACAGAGAATAAAAATTTTCAAAGTCTCATTGGCAGTTCCCTTTGTATGAAGAATATAGAAATTCTGCAAAAGAAATGTTACATAAAAATTGTTTACGGAATAGGACGAATTCTCAGTATCGCTCTATGAAATATTCCGTGATGTTGATTTTATTTTTATAAAAGCCACGTAACGGTCTCTTTCTTGGCCAGTGGGTATTCCTTTTTAAATTAATGTCTTTCAAAATTCATAAAAGATTTCTATCTATAGACTACTTTTTACTTTTTTTTTTTATATTACAGAGACTGGCAAACGAACAGATGGGTCACCTGATGGTAAGTGATCTCCACCGCCCATAGACACCCAAGACACAATAAGAATCATGGGTGCGCTGCCAACATAAAAAGAGGAAATGGAAGGGGAGGGAAAAGGGATTAGGAAAGGGAGGGGGGAAATGGGCCACCGGGAATCTCACTCACCGAACGAAACGCGACAGCAAGCTGCCACTTTACGTCGGTTTTCTCTGAGACAGTGGTATCAAACTGGTCGAGCCGACCCATTCGTGCTGTAGACGTAACTGTCTACAGCGTGGCTCTACCACTCCACTACTTTTTTTTAATATGTCGTCTACTTAGACTCCCGCAGCTTACTCAGACTAAAATTCCGTGAGTGTTGAAATAAAAAATCGTGGAATCATATATCACATTATGCTTCAAAAATGAGTTAAAACAGTAAGTATAAAAAATCTTGAGTGGTAGAGCCACGCTGTAGACCTGGATGACTGGGTCGGCTCGACTGGTTTGATACTATTGTCTCATAGAACCGGCTGCGTGCCTGACATCAACTCCCTTGAGGAGATCCAGTCCCGGGCAAATCAAATCAGAAAAAACGCTTTGCCCGTCCTGGAAATGCAACCTAGGACTCAGTAGGTTCACAGTCCATATATGCTGCCACTAGACCAAGAGCTTACTCCAATGGTGATCCCATATAAATTAGGCCAAGATCTGATGGATTTTAAAGTCGCTATTACTTGTGATTAATAATTATCTGAACACAACAACAAGATTGTAGGCCTTAGGAACTTATAAAAATAGTTTAGCTGTGCAAATGGCTAAGAATAGTCTGTCAGTTTTTTTCTTGTGTCACCTTGTTTGAAAATAAAAGAGACAGACTATTTTTTACAAACATAACATAACATAACACATAACAACATAAGCTCACGCCTGTATCCCCGAAGGGGTAGGCAGAGGCGCACTAGTGAACTAGAACACCCACATTTCGCCGAGCTTAGTTCCGTCCCAGATGTGATAGGGGGCGAGCCTATCGCCATATCGGGCACAAATTCCAGACTCTGGGCTGATATGGAAAAATCCAATATCACTTTGCCCGACCCGGGGATCGAACCCGAGACCTCAGGACGGTAGTCGTACCGAAATACAACCACGCCATCGAGGCAGTCTATTGTTATTACTTTCACTAAGTTTTGACAGCCTAAATACCAGATTGACGGTTTGATATAATTAACCGAACACTTTTATTAGTTAGTCGTTATTCTATTTTATTCCACTATAACTCGTAGTTATGGCTAGGAACTAAGTTTATGCCCTAGAGTCCGGTGCAGGTAAATGGACGTACGCGGCTTTATAGCCTTATGATGTAGTAAAACTTTGAATCCCTATACAATGCTTTGTCTTCAGCTATAAAGACGGTATAAAGGAATACATGTTTGAATAAGATGAATGAGACGAAGATTAAGCTAAGCTATATCATATTGTAGGGACCACGTAAGTCAAAATCGAAGACAGAAAACTACTAGATTGGCAGATCGGTACATCAAATTTTCCGTCAATTGACCGCAACTCACTATAGAGATCTGCACCTTTCCTTAGTCGTCAAACACTCGCTGTAATGTGACAGATTTTTTCTTCTTCATCATCATCATCAGCCATAGGACGTCCACTGCTGAACATAGGCTTTCCCCAAAGATTTCCAGATCTATCTGTTAGAAGCGCCCTGCATCTTATTTTGTTGTTTACTTACAATTCGAATGAATTATCGCGATAGAATCCGTAAAAACTAGTTTCATTTCAATGAATAACATTCGCGTAAACCTAAGAAATCTAGTGAATGTGGTCACTTTGTCTTCAATTCCTTTATCAGACGCACTTTGTACCTGAGTCACGTAGTGGGAATAGAGTTTAGAGAGTTACTGGAGTAGTGCTGGCGTTAAACTAACTGAAACAACTGTATGTAACTGCATTATAAGCTTGCACTATAGAATTGTGTTGCTTTTATGTTGTTATTAAATCTAAGGTTGCGGACACGAACTCAGCGGCGGCGGCGGCGGCGCGGGGAGCAGCACAGCAACGTTTTGCTAGACCGGTTTTCGCGCCGCTCTCAGCGCCGCTGCCTAATTTTATGCATTGAAATGCACCGCACCTCGCGCCGCCGCTCCAAGCCCGCTGAGTTCGTGTCCGCGGCCTACAAGTGATTCATAAAGTTAGTATCAATAATAAGTACACTTAAAAGGGAGTGTTTCGTAGTTTTTGAGTAATGGAAACTTGAATTTGTGACGAAAGCAGTTTTTCTGGCTCATTGAGTCAGCTGTAGTACATTTGCAAACGACCTATAGGGTAATTAATACACAAAGCCGTTCCTGTACTAATTGCGACGATTTAAAGATTGCATTCTGATTTTAAAATCCCCATGCTTAATAATTATTTTAAAAAATTAATTACATTTTTATTTTTTAGCTTACAATTACGCTTTAAATCGTTCTCACTATATATGGATTTGTTATTGGTACCATCTTTATGAAACACTCGGTATAACAGCCAACAGTCACACGCATAGTCCTGACACCATAGTAAGATACGAGTCTTGTGCCGTGGGTATTAGAAAATATGATTAATATCTGTGGGCCACATAAATATTTATCTCGATGCGGGGTTCGAACCCATGGTCACTCGCTTCACAGACGGCCATTCGCCCACTACGCCACGAAGACTATTAAATATCTTTAAAAAACAAAACAACTACGCTCTTGGTGAAGGAGAGGTATTATAACGTTAAAATTAAGGCTGTCTTCTTACAGTACCAATACTTTGTGATTACATTCATTTTATATTCATGAAGTAATCACAAAATAATTTAATCTTATTTCCCCATTTATATGGAAATAGTTTTGAGCAAAATTTTCAGTGAACAATATCATTTAAGGAGTATCCATCCAAAATGTGTAATGTACTACTGAAATTAAACTTTTTTAACATAACATAACATAAGCTCACACCTGTATCCCCGAAGGGGTAGGCAGAGGCGCACTAGCGAACTAGAACACCCACATTTCGCCGAGCTTAGTTGCGTCCCAGATGTGATAGGGGGCGAGCCTATCGCCATATCGGGCACAAATTCCAGACTCCGGGCTGATATGGAAAAATCCAATATCACTTTGCCCGACCCGGGATCGAACCCGAGACCTCAAAACCGTAGACGTACCGAAATACCACGCCACCGAGGCAGTCTTAACTTTTAACTACTTTTAACTTTTTTAACTACGTACCTTACGCGACATGCCATGGTCATGTGATGAAAAATATTTAGGAAATTCCTAGCTATGTATTTATATATTAGGAAAAGTCCTGATTCTTTTTTTGTAGCAGAGACTGGCAAACGAGCTGATGGGTCACCTGATGGAAAGTGATCTCGATAGACACCCACGACACAAAAAGAATCATGATTGCGTTGCCAACGTAAAAGGAGGGAATGGAAAGGGACGGAAAAGGGATTGGGAAAGGGAGGGGCGAAATGGCCCACCGGAAGTTTCACTCACCGAACGAAACGCGACAGCAAACTGCCGCTTTACGTCGGTTTTCTATGAGACAGTGGTATCAAATCGGTCGAGCAGGCCCATTCGTGCTGTAGGCGTTACTGTCTAGAGCGTGGCTCTCCCACTTAAAAAACAATACAAGCAGATAGAAAAAATATTAGGGGATCAAATTGAGATTTCTAAACTTGTATAAATAATAGTTCGCTAGTGCGCCTTTGCCTAACCCTTCAGGGATACAGGCATGAGCTTATGTATGTATGTATGTAAATAGGAAAAGGCCATGCGGACGAAACCGCGAACAAATACTAGTTTTATCATAAATCTTCATACCAGTAGTTTGTTTATTCCAAATAGCCGAAACACTACGACAACGGTCCCACAAATGTCCGGCCTTAAGTGTTCGCCCATTAACTTCCTTTTAGTTTAGGGTAACATATTGAATTTGTTACGGGCAGGAAAATGTTGACACTCAGAAAGCTTCGCTTGAGCGGTTCTATCAGATACAATCATTTATGTTAGTATGATAGAGTTATAAGCTATTGGATTTAGAGATACCTAGTTACTTTATCGAAAGCTAAAATCCAAGTAAATTATAAAGTTAAAGCAACAGCTTTTTACACTCAACAATTTTAGCTATCGCTTTCCCCACGAATCCTTAATGCTAAGTTTTTTTTAAATTTACTGTAGTTATTAGATACTTCGGATAGGCATTATGAAATCGGGGATTAAATTGCATATTGACAGAAAAATATTTATTTCTAGTTGTTTTGGGTTTCCAATTACCGGGTTCCTTGTTATGCGAGAGTTATTTATTATAACCTTTCAGTTTATAATGATAATTAAAATCTGGGAATATTTATCTGCCAGATGGACGATTTTTTTTTTACAAACTCAAATATTATTCCTTCACGATAAAACTTACTTGGTACTTTAAGAAAATACTTAACACTTAATTGGTACTTTTAGAAAACATAGGAAATAAGTTAGTAAGAAGGAAATAACAAAGTATGAAGTAGTTCTAACAGCATAGTATTCGATTTTGAAGAAATATTAAACGCAAAGATTTTTCTTGTGCTAACAAACGTAACTCACATTTCGATGAGTTCATTTCCGTCCCAAATGTGATATTGGGCGAGCCTATCGCCATATCGGGCACAAATTCCAGACACCGATCTGATACGGAATAGAAAAACTTCATAACACCGTGGCGCAGCAGGCGAGTAGCTGGCTGCGAAGCGAGAGGCCGCGGGTTCGATTCCCGCATTGAGACAAATGTTTGTGTGGCCCACAGATATTTGTTTCAAGTCTGGGTGTTGTGAGACCGAAAGTCTCTCATAGTCTCTCATACCCACAATACAGGTTATACCTAGTGTGGGGTCAGTCAGGTCAGTCCTGAGGACTAGGTGTGTGACTGTTGGGTGTATTCATTTAAAAAAAAAATAATAATAATACAATACAACTATGCCACCGAGTCATTATCAGTTGCAACTATATAAAATATATTACCTTCATTAAGAAATGACATCGCATATAAAAAGTTTCAAATAAATGTTTATTAGGAACACAATAGAAGTCGCTGCGGGATCTGACTGCCGGCATTCAGAAAGGATTACCGTCAAAGCTAGAGTTTCCGGGAAATAGAAAGGGATTTGGATAGTATCTACATTTTACTTTAGGATTCGAATTGACTTCTCAACTCAATGTGTTTTATGGGATTTAAACTTTTCGCAACTTTGATTAACTACATGCGAGGAAAGGGTTTTAATGTTCGTGAGCAAACAAGATAATGCTTTTTCAACCGACTTCAAAAAAGGAGGAGGTCCTCAATTCGTCTCTATTTTTATGTATGTTACGCGATAAATGTTGACCGATTTTCAGAATTATTTTTGTATGATAGAGCTTATTCCAAGGATGGTCTCATAAACTTGGTCACGGTCGAATAAGTTTTGAACTCGGTCCGTTAAGTTTTCTCTTTGTTAAATACTGGCACATTTGAACATAACATAACATAAGCTCACGCCCCTATCCCCGAAGGGGTAAGCAGAGTCGCACTAGAACACCCACATTTCGCCGAGCTTAGTTCAGTCCCAGATGTGATAGGGGGCGAGCCTATCGCCATATCGGGCACAAATTCCAGACTCCGGGCTAATATGGAAAAATCCAATATTACTTTGCCCGACCCGGGGATCGAACCCGAGACCTCAGAACCGTAGTCGTACCGAAATACCACCACGCCACCGAGGCACATTTGAACTACATACGATATTGAATAATTACCTAAAACTATTATGTAGTAAAAATGCATAAATATACTAAAATATTGTCATTATTTTTGACCGACTTCCAAAAAGGAGAAGGTTCTCAATTCGTCTATATTTTTTTATGTATTTTACGCAATCCCTCCGCCAAATGTGGACCGATTTTCAAAATTATTTTTGTGTTCGATAGAGCTTATTTCAAGGGTCCTATATAAATTTCCGATCAGATTTGAAGTCGCTCTGTTTTAAACTTGTGATTATTGAAAAATATTTTTCTATATTGAATCTTGGGGGGGGGGGGGGATAATCAACAGTGAACATCCTGTTGCTAATGATGACGGTAACTTCTTATTCATCGGTATTTTATCCCTTCCAAAATATTATTTTCATTTTTTTTCAAATTATATACCGTTTATATTACAATGTTGTTAAGACTCTTGAGTAAAAAATCTAAAACGAAAATTAATCAAATACTCTATAAAATGCTTCAAACGGTATTTACATTAAAACCAACCAAAGGTAAAATATTGTACGTAAATCGATGAACAGTGAAAAGAATCGTTGGAACGTATACACAAAAGAAAACTTGCGTATCGAATATTTTCTTACATGGAATGTAATTTTTTCTACTAAAAATCTTTTACCTCGTTCATGTTTTAAGATAATTTTATGTACCCTTGTGGGAAATTTATCTTCACATATATACATCTATATCATCATCATCATCAGCCATAGAACGTCCACTGCTGAACATAGGCCTCCCCCAAAGATTTCCAGATCGACCTGTTGGAAGCGGCCTGCATTCAGCGACCTTACATATACATACATCTATATACATAAATAAATATGGAGTGTCTGTTTGTAATATCTAAATAACCGTTTTTTACTACATGTATATGAATATATACCTCTATACGGTATATACACCAAAATAACATTTTTTACAATTTTTGTAAAAAATGTTATTTTGGTGTCTGTCTGTCTGTCTGTCTGTCTGTTTGTTCCAGCTAATCTCTGAAACGGCTGGACCGATTTTGACGGGAATTTTAAAGGCAGATAGCTGATGTAATAAGGAGCAACTTAGGCTATGTTTATTTTAGACACAATAAAAAATACAAAAAAAATTAAACAATCGACTGTTAGGCGGAACGAAGTTCGCCGGGTTAGCTAGTTTTAACTATAATGCATAAAATATTCACGTTTACATAGTCTGTAGATGAGTATAACGTATAGTGCATAAAATATAATCGTCTCCTCTAGTGCATCGTATACGGGCTGTGGACTGAGAGGTTCTGGGTTCGATTCCCAGGTCGGGCAAAGCAATTTTTCTTATTTGATTAGTCCGGGACTGGATCCCCTAGATGGGGTTGACGTCAGGCAGGCAGCCGGTCGTAAAAATTAAGCCAAATCCTTTCTGCAACATGCTTGAAAAAGTACATCATGGTGGGACAAGGGCAGGTAACAAGAAAGTCTGTAGATGAGCAATGATTAGTACATATTTATAACAATGAGTTAAATTGTATTTAATATTTGTCAATCCAAAACCTGTAATGTGAAATCAACGCAGCACACTTTTTCAAGCATGTTTCAGAAAAAATCGGCTTTATTTTTACAATCGGCTACCTACTTGTTGTTAATCACCTCTCCAGTCCCAGGTAAATCAAAATCGTATACTTCTCAATCAACAGCTCATTATTTGACGGTCCCTACGTACAAAGCGACATGTCAAAAACTGGTTTTCAGGAGAACGAAATGAAGTTCATTTATAAGTTTAAGAATTATCATACTTGTTATATTGTTCGATTTGTATTTAGATTAGAATTTTTAGAATACAAAATAATTAAAAATATATCTATATAGTTATGAGCGTATGGATAATCTAAAGCCATATATGCAATAAAAAATATGACATTTTGACATGTCGCTTTGTACGTTGGGACCGTCGTATTATATGTGGTCACTAAACCAGAGAAGTGGCCAGCGGTCCTTCACTTCACAGCCGCCTATTCGATCCCTACACCACGGAATCTGTGCTTACTGAAAATCAATTTATGTTTCAATGACCCAATATGAGTGATTTTAAACACCTCCGAAATATACGAACATAAATGTGTTAAATAAATAAAATTATTTTTACGGATTTTATCACGAGTTGAACAGTCTTGAACAGTCACTGAACAGGACTTGAACAGTCCAACCCGTGACCACGAAGACTGCAAAGCCTTCGAAACGTCGGGAATAAAAATTAAAACCAAATCGTGATAAAATCCGTAAAAATAATTTTATTTCAATGAATAGCATTCGCGTAAACTTAAGAATTCAGTATGTGTTAAATAAAGTTGGATATTCTTCAATTTAAAGGTAATTTTTTAAGCATAAAAAAATTTACTGATTTCTTTTGTTTACGCTTTATTTCAATGAAAAAATTTGCCTCTCGATATTCTGGCATAACAAATTCTGGTTGAAGAAGTCAGAACTTTTTTCAATTTGTACATTTTAGTACTAAAATCTTTAGAAATACTTCAAGCGTACGCGCGTTCATACTTGTAGTTCAAACCACTCAGGCGTTAATTTTCTGTTCTTCTTAAACGAGGGTAATGAGATTTTTGCGGTGTCTGACGGGCGTACTGGAAAACTATTTTCTGCCACCCTAGTAATTAAGAACGTTGAGGGCCTCAAAGTAGGTAAGTCTTTCGAGTGCCATTGTCCGCCTCTTGGGTTATAAACCCTGGCCGAGTGTTCCCTGTCATCTAATTTACTGCAATGACTAAGGGTAGAAATAGGGTAAAATTACCCTCTTCGCCACCCCATTTTGTATCTTATTGCACATAACTGAGAGGTAAGAGATTTATGAATCACGTCTTTTTAAATTAAACGAACTTTATGGTAATGAGATATTACTCCATATCAATACACTTCATCATCATCATCAGCCATAGGACGTCCACTGCTGAACATAGGCCTCCCCCAAAGATTTCCAGATCGACCTGTTGGAAGCAGCCTGCATCCAGTGACTTCCTGCGATCTATCAATACACTTAAAGTTATACTCTTACTATTAATTAATTCACGCTGTTATGTTATAATATACTTCACACAAAAAAAATGAAAACAAAAAATGGTAGTTAAGTTACTGTTTGCAGTTTTATTCATGAAAAGTTATGCAAATGACCAATACCTTGAACAAAATAATTATTCAGTGAACAACAAAATACAATCCCAGATTTATCAGTCTTCAGTTGTGATTTCGTTTGTTGTAAGGTTCACCAAATAGCAATATTTTCTCATACTTAAAATATTTGATATAAACTGACTTTCCTTCTAATTCGATTTCATTAATAGCAATGGCTTTAAAGCAAAAAGCTTTTAAATTAATTATACTTTGGAAGATCTAAGAATTATAGTCCAGTAGCCCGAGCACGAAAAACTAATGTAAATGTAAACTCGCTGCGCACTGGTGACATTTGATTAATATTTCATGCAAATTTCATAGACGCGCATCGTGCACGAATACATTTACGGTTGTCAGAAATTTTCCTGCTCGGGCTGCAGTTGTCGTTCTAGGTAATAGGTTTTAAGAAACAATAAATAAAATAAAAATAAATATCTTTATTGATCACGTAGGCATGTAAAAAAGCACTTATGACAAGTCGGCACAAGCAAATTTTGAATTAAGATTAATATAATTTACATTACCTCGCTATAAATTTTAAGACAGGCAGGCAAGTATGGACATAATAACGGTGAGATGGCTAAGATAAGATGGTAAGGAGAGATAGGAATAGAGTGTAAGGGAATGGGTTGTATGGGAATGGCATATGGCAAGAATGATGGCAGGGGATTGACTGGAAATACTGGAAGTAGTTGGGACTGGTGCATGAGGCCCTATCCTAGCTAACTTACCAGCCCTTCTCTAGCTACCTACGGATGACCCGAAGAGGAAAGGCATAAAGAAACTCCGGGCTTATTTTTTTCATCATCAATTGTCACCATTTCTTTTTTTTTATCTTTTGTCTTTTTTCCTTTATCTTATCATTTGATGTACAAATGTCGATACAATTAATAATCATATTTATTTATTCACGCATACTGACGCAATACTTGGTCATTTAAATACTTTTCTTTTTCTTGGCGTTATCCCAGGCTAGTGCCAGGGTCCGCCTTCCTTCTTAAACGCTTCCACTTCGCCCCGTCTTGAGCATCCTCCATAGTAAGACTATTGACTCTCATATCATCCTTCAAAACGTCCAGCCAGCACTTTTTTGGTCGTCCGCTAGGACGCATCCAAGGATGTAAAAAAAATATGTACGGAGCGCTAGGAACATTGAAAGTGAAGCAGGGTTTTCGGCTCATTCGATCAGTCGCTGCCATTACGTGTCGATCGAATGAGCCGAAAACCCTGCCTCACTTTCAATGTTCCTAGCGCCTCCATCCATATTTTTACGTCCATGCGACCAACATACATAAGTATATCTATACCTCAAAAAATCATCATAGATCATTCAGTCATTTGATGGTAAAATTCCACGGCCGCTATCAAAATATTAAACTGCAAGATAAGGAAAAGTAACTGCATACACTATTCAAAGTAAACACCGAAATAATTTAAAACAAAGTTGAAATTTTTTCCACGGCGCATATCGGAATTCGATACGATAGTAAGCAGAGTTAAATTGATTCTGCCTCCACTGCCGACTTGTAATATCCGGTGCGAGAACTCATTTTGTCGATCGCGTCTTTAAACACGTTTGATCGCTCTTCCGCAAATGTTATTGGTGTTTCACGATGGCACTAACAAACCAGGGTGGTTACCACCACCTCTTATAGCAATATTACTATTATCTTATAGTAAGACTATAATAATACTGCTATAAGAGGTGGTGGTAACCCCCCAGGATGGATTAAAATACATTTGTATACGCAATTTTTTATTTGTCATAATATAAGATTTTTTTATAGAAGAGACTGGCAAACGAGCATATGGGTCACCTGGTGGTAAGTGATCTCCACCGCCCATAGACGCCCAAGACACAAAAAGAATCATCGATGCGTTGACAAGGTAAGGACGGAAATAAGGATTGGGAAAGGGAGGGGGGTAAGTGGGCCACCGGAAATCTCACTCACCGAACGAAATACGACAGCGAAGATGCCACTTTACGTCGGTTTTCTGTAAGACAGCTTAGTTCCGTCCCAGATATGATAGGGGGCGAGCCTTTCGCCATACCGGGCACAAATACCAGACTCCGGGCTGATATGGAAAAATCTAATATCACTTTGCCCGACGCGGGGATCGAATCCGAAACCTCAGGACAAAAGTCGTACCGAAATACAACCACATAGAAAGTAAAATAATAGAGTAACCAAAAAACATCATAATAAGGCATTTAAACTTATTAAGCTATCATTAATCGAGCACGTTTCTTCATTACCTAGTCCTTATGCGTAACAGAAACTTAAAGCAAAGTTTTAGCGTTTTGGTTTTTGGGACAAACCACTTGACATCGTAACTCAGGAACATTAATTAATAGGTGACTACCTCGGTGGCGTGGTGGTATTTCGGTACGACTACGGTTCTAAGGTCTCGGGTTCGATCCCCGGATCGGGCAAAGTGATATTGGATTTTTCCATATCAGCCCGGAGTCTGGAATTTGTGCCCGATATGGCGATAGGCTCGCCCCCTATCACATCTGGAACGGAACTAAGCTCGGCGAAATGTGGGTGTTCTAGTTCGCTAGTGCGCCTCTGCCTACCCCTTCGGGGATACAGGCGTGAGGTTATGTGTGTATTAATAGGTAGGTGTAGAGGTATAAGAAAAGATGCAAACAGTCTGTTATAATATAGTATATGATTCTGATGAACGTATAATTAATAACAAATATGTTATTCAGCAATGACGTGCACTAGTATTCAGATTAAAGTAGACAAACCTTTCAAAATTCATTCATTCTTGCATCATCATTATCATATTTATCATCATCATCGCCATGTCAATTTCGCCAAACGGAACGCCGAAATAAGAATAATATGTTTTTGTTTGATTTTTTTAATTAGCAACCAGTCGCATGTCATTAATCTAGGTAGCAACCTACCAGTGTCT
Source organism: Clanis bilineata (assembly GCA_036417725.1). Classification (NCBI taxonomy): domain Eukaryota; kingdom Metazoa; phylum Arthropoda; class Insecta; order Lepidoptera; family Sphingidae; genus Clanis; species Clanis bilineata. Next base: position 5,829,650 of record CM071139.1, on the reverse strand, counting down.
TTTGGCCTATAGCAAGCAACACGCCACTATTTTCTAGCATAATATTTTCGACATGAAACAAAACACGACGTGTTTGCTTAACTTGTTATTCTTACGTTTACATTTCTTCGTTATCCTAGATAACTTAACTGCAAAGATTAATGCTCTTGTGGTGGCACAACCGTGAAGCCAGGTGAGCGCCTTGTTGTGCCTAGCTATTGTTCTCGATCGGCGCACGAGCCGACACAATCGAGCGGCACTCCACCGGCAGTATGACTCGATCTCTGACGGCGAATGCACGCATCATTTTCAATACTAGCTTCACTCTCGAGTCCGTACAATTTAAATGTGTTGAGTTTTATTTCACATAATAACCTCCACACTCTTTACGTCTTCAAGGGACGAGCACTAGATCCTCTCAAATTAGTTGAACCATTTCGTAAGATCAGAAACAGTACATTACGTTTTACAGCTATGTACATCAAAAACAAAGGATCTAACGACTATGTCACTTTTACAGCCATTTTATTTCCACTCGTAAAGGGAAAAAATTTATCACCCTAAACGTTGAAATTTGAGTTTGTAATTACGGTGATGGGTGATGGCCACCTTATCTTTGCCATGAGTCATGGTGGTTAAAAGTTTTTGCATAAATTTGTCAATGATGCGGCTAACTGGTGTCAAGGTGGAATATTTGTGATAGATGTAATATTATATCCGTTGGACGATGCCGTTGGAAGAAAATACTTTTGTTGTTAGATTGGTATTAATAATGGTAATGGTGTGTGTTATGTGTTATGTTGTGGTATTAATAAGTCCATACGGTTCTTAGTAAAACTGCTGTTTCGTTCACCTGTACATACATCATACAAAAGCTCACGCCTGTATCCTCGAAGGGGTAGGCAGAGGCGCACTAGCCAACTAGTACACCCACATTTCGCCCAGCTTAGTTCCGTCCCAGATGTGATAGGGGGCGAGCCTATCGCCATATCGGGTACAAATTCCAGACTCCGGGCTGATATGGCACAATACAATATCACTTTGCCCGACCCGGGGATCGAACCCGAAACCTCAGGACAGTAGTCGTACCGAAATACAACCACGCGACCGAGGCAGTTCACACACACAGCCGTTCACCTGTATTAGATTTAAATGCTTTAAATTAAAATCTAGCTAAAAATGAGATTTTGTGACTAATACAGAATTAACAAGACAATATTTGGTCTTGTCGACTATGTAACATTAAATATCATTGTTTTTATCGATGACACTTCATATGTATCGCGTATTATCTAAGATCATAGATCATAAGCTCTCATATTGATATTTCAGCTTTAAATTGAACAACTACTACAAATTCAATCGAAATCGTTAGATCGCCCCATCGGCTATCAGTTCTACGAGCTATGTGCCCTGTCTACTGCCATTTCAACTTGCTAATCCTCTGGGCTATGTCGGTGACGCTGGATGCAGGCCGCTTCCAACAGGTCGATCTGGAAATCTTTGGGCGAGGCCTATGTTCAGCAGTGGACGTCCTGTGGCTGATGATGATGATGATGATGATGATAGTGGTGTTATCAACATACCTTGTTTTAGTGTATTTTTAAGTAAAGAATATACGAAACAATAGCCTTGAGATAATTCATCCTAGACAACTAAGCCCTAATTAATTATATGTAGCAGTAGCATTAGAGCAGATCTAGTAAACAATATACCAGAGGTAGTGGATACTAACTACCAACTCCTAACAATAGATAGATTAGGTGTTCATATGCGCGCAACGCCCATCAACATTGTGTTACATCGTGCAAACTGCAAACAAAAGGACGAGCCTTAATGAAATTGCGTCCAGGTACGAGTAAATTTGAAATTCACTGGGGGATTAAGCCCAAAATGTTTGTAGGACCTAATCTGATAATTGGATTCTTGATCTAAAAAATACACGTTGAAGTAGCATTGCTAAAAAGAAAAATAATATGACTAACTAAAATTTATCTAAAATCATCTGGGAAATAATATTTTTTTTACAATGTTTATTTTAAATTCAAAAAAGCATTTTCAGCACTGTCTCGATTGTTGTTGACTTCAGTATGACTACCATCCCGAGGTCTCGGGTTCGTTTCCCGGGTCGGGCAAAGTAATACTGGATTTTTCCATATCAGCCCGAAGTCTGGAATTTGTGCCCAATATGGTGATAAGCTCGCTCCTTATCACATCTGGGACGGAACTAAGCTCGGAGAAATGTGAGTGTTCTAGTTCGCGAGTGTACCTCTGCCTACCCTTTCGAGAATACAGGCGTGAACTTATGTTATGAAATTACTCTGGATAAATATTCCAGTTAACTTATCTTTCAAAATTCGGTGGAATAAATGACATGATTGTTTAGAATGATGATTATGATGCTGATTTAAATAATAATTTTGTGACACATAACATTAATATATTATTTGATTCACAATCAAATAACATTAACAAGGTTATCGATTTAGTTCCAGAATTGGTAGTTAATAACGGTGGAGACTGTAATCTAATTTAAAAAAAGTTTGTAGGAACGGAATATGGTCTGAATTTGATGACTGAACCTACATCCAGACAGATCAGGGGGGTTACCATCACCTCTTATAGCAGTATTATTATATTTTTACTTGTCAATATTCCCACACAAAACAAACGAAGAACGATTATAATAATACTGCTATAAGAGGTCGTGGTAACCCTGCAGACCATATAATATTCAGCAAGCTATAGGACGGTTGATGTAAAGATATAGTAATAATTTGACTATTAGTTGTTAGCACTAATTGGAATGGTAATTATCCCAGCTCAGTTATTTCTCATGTACAGTAGAATGTGTAATGGAAATTGCTTATGGTAATTGCTTAATATCTACATTGTGCAAATTGTGCTCAAATTACTGACTTGAAATTCTAACATCTTACTCTACAGAAACTTTATACACATAAGCTCACTCCTGTATCCCCGAAGGGGTAGGTAGAGGCGCACTAGCGAACTAGAACACCCACATTTCGCTGAGCCTAGTTCCGTCCCAGATGTGATAGGGGGCGAGCCTACCGCCATATCGGGCACAAATACCAGACTCCGGGCTGATATGGAAAAATCCAATATCACTTTGCCCGACCCGTGGATCGAACCCGAGACCTCAGAACCGTAGTCGTACCGAAATACCACCACGCCACCGAGGCAGTCAGAAACTTTATATTGGGTAAAATAAAAAATGTGTCTGTTGAATATTTTATCAAATGAAAAAGTATAGAACCAAAATTTATGATAGATATTTTTACAAGGGCTTACAAAAACATTTTAGAGGTAGAAAATGTAGGGACCCTTTACGCCTCAGAAAACACTCTACGGACCTCTATGGATCTACTTTGTTATTTTTTGAATAAATTTTCTAAAGGAAATAATTTCAACAGCCTTAAAGGAAGAAAAAATACAATATATTGTACAAATGTTAAACATATAATATTTGAAAGACTGATGCTAGCGAATTGTATTTCTAAAGTAAAACTCCCAAATTCAATAATTTAGTTTTCTTATTAAGTACTACTGAAAAACACATCACTACATCCCACATATCATTAAGGAATAATAAAAGTAAGTGAGTCTCCGAAAAATATTTTTCCTCAGGGCATACAAAAATGTAAGAAAGAAATTTCCATACTAACATAAGTCATAACAAAAACATCAACACCTGAAGTAGGTAAATAACAGCTCCCCGCTGTTTTCTTGACAGAAACCTACGTCTTTTCACTATGCCCGTGAGCACCTAAATATTCCCTTTGACATCACGTCCTCATAAAACCGTATCATATTTTTCTAAGTAACATTTACGCGAATTTGTCATTTATATACAGAATTTGATGTGTTATATTTGATAAATTTGATTTATCACGAGGTTAAGCTTTAGAAACACTAACATTATACAATGAAAGAACAATCAAACTAACAGTAAGTATTGAAAGAATACAGAATGTGTTGCTTCAATAAAACTAAAACCCATGCAAATAATATTTATAAGCAGAAATGAATGATGTTCTAGCATTTATTTCAAAACACTTATACTTTCTTTAATATAATATAGGATATTTTACTATAGTAAATTCACCAATAACATACCAAAAAGAAGTATCAAATGGATTTGGATGATGATGATAATTTTATTAGACACCTCAATATTTTCCTCCTTACTCACAAATTCTTTTACTTCACCAGATCCTGAGCATTTTGAATGTACGAACATTGGTCGTCATTTCTTTCTCCAAAACATCTAACCAGCGCTTTTCGGGCTGTCTGTGGATACGCATTTCTGGTACAATCTGATCCAGGTACTTGCGATCAACGTACTTATATATAATAATAATAATTCTATTAGCCCTGTTATATTACTGTCCCACTGCTGGGCACGGGCCTCCTCTACTAATGAGAGGGGTTAGGCCTTAGTCTACCACGCTGGTAGACTTCACATATGTACCTTCGAAATTCCTGTGAAGAAATTCTCAGGTATGCAGGTTTCCTCACGATGTTTTCCTTCACCGTTATAGCAAGCGATATTTCACAACGAAAATACACTTAACATAGAAACGTCAGAGGTGTATGCTCCATTTTGGGGTTGGTCTCGGACCTCCGACACTTGTCTCGGCAGTCCGTATATTTCCCAACTGAGCTATCGCTGCTGTACTTATATAGATTCCATAAAATAATTTTATTGAATTCCTCCACAATTCATCATTGCTCCTTTAAAATGTAATTAGCAGAACACTAAATACAGGCATAATCAGAGGATCCGCATTAGATTTAGTCTTACGTAATGAAAGGACTCCATTGTATGGTTATTCATTAGGATTTCCGTCCAAATGGTGCCTAATTGTGGTCAGCATGAACATGAAATGCGTTGCGCAAAATCACATTCAAATTGAACAGCCGAAAATGTTCAAACCCCGATTTAATAATCCAATTTCGGAATTTCCCAAATATAGGCGTAATATTTGGTTTCACGGTGTAATATTTTATCGTATCTTATTTACATAAAAATGTGTTTGAGAAATGGTTTAATTTACTTCAGTAATTTGTGTTTTAATTCTGGATCACCATTATGTTTTTATTGATATTTTATTTTTATTATTTAAATAAATCATGGAGCAATTTGTACAGGTTACCGTATATAGCATTAAACATTTTAGCATCTAAGCAAAGATCATTTTCATTATAATGTTAATAACTTGTTACTTGCAATAAATCACTCATCGGAACAGTTGTTTTTATCATTTACTAAATCGCTCCTTAATTATCAATATATCATAGTAGTGTGCACCGGGTCATCACTAGGCCACGCACATTACATTTATTTTGGTCCTTCGAGCCGGATTTGAACCAGCGACCTATGGAATATAATAGATGAAACCTCACTGGAGCTTAAAAAAAACAGTACTAAAGTACAGCTACAGAGTGGCTCATTGTATCCAACATTGCCATGTTGCAGAGAATTAACATAAAAAAAGATATTTTCCATAAAATCATATTGAATTCTATTCCCATTACGAAACGGTTCGTATCCAGATTTTTTTGTCAATATATGTAGTCTAAATATCTTTAGATAGGGGATCACAAAATATATTGTGTACCATAAATACATATATTGCTATTTATTTTATGTTTATTTTATTTATTTAACTTTTTACACATTATGATGTAAAGGCGGACTTAATTCCAAAGGTATTCTCTACCAGTCAACCCAGGGTGGTGCAGAGATAAATTATAGGTAGGCGTGTAACGGATTGGAAAAAAAAACATTGAGAACAAGGACTAAACCCAATAATATACATAAATAACTTTAATTCTTACATAATAGTTTAAATATATAAATACAATAATACATAGATGATACATACATAAATATAATATATACTATATAAGTATACTATTTCTGTTTATGAAATTATAATAGGAAATTATAATATTTAAGTAACCCTTACATTTACATAGTGCTAATACGTCAAGAACTTATGAATTCATCAATACGCGGTTGACAGACTAATCGATCGGAAGCGCAATATCCGTCTGCATGAGTCCCGCTTGTCGCTATTCGAGTTAAGCCCCGATTTGGTATTCGGTTAATGAAATTCGCTACTAATCTTCGTCATTGCGAAGGTATTTTGATTGCAGATTACAATTTTGCTACAGGTTTTAATTTTGATCTCCGACCCTAAGCTATTCATATATATATGTAGTCATTCTAATTGAGTAAGAGCGTCATGCAGCGTTCTTACTAATGTAGACTTAAACATAAACGTGATTTATCTTACAGCTCACTCCCATCTTTAAATCAAGATTTGCGATAAATAGGAATTTATCGCGGAGATGCAAGTGGCCTTAGAGTTATAAGATGCAGATTATTTAGAGGCATAAGAACTTAAAATGTTTTAGCCTAAAATACAAACATAACAATTGTCGATCGACTTAAAAAAAAAGAGAACATTCGTCTGTATTTTTTATGTATGTTACGCGATATCTCCGCCAAATGTTGACCGATTGTCAAGATTCCTTTTAAGTTCGATAGAGCTTATTCCAAGGGTGCTCCCATATAAATTTGGTCACGATCAAAAGTTTTGAAGTCGGTTCTAAGCTGCATATTTAATTGTGTCATTCCAATTCAGTTAGTATAACACGCAGATTATTTAGGGGCATGGGAGCCAAAACATTTTTATCCTAGAAATACAAACATAACAAAAAAAATGTAAAGGTATAATGTTGGATGTTTCAGCCACAATCTTTGCTATAGGTAATTAATGCTCCTTCAGTGTGTCACGAACCTTAATTAGTAATTATTCAATTTCCTCCCAAAATGAGGCGAATTGATATTTTTATTTATTTTCCTTATGATGCGAATTTGTGCCATATCTGTATCAGGCGTTTCCAATTTCTGGGCGACTGCTCCGCCGTTCACAATTTCATATTTATTAAAGTGTTTTTAATTTACTGCTCCACAGAGTCCAGTAATTATGTGCCACGTCACTTGCAGTATTCTGTAATAAAAAATGTTATATTCAAAGTTGACAGATTCAGTAAATTACATAACATAAGCGCCTGTATCTCCGAAGGGGTAGGCAGAGGCGCACTAGCGAACTAGAACACCCACATTTCGCCGAGCTTAGTTCAGTAATTTAATTTTCATTTTAATGACTGAACATATATTACAGATCAACATACCGATTTATAAGTTTATTGTCTTTGAAGACTTGATCTAAATTAGATACAGGCACGAATTTTCTAATGATCAATTTTAGTATAATACTAAAAGTTTTGTGAATTATATTTATTCACTGTAATGGCCATTGAGTGATTTGACAGATGTGTCGTCACGTAAGTACTTATGGTTAAAACTAATAATAATAATAAATAAATAAATACACCCAACAGTCACACACCTAGCCCCGACCCCACACTAGGTATAACCTGTATCGTGGGTGTCAGAGACTATGAGAGACTTTCGGTCTCACAACACCCAGACTTGAAACAAATATCTGTTGGCCACACAAACATTTCTCAATGTGGGAATCGCACCCGCGGCCTCTCGCTTCACAGCCGGCTACTCGCCCATTGCGCCACGGAGGCTGTCAAAACTTAGTAAAAGTAATAACAATAGACTGCCTCGATGGCGTGGTGGTATTTCGGTACGACTACGGTTCTGAGGTCTCGGGTTCGATCCCCGGGTCAAGCAAAGTGATATAGGATTTTTCCATATCAGCCCGGAGTCTGGAATTTGTGCCTGATATGGCGATAGGCTCGCCCCCTATCACATCTGGGACGGAACTAAGCTCGGCGAAATGTGGGTGTTCTAGTTCGCTGGTGCGCCTCTGCCTACCGCTTCGGGGATACAGGCGTGAGCTTATGTTATGTTATGTTATGTTAATAACAATAGTAAGCCCATGAAACCTTGGAATTAAAGCTGTTGTAAAAGTATTTGGTTTAAACCAATACATTTTAGCAGGTGTTTGCTCTAAAATGTAAACGAATGTGACGTCACTGATGCTGAATAACGAACGCCATTTTTCAGTACAGGCAAAACTGATCAGACCGAGCGTGAAAAAATATTTGTCAACGTTTCACCGCACGCTTTGTACACGTTTTAAACAATGAAAGTGGAACCCGCCCAGCGATGTAATAAATGTTTTTTTTATTATGGGTATTTGATTAATGCCATTTATTTTCATTGTGAAATATCGCTTGCTATAACGGTGAAGGAAAACATCGTGAGGAAACCTGCATACCCGAGAATTTCTTCACAGGAATTTCGAAGGTATGTGAAGTCTACCAACCCGCATTAGGCCAGCGTGGTAGACTAAGGCCTAACCCCTCTCATTAGTAGAGGAGGCCCGTGCCCAGCAGTGGGACAGTAATATTACAGGGCTAATATTATTATTTTTTTTATTATTTATAACAAAACCTATTTGTTTTTACGTTATAAATTTTGGATTTTAAAGTTAATAAAACTTTAAAACTAGCTTTCGAGATCCTAATTTAGTTCATACGTTATTTTTTCCTATAAATAATTATAAAAGACAAAGCTTGGTTAAACTTAATTCTACCATCTATAAAAAAAATCTCAATATATAAAGACTAAAAACATAATACTCCAGTAATTGCCACTTAAGTACAGCAATTAAACTCTAACATAAATCCAGGGCATTCAGGTCAGATCGTTCTTTTATCTAGACACTGTATTTGTAATTGCCCTTATTTTGCTGGATTCCAACAAAGTGATTCCATTAGGGTCTCTCCGGTTCTAATTTGATACAAATTACAAATTTATTCGGAAACTGGTTTAATTTGAATAGAGACTGAATGAATGAATGAACGAAGCGTTTTAATAAAGTCTCACTTTCAATTGATCTTGTGCCACGAAGTTTACTTGGGCTAAAAGGGGTCAAGTGCGGACGAATTGTAGCAAAAAGGTTACGCACTAAATGAGACAAGACGCGGTCTGAGCTTGAAAGGGCTGATGACCGAAATATTTGAAATACAGACAAAAGAATGAAAAGCATTTTTTTTGTAATTAAAAAACATTTCTTTAACGAAGTCTTCGTAATTAATGTTACGTGAAATATATGAGTGAAATAGAAAAATATAAATAAGCTACCATGTGGTTTTAGATTTAACGAAAAGATAGCCTAAAAACAAAAGCCACAAACACTATCGGATATTAAAGCTGAACGGCCAATTCTTGAATGAATTACTCTTATCTTGGCAGTATTTTCGTTAAAGGCCACATAAAGCAATTTCCAAGAAATATCTAGCGTTATTAATATGAAGCTGGGCGTATTTTAGATAACCTCGTTTTGAGTATCCAAGGCAAAAACACCAACTAACAAGAACTTAGATTGGGAAGAAATGATAATCTTTGACGGAGGCCTGTGTTCAGCAGTGGACATCCTATGGCTGATGATGATGATAATCTTAACAGAATAAATTCTGCCTTTTTGATTTATTTATGAATTAGACGTGAAATATTTTTAATGGTCAGCCTTGTTATTAGGAAAGGCAATGTTAAGAAGAGAGAAACAGAAAATAAACTACGCGGTTTCGACACTAATAACATACACCCCTGAATTTTAGAAATTACGTATTTAATTTTATTAAATTTCTAGTTCGCTAGTGCACCTCTGCCTACCTCTTCGAGGATACAGGCGTAAGCTTATGTCATCTTAATTTTAGTAAAACTAGCTTCAATGATGAAGTATCACCAAAGGAATCACCATCTCGTTCATTTATCAGAATTCTGATATAAAATGTTTTATTTTTTGAGTACCTACATCGTTCAGCATCGACATCTGAATTCTAGATATGTAATTGAACGACTCTTTACTAAGTGAACATCTATCAACCTGTAACTACACATAAAACAAAATGGTTCAATAAAATACTTCTTTACCTGGTGGAAACGTGGAAGCAATTGGAATTCCAGATAGTGTACAGAGATTGATGAGTGTGGAACATACAAAAAGCTTTCTGACGATGAGAAATAGTTTTCAGGTGAACTCCGTAAGGTGAGATAATATAAAGAGTAAAGAAAGTAATTTTGGATGACTAACCACGTGAGGATAATGGAAATATTATGTTGGGTAAATACTTTCATGAAGATTTTAATATTGATTAATTATAGGTAAATAAGGTCATATTTTATTAACAAAAATGTGTAACATAATATAGATGTGAAGCAACTGATTACTGAGAGAAACAGTTTAGAACCGATTAAAGTATTTTAGCTGCACAGATAACACTTTTTAATTAAATAAAAAGTGTAATCTGTGCAGCTAAAATATAATATGAAGAAAATGAATATACGGAGAAGCCAGATAAAACATATGAAAAAAAATTAAGTCCAATGGAATTAAAATCGCCGAAAGGTGAATATAGATCCATTATTCGATTTCCAACCTTTAAACGTAATGAAAAAGCCCGAACACTTGAGGGAACCTGAAATCACTTTCGGTACCTTAGTAAAGAAATCAAATGAAGTGGTGTGTACAAAGGATTTAATCTCCATCCCACGTGGCGTTGCTATAAATATTTACGAGATGATAACGTGCGAGATATTGGAAAAGGTTAGGTAGTAACGCCACGGAAAATTAATTCTTTGAATATACGACGCATAAAAAATTATGGAAATTATAATGTAACATGGAATATGAGCCTCTGGGAGGGGAACGATTGGGTTATTGGATCCATTAATTCGATGATAAGCCGCAGAGCAAAAGCCATGTTCATAAAGAAAAAACGCAGTATCAATGTTTGTTTCTTTATTACACCACAGTCTTAATTGGTGTCAAATCATTTTTATCATTATCATCATCATCATCATCATCTGCCTGTACCTGTCCACTGCTGGACATAGGCCTTTCTTAGATAGCGCCAGCCTTTGCGGTCCTCCACCTTCCTCATCCAGCCGATTCCTGCTACGTCCCGCAGGTCATCGGTCATTTCATTATTTATTATTTAATTTCATTCAAATCTTTCTACTAACTCCCTCCCCCCCCCTTATCCCACATCAATGTGGGGTCGGTGCAACAGAGTTTTTCATGCATATCGCCGAAAGGATTTGGCTTATTATTTTGTGACCAGCTCCCTGTCTGATTTCAACCCCCTAAGGAATTGGGTAACTCGGCTGAAGTACTTATCTCACACAAGATCCTCGACAAGGGAGATTCATTTGGAGCGTTGAAATTCGCGCAAACCCAGATGCAGTTTCCAAAAACCTTTCCCTCAACTTGATAGTGAACATAATTATGTTTCTTCTGATTTATGTTATCACTATACCAGAAATCAGAAGAAACATAATGTTTGTGATAAATGGAGATTACTTACCATTGAAGGCCAATTGCAGCTCCGTGATAAATTTCTATTTATTCTAAATCTTGATTTAAAGATCGGAGTCAGCTGTAGGATAAATCAAGATATGGTGTAACTCAAGATTAGTAATAGCACTGCAAGTCGCCCTAAGTGTCCCACTCCTGTGTAGGCTTCAAAAATAAAATTCCCAACCTCATATTCTATATGTCCTCTGCGCCACGGAGGTTAAATTGTCAAATTGTATCGACCAGTCAGAACCAAACCCTGGATTTTATGAAGGCTATAAACCAGTCCTTTTTAATTAAACAGAATTTCATAGCTCACTATTTTATAAACGACATTTCGGAGGACAGTAAATTTTTTCAAGCAGAAAATTGACGAGCTCGTAAAACGACTACTCTTTATTCAAATTCGGGTCATATAGCTGACCGAGAAATGGCCAACAATGTGTGGAACATTGATAATAACCCTTACAGCTTGAACAACAGTGGCTCGAGCAGGAATATTTCTGATAATCATAAATGTATTCGAGCTCGATGCGCGTCTATGAAATGTGTATGAAATATTAACTAAATGTCATCAGTGCGCAGCGAGCTTGAATACATTTACGATTGTTATACATTTTTGTGCTCGGCACGCAGTTACCGTTAGTGAAAGTGGGAAAATTTACTTTTTACTAGTGATAGTCCGTGATAAATAGAGATTTACCGCGGAGCTGCAAGTAGCTGCTTAAGCTTAACAAATTTTAATAATCGAAATAAACATTTAATTAACAAATAATTCATCAATGCAATGTTAAAAACAATTAAATTATTAATGTTTTATCTGTTGTAGTTTATGATTAATCTAGGGGTATTTATTATTCTGCAACAAAAACTCAAACATGTATAACGCAAAAAGTGTGCTTATAAAAAACTATTTTAATATTTCATGAAATGCTTAATTTTAAAAGCTACTCTTAAAATCATTCCGTCAGCACGTAACTTTTACATGTCATAAATTTACACGTGACGATAAAATACGTTGGGCTACGATTGCCTTTTTACTTTTTTAACCCGTATGCTGTTTTTTACGATAGTATAGATCACTCCTAAACGTAGATGTTTTAACAAGTTTTACTACGGTCAATAAAGTTTACAGCCAGTTTATTTGAATAAAAACACACATTGTGTGAGTTTAGTTTGCGAATGTCACTGCATTGTTCACCTACCATAATGGTAAGTCCATCGTCATTTTTACCGACTATTGGTGAACTTAACAAAGTTTTTTTTTAATAAAAATAAAAACACTATTTGACAATTAGTGACAAAATTACACTGAAGAGTAGTAAATAAAAAATATTACTCACGTAATTTTACGGGCTTAGAATTAGTAATAGAATACTTTTATATTTTTTGTCTGTCTGTCTGTATGTTTGTACGTGTATCAAATGAAAACCACCAATGTAATTTTACAGAAGATATGAAATTGTAGACCATATCTTGCAATAGTATTTAGACTTTGATCTATTCAAGTTAGTTCATTATATCAAAAGATATGGATATTTTTGTATCATGTATCACTGTTGAATGTTGTATATATCTAAAGAAAGAAAGAAAGAAAGAAAAAATATTTATTCGGCACAGCATTATGCGACACAATGGTATAAACAAAAACACGATAAAAACACATATAATAATATATCTACTATTTACTAATATTTGCTTTTTATATCGCTTGTACGGATTACTTGTATTCTTACGGATTCTATCGCGATTTGTTTTTAATTTTAGTCCCAATACTAGTTTTATTTTAACGTGTAACATTCGCGCAAACTCAAATAGCTTAAAACGTTGACGCGACCGCTATACATATATCGACGAATCTCTCACACAAAGAAAATGTTTACTCATATTTTGATTATCAGAAACTTATACAAATCATAGACATAGTAGTACAGTAAATCAATGTAACAAGTTTAATTAAAACCATTTTCAGCAATCTTAATGACATTTCGTACATAACTAATTTGGAAGATGGAGACTGTATATCACCCGTATCATCAGAACTAACTGGAACTTGGAGTAAACATTACCTACCCAAAATTGGCTAAACTTTAAGATAACTGAGTAACGTTTATGTTTTCGATTAAACTAATTAAGTTTAAGTGATATTATTTTAATTAAGATTGGTTACGGTTGTTAGATTCCTATTTTTTAGGGTTACGGATAACGATGGATAAGACGGTACACCCAAAGACCGACTATTCAAAAATTGGCAATTGAATTCGAAACGAGCTTGATGCGCGCTTTTGTTATTTGTATAAAATACACTGGTATAGGTACACTACTTGATCAATCGTGTGACTTCTTGATCTAATTTCGATATTGAGTTTTTTATTAATATAAAGTGAATTAATTAAGTTATTAATTATAGAGGTATTTGAACAAATAAACATTTATGCCCATACAATAAAAAAATAAACTCATTGCGATTGGCGCACTTTTTTAAAACCAGGGGATCGAACCCAAGACCTCAGAACGGTAGTCGTACCGCGCACGTAATATAACTACGCCACTGGGGCAGTTATGTATTAAAAATATTTAAAATCGCAATTATTAGGTAAAATAAAAAAATAATTGCCTGCCTCGGTGGCGTGGTGGTATTTCAGTACGACTACGGTTCTGAGGTCTCGGGTTCGATCCCCGGGTCGGGCAAAGTGATATTGGATTTTTCCATATCAGCCCGGAGTCTGGAATTTGTGCCCGATATGGCGATAGGCTCGCCCCCTATCACATCTGGGACGGAACTAAGCTCGGCGAAATGTGGGTGTTCTAGTTCGCTAGTGCGCCTCTGCCTACCCCTTCGGGGATACAGGCGTGAGCTTATGTTATAAAAAAATAAATCGCCACCCAAATATCTGTCCGCAATATCTTTATTTCATTATGAAATTTAAAACTGCCATAAACTTTATGTGATGCGTCAAACTTGATGGCAACTTAAAGCGGGCGCTTCATAACATAACAACGGTTTTAAGAGTACTTCTGATGCTCAAAACAGTATCAATTTATGAAGACTTGTGTGTAAAATGAGTGATCTACCGAAACCGGCAGATATATTATGTCTTTCTTTCTACCTGTCCTTACCCCACCTTAATGTGGGGTGCGCAACACTCTTTTTCAAGCATGTTGCAGAAAGGATTTGGCTAAGTTTTTACGGCTGGCTGCCTGCCTGACGTCAACCCCCTCTTAGGGATCAAATCTCGGGCAAATTAAATGAGAAAATTCGCTTTGCCCGACATGGGAATAGTACCCATGACCTCTAGGTCAACAGTCCATATGTGCTGCCATTAGACTAAGGAGGCGACTATTACGTATTACTCTCAAGTTGGGTCAGATTTTAGATATAATCACTTCAGATATTAAATATGTAGGTATTAAAAATTAACGCTTCGGGTACTGAGTATCGACTGAAGTAAAAACTGAACTGAACATTAAAACTCGACTACAAATTGTGAATCACATGTTTTTTTGGTCTCCTCATGTTGCAACAAAATATGGAACAATAAATAAGTTAAGTGGTCACCAGGATCTTCAGTAAGTCGCTGGTTGCAGGCCGCAAGTCAAAGGGTGAAGAAGTCAAGAAGTGGCAGGGCGATCTGGAAATTTTTGGAGGAGGTCTATGTCCATCAATGGACTTCCTGTGACTGATGATAATAATGATGAAAAGGTTCATTTTGTATTAAGTAACGTCAGTAAAATAATACTACCATCATGCTTTACTATGGGAACAAACACGATTCAAAAAACATAGAAAATTGTCAACGAACTGCAATAAAGCCACCATCTGCGCGAAACGTCGAAGGTTTGTTCATAACAGTACGCAGTAAATATTGATGACTTCATCCCAACTGTTATCTTTGATTACTGGAGTCTGGACTCCAGCAAGCGAATGTTACCAGATCAAAAGTATTCGATTTGAATACATCTGACAAATCCGAGTAGTTGAATAAAATAATAAATAAAATAAAGTTTGCATGTGGTGTCGTTAAATCCTCTGGTCGAGCATAAAAAATCTGGGAACTAAGATCATAATAAAATTTTGCCTACAGTATAAATAGGACATGAAATAGGTGCTTCATGTTGAGTTTCATACCTACTTTAAGTAAAATTTCCAAAGGTCTAAATATTATTCTTCGCGATGATACGCGAGGCTATTGAAATTAAAAAACATCCTAATTTTAATAGAGAAGATGGTTGGAAGCTTGCACAAACCTGGGATCCAATTATACATCTTATTAAATCGGAACCCAAAAGACCAGCTGCCAGAACTCAAGACATCGTGAGCTCGTACTGCGTAGATCGGAATACAAATAATTAACCTTTTTTAATTTTGTATAATTTAAAAATGAAGGTAGATATTGTAACACTAACCTTTTTTTGGACAAATGACACCTCAGTCTGACCCGTGACAACGAAGACTGCAAAGCCTTCGAAAATAAAATTTAAAAACCTAATCGTGATAGAATCCGTAAAAATAGTTTCATTTCAATTTATTTCAAGGAACAAAAAATTCGGAAGGTCTGACAACACTGGTGGAAACTCAATTGGTCCATAAAAAGTCAGCTACATTCGAAACACAGAAGTGGTTTATTGCAGAAATCATAACGTTTTATTAGTGATCATAAAATCTACCATGTTTCCGGTCCGGTCGTATTACTATGATAAATGATTCGAAATGTTGAGGTTCAAAACTAGTGGAGCTTTATGGACATCAAAATATGTGCTTTTTAGATTGGATGCAAGAGTGATAGAATGTTAATTCATATCTATTTAGACAACGTAGGTGTACATACCTCACGTAGTAAACCTTTTATCCACCGACTTTCAAAAAGGAGAAGGTCCTCACCCTCATAATCATCATCATCATCATCATCATCATCATCATCATCATCATCATCAGCCATAATACGTCCACTGCTGAACATAGGCCTCCTCCAAAGATTCTGAAGGTCCTCAATATAATTTTTTTATGTAAAGGTATGTTACGCGATATCTCCGCCAAATGTGGACCGATTTTCAATATTCTTTTTGTATTCGACAGAGCTTATTCTAAGGGTGATCCCATATATATTTGGTTACGATCGGATAAATTTTGAAGTCGGTCCGTTGAGTTTTTATTAAACTTGTGATTATTTAATAACTGTTCACTATGATCTAGTTTAAATCTGGAGCACATTGGTATCACAACTAAATTCAACAAATTAAATCCAATCTTCGATGTCGCAATTAATTGCTCTAATTTCCACGACACCAGCAATTCGAAAAAAGGCGTAAACGTTCATCTCCAAATTGGTTTCAGCTGCAACTGAATATCTGAGTTCATAAACGGGGTGCCAATTGGCAGTGGCGTGCATAGGCATTTCGGTCAGAGTAAACAAAAAACTTAAAAATAGTTTTGCTCAACGCTTACAATACCATCATCAACACAATCGTCCCCGTGTCGATTTTAAATATAAGCTGGGTGCTGCTATTTTGAAAATGGTTTTTGGTCATGATTTTTATTATTTATTTGGCCAAATAGCAAATTGTCAGGGTAGACAGTGTCTCTTTGCCTATATGGAATGCACGCCACTGCCAATTGGTCCAATTGAGCTGACAGTAACGAGGAAAATAAACCTTGAAAATATTGCCGTACGGTTCGGCTGTTTAAAAATACGTGTTTTTTCTAACGACTTCCGTGCCATTGGATATTCTTTTTGGAGGCAAATTATCGGGTTTATTTATTGCTTCTTTTTTGTAAACTGTAAATAGGATTGTGGGTCAAAATAAATTAGACTGTTCAATAGATCTTGAATTAATGTCGTCAAATCGAATCGAATCGAATGGACAATTTCCATTATTCGATAGTTCGATCATAAATCTATCTCTACAGAAATCTGAGTAATTCCGACTCTTCTTATAAAAGACACTTTTTCAATCAGATTACAACAGAAAGATTCGGTATGAATATATTAGGCAGCCGATCGTAAAAACCAATTAGCGAGAATTGTCTCGCTGGGGGATTCAGTCTTGGGCAAATCGTCTCAGAAAAACACCTTTGCCCAAACTGGGATTTGAACCTGAAGCCTTCCGATCCACAGCCTATTTACGCTAACGCTGCTTCTGCCACATACCTGAGTACTTCGGAGTATCACATAAAAATGTTAACAGTTTATTAAACAGTTAAAATAACAGTAGGTTATTCTGAGCCTCTTTTTCCAATCATGTTGACTAGTCTCCGCACTTGAAAATCATACATACATACATACATAATCTTACGCCTGTATCCCCGAAGGGGTAGGCAGAGGTGCACTAGCGTACTAGAACACCCAAATTTTGCCGAGCTTAGTTCCGTCCCAGATGTGATAGGGGGCGAGCCTATCGCCATATCGGGCACAAATTCCAGACTCCAGGCTGATATGGAAAAATCCAATATTACTTTGCCCGACCCGGGGATCGAACCCGAGACCTCAGGACGGTAGTAGTCGAAATACCACCACGCCACCGAGGCACTACTATCTAAAATCATAAAGACTCCATATAGCAACCATGATTTCCAAGTACATATTTCGCAACATTAATCCATATTCCTTCACAACCTCAAGTAGCCACTGAAGCTTAAAGAATATTGAAGCTAAAAGTTTCCGTGAAGCATATTATAACCACAGGAGACTAATTTTGAAACATGCGCTGGAATGAGATTGTGTAGTGGTGCAACACTTAATTTTAGAGATGAAAATGGAATTCGAGTAACAAATTCTGTACGAAATTAAGATGGATCGAGTAAATTTTCTTGCTTTTGCATTTAGAAGACTTGACCTATTTGTCTTGTAGAATTTACCGATTTATTCTAGATCTACTACTATATCAGAGCTATTACAGATTTCCATGAATAGCTGATAATGGACACATAACATAACATAAGCTCACGCCTGTATCCCCGAAGGGGTAGGTAGAGGCGCACTAGCGAACTAGAACACCCACATTTCGCCGAGTTTAGTTGCGTCCCAGATGTGATAGGGGGCGAGCCTATCGCCATATCCGGCACAAATTCCAGACTACGGGCCGATATGGAAAAATCCAATATCACTTTGCCCGACCCGGGGATCAAACCCGAGATCTCAGAACCGTAGTCGTACCGAAATACCACCACGCCACCGAGGCAGTCTCACTGTTAATGGATGAGCAACAAAATAGGAAACACGCAAACAAAAAATATAATCACAAGTTTAAAAACTTAACGGACCGACTTCAAATCGTCGTGACCAAATATATATGGAACCACCCTTGAAATAAGCTCTATCGGACACAATAAGAATTTTAAAAATCGGTCCACATTCGGCGGAGATATCGCGTAACATACATAAAAAAAACACAGACGAATTGAGGACCTCCTCCTTTTTGGAAGTCGGTCGAAACAATATGCTGCACGGTATGATACGGTGTTTTAACTCAGAAATTACTAACACGGAATTAATAGATATAATAGCCAATAATATTAATAATACATAATCATTATTTTTAAACTATTTGGTGTTGGATGTAGTAAAATGAGCTTAACCCGTTAAAGGCGGCACATATATATATATATATTATGTTACATTCGCGTCTCGGCCACCGGAGACCGAGCCGCCCGTCACTATTTAAACCGAGACCAAGATCGCCTCGGTGGCTGAAAATTTATTTTCATCTTTTTAGTGCGTTGTGTCCTTGTTGTGTCGTGTGATTGTCACAGGCAACTTTGTTTTTTTTTTCACAGGCACCAGGGTTTTGTTTCCTTCCTCTTTGGAGTGTGAAAACGTATTTATATAAGTCGGCATGATTTTGGTTTTTATTATGGTAGAGCCACGCTGTTATTGTGGTAGACCCACGCTGTAGACAGTAACGTCTTCAGCACGAATGGGCCGGCTCTACCGGTTTGATACCACTGTCTCACAGAAAACCGACGTAAAGTAGCAGCTTGCTGTCGCGTTTCGTTCGGTGAGTGAGATTTTCGGTGGCCCATTTTCCCCTTCCTTTCCCAATCCCTTTTTCCCTCCCCTTCCATTTCCTCCTTTTAGGTTGGCAACGCACCCATGATTCTTTTTGTGTCTTGAGTGTCTATGGGTGTTGGAGGTCACTTACCATCAGGTGACCCATCTGCTCGTTTGCCAGCCTCTGCTATAAAAAAAGTAATTAGAAGCAGGTAGAGAAGTGCCATTATCTAACTATACACTTTGAGTTATAACTAGTGCTAAACTATTTTGTGACGGAGCCGAAACTATTCCAACAACGAGGGCACAGGCCGGCCTTCTATGACCTCAAAGTGTTTTGAACATGAAATTCCGAAACTCCACAAATCGATAAGTTCAATAAAATATAGCTGAAACGCTTCACATAATTTGCTCACTTCAAGTTGTATGAGTCGTAAATAGTTGAAGTTTATTTGCTAAGCTTGGAAATGGCTCGAATTCGGTTGTTGGTATTTTCAGTCAATGCATTTCACACCCAACTTTAGTCGCCTCCTTGGTCTAGTGGCAGCATGTATGGGCTGTGGACCGCGAGGTCGTGGGTTCGATTCCCAGGTCGGGCAAAGGAAATTTTATAATTTAATTTGCTCGGGACTGGACCCCTCAGAGGGGGTTGACGTCAGGCAGGCAGCCGGTCGTAAAAACTTAGCCAAATCATTTCTGCAACATGCTTGAAAAAGTGTATTGCGCCGACCCCACATTAAAGTGGGATAAGGGCAGGTAGAAAGAAAGAAGCATTTCACACCCAACTTTACACTGCCATATAATTTATTATTACAATATTGCTTTCGTATCGTATTTGTATGCTTCGAGATATTAACATTACAATTTATTGTTTGAACAACACATAAGCTCACGCCTGTATCCCCGGGGTAGGGTAGGGGTAGCAGACGTGCTTGGCGATTTGGATTTGGTTTAATTTTTACGGCATGCCTGCCTGACGTCAACCCCCTCTTGGAGAGTCAGTCCCAACCCGGCTAGCATGTGTGTCACGATCTTCTTCTACCTGCCCTTATTCCACCTTAATGTGGGGTCGGTGCAACACATTTTTTCAAGCATGTAGGATAGGATAGGATTAATAAGATTTGGCTTCATTTTTACGACCGGCCGCCTGCCTGACGTCAACCCCCTATAAGGGATCCAGTCCCGGGCAAATTAAATTAGAAAATTTGCTTTACCCGACCTGGGAATCGAACCCAGGACCTCCCGGTCCATAGCACAGCATGTGTGTCACGATATATCTCGATAATCTACTGTCGAGATGTTGTCTAAAATATTGTATGAAAATAAACGAGGACGCATGTTAGTGTCCGTAGACAAATAGAGAAAACCGGTTATAACACGATAAAAAGCGTAGACAACATTTTCTCGTGGCACGCATGCTAGGCGGGTAAATTAAATTAGAAAAACGCTTTATCCGACCTGGGAATCGAACCCAAGACCTCCGGGTCCACAGGCCATATATGCTGGCACTACTGGACCAAAGAGGCGCTGATAAGGAGAATTTTCCAAATATGTGTGCGGTTAATATCCGACGAAAGTTATTGCTAGATGTTGATGTGTTTTTTAATATAATTTGCGTAATATTTTTCAAATAAATTAATTATTGTATAACTTTAAATATAATTTGTAATTCGTCTATTGTTTATGCGTAACAAATGTCAATTGTCGATGGCATGTCGGCCATCTTACGGCTTCTAAATTCGGTAACCGTCGCGAGCGCACTGTTATATACAAGTCTAGTATATAATAGTGCCTATCCCTTTAAACCCCTAATACCTGTCAGCAGTTTCTGATAGTACATTAGTTTAGCATCCCCGCGGGATAGTCAGTTCGTGTTAGACACTCACGCGTGACACTAGCCTCATTAAGAGTCCGAAATTATAGTTTCAGTGAATAAATATATTTTTTTTTAAAAAGGACTTTGAATAAATCCTTATAACAATTTGGTGGCAGCGGTGGGATACCGACGGTTAAGGTATCCTTGGGACGTCTCCATCCGGGCTCGCTGTTCAAAAGTGAAGTGTATGGTTCAGTGATTTGTGAGTTGTGAGTGTCAAAAGTGCAAAACACGTTCTCATCTACATCCTGTCAAAAGAAATCCGGCGCATTATCCTGTCGAAGTTCATAAAAAAAAAAAAAAGAAAAACCTAAAATAAAAGGGATCCTGAAAACCATAACGTGTATAAGAAGAAACCTATTATCCTTTGATGTTAATCTGAAAAAGAAAATCTAACAAAAATAATACTTACCTGGTCTGGAGTTCGCGATCCGGTCACTTGTTCCTGTTCCTGAAATGTTCCTGCTCATTTTCTGCGGCATCCTGTAAGTGAAGCAAAATTTATAGAAACTTTTCCAGTGAATCACGTAGACTGTTAATTAATTACTCTAATACGTTAATAATTAATACCTGAAAATAAAATATAATATTATTGATATTAAATTACATCTGCCGTATAAAGTTCTCACGGGCCAATTCTTAGAATTACTTCGTCGTTATCTAGACTTATAGTTGTAAACAACGAGGCTGTCTATTACACCGTATCACGATATCATATAATTTCATTCTTTAAGAAATACATTTTTTCTTTTGGTTTTGATATAAAATGGCTCAAACTAAAGAGGCACAAGCACAACTCGACGAACAAATTGTTCAAATAGGAACCCTATTTAAATTTATTAAAGCTTTTGATGGTACCCGAGAAAAATTAAACGCATTCTTAACCAACTGCGACAATGCCATGGACTTAGCCATAGATAGTCAAAAACCCATTTTATTTAAATTTATTATATCTCAACTCGGAGGAAAAGCAGAGACAGCATGTTCTATAAAAGATTTTGATTCCTGGGAACAATTAAAGACGTTCCTAAAAACCCAGTTTGGTGAACGGAAGCATTACGCTCACTTATTAACTGACCTGCAGGAGTGCCGGCAACTCAATAATGAACCCGTAAATCAATTTGTGTTACGTGTCGAAACCTGTTTATCGAAGTTATTAACCGAAGTGACCCTATCCAATAGAAAGAAATCCGAATTGGCCGGTCGACTAGTAACTATGGAGGATTTGGCTCTTAACTCATTTTTACTTGGCTTAAGACCCGAAATCTCTAATTTAGTCCGATGCAAGAACCCATCTAATCTAAACGAAGCTATTAATTTAGCTATATCTGAGGAGAAAATCCTTGTTCTGTTTAATAAACGGAATTCACATAACTCAACCGTGCATCGTCCAAGCTTCAAACCTCAGTACCATCCCTCTACGTCTAACGCGAACTCAAACTTCCAAATGTTAAGACAGTTTGATCATAAAAGTCAAATCCCTTTTTGTCGTTATTGCAAAATCCATGGTCATACCATTGAGGTCTGCAGGAAACGTGAATTTAACAACAACCGATTCAAAGGTCCACAAACATTCCAGAATACAAGACAAGGGAACACTAAACCCGTTCACGTTAATTGTGTAGTCAATGATGATGTAGTTTATGACCTTCAAAACCAACCACCCAGTAACGTTACTGAATTCCAACAATACAATGATGAAGTTAATTTAAACGAATAAAGGGCTCATGGAAGTGCCTCGTGAGACCCAAAACACAACCCTTACCACAAGTCATAATTAATAATGGCACTCCTTCTATTTCCAAAGACCACAAGGGTAACCAGCCCCAAACAAGTGTCCAATGTTCTATTTCCGAGGACCACAAGGGTAACCAGCCCCAAGCAAGTGTCCAATGTTCTATTTCCAAGGACCACAAGGGTAACCAGCCCCAAGCAAGTGTCCAGTGTTCTATTTCCAAGGACCACAAGGGTAACCAGCCCCAAGCAAGTGTCCAATATTCTATTTCCAAGGACCACAAGGGTAACCAGCCCCAAGCAAGTGTTCAATGTTCTATTTCCAAGGACCACAAGGGTAGCCAGCCCCAAATAAGCGTCCAAAGTTGTTCAAAACCATGTAAAGTTTCAAAAGAAACTTTAGATTCTTCTTATGTCCCTGAAAATATAGATGAAAATAAAATATACGAAGTATCATGCAATCCTAATAAAATATCCTTACCTCATGTGCTCGTCCAAACATCTGTATCTGAAAAACCACTTACCTTGCTCGTCGATACTGGATCATCCGTATGTCTCCTCAAGAAGTCATCAGTCCAAACAGACTCCGATCTGAAAATTAAAAATGACATAATTAAATTAAAAGGTATAGATAATCGTGAAGATGCTGTACCTACTCTTGGGAATTTTAATATGAATCTTATATTTGGTAAAGAGTCGATCTCTTTTACATTTCATTTAGTAGAACAAATAGACTTACCTTATGATGGTATAATAGGAAATGATTTACTTACCCTTTACCAATGTTCTGTTGACTATAATCGAAAAATCCTTAACTTAGATAAAAATAAAATCAAGCTCAATTTTACAGATCCTATTTATAAAATTCCGCCCCGTTCAGAAATTACAGTGGAGTGTTCAGTCGTTAATCCCGAATTACAAGAAGGTCTTATACTTGACCAGCATGTAAGTGAAACATTATTTGTCGCAAATTGCCTAGTAAAGGTAAAAACCAACAATCGAGTAAATCTTACAGTTCTTAATACCTCCGAAAAACCTGTTTCATTAAATTCAAACCTTCAACTTACTCTACACCCTGTTGATTTTGAACTCTGTCAGCCGTATAATACAAACCAATCATGTTTAAATAGAACAAATGATGTTCTCGAACTCCTACGCGTCTCACATTTAAACTCCGAAGAATGTGAAGCATTATATGACGTATGTTCCAAATATTCAGATATATTTCACTTACCAAATGACGTACTTACTTCCACTGATACCATCCAACACGAGATCCGCACCTCTTCTGAACAGCCCATTAATGTAAAATCCTACCGGTTTCCTGAAATACACAAACAAGAAGTAAATTCTCAAATCCAAAAAATGCTCGATCAAAGAATTATTCAGCCTTCTTTATCTCCCTGGTCTTCTCCAATATGGATTGTTCCAAAAAAGATAGACGCTTCTGGTCAAAAGAAATGGCGCATTGTAATAGATTATAGAAAATTAAATGACATTACCATCGGTGAAACTTATCCTATACCGAACATTGTCGAAATACTTGATCAATTAGGCGACTCCAGATATTTTTCAACCCTAGATCTTGCATCAGGATTTCATCAGATTAAAATGGCCACAAAAGATGCATGTAAAACCGCATTTAGCGTCCCTCAAGGACATTATGAATTTACCAGAATGCCATTTGGCCTGAAAAATGCCCCGTCGACCTTCCAACGCCTGATGAACAATGTCCTTACGGGTCTTCAAGGTGAGAGGTGCTTTGTCTATTTGGATGATATTGTTATTTATTCTCGGGATTTACCTTCCCATATACAAAATCTGACCAAAGTCTTTCAAAAACTACGTTCATTCAATTTAAAACTTCAGCCAGACAAATGCGAGTTCCTGCGAAAGGAAGTAGGCTATCTTGGACACGTCATTACTGAAAATGGATTAAAACCTGACCCAAATAAAATAAAATCTGTCCAGGAATTCCCTATTCCAAAATGTCCCAAAGACATCAAATCTTTTTTGGGTCTCATATCCTACTATAGACGTTTTATTCCAGAATTTTCTAAATTGTCTAAACCCCTTACATCTCTTCTAAAAAAGGATACTTCCTTTATTTGGACAAATGAACAACAGTTGGCTTTCGAAATGCTGAAGGATAAACTCGTCTCTGCTCCCGTGCTTATATACCCAGATTTCACAAAACCCTTCAACCTTACATGTGATGCATCCAATTATGCCATATCTGCCATCCTCTCTCAAGGTCCTATCGGAAAAGACCATCCTATAGCTTTTGCATCTAGAACCCTAAACAAATGCGAGACTAATTATAGTACAACGGAAAAAGAGCTGTTGTCTATAGTGTGGGGTTGTAAAACCTTCAGACCCTATCTGTTTGGTCGTAAATTCGTCATCGTAACTGACCACCGACCTTTAAAATGGCTCTTTAATCACACTGACCCAAGTAGCAAGCTACAACGTTGGCGTCTTCAGTTACAAGAATTTGAATATGAAATTATATACCGTAAAGGTAAGTTAAATTCAGCAGCCGATGCTCTTTCCTGATACCCTGTTAATCCTGTTAACCCGGTACAAGACGATAACATTAATACTGAATTGATAGATCTTAGTCCTTACATCGACTCTAGTCCCTTTAGCCAGCTAAACGATTTTAGCCCTATGGAGTCTCCAGGTGAGGATAATTTTCAAGACCCTTTCTCTCCCATTGACGGTTCCCTAGTAGTTCCAACTTCAAATAATGACGATAATCCTTTACCTTCAACAAATAGGCCTTCAAATATTGCAAGTCCGGAAGATCGTTTAAATCCCGAAACACAAGATGAACCACAACCTTCTACGAGTAGTCAAACTCCAAATTTGCAATATCCAAGTCCTAAAATTGTTGTTCCAAATCCAAACTTACCGGATCCAGAAGTCACTTATTCGAAGTTCCTTAAAATTCCCTCTGACACACCGTATAACACAGTTATCAGAGAACATAATGACAGCTTACTGAAGACTCAGAACAAAACTATAGTAGTTCCTACGTCCATTGATCTCGATGAGTCTATTCCCTACGTCCAAGAAATTTTGTCTAATTCAAAGGAATCCGAATCATTTATCAATTCAGAATCAACCTTACATTCATATAAATCTCTGTCAAATAATGGTAAACTTTATTACTTTTTGTTTCCTAAAGTACACCACTTTGACACATGTACTTACAGTGATATATTCGAATCTCTCAAAAATCTCAGAAACCATTTCATATCACAGAATAACACTATAGATAAAATAAGCATAACAGACTTTAAAAACCCATTTGACAAACATATATATATAAAGATTTACAATATGTTGAGCTATCTATTTCACAATACTAATATTGAAATTAATATTTATTGTAACAAAATATATTACCCAAGTCCTTCTGAAGTTCAGAAAATCCTTCGTGAAAATCATGATATTCCCATTGCCGGACACCTTGGTGCCACTAGAATGTATAACAGAATCCGTGAGCAATATTATTGGAAAAATATGCGGAGCGAAATAGAAAACTATGTCAATAACTGTGCTTCTTGTCAAACTAATAAAGCCCTTAGGAAAATTAATAGGGCCCCAATGCAGATCACTAGCACCTCTACTTCTCCTTTTGAAAGACTCTCTCTTGATATTGTAGGTCCACTTCCTGAATCTGGAACAGCAAAATTAAAATATATTCTTACTCTCCAAGATGACTTGACCAAATACTCAGTGGCATATCCCATTCGCAGTACTACTGCCGAAGAAACCAGTGATTGCTTGATCCATTTCATTTCCCTATTTGGTATTCCTAAAACTATCCTCACGGATCAAGGCACAAATTTTACAGCTGAAATGTTTAAAGAAACCTGTAAATTCTTAAAAATAAAACAGTTATGGTCATCTCCCTATCATCCCCAAACGCAAGGCGCTTTAGAGCGAAGTCACTCTACATTAAAAGAATATCTGAAATCATATATATCCGAAAATCAAGATGACTGGCCGAAATATGTATACACCGCCATGTTATCATATAATACGGCAATCCATTGCACTACTAATTATACTCCCTACGAGTTAGTTTTTGGTCACAAACCCGTCCTTCCTAACTCATTATATGAACCTGCTTCAAATGCCACTTACCCAGACTATATTAGAATGTTGCAGCATCGCCTTAAACATACACGTGATAAAGCCATTGACCATATAAACAAGTCCAAAGAATCCTCTAAAACATATTACGACACCCGCACTCGTCCCATAAACTATCACGCTGGTGATTATGTTTATTTAAAGAATCATCTCCGTCTGCGTAAAGCATTATCGCCAATTTGGAAAGGGCCATACAAGGTTATAAAAATAAATGGCAGAAATAGCTTAACTCTGTTGATTAACAGGCGACACGTGATACATCATTTTGATGAAATTAAGCTGGCTCGTCGTCGTGATTCTTAGTTAAGTCCTAAAATTAATGAATTATTTTTATAGAGTACCTATAAGTTAGCCATAACTAATTCGATTTTTATATATTCATTATTTCCTTACAGTTCCCTATCTTCCGCACGGGAAACGTTCATTGAAACATCGGTCAATACTTCCGGTATATACTTTGACCCTGTCGGATCACTTAAAAGAACAGATGGATATCTAAGTGTCGTTATTCCTATAGACATCTCATATATAGGTCCTCAAATAAAAAACTTGAACGGTGTGATAGGCACCTCTAAATATCTATGCAAGCAAAGTGCTCTCTACTCGGATATCGAATGTCTCAACATACATCAACCGCTTACAACAAGATATAATGACATCATTAGGGACTTTGAATCGATATCACACTTAACTGAATCTAGATCTAAAAGATCGGCATGGTTTGGCGGAGTTGGCACAGTTTTTAAACATTTATTTGGTAACATGGACGAAAATGACGCAATCCGATATAGTAACGCTATACATATTATAGAAAATGACCAAAGTAAATTGTCTCAATTGGTTAAAGAAAATATCCTTGTCACGACTTCGACTATTTCATCCTTAAAAGACACGTTAAACAAAATTAATGTCAACGAACAGCAATTAAATAGTGCCGTCGACACGCTAACTCATGCTCAACACAATTTAACATTATTTTCAGATAAATTATTCTTTAAATCAAAGTTTACAGAAATTTTAAATATACTGGAGAGCACTCTGCTAACACTATCCTTCAAACTAGAGGATGTTATAAATGGAATTATGTTCAGTAAATCAAATGTTTTGTATCCTTCGGTAATTACACCGAAACAAATGTTCAACGAACTTATTGATAATTATAGATTTTTAACCGATTATCACCAATATCCCGTAAGTTTATCCTTAGAAAATGTCTACACATTAATGAATATCTCAGAAATTGCTACCTATTATAATGATAGTAAAATAATATATGTTGTAAAAATACCCCTAGTAGAATCAAGAAACTATTATCTATATCACAACATCCCTTATCCCGTTCTCATAGAGAATAATTCATATGTTACTATAATACCATCAATTAAATATATAGCAATTACTAGGGAAAGATCCCATTATTGTAAGTTAGAAAGTTTAAGTAGTTGTAAAATAATATATAATACAAATTATATTTGTGAAATTCCAGATGTGTACTCAAGTTCCGTTACTCCGATCTGCGAATCGGAAATATTTTCAAAAGCATTGCACACTGTGCCTAGTAACTGTAAAACTAAATTCTTCCAAGGTCATTTAGATATTTGGCAATCAATATATAATAATCGATGGTTATATGTTATCACGAATCCATCTAAACTCTCCATCGATTGTCAACAATCTAAAACCAGTGATCTGGTAATATCAGGTACAGGCATCCTAAATCTACCGATAAATTGTATAGCATATTATAAAG
This sequence comes from Clanis bilineata, assembly GCA_036417725.1. NCBI lineage: Eukaryota > Metazoa > Arthropoda > Insecta > Lepidoptera > Sphingidae > Clanis > Clanis bilineata. The sequence goes on along the minus strand of CM071139.1, from coordinate 5,800,787 downwards.
ACTCAAGGTTAATTCCAAAATATACTAAAATAATTAATTTACAAATAATACAAAGTAACTTTAATATTATAAATGATACTTGCTGTAACTCAAAAGTACTATTGAAAACTCAACCCTTTATCCCTATTTTGAATCTAACTCATATTAACCTTGACTCTATAACATCTCATCATAATGTTATAACTAGTAATATTGTAAAGAACCTAGATAATATCATAGAAAAACCACATATTGTTTTGTATAGCCAGTACTATTCCTGTACCATAATTATTATGTTTATCTTCATGTTAATTTTCTTTTCTTTCCTTTGTTACAAAATTACACTAAAATCAGGCTTTTGTCACCGTGTTCTCGGTAATCGTAAAAGTAGTTTAAATATTGAAAAATCAGAAATTGAATTATCTGAAGCTGCTGTCGCATCCTCTACAGCCATAACAACCCCTATGCCCAGAATCCGAACCCTTACATAAACTTAACCCTTTTGGGGTAAGTTTAGTCCTAACCCTGGGGGCTGTTATATACAAGTCTAGTATATAATAGTGCCTATCCCTTTAAACCCCTAATACCTGTCAGCAGTTTCTGATAGTACATTAGTTTAGCATCCCCGCGGGATAGTCAGTTCGTGTTAGACACTCACGCGTGACACTAGCCTCATTAAGAGTCCGAAATTATAGTTTCAGTGAATAAATATATTTTTTTTTAAAAAGGACTTTGAATAAATCCTTATAACAGCACGCTCAACAGTTCGTTGGAATTACACACGATACAACCAAGGCTGCAGACCGTTTTATTTCAAATCGACAACCCTAACACTAGACAAAATTAGGTTTTGTAGCGAACAGCCCGACTACAAGCTAAAATTTTGCGGGTTCCATATAACATTTAATTAACTGAAGCGCTAGAAACAATGGCATGAATTTCGGAATTCTGTATCGAAAGCATAATGATATTAAATTTCGATGACCACTTGAATTTCGTTTAACTTGAAATGAAATAATTGGGATTTCGTATTTCATAAAATACGTGGAAGTTTGATATTTTAATGGAGCTACGTATTTCTGAATTGTTGGAATTTTAGGTATTTTACTAGATTTGTGTTTAAATAGTGAGTTAGTAATAGGAACAGCCGCATTGATTTAGTGGCAGTGTGACCCAGCATCGTGGGGTCTTGTGTTCGAGTCTCGAGGATAATTAAAGTTTGTTGTCCGGTATTGGATTTCATGTGAAATTGAACAGATTAGATATTACGCGATCCGAAATCCGAAAGGATTTCCCAGGCCATGGGCCATATACACATGCACTAGACCAAGGAACTTTGGTTTAATTCATTCAGATTTTCAAGATTATTTTTGTGTTCGATAGAGTTTATTAAGGGTGGTTCCATATAATTGGTGATGTTCGGATCCATTTTCAATTCGGTCCGTTAAGTTTTTAAGCTTGTGATTATTTTTAGTAGAGCCTTGCAAACGAGCAGCTGGTGATGGTAAGTGATCTCCACCGCCCATAAATACCCAAGACACAACTTTTTGTGTTCTTTAATCATGGATGGATTGGCAGCTGAAAAAGAAAGGAAATGATTGGGAAAGGAAGGGGGGAAATAGGCCACCGGAAATCTCACTCACCGAAAAAACGCAGTATCGAACTGCCACTTTACGTCGGTTTTCTGTGAGATAGTATCATACCGGTCCATCCAGCCCATTCATTCTATAGACCAGTCCGGCTAGCATGCGCACGACGAGAATATTTTGTCGACGCTTTTTGACCTGTTATAACCAGTTTTCTCTATTTGTCTACGGACACTAACATGCATCCTCGTTTATTTTCATACAATATTGTACACAACACGTAGACAGCATCTCGACTGTCGATTATCGGGATATCTCGTGGCGCGCATGCTAGGCGGGCAGAGGTCCCCAAACTTATTTTCTCTTCTGCCCACTTTGAAAATACATTATTTTGTAGCGCTGCCCATTTTTTGACCTACTTAAAAACAACTAGGAAATCAATTATTGTGAGCTATTTCAGCGGAGATCCCCTTTTTTCTGGGTCTCATACCGCCCCCATTTAGGCATGCAACGCCCACAAGAGGGCGTTATCGCCCACTTTGGGAAATACTGCTATAGACTGTCTACAGTGTGGCTCTAAAACTTAGGCTGAGATCTTTAGACCGAACTTCGACTAAGTCTAAGTCAAAGTCACGAACTCAGTGGGGATTTTTACTAAGTCCGAGTCATTATTTATAAGAAAATCTTTGCTTAGTCTGTCTATCAGTCGGTTTTTCTTGTAAAATATAACCCGCACTAACTCAATGTTCGATTTAAAAATTCCAAATCCCCCTGAGTTCGTGACTTTGACTTAGACTTAGTCGAAGTTCGCACTATAGATCTCAGCCTTAACTTGTAATATTGCATATCTATCAAAATTATACTCTATCCGTACTGAAAATTGATAAGAAACTTTGTTAATATCATTTGCGACATTCGAGTTCAGAATCGAAACTCGATCAGAATATAAACAGAATCGAACTTCGTTAGATACATCATGCTCATTTAATTAGGTGCCAAATCGAATGTATATTAACACGATATGATGTCGATAATTCGCTTAGTGAATGCAATCAAGCACTTATGAATTATAACTCGTGTTGGGAGACATGTGAAATTAAACGCCTATTAATACTGATTTCTTAAGTTTACGCGAATGTTATACATTGAAATAAAACTATTTTTACGGATTCTATCATGATTTGGTTTTTAATTTTTTATTTTTTTTATTTTATATTTTTATTTCTATTAATAGTTTTCTACTGCTTCAGCAGCGTTACGTACGGTACAATCACTGTCCTGAGGTCTCGGGTTCGATACTCGGGTCGGGGAAATTAATATGGGACTTTTGTATTAAGTATCACATGAGTGTGAAATGCCACGCAAATCAGCTTTTGCCTCATATAAAGGGAGTGATTCCAAAAAACTTTCACACGGAGGGAACCCTGATCAAAATCTGCTTATAAAATAAAATATGAACAGTTGATTCGTATGTTAAAATTTACTTTGTCAATGTTCATCATCATCATCATCATCATCATCATCATCAGCCATAGGACGTCCACTGCTGAACATAGGCCTCCTTCAAAGATTTCCAGATCGACCTGTTAAATTATATAGAGAAAATACTGTTTAATTAACAATCGTGGTAAATAATTTAAGGGATTGCTTTAGCCCAGATAATTCTTGGTTTGTTCAGATTGTTGCCGAAAGTAAAACTTTTGTCATAGCAGTTTGTTAATTTATTGTAGGTTTTAAATAATTCCTCGACTTCTACTTTAAATTTATTACTGACATTCGGTAAGTTACGACTAAAATATCTAGTTATATTTCCCCAATCGAGTTGATTCAATATTTACTTTAAAAGAATATAATTTGTATATCCTTTTCATAATTTTTGGCACAGATTTATACCCTATTTCTTAAAATAAAATCTAACTAATATTTATCCAGAACAAGAAACTCAGTAAAGATTCGCGAAGTTCTAAGTGCTCAAATCTAAAGGACACTCGGATAAAAGACCTTTCAGTAGAGAAGTGAGCGGACATAAATACGAAATTCGATAAAAGTTTCCCGGAACGGGACTGTCCCACTTCAAGTTCGATTATGCGTACCCTACTCAGATGTCAACTTTCAAATGTATATTAGGATTGTGTTATACAATCATCGATATATTATTTACCTAGATGCACAGTTGACGCTCGGAAAATGGGACAGCAAAGAAGTGCTTAAGCACTCCTTTTCCCTACTAGTTTAGAAGGCTCAGTGGCCCGAGCACATTCACTATTTATTTAGAAATTTTCCTGCTCGGGCTGCAGACCTACATAACTTATTTAACATTCTTAAAATGTAAATATTCGTAAACTAATTCAGCCCTTCTCAAATTAGTCTGCGAAGATTTTTTTTTAATAGCAGAGACTGGCACACGAGCAGATGGGTCACCTGATGGTAAGTGATCTCCACCGCCCATAGACACCCAAGACACAAAAGAAATCATGGGTGCGTTGCCAACCTAAAAGGAGGAAATGGAAGGGGAGGGAAAAAGGGATTGGTAAAGGAAGGGGGGGGAAATGGGCCACCGGAAATCTCACTCACCGATCGAAACGCGACAGCAAGTTACCACTTTACGTCGGTTTTCTGTGAAACAGTGGTATCAAATCTAGCGATATCAGAAGCAAAATTATTGTCTTTATTTTAATGAGGAAGACATGGGTCGACAAGAACCGGTAAGCAATAAGGTTCTACGTTTTATTATTCACTAGGGAGTGAGTGGAAGGTAGTATTGTCAAATTGCTGTCAGGCAGTTTGTATTGAACATTATTTAGGATAAGTTACAGCTCTTTGTTCACGTATAGTTGTATTTTACGCATCTTTATGGTTATTGAAAGATGTTTGTTTTGCTGATTAGGCGTAACTCTAGTTCTTATTACATTTTTCTTTCTTAGCGTACTTTTTGTGTCACAACACAAATCACATCAGGTAAAATGTTGTAAAAGCAATTCTGGTTTGAGTATTATTTTATCTTACCACGGTAATGAGACTGTATTTAACTAGATAAATTTGATAAGTGCCAGCCTCAATCAAAGGATGAGACCACATGTCTTTACGGGTCTCAGATTTATAACATAACATAACATAAGCTCGCGCCTGTATCCCCGAAGAGGTAGGCAGAGGTGCACTAGCGAACTAGTACACCCACATTTCGCCGAGCTTAGTTCCGTCCTAGATGTGACAGGGGGCGAGCCTATCGCCATATCGGGCACAAATTCCAGACTCCGAGCCGATATGGAAAAATCCAATATCACTTTGCCCGACCCGGGGATCGAACCCGAGACCTCAGGACGGTAGTCGTACCGAAATACAACCACGCCACCGAGGCAGTCTCAGATTTATATCCGTATATTATATCTTATAATGGTATCTTTATAGTCAAGGAAAATATCAGAGGAACCAGTTATTAAGTATGCGTCATGACGCAAATAATCACAAGTTTAAAAACTTTACAAACTGATTTCAAATCTTACAGAAGAGTTGATTATTCTTCTGCTGAAGTCGGTTAGCAAAATGGCAATTTATCTCTATTCCAGCGTTGTAGGCAAGAATATGTTTTTAGAAGAATAGTATAGCAAGTATTCCACGAGCTAGTAGGTATTATAGTACAAACAATTTATATTGGAAAATGAATATCGATATAAAATTAATATTTGCATTTTTGTCATAACACCTGCATTATTCCCAGTGTACCATTCGCTAAAATACTTTTTCGTACTTCGTTGCGATTTAACTACCGTATGGATTATTGTTCACGGTTGTATTTAAATAAACCGTTTCCGGGATTGTGAAAACAAAAATAAAGGTTTTAAAATATATACTCTGTTTGAAATTTATATTAACGTTTGACAGCCTCCGTGGCGCAGCGGGCGGGTAGCCGGATGTGAAGCGAGAGGCCGCGGGTTCGATTCCCGCATTGAGACAAATGTTTGTGTGGCCCACAGATATTTGTTTCAAGTATGGGTGTTCTGAGAACGAAAGTCTCTCATAGTCTCTGACACCCACGATACAGGTTATACCTAGCGTGGGGTCATGACTAGATGTGTGACTGTTGGGTGTATTTATTTATTTATTTACGTAGCCGGATATATTATTGTAAATATCTACGTTACACATGGGTGTTTTATGGAACAATATAATATTATTATTATTATTACGCTTACCATCAGGTGTAGTGTAGTCACTTTGCCGTGCTCGGAAAAAAAAAAATATTAAACCACAATTCTTGGATCGGAATTGTGAATAAATACAATATGAATTCGTGAATGTATATTTATAGCCTTATTAATTCAGAGGCAACGGTTTTTTTTTATAGCAGAGACTGGCAAAGGAGTAAATAGGTCACCTGATGGTAAGTGATCTCCACCGCCCATGGACACCCTAGACATAAAAAGAATCATGGGTGCGTTGCCAACCCAAAAGGACGGAATGATAGGGGAGGGAAATGGGATTGGGAAAGGGAGGGGGAAATGGGCCACCGGAAATGTCAAGCGACAGCAAGCTGCCACTTTACGTCAGTTTTCTGTAAGACAGTGGTATCTGCCCGGTGGAGCCGGCCCATTCGTGCTGTAGACGTTACTGTCTTACTACGTATTATTGCGTATTAAGGTTCATAACCACGAGTTCCTGGGTCGAAATCTTAGAGTATTCAAAATTATATATGCATATTTGAGTTTTTCTAAATTACACAGAAATTTTATTCCTGGGGCTGGAATCATGTTCCAGTATAGTAATGGACTCTAGTTACGACTTATTTGCTCCTTTGGGGGTACAGACGTAACCTATATCTTATATTATAATAGTCAATCAGGTCATGATAACGATGCTATCTAATATCAAAACAGTTTCCCTTTACATCATACTGCATTGATGTAAAGCACTTTGAAACTGTTCGATACTTAATGTATTGAAGGCTGAAGCTAAGTTTCTCGTACCTTACGCTTGCACCTGAAAGTTTTCAAATCAATTAACCAAAGAGTATGATTTATGGCCGTAATGGAGCATAGAGTTGTGTGATTTATTGAGAAGAATAACTCATATTTATGGTAGGTTAGTGCATCTTTTAACCGACTTCAAAAAAAGGAGGAGGTTAACTATTCGTCGGATTTTTTTTTATGTATATTCCCCGATTACTCGAAGACGCCTCTGCCGATTCGAGAAATTATTTTTTTGTTTAAAAGGGTATTCTTCCGAGGTAGTCCCATAGGCAAATCAGGATCTGATGATGGGATCCTAGAAAAATCGAGGGCACCCCTCAAATTTTATAGGGACCCATAGTTTGTTTTATATACTTTCTAAGACTATTTAGGTATTTGCATATGGTACACATCATGTCATGTTGCTGAGCTGATGATGGAAAATACAACTCCTTAATTATTAGGAGTTGGTGGATAATTCTTTCAATATTACACTAAAAATAGATTAATAATAATTAAAGTTTAACAAAAACTGAAAACCGACTTCAAAAACCAACACTTAAAAGTAAAAAATAACAACAATTTCTTACTCTCTTTGGAGTCGGTGCTGAGGCCGAAGCAGAAAAGGCACAATAATTATAGACATTGAAGTTTTAATCTATGTCAGCTCTTTAACCTACCCAAGACAATGGTGTAATATGATGAGTTTGTTAGTTCTAAAAATGAATAGTTTGTGCCTAAATATTCGAATTAACTATACCTACAATGCATAAATTCCCACTTGTGAATTGAATTTAACCATAATGTTATTGGTGTTAACACAATTTATATGCGAATGACTGAATTCATAAAATTATTAAAGGCTATTTAAATCACGTTTACTAATGCAGTTTATACATTTCGTTATCTGAATATTCACCAAATAATTTATCCAATATTTTTTATAGTTATGTCGGACATGTACGGACATATCTGAAAGTGTGGTTATCACACATACTGTAGAACTTGGAAATATGAGAATCCTTTATTTCAGGGCCGTCATTACCAAATTCAGGGCGAGATCTCATGATTATGAGCATCTGCGAACTATGACATTCTTAAGCGAATGGCCCTTATAGAAGGGTATAGATAAGAAACAGTAGACCGCGCCTTAAGCACATTGAGGCTATGAAATGAGCGTTCATGCTATAAGGAAAATTATACAATGCGATAAGATAGAATAAACCAGCAATATTTGAGACATTTCTGCCAGATCAACGTTATACTATTTGTCATGAAATATACTAATTAGTTATCATCGAAAACAATATGTGTACTAAACTGCTATGCCTCTTACTTGTAAAAATATTTAAGCGCTGCTTATCTTTAAGAATAGCTTGTTCCTATCACTTACAAACATTGTGACACAAGAAAAAGTGATAAACTTATTCTTAAAGATAAGATAATCGAAAATATTTTAAAAGTAAGGCCCTATTTGTCAAATAAAAAAAAGTATTAGGTGTATTTAGCATTGATTTTTAAGTTAATTGTAACATGTAATTAAGTTCAGTCGTTAATAAAGTCTTATAACAACCATCGGTCTATCGACACGTCTACTATCTCTTTTCCTTCCTACATTCCATGGCGACCCTGCCAGTATATAAAATATGCCTTGGTGGCGTGGTGGTATTTCGGTACGACTACGGTTCTGAGGTCTCGGGTTCGATCCCCGGGTCGGGTAAAGTGATATTGGATTTTGCCATATCAGCCCGGAGTCTGGAATTTGTGCCCGATATGGCGATAGGCTCGCCCCCTATCACATCTGGAACGGAACTAAGCTCGAACTAAGCGAAATGTGGGTGTTCTAGTCCACTAGTGCGCCTCTGCCTACCCCTTCGGGGATACAGGCGTGAGCTTATGTTTATGTTTATAATATTCACGTAAACTTAAGAAATCAGTATTTAAGCTACACGTACTTGTACACAACATGTCGTTAATTTCCTGTGCTAATTTGTCTCGACCCTTACATTACAAGCCGTGTTTGCCCCAGGGCCTTGGTAATAATTTTGACAATTTGCGAAAACATAGCATGGTAGCAGCAACGTGTCCTGCGATAGTTATTTATTTATTTTAGGGAACTTGCCTTTAAAACACTTATAAATAGAATATTTATTAATTTAATTTGAACTGAAAAAAAATTCATATACTTTCGACAGCTTATTTTATGGCCAATAAGAAACACTATCCAGATACGGCATCGTAATAAGATCCTCTAGCTAGAGTTAGTGGGCTGTGAAGAAATAAATAGGATTATTGTACCCTCTTCAAATATGTACATATGACATCAAACATTTGAGTGGCCACTCATATTATCTTGATAATGATACGTCTGAGTAACGACTCAGTTGACGCAGTTACTGATGTAGAATGCTTGCCTTGTAATTTTAGTAAGGATGCTTCAAGGTGTTGCGTGTGACAGCTACCGTACTTGATGGCTTATTGTGATAGTTCTATTGTTTGAGGTTCTACGTTAACCCGTCGAAGGCGTCACATATTTATGTTACATAAGCGTATGGGCCACCGGAGGCTGAGCCGCCCGTGATTATCTACACATAAATCCATTTATAATAGTGAATAATGTACAAAGTCTATGTAATCACAAGTTTAAAAACTTAACTGACCGACTCCAAATCCGGTAATGACCATTTATATGGGACCTGGAAATAAGCTCTATCGAACACAAAAAGAATTTTGAAAATCGGTCCACATTCGGCGGATATATCGCGTAACGTACATAAAAAATACAGACGAATTGAGGACCTTCTCCTTTTTGGAAGTCGGTCGAAAATTAGATTGCAAACACATTCTGATAAAATAAATTGATTTGATTCGATTTTAAAATTGCATTGAATCTTTTTTTTTCTACTTAGCGTTAGCCTGGCCTAATAATGCTGTCTGCTTTAACTTCACCACAGTCACAGTGAGACCATTGGCCCTCGTATTATCTTCCTCCAGACCATCTTGCCTGCGGTTTTTGCAGTCCAGCATCTATGGGTGCGTACCCTTGTTTTATTAAAATTTCTACATTTAATTATTAAAAAAAATATACCCCGTTTAAAATATGCCTTAAGCAAAATATTTGCAGCTAATATCACTTTACTCGCTAAAAAAACCTTTGCAAGATGTAAATTGCAAAGACTTCTATGTACATATTTACTAGACAAGCTGTTTCGAAGTAAAATTGTGGCACATGATGGCGAGTGTTTGACGTTTCACGGCTAAGGAAAAGAACAGATTTCTATAGTGAGTTGAGGTCGATTAACAAAAACTTGAGTGGTAGAGCCACGCTGTAGACAATTACGTCTACAGCACGAATGGGCAGGCTCGACCGGTCTGATACCACTGTCTCACAAAAAACCGACGTAAAGCGGCAGCTTACTGTCGCGTTTCGTTCGGAGAGTGAGATTTCCGGTGGCCCATTTCCCCTTGCTTTCCCAATCCCTTTTCCCTCCCCTTCCATTTCCTCCTTTCAGATTGGCAACGCGTCTGTGATTATTTTTGTGTCTTGGGTGTTTATGGGCGGTGGAGATCACTTACCATCAGGTGACCCATCTGCTCGTTTGCCAGTCTCTGCTATAAAAAAAATAACTTAGTGCATACATTCTATGTACCGAACAGCCAGTCTAGTTGTATACATAGAAGTCTTTGGTAAATTGGCAAAAAACAATAATGGTAACAACATAAAGACACAATAACTTGCTATTACTTTTAATTACTGGTAATTTAGGGCGACTTGCACCACTATTACTAACCTACAGTTAGTCCTAACCTCAAGTTAAATTGAAAATGAAATATATGAAGGGAATGTTATTCATTACATGTAATGTACTACATGCAATTACAGATAGTAAATGATGACATTTAATTAATTACATGTAATGAATTACATGTCCTTCATATATTTCTATTTCAATTTAACTTGAGGTTAAGGCTAACTGTAGGTTAGTAATAGTGGTGCAAGTCGCCCTTAGAACATAATAAAAACGAATAAGAGTAGAGTGTAAACAACTATTTTAAACAAAATTGCATGCCACAGCTTCTAATTACTGATCCCAATTAAGTAACATAGCAGCCAATACACATTTACGAATCGTCGGTTTAGAATTTCCATCTGAATCGCAGCTTGATCGTCGAAAACAATTAAATCGTATAGAGCTGGGCTACGAACAAGGGGTTGTTAAATACCAAATGTTTCGAATATTATTGCCAATATTACAGTTCCGATAAACCCTTTAGATTCTTGACCAGTATTAGTTGACCTATTTTTGCAAGCTCTCAAATCTAATTCGGGGTTTAACTGCATTTGAAGAATAATTCATCAAACCCGTTAAAGGCGGCACATATGGAGGCCGAGCCGCAGATATGCGCATCGTAGATACACTATGAAATGTCACCACTATGAGAGCCGATCTATCCATAAATTCCCTTGATATTCATTACCACCCGCACCAAAACCAATTGGTCCTCACAAGATCTAAACAGCATGTATATTCGGGGCTACATCAATCATTTCCTAATCCATTTGCGGACAAACGCCGGTGATCTGTCACGACGGGTTATAGACTCCCATTGTATAGGATACAATGCACGAATTTCCATAGAGAAATGTAACTAGGGCGAGGTGGATATGATGACGGATACCCGACGCAGCGGCGTGCATACCATATAGACAAAGAGACAATGTCTACCCTGACAATTTGCCGTTTACATAAATCGTAACAAAAAAAAACTAATTTCTTAAGTTTACGCGAATATTATACATTGAAATAAAACTATTCTTACGGATTATATCACGATTATGTTTTAATTATCATTCCCGACGTTAAAACATAATCGTGATAGAATCCGTAAGAATAGTTTTATTTAAAAAAAAAACGAATTCAAATTGGTAAAGTAGCAAGCAATGCCTTAATATTTTTTAAATCGCCATGGAGATGACGATGATAGTAATGGGGATGTAAGAGTTGAAGAAAATTATTTTACAAGTTTTTGTCTACCCTGATCGAAATGTCTGTGCACGTCACTGACCCGACGAGTATCTTATAGTGTTAGGCTAAGATCTATAGAGTGAACTTCGACTAAGTCCGAGTCAAAGAAACGAACTCAGTGAGCATTTGTAATTTCTAAATCGAACTTTGACTTAGTCAGAGCCATTTTTTACAAGAAAAACAGACTGACAGACAGACTAATCAAAGACAGCCTCCATGGTAGCCCGCTGTGAAGCGAGAGGCCGCGGATTCGATTCCCGCATTGAGACAAATGTTTATGTGGCCCACAGATATTTGTTTCAAGTCTGAGTGTTGTGAGACCGAATGTCTCTCATAGTCTCTGACACCCACGATACAGGTTATACCTAGTGTGGGGTCAGTGTAAAAAATAACTCGGACTAAGTCAAAATCCTCACCGTTACTTTAACTTAGACTTAGTCGAAGTTCGCTCTATAGATCTCAGCCTATGAATATTACTAAACAAGCTATTTAGAAGTAAAATTAAGGCACAGGACGGCTAGTGTTTGATGTTTGACGACTAAGCAGAACTCATAATGAGTTGCGGTCAATTGACCGAAATTTTGTGAGTGATAGAGCCACGCTGTAGACAGTTACGTCTACAGCACGAATGGGTCGGCTTGATCGGTTTGATACCACTGTACTACAGAAAACCGACGTAAAGTGGCAGCTCGCTGTCGCGTTTCGTTCGATGAGTGAGATTTCCGGTGGCCTATTTCCCCCCCTCTCTTTCCCAATCCGTTTTCCTTCCTCTTTCATTCCCTCCTTTTAGGTTGGCATCGCACCCATGATTATTTTTGTGTCTTGGATGTCTATGGTCGGTGGAGATCACTTACCATCAGGTAACCCATCTGCTCGTTTACCAGTTTTTGATATAAAAAAAACTTAGTGCACAGATTCCGATGTACCGACCAACGATTAAAGTGTTTAATTATGAATACATAATTAAAGACTGCACTATGTGCAAAGTGTGCACTAAGTTTTTTAATAGTAATAACCCATAGTACTACAATGCATCCCTTCGACAATCTAAAGTAGTGTGCGGAATTAGGATGAATAATAAGAACTATTTCACAAATTAACTTTCTAAGCCAAAGTTCCAAAGTCAACAAACAGTAAATATTATGAACATTTGTGATTTTCAATTTTCTAAATCATGTTTTGCGCTGGATGTGTTCAAACAATTCTCTACCACATTGTTTAGCTAGAGAGATTGAATGAAAATATATAGAGACCGGGCGATGGCACAAGGCTGATGCGATGGGATACTTGAAATTTTAAAGTTAGTAAATTCAAATCATTTATTCTAAAAACAGTATAGCCTCGGTGGCGTGGTGGTATTTCGGTATGACTACGGTTCTGAGGTCTCGGGTTCGATCCCCGGGTTGGGCAAAGTGATATTGGATTTTTCCATATCAGCCCGAAGTCTGGAATATGTGCCCGATATGGCGATAGGCTCGCCCCCTATCACATCTGGGACAGAACTAAGCTTGGCAAAATGTGGGTGTTCTAGTCCGCTAGTGTGCCTACCCCTTCGGGGATACAGATGTGAGCTTATGTTATGTTATGTATGTGAAAATAGTATATTTTTTATCACTTTTACATGTCAATTACGAGTATAAATTGATAAAATAATAATGTCGTCGGCATTTCGTGGCTATCCCTGAGAAGAAATGCCGAAACAAACTCAAGAGCCTCTTTTAAAGTCCATACAATACATGATATATAAAACCACAATTTAAAATGTCAACTTATTTCTAAGTATCATCATCATCATCATCTGGCCTTATACGTCTGTTTCAGACGACTTAATCATTGTCTAAGTATAATCAAATAGTATCAAAGGAATGGTTTACAGAGTCAGTGTACAATAAATAAATAATAAATAACACCCAAGAGTCATACACATAGTCCTGACTGCACACTAAGATACTAGTCTTGTTTCTTGAACTACGACAGTCTTTCAGTCTCACAATACCCAGACCCGAAACAAATATCTGTGGGTCATACAAACATTTGTCTCGGTGAGAGGATTAAACCCGCGGCCTCTCGCTTCGCAGCCGGCTAGTCCCCCACTGCGCCACGAAGGCTGTCGATACAATATAATAAATATGACATTATTTGTATTTCCACAAAGTCATTAAACAGTATAGAACTAGATGGAGCATCACCACAAAACTCGCAATCGAAAACTTGTGACCGAGTGGTCATTAGTCACTGTACAGTTTGATACATCCATGCGACAGGACTTCGACGTGTAGCATGCTTGTTGCAAGAAATAAATTATTTCAAAGAAATTACGCCGAGTTAAGCAATACGATCTTGCAAGTCAAAACATGGAACAAACTATTTTATTTTCGTAAATCGTAATAAACAGTGTATTTTACCAATGAAAAAGAATAAAATACAAATTTTTCTTACACCTTGTTGTCATGGAAAACAAATATATGCCACGAGAAACGTACATTTTTTCAGGATAAAAGTAGCAGCAGCAGTAGCTTTTTCAATGTATTTGGTAATTCTGATTAGACTAGAGAAATAGTGTAATGAACTCATTTGAGTTTTTGGATACAAAGATAAAATTTAAGCCACCGAAATAACTTTTTGCTTTGAAATTGGTTTTAATAATTACGCTGTCTCTTACAACTTGGAGAACAAACTTAGCTGCATCTTAAGCCAAGTATATGAAAGTCGGGGTGAATGCACGTATGTGATGCCATTTTCTAAAACAAAGTAAGCTAGACACTGTCATATGCAGCCATTGTGAGATAATATTAAACGCTTTGAAGAGATAATTTAAAAATGCATTACTGTTTAAAGTGCTTTAGAAGTGAACAAAATAATATACTTTGTCTCAAACTATTAATGCTAATGATCTAAGAGACAGTGGTACATCGACCTTCACTCATCTGATAACTAAATAGCCATGAACACATTTTGATAGGCAAGCTATTATAGGCGTGTTTGTAAATAAATGATATTTGATAAAAAAAATATGTCTCATCTGGTTATCAGATGAGCGAAGGTCGATGTACCATGGTCTCATAATCATAATCTACCATAATATTTTGCTATTATTTTACATCAAAATTATAAAGATATGTTTTTTGTACCTTGGTAATGAAAAGATTCTCAATTACATAATAATGTTAATTTAAGAAAAAAACCGGTCCATTTTTCTTTCTACCTGTCCTTATGCCACCATAATCTGGAGCCAGCGTAACACACTTTTTCATGTATGTTGCAGAAATGATTTGGCTTAGTCTTTACAATAGGGAGTATCCCCTCTAGGAGATCCAGTCCCGGGAAATCAAATTAGAGAAATCGCCCTGCTTCACCTGGGAATTAAACCTAGGACCTCATGGTCCACGGCTCATATATGCTGCCACTAGACCAAACAACGCCGGTAAATAAGAAAATTATTAAAAACCATTATTCTGTCCGGGAAGAGATTTCTAGAATTTTCAAGACGCGACAAAAGTTGTTCTGTGTTTATAAACATATAAGATGAATAATATTTCTTTCAAAGTATACTTCTAAATTTCCAAGAATTGTTTATTAATTTTCCAGTAACTAAATAATATTTAGTTACTGAATAGAATAAATAATTACACACTAAAAAGCTTATAATTTAGTCACAAAAGAACAACAAAACAAGTATTTATACGATAACATTTCGTCAACACAATTCAGAGGAAAGTCCTTTAACTCTCAAAAGAAACAATTGTGAACAAATTAAGAAATATTTATTCACATGTTAAAGAAAGAAAAGTCGAATATTACACGTACCGGAAACTTTGAACGTATCGAGATTACGTACGCCTTTTACACGGACTTTTCAACTTTTCTTTTGAAAGTCTTTCCGCTGCAGTCGGCACTTTCTTTCAAAGGCTTACGCCGCTCGCTCCAATAGCGCTCTCATATTACGCCGGTAGTTTCGCAAGACTTTTCGATGTAACATATAGCTGGTCTTGTTGGTTTTATTGATTAAGCCTTTTATTAATAGCAGTAGATAATAGCTATAGCATTTTAATATGGAGCATATTGGCATCAATAACTCGTTTGATTAAGATTACATACAGTTTTTGTTATATTTCATAGAGTAAATTATTATAAACGTAAGCCAATATCGATTGTTTTTGGAAAATGTCAATTTGACGTTATGAGATATGTCTGTCTCCCTCTCTCTCTCTCTCTCTTTGTTTGTAACTAAATAATTAAAACTGAAAGTTATCACAGTAATAATTATTTTTATTGCCATAAACCAAAAGTCTTGAGGTCTCAGGTTTGATTACTGGTTGGTCAAAGTGATAAAGTCTTTCTACTCAGTATCAGTCGGGAGTCTGGAATTTGTACATGATAAGGCGATAGGCTCGCCTTCTATCATATCTGGGGCGGAATTGGGCTCGCCGAAATATGGATGTGCTACGTTAGATCGCCTACTTGTTTGACTATGACGGGCGAGTGTCTATGTATGTATTAAATTATCCAATTTCAAAAGGAAACCCTTATTTTTTTATAGCATCACTGGCAAACGAGTAGTTGGGTCATCTGATTGTACCTAAGTGTTCTCTATCGACGTGGACCGACGACCTGATAAAGGTCGCAGGAAGTCGCTGGATGCAGGCCGCTTCCAACAGGTCGATCTGGAAATCTTTGGGGGAGGCCTATGTTCAGCAGTGGACGTCCTATGGCTGATGATGATGATGATGATGATGTTCTCTATCGCCCATAGACACCTGTCACCCAAGACATAAATAACTCATGTTGCGTTGCCAACTAAAAAGAAGAGAAATAGGGTGAGAGGAATTGGGTCCAGAAATATCACTCACCGAACGAAAGGCAATAGCGAGCAGCCACTTTACGTCGGTTTTATGTGGTATCAAACCGGTCGAGCCGGCCCGTTCGTACCGTCTACAGTGTAAAAACTAAAAAAAAAAAAAAACTACCAAAAAAAAAAAAACTGAAAACTGAATTCGATTTCTAACACATCGTGTCCCTTCACTCTGTCTATTTTCCGAACTAAAATATTCTACTATCCTCAACAGTTGACAAACAGCAAAGTTCTGCTTGATCTGTACTTTGAGAACCCTTATTTCCAAGCGCGACGAAGCCCCGGGCTACACTTTGGGTATCCTTTGCTGCGACTCTTTTAGAACCGTCTACGTTCTAGTTTTAACGTTTCCTTTGTGCCTTTGTGTACCATCTTTAGTTATTCTCACATATAGGGCCATACTTATAAAAATAGTTTATCTGAGCAAATGGTAAAGAATAGCCTGTCCCAAAGAATTTAAACGAGCCTGTCCCTTTTATTTTCAAACAATGTGACACAAGGAAAAAAGTGACACGCTATTCTTAGCCATTTGCTCAGCTAAACTGTTATTATAAGTAAGGGCTATAGAGGTAAAGTATATGTTGATCATAGTGTAAGTTTTGTTAAGGGGTGACGTAACAATAATTATTATGTTCTGCCATTACTTTATAACCTCACGCCTGTATCCCCAAAGGGGTAGGCAAAAATGCACACCTAGAACATCCAGATATCACGGAGCTTAGTTCCGTCTCAAATATGATAGGGGCGAGCCTATTGCCATATCGGGAACAAATTTCACATTTGGGCTGATATGGGAAAATCCAATATCACTTTGCCTGACCCTGGGATCGAACCTGAAACCCCAGGAGGGTATTCGTACCGCACACCCAAGACAACTACGCCACTTACTTAAACCGCCAAAATTACCTGCAATAAAACGAAATAGCTTTAAAATAGTACCAAAAAGTTGCAACTCAATTGCCACTAATGTTACAAAAGCACAATAAGACTTGAAAATAAATGCAAACACTTGGTAGTCATTATTGCACAGGACGTGGCACCGCATAATGTCCTGGCACTTTGGCATGGCTTGCTGCCAAAATCTCCTGAACCTTATTCCTAGGTTTATGAGACTGTGGAGGCTTAGGTGTCAGTAATTGTGCTATTTTTGTACATTGGTTCAGTAGGAGTTGCCCGGGACTGGATCCCTCATAGGGGGTTGACGTCAGGCAGGCCAGTCATAAAAACTAAGCCAAATCCTCTGTACAACATGCTTGAAAAAGTGTGTTGCGCCGACCCCACATTAAAGTGGAATAAGGGCAGGTAGAAAGAAAGAAGAAAGAGGTTCAGTAGGAGTAAAGTGGCAAATATGAAAAAAGTAAACAATATACATTTAAGTGACGTAGAAATCTTACTAGACTTGTCTTGGTCTAGTGGTAGCAAATATGGGCTGTGAACTGGAAAGCCCTGGGTTCGATTCCCAGGTCGGGCAAAGCAAATTTTCTAATTTTATTTGCCCGGGACTGGATCCGACAGAGGGGTTTGAGTCAGGAAAATCTGGTCGTAAAAACTAAGCGAAATTTTTTCTGCAACATGCTTGTAAAAGTGTGTTTCACCGACACCATATTAAGGTGGGATAAGGGCAGGTAGAAAGAAAGAAAAGAAATCTCACTTAACTCTACTCAGTAATACCTACTTATTATGCAATTTCATTGAAACTCCGCTAGCTTGTTATTCTAATAAATCAATAAATATACTCTTGAAATTGTAGCCAATAAATATGATCCCACTATAACCCAGTTTCCAACTCATAAATATACAAAGTATGGAACTGTGGAATATGAAACACCTACAGTAACGTATGACATTTATCTTTTAACGTTGTGAGCTCCTTACACTTTCTTTGTCCTAGTTGAAAAGCTTTTGAGAGGCTTACGTGTGACTTGAATCCTTATTTCATACAAAATGTATTAAATCCAACCACTTAAGATACAGACATTGAAGCCTATATTGCCGTAATATTGGCGGAGTTCTTAACATAAATTCTATTCTAATATTGAATTTAACACTGATTCGGAATAAATAATAATAATAAATAACACCCAACAGTCACATACATTGTCCTGACCCCACACTAAGATCGAGTCTTGTGTCATGGGTATCAGGAACTACGAGAGTCTTTCGGTCTCCCAACACCCAGACCCGAAACAAATATCTGTAGGCCATACAAATATTTGTATCAGTGCGGATATCGAGCTCTCGCTTCACAGCCGGCTAACCGCCCACTGCACTACGGAGGCTGTCAGCAAAAACTTTGAACAGCAATACTGATATAAGATGGTCATTTTCTTTCTGTTTCCATAAAGAATCACTGACAGTCTTGTATCTTAGAATTAAGTTTGTTACAGGCAAGTCATTGGACCACCCTTGGAACAAGCTTTATCAAACACAAAAATCATTTTGAAAATCGGTCCACATTTAGCGGAGATTTCGGGGAACATAGGTACATAACACAGACAGCCTCCGTGGCGCAGTGGGCGAGTAGCCGGCTGTGAAGCGGGAGTCCGCGAGTTCGATTCCCGCATTGAGACAAATGTTTGTGTGGCCCACAGATATTTGTTTCAAGTCTGGGTGTTGTGAGACCGAAAGTCTCTCATAGTCTCTGACACCCATGATACAGGTTTATACCTAGTGTGGGGTCTGGACTAGGTGTGTGACTGTTGGGTGTAAAAATAAAATAAAAAAATCAGCCGAATTGAGGACCTTCTCCTTTTTTGAAGACGGTTGAAAAATACCGACAAATAGAAACCTTTTCCTTTTAAAGTCGGTTGAAATAGAGACCGACGTAATTACATTCTACACATTATTTTAATTAAGTGTGCTAAAGACTTCGTTTTAACATAAAAGTGATGTTACGTAAATTAAGTTTCTTAATTACAAATCTTTGGGTCTAATTTTTTAATTCATAATGCCATTAATTAATTTCAAATACGCCATTATACAATAAGCTTGTTAAGAAAATATTTAGATACTCACTTGTGTGAAGATTTGAATTTGTAAATAGTTGTCTAAAAGGTTGAACAAAGCTAAATAATCTTTCAAAGCATTTAATTACCTTACATCAGTTTAGGTTTGGTGCAAATTCAAATTCTAATTATGTATTTAATTGCCAATTGAATATTTAGTTATTCACCCTTTCAGAACATCAATATACTATACCCTAGATGCACAGTTCTTTGCAAATATCCTCCTAAAAAGTGGTCTTAGAAATAAAACAAAGAAAACGATCACAAGTTGTAATTAAATCAACACATATATAACCCTAAGCACGTGTTATAAAGTAGGTTTTTAAACGAAATGAGCAAGCGTTCTTTAATTTGAATTTTGAAATTTAAAATTCTATCGACGTCCGACTGTAGGCAAAACGAGTGCTTAAGCACTTCTTTGCTGTCCCATTTTCCGAGCGTCAACTGTGAATCTTGGTAAATAATATATCGATGTTTCAGAAACCGAAGACATATTTTACATTATAAGTAACCTCCACATTGAAATAAAATCCACTGTACAATGACATCTAAGAATTAAAAAATAAACTGAAACATAAAAAGAAAGTACCATATTACAGTGGACATAAAAACAAAGAAGAAAATAACATAACAGAGGTCACAAAAGACTCGTGAAAAATGAATAAACAAACGCTATGTAAATTTCAGCATAATTTTGCTGCGTAATAGAATTATACTGAGTCGTCGGTAATGGGAAGACGTCGTGGATTTATATTCCTTTGCATTTTCCTCCTTGGAATAATGAACTCGATTATTTTGTATCGCGATACGATGTTTGATGTCACGAACTTTCTTGATTTTTCAACCCACACAAAAGTCTGTACGTCTATAATTACTATTTTTATAAATGCACGTTACTCGATGGTAGGTGTCTGGTTTTGACACTCGATTCGATTACGAAAAAAACACCGAAATGAAATTAAAAAGTGCACTAATGTCGCGTTAAAAATCATTAAATTACAAGTCCTTGAATCCAACGCGACATAAGCGACATAACTGGATTTCGGTGGAATGGTGGTCACTAAATGCAATGGAATCGTATTCGTAATCGAATCCAGTATCAAAATTTACCGGACTGATCTAGGGGCCGGGCAAGAATATTTTTCACAATCGAAATCGTATCTAGCTAGCTGCGCACTGATGACGTTTGGTTAAAATTTCATACAAATGTCATAGACGCGTATCGAGTTCGATTCAAATTCGATTGTTAAAAATATTCCTGCACGGACAGGTGATCGTACCAAGGGTGCATTCCAGTGAGTCAAAAAGCGCTGGCTATACGTTTTGGAGCAAGATATAAAAGTCTATTTCCTCTCTATGGAGGATGCTCAAGACGGGGACGGGCTGATGACAGATTTAGAAACTCAAAGAGTTGCTAGAGAGTTGAGTGGTATAGCCACGCTGTAGACAATTACGTCTACAGCACGAAAGGGCGGGCTCCACCGGTTTTGATTCCACTGTCTCGCAGAAAACCTATGTAAAGTGGCAGCTCGCTGTCTCGTTTCGTTCGGTGAGTGAGATTTCCGGTAGCCCAATGCTCCCCTCCCTTTCCCAATCCCTATTTCCCTGCCTTTAGATTGACAACGCACCCATGATTATTATTGTGGCTTGAGTGTCTAAGGGCGGTGGAGATCACTTAACATCAAGTGACCCATCTGCTTCTTTATCAGTCTCTGCTATAATAAAAATAAATCTGAAAACAGTTGAAGGCGACAGCACATAAATGTCAATAGATCAAGGAATAACGATATTTTTTTAAAGATAATTTGATTTTGTTTCTTTTAAGTGAGGGTTAGAACTCGGAACGAGAACGCTGTGTACTGACTCTCAACTCTTAGAAAATACTAGCGAGTACTCATTATTTTTAACCATTTGAATTATTTAAAAAATGCAAAATAACTTAAAGTTGTCAAGATTCTCACAGACTACTTCAAACCATGATTACTTAGTTTTACCCAGGAGGCAAGTTGAAATATACACTTTTAAAACTTTACAGTAATCAAAATATCACTTAACTTTAATGTAAGCCCATTTACAGATCCATTAGGTAGCCGCAGCACAGCTCACCAATCATAATTATGTGGGTATAAGCATTTTCTGCATTATTTTATGTGCATTCACCGCACATTAAATATTTTAATTAAAATCTTTAAAGTTTAATGATATTTTTTAAACCCTAATATTCTTCAGTCCATTTAATCCTTCAAGTTCTATGAACTCGAAGTTCATTAAATATTAAAGTTAGTCTATCTCTGATTAGTAATTACCATTAGCATATCAAATTAAATAAAATTGGAAATGAGCTCGGCGAAATGTGGGTTTTTAGTTCGCTAGTTTCATTTATGCCTATCCCTTCGGGATGCAGATGTGTACGTATGAACATACCAGCATATTATGTTACTATGTAAATAAAACATCATGTTTTTTATAGCACAGATTAGTAAACGAGCAGGTGGGTCACCTGATGGTAAGTGATCTCCACCGCCCATAGACACCCAAGACACAAAGAATCATGGGTGCGTTGCCAACCTAAAAGGAGGGAATGGAAGGAGATGGAAAAGGGATTGAGCAAGGGAGGGGAAATGGGCCACCGGAAAACTCCTCACCGAACGAAACGCGACAGTAAGCTGCCACTTTACGTCTGTTTTCTATGGTTTCAAACCGATCGAGCCGGCTCATTCGTGCTGTAGACGTTACTGTCTACAGCGTGGCTCTACCACTCAAAAACACTCTGTTACTTATGTTACGTATAAACTGTTGGGCCATGTATTTTAAAAACTATTAAATATTGAAAAACTAACCTCCTATCAAGGAAGTTGGATAAAAAAATAAATAGTCGATCGAAACGAAACTCATTCTAATTTGAAATCTAAAAATACTGGGCATTTATCAAGAGTATAAAAAGATTAATGAGAATGCGTTAAGGAAAAGATACATTCGCTCAACTCACGAGTGACGGCGTGTGACACCACCAGATTGATATATCACTCGAAGAGCAGTGACAATATCTATTATACCTGTATATCTTTTATACGGCTAGCAGTATTGTTCAATCAATGTTGTGTACCGTTTTGAAGGACATCATTGAGCATTATGAAACTACAATTAGTGTTTTAGAGTGGCGAGTGTAGCGAAGTGCTTATTACTTTGTAACTCAAAGTTCGGATGGTCGTTACTTTTCATAGATTGTATCGCTTTCTATAATGGTACGACTACACTTGTAACATTTCGCCGAACAAATGAACACTCTGCAAACCGAACAAACACCCTGCAGCTGTAGCAATCACGCGTGTCTGCTACGACTGTGGGGACGTAATTTGCTACGCGAACATATCAACTACGATGTGATCCATACAAAATTCTCTAAGAAATTGCCAAAAATCGAGCTACAGACGAGCATTGCACAGCGTAGTAGGCTTCAAGTGTGGGCGGGCTACGCATTAAATGCTACGAGGCGATTCATCCAAGTCGGATTTATTCA
Organism: Clanis bilineata; assembly: GCA_036417725.1. Classification (NCBI taxonomy): domain Eukaryota; kingdom Metazoa; phylum Arthropoda; class Insecta; order Lepidoptera; family Sphingidae; genus Clanis; species Clanis bilineata. The sequence continues at coordinate 5,777,872 of CM071139.1, read as the reverse complement.
AAGTATGTTCGCTTCGCTGCCGTAGCTCATCTGAGAGCAGCTTGCTTGTTTCGTCATTTAGTTGCATTAAAACAAATCTAAGTACTGTGTATACAAGACTTTTTAAATGTTTGTAATGAAAATGTGAAAACCAAACTCCAATTATGCATTTTCTATTTATTTATTCAAATAATTTCGTGTACAATTTTCAATTTAATATTCATTATATTATTGTACACAGAAATGTTGTGTTGCTAATTAAACAATGTTATTTGAAACTGCAATTTTGTTTATGATACTATAAATTACATGGAACGTTGGCTGTTGATTCTACAAATATAAATTAAAATATTAAAATACATTTATACAAACTGTGTTCTATAGTTTAGTTGGATACCATTCCCACTGGGTACTGCTGAGACGAGTATAAGAGGTTCGAGACCAACCCCAAAATGAGCTTGCATCTTTAACTTTTCTATAATAAGTGTGTATGCATTATGATTTAACGCTTGCTTTGACGGTGAAGAAAAACATCGTGAGGAAACCTGCATACTCGAGAATTCTCCACAAGAATTTCAAAGGCATGTGAAGTCTACCAACCCACTTTAGTACCAACCCACTGTTGACATAAGTCTACCACGCTTTAAAATGGGTTGGCATAAGCCTAACCCCTTCCTCAGTATAAAAGCCCTATGTCCAAAATAGAAACAGTAATATTACAAAGCTCTTATTATTATTATTCTTTGATGTAAACTAAACCCATACATAAATCCTAGAGGACATTTTCAATAAGGAGCATTATATAATTTGAATAGTAACTTAACACTGCTAATGCTGCCTAGTTTAGAAATACGAAACTCACTCAATCCTAACCCTAACTCCCCGTTTTAGAACAGTTGAAAAGCTATTAAAGTACTTTGGGCTGTTTAGAAATTTTGCTCTGTACTCTCAATGAGAATTCTATAAAGTTTGTCTCTTTACATACTTTTGAGTATTTAATAGTTCCAAAATTCTTTTATACAAAATGAGTCTATGCAATTTCATCACGAATAATAATAACCCGTTATGTTATTGGGTATTTAGTTTATTTATAGGGTTACTAGCTGACCCGCGCAACTTCGTCTGCGTATGAGAGAGAGGGTTGAAAGAGTGAGTCGTAGGCACCTATAATCCAATAATTCTAAAGGAGGTAATGGGATGATCTACTTCGGCCGTCAGTTCCCCGTCTCTCACCCCGTCAGTCACACCGTCTGTCACCCCGTCTGTCACCCAGTCGGTCACCCATTCCGTCACCCCGTCTTTCACCAGTCTGTCACCCGTCTGTCACCCCGTCTGTCACCCCGTCTGTCACTCTTCTGTCACCCGTCTGTCACCCCGTCTGTCACCCAGTCGGTCACCCCATCTGTCATCCCGTCAGTCACCCCGTCCGCCACCCCATGAGTCGGCCTGTCAGTTATTACTTATTATTTTTGACAATATTTCAATATTTCTTTCTGTTCTATATTTTAAACGATGTAAACATATAATTTGCACAATACACGTGATTGATTTGATGGTAAATGTTAGGAAAGGAATAACTATTTTTTTTATTTTTTTTTCACAATTTCATAGTGAACACAATACCGGTTTGTCACATGAAATTAACTGAGCAGAGAACAATGAGTAGCTGTCAAACAATGTATCATGCACCGGCGCCATCTACTTAAAATATTGGTTTGTAGTACATGCTATGTATCAGAGATGGCGCTGTATGTGAAAAAAGATTTTCCCGCTTTTCTGTTGAATTTTTTCCTGAATTTTCTTTGCTATAAACCTCACGGAACCCGAGACCTTTCCAACGAATGCAAAACCGTGGAAATCGGTTCGTGCGTTCTGGAGTTATAGCGTCAGAAGGGAAAACCCGACTTATTTTTATATAGTAGATTATATTTGATATTATACTGATTTACATAAAAAATAAATAATAATAAATACACCCAATAGTCACACACATAGTCCTGACCCCACACTAAAATCGAGTCTTGTTTCGTAGGTATCAGGAACTATGAGAGACTTTTGTTCTCACAAAACCCAGACCCAAAACAAATATCTGTGGGCCACACAGACATTCGTCTCGGTGCGGAAACCAAACCCGAGTTAAATAAAATATGTTTAAAAACAGATATTATTAAGATTTTATTGATCAATAGTGTATCATCACTCTTAGTCTATAGAATATTATTTACTTTGTCAATCGTGGTAATTAAATTTTACGTAATATTTAAAGGCTCTATAAAAATACTGCATAGCTCTATAATACATTAAAAACCGCTCTAACTTACGTGAAAACTTTTATGAATATTTAAGAAAGTTTTTATTGTAATCGATTGTCTTAGGGTCGTTTTAGGGATTTTTACACAAAGTTACAGACAATCGTAGAACAGGACGTCTCTCGGTCGAACGGAGCAACGACCTGCAAAAGGCGACTGGCAGTAAATCGATGAGACCTCTCTTGTGAAGAGTCGTATGTGCAAAATGGTGATAAAATGAACAAACCTTAATTTCGCTTTTTTACACTCTGCCTCGGTGGCGTAGTTGTATTGCGGTACGACTACCCTTCTGAGGTCTCGGATTCGATCCCCAGGTCGGAAAAATATATTGAGTTTTTCTGATCAGTCCCGAGTTTGGAATTTGTGTACGATATGACGATAGGCTCGCCCCCTAACACATGTGGGATGGCAATGAACGCGACAAAATGTGGGTGTTATAGTTCGTCTATGCCTATACGGACGTACCATGTATGTATGTATTTTTACACTGTATAATATTGTGCATAACAATTTCGTTAATGTAACTTGTCGTAAAATATTTATCTGATTGACTGTTGATTGGTAGAGAATGCCTTAGGCATTAAGTTCCCCTATACTTAACATAATATTAAGTGCATATATTTTAATAAATTACTATCCCTTATTTTTAAAATAAAATATTTTATATTTTAATTTATATAAATTGCAGCGTGGCCAACGATGCTCGCAGCAACCGCGTATAACTTATATAACACTACATAGAGGATATTTGGACTTTAGATTATTATTATTATACTGCGAAGAGACAGTCGCCTCCTTGGTCTAGTGGCAGCATGTATGGGCTGTGGACCGGGAATTCGTGAGTGCGATTCCCAGGTCGGGCAAAGCAAATTTTCTAATTTAATTTGCCCGGGACTGAACCCCTCAGAGGGAGTTGACGTCAGGCAGGCAGCCGGTCGTAAAAACTTAGCCAAATCATTTCTGCAACATGCTTGAAAAAGTGTGTTGCGCCGACTCCACATTAAAGTGGGATAAAGGCAGGTAGAAAGAAAGATACTGCGAAGAGACATGCAGGTGCTGCACAGCGCGGGCCCAGGTAGTAGTATATTTGTTCCATTGCGATAAAACTCCGTATGGAAAAAGGAGTAGTTACATATTATAACGGACTTGGAATTAAAAAAAACTCGTAGTGGCCTTCTTCAGCATATGTGGGACGGTCGTGGGAGATCTGGGGTAATCTCTGGGTTGCCCCGGAACCAACTCTATGCCTTGTTTTTCTAAAACCAACGAAACAACATTTTATCCACGACCAATGCATGTCAACAATCTAACAACTTTACAAGTCTACAAAGCAATGTCAATCAACGCAACAAAGAACAACTGTGGATAGATAAATCTAAACAGAACAATTACAATGACTTCACAGGCGTGCATCTCTGCATGTCAATGAATTTACTATTCTCTGTCCATGTTTGCAGGGGCAATTGGGTCGCGGCCCCACTGCGGGTTAAATAGCCGTTCTACAGCCTTCATTCTGAACTCGGCCTATTTTATTTGCGTTACAATCGTACGCCTATTCGCATAACTGGAAATAGACTTTCATTGAAGGCTTGATTAATTTTTTCCGAATTTCTCTTTGTGCTTTTTGAATTCGTTTTGGAAATTCAAATTTCGAATGTATTGATTGCGCAGTTGACGTGATGTAGTGCTGGCAGGTACGGCCTTTGTTCTTTTCTGTTTTGAAATTGGAACAATCGTCATGTAAATGTCAAGTAATTTAGGTTGAAAACTTTTAATAGCAAATAGTCATTAAAGTACTTAAATTAACACCCAGTTTCGTTATGTACAGCTAAAGTAATAACTAAGCCAAAGTAAAATCTATATATTTTACTTGATGTTATGGATGCGGTTGTAAATGACAGTTGAAAGGTTAGAGGCAAAAGTAATGATAAAAGCAGTTGCTAAAATTGGGAAGTGTCTCTTTAATAGTTGCTTTATGGGCTACTTAGCTCCGCGATAAATGTCTATTTATCCCAAATCTTAATTTAAAGATTGGAGTGAGCTGTAGGATAAATCGAGATGAGGAGTAACTCTATATTAGTAATAGCACTGCAACACAAAAATAAATTTGAAAATGGGTCCACATTTGGAGGAAATATCGCCTGACATAAAAAACAAAAAACAATACAGACGAATTAAGGACCTTCTCCTTTTTGGAAGTCGGTCGAAAAATACAGATGAATTGAGGACCTTCTCCTTTTTTGGAAGTCGGTCGAAATAACTTAATGACAATATTCATACCGCGTTCGCAATACAACTACGCCACCGAGGAAAAAATTCAAAAGAATAAAGAGGCGCAAGCAATCTGCGCGAAAGCTAACCTGTGTGACTATACAATGAATCCCTTTGTGTAAAGTTTTTATTAAGATTGGGACGACGTTGATTGATTCCCCTGCCAGGAACATTTATTTCTAATCTACTTTATTAGGACTCATAAATCAATTGGTTTTTCCAATAATGTATTTTATCCTGAGGTTGAATATGTTTGTTCTAATTAATGAGTTCTTTGGTTTTTATTAATCAATTATAATTATACATATCATTATAATTGTATGTTTATGACTGCCTCGGTGGCGTAGTTGTATTTCGGTATGACTACGGTCCTGAGGTCTTGGGTTCGATCCCCGAATCGGGCAAAGTGATATTGGATTTTTCCATATCAGCCCGGAGTCTGGAATTTGTGCCCGATATGGCGATAGGCTCGGCCCCTATCACATCTGGGACGGAACTAAGCTAAGAAATGTGGGTGTTCTAGTTCGCTAGTGCGCCTCTGCCGACCCCTTCGGGGATAAAGGCGTGAGCTTATGTTATGTTCTTACTAATAATATTTAACCGTTATTATTACCTATTACGTTATTTATTTCGACGCAAATATTTTGATATTTATTTCCAATATTTCTTATGAAGTCCTTAATTATAACAAGTATGCTCAGACTAATAATGCCCCTAATGATCCGTAATCCGATTACTAGATTTTCTGTCAATTATTATAAAAGATCGACGCTCTATATTTACTCGACCCTTAGCTACAAAGTAATACTAAATTATTTAATAATTATAGAGGTATATATTTATCGCTGCCTCGGTGGCGTAGTTGTATTACGACTACCGTTCTGAACTCTCCGGTTCGATCCCCGGGTCGGGAAAAATGATATAGGATATTTTCAATATCAGCCCACGGTCTTGAATTTGTGCCCGATATGGCGATAGGCTCGCCCCCTATCATATCTGAGACGGAACTAAGCTCTGCGAAATGTGGGTGTTCTAATTCGTTAGTGCGCCTTCATTTGGAGATATAGGCGTGGGCTTATGCTATGTGTTCACATATTTTTCGATAACGATGCTAAAAAACGTGTTGATGGAAACCCACGATACAGGTTATATTTAGTGTGGATCAAGACTATGTGTGTGATTTTTGGGTGTATTTAACTTTTCTACCGACTTCAAAAAAGGAGAAAGTACTCAATTTATCTGTTTTTTCTTTCTTTCTGAATGTTCATCAATTCATCTGTTTTTATGTACGTTCTCCGATACTTTTGCCAAATGTCGACCGATTGTCAAGATCCTTTTTGTGTTCGACAGAGCTGGGTTTTGTTTCTGCGATTAAGCTGTTCCAAGGTTATACATTAGAAAGAGATAAAATAGGTACTTATCTGGTTTCGAACCTACAAATCTCGCCTTAGTAGTTACTAAAGGTACTCCCCGCTAAGCTACCGCCGCTAAGCAAAAGCCATTAGCGGATCAATATATTTTAAGTATGAAAACTATTTTACTCGGAGAAACTATTCCGAACGAGAATTTTTATTAATGAATGCACAAATGAATGCCCGATATGGCGATAGGATCGCCCCCTATCACATCTGGGACGGAACTAAGCTCGGCGAAATGTGGGTGTTCTAGTTCGCTAGTGCGCCTCTGCCTACCCCTTCGGGGATACAGGCGTGAGCTTATGTTATGTATGATGTTGAATGCACAAAGCCACTAGAATGTTCTCAACTTACTTCACGTACAACTTTACGTGAAATGCTTGCATCACTCATATGAAAGCAGCGGGTAAAGTGAATATGTCTACGACATTCTCTTTTGTATTTAAACTTGGGTTTAAAACTTTAATTTATATTGAAATTAAACTATTTTTACGGATTATATCACGATTTGGTTTTTTATGCCCGACGTTTCGAAAGCTTTGCAGCCTTCGTGGTCACGGGTCAGACTGAAAATTAAAACCAAATAAAAATTAAAACCAAATCGTGATATAATCCGTAAAAATAGTTTAATTTCAATGAATAACATTCACGTAAACCTAAGAAATCTTTAATTTATATATTACTGTTTTATATGGATGAATGAAACATTACTTACTCACATAATATTATATGTATTTATTTACTTTAAAACAACAGACAAGCGTCAGTGATCAGAGATCAGACGGCCATAAACAATATACAAGAATACTCTTTAGTATATGTAACAATTATAAACAGTGCAGAAGTCTTAAATGCACGTATCTCTTGAGTGGTAGAGCCACGCTGTAGACAGTTACGTGTACAGCACGAATGGGCCGGCTCCACCGGTTTGATACCACTGTCTCACAGAAACCCGGCGTAAAGAGGCAGCTCGCTGTCGCGTTTCATTCGGTGAGTGAGATTTCCGGTGACTTATTTCCCCACTCCCTTTCCCAATCCCTTTTCCCTCCCCGTCCATTCTCTTATTTTAGGTTGCCAACGCACTACTGATTATTTTTGTGTTTTGGGTGTCTATGAGCAGTCGAGATCAGTTTCCATCAGGTGACCCATCTGTTCGTTTGCCAGTCTCTGCTATAAAAAAATGTAAAAACTCGTGTATAGCTCGACAATGACATTTTTTGACATATGTCGCCAGCGACTACGAGGAATAATTTATATGAAACACATAATTTAATTATAACCATAGGTTTCTACACTGTCAAGTTAATTTATTTATACTTCAGACGTAAACTTAGTATTAGAAAAATTGAATTTTTTGTCCAACCAGTAAATCATTTCGAGTTAGAAATAAGTTTCAAACTTGGAGAGCAATTTGCGTGAGTACAAAATTATCTTTAAGTAAAATTGACACTAAAATATTATTTACGTCCTCTGTGGTTTTGTTCCTTTCATGTTTATCTCACGGTACCTGTAATTATCCAAGAATAAACGAAAATAGCAGTTGTTTAGTCCTCTAACTTCTAAGATAACAAACAAAACGAGCCATTAAGAGCTACGGATTCTAATAAACTCACATTTTAGGCTAACTTTTAACCAAATTAATAAGGACTAATTTCCTCTACTTCATACCTGCATTGTCATTTCTATTGGCTGTTTTCACCAATGACTAAAGAAAAAAGTAAGGACGTGGCATAACTACCAAAAATGCGTGTTTACTTTGCAGCCGATTCCGCCATTTTAGTTTCGCGATCTAACATGAAAATTTTCAGAGTGTCATAATACTTAAATAACGCATAAATACTTGATTTTATTATAAATACAGTGTTTTATTTACAACAATACTAATTTCGGAATATGAAGAAGATGCCTAATTGCTATATTAATGGGATTTTTTTCGCAAAGTCGTCATTTTGGTTTCTATTCATACATTAGACATACTTAATTTTTTCTTAGTTATGCCTCGTCCTTTTCTTCTTTTGTCTAAGGATTTCACTTATCATTTCATTTGACAATTGACATTGATTTGAAGGCAATGAGATATCTTTTCAAATCTTTCCTATTTTTCTATTTCGTTGCGTGATAAAATCAGTTATGGCCTATGTCCGGCAGTAGACGTCCTGTGGCTGATGATGACAATTAAAATCTGTTTTGCTTTCCTAGAATCCGGAATGTGGATGATCTAGTTATATAGTTCGCTTCTGCCTACACCTTCAGGAATACAGGCGTCAGTACATAATGACCCGCATTACATACATAATACGTACCTCTATATATGCAGAAATAAATATACGAGATAGCTATCCATTAAGTAACAAGTTTGCGGCGACCGTACACCGGAAGACAAAGTTGGACAACACTTACGAAATAGACGGCATGATCGTGGAAAGCCTTTGGACGGGGTTGGTGGCCCGGTTATTAAGGTGTGGAGATAAACCCCCTGATGGGGGTTGACGTAAGGCATGCAGCCGGTCGTAACTAAGCCAAATCGTTTCAGCAACATGCTTGAGAAAGTGTGTTGCGCCGACATCACAGCGGGCGAGCAGCTGGCTCTGAAGTGAGATGCCGCAGGTTCGATCCCCGCATCGAGACAAATATTTGTGTGGCCCACAGATATGTGTTTCGGGTCTGGGTGTTGTGAGACCGAAAGTCTCTCGTAGTTCCTGATACCCACGACACAAGACATGATCTTAGTGTGAGGTTAGGACAGTTAGGTGTTATTTATTTATTTATAATTCCTATGATTTGAGATTTGAACCCGTCGGAGGCGACACATATATATGTTACATAAGAGTATAGGCCACCGGAGGCCGAGCCATCCGTGCGTATCTACTGAAAAGAATAAGAACACCAACAATATACAAATATCCTGTAAAACATATTATTGGAAGTTTGAAGATGCTCGAACTTTTTCTCCGTATAGAGACTAGACCTATATAATAGAATCCATAACCAACCTTCATAGTTTTCTGTTACACAACTTATGACAAAACAATCCATGTCAATGACAATGAGATGAGCGCCTCCTTTCAATTATGAGGGCTACCGAAATTCCTTTATGTGAGAGATTAAAGCGTCGTCACATGATGTTATCAATATCACGCATGCACGACAAAATTCAATTTAATTTGCGTCAGCTTTAGCAAGTCAGCGTTATTAAATTTCATCAACATTTTCACTTTCTTTCTACTTGCCCTTATCCCACCTTAATGTGGGGTCACGTCACATTTTCGCAAGCATGTTACAGAAAGGATTTGGCTTTGTTTTTAGGATCGGCAGTATGCCTGATGTCAGCCCGCTCTGATGTATCTAATCCTGGAAAAATTAAATTAGAAAATTCGCTTTGCCCCACTTGTGAATCGAACCCAGGACCTCCCGGTTCACGGTCTATATATGCTGCCACTAGACCAAGGAGGCGACTTCACAAATTTCTCATTTTCACTTTATAAATAAATAATTAAAAGTGGTGACAATTTATTGAAATTAAACTTTTTAGTTTAACGGATTCTATCACGATTTGGTTTTAATTTCTATGCCCGACGTTAATCGAATAGAATCCGTAAAACTAGTTTAATTTCAATGAATAAAATTCACGTAAACCTAAAAAATCATGGTGACAATTTAGTTTTATACAATTAAAAGTAAAAGGTAAAGAAAAGAAGAATTTAAAATAAAGTGAGATTTACACATAACATTAGCTCACGCCTGTATCCCTGAAGGGGTAGGCAGAGGCGCACTAGCGAATTAGAACACTCACATTTCGCCGGGCTTAGTACTGTCTCAGATGTGCTAAGATACGAGCCTATCGCCATCATCATCATCATCATCCTCAGCCATAGGACGTCCACTGCTGAACATAGGCCTTCCACCAAAGATATCGATATATCGGGCACAAATTTGAGACGACACCCACCCACTTCAGTAATAGTGTCAAATATAGTTTTCACTCTATCCTACACTAGCAAATTAATATCTAAATAACAATATACCACCAAATCAAAGGCTTTGAAATTCAAAAGACTAATAAATTGAGGTAAAATATCATTGAAAGCTCTATAATTTGGTAGGGTCCCATTATTAAATAACAGCTGTGGCACAATGAAGATGGCAACTAAACGGATTAGAGCCAAGTCGGGATTGGGAACTTAGTTGTATTTATTTACGCCCAAAGATAAACGGATAAGGGATTGGGATCCTATAATTCACGTTTACGAGTATGGAGTCTCTATTTGAATATACTATTGGCTTATTACTTATTTGTGTGGTCAGGTTTGGTGGATGACAGAGGATCGAGATCTTAGGTTCAAAACCCAGGTCGGGAAATTTGTGTTTGGATCTTTGATAATTGATATCTGGGTCACTCCCTTGTTCCGAAGCACGGATGCCAGGTCGAAATCTAAAACAGTGGTCGTCATTTTGTTTTTCTTTGTTTTTGATACGCTGGACTTCAATATGGATATTTTGGTCGCTCCGTACTTTTGACCAACTTATGCGGAGTAAAAACTGTCAAATTTCGTGGCCACTATTTGGTTTTTCTTTGACTTCATGTCTAAAATTTGCTTAATCACTAAAATATGTCGTGTATGGAATATTTGAACTAAAACAACAGATCGGAACAACAAATCAAAAACCGATTATATTCCTACAAAACACGCGTGCGAAGCCGCGGGTAAAAGCTAGTGAATGAATATAAATATTTGTAAAGCCTTTAGTCGCCTGCTTAATCTTGTGGCAGGGTAAATAGGTTGCGGACTGGGAGATCCCGGCTTTGATTCCCAGGTCGGACGTGGTGTTTTTCTAACAAAATTTTCCCGGGACTGGATCCCCCAGAGGGGGTTGACGTCAGGAATGCAGCCGATTGTAAAAACAACATGCTTTAAAAGGTGCTTTGGGCTGATCCCACATTAACGTGGGACAAGGCAGATGGTAAGAAAACAGTTACCAATCTACTAGTACTGGGGTATAGCCACGCTGTAGACAGTTACGTCTACAGCACGAATGGGCCGTCTCGATACCACTGTCTCACAGAAAACCGACGTAAAGTGGCAGCCTGCTGTCGCGTTTCGTTCGGTGAATGAGATTTCCGGTGGCCCATTTCCCCCCTCCCTTTCCTAATTCCTTTTCCCTCTCCCTCTATTCCCTCCTTTTAGGTTGGCAACGCACCCATGATTTTTTTGGGTCTTGGGTGTCTTTGGGTGGTGCAGATCACTTACCATCAGTTGACCCATCTGCTCGTTTGCCAGTCGATGCTATAAAAAAAAACTCATTATTTACTATAAACTGAATACGGAGAACATCTTAAGAAGCAGTTATTAAGATGCTATTTAATGAAGCTAAGATAAAAAGTTTCCTCTCCAGCCGTGGATACACAGTTTCACCGCCTCTCCAGAGATTTCCATTTAATTAAAAATACACATCTGTGTCACACTTTATCAAGCGAACGAAATTACGAACTTCGCAACCGAATGTGCTCGGGTTTTATTAAAAACAGTGAAGGTAAATTCAAACTTAGGCTGACATCTATAGAACGAACTTCCACCAAGTCAGAGTCAAAAAAACGAACTCAGTGAAGATTTGGATTTTCTAAATCTAACTTCGTCTTAGTCCGAGACATTTTTTCAAGAAGAATAGACTAACAGACAAAGTAAAGATTTTCTATTCAAAAAATTCCAAACCCTCACTTTTCGTTTTTTTACTCTGACTTAGTCGAAGTTCGCTCTATATCATCATCATCATCATCAGCCATAGAACGTCCACTGCTGAACATAGGCTCGCTCTATATATCTTAGCCCTATTTTTTAGGCAATTGATGCATTATCCATAATATTGTGTATACATGGTGGTGTTTTTATTATATATAGTTTATAACTCTCAGGGCGAAATTCATGGATGGTACTTAGAGAGCATATTATTCAAATCAAAGTGTGACTTATCTTTATCACACATTTTAAAAATTGTATTAGGAATAAAATTTATATACGCTTAATTTAATAAAGATTGGTGCCCGATATGGCGATAGGCTCGCCCCCAACACGTCTGAGACAAAGCTCGGCGAAATGTGGGTGTTCTAGTTCGCTAGTGCGCCTGTGCCTACCCCTTCGGGGATACAGGCGTGAGCTTATGTATGTATGTATGTATGTTTAATAAAGATTTTCAGTAACTGTTATTTAGTGATATGACCAATTTTATACATCACTTTTATTAGCCGTATTTTTAACACAGATTTTATATGGAGTAACAGGAATCAGAAGTCGCCTCCTTGGTCTAGTGGCAGCAAATATGGGCTGTGGACCGGGAGTGCATGGGTTCGATTCCCAGGTCGGGCACATTTAATTTTCTAATTTACCCGAGACTGGACCACCCAGAGGGGGTTAACGTCAGGCAGGCAGCCGGTCGTAAAAACTTAGCCAAATCCTTTCTGCAACATGCTTGAAAAAGTGTGTTACCACATTAAGGTGAGATAAGGGCAGGTAGAAAGAAAAGATCACAGGAATCAGAAGGTCTAACGATTTTTTATGATCTAACATTTATATTTAATTTTATAGGGTCATTAAAGATATAAATATAAGAGACAACGTCTTGAAAATAGTCTGTTTTTACTCTACTGACGTCTCATTGCCTTTTTCGCGACGGAGGAGTGTTGACACGAAAATTCTCGTAAGGACCTTTTACAATGCACGAGCAACTTTATGATAAACGGAGCGAAAATTGGGAATTTACATAAGCTCACGCCTATATCCCCAAAGAGGTAAAGAGGTAGATAGAGGTGCACTAACGACGTATAACACCCATATTTCACCGAGCTTAGTTCCGTCACACACGTGATGGGGGTGTGCACCTATCGCCATATCGGGCACTAATTCCAGGCGCTTGGCAGATATTGAATTAATAACATAACATAACATAACATAAGCTCACGCCTGTATCCCCGAAGGGGTAGGCAGAGGCGCACTAGCGAACTAGAACACCCACATTTCGCCGAGCTTAGTTCCGTCCCAGATGTGATAGGGGGCGAGCCTATCGCCATATCGCCATATGAATTAATAAATGAATAATAAATAGCACCGAACAGTCGCACACATCGTCACTTGAATAGAAAATCATAGTATCACTTAGTTCGACCCGGGGATCGAACCCGAGGCCTTAAGACGGTAGTCGTACCGCGCACGCAATACCACTAGGCAGGCAGTCAAGGAGTACCCCATCAACAAGTAGCTCTGCCTACTCTTTAAGGGATACAGGCGTGAGCTTATGTATGTAATATGTAGGGATCGCAGGACAAGACTTTTATGACAGAAGCGGAGCCGCTAGCCTATCTATAAAGATTGATAATAAGATTTCATCGATCCACCTGCCAAATCACTTGCCAAATGTCGTGTCGTAATCGGAACGTGTGAAAAGCTTCGCTCTTAAATTCCACTTGATAGATCGCTTTTTCGCTGAGTGAGCGCTCGTGATGTTCACAACTTTATACTCTTCCGAAATACTTTTTTACAATGCGAGCGATGTGAAGCGCTTTTCCGCTTGCGTTGCGCTTTTCACGCTAACCGCGGTGAATTTTACGATACCTCTGAGACACAGAAGGAGCAATTAAGCATCTAAATAACTCAATACAACTTAAACTCTCTTTGCCATTTCTTATCCTTCTCTGATTCTTCTACTGATTCTTCTACTGATTGCAAAAGAAGGAGGTACTCAATTTTATTTTGATATGACTTTTTAATTTTATTTTTTTATTGTATCTATCCCTATCTTTCTTTCTACCTGCCCTTATCCCACCTTAATGTGATATCTACATACATACACACTTACGCCTGTATCCCATGGGGGTAGGCAGAGACTATTGAGTGCCACAAGCCACGATCCTGACACACCTCTTTTGTTTTCTTTTCTCTTCTCTTTTTTTACCGCAAATGTGGACCGATTTTCAAAACTCTTTTTGTTTTCGATATAACTTGTTCCAAGAGTAAATTTGGTCAAAACGTAATGAATTTTAAAGTGGGTTTTTAAACTTGTGATTATCCTTTCCGAGATACGCAGCGATTTGGTTGTGCTTTGGCCATAGACCATGGGCTTAGGTAACCACTCACCATCAGATGGGCGGGCTCGTCAACCTTTATAAGGCAATAAAAGTATCGGTGAATAAAAATCGGAATTTACATAAGCTGAAAACGAGGTGTACCTTTTGTGTGCATATTCATATTTGTATCACGTATCAGTCATTGAACGGATTTGCCGAATTTACATTGTCATTTTCCATTTCACAATAAAATGTTTACAACGACATGTTTTTGTGGAAATACTGTGTAAAATATTAAGTTTTTCATTTACATACATACAATTTATTTTACTATGCTTACCTTCTTTGGTGGTTTAATTACTCATTATAGTTAGTTCTAGACTGCCTCGGTGGCGTGGTTGTATTTCGGTGCGACTAACGTTCTGAGGTTCGATCCCCGGGTCGGGCAAAGTGATATTGGATTTTTCCATATCAGCCCGGAGTCTGGAATTTGTGCCCGATATGGCGATAAGCTCGCCCCCTATCACATCTGGGACGAAACTAAGCTCGGCGAAATGTGGGTGTTCTGTATACTAGTGCGCCTCTGCCTACCCCTTCGGGGATACAGGCGTGAGGATATTATGTAGAGGTATAGTTAGTACCGTCAATACACACAAGATATACTTAGATCGATTTTCAGGGTCAGTCAATGACTTTGTAATACGTCATGACGTAATGACGTAACACAAAAAGCCGTTCGTAAAAACGAAGCCAAATCCTATCTGTAGCATGCTTGAAAAAGTGGGAAAAGGGCAGGTAAGAAAGAACGCTGGTCGTACGTATGTACGTAAAATAAATATTTCTCCAAAGAAAAAACGTGCGTAATTTAACAGAAACGCGAGGAACCGTGATCTGTTGACTGATCGCCATAACAAACTGTCACGGTGCATAAATGATAACTTTGTTTACCGCGTTCTCGTTCAAAAGGAAAACAGTCGTTCAATCACCAGTATTCATATTATTTTATTACCGCAATTA
Source organism: Clanis bilineata (assembly GCA_036417725.1). Lineage (NCBI taxonomy): Eukaryota > Metazoa > Arthropoda > Insecta > Lepidoptera > Sphingidae > Clanis > Clanis bilineata. Next base: position 5,762,825 of record CM071139.1, on the reverse strand, counting down.
ATAGAAAACGTAGTCATCCATAAGTAAGTTAGATATTTACATAACATAATCACAAGTTTATAAACCGACTTCAAAAACGAACACTTAAAAGTAAAAAATAACAACAATTTCTTACTCTGTTTGGAGTCGGTGATGAGGCCGAAGCAGATTATGTATATGAAAAGGCATGAATTGTTGTTATTTTTAACTTTAAGTGTTTGATTTTGAAGTCGGTTTTCAGATTTTGTTATTGAAGTCGGTCAAAACTTAACAGACCGACATCAAATCCGATCGTTACCAAATTTATATGGACCACACTTGAAATAAGCTCTATCGAATACAAAAAAAAATTGAAAAATCGGTCCACATTTGGCGGAGATATCGCGTAAGATACATAAAAATAAAGACGAATTGAGGACCTTCTCCTTTTTGAAAGTCGGTTGAAAAGTACTTTATTTCTTTTCATACCCTCATTCACGTATATGGACTGTGAACCGAGAGGACTTGGGTGAGATTCCTAGGTTTGGCGGGTGTTTTTCTACCAAAATTTGCTAGAGACTGTATCCCCTAGAGGTGGATCAGTGAACCGGTCGTAAAAACGAAGCCTAATCATTTCAGCAACGTGATTGAAAAAGTGTGACAGCATCCATGGCTCAGCGGTCGAGTAGCCGGCTGCGAAACGAGAGGCTGAGGGTTCGATCCCCGGCTTGAGACAAATGTTTGTTTGCCACTCAAATATTTGTTTCGCGTTTGAGTGTTGTGAGACCGAAAGTCTCTCGAAATTTCTGATACCCAAGACATAGAACTCGTATCTTAGTGTGGGATCAGAACTATGGGCCTTACTTTTTCACTTATCTTTTCGCTAAGAATAGCCTGACACTTTTTTTCTTGCGTTACATTGTTTAAAAATGAAAAGGACAACCTATGGTTAAAGATAAGCATCGCTTAAATATTTTTATAAGTAAGGGGCTATATGTGTGACTGTTGGGTGTAATTATTTCAGCTGGGCAAATTTTAAAAGGGCCCTTGAAAGCCCGTTAAAGTTACGAAACTCTAAAACATTCCTTTTCGAACTGTCATCATAAATCTACAATCTCCAATAAACTAAACATCAACAAAAACAGCGCGACTTTATTCCCCGTATCAGGGTCAAACGGAAAATACGTCATCTTGACAGAAAAATAGCTCAATCGAACTCGCCGACGACATTCCAGGCGGTAAATGGCAATTCCAGACACAATTTATCTTTATACCAAAGCATTGGCTGGTTATTGCAAAATATCTTTATTTTAATCCCTTTTGTTCAGTCCAGCTTTTATCTTTTACTGATAAATTTCAGGTTTTATCAATAATATTGGTGTTATTTTTTGCAGGTTCTCAGGTAAATAAATAAACATAACATTAGCCCTGTAATATTACTGCCTCACTGCTGGGCACGGGCCTCCTCTACTAAAGAGAGGGGTTAGGCCTTAGTCTACCACGCTGGCCTAATGCGGGTTGGTAGATTTCACATACCTTCGAATTTCTTGTGGAGAAATTCTCGGTTATGCAGGTTTCCTTATGACGTTTTCCTTCACCGTTATAGCAAGCGATATTTCATAATGAAAACACACTTAACATAGAAAAGTCAGGTAGTGTATGGTGGTCAGAGGTGTATGCTCCATTTTGGGGTTGGTCTCGAACCTCCGACACTCGTCGCGGCAATCCGTACCACACCCAACTGAGCTATCGCTGCTTTTTAGATAAGCAATTCTTAGGTCTCAGGTTAGTAATTCTTAAACCGTCCATTCAAATAAGGGTTATTTTTATATGAAAATAAGCAATGATAAAACGAATAGTAGATCTAATAACTAATTGCTATAATAACTCATAAAGACTTCTTTATTTTAGCATTAATTTGTAGTGTATTTTGTAATAAGATGTGTGATTATTCCGAGTAAATGCAAGTCAAGTGATTATTTTATTAGCAAATATGCTGAAGCCAGATATATGCTGTAGTGTGAAGTGTCTCGCAGAATTCATTAGTTTTTTTTTATACACAGCAGAGTCTGGCAAACCAGCAGATAGGTCACCTGATGGTAAATGATCTCCACCACCAAAGACACAAAGAATCATAGGTGCGTTGGGTGTGGGGTGAATGGAAGGGGGGAGAAAGGGATTGGGAAAGGGATGAGGTTCAAATGGGCCACCGGAAGTTTCACTCACCAAACGAAACGTGACAGCAAGCTGCCACTTTACGTCGGTTTTCTGTGAGACAGTGGTATCAAACCGGTCGAGCCGGCGAGACGTTACCGTCTACAGCGTGACTCTACCACTCAGTCTTTTTAACTTCTATCAAAATAATATATTTTTGGTAAGTCTTCTTAATACTGCAATTTTTACTTTAGTCCTGTATCACAAAATACCTCAACTAAATTTAATGAAAAAACTATTTAATGCTAAGTAAATTTGATCACGAATTGAATCTAAAAAGTTGTTTATTTTTATCCAGCTCAAGTAATTACATCGATTATGGCTAACACCGCTTTGGTTCATCCTTTCCAACTTTTCTTTGAATTCGGTCGCGGATCAAAAATAATTAAACTTTTCTCAAGTAATTAAAATACGAGAGAATTTTATAACTCTTTACGATTAATGAAGAGAAAACATGAACCAAAATTCAGCCACTTGAAATTCAGTCTAAATAAATAAGAAATAAATAAATAACACCCAACTGTCACACACATAGTTCTGACCCCACACTAAGATCAAGTCTTGTATGGGTATCAAGAACTACGAGAGACTTTTGGTCTCACAACACCCAGACCCGAAACAAATATCTGTGGGCCACACAAATATTTGTCTCGGTGCGGGGAACGAACCCACGGCCTCTCGCTTCACAGCCGGCTGTTCGCCCGCTGCGCTACGGAGTCTCTCATAAGACTAAAGCTAAAGAGACTAAAGCTAACTAAAGAACATTAACTGTTATTTTTTTACAAATGTTTCCTAACAGAAAATGTCTTTATTTGATTTAATTATTTGATTCGATGGTACATTCATGTATTTATAATAAAACAAAATGTAACAATTGCTAAAACCTGGAAAATACTGTGTTATGAAACCTATAATTTAATAGCTTTTTCATTCATCATTGACTTATATTATTTCCTATTCGTGATTAACCAATTTGTTACCTAGAGGTATACTACATGTGGATCGTTGAAAAATTCTAGAAAAAACTGGCTACAAAGAAAATGTATTGAAGGAGATTAATTAGTGCTACATATTCTGTCTTATTGTTTTTGTTTTCTCCCACTCACTGTTGCCTGAGATATTGGCTGAATTAAGTTTATTTCTTTCTTTCCATACTTATATTCCTTCTTTTATTGTAGCTTTATTCAATAAGCTATGTATACATTGACCGAATAGTATTTGATCTCAAACCATCATTTAATTTTATGCGATAACATGGTTAATTATAAATGAAGCCTAAGTAATTACATTCAATCTGATTGAATACGACATTTATCTTTATCTTCATTTTTAATGAAAAGAGCCTCTAATTAAAATTCTCGAAACTTTCAAAAAGAGAAACATTTCCGTTTACTTTTCAATTCGTAATAATTTTCCTTCCTTCGCACAATGATTTAATATCAAATGAGAAGTAATCAAAGGTTTTTTTAAATACTTTATAAATAAAAATGGATTTATTAGGCTTCACTGTCGCAATTTCAATAATACAATTTGGCGTCTGCCTCTTTAATGAAAAACTAATACAATTGCAATTTCGGGACGTAGCTTCAGATGTTTCATAAAGGGTGTAAGGGAAACGCTTTCGAAAAAGAAGACAGGCGGTAGTGCTGATTATTTCAAACACGACGCCACGATTTCCGGTGGCCCATTTCCCTATTCCCTTTCCCAATCCCTTTTCCCTCCCCTTCCATTCCCACCTTTTAGGTTGGCAACGCACCCATGATTATTTTTGTGTCTTGGGTGTCTATGGGCGGTGGAGATCACTTACCATCAGATGACCCACCTGCTCGTTTGCCAAACTCTGCTATAAAAAAAAATTTCGATACGAAACTTCGATTTTTTTTCGCAGCATTATGTATGTGTGGATAAATACAAAAATAACAATTGAAATAATTAAAATCATCTTTTCTTAAAACTACGTAATGTAATACGAATAAAATATCAGCTTACGCCCTAGCCCACTCGAGCCCTACGACGCGGCGCATTGTGTTTGCTTTACATTGCGGGTTTACGAAATATCACATTGTTCAGATTCAAAGTATGAAGTAAACTAAATATTAGTTTTCCGAGAGCGTTAAGATAGTATATTACAATTTTGGTTATCGGAAGCGTTTCCCTTACACCCAGTATATTTATTACGTTAGTATAACAGTAAAATTAATTAGAAGTAATAAAATCTTTTTAAAACCAAGCTTTTATCTGGGACAATGAACTAAAAAGTTAAAAATAAGTATTTGGCGTGTAAGTACTAACCTATATTCTTAAAAGCTTGAGGCACAGAAGTATAGTCAGACTCAGTACCTAACTTGTTATTTGTAACGGGTAGTGATAAATAGATAAATAAATAAGCTCACGCCTGTATCCCCGAAGGGATAGGCTGAGACGCACTAGTCAAGTAGCACATCCACATTTCGCCGAGCTTAGTTCCGTCCCAGATGTGATAGGGAGCGAATCTATCGCCACATCGGGCACAAATTCCAGACTTCGGGCTGATATTGAAATAACCAATATAATTTTGCCAGAGACGTCAGGACGGTAGTAGGCATAAAACGCAAATGAATATAACTTTACAAACGTTGTTTAATCGCAATAGGAAATTCTTAGGGCGCAAAAACGACCCCAGATACCTCTCTGATTCTTTGAAAAACAGATTATATTCCAATATTACTAAAAATCGAAAATTGTACAAACCTGTGGTTATTAACGACACGCACATACTCCTATCACAAAAACTCCGGCGCCACTGGCTCTCGCGCCGTGTGAGCGGTGCAATGGCAGCGTTATTTAGCTCTTTCTAACGTCACCATAGCTTTCTCTGTTTTGTCGCTATTGCTACTGTAACTACTTACCACTGTCACATCCAGCCCCGGTCTCCCCTAGTAACGAAATACAACTACGCCACCGAGGTAGTCCGATAGACTTTCTAAAAACATTACTTGGAATTTTATTTCCGACTGCTTAACTACTAAATTCACAGTTGTCAAAAAAAATGCGAGCGGTACATCATGCCGATAAGAGCAGCAAGTAAATAGCATAATTTTTCACACAAACCGCACCATTTTGAAATTCATGGGGAAAATGTCAACATTTCACAGCTTGTATTAAATTACCGAGAGCATTAGACCTAAAAGATAAAGCTCATACAGCAAGTCCATTACAGCCATGTACAATTTCAACGTTTTTTTCAACCGACACGTTTAATTGGTAAACACGTCCCCTAAACGAATTTTTGCTTGCCAAAGCCATATTGGACCGGCCATTTTCCTGTCCCCATAAAGTAAATCTTGGCCTATAACTCAATTTTTTTGGTCAACTGAAATATAGGTTTTGTTGGAAGTCGACGAACTGACAAACCATTTTAAACCTTATATTTACAATGTGGGGTCTACATTTCTGTGTCACTGGAGTGTGTCATTGGATACGAAAGTCGGTAAGTACGATCATCTAATGTCTTCGGTCCCTCAGTCATAGAGTTAGACCAGCGATTTGCAAACTACTTTTTTCGTGTCAGGAAGTTTTGTCGTTCAGAAAATCTTGGTTGTTTGTTTACCTTTTCATTGGAATAAAGTATGGTTTGGTTAGATCATCGGAATTGATGGGCGTGACTGGGCGTGAAAGCAGGAATATTATGATTATGAAATATTACTGTTTTTGTTAGTTACATAACTCTTTAGATAAATAACAACACAGACGATAAAAAGATACAAATATTATTTCTTTTAGCATCAAACTAGCAGTATTAGTAATTTAGTAATAGATTAAGAAGACTGAAAAATGAAAACAGGATGGTATGGTATGATATGGAACTTCCCATAGGCTCAGTCAATTTGTATGGTAAATAATAAGCATAAAAGGCAAAATGTAAAATCGAAAGACCTTGAATCTGATGAAGGTCGCTAAAGAAACAGTTCAAAGAAAAGAATCAAATTAAATTCGGGAGTGTCGCAAATCATCGACTTTTTCACGTCTCATTTTATTAGGTCCCGGCTCAAATATCTACAGAGCTCTGAACACGAGAGGTTTCTGATTGATCAGCCACCGATGTACTGATAAAGGTAAATTACATGAGTTGAAAGACGACTTATTGAGAATAGCAAAAACTTCTTACGTATCTCTTGAAATCTAGCAGCTTCAACGCATAACTTGCGAAAAATTAAAGTTTTCCATGATACATAACAGTGTTCTCGATACGAATACAAAATCGAAAGTTTTTCATAATAGGTACCTAGATGCTCGATACCATTTGCGTATACAGATAGTCATAGACAATTTTATATATTGTTATCATGGATAATTAACTTTAGCTGTCGGTCATATAGAGCCAAAGTTTAAAATAATTGCTGTTGATTTAACGAGGTTGTTGTCGCGTTTCGTTCGGTGAGTGAGATTCCCGGTGGTCCATTTCCCCCCCTTCCTTTCGCAATCCCGTTTTCCCTACCCTTCCATTTCCTCCTTCAAGGTTAACAACGCACCCATGATTATTTTTGTCTTGGGTGTCTATGGGTGGTAGAGATTACTTACCATCAGGTGACCCATCTACTCGTTTGCCAGCCTCTGCTAAAAAAATACCGGCTTAATCCCATAAAAATACTTCCAATACCTATAAAGTTATAAAACTGCAGTTTCTATAAAATAATGACCTAAAAATCATTATTACAATGGTACCATTAATTCCGTAGAGGTTTTTATCATAGGAATTGGCATTTTTCCGACTCGTGAGGCTCGCACCCTCACTCAACAATTTGTCTCTATCACGCTGATGTAGGTGGTTTAAGCTTAATTTTATACATTCCCTGGGCTACGTCGGCAGAAAGTTTCCAAATTACACGTGGAATATTCAATGGGAATTCGCATTGTTGGGCAAATTTTTTGAGTGTATTGTTTTTTCCGTACCTACTTATTTTAACGTGAAAGGTACATATGGCTTCTATTATAACCACACTGACTGGCTGACTGACTGCAAAGCGAATTTTCTAATTTAATTTTGGACTTAAGGTTAACGTCCGGCAGGAGGCCGGGCGTAAAAACTAAGCCAATTCCTTTCTGCAATGTGCTTGAAAAAGTGTGTGACGCCAACCCCATATAAAGGTGGGATATGGGCAGGTTGAAAGAAAGATTATATTCCTACACAAAAAAGGTCTTACAATTTTTTCTTGAATAATACCAAACTTGAAAGCATTCAACAATTTCCACCTGAAAATGATAAACGTGCGCTAAATATTCACAAAAAGAGATGTCAACCCTTACAAAACCTCAAAATTTAAATAAGATTTGCAAACTCAGCTGAGCTTCTCGCAGAATAATTTATGTAGATAAGAACTAGGTGTTTTTATTTTCTCTCATCGGCGGAGATAAAACGTTCCAGGTGCATAAAAAGTTAAGATAATTAGAGCAAGTTGGAGAAAAGTTGTCGAGCAGTAATTGTGAATAATGTTGGTATTGTGCAACGAGATAGTCGACTGAAATGAAACATTCAACCGCCACGCAAAAACAAGATTAATTTGTTATGCCGCCTGACGGAATAAGGCCGACGGCTCTATTAATTTTTAACCTACTTTTTATGGCTTGCGAGAAAACATTAAGAAATCTGGTTTTAGTGCAATGTCCCTTTAAGTAATTATGGAAAGTAATCTTTCTTTCTACCAGCCCTTATCCCACCATAATTAACGTGGCGTCGGCGCAACACACTTTTTTAAGCATGTTGCAGAAATCATTTTGCTATGTTTTTACCGCCCTTTGCCTGCATGACGTCAACCCCCTCTGAGCGATCCAGTCCCGGGCAAATTAAATTAGAAAATTCGCTTTGCCCGACTTGGGCATCGAACCCACGACCTCCTGGTCCACAGCCCATATATGCTGCCACTAAACTAAGGAGGCATTTATAAAAAGTAAAAGATTATTAGGTGTTGAAAGAATATGAATTGGAGGGAAGGAATTGTATATCCGAAAATCTCAAATAAAAAACAAAATGCAAGTGAGGTGTCACTTCAAGATCTTTTGAAGGGTGCAGAGTGAACTCCTTCAAAATAACGGCATAGATATTTCGGCGACGGATTTACAATTAAAGCCGAATTGCAGCGCTTTTACTAATCTAGAGTTATCACGATTTATCCTACAGCTTTAAATAAAGATTTGCGATAAATAGAGATTTATCGCGGAGCTGTAAATGCCCCTAAGACCGTATAGCTTAGTAATTTTCTATAAATTCCCAGTTATTGGATTCTAATTTTTTTTTATAGCAGAGACTAGCAAACGAGCAGATGGGTCACCTGAGGGTAAGTGATCTCCACAGCCCATGGACACCCAAGACACAAAAAGAATCATGGGTGCGTTGCCAACCTAAAAAGAGGGAATTGAAAGAGAGGGAAAAGGGATTGGTAAAGGCAGGGAAAATTTTATTTATGAAACTTATTTTCAGTCTCTATTATGTTATTTAATTTATAAGATTTAATAGAAGTGTTAAATATTCAAAAAACTTCAGTCACTTCAATTTAAGAAATACACAATATAAAATTTGCTTAAATAAATAAATAAATGAAAAAAAATTTGCATGTCAATAGATTTGACAAAAGTTGAATGGCCTGAAATTGCTACCATATTATAAGACCTATACTGTACCAACTTTTAAGCAAATAAATTATTCTTATTCTCATTCTTTTAATAGAAGTGTTAAATATTCAAAAAACTTCAGTCACTTAAATTTAAGAAAAACACAATATTAAATTTCGCTTAAATCTTTCAATGGAATGTAAATGTTTTAGATACTGAAGTTCCAACAGATTTCCAACGTCAGTCCGTCTCGAATAAGCCTTCAGAGACCGCGTTAAATTCTCATTAGATTGATCATTCGGTTAGATTGTTTCTGCCAATGCCCTATAAGTGAAAATCTAACATTTAAATCAATCGAGGTCGCAAGTTTAATTACATTCTTGGTATTGTCTGGATTTGCTTTTCTCGCTGTGGTTTGTTGATTTGGCCTTCGATAATGGATATTGTTACTTGAAATGTTTAGGTAAATTCACTGAAATATAAGCCTCCATTATGCTGTCATAATGGAAGCTTTATTTAGAGGTATAATATTGAAGTACGAACAATATTTTTAAATATTTAAAGTACAATGTATTAAAGACGTCTTTTACTTGATTGATTTCCTCAAAAAGGTTCAGGTAAGCGGTCAATTGTAAAAAGCCGAATCCTCAACACGCTTAAAAATGGTGTTGACATGAATGACATCAACTACATTTTTGGACTGTTTCATAATAATATCACCATCCTTAAAAGAGATATCAAAAATATTCTTTGACGCCATTAAAACTTCATCTAAATATATTTGAATAATGAATATCAAAATGTATTCAGATACTTATTTCAGAACGAATGTTGATATTAATTACGGAAATTGTTGAAACTTTGTTGTGTATTTCATAAACTTTAACTAAGGAAGTTTCGAATGCGAAGGACTGACTGTCAACAGCAGTTATATGAATTTACGCCATTTTAGCTGGTGTAATGTGTGTGTATGATCCTGTATATGTGTGTGTGTATACACTATATTCGTTTGTTTAAGTTAAGGAATAACGCATAAGTAATTGTTTAATTCCTTTATATGAAATATATACTACGGAAACTATCTGGGTAGAACTACAAGAGTAATCAATAATTAGAAGAATGACGCATCTCAGTATCTAGTTTTCTCATGATACAATATAGTTTTAATCACTAAATTGTTTACTTGCCACGTTCCTTTTGGACTTGTTAAGCCCGATAAAGCAGTAAGACAACATACACTTTTTTCATTTTTCATAAGTTTTCTGGTATGCTTCACATGTATACAAAAGTTACAAACCCATTCTGCATAATCTGAATGTAAGCCTAATACATCGATATCCTAATATGTTAAAACACAAAACACTTTTTTTCCTCCAAAAAAGCCTCTACAAGCTTCCGAACTACGAACAAATACCCGAAAAGTTAAATTATAACCCAGTTCACCTAAAAGGTACCAACCTTTTAACAAATCAGTTTACTGAAACGCGGCCATTTTGATCTTTTATTCGCATCGTATTTTAATTGAAAAAGTTGAGCAAGGGTTCCGGAGTTGAAGGCAAAAGTTTATGGAACGGAACCCAACCGGCAAGCGAAAGACGGATTTCCAAAACTGACTTGAACGCGTCAATTATGTATTGGAAACTTTTAACTCGGTGAGATGGAAGCAGTTAAAGTTGACGGTGATAGTTTAATAACTGATGGTTCTACTGATGAAGTAAGTAAACGACAAGAACTAGGGAATTTAGAGATTTATACTAATTTGAATGATGAATGAAATAAATGTAATAATACAGAAGCATTATTGCCTCTACAATACAAGAACTAAGAATAATCATTACGTGTATAATATGTAATTATTTAAACGAGTAATTTCTATATTGTATATATCGGCGCAAAATCACAAGCTTATTTAAAAAGCCGTTGTTATTTCACGTTATTAATTCATTTTACAATTGTTAAGCTGCTGAAACCTTAAAAGATTCTAAAAAGTTAAAATAATCGTTATTATTATTTCTTTGACATTTAATATCCGGTATCGGGTAGGTAGTTGCAAATATGCACCCTATAAAAGGAGTGTTCAGAGCAAATTCGACACTTCCTAATCGATGAAGTCTTCAACTTCGCCCTCTCAGTGACCGCCCTGAGCCGAGGTTCGTAACCCGTTAGTGGGTGCCCTCAGCGTGGTCACCTAACTTTATGGGTTGAGCGCACCTGCGTTCCTCCCAACAGACCGGTGTGGCTGGATTTGCCAACTCGGTCAGGCAAGCAGCTGTAGGGCCAAAAAAAAAAAAATTCGACACAGTCGTGCTCCGGCACCCGGACTGTCCACATCCCTAACTAGACGGTGCTGTTGAGCACCGTTAATAAAGGGAGTTAGTGAATTTCAGTGTTCACAGTTGATAAATAAGATGAGTAATCATCTTAATATCAAAAGTGACGTCAGCCTTTAAAAAACAACTTCAGAATTGGCCCTCCGACATCTACTATTTGATACTAGACGTTGCTCTTGAACTTGGTTGATCAATAATAACGTCTTGATTGATCTTGGGAACAAATACTAATAAAATTTATCATATTAATAGTCAGTTCCTTGTTTTTGAATTATGTGAAAATGATAATTGAACTACTTAAATTTTTTGAAATAAAATTATTTTTACGGATTCTATCACGATTTGGTTTTAATTTTTATTCCCGACGTTTCAAAGGCTTTGCAGTCTTCGTGGTCACGGGGTGGACACTGCACGAAGACTGCAAAGCCTTCGAAACGTCGGGAATAAAAATTATAACCAAATCGTGATAGAATCCGTAAAAATAATTTTATTTCAATGAATAGCATTCGCGTAAACTTAAGAAATCAGTACTTAAATTTTGTACTCGATCAGTATTATTCAGCCTTCTTCAAATTCATAGAATATTAATTCTAAAGTTTTTAAACTTTCCTGGTAAAACTATTTAGTTATGGGTTAAATTCAGTAACTGCTAAAGTTTAAAAACTTTTTACTTAAAATTATAATATTTTTTTAATCATCGAATAAAACTTTTTAAAAGTTTCAACATTTTCACAACACATAATACATTATATTAGAAAAAATACCTAAAGAAAATCCTTCAGATTCTTTGCTGATAAATTAAATTTGCTCTTTATGAGAATAATCAAGGATAATCAACTTCTCTGTATATATTTTTGTACTAAAAGAATACAATATGTAATATTACTAAATCCCTCTGTTACGTAATTTTGGAAAGGAAAATAATGATCCGTAACTTTACTATTGAGAGCCTCTGTATGTGGATAGAGGGTAATATTTACTTACTATTCAGCCCAGTACCCACATATTGTATTCCGTTTGTCACCATTGTGTACCCTCCTTTGTTTCAATTTATCCACTGTTACGAAGTTAAATGCTCGATTGTGATTTGATTTTGTTGTTTGACTTTATGTGAATAAATAATAAATAATAGATTATATATTCCTTTCTTTGTATCGTTGAGAATGAAACTAGATTTGATGGGTTTTGAAAATTACTTTGGTAAGTCCATACTTCTTTTCTTTGGAATCCATTATATCTATAATGGAAAAAAATTGATTCGCGTAGAAAGGTCTTAGACCTATTCCGAATACCTCTTGATCTAATCCTTACTAATCCTTACTTACTAAATAATAAAAGCGAAAGTAACTCTGTCTGTCTGTCTGTCTGTCTGTCTGTCTGTCTGTCTGTCTGTCTGTGGCGTTTTCACGTCTAAACCGCTGAACCGATTTTGATGAAATTTGGTATATGGGTACTTTTAACCCCAAGGACGGACATAGGGTACTTTATTTTTTTTAAATCAACCCCTAAAGGGATGAAATAGGGGATGAAAGTTTGTATGGGAATTTTGGAACCGCTTAATGGATTTTGATGAAATTTGGTATGAGGATACATTTGACCCTAGGGATTAAAATGGGGTACTTCATTTTTTTTCATCAACCCCTATAGGGATGAAATAAGGGTTAAAAGTTTGTATGGGGATTTTAGGTCCAATTAATGGATTTTTATAAAATTTGGTATGGGACAGTGGATACCTTTGAGTTTAAGGATACAAATGGGCCACTTTTTTAAATCAACCCCTAATGGGATGAAATAGGGGATGAACGTTTGTATAGGAATTTTAGGCCCACTTAATGGATTTTTATGAAATTTGGTATGGGATAGTCCATATCTTTGAGTTTAAAGACACAAATGGGCTACTTTTTTAAATCAACCCCTAAAGAGATGAAATAGGGGATGAAAGTTTTTATGGGAATCCAGAAACCGCTGAACGGATTTTTAAGAAAGTTGGTATGAGGATAGTTTTAGCCCTAAGGACAGAAATGGGGTGCGATATATTTTTATCCTACAAAGGGATGAAATAGGGGTTGAAAATTTGTTTCTTTGTTTCTGGACCGATTGACTTCAAAATCGATATCTGAATCACCCCGCGGTACCGAATGACAGAACCGCTGTCAGACCTGTCAAAAGTGGCCGCCATTTTGATTTTCTTTGTTTTTGGGCCGATTGACTTCAAAATCGATATCTGGGTCGCCCCGTGGTTCCGAACGACAGAACCGCTGTCAGACCTGTCAAAAGTGGCCGCCATTTTGTTTTTCTTTGTTTTTGGGCCGATTGACTTCAAAATCGATATCTGAGTCGCCCCGTGGTTCCGAACGACAGAACCGCTGTCAGATCTGTCAAAAGTGGCCGCCATTTTGTTTTTCTTTGTTTTTGGGCCGATTGACTTCAAAATCGATATCTGAGTCGCCCCGTGGTTCCGAACGACAGAACCGCTGTCAGACCTGTCAAAAGTGGCCGCCATTTTGTTTTTCTTTGTTTTTGGGCCGATTGATTTCAAAATCGATATCTGAGTCGCCTCGTGGTTCCAAACGACAGAACCGCTGTCAGAACTGTCAAAAGTAGCCGCCATTTTGTTTTTCTTTGTTTTTGGGCCGATTGACTTCAAAATCGATATCTGAGTCACCCCGTGGTTCCGAATGACAGAACCGCTGTCAGACCTGTCAAAAGTGGCCGCCATTTTGATTTTCTTTGTTTTTGGGCCGATTGACTTCAAAATCGATATCTGGGTCGCCCCGTGGTTCCGAACGACAGAACCGCTGTCAGACCTGTCAAAAGTGGCCGCCATTTTGTTTTTCTTTGTTTTTGGGCCGATTGACTTCAAAATCGATATCTGAGTCACCCCGCGGTACCGAATGACAGAACCGCTGTCAGACCTGTCAAAAGTGGCCGCCATTTTGATTTTCTTTGTTTTTGGGCCGATTGACTTCAAAATCGATATCTGGGTCGCCCCGTGGTTCCGAACGACAGAACCGCTGTCAGACCTGTCAAAAGTGGCCGCCATTTTGTTTTTCTTTGTTTTTGGGCCGATTGACTTCAAAATCGATATCTGAGTCGCCCCGTGGTTCCGAACGACAGAACCGCTGTCAGACCTGTCAAAAGTGGCCGCCATTTTGTTTTTCTTTGTTTTTGGGCCGATTGACTTCAAAATCGATATCTGAGTCGCCCTATGGTTCCGAATGACAGAACCGCTGTTAGACCTGTCAAAAGTGGCCGCCATTTTGTTTTTCTTTGTTTTTGGGCCGATTGATTTCAAAATCGATATCTGAGTCACCCCGCGGTACCGAATGACAGAACCGCTGTCAGACCTGTCAAAAGTGGCCGCCATTTTGATTTTCTTTGTTTTTGGGCCGATTGTCTTCAAAATCGATATCTGGGTCGCCCCGTGGTTCCGGACGACAGAACCGCTGTCAGACCTGTCAAAAGTGGCCGCCATTTTGTTTTTCTTTGTTTTTGGGCCGATTGACTTCAAAATCGATATCTGAGTCGCCCCGTGGTTCCGAACGACAGAACCGCTGTCAGACCTGTCAAAAGTGGCCGCCATTTTGTTTTTCTTTGTTTTTGGGCCGATTGACTTCAAAATCGATATCTGAGTCGCCCCATGGTTCCGAATGACAGAACCGCTGTTAGACCTGTCAAAAGTGGCCGCCATTTTGTTTTTCTTTGTTTTTGGGCCGATTGATTTCAAAATCGATATCTGAGTCGCCTCGTGGTTCCAAACGACAGAACCGCTGTCAGAACTGTCAAAAGTAGCCGCCATTTTGTTTTTCTTTGTTTTTGGGCCGATTGACTTCAAAATCGATATCTGAGTCACCCCGTGGTTCCGAATGACAGAACCGCTGTCAGACCTGTCAAAAGTGGCCGCCATTTTGATTTTCTTTGTTTTTGGGCCGATTGACTTCAAAATCGATATCTGGGTCGCCCCGTGGTTCCGAACGACAGAACCGCTGTCAGACCTGTCAAAAGTGGCCGCCATTTTGTTTTTCTTTGTTTTTGGGCCGATGGACTTCAAAATCGATATCTGAGTCGCCCCGTGGTTCCGAACGACAGAACCGCTGTCAGACCTGTCAAAAGTGGCCGCCATTTTGTTTTTCTTTGTATTTGGGCCGATTGACTTCAAAATCGATATCTGAGTCGCCCCGTGGTGCCGAATGACAGAACCGCTGTTAGACCTGTCAAAAGTGGCCGCCATTTTGTTTTTCTTTGTTTTTGGGCCGATTGATTTCAAAATCGATATCTGAGTCGCCTCGTGGTTCCAAACGACAGAACCGCTGTCAGAACTGTCAAAAGTAGCCGCCATTTTGTTTTTCTTTTTTTTTGGGTCGATTGACTTCAAAATCGATATCTGAGTCACCCCGTGGTTCCGAATGACAGAACCGCTGTCAGACCTGTCAAAAGTGGCCGCCATTTTGTTTTTCTTTGTTTTTGGGCCGATTGACTTCAAAATCGATATCTGAGTCGCCCCGTGGTTCCCAATGACAGAACCGCTGTCAGACCTGTCAAAAGTGTCCGCCATTTTGATTTTCTTTGTTTTTGGGTCGATTGACTTCAAAATCGATATCTGGGTCGCCCCGTGGTTCGGAACGACAGAACCGCTGTCAAATCTGTCAAAAGTGGCCGCCATTTTGTTTTACTATGTTTTTGGGCCGATTGACTTCAAAATTGATATCTGATTCGCTCTGTGGTTTCGAACGACAGAATCGCTCTCAAACCTGTCAAAAGTGGCCGCCATTTTGTTTTTCTTTGTTTTTGGGCCGATTAACTTCAAAATCGATAGCTGGGTCGCCCATATTTAGACTAAAACGACAGGGCGGATCGACAAATCAAAAGTTTTTTCCGTTGGCCCTACAAAATACGCGTGCGGAGCCGCGGGCAAAAGCTAGTGTACCTATATAATTCAATTCTGATTCATAAATTCACGGTTGACGACCAAGGACGTAAAAAAAAGATAAACGGAGCGCTAGCAATAGTGAAGCAGGCTTTTCGGCCCATTCGATCTATCGACCCGTAATGGCGGCGACTAAGCGTGTTATGAGTGTGTGAGTGTTATGTGTGCGTAGGGCAGTTTTGTACAGGCGCGTTTATGTGCGTGGCTTTTCTGTGGCGTCCGTTTAAGGCTGAGATCTATAGAGCGAACTTCGACTAAGTCTGAGTCAAATAAACGAACTCAGTGAGCGTTTGGAATTTTTAAATCAAACTTCGACACAATCCGAGCCATTTTTTACAAGAAAAATAAATAACAGACAAATTAAGCAAAAAATTTCTTATAAAATGACTCTGTTCATTCGGGAAGTTCGATTTAAAAAATCCAAATCCTCACTGAATTCGTTTCTTCAACTTACGACTTATAGATTTTAGCCAAAGTATAGGCGATATGGTGTCCTTCTTTTTTTACGTCCGTGTTCACGATATCTACTTTCAATTTCCTATGTAACAATGTTTGGAGCAAAAATCAAACTATGAAAGAGTTATTCAATCATTGTGTATCTATTTTAAACTACATCACTAACGCCTTAAAGAGGAATGGTGTGTATAATACATTTGATGATTAATGTCCATCAATGTACCTGCTTATTAAGGTCGCCTCCTTGGTCTAGTGGCAGCATGTATGGGCTGTAGACCGGGAGGTCCTGGGTTCGATTCCCAGGTCGGGAAGAGTAAATTTTCTAATTTAATTTGCCGGGCACTGGATCCCTCATAGGGGGTTTACGTCAGGCAGGCGGCCGATCGTAAAAACTAACCCAAATCCTCTTTGCAACATGCTTGAAAAAGTGTGTTGCGCCGACCCACATTAAGGTGGGATAAGGGCAGGTAGAAAGAAAGAATGTACCTGCTTACTATATTGCTAAGTTATTAAAACACAATATTTTACCAACAAACTTTACTACATCACCGGCGCATCCAATATCATAAAAATAATATCACCACACGATCATAACGGTATTTCACTGTCCAATTAAATTTAATTTTTAAATTTCAGCCTAAAATATAGCCAAAAGCTGCGTTGAAAACACTGAGTTAGTGAGACGGTTTGGCAGCCAGGAAATTGCATTCGCTCGTTTCGGAAACAAGAGCTCTGTTCGATGTTCTGTACTTGGAATCAATGGGTACAATTTATAGACCTTCCTGGAATATAATTTTAGAAAAATAATTCGAATCTCTCGAGTCGTAAGATATTGGTCAATTGTGATTTATTATTTAAGAGATCTGGAGAAAAATAGGCATTGAATGAAGAACTTCCTTTCTTGTCGCTAGTTAGGATTTTCCTTTGTCGATTCATCTGAGCTGTCTGTTTCTTGTGAACTTCGGAGATTTAAGATTTTTTTTTATTTCATTCATTCATTTCGGCGTCGTTGCCATGATCGCGAGCAGGTCGGACTGTAATGTTTGTCGTTGCTATGCAATTGCCAATGGAACTGCTCAGCAATGATTGTCATTATTTTGTTCAATATGTTAGTATTGAAGTCTAGTCTAGTCCTAGTGTTAACTAGGACAAGAAAATTGTCATTGAGTCACAAGTCTGACATAAATGATTTATTATTATTACTATTATTTTTTTATTATTATATTCTATGTGTCACTTTTATTATATGGGCTAGACCTCTTATATAACTAATGTTAATTTGAATAGTGCAAAATATGATTTAAACAATGAAATAATTTAGTATTTAATAATTTACTCAAAATATTCCTTTATAATACAAACGAAGACTAAAGAAAGCTTAAAATTTAAAGAAGTAGATATAAATCAAATCGATCATAGACATTTCACAAAATAATTGTATAAATCAAACATCTTTTGATTAGTCAGAGAGGAAACTAAAGTTTCTCACACAGTCCGAGCAGTCTTCGTTGAATATTGTTTGAGTAATGGCCACCACGGAAGCATAATGCATATCGGATCCCAGGATTGTTCCTCTAAATATTAGAGGTAGATAGTTTATTGCTAAATGATGGAATGATATTTCCAAAAGTTCGATAGTTTTGGTTAATGAAAGTTGGATTTATTTAAGACGAGCTTTATGGTCGCAGTGGACCAGAATCGTGAGGCAGTCTTTCAAATTTTATTTCTAAGATACAAGTAACCTATGTAATATTTCTCCAATATACTTGTGTTTAAAAAATAAATATGTAGATTTATTGCTAAGTTAAAAGGTTTTGAATTTTTAATATTAGTATATTTGCATCATAATGGTTAGTACCATTAGTATAAAGCTACGTTGCCTTACGTCTATTATTATAAATATATAAGCTCACGCTTGTATCCCGGAAGGGGTAGGCAAAGACGCACTAGTAAACTAGAACCATCACATTTCGCCAAGCATAGGGCCGAATGGTCAAACAGTGCTCAATCATCCAAGTCATTTGAGCACTACCCAAAGTTAAGCAGACAATAATTTTTGAGCGGCATGGTCGTACGCACTTGAGAAGACTTGGCGGAAAAATCAGCTGAGGATCAATCATTTTGCTACAGATAATAAAAGTTTGTTCTCGATTACAAAAATGTTATAAAATTATATTTTTGTTTCGTTTCACGTAGAATCATTTTATTTCATTTAGTTTTTTTTTAAGATAATTATAATAAATAATTGGCAGAATACATGATTCGATAATGTTTATTTAACCTTTTTGCATTCCATGTGCCATTCCGATCATATTTCATCTGTAGTACATTTTTCTGTAATGTTTATGTTATCTCTGTCTATTTTTTGTTATTATACATTTTTATATAATAGAAACGGAACTTAAAATGGATCTTTTTATAATTTATTAGTATCTTGTTAAAATATTTACCACTTGGCAGTATGTATCTTTCGTCCTTAGTCAATGATTTGTGTGGAAGAATTGAAAAAAAAATAATTGGCAAATGGCGACCTGTTTGTTTATATTTATTTTCGTAATTAAATAACTGTGTTTGTTGTATGTGTAGTGATTTTGTTTTATGTAATAAACATCAACGCAGATGAAGAGATTATGGAAACTATGAAGTTTGGATATGGAGGATATTTCTTGGAGCGTTTCAATGAAAGAAGTCTCCTTAAATTTTTCTTGCCAGGGACTGTGTCTGACCGTGTGAAGAAAGAAGAAAAATACTCGGCCCGATCTGATAAAGGAATTCAGGACGTCCCAGTTCACGCCGGCTTCAGCAGAAACATATAAAAACCATTATATTGGAGAGGATTGGGAAATTCGGCAACATGCAGTAGTGTTGAATCGGATGTAATAAAATTAATCATTGTATTTTTGAAGTGTTTTATTTGTCTTTGCTTCTACGAGTGCGATAAATTGAAGAAAAATACATTTTATTGAAATCAAGGGGTAGGTAATAGGTATATATTATTAAACACTACACGGAACACGGAAATCATGAAATACAAACCTATGCCCGCCATTCCGTTCGCGTGAAATTTTATTTATTTAAACAAATCTATCCTACAGAAACCATACATTTTTCCGGGGAAAAAAGTAGCCTGTGTGCTATTTCAGACTTTAATCCATCTCTGTGCCAAATTTCATTCAGATCTCTTCAGACATTCTGGTGTGAAAGAGTAACAAAACATCCATACATCATCACAAACTATACAATAGTTTCATTTGAGATTGGTCGCAGGTACTCTCAAACTAATCTCGATTAAATGCTAGTTAAGCGGGCCTTAAATAGCTGTCAAACTTTAGGCACTTGTTGACCATGCCGTTTTATGAAATAAGCGGGCCTTAAACTGGGTCCTGCTTACATTTAATGTGAAGAGGTAGGTTCTGTTTGACCATGCCAAATTGAAGAATAACGAGTGCTTAAATCGGTAAGGCCATCCTAAATATTTAGGCAGCGTTTGACCATTTGGGGGTTAGTGCCGTCCCAGATGTGATAGGGGGCGAGCCTATCGCCAAATCAGGCAGAAATTCCAGACTGCGGGCTATTGAAAAATTCAGTATCACTTTTCTCGACCCGGGAATCGAATCCGAAACCTCAGGACGGTGCTCGTACTGTAACACAATTACGCAATTGAGGCAGTTCGTCTATTATCATCTTATCATTATTACCTTCACCTTAATCTCACAATATTCATTAATAGTTCATTGTATTACCAATATTTTCTGGAAGAAACTGCTATTCGGAATAAGATCATCCATCATGAATATTTTATAATATTTCTTAGAAAGTTGGTTACAATAGAATCTTATGTTATGTTACAGTATATTTATCTTCAGCGATACGTCTCAGGATGTCCTATGCCAATTCTAGGTACTCTACAAAACAGGTAAACATTTTCTTGGCAATGTCGTTGCCAATTTTCGTGGATTTAGGCCAATCAGATTGATATTATTAGGAAACCACTGTTTTCTTTCAACATAATGTACTAAATAAGTTCTACCACTGACCACAATTACCTTTATATTATAAGACTGAATACCCATTGGGTGTTTATTATAATACCCTCGATGGTATTATGAAGGTCAAGTAATTCTAATCGGGTACTTTCTATCGTTTTGGATGTTTATTTTCGTCGATGGTCGCTAGCTTTTTCCATTGTACGCTTTTTGTGTAATCACTTTTCCGTGCTTGGATTAAAAAACCACTACCACTATAGCAGAGCCCTTTGCTATATGATCATTATTATTGCTATTATCATATAATTTCTAGATCTCAGTAATAAATAGAATTTGTTATAATTGTAACTTTTACGTGCTTGGATTAAAAAACCACTACCTCTATAGCAGATCCCTTTGCTATATGATCATTATTATTGCTATTATCATATAATTTTAGATCTCATTAATAAATAGAATTTGTTATAATTGTAACTCTTACGTGCTTGGATTAAAAAACCACTACCTCTATAGCAGATCCCTTTGCTATATGATCATTATTATTGCTATTATCATTTAATTTATAGATCTCATTAATAAATAGAATTTATTCTTATTCTAAGTGTAAATTTTATTAAAGATCCCGAATAAATCAAAACTGCAGAAATAAGAATTTTATTTATAATACGATACTTTCTTTATGTTTTCCCCGACTGCTCATTGAAACTTTGATGATCAAATAACATAAAGAGGGAAGACTTCTTAATTTTTGACAGCTTTATTATACAGAAACGATGACGGCTTTGAACAATGGGAGTTTTGACTATGATTGTTATTTATTAATATTTATTACCATCAGATTTACTTTCGCAGATTGTGTTAAAAAAAATTATGTTATCAATCATAACCGTCACTTGGTCTTATGTCAGCTTGTTAGGATTTATTATGGACCAGGACTACCCAAGTTCAAATCCCAGGGCAGGAAACAGGGATATCCTAACTAGATTTACTCGGGTTATACCAAAGAGCGTTTGTAAAAACTTAGCCGAATCCTTTCTGCAACATGCTTGAAAAATTATGTTGCGCCGACCCCAGTTTGGAATCGGATAAGAGCAGGTGTAATCAAAATAGATAAGAAAGAAAAGAGATAAGAGGTGATAATTCTTGATGCATGCCGTCTCTAACAGGTCTATCTGGAAATCTTTGGAGAGGCATATATTTAGCCATAGCCCTATGGCTAATAATAACAGTGAAGAAAAAAGTCAAATATACTCTCTTAAAATATGAAATACTTTCAACAATTATCGATCCTATATCCTATATCAGCCTCCGTGGCGCTGCCGGCGAGTAGCCAGCTGTGAAGCGAGAGGCCGCGGGTTCGAATCCGCAACTGCGGATTTCGTTTTACAAACTAGGCCCCCTGGTTTGTGAGACCGAAAGTCTCTCTTAATTCCTGAAGCCCACGACATAACACTCGTATCTTAGTGTGGGGTCAGGACTATGTGTGCAACTGCTGGGTGTTATTTATTATTTATCAACCGACTTCAAAAAATAAGAAGGTCCTCAAATCGTCTGTAATTTGTATGTATGTTACGCGATATCTCTACCAAATGTGGACCGATATTCAAGATTATTTTTGTGTTCGATAGAGTTTATTTCAAGGGTGGTCCCATAAATTTGGCCACGACCGAATAAGTTTTGAAGTCGGTCCTTTATGTTTTTAAATTTGTGATTATTTTATTTTAGTTTCTCGAAGCTTGTTGATCTAATACTGCAGAAGACATTTTCTTGAAACAACTCTCTGGTATACAACTTTCCTTAGCAAGCAAAGCTGAAAGTTGGAAATCCTTAGCTCGTACGACACCTACAGAATAAGTAAGAAGATAATCTATATTCTTACAACGTTGTCTTACGACACAAATTATACGTATATTTCCTTTCCTACAATTAGACGCCTCGTCTCTGTTGTCAAAGACCGACTGAGATTCACAGACGGTTTTGAGAATTTTTGATGCGTTCTCTTTACGAGTGTGACATCATTAGCAACATACGTAAAGGATTTTGGAGTGTTGACACGTCTGCAACTGTTTTAATTAGGCAAGGAAAGATGGGCGTTTCAAAAATTCTTAATATGAGGATTTTGTTTAACTTTTGGAATACGTTTTGATATTGAGGTATCGTTCTTTCTACCTGCCCTTATGCCACCTTAATGTATGGTCGGCGAAACATTCTTTTTCAAGCACGTTGCAGAAAGAATTTGGCTTAGTGTTTACAACGGATGCCTGCCTGACATCAACCCCGTCTGAGAGATCTAGTCCCAGACAAATTAAATTGGGAAATTCGCTTTGCCCAATCTGGGAATGGAACCCAGGACCTCCCTGTCTACAGCCCATATTTGCTGCCACTAGACCAAGGAAGCGACGTTTTGATAATGAGGTACAAAACTTTAAAACCAAAATTATAATTAAAGTATTATTGATGTTTTCCTCCAAAATTAAATAAATCAAGTGAATTACTGCAATAGTGATTTTTACGCATTATGAAGTTGAAGCGGATTATATTTAGTTATCAGGAAAACGGAGTTTCATAAAACCAATATCCTTGAGGCTAACATGCTATAAATCTGAATTTATAATTGCTTATTTTGGCTTATTTCCAATAAATTAAAAACTTATTTGGCCTAACAAAATTGTTTGTATAAGCAAATTGAAAACGTTAACAATTTATTTTAAAGCAGATGAAAGACATTTTACGAATGGAAATTGAAATTATTCTGAAAGTTTCTGTCAATAATGAGGTTTTCCAGCATTTCGTTTAGTAAATTTGAATGTTCTATTTTAAATTTTAAAATATACGTTGAAAGTAATTTCAAAAAACCCCTAGGGGAAAAAACTTACCTTTTAGGAATTCGCCCCCTTTTGCATAAACGTCTTTAAAATACACTACAATTATATACAGTGCATTAATATAAATTTACACGTTCTAATTAACCACTATAATTAACAGTCACAGTTCAAATATTTACACTAAGACTACAAATCGAATTTATTACACAAAAAAACTGTAATTATATTTACAAATTCCCAGATATGTTATAGTTTTAATTACAAAATCGAACTACGAATATCGAACAGTTTCTTTTTTCGAACCTATATTTTGAATTTACAACGCGGCGCGCGGCATCAGCGTCCCGCGTTCGTAGAGCAACTACCGCCGTGACGGGCGCCCGTCCCCACACAATGGCCCCAACTGCCTACTGTTGCACTATACTCGATGGTATCAAATGTGCATACAAAACTGGGTTAGTTAAAATTAGTGAAAGATTTCTTTTATACTCGAGCCTTAATATAAAACGAGCGTTTTAATTTGAATGTTCTATTTTTAAAATTAACGTTTGTGTTCTTAGTTTTTCTCTATAATTTCCGTGTCTTTAACAATCCATATACTTTATCCATTCTCTCATGAGTAGAAGGAGGCCGTGCCCAGCAGTGGGACAGTAATATATATTTATACTGCAGGCAGGCAGGCAAATTATTTTTTTTTATTTTTATTTATTTGAACTTACATAAAACAGTATTACCGAAAAAATTTAATAAGTTGCGCACTAAGTTTAAAACTTGTGTCGCGCAACCTACAGGCTACAATTAACCTATCATAGGCTAGCGTTTAACAGAAACCAGTTCGAAATTATGATACTAAAAATTATCTAATAAGTTAACGTACAATAAAATAATCAATCTTAACTAAATACGAGATCAAGTTTTTATTAGAGTAATTGTGTTTTAGCTTTTGTGTATGCTTGCCTGCGTACGAGCTTACGTGCGCGTGTGTGCTTACGTGTGTGTGTGTGTGTGTGCGTGCGTGTGTGTGTGTGTGTGTGTGTGTGCGTGCGTGTGTGCGTGCGTGTGTGTGTGTGTGTGTGTGTGTGGGTGCGTGCGTGTGTGCGTGCGTGCGTGTGTGTGTGTGTGTGTGTGTGTGTGTGTGCGCGTGTGTGTGTGTGTGTGTGTGTGTGTGTGTGTGTGTGTGTGTGTGTGCGTGTGTGTGTGTGTGTATGTGTGTGTGTGTGTGTGTGTGTGTGTGTGTGCGTGTGTGTGTGTGTATGTGTGTATGTGTGTGTGTGTGCGTGTGTGTGCACGTGAGAGGGAGAATAGTTAGTCACCCATGGTTGCCAAAATTTCTTCAGTGTCTAGGTATGAGAGGGTTAAAAGCCACTGGGTTGTTTTGCGTTTAACTGATGATGTTGGTGAAGTTTTAATATCTGGAAGCCGACGACAGACTTCATTGTAAATGTGGGGCAATAAGAATGGTGGAAGTCGTGTGATGAAAGTTGTATGAGTACAAGGGATCGGAATACGAAAAACGCGGCGTTGAGATAAGGATTCAAAGTCCGTAGAATTAACAACTCTTTTATGAGTTGACACCACGGCTTTCAATATAAAAATTTGACGTACACGTAAAACTTTACAATCAGACTACAATTTATCCGTAGGAAACCTAAACGGTTTCCGTAGCATCACTTTGAGAACAGCGCGCTGAGCCCTCTCCAGCTCAATTAATTTAGTTTTGATCGCTCCACCCCACACAAGTATACAGTAGTACAGTAATGACTGTGTTAATGCTTTATATACTGATAATAAAATATCTCTTGGAATGTGGCGCAAAGCTTTGATTATGTACATAGATTTTCTGATTCTGCTGCAAAGGAGAGTAATATGCTTTTTAAAAGATAAATTTTGGTCAATAATCACCCCTAGGTATTTGATGCTGTCCGTGTAGTTAATATTATCACAGTTGCATACAGTCACATCTTCACTGTGCATGTGAACTGTAAGAGGTGGTAATACCGGAGGTTTAGACGCAAGGGTTTTAAAGAATGCAATCGCTTTTGTCTTCTTCAGATTTAGTGATAGTAAGTTTTTCTGAAACCAATGAGTAAGTTGTTGTATGCCCTTCATGGCAATATTAATAGTTCCCTGCCACGAAGTGTCATGGAAAATTACAGCGGTGTCATCTGCATAACATATTATCTCACAATTTAAGTCAGTCAGTTCAAGAATATCATTAATATAAACAATAAAAAGAGTCGGACCAAGAATGCTTCCTTGCGGAACGCCAACATCAACATTGAGCTCACTGCTCAAGTAGGGACCCACTCTGACACATTGGCGGCGATCTTTGAGATAATCTCGGAACCAGTCGAGCGCCAGTCCTCTTATTCCCTTCATCTCAAGTTTTCGCAGAAGGATTGGAATGGCTACGGTAACGAAGGCCTTGGCAAGGTCAAGAAATATACCTAGGCAATGATTTCCAAGGTCCAGGTTCTTCGACACTGAATCCACCAAATAAAGTACGGCATCTTCAGTGGATTTTTTATTTCGGAACCCATATTGTTTATCAGAGAGTAATTTGTATTTCTCAAGGAACGAGATAAGGCGTTTATTTACTATTTTCTCTAGTAGCATGGCAACGATGTTCAGCAATGAGATAGGCCTGTAATTACTGGGATTCTTGACTTCGCCGTCTTTGTGTATAGGTGTAATAACGGCATGCTTCCAGCTTTTAGGAACAACTCCGCTTGAGAGACTTAGATTAAAGATATGTGTCAGTGGTTCTACAATATAATCTTTTATTGCTTTCAGTAAAAAAGGAGTAAAACCCTTTTCCACTGTTTACTCTATTCGCGGATGTTTCATGTTTTTTTCAGTTGCTAATCAATATTTGAAGTATTGGATACACTTAATACTAAATTAAAAACAAATATTCAGCTTTAGATATACGAATAATTAGTATCCCCTAAACTCCGTACAGGCTTCTTACTATTCTCCACTACTCGAAATTCTTATCAAAATTCTTGACACTTTATAATTATATGAAATGGATAATTACATTGTGATGCCTTGATTTTATTCTTCATTCAAATGGATAATATGTGCTTTGCTCTAGATCCAAGTATTTTGACAAATATGCCTTAAGTATAACAAAAAATCATTCTGGATCAATACAATGAAGGTTGCGAAGCCAACTTCGTTTAGCAGAGATCTCAAGTAGTAGTGTAGTTTGTTTAATGAAACGTGTGATTATCATGTCAAATGTCACATCATAATAGATACTAGAAATTCCAAAATCAAAATTGATTTGATATTTGGAAGCTCGTGGATTTATGGGCATCTTCGTCCGAGACAATGGCGGGTTTCGACACGGGACAAAATGATCAACGACGCTGTTACTGAACAAAGGGGTTCTATTCGAGAATAGCGCCCTTTCATTCGACGTTCAGTATTATTTCTTTGTAACGCTTAATGAGTTTAATGGACATTTCTTTTGTACATTATTGAAACAATGATGGAGGTTTTTGTTTCATAAATAATATTCTGATAAATAAAGAAGCGTGATATCGTGATCTCAAGAAACTTGTGGTCCTTCGAGCCAGATACTTTAAGGTATGGTGTTTGATAGTACCCACCTTGCCGTGATCGTCGCATCCTTGGTCTGGTGGCATTTCATATGGATCGTGAACCGGGATTTCAAGGATTCCATTCCCAATTCGGGCCGGGTGTTTTTTATCACTTGTCCGGGAATGGATCCCCCATCGCGGGATTAACGTCAGGCAGGCAACCGGTAGTAAAAAATAAGCCAAATTGAGAAAGTGTCTTGCGCCGGCCCCAAATTTAGGTGGTTTAAGGATTTCTACCTAGAAAGGAAAACATTCTGATGGTAATAAATAAATGAGCGTGCTATGGTGTAATCTCAAGGGATTTGTGGTCCTTCGAGCCAGATAGTTTAAGGTATCGTGTTTGATCGTAAACACTTGAAACGCTCTTAATCTTGCATCCTTGGTAAGCCACTTGAGACAGCTGATGTATGTAATAATACATATGATCATTTATTTATGATAGCTTTAGTTCGGGGATTTGCTCTTGTTAGTCGTTTTCCAGAATTCAAAGTTACTTTGTAATGAGGAGGATTCAAAGCGATGAAATATTAAAGTTTATTAAACTCAGTTTATTTCTTCTAGAGATTACCAACTACGTATATACTAATAAATGAAGCAACATAATTATGAATATTTAATCTAACCTCTTTAAAATTGTTGCCAACAATTTTATAGAAGGTGATAAAGTATGAATAATAAATAATCTGACTATTTATGATAAAATAAACATTTATTTTCAAGGTACGAACATAAACTACCTCGTCAGTGTAGTGGTATTACGTTCGCGATACGACTATCGTCCTGAGGTTTCGGGTTTGATCCTCGGGTCGGGCAAAGTGATATTGAATTTTTCAGTATTAGCCCGGAACGATTGTGCCCAATAAGACGATAGGCTCGCCTCCTATCACCTATGCGACGGAACTAAACGAAATGTGGGTGTTCCTAAGAATGCGTTCTGGCCACATGCCAAGCAACAAATTCAAATTTTGATGGGTAAAATCCCCTCTCCAAATTGTACAACTTGCGAGGTGATCAAAGATGTGTTGATGTAGTGTGACCGGAATGCATTTGAAAGACAACAATGATTGAGAAGTGGGTTTGAGGTCGGGGTGGGTACAATATCTTAGCGTCGCCTTTTTCTGAAAAGACTAGGATGCTTTGCAATTTTTTTTTGGGGTAAAGACGCAACGATAGTAGCTAATACTTGTAACATTTTTACCTGTACGAGCGTGTGTATTTATTATTAGTATTAATCTTGTGTTATTTTCTGTACGGGAATGACATAATCACTGCGTGATTAAACTCCTATAAAAAAGTGGTTATTCCAGTTCACTAGTGAGCCTCAACTTACCCCTTTGAGAAACAGGCGTGATCTTTTGTTTTGTTATGTTTATACGCATACAAAATATATCGGACAACTTGAAATAAAAATCTAGACATTTTTATTTAAATAGAGGGGATTTAAATAAAGCCTCAAGATTGTAGTACAAAAACGTCCGTCGCTTTAACCCTGCATATTTTCGCGAGTTTCATTGTTAGAACATGAATAAGCCCGCCTTACGAATACATGAATATGTAATTAATCAAAAACGAAACTCATACACGGCTGTTTCGCGGCAATTTTAACTTGACCCTTAACTAATACAAAATTTAGCGGTCGGCCCTTAACAAAGGTCGCCGCGTTCGATATACCGCAAAAAGATGCCAGACCGCAGACTATGAAACATTCATGGAATGTGTAATTAATTAGTATAAAATACGGGCATATTATTTCTATTTTAGTGTAAAGTAAGGGTGCAGAATATTTTTAATTGGATAGCGAATGTCACAGCTTAAATATATTACGTTGATTAAAGTTGTACTTTTAGGTAGCTTCGTAAAAATGTACACATACGTAAGCTCACGCATGTATCCCCGAAGGGGTAGGCAGAGGTGCATTACCGAACTAGAACACCGACATTTCGCCGAGATTAGTTCTGTCCCAGATGTGATAGGGGGCAAGCCTATTGCCATACCAGGCACAAATTCCAGACTCCGGGCTGATATCGAAAAATCCAATATCACTTTGCTCGACCCGGGGATCGAACCTGAGACCTCAGAATGGTAGTCATACCGAAATACAACCACGCCATCGAGGCAGTAAAAATGTTTATATTATAAATTATAATGCCGAATAATGATTCATTGCAATATGCACCTTATTCCGTAGTAGGTACGGTATTGTAGTTGTAGTTGGACGCCTTCTTAGTCTACTGATATGTATATATACTGTTGGTGAATTTCCAAGTTGAAGAATAAAATGTCGGATTGCATAGCAATGTAGCATAGCATTAGACGTCAACCTGCAAGATGGAGTGACGAGGCCAGAGGTCGCAAAAATCGATAAATGCAGGCCGCTTCTAATAAGCATCCTCCTCCTCTACCTTCCCTTATCCCACCTCAATGTCGGCGCAACACACTGTTTCAAACATATTGCAGAAAGCCTCCGTGGCGCAGCGGGCGAGTAGCCGGCTGTGAAGCGAGAGGCCGTGGGTTATATCCCCGCACCGAGACAAATGTTTGTATGGCCTACATATATTTGTTTTGGGTCTGGGTGTTGTGAGACCGAAAGTCTCTCGTAGTTCCTGATACCCACGACACAAGACTCGATGTTAGTGTGATTTGGCTTAGTTTTTACGACCAGCTGCGTGCCTGACGTAAATCCCTTCTGAGGGACCCAGTCCCGGGTAAATTAGAAAATTCGCCTTGCCCGACCTAGGAATCGAACTCAGGACCTTCCGGTTCACAGGCCATTTAAGCTGCCACTAGACCAAGGAGGTGAAGGCATCATGGAAATAATTAGAGCAATCATTAAAACTACTTACAAGCAGTAAGTGTTAAATTTCATTACAATCCCAATATCTCTAACGAGTTAAGGGACGAACAGGCATTACCATAAATGGAAATTGGAAATTATGGTGCGGAACCAAAATATTAAATGATTTATGTCTAAGGGTTTCGGTAACTGCGAATTGTTACCGAGTTAAATTGAAATCTGTAGTTTATGCCTTTGTGTCATACATTTTATATAAGGTCTATGTGTGGCAGTAAAATGGGATTAGGGATTCTATGAAATTTCTAGTAATATCATGAATTTATGGATGAGGTCGTATAACCAAACGACAACTACTAAAAATGAAAGTTTTATTATTCCAATACAATAAGATTTTGTTATGGAAGCAAGTCCGAAAATCGATTATCATTATCATCATCAGCCACAGGACGTCCACTGCTGGACATAGGCCTCCCCAAAAAATTTTCAGATCGACCTGTTGGAAGCGGCCTGTTGTTCTTTTGGGCAGAAAAAAGGCAGGAGTTAAAGACCACGTTCCGGCAAGCGCGCCGGATGGCGACCACCGTACACATGGTGCTAAAACCTGCCATAGTGACCCACACTCCGCGTGTGGTTCGCGTTCCAGGATCAGCCAGTGTACTTCCGGTTCTCTCGAGGGGCTTACGGCATGACTTGATGGTTGGTTGAGACGGGTATGGGGGTATTCCTGTATCTGCATCGGTCATCCGCCTGTCTTGTCGCAAGCCCCTCGATTTGCTTCTTCCCTCTTCGGATTCGGAGTGTGAAGAAGCATAAATAGGCCGGCATGATTCTTACGACCACTGATAAACACAGTGTTTGTCAGTGGTCGCTAGTTATTTTGGACTGCACTAAACTTACCATCAGGTGCAGTGTCACAGCAGTCACTTTGCCGTGCCCAGATAAAAGAAAAAAAAAAGTCCACCCGCTAGGTGGTTATATTACCACAAATTTACATGATATACAGGTCGACCTGGAACTCTTTGGGGAGGCCTATTTCCAGCAGTTGAAGTCCTGTGGCTGATGATGATGGCAATAGGCTCAACCCCATCAGAGTTGGGACGGAAATGAGCTCGGCGAGATCGTGATCTATTTCCTACACAAAATGTTTGCGGTCCCACAGATTTTTGTTTCGGTTCTGGGTGTTGTGACATCGAAAGTTTCTGATAGCCATAATTATTATTATCTCAGCCTATCGTCGTCCACTGCTGAACGTAGGCCTCACATAATATAAGTCAAACCTAATATGGGGAACCTTGAAGATATATTAACAAAAGGAAATATAAAAAGTACCCTTAACCGACGCGAATGTATGAAGAGATTGATGAAAGTAGATGAAGCGAAAGTAGTGTGTCAGAATCGGGCGAAGTGGAAATCCATAGTCTCTGCCTACCCCTATGGGATACAGGCGTGATATTATGTATGTATGTATGTATGTAATATGGGGTCAGGAATATGACTTCAACTCCCATTTTTTAATTGTGGTTATTTTTATGATTTCTCCGGTAATTGTGGCTCACCTCTATTTTTCAAGAATGCAGTAAAGATAATAATTTATTACAAAGTTTGGAATTCGGTTTTAAAACATTATCATATTTTGAAAATACATCGCAGGTGGTTATTATATTACACTAAATATATGTTTTGAAAATTAATTTTATATGATCGACACAGACCCAGTTCAATATGAATATTGAACTAAGTTCTACACCTGAGAACTAAATCAATTATTTATCAGTCTCCAAGAGCCGAAACGAAAGATAAACACCTGAACCGTATATTTGATAACTCATACATAATTATTAACTCGGTGATGGAATTAAACATTAATTCAATTCTGGTATTCTTGACGTATCTGTCGGAACTTTTGATGATAAGGGTTGCTGATCAATTTTGGACACCTTGTTATAAAATAACTACATATCTGTTGGTAAAATTGGCAATTTAGTAATCACAGGCTTAACAATATAAAAACGGAGTTTAATATTCATCCAATCTTCGTCGAACTGATGCAATAAGTACTTCTATAGCATCCCAAATTTTTGGGTAATTTTATTATTTGTTTGAGTTACAAAAGCGTTAAAGGAGGTGTGTGGTTCGTGCTTCAGGATCTGGGCTAGCGACAAGACTAAGGCTGCGGACATGAACTCAGCGGAAGCAGAACGTCGGCGGAGCGGGGAGCGGCGCGGCAACGTACCGCTAAACCGGTCGTACGCCCTTTTCTGCGCCGCTGTCTTTCGAGGCCAGTTCCATTTAAATCTATGCATTGAAACGTGTCGCTCCCTACGCCGGAGCCGCCACCGCTCCGCTCTCGCTGAGTTTATGTCCGCGGCCTTATTGGTTAGCTGGAGCGTGTATACTAGTGGCTACTATAATAGTGGCCATGTGCCTATATTGAAAAAACAAATCAATACATTTCCAATAACATAAACGAAACTTTTCTCTTAAAAATATTACTAAGGTTTTACGGTATTTACGTCTATCGAGTTCGAAAGATTCAAAAATTGCGAAACAAAGAAATATTTTCTTTAGAAACAGTACCGAATTAAGTCCACCAAGGCCTTATATTTTTTGCAAACCATCTGAGGAAACTTTGTTTCTTCAAATAACAAAGTTATAAAGTTTGAATTTTCTGTTGTGATTACGGTTTGTAAAACCTTGACATTTAATTTAATATTAAAGTAAATTAAATTGCTCTAGTTTATTTATATAAATTATGGGTCAATTCCCAGATGAGGCGAGTATATTGGTAATGCCGGGTCCACATTAACCTGGACGATGGTGAACAAGGCCTTTGGTGATAGAGACCGCACGTTCGCTCAACCTTCGCTGACGCGTCCAGAGTAGTCCACACCAACCGAACGCCAAGCGTCCAGTTCGAACCACGATCGTACAGGGCCCAACGACTTCGTTCGTTCATTCGTTCAGCTTCGGTAAAAACTCCACAACATTTTTTTCACCTTCGTTCCTTCGTCTTCTTCGTTCGGTTAGTGTGGACCATGTATAATCCGATTTGCTTTCGACTGAATCCTATAGAGGGGGATTGAAGTTAGGCAGAAAACCGGTTATGAAAATAAAATACAAATAAACTTTTCTTTTTTCGATCAATTCCAAAAAAGGAGGTACATAATTTTTCTGTACTTTTTGTATGTTACGCGATATCCCCGCCTTATTTGGACCGATTTTCAAGATTGTTTTGTGTTCGATAGAGCTTATTCCAAAAGTAGTCCCATAATTTGATCATATTCAGATACATTTTGGAGTCGAATCTAGAAAATCAGTCTACATTTGGCAACGATATCGCGTAACATACATAAAAAAATACAGACGTTTTGAGGATGAGAGGATCTTCTCCTTTTTTGAAGGCGGTCGAAAATTCTGAGTGAGAAAGGCCAGAAAATATTTGCTTTTTAGGAATCCAGTCATCTTGTAAAAGTAACACCGTCACGTTCCGCCCCAGAGACGATAAAGTTCATAAACCACATTAAATCATTTCTTCATCTCGTTTAATACCTGCTTCTGAATTACCTCCGCGAACTTTTAAAGTAGATTTCTTTAATTTATCATTCGAACATTTTCGTAACAGACCCACTTAACTTTTCCGCTTAATACTGCAAAAAGTTCGGCGACTTTTAAAATCTTTTTATTTATTGAAATCCGGAATTTCATTTGTTTATTTTCATTAAGAATTCCCGAAAATATTTTTAATGAATTCATGATAAACATACTGAATGTTAATTAATATTATGCCTTCTTCGTGGTAAGGATATAAATTCAGATAAGGTGTAAAGTATAAGATTTCCAAATAAAATTTGCTAGTAGATAGATATTCTTCAGAATGCTCTCATATCCAGCTAAAAACTCATTTTATACTGCAGTTGTATAATGGCATTAATATGAGATAAATGGCCCATTAAAAAGATTAATATCGAAAAGAGATAAAAATTGCGAAACTTTAAATCGAATTATTTAATTTGTAATATTTACAGCTGACTTAATAATATTAACTGGCTACAATTGAAAATGCTTTTAAATTTACATTGTTTAATTATTGAATTATAAAATCTGTTTTGTGGATTGTCTAAAATAACGGGAACGGGAGGGAAAAAGGGATTGGGAAAGGGAGGGAGGGAAATGGGTCACCGGAAATCTCACTCAGCGAACCAAACGCGACAGCAAGCTGCCACTTTACGTCGGTTTTCTGTGAACCGGTCGAGCCGGCCCATTCGTGCTGTAGATGTTACTGTCTACAGCGTGGCTCTACCACTTTGTAACTAATTAGAGCATATTACGTATTTCAGAATGTCAGTTAACTTCTAATATTTCTTTAGATTTGACAAAAAAATATGTAATAAAATGTATATAAAATATGCATACGTATATGCCCCTCCTCTTTTTTTTACCTTTTTACAAGTTTACAAGCATATTGCTAGAAAAAATCGGCTTTACCTTTTACAACCGGCTGCCTAACAAAATCCTAATATTCTAAATAAAACTCGAAACGCGGATGATATACGAGTACGCGGTAATTAAAAATCTACGAGGACATAATAAATCCAAAGCAAAGTTTTCACAGAAAACACTCGACGAACAAAAAGCTTCTACTGTTTCAATTCAAGCTCTCGGCACTTTTTGAATTAGAATAAAATAAAACCTATCCAGGAGGGTACCATTTTACGTTCAGTGACAATGCGCCGGGATTTTATTTTTCCTACCAGATAGCAGTGGTGTGCAGTCCATAAAGACGAAGGGACACTGTCTACCCTGACAATTGGATACTTGAAATTTTTTTTAATTTATTTTACATGAAATTTACGTCATCTAAAATATAGAACAGAAATAAATATTGAAATATTCTCAAAAATTAAAGTTGCCTTTGAAGTTTGGTGTAACTTCCAAACTGCGGGAAAGACTAGCAATTAGTATATCCACGTCACCGCCATAATGGTACTTGCGTTGGATCGAGACAGCAAGATTACATTTAAAATATGAATGACTGTCTCATTTTTCAAGGGTTTCTTTTTTGTTTTATTAATCAATCAATATATGTATAAAATCAAACATAGTCAAGTACCCAATTTGCTATTTACCTACATAAATTGTGACCAAAAAATCTTGACCATAAATACATATTCAAAATAACAGCGCCCGCCTTATATTTTAAATTGACATGGGGATGATGACGATAGTAATGGTTAGGTAAGAGTTGAAGAAAATCATTTTGCACGGTTTTTGTCTACCCCGATCCGTATGTCTGTGCACGTCACTGCCAGATAGCATGGCTCAGTTGCAGAGTCTAAACAATACTGATTGTGCTGGCTTGAGCTGAACCACCGAGCCAGCGGATAATCTGGTAGTTGAAGCCTTTTGTCGAGGGTTGCGACTTAAAAATGTTACTTTTGTCTGCGATTTTAGGTTTTTGCGGGCGGAAAATGTATGGAATTGTATTGTTCGGTTGTATTGTACCTAGATTTGATATATTTATTTCTTGCTACCTGCCCTGATCATGTCAAAATGGTGTCAATATGGTGTAATATTCACGAGGATGTTTCTACAATCACCATTTACCTGAAACAAGAAAAAGTTTAAATTTTAATTTGACTGTTTTTCAAAAGTTATTAAAAAATATTACAAATTCCATTATGAAACATACAATATTCACCTATTCTAATTATTTGCCGAAACATTGCTTGTACATAAGCTCACGCCTGTATCCCCGAGGGAATAGGCAGTGGCGCCCTAGCGAACTAGAACACCCACATTTCGCCAAGCTTAGTTCCGTCCCAGATGTGATGGGGGCGAAACTATCGCCGTATCAGGCACAAATTCCAGACTCCGGGCTGTTATGGAAAAATCCAATATCACATTGCCCGACCCGGGGATCGAACCCGAGACTTCAGGATGGTAGTCGTACCGAAATACAACCACGCCACCGAGGCAGTCACATGTGTTAATATTAGTGATTTAAGTTACATTAAGTTATTGTTTGTATGTTTCCTAAAAAATAAAAAAAAATAAACTAACAGCCTATAATGATCAAACGACCACAATGAAGGATCCAAGTACCTTGTGAATATTCTAACATTTGACCTTAGTTTCCAGTACATGAGCACCGTAACTCGCAAGATCTTTCCGGGTCAACAATTTATAGAGATGGCAATACAAATGCAAAGAACTTAATGCAATGGAATCCGCAAATAGAACGTTCTTAACGGAAATAGAATGCTTGTTTGTTTTCTTTGTTAAATCTCCAGATGCTTTCAAATGGAATCTGTTGACAGAGCTAATTATAGTTCAAGTACAAAAGGATCGAAGAACAGAGTTTGCAGCATTTTATCTCCAGTTAATTTGTAAGTTATGTGTTTAAAGGTCAAAATCGTTTGGTATATATAAGTATCGTAATGCTAATCTCTGAGTATACGACGAGAAACATACTTCTGTCATTTTACAAAATTGTTGTTTAAATCTATGATAGGTATACAAACGTGTTGTCTTTCTTTGACTGGTTTTATTTTAACTACAGAAGAAAAGCAAACAAAGTCCATCATAAGGAATGATAGTGCTTTTTGTTAACTCTTTGTCACTATTTTAAGCACCGACTAGTCAGAGCACTTATTCATTCACATATTCCAAAATACGTGAAAGGAAAGTAAAATTCAAAGTAAAAAGACGTCGACCACTACTGTACTTGTGTCGGCCAGCAATTCAAATAAAACGGAGCAAGTTATCGAGTGGAGCGAACTGTCGATACGGAGCGTTTCGCAGCTTCGCCACTTTCAAAATGTTTCTCTCGGTGTTTTTGTAAGCGCACCACTTTCGCTAATCTGTGGAATGTTTGCATTTATGCGCTGAAACTTTTCTTTTTGTAATAAAATACTGGGCCTAAAATGATTACAAAATTTTATTCCATTTAATACTGCCTCTGACTACATCGGTGGCGTGGTTGTATTTCGGAGGACTACCATCCTTAGGTCTTGGGTTCGATCCCCGGGTCGAGCAAAATGATATTAGATTTTTCACTATCAGCCCGGAGTCTGGATTTTGTGCCTGATATGGCAATAGGCTCGCCCCCGTTCTTGATAAAACATCGATTAAATCTGATACAATTGAAATTGTTGAAAGCGAATGCAGGTCGTATTTTCTGATACAATACAAGGACAGCAGTGTTTGCTAATAAATTGAAATGGACCTGGGTGACCGAAAGTCTCTCATGGTTTCTCAAGCTCACAATACAGGTTAAACCTAGTGTGGGGTCAGGACTATATGTGTGAATGTTGGGTGTATTTATGTATTTAAAATAAAAGAAGCATATGACGATTTTCCGAATTTTGCGTTTTTTGCGTTCTTGAATAGCTCTATGTAAACGAAAAACTACGTCGTTCATTTTCACCGTTGCCATTCCGTCAAACGATATACAAAGGTCAACAAACAATACTAAATGCAGCGTCGAAAATCGCAATCAGTGAGTTTCCGAGGACAAAATCGCAAACTGTCTTTTGAATTCGAGTGAATTGTTTCGGATGAATTGCAACAGTTTTCAGTTGCTATGACGCTGAGATTAAATTTCACTATTACCTAAAACAGTAATAGTTATTTTTATAGTAGAGATCGGTAAGACTGCCTCGGTGGCCTGGTTGTATTTCGGCACGACGACTGTGGGTCTCGGGTTCGATCCCAAGTCGGGCAAAGTGATATTGGATTTTTTCCATATCAGCCCGGAGTCTGGAATTTGTACTCGATATGGCGATAGGCTCGCCCCTTATTACATCTCACAAAGCTCGGCGAAATGTAGATGTTCTAGTTCTTCGGGATACAGGCGTAAGCTTATGTTATGTTAGATTGGTAAATGAGCAAGCGGGTCACCTGATGGTAAGTGATCTCCACTGGACTTTTGGGCGGTGTGGTTCTTTTGAATGCACGATTCTTTTGTGTCATAGATGCCTATACACCAGATTGGGCCACGCAGTTTGAAAATAAGAATCGTATATGATAGCTGCCTCATAAATACCAACTTTCTATGTCATACTAATCAAATCAAATAAAATCACTTATTGAATCCATAAAATGTTTAAACATTATTTAGATTTCGTCAAATTTTAGCTCAACTGCCTGTTCGGAAGGCTGTTTCGCCAGAGAAAAACGGGCAAGAAACTCTGATGTTGCACTAATACAGTACAGCACCACAACTAATACAGTACAGCACCAAATACAAAAGACCTTAAATTAGAGCAGCTAAACCATGATAACAATAGATATATAATAATATAGGACAAAGTAACACAAGTTACACTGAGCGACCCCCATAGCCACGGCAAATTGAATTGACACAAGCAAACAAAACACTCCAGGCAGACCAGTCTCCACAAGTAACACCCGTTCGCGAGTATCACGCATGTGCCAACTATCAACCTCCTCAACCATGTTTCACAATCATAGTCCTTAAGTGAGCCTCGAACGTGTAATAATTCCTTTTTTTCGATTTAAATAAGACTTAAAACAGACACAAGATTTGACATGACAGCCTCCGTGGCGCAGCGGGCGAGTAGCCGGCTGTGAAACGTGAGGTCGCGGGTTCGATTACCGCACTGAGACAAATGTCTGTGTGGCCCATAGATATTTGTTTCGGGTCTGGGTGTTGTGAGACCGAAAGTCTCTCGTAATTTTTCATACCCACGATACAGGTTACACCTAGTGTGGGATCAGGACTATGTGTGTATGCCTGTTGGGTGTTGGGTGTATTTATTATTTATTTAGATTTAAAAAAAAGGCTACCAAAAATTTTAATACATAAAGAAAACATTAAAACTCAAAATGCACGTACATTGATGGCGTTGTTAACACAACCAACTTTCCTCTCACATTGAACTAGCCTTAGTTTGCATAGAGGTAATATGTTTGAACAAGTCCAACTTCAGTGGCTCGTAACGGTACCCGCAGCATTTATGATACAGTTTTAATTTTTAATCAGTATAATAATTTATGAACGGTCCGCAATCCATTAGTGGTTTAATACAGACTCTGTTTATTTTCTGATGTACTTTATTTTTAATGGAGGTTTTTGTAAGTACATCTCTTATTTCACTTATTTTTAGTTTAAACTAAAATATTATTATTATCCTTTTTAACATAACACATAACATAAGCTCACGACTGTATCCCCGAAGAGGTAGGCAGAGGCGCACTAGCGAACTAGTACACCCACATTCCGCCGAGCTTAGTTCCGTCTCAGATGTGATAGGAAACGAGCCTATCGCCATATCGGGTACAAATTCCAGATTCCGAGCTGATATGGAAAAATCCACTATCACTTTGCCCGACCCGGGGATCGAACCCGAGACCTCCGGAAGGTAGTCGTACCGAAATACAACCACGCCACCGAGGCAGTCACCGAGAATTAAAAAGGGCTCATTATTAGTTCTCGGAACCGACGAGCGTGTGTTAAAAGACTGATGACTGTGGAAGAACCGAAAGAGGTGTGCTAGATCCAAAGCACTTGATGCTCCATATTCCTTGCCTAGCCCAGCGGGAGACAGGCGTGAGTTTATAATATGTATGTAAGTATAAAGTTAAAATGTATGTAAAATATTTTACTAAGTGTGTTTCAATAAAAAAAAAATGACGTAAATATAAACACGTTTTATCGGAAGTTATAATTAATAAAATTTTAAACTTTAGCGCAAAATTCTCTTACAGCATTACGTTACTTACAGTTTTGTAAAGTTGAGGTAAAACGACGTTTATGTGGTTTCATCGTAGAAATAAGATGAGAATATAATAAAATATTGATAATTACCAGGACACGTTTCAAGATTCATATTTCAATTTGTATGACGCAATTTTCATCTCTGTCGTACTCCAAACCCCATGTAAACGGGGCCTTAGGCATTACTAAACTCAATAAAAGACACAAACAAAATCAGGTAAGAGAAAATACTAAACATGTCCCTTTTGATCTTATTACTAAGGCTAGTGAGGAGACGTCCCTTGCTTGCTAAATTCTAAGTGTCCAGAGAGTTGCGTAACGAGCAGACCGCTGGTACGGTTCCAAATTGGTGTTTCAAACTACTAACATAGTTACTATTGCGTCTGTCCCTCTCTAACCCATAGTTCTTTGTTCTATCACTCTCGCTCTCCAGCTAGCGCCGAGCCTCATTTCGTTCCATTCACATCCTGTGAAGTTTCATTGAGTTACGCTCCAATTTGATCTGTAAATATAATTTTATTTGCTATCTTTGAAAATATTGTTCGTTCTGTTTTTGAAATCGTAGCTATGTCGCTCTGATTATTATCTGTGTTTTTTCTGTTAGTTATTTATGTTGTTATAATAATAAAAATGTTTTACCGGCATTATTTACTTAATTTTCTATTACCTTTACTTTGTAGAAATATATATTACCGGCCCTGAATAAATCATTATCATCATTGTCATCATCATTAACCACAGGGCATCCACTGCTGGACATAGGCCTCCCTAAAGATTTCCAGATAAATAGCGAATTATAATTATAATTTGAAAATATAATCGCAGATTTTATATCTAAAGCTGGTAAACCTTCGTAATTCTATTGGAAATTAATTCAATATTTTTATAAAGCCTAGTGATAACCCCCGTAACTATTAAATACATTTGCATATCAAAACCGTCCACAAACTAACATTGTGTCACATAGTCCTTGTTGACTCAGTGTGTATGTGGAGCTTGAGGCAATTGTCAGTACAAATAGACAACGGACACTGATTTTGCATAGATCATGTGCGAACATAAAATGCACTGTGATATTACGGTAGAAATGAGATGACACAATAAGTTATCTTTTCCTTTCTTTCTTTCTGGTGTCTTAATGCGCTGTAACATTATGGGCATTCCTACTTAAACTTTTATACTTCAAAACTTATGGAACAGTATTTTTTTCTAGCAAAGCAAAAGGCATACAAATAAAAATATGGTTTTGAAACAAAGTTATTTATTCAATTAAAAATTTGTCACCATATGTGAGTGATAACGAACCTTTGGCATGTGAGCCACAGGTTGCATGCTCCAAAATATTTTTGGCGCAAAATACCTCAATAATTCTTCCTCAATCGAAGTTATCAAGAATATAAATAAACCAAATAACCAAATTGAATTATGAATAAAAATAAGAGGAAAAAATTAATTTCCCCTCATACGAAAACAGTGATCACTTCTGAGAATAACATCACGAAAATACACACCGAAGTTTCCGAAAACATTATTGTAATTTCCGCGCGACAACCCAGTTATTGGAATTTATACAATAAATATATTTTTTGGTAATAAATATGATTAGTAATTACACTTTCCTTCTACGAATCAATCGTGAAAATGTAGAACTCGTAGGCTTCGTAGCAATATAAACGTAGCACCTTGCTATATTGCTACAACCGTAGCAACGTAGCGCCAAGAGTGTGTAGATTTCCGTCTAGTTAAATATGTCCAGTAATCATCATATTTCAGTTCTTCAGGATTCATTTTATAGATGTTATTGAATTAATGGCGTAATGAAATGCTTATTTCTTCTTTTAAGAATATTATAGGAATTTGTAGTATTAATAATCACAAGTTTAAAAACTTAACTGACCGACTTCCAATTTTCCGTTAATGACCTAATTTATATCGGACTATCCTTGACATAAGCTCTATCAAACACAAAAAAAATTTGAAAATCGGTCCACATTTGGCGGAGATATCGCGTAACGTACAAAACAATACAGACGAATTGAGGACCTCCTCCTTTTATGAAGGTTGGTCGAAAATTTTGTGTTAGCTATTATAAATCTATTATTAACTTGATTTTTTTGCCAACCAAGACGAATCATTGTTTGTCGGAGGGAGCTAATGTAGATTACACTGCACTTACCATGTACCTTTCACTGCCGTGCTCGGATAAAAAAACAGTAATCACCTCAGAATGAATATTCAATGAAACAGAATCAACCCAAACATATTCCAAATCCGACATGCAAACAAGAGGTGCTACGAAGTTCGAAACGTGATCACTCAAGAACCCGTCGAGGGCCCGAGCGACCGAGCGGCCGATGCCCCACAGATGCGGCACAACACTTCAATCCGATCCAAGATTGGTTTCAGCGTCACAATGCATTTGCCTACTAGTTTATCTCTAACTTTGTATACTGTAACTCTAGTCTTGTTTCTAGGAAGTGATTTTACAGGCGAGTTCGTGGAACGGACATGAATATTGGATGCTAGTTACAATATCGAATAACAAGATATCCGATCAATGGATTAATCTGGGAATCATATTATAATTTGAT
This sequence comes from Clanis bilineata, assembly GCA_036417725.1. Lineage (NCBI taxonomy): Eukaryota > Metazoa > Arthropoda > Insecta > Lepidoptera > Sphingidae > Clanis > Clanis bilineata. The sequence continues at coordinate 5,720,809 of CM071139.1, read as the reverse complement.
GTAATTGCATACACAGATAAGCTCAGGCCTGTGCTTCCGAAGTGGTTGGCAGAGGTGAAGTAGAGAACTAATTTAACCAGATTTTGACGAGCTTTTTTACATCCCTACATGTAATAGAAAACGATCCTACCAAAGACGTACCGAACACAAAATCTTCACCAAACGTAGTCGTACCAAAATACAACCACGCCACCAAGGCTGTATGAGAAATAAATATGGAAACTCAAAAATATCTATATTAAACAAATGTGATCCGTGATCGTCTAGTGGTTAGGAACCTACGTTGTGTATAAATAATAATATAATATATTGTGTTATGAACAATTATGTTTATTAAACATTGTGTGAAAGAGATTTCATAAAAGCAGATAATTCTAGTTTAATAAAAATAAATTATGAAATGTTATTGGATACAATGCCCGTACTTTAAACATTAGACTGTAAATTATTGTGACTAGACTGTGAAATATTAGTATTAGATTACTGCGGATAATAACTAACGCTGTTAATATTCGGGCAACATTCTGGTTTCTATTCAAAATATAGGATTCGTATTATCTCGCGTTATTAATGGGCGTCGTTATTGTACGTATTTGTTATACCTACATACACAATACATAAAAATAACCAGCTAGGTCCGTGTCTGATCAGGAACAGTAAAGGGTTTCCTAGGAAGGATGAACGTTATTAATTAATAATATTAGCCCTATATTACTGTCCCGCTGCTGAGCACGTGCTTCTTCTACCAATGAAGGGGTTGGGCAATAGTCTTTTGCTGTTATTTTATACCAGATACTGGAAAACGAGCTAGAGCCAAAACCAGAGGACGCGGAAGACCGCCACGAAGCTTGGTGGATGACATCAGACGATTCGGAGGACAGGACTGGATGATCTGGGCACAATACCGCCGGAAATGGAAGAGAAAAGAAGAGGCATAAGGTCAAGAATGGACCACGAACAGGCCATAATGATGATAATGACTAGCCAACGAGCAGATGGGTCACCTGATGGTAAGTGCTCTCCACCGTCCATAGACACCCAAAACACATAAAGAATCATGGGTGTGTTGCCAACCCAAAATGAACGAAACAGGGATTAGGAAAGGGAGAGGGATAATCGGGCCACTGGAAATCTCATGGTTGGTGTTCCTACTTAGACAAACAAAATAACTCATTTAAAGAATCGTACTTCTGTGAATCCAAAATTAAAACAGATAATTGTCGAACCGCAAAATATAAAGACATAAATTATTCTCCTCGCAATAAACAGGTCACAACCGACACTTTATCAATGTGCATTACAGAAACAAGGGATTACGCAATCCGACGAGAATAAATGGAAAAACAATATAATGAACTCACCTGTGACTGTTTCGGCGAAAATAAAATGTACAACGAAATTATACTGATACAATGTTTTTTTCAAACAGTCAGTTCAAAGTCAAAAGTCGGTATTATTTTACATATATTTTCCGATATAAGATAACATAACCTCACGCCTGTATCCCCGAAGGGATAGACATAGGCGCACTAGCAAACTAAAACACCCACGTTTCGCCGAGCTTAGCTCCGTCCCAGATGTGATAGGGGCGAGCCTATCGCCATATCGGGCACAAATTCCAGACTCCGGGCTGATATGGAAAAATCCAATATCACTTTGCCCGACCCGGGGATCGAACCCGAGACCTCAGAACCGTAGTCGTACCGAAATACCACCACGCCACCGAGGCAGTCCGGCAGTCAGGCAGTATTTTCCGATATCTTCGAGTATTTTTTGTGTTCATCATCATCATCAGCTATAAGGACGTCCACTGCTGAACATAAGCTTGTAACAATTTTTGTGTTCGACAGAGCCTATATTTAAGAATGGTTATATAAATAGTCACGATCAGATAATTAAATTTTTAAAGTTTTTAAACATATGTTTTTTTTTCAGATGAGCAAAAGGCAAATGTTTAGCATAGCCTGTAAAAACCGGTAGCCCTAGAAATCAATAAACGTACGAAACAGTAAACTGCCACTTCACGTCGGTTTTCTGACGGACAGTGGTAATCCGGTCGAGCCGACCCATTCATGCTGCTAAAATTGTATACAGCGTGGCTCACTCTCAAAAGTCAAAAATAATTTCTCTTTAGAGTCGGTGCCTTTTCATTTCAGCTGAATTGTCTCTGACGAATGCAGTCGGTTAAAATAATGAAGTAACGGTCTTTTGGGTGTCTATAACTCATGTAGCTTGCGATAGCTCATTTGGGAACGGTACGGACTACCGAGACAAGTGTCGGAGGTTCGAGATCAACCCCGAAATGGAGCATACACCTCTGACTTTTCATTGTGAAATATCGCATGCTATAACGGTGAAGAACAATCATCATCGTGAGGAAACCTGCATAGCCGAGAATTTCTGCACAAGAATTTCAAAGGTATGTGAAGTATACCAACCTGTATTAGGCCAGCGTGGTAGACTAAGGGCTAACCCTCTCATTAGTAGAGAATGTCCGTGCCCAGCAGTGGGACAGTAATATTACAGGGCTAATATTATTATTATTATCTCATGAAGTGGCAATGTAACAACTCTATAAAATATGCATCGAATTGGGAACCTCCTTCCTTTGAGAAAGTCGGTTAAAAAGCAAAGGAGCAGCGACCCTCCGGCCGGCAGCAGGCGATCAATGCGAGATGACGTCAGTGAAAGGCGAGCGATATTGGCCACCATTGTGCTGCGGATCTGAGAGTGCTCTGATATAAATTAGAGGGCAGCTGTGAATGATTTCGATGAATAGACTATTCTCGAAATTTATACAGCCTCGGGTGGCGCATCGGGCGAGTAGCTGGCTGTGAAGAGGCCGCGGGTTCGATTCCCGCATTGATGTTATGTTATGTTTCTGTTCAATAAAAACTTATTATTATTATCTCCTTTATTTTAACTTATCTTCTTCTTACATTTTTAAATATAAGTAATAAAAAATACATTTAAAAATATAAAAAAATATCACCCTCCCGATGACGAGGCTTGAGACCCAAGCCACCGGTGGTTAGGGGTTATTATTATTATTATTATTACTGCATCGGTGGCGTTGTTGTATTTCGGTACTACTACCGTCCTGAGGCCTCGGGTTCGATCACCGAGTCAGGCAAAGTGATATTGGATTTTTCCATATCTGCACGGAGTCTGGAATTTATACCCGGTATGGCGATAAGCTCGCCCCTAACACAGTTGGGACGGAACTAAGCTCGGCGAAATGTGGGTAAATGGGAAATTTCATTTTGCTAGTGCGCCTCTGCCTACCCCTTCGGGGATACAGGCGTACGCTTATAAGGCTATATCAACATGTTATTATTTAAATTTGTTAAGGCATTGACGGAAACTTAGTGCGCAAATTCTATGTACTGAACAGCCTGTCTAGTAGTAAACATAGAAATCTTTTCATTCTATATATGACTTTCACTCTTTTATCTACAGATCTTTACTAATCTAGTAATTCAGATTCCGATGATAATACCCCCACGCCCTCTCGTTTCCCTCATAAAGATGGGTTACGACTGTTGCCTTTTATTGCTCTTTTTACGTGATTTTGCTAAGGCCTTTACTTCTAATTCTATCTTAATAAAAGAGAGATGTGTTTGTATATTTGCCTTATATAGTCTATGTTTAATTAAAGTCTGCTGTTGGTTCATTAGTTCAGTCTGATTTGATGTAGCTTTTTGAATTCGATTTTATTGCAATTGTCTTTACCTTGTCTTCATTATCTCATTCCAATGTGGGATCGTCGCAACACATTTTTTTATTGCAAAAAGGATTTAGCTTATACATAAGCTCACGCCTGTATCCCCGAAGGGGCAGACAGAGGCGCACTAGCGAACCAGAACACCCACATTTCGCCGAGCTTAGTTCCGTCCCAGATGTGATAGGGGGCGAGCCTATCGCCATATCGGGCACGAATTCCAGACTCCGGGCTGATATGGAAAAATCCAATAACACTTTGCCCGACCCGGGGATCGAACCCGAGACCTCAGAACCGTAGTCGTACCGAAATACCACCACGCCATCGAGGCTTATATTTTTTTACGACCGAGTGCCTACCGTACTAACCCCATCCGACTTTGGATTGGGACTCAGAACCGGAGGTCATATACGCTGCCAACACGACTATTATTATTATTAACAGTTACAAACTTCTTCGGATAAATATCGACATTAATATCATATACGTGGACTTTGATGTCCTCAGTGTGCTTTCTAGCTTTCCCCAACATATCCAAAGTTATGTTATTTATTAAAATGTTCCGTTAACGATGTAATTTCTATTTTAATTAATCATTATCGATATCACATGGTAAAAGTTTAGGGGATTGTCCCTCAAACACGACACAGTCTCAACGAATGGATTTCCAAACTTGAGACCCAGTGAAATGTCAGAATGTTCAACCCAAAGACTCTTTGAATTAGCTTAACTTCTGCAATTTTGCACAAAGCGGACTTAGGTACTTAACGTACTAAAACTTTAACTACTTAAAGTGTTCTGAATGGAGTTGTTCAGCCTAGAATTTCAACTCACATCATACCAGTACGTGGTACCAGGTGAATTTATAGCTTGTTCTATTTTATCATTTATTCAATTAACGGATCTACTTCAAAACTTACCTGATCGTGACCAAATTTATCTGGAACCATCCTTGGAATAAGCTCTATTCTCTATGAATTGAGGACCTTCTCCTTATCTGTGAAGTCATTCCAAAAATGAAGCATTGATGTTTCATTTTCATACTTGTAATCAGTCAAACTATCTCTTAAAAATAATCACAAGTTTAAAAACTTAACTGACCGACTTTCAATTTACTGATCGTGACCAATTTTATATGGGACCACCATTGAAATAAGCTCTATCGAACACAAAAATAATTTTAAAAATCGGTCCACATTTGGCGGAGATATCGAGTAACATAAATAAAAAAAATACAGACGAATTGAGGATCTCCTCCTTTTGTGGAAGTCGGTCGAAAAATGGAATCTTATGTTTCAAAATGTCATGACGATACCAGTAGCCCGAGCACGAAAAACTAACGTAAATGTAAATGTATTCGAGTTCGCTGCGCACTGATGATGTTTGGTTAATATTTCATACAAATTTCATAGACGCGCATCGAGTTCGAATACATTTACGGTTGTCAGAAATTTTCCTGCTCAGGCCGTAGAAGAAGAGAAGTATAAAATTATGTGTAATTTTAAATAATAATATAATAAAAAACACCTACAGCAACACATATAATCTTGACCCCACACTAAGATCCAGTTCGATTCAGTCTCACAAAACCAAGAACTGAAGCAAATATTTCCTTGGATCGAAACCGCGACTTCTCGCTTCACAGCCGCCTACTGGCTACTGTGCCATGAAGGCCGTCGTTGCTTAATTTTCGACCGACTTACAAAAAAGAAAGGTTCTCAATTCGTCTGTATTTTTTTATGTATATTACGCGATATCTCCGCTAAATGTGGACCGATTTTCAAAATTAGAGATTATTTCAAGGGTGGTCCCATATAAATTTGGTTACGATCGGATTTGAAGTAGGTCCGTTAAGTTTTTAAACTTGTGATTATTTATTCTTATTAATTATTTCAATAAAAGATTTACTGATCTCGTTTCACTCAATAAGTACTTTTATTGCTTTTTTTATGTAATAATGGCTAATTTTCATTACACCATCATCTTGTTTGTACATCTGACCACTTAAATCTCTCATGTCATATTATTCGGATATAAAACACAACCGACTCGCAAACGGCAGAAAGAATTGGTAACAAAAGCCAAGTCCACTTATCTGATTAACAAGGGGCCGGACCAACAAACTAAGTAATAAAAGACCATTATTACGCCCCAGTTTGCAAGGAGGCGGTCAGACATCAATTTGTCGGCGAGGGTTCCGATAAAACTAAAGAGTTTAGAAAAGCTTTGCTCTTGTCTACCCTTGAACTTGTCCATAATAAGGATTTATTGTGGCCGTTGCGTTGGTTAGTAACAAAGAAAGTCCTCGTTAGTCACAAGGGAGTTCCGGTACAAGTATTTTACAAAAATGCATAAATTTATTTTTATACATTTTTCTTCTACACAAACAAAGACTTTCAACAGTATATAAACGGGACAACAGCACAAAACTTGTGATCCAAAAGTCATGACCATGTCATGACCGTGGTCATAAGTCGCTCAGTTTATTTGAAATATACGCGCGCCAGGTCGGACAGCGAAATAATATTGAGAGAATAAACTTATCTTTCAGATCGACCTGTTGGAAGCGGCCTGCATCCAGCGACTTCCTGCGACCTTTATCAGGTCGTCGGTCCACCTTGTAGGTGGACGTCCTACGCTGCGCTTGCCGGTACGTGGTCTCCACTCGAGAACTTTTCTGCCCCATCGGCTATACGTTCTACGAGCTATGTAAATCTATCTGGAAATCTTTGGGGGAGGCCTACGTTCAGCTGTGGACGTCCTATGGCTGATGATGATGATGATGATGAAACTTATCTTACGTGATTCTTAATCATTCACAAAATATTCTAGGATGTAAATTATAATAATTGCCCTCGCATTGTAATAAGTAGTTGATGGCGCTACTGAAGTTTGATATCAATATTTTTGAATGGAAACTTATCTTTATAACTCTATAGATAGTAATATTCAATCTCTTTGGTTGGTAACGTTCTTTCAACCTGCCCTTATCCCACCTTAATGTGGCGTCGGCATAACACACTTTTTTAAGCATTTTGTAGTAATTATTTGGATAAGTTTTTATGACCGGCTGCCTGACTGGTTCGGGAAAATCGGAAAATTCAAAATCTTCTTCCATATGCCTCTATTCCATTTTAGGATCGGATCAACATACTTTTTGAGTATGTTGCAGAAAGGATTTAGCTTAGCTAAAATTCTCTTTGTTGTATGACATGATTTTCAAAATCTTATATTCATTTCTCAGCAATCCACGTCCACTACCAAAATTCTTAAAATTAATAGATATTTCATCTTTAAGGTAAAAGACACAAAAAAAAACAATTCGAGTGTGAATGTTAAATCAAATTGTTTCCGAACTTTTTGTCAAAGTTCAAAGGAGTTTGGTAAAAGGGTTAGGTTCCGAAGCACATTTTTTTCATATGTAGATTAATATGCTCTCCTTAGTGCCTCGGTGGCGTAGTTTTTATTAGTAGTTAGTTGTATTTCGATACGACTACCATCCTGAGGTCTCGGGTTAGATCCCGGGTCGGGCAAAGTGATTTTTCCGTATCAGCCCGGAGTCTGGAATTTGTGCCCGATATGGCGATAGTCTCGCTCCCTACCACATCTGGGACGGAACTAAGCTCGGCGAAATGTGGGTGTACTACTTCGCTAGTGCGCCCGAATCTCGAATCTCGAAAATCGAAATCTCGAATTTAATCATTACATCAATGCCACGGACAAGCTCGACCCACATTCACATGAACTGTGAACTGACAACACGTTATTTATATCAATCTACATAACATAAACATAACATAAGCTCACGCCTATATCTCCGAAGGGGTAGGCAGAGGCGCCCTAGCGAACTAAAACACCCACATTTCGACGAGCTTTGTTCCGTCCCAGATGTGATAGGGGGCGAGCATATCGCCATCATCATCATCATCATCATCATCAGCCTATACTCGTCCACTTCTGGACATAGGCCTCTCCTAATGCACACATATCGCCATATCGGACACAAATTCCAGACTCCGGGCTGATATGGAAAAATTCAATATCACTTTGCCCGACCGGGGATCGAACCCGAGACCTCAGGACGGTAGTCGTACCGAAATACAACTACGCCACCGAAGCAGTCTTATTAGTATTATTTCTAGCTGCAATTTGGCTGTCGCTTAATGATGACTATTATCAAAAGAATTATGGTTCCGTAGCCAATTAAGAATGCATATGAAATTGGAATTTGGCTTTTTTAATAATAAGAGATATTAACTGCCTCGGTGGCGTGGTTGTATTTCGGTACGACTACTGTCCTGAGGTCTCGGGTTCGATCCCCGGGTCGGGCAAAGTGATATTGGATTTTTCCATATCAGCCCGGAGTCTAGAATTTGTGCCCGATATGGCGATAGGCTCGCCCCCTATCACATCTGGGACGGAACTAAGCTCGGCGAAATGTGGGTGTACTAGTTGGCTAGTGCGCCTCTGCCTACCCCTTCGGGGATACAGGCGTGAGCTTATGTTATGTTATATGTCAAAAATAAGAAAAAAATTATAATATAGTTCAAAAAATGAAACTATGCAGCGCTGTTTCAAAGTCACGTAGGAGTTAAGTTGAGAGGGCCATTAGACGGAATCCCGCTGTCTCCCATTACTTAGTGCAATCACCCTTGAATATAACATAGAATGGCGAAAATACGTGCTGAATAGATATTGGCTTGTTTTGGATTGACATTTTATTTCTGCATTTATTACTTTTATATCGAAAGCACGTGTGGTATTGAGAGGCTATATTTTATCAAGTTGCTATAGAGAATAGCTACGATTTAACGTAATGGTGCTTTAGTTATGTCAAAATCGACATTAATTTCAATACGCAATAAAAGCTTAAAACAAGCAGCGATAGCTCAGTTGGGTGTGGTTCGGACTGCCGAGACAAGTGTCGGAGCTTCGAGACCAACCCCACAAAAGACCTCTGACATTTACATCAATAAAGAAACAAAGTATGAATGGAAAGAATGGTAGAGTTGGAAGGGGAAGACCTCATCGAACATTCTCTGACCAAGTCAGAGATTTACTCGAGAAAGGTCAAGTTAAAAGTACCCTAAACCGACGTGCATGCATGAAGAATGTAATGAGACTGAATGAGGCGAAAGAGGTGTGTAAGGATCGTAGCAAATGGAAATCCGTTGTCTCTGCCTACCCCTATGGGAAAAAGGCGTGAGTCTATGTATGTATGTATGTAAAGAAACAAAGAAGCCAAGAAATAAATTATTTAAATAGCAAACACCGAAACGGAATGAAACAAATTAGCAAATTAAATGTGAAAAGGAAAAACTTTCTTGCCAAATTAACACCAAGTCTTTTATGAAGACAACAAAAATACTTCCCAAAGAATCGAATTCGAAACGAGTAAATTTGCATACCGTCTGAGTTTCTGTTAATGACGAAGATGTTTATACCTACTTTCTTTTCGTCTGTATTTTGTAACACTCATTCGTCAGGATAAAAGAATAAACTGCCTCGGTTGCGTAGTTATATTTCAGTACGACTACCGTCCTGAGGTCTCGGGTGCGATCCCCGGGTCGGGCAAAGTGATATTGGATTTTTTTCATATCAGCCCGGAGTCTGGAATTTATGCCCGATGTGGCGATAGGCTCGCCCCCTATCACATCCGGGACGGATCTAAGCTCGGCGAAATGTGAGTGTACTAGTTCGCTAGTGCGCCCCTGCCTACCCCTTCGGGGATACAAGCGTGAGCTTATGTATGTATATATGTTAAAAAAATAAAAAATATCTTTTCACTGTAGATATTAAATAACAATATTACCCATCTTACTTACAGATTGTCAAAGAGATTTAATATTACTTACTATAGAGAGGCGATCAAGCAAGTTTCCATAAAAAAAAATATCTCAAAATTCAGTACCTCCATCAACCATTTATTACAATGCGAGAGCGATTATTACAATTTACACCCTAGAATATTTTGTAAATGATTAACAATCACGTAAGATAAGTTTATTACCTCAATATTATTACGCTGGCCGAGCTAGCGCGCGAATATTTCAAATAAACTGAGCGACTTATGACGACTAGGTCATAACTTTTGGATTTTTATGCTGTTGTCCCGTGTATATAATAGTAATATAGTGACCAAATTTATATGGGACCACCCTTGAAATAAGCTCTATCAAACACAAAATGAATTTTGAAAATCGGTCCACATTGGGCGGAGATGTCGCGTAACATATATAAAAAAAAATACAGACAACTTGAGTACCTTTTCCTTTTTGGAAGTCGGTCGAAAAATTATCAAATCTCTAAGGATATTTGGATTTTAAATTATCACATATTTCTAGAAAACCTTATAAAAATAATGAATATTCGTATTATCAGAATTAATATTTCTGCAAAAACCAAGTCAGTAGATTTTACCCTGAGCTTGTGGCTTAATAATTTTAGCTGCTATTTCGTATAGGCTAACATAGACGACAGCAGACGTGCCGTCCAGGGCTCGTAGAAGCTCAAAATTTAAAAGCATAAATGGCAGCTACCTAACCCCTACCGGGATATCGGTTCGAGCACGAACTAAACACTTTTAGACACGATAATTATTACTATTTTTCCTTTCTACCTGCCTTTATCCTACCATAATGTGGGTCGGCACAACACACTTTTTCAAGCATGTTGCAGAAAGAATTGCTCTAGTTTTTACGGTTGTCTGCCACCTGACATGAACTTCCTAGTGGATTGAATCCCTGGCAAATTGTGTTAGAAAATCACCCCGCTTGACTTGGGAATCGAACCCAGGTCCTCCCGGTTCACAGCCTATGTACACTGCCACTAGCCTATGGAGGCAACTTTCTGGTTACAATAGCATAATTAAGAAAACACAACTTTATTACTAACATTGTCCCCAAAGAATTTAAACGCATTATCCTACTCACAGTTTCCAACGCATTTTTCGAATATCAAGCGACAAATGAAAACTCATTATGTAACTTTGAAACTCCACCCTATAACATTTAAATCCTAATTAACGCTTTAAGATGGTAATTAATTTTAAAGACACTGAGCAAAATCCGATAATCGTTAATTAAATATTAATATTACAGTTAGAAATAACATTGAAGCCCTCTCTGTACGTAAAGATAAAAGGCAGTGGTTCTCAAAATTGTCAAGTTGTCCCTTTTTCCAGAGCACCACACTTATTATATCTAAAATACCACAATTGGGTACTTGAATATTTTTATTTTATACACATATTTATGTGTAATAGTAAATAAAACAAAAATAAACCGTTCAGTTAATAAAACTGCATCGAAATTTGTTGAAAAATGAGGCAGTAATTCATATTTTAAATTCTGGAGTGGGGGCATATTGGAGATATGTTGCAATCCCTTTGCAACGCACGTACCGTTATGGCCGTGACGTGATTATACTGACACTTTTCTTTCCCGCAGTTTGAAGGTTACACCATACTTCAAAGGATTATAACTTTTTATTTTTGAGAATATTTCAATATTTCTTTCTTCTCTATATTTTAGACGACGTAAATGTCATATAAAACTATTTAAAAAAAAATATCAAGTACCCAATTATTATATCTAAAATAAATAGATTGCATAATTAGGTACTTATAATCCTGTTTTTATGTGCCTTATTTTTGTATTAACCTATTTTGATTTATTTTTCAGAATGACAAATTATTTTATGGACACTTACAGACAATTATATCAGCAGCATCATAAGGGTGGACAAAACGAAAAAAAAACGTGTGGCACTCGGGGACTGCCGCGGTAAAGCTATTGCATAGCATCCAAAATCAATACACCTATATACTTTCTCACAAACAGCTGATTACGTATTCGTCCGATTTCGGAGCAGCTCGTCTCGATTCGTGCGAGCTTCGTAGAGTCGTACCATGAAGTAAATACAAAGAGAAGGTGTCCTAACGCCGAAACTCTAAGCAGGCATGAGTCACCAGATTGCGGGGCGAAGAGGGGGATCACGCATGCGCAGTAACGCCGATACAACCAATGCTACCTAGAGGCGAGATGCTGAACTAAAGAGACAAGCATGATATTTCAAAAAAGTCATTAAAAGTTCTGCTATTCATCGATAGATGGCAAAACTAAAAAGTATCACCGCTGTGCCGGTCGGAGTGGGGGCTGTTAGGTTATTTTCGTTACGGAATTTCTGGATTCGGTCTCTTATTATTCGAGCTTAAAAATGAAATATTTATAAATAATAATAGTATTCTCGCATAAATAGTATCACAGTACCTTGAAGTAATTAATCACAAATTATAAGGGGCTAGCACACTTTGCGCACCGTATTCCCTAATAAGTTTGTACAAAGGCGTCCTTATAGGCGTCCCATCTAAACCGTACTCGTCTTCACGGACCATTTGCCTGGATTAAGAACGATCTCTCCAATGCAAAGGATTCTGTAGACATCAATTCGCTAAATCTCATTATTATCCTACCAAATTAATATGGTCTGGGTTGTGATGCTTTTATCTTACTTTCGAGGGGTTATGTAAATTGATTCGCTTTTGTTTTGTCTTTGGGTTTACAATCGATTTTGAGGGTTTGTATGTTTTTCCAACTGAGTAGAATCTCATTAGGGACAAATTCGTTAGAATTACATATAGAAGCTGCAGGGTAAACGGCGATCTAATGATGACGATTTCCTAATGAAAATACTGCCAGATATTTCATTACATACATATATACATACACAATAACGCCTGTATCCCATGGTAGGCAGTGATTATTGAGCGCCACAAGCTACGATCCTGACACACCTCTTTTGCCTCTTCCACACTCATGCATCTTTCCTTTCATCTTTCATTCATTTATTTGATCTATATAATATGTCCTCCTGCCTCGGTGGCGTGGTTGTATTTCGGTACGACTACTGTCCTGAGGTCTCGGGTTCGTTCCCCGGGTCGGGCAAAGTGATATTGGATTTTCCCATATCAGCCCGGAGTCTGAAATTTGTGCCCGATATGGCGATAGGCTTGCCCTCTATCACATATGGGACGGAACTAAGCTCGGCGAAATGTGGGTGTAGTAGTGTCGCTAGTGCGCCTCTGCCTACCCCTTCGGGGATACAGACATGAGCTTTTGTTATGTGTTATATGTCCTCCTCGGGCCGCCTCTTATTGTTATCATCATATTTGCTTAAAATATATTATGATAGAGGGTATTTGTGGAATTGTTTTTCCTTCAAAAAAATTGTGACCAAGGTAAATTCATTTCAAACAATTTTAAACTTAAAGTAAAGGTGAGTTTGGTTTGGTTTTGAATAGAATCACTACAAGTTTCAACGTAATTTATGTTTAAATATCAAGCAAAATCACACCACATTACACAAAAATGTCCGGAAATTATTTTGTAGTAACCACAAAGGCGTAAATCAGAAAGGTCAGCATAACAGTATAACGAGTGTAATAAACAGCACACGTTGGTAATTAGGAAGAAAATGTCCGCCGCGTGGTCCCAGCCCAGAATATAACCCCGGGCAACAAAGTCAAGCACGTAAAATTACGGGACAACTAGTGTGTTACTACATTACAATAATACTACGTTTACTTAGGTTCATTTTAGATTTATAATTCTACATAGATACCACTCCCTTTCCTAATCCCGTTCCCTCCCATTCCATTCCCTCCTTTTAGGTTGGCAACTCACCCATGATTCTTTTTGTGTCTTGGGTGTCTATGGGCGGTGGAGATCACTTACCATAAGGTGACCCATCTGCTCGTTTGCCAATCTCTGCTATAAAAAAAACATAGATGGTCACGTTTTGTGATAATCACAAGCTTAAAAACTTTACGGGCCGATTTCAAAATGTATCCGATTGTGACCAAAATATGGAACCACATCTGGAATAAGCTCTATGGAACAGAGATATCGGGGAACATACATAAAAAAATACAGACGAATTAAAAACTTTCTCCATTTTTGAAGTCGGTCGAAAAATAATACGTCGCATCGGTTTCTCGTATTACCTGATACCTACGGCATAAAACTCGTATTTTAGTCTCACGGGACTAGTGGGATGAATTAGTCTCAGTAGTCCCGTCGCTGGACAGCTCAACGGGAAAGGTGGGATAGACCCTACTATGGGGGCCAAAAATATGTGAACTATGTGTAAGTTACATTATGATTTATTAACAAATATCTAAGTATAGCACAACATTAAATTCAATTTTTGAGACACTTTTACACACTTGAGATACTTAGTCGCCTCCTTGGTCTAGTGGCAGCATATATGGGCTATGGACCGGGAGGTTCTGGGTTCGACTCCCAGGTCGGGCAAAGCAAATTTTCTCATTTAATTTGCTCGGGACTAGCTCCCTCAGATAGGTTTCACGTCAGGCAGGCAGTCGGTCGTAAAAACTAAGCCAAATCTTTTCTGCAATATGCTTGAAAAAATGTGTTGCGCCGACCCCACATAAAGGTGGGATAAGGGCAGGTAGAAAGAAAGAAAGAGACACTTAAATAATTAAATTAAAATTACGTAATCATAGCTCAAGTCTATTTTTTTCGAAATATTGCCCCTTACTTATAAAAATATTTACGCACTTCTTACCTTTAAGAATAATTTGTTCTTTTCATTTTCAAATAATGTGAGGCAAGGAAAAAAGTGACAAACTATTCATAAAAATAAGAAGCGCGTAAATGTATTTAAAAGTAAAGCCCATTATAAGTACATATGCAGTCACAATTGGGCATTTGAATTTTTTTTCTGTAATTTATATGAAATTTACGTCGTCTAAAATATAGAACAGAAAGAAATATTGAAATATTTTCAAAAATAAATAAGTTACAAGCCTTTGAAGTTTGGTGTAACCTTCAAATTGCAGAAAATAGAAGTATCAGTGTAATCACGTCACGCCATAACAGTACGTGCGTTGGAAAGGGATAGCAAAATATCTCCAATATGGGTGCCCACTCCAGAATTTAAAATATTACTGCCTCATTTTTAACCAATTTCGATACAGTTTTTACAAAAAGGTTTCTTTTTGTTTTATTTGCTATTACATATAAATATGCGTATAAAATCAAACATAGCCAAGTACCCAATTGGCAAAGCTTACACTTCCCGACGGGTTTTGGGGTATGGTCCCTAAGTCCTATTAAACTATGCCTCACCAGTCCCCAACTTGGTACTAAGTTAATCGCATCATCGCATCATGTGGCGAAGGGATCGTTCGTACACAACTAAATTAAACGAACTTTACCGAAGTTGGACGATCATGAGGCCATTATTTAAACTACCATACATAAAGGTATATTGTCGCCTACTTGGTCTAGTGGCAGTATGTATGGGCTGTAGACCGGGAGGTGCTGGGTTCGATTCCCAAGTCAGGCAAGGTAAGTTTTCTAATTTAATTTGCCCGAGCCTCGATCTTACTGCTGAAAGAATTTGGCTTAGTTTTTACTACCAGTTGCCCGCTTGACGTCAACCCTCTCTAAGGGATCCGATCCAGGTCAAACTAAATTGGAAAATCCACTTTGCCCGACTTGGGAATCGAACCCAGAACCTCCCGGTCCACAGCCCGTATATGTCGCTACTAACCAAGGAGGCGACAACCTTTCTACCTACAACATCTTTATTTATACACGAAAACACCAACAATTCCTTAATTAAGTGTAAATATTATTTAGAAGCTCTTTATCTTCAGATAAATTATAAAAAAATGAATGATTTTTTTAATGTTCATTACACTTGCAAATTAATTTTTAAATCCTCATCAAAATATGGAATCGCTTTGGCAAATCCCTCACTGGCGTTGACGTATTAAATTTCCAAATTAATTAATTTGTACAACAGCGATCGCGATATCAATTATTGGGAGGATTGGTAAATAATTATAGATGTGTCATGTCCAAACACAACAATTAATGTCATCAGAAATTAGTTGTATAAATGTAATTAAACCGAACTGCGATTAGCAGTTAATTAATGAATTTCAAGTTAAAACATAGACTCCTATGTATTTTATTAGACAATCAGTTCAGAAGCATAATTGTGGCACATGACGGCCAGTGTTTGATGTTTGACGGCTAAGAAAAAAAGCAGATTTCTAAAGTGAGTTGCGGTCAATTGACCGAAACTTACTTGCGCACATTCTACGTACCGATCAGCCTGTCTAGTAGTATATACAGAAGTATTTGGTCTTTGCTATAAATAAAAATATAATGACATCTTACGATAAATGGCTGATTTGCTCTAAGCGACTCTTAAATAGAAAAATATTTTTCACATTAAAATGAATAACAAATTTCAATTAAATTAAAACCTAACACACTATTAATGGATATCAAAAACATACCCTGAAGTTCAATCAAATAAATCAATTACGCGAAATTAATTCTTTCAAACGCAATTTCATTGAAAATCGTACATCCATTAGCACAATAAAATCGTCTTTTCGCAGTACTCCTTTGTGAAATTCTACAAACCTTTAGATGTTTATTTACTTAATTCCATTTTGATGCTCTTAAGGAATTATTAATTAATGTTATAACCATTTATTTGTTAATTATTTATTCTCACAAATGTAAATTATTAACTGTTTTAATATGTAAATGAATATTTCAAACACACTTTAATGTCGTTCATCTAAAGCCTCACCAATTAAGTGGAATTTATTTCTCGTTAGAGGTGACAGTATCACAGAAATCAGTCATTTATGAAATCGCATCGTATCTATGGTCTTTATAATGAAATAAAAAAAATACACCCAACAGTCACACACCTAGTCCTGCCCTACACTAGGTATAACCTGTATCGTGAGTGTCAGAGACTATCAGAGACTTTCGGTCTCACAACACCCAGACTTGAAACAAATATCTGTGAGCCACACAAACATTTGTCTCAATGCGGGAATCGACCCGCGGCCTCTCGCTTCACAGCCGGCTACTCGCCCGCTGCGCCACGGAGGCTGTCAAAGATTAAATAAGCTTTAAAGAAAAGGTACTATTATATTACAATACTGCATTACACAAAAAGGGCAATTGAGGAGTACCCTCAACCGGCGGAAATGTATGAAAAGATGCATGAGGGTGGAAGAGGCAAAAGAGGCGTGTCAGGATCGTAGCTTGTGGCGCT
Source organism: Clanis bilineata (assembly GCA_036417725.1). Taxonomy (NCBI): domain Eukaryota; kingdom Metazoa; phylum Arthropoda; class Insecta; order Lepidoptera; family Sphingidae; genus Clanis; species Clanis bilineata. The sequence goes on along the minus strand of CM071139.1, from coordinate 5,703,975 downwards.
CAATAGTCTCTGCCTACCCCATGGGATACAGGCGTGGTTGTGTATGTATGTATGTATACTCTTGATATTTTATAGCAATCAAACACTGTTATGTCATTGCATAGGCGAACCATTTAATACATTCAAAAGAATTTATCAGCAATTTTTTTTTTGCAATTGAATTACATCACCAATCTTGGTAATTAAACAAACATCAGTCTTATCTAAAACATAATCAGTTTCCACCATAAAGATTCCTATGAATAAAACACATTAATATCAAATACACACCGCCCTCGAAGGCTACCAAAATTGAATGTGTATTAGAACTTCAGAATCCTTATAAATCGCTATGCCTTTGCAAGTCATCCCTAAGGGCCAGATCACACAAACGGACGGCGAAGTACCAAGTAGGATCTGCCCTTTTTCAACGTGGGTTGGAAAAGATACTTTATTTCTGTTGGTTGAGAATTCAAAACACTTTATTGCAGTCCCTTTGGCGCGTCGTCCGCCAACAACCCTACGCACGTCCAACGAAGTTTTATGTTCAAAGATTCTTGTTTACTGAATACGATAGTTAAGTGAAATCCCTTGTGTGAGATGAGTTATGGGCGTGTTTAAACGCGAAAATATATTTTATTTTGTAAAACTTATGGGTTTAATTTCTTTGAGTTGCAAAGGTTGTCTGGAAGAAACCGCTTTCGGCTATAAGCCCACACACTGTCATTTTGGTAAAACGCAATATTTTTGGTTTATAACAGTCAAAGAGATTTTATATTACTAACTATGGAGAAGCTAAAAAGCAAGTTTCCATAAACAAAATTGATCTCAAACGTCAGTAAAACTTATTACAATGCGAGGGCGCTTATTACAGTTTTCAACATAGAATGTTCATACGTACGTAAGATAATGTTATTGTTTAAACATTATTACGCTGACACGACCTTGCGCGCGTATGTTTCAAATACGACTGAGTGACTTATCACCACGAGGTCACAACTTTTGGCTCACAAGTTTTGCTATGGTGAGTTGTCATGTACGCCGGTTTTCTGTAAGACAGTGGTATCAAACTGGTCGAGCCGGCCCATGCGTACTACAACAGACTGTAAATACAACTAACATAACATAACATAACATAAGCTCACGCTTGTATCCCCGAAATGGTAGACAGAGGCGCACTAGCCAACTAGTACACCCACATTTCGCCAAGCTTAGTACCGTCCCAGATGTAATAGGGGGCGAGCCTATTGCCATATCGGGCACAAATTCCAGACTCCGGGCTGATATGGAAAAATCCAATATCATGTTGCCCGACCCGGTGATCGAACCCGAGACCTCAGGATAGTAGTTGTACCGAAATACAACCACGCCACCGAGGCAGTAAATACAATTCTTATATATTTAGTTTCAAACCAATTTATTCTCCTACATTACCTCGCAATAAGTTAGGACACCCAAAGGAATTGTAGTATTCATAAACAGCTCTCTATTTCGACCAGTTGTCATCAATTCCCAGTTCCCATACCGAATAATGTGTGTTTTATAGCTCTCTCGGTAGATACTTGTTTTATGCTTGTACCAAAGTCGTAATGACGGACGTAGAAAAAGAAGGACGGAGCGCTAGGATAATTGAAAGTGAAGCAGGGTTTTCGGCCCATTCGATCCATCGAGATGTAATGGCGTGTATGTGCGTAGGGCACTTTTGTATATGCACGTGTGTGTGCCTGGCTTCTTTGTGGCGTCCGTTTAACTATAGGCGAATCATAGTTACAGCTTGAAGCTGCCATTGTTAACTGCTGAAGCAGTTGATACCAACTGCAGCAGGTGGTGTCAAGTGTCAACAGCTCGAGCAGTCGCAAATCAAGACGTCAGCGGACGGGAAGCACGTGAGGTGGAATTAAGAGCGCGGGCGGAGGTAACTGCGCGAGAGCAGTCGACAGTCCTGTTGTCTCGGATTCGATCCCCGGGTCGGGCAAAGTGATATTGGATTTTTCCATATGAGCCCGGAGTCTGGAATTTGTGCCCGATTTGGCGATAGGCTCGCCAGCTATCACATTTGGGATGAAACTAAGCTAGACGAAATGTGGGTGTAGTAGTTCGCTAGTGCGCCTCTACCTACTCCTTCGGGGATACAGGCGTGAGCTTATGTAGGAGTCAACAGATCGACCGCACGATGAAACACCGCTCCGCCAACTGCTCGGAGCAGTCGCAACAGCTCGAGCAGTAGCCCGAGCACGAAAAACTAATGTAAATGTAAACTCGCTGCGCACTGATGACATTTGATTAATATTTCATACAAATTTCATAGCGCGCATCCAGCACGAATACATTTACGGTTGTCAGAAATTTTCCTGCTCGGGCTGCTGTTCGTGTATGGTATACTAGGAGCCTTACTTATAAAAACAGTTTAGCTGAGCAAATGGCTAAGAATAGGCTGTCACTTTTTTCCTTATGTCACATCGTTTGAAAATAAAAGGGACAGGCTATTCTTTACCATTTGCTCAGTTAAACTCTTTTTATAAGTAAGCTTATCTAGAAGGCTATAGTTTGCTATGCGGTCGCATTCAAGCTATCCGTGTATGATGAGCCAAAAGCCTCCATACATGACATACATACATACATAAACTCACGCCTGTTTCCCTTTGGGGTAGGCAGAGACTAAGGAGCGCCAATTGCCTCGGTTCAAATACACCTCTTTCGCTTCTTCCTCAGTCATCAGTCTTTTCATGCACGCTCTTCGGTTGCAACAACTCCTTATTTGGCCCCTTTTCAGGAGATCGCCAATTTGGTCCTTAAAGGTACGTCTAGGACGTCCTCATCTGAAACTTCTGCTACATAAATTTCTTTCGTCACTCTACTTTCATCCATCCTTTCAACGTGGCCAAACCACCGAAGCATTCCTTTCTCAATCCTCGTCACTACATCTTCCTTCAATCCACATTCCTCTCTTATGCTGCTATTCCTCACTCTATCATTCAACTTAAGCCTTCTTCTTACCTATCTTTATCGCATGCCAATGTGACGTCAGTGCAACAAACATTATAAAGCCGCGGCATACGGCTCCCCTTGTCAAATTGTATGGACGCAGCCTCGTAAATGTATTTTATGTCATATTCTCGTATTCGTCATGCAAAAAACTCTCTCCATCTAATAAGACTATTATTCCTAATAACTTACAACTTGGACTACAATATTACGAAACAATAAAACAACAATTTGTAAATGTAGCATTAAACTTCTTAGCGAGACAGGATGACACAATTTTCTTTCCCACCTCTCAGCAACATTATTTTCACAGATTGATATACAAGCATTAGTCAAGCTAAGAAGATTCGCAAAAGTATATTCCACGAATAATTTAAATGTTGATCTCTCTCATTTTCAGTTCCTCTTGAGCCACCGTTGCCATAATCCTCTCTTAGCTTATGCTAAAAATGACGTCTTTAAACTGGGACTATAAAGTTAACCGTTATACTTAGAAACCATTTCATTCGGTTAACCCGTATACGCGTTAACCTTTAAAACACATGGTTTAGTTAACCATATAATACTGATAATTCACCCGTAAAAAGAGTTTGGGAAAATTGCTAACCCCGTCACTGCCTTATTTCTTGGATGAAGTGACTTTAACAATTGGGTACTTGGCATTTTTTTTTAATCATTTTATATAAAATTTACGTCATCTAAAACGTAGCACAGAAAAAATAATGAAATATTTTCAAAAATAAAAAATATTAAGCCTTTGTAGTTTGGTGTAACCTTCAAACTGCGGGAAAGGGAAATATCAGTAAAATCACGTCACGTCCATAACGGTGCGTGCGTTAGAAAGGGATAATAAGATATCCCCACTACATCCCCACTACATCCCCACTCTTGCTCATTGCAGAATTTTAAATATGAATTACTGCCTCATTTTTCAACCAATTTCGATGCGGTTTTAGAAAAAGTTTTTTTTTGTTTTACTTGCTATTACATATTATAATGAGTACGAAATGAAACATAGTCAACTAGCCAATTGCTTTTAATATGCATATAAACCAATAATACTACATTTATATTTTAACTTAAAAGGTTTCAGAAAACTTTAAATGAAGGAGGTTGTTATTAAGTTTTTTTATGTTTGCTACGGAATACCTCTGCAAATATGGATGGGGTTTTCATGATTATTTTTGTGTTCCACAGAGCTTACTCCGAGGGTGGTCACATACACACTTAGTCTCGATTTTGTTGATTTTTGAGGACGGTTTTGAGGGTTTTGGTTTTTAGAAACCTATAATTGGACTTTGTTATAATTCAGAAAAATTAACCCGATTAAAAGTGATACACGGCTTAAAATAATCACAAGTTTAAAAGTTAACAGACCTACTTCAAATCCGATTGTGACCAAATTTATATGGGACCACCCTTGAAAGAGGCTCTATCGAACACAAAAATAATTTTGAAGATCGGTCCACATTCGGCGGAGATATCGCGTAACATACATAAAAAATATACAGACGAATTGAGGACCTTCTCTTGTTTGGAATTCGTTCGATAAAATAAATAAATTAACACTTCGATCCCTGTTTTAATATAGTAGGTGGATGTTAAAGCCAACTCGGCTCTCTTTGTTCTGCCTCATTCATTCGTTAAAGTAATATTAGCTTAACAAAGTCCCATTTTGTTGGTGAAACACTACAACGCCCGTCGATGAGGGTACGAGTGACGGTGTTGATCTTTCCACCTACACACGTAATGTATTTTAACATTACACATTACTCAACCTGAATGACACTTAAGTGAGGCTAATTTTAAGGTTACATGTTTTAATGTAAAGATTGGGATATAATAAAGGTGGTGAGTTATAGACCTTAATGGGTAATGAGGCGTCATAGACATTAAAAAATGGTTCGGTCGCTGGAAAGGTTAAACCTTCGGGTCTTTGGAACTCTCATTGATGTGACTCATCGTAAATATAACAAGTTACAACACCTTATCAGTGTTTTTTTAGACAGACGCCGAGTATATTCGCTCATATCATAGGTTAAATTGACTACAGCTCCGCTGTAATGGCGCTAGGTGTCTATAGTCAAAATTGAAAGGAGTTATTCTATTAGAGAATTAAAACCATGTTATGCCAAAGATGCAAGTTATCCTAATGTGAAGGTTGCCTGAGTGTAACTTTTTACCAAACTGCCTCAAAAAGAAGGTAATTTATATCGTACGTACCACAATAGAAATGCTTATTCCTATTCAAACAAATAGGCATTCTATTCCAATGTCGTTCAACCGCTATTTTATTCAATCTGTGACAGTAAGGGCCTTACTTAAAATAGCATTTTTAGCTGAGCAAATGGTTACGAATAATCTGTCACTTTATTCCTTGCGTTACATTGTTTAAAAATGAAAGGGACAACCTATGGTATAAAGATAAGCAGCGCTCAAATATTTTTATAAGTAAGGGGCTTAATTTTCAAATAATTTGGTGCAATATACAAACATCCTCACACCATAATATAATTATATATGTACGCCACAGTGGCACCATTTAATCAGGTCAAACGTTTGGGCAAATGCCGCGGCCTGTGGTCTCGCATTAAAGTAATTACACCGCCCCACAATGATTAACACTACGGTAATTAGAACTTACGATGCTACGTATATTTAGATGCATACCGTACATGACATTAACTCGTCGGAGGCGGCACATATACCTATATGTTACATAAGCGTATGGGCCACCGGAGGGCGAGCCGCATGTGACTATCTAGAGGTACAACATCACGCCTGTAACAATGTGTTTGAAGAGACAGACAGCTGACACAAAATTTTTCAATTACCATTTTATTTATTTGGCCGAGCCACTAAATTAATTTTATTCATTGATTTAATTAAAATAACAATTCATCATAATTATAGTAGTGCTAAAACGTTTCTGTGTATTTTACAAAAAGTTCTTTCACTCGCTTGCTTGAAGCGAATTCTCCTGGGGAATTTAATTACATGCAACCTATAATTGTATTATTTTATGCATAACATACTTCGTTATTAAGGGACTACAAGCCAACTAAATACTAAAATAAACATATATAATAATTATACTGCCTCGGTGGCGTGGCTGTATTTCGGTACAACTACCGTCCTGAAGTCTCGGGTTCGATCCCCGCGTCGGGCAAAGTTATATTAGGTTTTTCCATATCAGCCCGGAGTCTGGAATTTGTGCACAATATGGCGATAGGCTCGCCCCCTTACACATCAGGGACCGAACTAAGCTCGGCGAAATGTGGGAGTTCTGGTTCGCTAGTACGCCTCTGCTTACTCCTGATACAGGTGTGAGCTTATGTAATAATAAAGCTTTAAAATACAACTGCGGTTCTAACTGTAAACTTTGGTAAAAGCTCAGGATTATAAAGACAAAATAAAATATAATATAAATAGTTTTTCCAAACTTACAACTTTACACGCGTGGGTCGAAGTACCACACGTCCAACAAAATAAACACCGCCACGAAACTGCAGAGGGGTTGAAAGGTAATCTTTTTGCGGCAAATTATGTAAATACCAAGTCAACAAAGGGTTAAGCTAGTGTTTAAACAGCACAAACTCATTTCACGGTTTTTGCCGCTCTGCCAAATGGAATTATGCTGAATGGCAGACCGTGTTTAAACAATCAACGACATCTGGTGAATTAGCCTGGACTAATTTGCAGATGCATTGTTCTTGAGAGAATTACTTACTTAGCGTCGTGTGCTCGGAGAATTATAGAGATGTGAAAGAGACTCGAGAGAATCTTTGGTTAGTATACTGTAATTGGGTATTTGACTATTTTTTAAAAAGTATACAGGGCTAATCATTAGTTTATCCTAAACATTTAAATAAATATTTCGATATTTATTTTCATATACTCAGTTTAAACAATCAAAAATTATTATGTATAATTTAATTGGCCGCCAAAACGCTATGTGTTAACTGTAGATATGGGTGACGTTATCTTTCCTTACCATAGATACAAAATAGCTCATTAAAAAAATATTGCGGAAATAACATGTATGATTTCAAACTAAAAAAACGGGTCAGATATTTCATCGATCAGATATTCATTGTCGATCACATCCGCGTTGAAATTAGGTTGAGCTTTAAACAAAAATACGAAAAAAATATACCAAATGACCTGGCAGTATGACTTTGGATCTTAGGTCTTAGGCCATTGTGGAACAAATTTATAAGAAAAATGAGTAATGTGACATCATGCTTTGCATCATGTGCATCACGTGATGCACAGATAAAAAATTAAGTATTTAAATTACTAAAATAAAATTATCCTTAGAGTATTTTTAATAAATTCCTATTGCACACGTTATTTCTATGATAAATCTATGTTCCTGCAGAAATTCATTGATATTGGCTTCTACAGTCAAGCATCTAATTGTTGTGGCACGAATATATTTTCCTACTTTGGTGAAATCCCTCAAAGAGGGTGTGACGTCGCTTGTCCTTTCGGAAAGGACTACAATCCACTGGCTCACAACCCCAGCCACTTCCGAGTGCGGGTACACGTCCAATCCTAACGGTGTCTGTCGTAAGACTGCCAGACAAGTACCCTCTACTGGTGTATGAGACAGTGTATACGTATCTACTGAATAGTCACAAACACTACAAGGGGTTTTTCAAGTGGTTCTTTAAGGGGACCTTATTCAACGTCATTAAAGCACAACGTATCATTTACAGAAGACAGCAGGATTGCGAAGAGTCTTAATCTGTACCTCGGGCGAAAATGTGCGGCGCACATATATGAATATATTTACGTTTTTATGTTTTTTATCATAATAAGCAATGCACAAAGCATGAAATACAGCTTTGAAGTGTGCTTGCGTAGATAGATTTTTTACCCGACTACCCCGAAATGAGGGCAATGTTTTTAAAAATAATTTTAGGTCGTGGAGATAAAAGGTTTTATAAGGATCCAGGGGGGTTATCAGAACCTCTTATAGCAGTATTATTATAATCGTTCTTCGTTTGTTTTGTATGGGAATCGGTACAAGTAAAATTATAATAATATTGCTATAAGAGGTTGTGGTAACCCCCCTGTACTGAGGTAACTGCAACTAGGTAAATCATCTTGAGTTGCAAGTACAAAAACTGCAACACTGTTTGCAATTATTTATATGATGACAAACACCCAAATGTCTCAAACCCCAATGGGCAATTGACGTTTTTCATACAAATTATTTTACGTAGTCCTTAGCGTAAAACATCAAAAAAACGCATGGTCGAGCCTCTGGCCGAAGAACCATTTAATTCTCATAGCACATATGTACGCAACATAGCAGTATATCGTAGAAATGACAAAAACTTTTTATTACAAAGCAAAGACATTTTAAGCCTACCATAAAACAGATAAACGAAAGGGTTACTAATGTCCCATTTAAATTCGAGACAGATTATTTTAGGTGCCATTTGAGTAGTTATTCGAGTGTTCAAAGCAATTGAGTGAGAATTGTATTATCGCTTGTATGGTCTATTCATTTGAAAATTCATAGTTTGATTTTCGATTATTTGATTTATCTCTGGCGTACTGGATGTACGTATGTACGATACGATGTAAGATATGAGTACATACATTCATATATGAAATCACGCCGGAATTCAAAGTAGGCAGAGCAAACTAGATCACCCGAATTACACTGGAAATCTCAGTCATCGAACATAATCACAAGTTTAAAAAACTTAACAGACCGACTTCAAATCCGATCGTGACCAAATTTATATGGGACCACCCTTGAAATAAGCTCTATGGAACACAAAAAGATTTTTGAAAATCGGTCCACATTTGGCGGAGATATCGCGTAACATACATAAAAAATACAGACGAATTGAGGACCTTCTCCTTTTTGGAAGTCAGTCGAAAATGTAAAGCCGGGTATGCACTAAAACATTACTCAAAACACCTACACAAAACATGCACTTTTATCAATGGTCCATTGTTCTACGAGCAGGTGACAGCTAAAATCGTATGTGTTTTTGACAGACTTCCTAAACAGGAGGAGGTCCTCAATTCGTCGTTTTTTATGTATGTTACGCGATATCTCCGCCAAATGTGGACCGATTTTCAAAATTCCTTTTGTGGTTGATAGAGCTTATTTCAATGGTGGCCCCATATTAATTTGGTCACGATCGGTAAATTGGAAGTCGGTCAGTTAAGTTTTTAAACTTGTAATTATTAGTATTTTGTTTCGAAAAAGCTAGTGCAGGGGACCCGGCTTAACAGCGAGCTGCCACTTTACGTCGGTTTTCTGTGATATAGTGCTATCAAACTGGTCGAGTCTATTTATTTATTTATTTATTTATTAAGCAAAACCACATCATATATATTAGAATAGTTACAATTTAGCTTAGTATATAGAAATATAATATAGTCTGATATATATGAACACTTAAGTTTTGCATGACATTATTTAAAATAGTGGCATAAAATAATAATAAACTTTATAAAAACTTATTAAATAGAACACAGTACAATATAGTATCATCATTATATACCTAGTTAAAGTAGTAAGATGTGAATTATTTATAGTGCAAATAATAGTCTATTTGAGTTGTAGCCATAACTGTCTACAGCGTAGCTCTACCACTCAAAACATATATGTAGTAAAACACAATATTTTATTACTTTCGACCTAAGCTAACAAGTAAACAAAACAAAACCTCAGAAATACGTAAAAACTTAGCCAAGTCATAAACCGCAGAAGTTAGAAGTTAGAACACAATTCAAGTATCTTGAATGTTACAACCATTACGGAATTACTTTTGCTTTCCAGTCGTACTGAATTAAGCTTATATATGGCATTTGAAATCATGTGGTCATCAATTTCCCGACCTTAGTATAATATTCTAATATTATTTAAGCTAAATGACAAAAAGGAAATTTCATAATAAATAAATCATCATCATTCATCAAACACAAGACGTTTAGTCATTTACTCGCCTCCTTGGTCTAGTGGCAGTATATATGGGCTGTTGACCGGTAGGTCCTGGGTTCAATTCCCAGGTCGGGAAAAGGATTTTTGTAGTTTAATTTGCCAGATACTGGATCCCTCAAAGGAGTCTGACATCAGGCAGGCACCGGTCGTAAAAACTAAGCCAAATTCTTTCTGTAACATGCTTGAAAAACTGTTGCGCCAAGCCACATTAAGGTGGGATAAGGGCAGAAAGAAAGAAAGGTCAGCCATAAAACGTTCATTGCTGGACATAGGCCTCCTCCACAAATTTTTAAAGTGCTTCATCTCACATAATATATTATAAATCTTACATCAATTCATCTTACATTATTATTATTATTAAAGCCTCAACTGTTCCACTCCTGGGTAAAGGCCTCCCAATTCTTCTTCATCTCATAACATAACATACATAAGCTCACGCCTGTATACCCGACGGGGTAGGCGCCTAACACCCACATTTCGCCGAGCTTAGTTCCGTCCCAGATAAATACACCCAACAGTGACACACCTAGTCCTGACCCCACACTATGTATAACCTGCATCGTGGGTGTCAGAGACAATGAGCGACTTTCGGTCCCACAACACCCACACTTGAAACAAATATCTGTGGGTCACACAAACATTTGTATCAATGCGAGAATCGAACCTACGGCCTCTCACTTCATAGCCGGCTACTCGCCCACTGCGCCACGTAGGCTGTCTTCTTCCATGGAGGATGTTTCTTTATCCCACATACCTTATAATAAATCTTACAAAACAGAAACTCTGGCGAAAGTGTCCCACTCTTTCAACGGAATCCATTTCAAATTCACGAGTCCAAGCGGTAATCCCTTTGTATTTGTAAACGCGTTGAATCGTTCCATTGAAAGCTTTGTACTATAATTTAATTAGCACCCCTAAATACAATGTACCTCTAAAAACTTTATCGCCGAATAATTACAAAGTTTCGTATTGTTTCTCTTACAATGAAAGTATATTGGATTTGTAGGACCAGGATTATAATATGATTAATTGATGGTTTAACTTGAATACAAGATTGATATACGAATAAGCGAGTCAATTGCCTTAAATACCAAAAGAAAAGTGGCAAAGAGCTGATACAACACGGTTCTTCCCCTCTTATAATTTCCATATTGTGTAATAATAATGAGGTTGTATTCAAAGAGAAACTAGCATCGGCTTCCTTTTAAAAAATCACCCTTCGCCGTTGCAGAAAAGTATTAAATCAAATGAAATCAAAATATTTTTTGAATCCATAAAATGTTTAAACATCATTTAGGTTCCGTCAAATTTTAAATCTACCGCCTGTTTCTTTTTGGAGGCTGTTTCGTCAGAGAAGAACGGGCAAGGAACTCTGACGCTGCTCATTTTTACACCAATTTACAGTCAGTTTCTAATACAGTACAGCACTAGATACAGAAAGACCTTAAATTAGAATAGCTAAACCACGATAACAATAAATTTGATTAGATATACGACAAAGTAACATAAAAGATACACTGAGCGACCCCCATAGCCACGGCAAGTTGAGTTGAAACAAACAAATAAAACAGTCCAGGCAGACCAGTCTCTGCAAGCAGCACCCGTTCAGGAGTATGACGCATGTGCCAGCCACCGACCTCCTCAACCATGTTGCAGGGAAGTGATCGACCCGGACATGACGCCACCACAAGCATAGACCTTAAGTGAGCATGACTGCCTAGACCGACGGCAATATAAGTATGGTGCGAACCATACTGGGAAAAAAGGGTGTTTTAGGGAAAGGCTTGGGTGGAATTATTTTAAGGTTGAAGTCTGAGTTTAAATGGCGCAACTGGCTTTGAAGAAAAAACATTATAGCGGTAGACATACTCAATTTTGAAATTCAATAAAAAAAAGGGGTACAATTTGCAAAATAAAAAAATATGTACATAAATAAACATTTTCAAAAAGAACATAAACGACTTTTTCAGTTTAAAACATATTGGAATTCTATTTTAATTAACCGTTCTTGCAAAAATAAGGGTTTATGCGGAGCCAGACGGGCAGGGTCACTGTGATCAGTCGAGCGTTGCACCCGCCTCGGAATAGAATCCAGACAGAGGGTTATTTTAAGTAAAAATAAAAATTGTGAGACGCGGTCGTAAATACCCACTTAAATTAAATACATATTGGTCTGGTTTTATGACGATTGGTATGTGGCTCCTATAATATTTTTTTCTAGCTAGGATATCAAAATTGTATCTTCTTCTTTTAAAAATAATGGCTTCCATGGATTTGCGATGATTTAGCCAATGTAAAGGTAAATAAAGCAATTATGTTTTCACAATGACCATGAGACCTAGATGTGGATTATCTCAAGGCTTTGCTGGGATTAGCGCGGTAATTCCTTCTAGTGCGGTGCCCCTCAAATGACCTTCACTTGGCGAATGGAGCGAACAAAGCCAGCCAACGCATCAAGCAAAACTCATCGAAGATCATCGGTTAAAAAGTTTCCACATTATACTGTCCATCTTCACTGAAGTTTGATGCATTAAACCATAATAGTTAAAACCAACAAACATAGCTCAAGAGACTAATATAAAATAATTTTAACAAGCGACGCTGTCAGACTTCAGACTTCCCGTCAAAATCCTCCAAAATTGTATCAGAGCCTTTTTAAATTCGAAAAGTTTAATTTTTTTAGTACCTGAAATTGATCAAATAATAAAGTACTGATCAAAAGAAGTAAAAATTAAGTATTCTTAATTACATACACACAAGCCTGCAACCCAAAGGCGTAGGAAAAGCCTATCGGATAAATTACCTCCGAAAAATTCTTCCTCGGCGAAAAACTATGCAAAAGATTCAAGAGGCAAAAAGGCTGTAATTACATAGATCAAGAAATTAAGTAAAAAAACTACACACATATGCTCACCTCAGCCACTTGAGCTACCTCTTGCTCGCAAGAATATTTTAGACAATTGAATTCGAATCGAGGACGATGCACGTATATAACATTCGTATGAATTAGTAAATAAATAAATACATACACCCAACAGTCACACACATAGTCCTGACCCCACACTAAGATCGAGTCTTGTGTCGTGGGTATCAGGAACTACGAGATACGCACGGTCTCGCAACACTCAGACCCGAAACAAATATATGTGGGCCACACACACATTTGTCTCGGTGCGGGAATCGAACCCGTGACCTCACGTTTCACAGCCGGCTACTTGCCCGCTGCGCCACGGAAGCTGACAAATATAATAAGGTATAATATTCTACATAACGCCCAAAAAAACGCCGCGTTTTAAAAGCGCCGGCTTGTGAACAACTATACTAAAACTCATTTGTTCCATTACAACGCTTTTTTAACGCGCGTTGAAAAAGCGTTCGTGCGAATGAGGCCTTACTGTTCGGGCCACTCATCAGCATCAGTACGCTACTACTAGTACATCCATATTTATCTAAAATACAAAAATAACTTAATGAAAACCGCATACCTATTCGTATAAAAAATGACAAGCTTGTTTGGACGAACCCTTTTCGTTTGTTACCCAGATTATCCCGGTGTACAAGGAAAAAATAAATCCCTAACCCGTCTTATTTATGGCTACATTATCTTTCGGAGCGTAAATCTGCGAATATTTCAGAAAATTTTGGAAACTTAATTGGTTAAGCTTTTTAGCATTTAAGAGTCTAACAATAATTTCTGAGATTACTGTGAGTTTCTGCATGCTCGGTTTTTACGCGGTTGCCTTCCTCACGTGAACCGGCTGTGGGGGATCCAGTTCCAGGCGAATCGTTTTAGATAAGTATTCACTAGACAAAGAAGACGGCAGTATGTTTCCAGTATCGTAAATGCTTCGGTGGCAAAGTGGTATTGCGTGCGCGGTACGACTATCATCCTGAGGTCTCGAGTTTCGATCAGGTCGGGTAAAGTGATATTGGATTTTTCAGTATCAGCGTGGAATCTGGAATTTGTGCCCGATATGGCGTTAGGCTCGCCCCCTATCATATCTGGGACGGAACAAGCTCGCAGAAATGTGGGTGTTCACTAGTGCGCCTCAGCTGCCTACCCCTTCGGGGATAAAGGAGTGAGATGATTATTAGTATTTATTCACCCAAAGGACATTGACGTCAAGCAGGCGATACGGTAATATTTGGTAAGGGTTTAAAGAAAGAAAGTTAAGATATCAGACCCTTTACCGACATCTCACACCACTACACATTTCCAATTAAAAAATGTACGCATAACGTCTGATAAAAATTCCATCTAGTACCAAAAATATTTTTGCAAACACGTTTCAGTTGTACCTAAATAAACAAAATACACAAATAGCTATCCAGAGCGATTTAATCTGGGTCAAACCGATATTTGGAAACTGTTATTTAGGCCGGTTTTCGTATAGAAATTGGCAAATTGTTAACGTGCATTGTTCGTATTTGATTAGTCGTCTCGTCTCGGATTATTCTTTTCATTTAGATTCCTGTTTATGGAGATATTATGGGTGGTTTTATGGTTTTTCGATATCTGAATATAAAGAAATGTTTTTAGCAATCAGGTAGGTAATCATGTAGGTTAGTTGAATAAGGTTTAGAAAGAAACAAACTCACCTGTTCTCTACACAATGTTAGTCGGAATTTATGTAAGAAACTGAAAACACACTATATTACTCGTAATAACGAACAACTTTTATACTTGCAAAAATCAATATACTTTTATAATGTCATTTAAAGATTTTGTAAAAAATTTGCATCAGATGTGCTGATCTTATCAGCTGTTTCATAATTAAGGTTAAGAAACACGTGGCAAGCGATGTCAATGTGCCACGCGCCGCTGATGTAGGTCATAAACCCGATAAAGCGCGTGGCATCCAGACGCGCGCTTTGACATAATGCCGCCTTTACCTACTCGATCATACGATTGAGGTGATTGAAATGATTTTCGTATTTCTTTACGAAAGGTTGTTTTTTCACAATAATTGTTTTGAAGTTGAATGTGTAATCGGTATTTTGGTGCCTAGTATTTTTTATCCATTTCGGTAATTTGATGATTTTTGTTAGATCATCTCGACAAAAATGCATATTATTGTCAAAATAAATTAGAAATGCAACTAGATTTTTACGTTTTTAGAAATAAAAACATCTTCAACAAACAATATGAATGCAACGTATGTAGTTAGTAGAACTATTTAGAATTTTTTGACGCCACTTCTCATTCTCTCACTCGAAAAGTGCAACAAACACCGATTCACAGGAACTCATTACCCACTGAAAACCATTGTTTCAGCATTTCACACTTGCCCGGGCGTTAGCATCGTCACCGGAAAATGGGTCGCACTACAGTGTCCTACAGGAGCTGACAAGGATGTATTAGTAAAAAGACTAAGTGGACGAAGACCCCCAATGTATCAGTATCAATTCTACCATTAACCCCACTATTTACAACCATTGAAGTTTTTGTTATATACTATATAAATTATATATAGCATTACAGCTTACGCAAAATACTCATAATCATATAATATTGTTCTAGATTATCCAAAGATCATCATTAGAAAGAAAGACAGAAAGATAAAGAAAATATCTTTATTTGACCATCGCTACAAAGCACAAACAAGTACACATAAACCGATATAATTAGAAAAATATCAGTACGATTAACTTAAAAATAATACTGGTCACTTTAAAACTCGATGATTAGTAAATAGTGGTATTAATAATAATTGATTTGTGAAAAAAAATCTTCAGTATATATTAAACAAATTGGCTTTTGTAGGATTTTTGCCGTGTGCGGACCCCCATCTAATTACGCTCAGAAATGTCGAGTCAGCAAAAACTGGGCGAAATTGCTCGTTTGTCTGAACTCTTTGTTTCTATACATTGACAGAAGTTCTTTAAACAGAATTCTAGTATTTATAATGTGAAACATTATTTTGTCTGTCGCTCATTAGTGTTACTGCAGTCTCAAACGAAATGCAGGCTTTGGACCTTACTTATAAAAACATTTTCGCTTATCTTTTCGTTAAGAATAGCCTGTCACCTTTTTTCTTGCGTTACATTGTTTAAAAAGGAAAGGGATAACCTATGGTTAAAGATAAGCAGCGCTTAAATATTTTTATAAGTAAGGGGCTTTGTGCTTCATCATTGATCACATGTTAAAATATGCTGCATGTTAATAATCTTTCTTTCTTTCTTTCTTTCAACTGCTGGGATCGCGGTGGGTTTATTCTTTTTTTTTTTACCAACAGACACACCTAGTCCTGAACCCACACTACAGGTAATAGATACCTGCAGCCCGAGCAGGAAAATTTCTGACAACCGCAAATGTATTCGTGCTCGATGCGCGTCTATGAATTTTGTATGAAATATTAATCAAATGTCATCAGTGCGCAGCGAGTATACATTTACATTAGTTTTTCGTGCTCGGGCTACTGTATCGCGGGTGTCAGAGACTACGAGAGACTTGTCCCACAGAACCTTAGTAACCCTATAAAAGTAAACAGGAATTACAAGAAACTTCAATAAACTATTTTTTGTGTTGAAAAATAAATGTGAACAAGGACACGAAGAATTATGTACTCTCGACTTGCTCACAATAAAACTTGAATACACAATTTCGTTGAAATGACGATTCGTAAGTAGATTGAAATTTTGTTCTCATATTTTCGTATTGTTTCTCATATAATTATCCGGTTCGGTTGCTCGGGAGTCTGGAGACAATTAGAATTTTCAATTGTATCAGCATTCTATTCAATGGGAGGTTTAAAAGATAACGTTCATAATACGCTTAAGAAATATCTTGAAATAAAATTCGATGATACAGGAAATTTACCTCAAATAAGAAGTACAAAAGTTACAATGATAATTTTAGTAGACAGCGATGTTTCAGCGTCAATAACTGATCATATTATTGTTTGAAATACGTACAATTTATTTTAAGAGCAGTAATTTTTAGGAGGAGGGTGCTAATGTGTACATCGTTCCTAGCTGAGAAGGTAAGGAATAGTATACGGTTAAATAAATTATCAATTACTGTCCTGGAACTTATTTGTTCAGCCCTGCCCGTCTAGCATGCGCGCCACGTGAACATGTTTACGCTTTTTATCCTGCAACACGTAGACATCTCGACAGTCGATTATCGGGATATCTCTTGGCGCGCATGCTAGGCGGGCAGGGGGGATACCACCACCTCTTATAGCAATATTATTATAATCTTACTTGTACCGATTCTCGTACAAAAGAACTAAGTAAGACTAATAATAATACTGCTATAGGAGGTGGTGGTAAACTCCCTGGACTTGCCGATTTAGCAGTCTGTATCCATATAACAAGGAACATAAAAACGCACACAGTCCCTAAAACTAAAATTCCGCCAACAATATTTTGAATACTGACAACAAAGTTTAAACTCGAAAATCGTTTTTTGCTGACCCTCTGTTTCACGTTCTTTCATTCCGCATATTGTGCGAGTAGAGAGTAATTTATCACGTCAGAGTTTCCCTCACAATCAAATTGAATTGCTCGACGGTTTTTTCTAAGCCTTTCACGTTAGTAAGGACCTCTTACAGCTCCGCGATAAATCTCTATTTATCCCAAATCTTTATTTAAAGACAGAAGTGAGCTGTAGGGTAAATCGAGATAAGGTGTAACTCTAGATTAGTAATAGCGCTGCAAGTCGCCCTTAACGTTTAATCTGTACACGAAATCCTAGTTTATAAAGCTTAATAGAAGTGTGTTGAATACATACATAGATTCACGCCTGTATTCCCGGAGGGGTAGGCAGAGGAGAACTAGATCAACCACATTTCGCCGAGCTCGTTTCCGACCAAACTGTGATAGGGGGCGATCCTATCACCATATCGGGCACAGATTACAGACTCTCGGCCAATACTGAATAAATAAAACTAATATTACTTTGCCCAACCTGGGGATCGAATCCGTATAGACATATACAGTTGTTTTATAAAGTTAGTATCAATATACTTAAAGAGAGGATGACCAACATTCTAGTAGTAAAGTTTAAAATTTCGTAAGGCTCATAGGTTTTGCATAATGGAAACTTGAATTTGTGACGAAATTTTTTCTGGCTCATTGGGTCTGCTGCACACATTTGCAAAACATATATGACGTAATTAATTATTTTTAGAATACACAAAGCCATTCCTATGCCAATTGCGATGAATTAAATTAATTAAGTCTCATTCCGGTTTGAAAATGCCCAGTGGCCATGCATTTTATTAATAATTGATTAATAAAATTAATTCAATTTCTATTTTTAACTTTACCATTGAGCTTTAAATCGTTTTCTCTTTATGTCGAATTGTTATTGGTACTATCTTTATGAAACCGGTATATAAAAAAATAAGAAATTATACATTAAATAACCTTTCGACTCTGATCAAAATGATGCCCGCATATTATTGTTTGAGAACAAGTATGACAAATTTCAAAATAAAAAAAAACAAAATTCATATAAAGACATTTACAATTAATTTTAATCATTTTAACAAAGAATTTTAACGCCTTTTAATTTAAGCAACCGCTATAATATCCTTTAACATCACATTTGACAAACAAAGATATGGAGTGGCGCGGTAAGCGTCATAAATCCGAGGTGATAGTTTCGTCAAGATATTAACGAGGTAAGGGATCGCGGTGGGCCGGCTACCTACGTCACACGCCGGCCGAAACTAATGATAAATGCTGCTGACATAGTTGGGGCTTTTAAAGGATTTGTACAGGCTTTCGGTGAGTGTGGGTTGATTTTTAGTTACAAATAATGACGTCATAACTTGTGTAATGATGAGGGTGAAATAATAAATAACAATCTGCAATCATAAACGCATAACTGCTTCATGACCTACACTGACATATCATTCTTGAAGAATGAAGTTAGGAACAATAAAGATTATTAGTCACTATAAATATACATAATGTTTCATAAAGTTGGTGTGAATAACCGCACTTAAAGAGGGGATGGCTAGCAATCTAGCGGTAAAATTTAAAATTTCGTAAAGCTCATAGTTTTTTAAATAATGGGAACTTGAATTTGTGACGCAAACGTTTTTTTTCTGGCTTATTGGGTCAGCTGCAGTATATTTGCAAACTGCCTATGGGGTAATTTTTTATTTATAGCATACACAAATCCATTCCTATGCTAATTGCGAAGATTTACAGGTCGCTTTCCGATTTTGAAATCGCCATGCTTAATAATTGATTTAAAAAATTCAGTTCAAATTATATTTTTATCATTGCGTTTTAAATCAATCTTCCTTTATGTAGTATTGTTATTTGTACCAACTTTATGAAACATCCGCTATAGTAATCTAGATAAATTACTCCTATAGTAGGATATTCGCATCCATCCGGAGGGACACCACTGTACGCGTGGTGCTAAAATCTGGCATAGTGACCCATACACATTCCTTGTGTGGTTCGCGTTCCAAGATCAACCAGTGTGCATCCGATTTTCTCGAGGGGCTTGCGACATGACATAATGGCTGATTAGCGCGGGTATCAGAGTATATGTACACTGGGTCCACATCGGTCATCTGCCTGTCTTACCGCAAGTCCCTCGATTTTCTTCTTCCCTCTTCTGAGAGAGAAGAATGATAGTGAGAGGAAACCTGCCCCCTGACTTGACACTGTCTCACAGAAAACCGACGTAAAGTGGCAGCTTGCTGTCGCGTTTCGTTCGGTGAGCGAGATGTCCGGTGGCGCATTTCCCCCCTCCCTTTTCCAATCCCGTTCTCCTCCCCTTCCATTCCCTCCTTTTAGGTTGGCAACACACCCATGATACCCTTTGTATCTTGGATGTCTATGGGCGGTGGAGATTACTTACCATCAGGTGACCCATCTGCTCGTTTACCAATCTCGGCTATAAAAAAAAACAAATAACAAATTCTAATCTGGAATCGAAATCGAATCGTAATCGAAAACGAATCGAGTGTCAAAGTACCCAGTAGGGTAACTGGGTATTTTGTACTCTACCTTATAATAATATAATATTAGCCCTGTAATATTACTGTCCCACTGCTGGGCACGGGCCTCCTCTACCAATGAGAGGGGTTAGGCCTTAGTCTACCACGCTGGCCTAATGCGGGTTGGTAGACTTCACATACCTTCGAAATTCCTGTGAAGAAATTCTCAGGTATGCAGGTTTCCTCACGATGTTTTCCTTCACCGTTATAGCAAGCGATATTTCACAATGAAAATACACTTAACAGAGAAAAGCCAGAGGTGTATGCTCCATTTTGGGGTTGGTCTCGAACTTCCGACACTTGTCTCGTCAGTCCGTACCATTCCCAACTGAGCTATCGCTGCTTACTCTACCTTATACTTCTGTATATTTTATAACAATACCCATTATTGTGCCCGTATCAAACTATTTTGGGTTTTCCCAAATGGTGACAAAAATGTATGAATCATCCTTCAACTTAAACATTAGCCCTGATGGAACGTAGGGTTGTCACACAAATATTTATACAACGTCCTTTCGTAACGAAAAACGGGATACAGAATGTATAAAGACCTAAACACACACTGGAGACAACAAAGGATTCAATCAATGAAAATGTGTTGAAATTTATCTACGGGTTAGCGCGATTAGCTGTTTTTAGAAAAGATTAAGGCTTTTCTAATGTATGTGTAATTACAAATTGTTAAATAAGTAGTATTTTGGATTAAACAAGCTATAAGAAATTTAAAGTAAACGCGTATTTTTGTAGTTATGCGATAATAAATAGGTTGACATAATGACAGCCTCCGTAGCGCAGCGGGCGAGAAGCCGGCTGTGTAGCGAGATGTCGCGGGTTCGATCCCCGCACCGAAACAAATGTAGGTATGGCCTACAGATATTTGTTTCGGGTCTGGGTGTTGTGAGACCGAAAGTCTGTCGTAGATCCTGATACCCACGACACAAGACTAGTATCTTAGTATGAGGTCAGGACTATTTATGTGACTGTTGGGTGTTATTTATTATTATTATGTTACTGCCTCGGTGGCGTGGTTGTACTTCGGTACGACTGTCGTCCTGAGGTCTCGGGTTCGATCCCCGGGTCGGGCAAAGTGATATTGGATTTTTCCATATCAGCCCGGAGTCTGGAATTTGTGCCCGATATGGCGATAGGCTCGCCCCCTATCACATCTGGGAAGGAACTAAGCTCGGCGAAATGTGGGTGTACTAGTTGGCTAGTGCGCCTCTGCCTACCCCTTCGGGGATACAGGCGTGAGCTTATGTTATGTTATGTTGTTATTTTATAGGTTTTCTTTAGTAATTGGTTCTGTCAGAGTTCAGAATCAGTGTGTTAGTATGATAAACCTCACACTCCACATATTGTACGCGTTGGACACATGTAAATATATTCATTTTGCACCGGATTTTACATTCATATCGGGACTGCACATACACGATTTCATGTTTATGTTATTTTTGCAGCATGAATAAATATGCGATTGTATATCGGGACCTTGTTCCGTCAGCCATATTCTAATGTGGGGTCAATGCAACACACATTATCAAGCACGTTGCAGAAAAGATCCAGCTTATTTTATTACGACTGGCTGCCTCCCTGGCGGCAACTTCATCTGGAGGTACCAGTCCCGGGCAAATTGTGTTAGAAAATTTGCTTTGGGAATCCAACCCAGAACCTCCCAATCCTTAACCCAAGGAGACGACAATCTTTCTTTATTTCTACCTGGCGTTATCCCGGCCTTCTGCCAGGATCCGCCTTCCTACTTAAACGCTTCCACTTCGCCCGGTCTTGAGCATCCTCTATGGTGAGGCCATTGGCTCTCATATCTTTCTCCAAAACGAGATAACAATTTTATTATTTTCGCCAAAAGTGCTAAATAATTTCGTGACATGTAATATTTGAATGGAATTGATCAATATCGGTTTAATTTATTTCGCTTTCAACACACCTCAGAAAGTAATTACATAGTATCTGTACGCCCAGGAGATTTCTATCTTCCATTTATTTACGAAAGACGATAAATAATAGAAAGTTTTCTCACGCTAAAGGTCGCCATTCGTATACCCCTGTCGAGTACAGCTGACTGGTGGGGTGAAAAATAGACATTTAATATATTTGAACAGGCTAACTAGAAACCATGGACGTAAAAAAGGACACCGTCTCGCCTATAGTAAAACGGATGCCACAGAGAAGCCACGCACACAAACGCGCCTGTAGAAAAGTGCTCTACGCACACACTCGCCATTACGTGTCGATAGATCGAATGGGCCGAAAACCCTGCTTCACTTTCAATGTTCCTAGCGCTCCGTCCATCTTTTTCTTACTTCCGTGCTAGAAACTTAGGTGATATAAGCTGATGCAGGGTTCTCTCAGAAAGGTTAGAGGGGAACTAGAGAACTGACGTTTTACCTCTACGACCACTCCTGAACTCCACTGAAATTAGGTCTGTCCCTTCATGTATAAAGCCGAAACTTTCGCCATACCGCATAAAAAAATCAACGTAAGGCTAATCGTATGATTATACCTCTATATATGTATATATAAGTATAAGTACGTGAAGCGAATACTTTGTACACCTTTTTAAAAGAACTGCACGAACGGATGAACGTGAAAGAAATAGTTAAATTTTATCTGGGGAAAAGTGCATAAAGCTATTTTTTATATAAAATGCATTAGAAAATGGCGAATTAACTGAGTAGCTAAGATGAAACCTTTGATTATAGAGGTATATAGTATTTGACAAAACAACTCTAATAAGGAGGGTGAGTACTGACGCTCGATTCGATTGTGATTTTATTGACTTAAAATTACACCGAAATCGACCTTTAAAGTGCGCTAATGTTGCATAATATTCGAGAACATGTCATTTTGGAGAACTGGTTGTTAGCCCCGATTTATAGCCATAGTATTATATTTATTTATTTATTTATTTATACACTTCATATACATTGTATGTATATAGGCGGACTTAATGCCGAAGGCATTCTCTTACAGTCAACCTTGGGGTGATGCAGAGTTGAAACAGGGTAGGTGCATAAAATTACGAAGAAGAGAATTATATTATAATAATAAACATAATAAAAGGTGCATAAAATAAAGAGTATGTAAAGTATAATAAAACATATACATATATATAAATATATAAACTATATATAAATACTGTATAATTATAGGTACATAAAATACATAATACTATAAATATGATATGATGGGCTAGTGAAGGGATTCTGCTGCTTCATTCAGTAGTAAATGCCGAACGCGCATTTTGAAAGCTAACCGTGACGTAGACGACCTGATTTCGAGGGGGAGTGAATTCCAAAGGAGTGGATTAGGGCTTGCACAAGCATCGCTTTGGTTTTAGAAGGAAGGAAATTCTTTAAACGGTACAGAGTACGAAGGGTACCGGTAACTCTCTGACTAACAGAGTTCATCTGAGGACGCCATTTCAGACTGGAGTCGATGTGTAATCCAAGGTCCTTGACACTTGGGCACCAAGGTATGAGGGAACCATCAAATATCACCGCAGGTAAAAGCGCGGTGTCCAATCTGCTTAGCAGTCGAGAGCTACCTAACAAAATAGCTTGACATTTTGAGGGGTTTACAAGTAAGTCAAAGTTGTCAGACCAGCTCTTAACGTATGCTAGGTCACTATTCACTCTATCAATGGCTAAAGACACATCATCGACACCAGCCTGAGAATAGATTTGCAAGTCATCAGCATACAAATGATACGCACATTGAAGATTTTGGGTTACGAGATTAATGAATATAGAAAATAGCAATGGGGAAAGTATACCGCCTTGAGGGACACCAGAGTTTATATCGCACCAGATCGATGATGACTCGTTTAAATGCACCGACTGCTGGCGCCCCTGAAGATATGATGAGAACCATTCCAGTGCCTCTGGCGAGATCGCAAGAGAGGTGAGGATTGAAAGGAGGATATCGTGACTGACGGTATTAAAGGCGTTCGAGAAGTCTACCAAGGCCAGTACTGTGACCATGGTATCCTCCATGCCCGCCCTAACATCGCCAGTCACCTTAAGGAGCGCGGTAACGGTGCTGTGACCTGGCCTAAAGCCTGACTGTAGTGGGCACAGAAGATTATTTCTGTGCACGAATTCGGACAATTGTCTATGAGCACAGGCCTCCAGCACCTTGGAGAGGAAAGGAAGAATGGATATTGGGCGAAAATGGTTGACGAGTGAGGGATTTGGGATTTTGGGGAGAGGAATAACTAGTGCTTTCCGCCACAATGACGGAAAATTACCCGTGCCGAGGGAGACATTAACGATGTGGGTAATAGCTGGGAGAAGATGGTCTAGGATAAGGACTATCATACGACGGCTGATATTATCGCTGCCAGTCGCGTTGGATTTAATAGACAGGATTATTTTTTTTATATCGCCAGGTGCTACTGGAGAAAATTGAAAGGAGTCGATTTGGGGTATAGGAAGACTAGATACGAAATCCATGGTGCGAAGCTCGGTTTGGCGACTAATACAAACAGAAGTGGTGAAATGGTGATTTATCTCGTCCAAACCAATAGTCACCCCATGGAAGTCCGGAGGTTTCCCCTTGCCAATACCTAGGGTCCCGAGGAATTTCCAGATACTGGCAGGAGAGGACGAGGAAATATTGGTGAGAATGTGACGGCGTTTAGCATTGCGTACCATTTGATTGCAACGATTCCTTGCAAACTTGAAGAGACGCCAATTTTCCTCTGAGCGGTCCCTCCTGTATTTGCGATAAGCCCGGTCCCTTCGCCTCCTCGCCATCTGAACCCCACGCGTCATCCACGGTGCAGGAGGACGCCTAAGTTTGACCTTCTTAACCGGGGCGTGAACGTCGAAAAGTCCCAGGACGTTGGCATTAAAGATGTTTACTTTGTCGTTCACTGAGGTAACAGCTGATAGAACGTCCCAGTTTATCTTCGCAGCGTCCGTGTTAAGCTTGTCCATGTCTATGCGACCAAAACAACGCATATGCAATACCTTGGAGGGGGATTTAGGGGGTTTTAGGGCATAGGACAGATAAATAAGGTCGTGATGAGAGAAAGCAGGAGCTGGATATTGGCCATGAGAGGACACGAGGGAAGGATCTGATGTGAGGATAACGTCGAGCCAAGTATCATTGCCATTACCGTTGTGGTGTGTAGCTTGTAGCGGAAGGACATGGAGGCTGACGGACTCAAGGATGTCAAGGAGTTGACGGGACCGAGGGGATAAGTGGACAAGGAGATCGGTATTCAAATCTCCCATGATGATATGATGTGCATATTCTGATCCTAAAGATTCCAGTACTGTTTCCAGACTGGAGAAATAGTCAACGGAAGGAGGACAATAGACGACACCAAGAAGAGTTTTCACTCCCCTGACCCAAACCTCAAGGAAAAGATATTCTGCCGAGGGTGACCCAAGAGCAGAGGACGAAGCAACCATTTTATATTTAAAATCGCTACGTAGGTAAATAGCAACGCCCCCCCCTCTTCTGTCAACTCGATCATTCCTAAGAAGAATGAAGCCAGGAAGAGGGTAGAGAGCTGAAGGTAGATGAGGTTTGAGCCAACTCTCAGAAACCAGGACGGCATGAACGTCAGCATGAGCAAAAGTTTCAAATAAATCGCTATGGTGACTTGGCACACTTTGTGCATTAATATGACACACGTTGAAGTGTCTAACACTTGGTTGATTAAATGTTTGGCGTACCAAGTCACCGAGCCCCTCAGCTGCTGAAGAAAAACTTTCATCACTTGAAGAAGTAGCAGACTCGTTAGCAGAGAAAAACGAGTTATCATTCGAATACATGAATAAATAATCAATAAATAATAAATAAATAACCAATAAATATATATAGACTATTAACAACAACAAAAACTAACAATAACAGCATAAAAGTGGTGCAACACAACAATCTCTGCACCACCCGCCAGCCAATCCATGCACACAAATAGAATAATGCAAGACAATATAAAATAGTTATACAATTACAAATATTTTAGTATACAAGAAAGGAAGTAAGCGTAACCAGAATACAATAAAAAAAAAAACCTAAACAAGAAAATAAACAAAAAATTTTAAGGTAAAAATTACAAATGTTTAGTATAACCTGTATACGGTTTCAGAACGAAGCTCATGACGTCAAGTTGAATTTTGACAGCTATAATTATTATTTATTATTTACATTGTGGTGGTATTTGTGAGTTGTGACAAGCATACATTAAATTTACATTGTGTTAAATATTTAAAGTATTAGGTCAACAATATTCAATTAAAAATAAACTGTAGACTAATCCCGAAAATATGGGGAGACCGAAACCATAGTACGCGAATGCGATGCTTACTTCTTACGCGGTTTGGTTTCACCACTGCTTCCGGCCTTAGAAGAAGAAGCTTCTGTTGCCTTCGGATGCTTTGACACAACATTATTTAGCTCGTCCACAGAAGTAACCTTGAAACGGGTTCCGTCCGGTACTTTAATTATAACTGTGCCGTCCTGGGTCCAAACCGCTCGCATGCCGAAGTGTTGTCGGGCCTTGGTAAATGCTAGCTGCCGTGGTTTCGTCAAAAACTCTTTAATGGAAATCGGCGAACCCCTGAGTTTCGTTTTGGCCTTCCACACCGCCGAGCGATGTTCAACATGAGTAAACCATGCAAGAATTGGCCGATGGTGACCCAGTGTGGGTGTGCCAATTCTGTGGCAGGTGGTGATGTTATTAGCAGAGATGTCCTTGAGTGCCATAGAGTTGTTGATTGCATCAAGGACCACCGATGCACAACTTTCATTGTCGGTCTCAGTAACTCCGAAGAAAACCAGGGCCTTCCGTCGCTGTCTAGTCTCCATGGTGTCCAGAGCCTGCACACAATCCGATATTTGCTTCCTTAGTAGCCGAAGCATCTCGAACATGATCTCTCTGAAGGTGCGGAACTCTTCTGCAACCCGCGCAACTGTGTCTTTGACAGGACCACCACTACCACCAGATTGTAGCTTCGCCTCGAGTTCAGCCATTCTCCGTGTGAAGCATTCCTCCAACTTGTTCTGGCTGCTCTGTATGTTTGCTAATTGTGCCATTGTGTAATGTGAATAATTTGCAATTGAAAATAAATAACTTGTGCAGGTGCTTAGCTGGCAGGTGGTGTTGTGAAGTGATGAACTTACATATAAACTAGAATTTTATGTAAGTATGTTTTACAACACTAAAATGATGCACAACTCGAACAAATAGGAAAATAAGATTATGTATTTAGGATTTTTTGAATAAAATTAACAGCTGATTTTAAACAAAACGTCTAGACTTTTTCACACCTACCGCCGAAAAAAAAGATTATACTGAATTAAACTGAAATAAAAAAAATTATACTGAAATAAAACATTTTTACGGATTATATCACGATTTTTTTTTAAATTTTTATGCCCGCCGTTTCGAAGGCTTTGTAATCTTCGTAGACACAACTCAAGGGTTGGTTGAAATTAAAACAAATCGTGATAGAATCCCTAAATATAGTTTGTATGTAATGTAATGTTTTATTTAATTTAACATAATTCTTAAGGCTGTAAGTTTTCCAATACATAAATAAAAAATAAAAGGTTAAAAGTTAAAAATTACGAATAATTATGGTCGAATTTCGGCCACTGGGCGACCACTAGGTCAAATTAAAAACTCATAAGCATTTTATGCTTGACCAGGGATTGAAATCCATTTTCCGCTAAGCCAAGGTTAATTTATCCGAGGACGGTAAACTAAACTACACCTGCCCGCCTACCATGCGCGCCACGATAACATTTTGTCTACGCTTTTTGTCCAGTTATAACCGGTTTTCTCTATTTGTCTACGGACACTAACATACGTCCTTGTTTATTTTCATAAAATATTGTAGTCGACGCGTAAACAACATCTCGGCAGTCGGTATATCTCGTGGCGCGCATGCTAGACGAGCTGATGCTAAGCGGAGAATCTGCAATCTGTCGGCCATCGACAAGCAATGAATTCATTCAGAATCAGTGATCACGACGACAGCAATTTACAATCATAATTGTGCCAGGACTGCTTCGGTGGCGTGGTTGTATTTCGGTACGACTACCGTCCTGAGATCTCAGGTTCATCCCCAACTCGGGCAAAGTGATATTCGACTTTTCCATATCGTTCTTGAGTCCCGATATTGCGATAGGATCGCCCCCTATGAGGTCTGGGACGGAACTAAGCTCGGCGAAATGTGCGTATTCTAGTTCGCTAATGCGCCTCTGTCTACCCCTTTGGGGATACAGGCGTGAGCTTATGTTCGTAACACGTCATATCATGTTAACATAACTAAACATTCCAATTATAAACGTTAGATGCAATGCAACGCAATATTGACGTCCCAAAACAAAGTGAATAGTACATTGCGCTCCAAACTCCACTTGCAAATTATTCCGAATTCGCTTAGTTGCAACTTTTGCATGAAATTATAGATTAATCCCTGGAGTACTCCGCTGGGTGGCTACATAAAGAAGGCTTTCATCCTCGCATCCATCACCGCAAGAAGATCGATAGGCAATTAGTTCCGGTCGCCATGGCAACCAGGTTGAGCTGATAGCTCGTTAGGCGTTAAGCTTGGACCACATGCGAACGTTTTTACAAAACATATACTAGTGACCAGTGGTCGACATTCGACCATAATTCATTTTTTTTATTTGAACTTTATTAGGGTTCTTTTGTCAAAGATTAAAAAATAGTTTTGTGCACTTCTTCTCCATATAAACTTTAACATAACTGCGGAAAACTTCACTTCCATCTGTTCGCACATTTTTCTCTTAATAAGGTGTACAAAGTTTTAACTTCACGTTTAATATAAATAAGTTGTCTGAACCTTGGTTCCTTACTTGAAGGTCTGTAATCATTTTCTTAAAAAAATATATATGAATTGATATGATAAATACTCTACAACGAACTCTTTCTTTCCATCTGCATTTCCCACTCCATGTGGGATCCACTTTTTAGGTAGGTATATGTTGCGGAAAGGATTCAGCTTAGTACGCCCGTCTGGCGTCTACCTCTCTGTAGAAAAATCGCGTTCCAACAAAAATAAAGTTGTTCAACGCCATCTATGACACAATTACAATATAAAGATAGATGCGTTTTAAACTCAGGTCAAAACGTAGATCACTTATAGAAATATCCTCAATTTTAGCAACTCGGTAAAAAGCAACACACGAATTCGTCAAAAGCCTTTGTCTCGATACTTCAATCACATATAACCCCAATTATTTACAAGGAAACTCATGCGAATTTCGTGGATCATTGAGCACGGTGGCCGCTGAGGCGTATTACCATCGCAGTCAGAGCCCGCTCAAGGATTAACAATGGCAAACGGTACGTAAACGTTGTCATGTAATCCTAGCTTTACGGCAGATTAGCCCTAGATTCAAATGTTTTGTAACACACGAGGTTTCTAAAGAAGCCACGGTTGATTGCAAGGGCAAAAGGCCGTTGAAATTTGAATACGGGCTTAATGTTTACTTTCTGAGCGGTTGTCAGAACTCTAGTGGATTTTTGGTTTGTAGCATGAACTGTTGATTACATGTACGATTATTTGGGTAATCAAAACAAGTGAGTAGAAAACGTGTTAGAATTAACCAAATTTATTTTTTATTTGTTTGTTAGACTGCCTCGGTGGCATAGTTGTATTTCGGGACGATTACCGTTCTAAAGTCAAAGTCTAAAGTCTAAAGGAAGTCGATCTAGAAATCTTTGGGGAAGGCCTATGTCCAGCAGTGGACGTCCTGTAGCTGATGATGTTGATGATCGATCTAAGGTCTTGGGTTCGATCCCCGAGTCGGGCAAAATGATATATATATTTTTTTCAATTCAGTATCAGCCCGGAATCTGGAATTTTTGCCCAATATGGTGATTGGGTCGCCCCTTCGAGGCGTGAGCTTATGTTATTTATTATATAAAATAATATTTTATAATATACTATAAGACGTTCTAATTTTAACATAACACAGGACATTATAAAAATGCAACGTCAATATATGTAAATAAACGCGAATACAATAAATTCCACAGAAATTAATACGTAGGCCTATGAAGCAAAGCAAAAATAAATTGCAAACATGGTTTTCTACCCTTTTCCCTTATTATTTGCCCCTCAAAATCACATTTGCGTACGTTTCACGTCGCGTCGGAACACGCGACGCAGAAAAGATTATTAACCTACATAGCTCTTTGTTTTTTTCTAAAAAATCTACGTCACGGCCCATGAGACTGTGAAATTAATGACGTCATAATTTCTGGGCCGTCGGTCACCCCGACAAATGATCATCCAACCAGAGCGGTGACGTCAGAGGATTTAAAAAACTTGCGATCACCTTTAAAGGGATTTTAGGTTGGAAATTGTTGGGTAGAGCACGCTTTAAATTATTGGATTAAGGAGATTTAAAAATATTTTGTGAGTAAATATTTAAACTTTATTAAATTTATTCAGTTACTAGCTGACCCGAGCAACTTCGTCTGCGTATGTATTTATACGATACTAACGTCACTCAATTGTTTTGCCTTCGGGGAACCTCTCCACTAACATTGAAACTTTATGGTATGGTATTAAAGTTCAAATTGACTTTTAAGTATTATTACGATTCGATTGTATAGGAGTATAGAAAAGTGTTGTCTTTAGACATTTTCAGACAATGTTTAAATTTTTTCTCTGTGTAAGAACCATTCTCGTACTTCAAGGAATATTCTAAAAAAATAATTTGCGAAATCGGTTCAACTGTGATTTGCAACTGCGATTCCTTTTTATATTATAGATTGTTGACGTATGAAATCATCGATATATTAATATATCTAGATGCACAGTTGACGCTTCGAAAATGGGACAGCAAATAAACTTTATTCCGGAAAATAAATTTCCACGCTACGGAGTCGCGTGTGCTAGTAATTATATAAAATACAAAACTAAACTATTAATATAATGACATAAAAGCATTTAAACTACTTTTAAAGCAGTCTTTCAATTCGACGGTGTTTATTTTATCTACGAACCTAAACCGATTTTCAAGATTCTGTTGTGTTTTATAGAGCTTATCTCAAAGGTGGTCGCATTTCGGTTAAGATTTGATTAATTTTAAAGCAGTTTTATAAATTTTTGAACATAGAATAAAGCTTTTTGAGTACTAGAGCCATGCTGTAGACAGTTACGTCTACAGCACGAATGCGCCGGCTCGACCGGGCAGATACCACTGTCTCACAGAAAACCGACGTAAAGTGGCAGCTCGCTGTCGCATTTCGTTCGGTGAATGAGATTTCTCAATCTCTCTTTCCCGATCCCTTTTCCCTCCTCTTCCATTCCCTCCTTTTAGGTTGACAACGCACCCATGATTATTTTTGGGATCTATGGGCGGTGGAGTTCATTTACCAACAGGTGACCCATCTGCTCTTTTGCCAGTCTCTGCTATATAAAAAAAGCTTTAATTCAAGTTGATTTTCTCATTTTACTGAGAAAAGAATATGCATTATATAAAACGAGGTATAAAGTAAAAATAGCATTCTATAAACGGGATGGATGAAGCCTATAACTCCCTTGCAATAAGTGAATCGTGAGAGGCAATGAACCCGGCTGTTTATGCACTTGCAAGAACGGTTGCGATAGTTGCCTAGTTATCAACGCACTGCAAAAGAGGTCATTTCTTTGTTGTTTTCAAGTATATTTGCGGAATCTACAAATAAATAATACACCCAACAGTCACACACCTAGTCCTGACCCCACACTAGGTATAACCAGTATCGTGGGTGTCATAGACTATGAGAGACTTTCGGTCTCACAACACCCAGACTTGAAACAAATATCTGTGGGCCACACAAATTCTCGCTTCGCAGCCGGCTACTCGCCCACTGCGCCACGAAAGCTGTCGAATGTGTTTAATTTTTGTGTTCGAGTAACTTCAACCAAGGGATCATATTTTTTTTATAGCAGAAACTGGCAAACAAGCAGATGGGTCACCTGATGGTATGTGATCTCCACCGCCCATAGACACCCGAGACACAAAAATAATCAAGAATGCGTTGTCATCCTAAAAGGAGAGAATGGAAGGGATTGGGAAGAAGAAAAAGGATTGGGAAAGAGAGGGAGGGAAATGGGCCACCGGACGTAGCCACGTTATAGACAGTACGTATACAGCACGAATGGGCCGACTCAACTGGTTTGATTGGTATCATCACTGTCTCACAGAAAATCGACGTCAAGTGGCAGTTCGCTGTCGGATTTCGTTCAGTGATTAAGATTTCCGGTGGCCCATTTCCCTGCCTCTCTTTCCCAATCCCTATTTCCCTCCTTTTAGATTGGCAACGAACCCATGATTCTTTTTGTGTCTTGGGTGTCTATGGGCGGTGGAGATCACTTACCATCAGGTGACCCATCTGCTCGTTTGCCAATTTCTGCTATAAAAAAAAACTTCGAGTCAAAAAGTACTCGTACGAGTATAAGACCCAAAGTTGCACTTAAACATTGAATGTAAAGTCTCATGTCGTTGGCTTCATACAAATAACATACATAACATAAGCTCACGCCTGTATCCGCGAAAGTGTAGGCAGAGGCGCACAAGCGAACGAATACACCCACATTTCACCGAGCTTCGTTCCGTTCCAGATGTGATAGGGGGCGAGGCTATCGCCATATCGGGCACAAATACCAGACTCCGGCCTGATATGGAAAAATCCAATATCACTTTGCCCGACCCGGGATAGAACCTGAGACCTCAAGACGGTAGGTGTATCGAAACACAACCACGCCACCGAGGCAGTCTAATAATATTCGATTCAGAAATAGATAAAACAAAGCTTCCCAGACTGTATTTCGCGATAAGGTTCTATCACCTAATGCTACCATATAAGCAACATTTTTACCACATTTTCATGCAAGCTCCATACACTTTGAGCACAAATAAATGACTCAACATGAAGTCAAATGGGCCATTTTCTTTTTCATCTCAGCTATATTCGGTTACTTGTAAGCTTTTTTAGATTTACGGCAACCGTTCATCCCGTTTATTATAAGTTCACTTAGGGCGACTTGCACCGCTACTACTAACCAACGGTTAGTCCTAACCTCAAGTTAAATTGAAATAGAAATATGTGAAGGACATGTAATTTATTACATATAATGTACTACATCTAAATACAGATAATATATGGTGACATTAAATTAATTACATGTAACGAATTACACGTCCTTCATATATTTCTATTTCAATTTAACTTGAGGTTAGGACTAACCGTAGGTTAGTAATAGTGGTGCAAGTCGCCCTTAGCTGAGAGGTAATATTCCGTAACATTTACTTTACACCCATGTTGGATATAGTAATTCAATTAAGGGTTAAAATTTTGATGTTCTACCAAGCTTTAACCTGATCTTCATCGGTAGAAGTATTACTAAAATATGAAATTGACGTTTTTGATTTTTTTTCTTACTTTCATTCTACGTGCCCTTATTCTACCTTAATGTGGGGTCGGCGCAACACGCTTTTTCAAGCATGTTGCAGAAATGATTCGGCTAAGTTTTTACGACTGACTGCCTGCCTGACGACAACCCCTCTCTGGGGATCCAGTCCCGGGCAAATTCAATTAGAAAATTCGCTTTGCCCGACCTGGGAATCGAACCCGGTCCACAACCCATATATGCTGCTACTAACCCAGGGAGGCGACAATTTTTTTATTTGAATAATATAATTTGATATTTTTTTTTCATACATGAAATAAATTTAATAAATCTAGCTTCCTGCTTGGTGTACGTGGTACGGGGAGGTCCTGGCTTCAAATTCTAAGTGGGGCCAAGCGTTTTTTCTAACACGGTTTATTCGAGATTGGATCCCCTGAGGGAGTTCACGTCAGGGGCCTTAATTCTCTATGCCCATAGGTTTTTTCACCCGGCACGGCAATATTATAAATAAATAATAATAAATAATACAAATTGATCGATATTTCAAAAGCAGTGCACACATCTCATTGCATGATGACTGCCTCGGTGGCGTGGTGGTATTTCGGTACGACTAAGGTTCTGAGGTCTCGGGTTCGATCCCCGGGTCGGGCAAAGTGATATTGGATTTTTCCATATCAGCCCGGAGTCTGGAATTTGTGCCCGATATGGCGATAGGCTCGCTCCCTATCACGTTTGGGACGGAACTAAGCTCAGCGAAATGTGGGTGTTCTAGTTCGCTAGTGCGCATCTGCCTACCCCTTCGGGGATACAGGCGTGAGCTTATGTTATGTTTACATCTCATTGCATTAAAATCCTGATAATTTCCTTATCTTAGCCCCATCCATGTTATTCTGTCCATACCTGCCTGTTTGTCTCAAAATCGATAGCATTATAATATAAATGAATATGTTACTTAAATCTAGACCTTACTTGTTTTAAATTTTCATGAGTACTTTTCATATCACTACATGACCGATTCAGTTTTTTTTTATTTATATCTCTGTCTGTCGTCATCTACTGCTGGACAAGGACAAGCTCAGTGAAATGTGGGTGACCTGCTCATAGTACTTTAATCTCTACTTATTCCTTCGAGGTGAGCTTATGTTTATGTTTTGTTATAAATATCAAGGTCGAAGTTTTCATATAACTTGATTCCTACCGGCTTCCATTTGCCAAATGGTGGATTAGGAAATAGGTGTTGGATTCACTTTTACATAGCACCAATGTTAACAAACTAGCATTAGCTTCCCTTTTGAAATCGTTACCCTTCGCCTGATAAATCGCAAGAAACCTATCACTGAGATGAAGCGAGTTACTAAGAATCGAAACCTAAACACATTACCACGTCAAAATAGCGTTTCATGTTAGAAATATTTTCCGATAGCTATTTTTTATCGTACACCGTTTAGTCGATAGATAAGGTCTGATAAAAATAACAAAGAAAAAGAAAAAAGATAGTGATGCGCGATATTATCGTTATATACCTTTCGCTTTGTTTGTTTTGTTATCGGTTTTCTCATATTGAGCTCAGAATTTTGTGAGAATATTGCTGGAATAAAGTCCATTATACTTTCGTATTTGGAAGTCGCCTCCTTGGTCTAGTGGCAGCATATATGGGCTGTGGACCAGGAGGTCGTGGGTTCGATTCCCAGGTCGGGCAAAGCGAATTGTCTAATTGAATTTGCCCGGGACTGGATCCCTCAGAGGGGGTTGACGTCAGGCTGGTAGCCGGTCGTAAAAACTTAGCCAAATCCTTTCTGCAACATACTTGAAAAAGTGTGTTGTGCCGACCCCACTTTAAGGTAGGATATGGGTAGGTAGAAAGAAAGATAGTTTCGTATTTGGAGAAATGTAACGATTAATAGATATTGTGTGGTCTCGATTATGTTTTTGACTAGTGCCATAATCCCAATGTGAATTGGCACATACTTTTGAAGGATAATGCAGAAAGGATTCGGCTTCGTTTTTTCACGATAGGCTATCTGCCTGATGTCAGCTATGGGGATCCAATCCCTGGGACATGGTATTAGAAAAATTGCTGTGTCCGACCTAGGAATTGAATCCAGAACCTCCCAGTTCACAGTCCAAATACGCTGCCACTAAGCCAAGGCTGCAATTATTGCTTTTAGAATTAGGCAGGCCTCCACAGGACTGAAAAGTTTGTATGTTGCGCGAACGTTAAACTGGTATTAATATTATTTATTGTAAATTGTGTAAATAAATATTTACACTTCATATACATGTTGTATATAGGCGAACTTAATGCTAAAAGCATTCTCTGCCAGTCAACCTTCAAGTGGTACAGAAAAGTACAAGGTAGGTGCAAACGTTCAAAAACAAAAAGTAACAGTAAGTATTGTAAGTAAATAATATGTATGTACTTGCAGTCAAAGGTATGTGAAGTCTACCAACACGCATTAAGCCAGCGTGGACTAAGGCCTAACCCCTCTCATTAGTAGAGGAGGCCCGTGCCCAGCAGTGGGACAGGAATATTACGGAGCTAATATTATTTATTTATTACTTGCAATCAAGTAGCAATTACCGGAGCAAAACCACGACTAGGGTCACGTTACAAACGCGATCCCGCTTTGTGTTATTAATTAATAACTAACAAAGTCAATGTTCCGTAATTATACCACTGGTTATGTGATTAGGAAACCGGAGGATGAAATCGGGTTAATGACCTATAATGAGTATGTTTTCGATGGTGGTTCTATGATGTTTGATATAATTTGATAACTATTCTTGTTGTTATAAAGATTTCGATAATCATACCTAAATTCATTATAATATTTATGAAATAGTTAATGTATAATAATAATAATAATAAATACACCCAACAGTCACACACCTTAGTCCTGACCCCACACTAGGTATACCCTGTATCGTGGGTGTCAGAAACTATAAGAGACTTTCGGTCTCACAACACCCAGACTTGAAACAAATATCTGTGGGCCACACAAACATTTGTCTCAATGCGGGAATTGAACCCGTGGCCTCTCGCTTCACAGTCGGCTACTCGCCCGCTGCGCCACGGAGGCTGTATAAATATAATAGTAGTATATTTACAATGTCACCAAATATGAACTGTGGACCGAGAAGTCTTGGGTTTAAATCCCAGGTCGGCTAAGTGATAATGAGTTTCTGTTCTCAGTATCCCTATGTCTGGAATTTGTGCCGATATGGCGATAGGCTTAGCATCTAAGGCGGAATGAAATCGGCGAAATAATAATAATAAATACACCCAACAGTCAGACATGTTCTTGACCCCACACTAGGTGTAACCTGTATCGTGGGTATCAGAAACTACGAGAGACTTTCGGTCTCACAACGCCCAGATCCGAATCAAATATCTATGGGCCACACGGACATTTGTCTCGGTACGAGAATCGAACCTGCGACCTCACGTCACAGCCGGTTACTCGCCTGTTCTGCCACGGAGGCATTCAAATGGAAATGTGGTGTATTCTAATTGGCAAAAACCCTTCTACCTACCCCTTCGGGGATACAGATGCGCCTATGTATGTTACACTTGTGGTTACACTACTCGGAGAAATACTAATAATTACTAAATTTATAAAGCATTTATTTGCCACAGAATATATAGATAAAGAAGGAAAAAAACATAATATTTAGTAAAGATGAAAGCATAAACATATTATATTCTACTTATTCGATTCCTGCATTGAGGAAAATGTTTGTGTGGCCCACAGATATTTGTTTCAAGTCTGGGTGTTGTGAGACCGAAAGTCTCTCATAGTCTCTAACACCCACGATACAGGTTACACGTATACTTAGTGTGGGGTCAGGACTAGGTGTGTGACTGTTGGGTGTATTTATTTATTATTTATTTATTATATCCATACGATTGAATGGCGAGGGGTCAGCTCAGTAAATGCACTGTTTTTCAGGTGGCCGTTTATCCCAGCGTCATCTCCCGAAAGCGTCTTGAACTAATTCTCACAAAACATGTATGACTGGGACTGCCTCGGTAACGCAGTTGTATTTCGGTACGACTACCGTTCAGAAAAGTTCGATTTCCGGGTCGGGCAAAGTGATATTTGGTTTTTAATTCAGAATCAGCCCGAAGTCTAGAATTTGTGTCCGATATAGGCTCGTCTCCTATCACATCTATACCCCTAGACAAAAACCCTTTTCTGTTCGCGGAACTTTTTTTTTGTATGAAGTTTATACTGGCGTCCGAAAAGTTGGTTTTATTTTTCTAGGACCCCTGAGCGGAAATAAACTCAGTGAAATATGGGAATTCTACTTCGCTAGTGCGTCTGCCTACCCTAATGCGAATACAGACGTGAGTTTATGTACTTAAGAATAAATAAACCTTCCTCA
Source organism: Clanis bilineata (assembly GCA_036417725.1). NCBI lineage: Eukaryota > Metazoa > Arthropoda > Insecta > Lepidoptera > Sphingidae > Clanis > Clanis bilineata. The sequence goes on along the minus strand of CM071139.1, from coordinate 5,666,275 downwards.
AACGAAGTGGTTAATTAGAGTAGATCGAAGACACGATTACAACAGCCTCCCCTTTATAATCAAATTGGGGATGTCATCGTCGCGAGGAACCGAGTATAATGTTTGCAAAGTTGCCGTGTCCTAATTAGTGGCGGCTGTGAATTGGGTTGAAATTGACACAATTTAAGCTGTTCGACGTGGTAATTAAACCTTGTGCGTTGTCGAAGATTTCACATGTGTTTTACGGATGTTTTGTTATAACATAAGCTCACGCATGTATCACTCAGGAGTAGGCAATGGTATAATGCTTGATCGCAACATATCTTAAGCTCACGCCAGAGGTGCATTTGCGAACTAGAACATCCACATTTCGTCGAGCTTAGTTCCAACACATGTGATAGTGGGCGAGCCTATAGCCATATCGGGCACATATTCCAGACTCAGGGCTGATATGGAAAAATCCAGTATCACTTTGCTCGACCCGGGGATCGAACCCGAGACCTCAGGCCGGTAATCGTACTGAAATACAATCACGTCATACGTTGCGACGAACCCACATAAAATGGGATAAAGGCTGGTAGAAAGAAAAATGTTAAATTGAAATGACTAGACTAGACGTACGCAATAGCATGAAACTACAAAATATTACGCATTACTTTGCTTACCTACAAAGAAATGCCATAACTCATACATTCCGTCTATAATCCATACACTTTCGCAAACCTCTACTATCGTTATTACGTCACAAGCCCATAATTACCAGCTTACGTCCATTTTCAATTGACCTTAAGCCCCTTTGAGGCGATGAAATGGGATTTTAGCCATAATCACCCATCTGAGAAGCCGCAGCGGGATTTGTACACGCGTTCCGGTTCCGCAAAGATTTTCTCTACAGTCCAACGGGGCTTTATATATACCTCTACACTGACGCTTGTTATCTTCAAAAAAGTAGGCAGCAGTGGCGAGGGCTAAGAATGTCCAAAAAGGAAGCCGATACTAGTTTGTCTTCCCTTTAAGACCTATTTATTAGTAGAAAATTCGGTAAAAGTAAGCCGGAAGGAATCGTGTTATATGGATTTCTCGCCACTGGTATAGGTAGAAACACAAATTGTGGCAACGTTTCGTCAAGCTAATTTCCCTCCCACGACGTGATAGAGCCTATCGCCATATCGGGCTCAAACTCCAGACTCCGGGCTGACATTGAGAAGAAAATCCCGATATTATTTTACCCGACCCGGGGAATGAACCCGAGTACTCAACGAGGTAGTCGAACCACGTACGAAATACAACTACGCCACCAAACCAACCATATTAATTGAAACCAAAAAAGTAATATAAACACCAGCGGCCTGAGCAGGAAAATTTCTGACAACCGTAAATGTATTCGAACTCGATGCGCGTCTATGAAATTTGTATGAAATATTAACCAAACGTCATCAGTGCGCAGCGAACTCGAATACATTTACATTTACATTAGTTTTTCGTGCTCGGGCTACTGATTCCTAAAATAATCACCGAAGATTATGATATACCATTTCCAAAGGTGTGAGAAAGAAGGTCAGAATAAGGAAAGCTGTTTCGAAACTCGACTCTAAATTAATTATTTCAAAATGAAAGTCATAAATAAAATATGTTGAAAAGCGAAGCAATGGAAATACGACGGGAAAACTTGCGGGTGGAGTCGCTAAGGCCGCGGACACGAACTTAGCGGGCGCAGAGCGGCGGCGGCGTTTCAATGCATGGATTTAAATGGAACTGCCCTCGAAGGCCGCGGCGCGGAGAGCGGCGTACGACCGGTCTATTGGTACGTTGCCGCGCCGCGCCGCTCCCCGCGCCGCCGCTCCGCTCCCGCTGAGATCGTGTCCGCAGCCTAAGAAAGCTAAGTAGTCATATAGGGCCTTACTTATAAAAACATCCGCTTATCTTTTCGCTAAGAATACACTGTCTAATTTTCCTTCAGTTACGTCGTTTAATGTGAAAGGGACAACCTATAGTTAAAGATAAGCAGCGCTTAAATATTTTTATAAGTAAGGGCCGAATGGTCAAACAGTGCTCAGTCATCCAAGTCATTTGAGCACTACCCAAAGTTAAGCAGCCAATAATTTTTGAGCGGCATGGTCGTACGACCATACCAGTGCGTACGCACTTGAGAGGCTTGTCGGAAAAATCAGCTGAGGATCAATTTCTTATGCTACAGATAATAAAAGTTTGTTCTCGATTACAAAAATTTTATAAAATTATATTTTTGTTTCGTTTCACGTAGAATCATTATATTTAATTTAGTTTTTTTTAAGATATATATAAGAAATAATTGGCAGAATACACGATTCAAAAATGTTTATTTAACCTTTTTGCTGTTCATGTGCCATTCCGATCATATTTCATCTGTACTAAATTTTTCTGTAATGTTTATGTTATCTCTGTCTATCTTTTGTTATAGTGAAGGTAAGCACATTTTTATATAATAGAAACTGAACTTAAAATGGATCTTTTTTTAACATTTATTATTATGTTGTTAAAATATTTACCACTTGGCAGAATGTTTCTTTCGTCCTTAGCCAATGATTTGTGTGGAAGAAACGAAAAAAAAAAATTGGCAAATGGCGACCTGTTTGTTTATATTTATTCTCGTATTTAAATAACTGTGTTTGTTGTATGTGAAGTGATTTTGTTTTATGTAATAAACATCAACGAAGATGGAGAGATTATGGAAACTTTGAAGTTTGGATATGGAGGATATTTCTTGCAGCGTTTCAATAAAAGGAGTCTTCTCGAATTTTTCTTGCCACGGACTGCAATCCGTCCCAAGAAAAATATCCGCCCGATCTGAGAATGGAATTCAGGACGTCCCAGTTCACACCGGCTTCATCAGAACCATCTAAAAATCATTATATTGGAGAGGAATTCGGCAACATGCAGTAGTGTTGAATCGGATTTAATAAAATTAATCATTGTATTTTGAAGTGTTTTATTTGTCTTGGCTTCTTCGAGTGCGCTATATTCTAGTTTAGATAATGATATTGAGGAAAAATACATTTTATTGAAATCAAGGTGAAGGTCAACACTACACGGAACACGGAAATTATTAAATAGAAACCTATGCCCGCCATTCCGTTCGCGTGAAATGTTATTTATTTAAACAAATCTATCCTACGGAAACCATACATTTTTTCGGGGAAAAAGTACCCTGTGTGCTATTTCAGACTTTAATCCATCTCTGTGCCAAATTTCATTCAGATCTCTTGAGCCATTCTGGTGTAAAAGAGTAACAAAACATCCATACATCTTCACAAACTTTCGTGTTTATAACATTAGTTTTATTTGAGAGTAGTCGCAGGCAATCTCAAACTAATTTCGATCAAATGCTAGCATTTGTTGTGCGTGCGTTGTGTGCATGCTAGCTTAACTAGTTAAGCGGGCCTTAAATAGCTGTCAAACGTGAGGCAGTTGTTGGCCATGCCGTTTTACGAAATAAGCGGGCCTTAAACTGGGTCCTGCTTACATTTAATGTGAAGAGATAGGTTCTGTTTGACCATGCCAAATTGAAGAATAACGAGTGCATAAATCGATAAGGCCCTCCTAAATATTTAGGCAGCGTTTGACCATTTGGGGGTAAGAGGCATAAAAGCTATGTTGTCGTATATAAGTAGTAGCGATATAATTATATTCGTTTAATCGTTAATTCGATCAAATATAATTATATTCGTATCTGAACGGAGCTAACATCCTACGACCACACTATTCCCAGACAACCAACCAGATAAATACGTTTGACAATTAGTCACTGAACCATATTATCAAATCAAAGTGGATTTGATTTACCGAACCGCGTGCGAGTAAATACATTAGATTACTCAAATAGCCTCTAATGACGCAATTGTACCCTTTCGTTCACGAATTGTTTTTAAACCCCTGATTTAGGGTGTTTCAGAACGTATCCTGAATGATAATACCCTTTCTTTATTGCCTCATAAACGTTGGGAAATTCTAATACGGAGGTACGTGTACTTTATGGGAGTTACGACTGTTTTCCTACTGAATTAATTTATGGATTTTGAGAAATAGGACGATCTTTCTTCATTATAAGAATAAAGCATAAATCTTCTTAAAAATGAAACCCGATAAAAATAAAGCCAGTTTTTACGGATTGGACAGTCCGAGAGCTTTCGAAACGTCGCGTCGCGGACTCTTTCTTTCTACCTGGCCTTACCCCACCTTAATGTGGGGTCGGCGCAACACATTTTTTTAAGCATGTTGCATAAAGGATTTGGCTAAGTTTTTACGACCGCCTGTTTTCCGAACATCAACCCCCTCTGGGGAATCCAGTCCCGGGTAAATTATATTAGAAAATTTGCTTTGCCCGACCTGGGAATCAAACTCACGACCTCCCGGTCCACAGCCCATATATGCTGCCACTAGACTAAGGAGGCGACTAAAAATAAAAAACAAATCACGATAGAATCTGTAAAAACTAGTCTTATTTCAAAGTACAACATTCGCGTAAGCCTAAGAAATCCTTATGAAGCTCCATCAATTTCCACTTCGTAAGAAAACTTACTGCCCGTTTTACATGCAGTATATAACGGACCAACTTCAAATTCGATCGTGACCAAATTTATATGAAACCATCCATGACAGAAGCTCTATCGAACACAAAAAGAATTTTGAAGATCGGTCCTCATTCGGCGGAGATATCGCGTAACATATATAAAAAAATACAGACGAATTGAGGACCTTCTCCTTTTTGGAAGTCAGTCGATAAAATACACTACCACATCGTTGTAAGCTTCTATAAGTTAAAAATACGTTGGAACGTATTTCTTTTTCATTAGAAGATTTAATTACCTCTATAATAATTGAAATAAAACTATTCTTACGGATTCTATCACGATTAGGTTTTAATTATTATTCCCGACGTTTCGAAGGCTTTGCAGTCTTCGTTGTCACGGTTCAATGTATAATATTCGCGTAAACTTAAGAAGTCTATAATAATTGCTTTGACTTATAATTCCGCAAAATATTCGAGTGTATAAAAAGATGAAAGAGACAAAACACCGAATAAACTATAAAAACTCACGCAAAAACTACTATATAGATCTTTATGATCTTCTTAGCTATATTTAATTATGTTTATTTTATGTAAGTAAGTTGATGCCGTCCTTTTTTGGTTTGAGAAATAAACTTTATTTCTTTCTTTCTTCATTTCTTTCTATGTCTATATATAAAAAAGGAGACATAGTACACATCAGAATAACACATAGGCTACATTTTATCCCGAAAATAAATTTTCAACGGAGTCGGGGACAACTAATGTTATAACGGACTAGTAGATACTTTTATAATGCCTACACTCTCGTTACAGTGATGACGTCACAAACATAACTCCATTCATGAGGTCAAACCGTTACAAGTAAAACCACTTTCGATCAAAGTCCTAAGCCATTCGCCCTTTGATGTCAACACATGTGACATATATGAATAAGCCTGTATTATGTATTAGTAAGAGAATGAGATATTATTTATCGTTCTAATATAAAAGTGATAGAGCTATACATAAGCTCGGTGCCTTTTTATTTAATCTGCTTTGGCCTCAGCACAGACCCCAAAGAGAGTAAGAAATTGTTGTTATTTCTTTTACTTTTAAGTGTTCAGTTTGATGTCGGTTTTCAGTTTTTTAAACTTTAATATTCATCATCATCATCATCAGCCATAGGACGTCCACTGCTGAACATAGGCCTCCCCCAAAGATTTCCAGATCGACCTGTTGGAAGCGGCCTGCATCCAGCGACTTCCTGCGACCTTTATCAGGTCGTCGGTCCACCTTGTAGGTGGACGTCCTACGCTGCGCTTGCCGGTACGTGGTCTCCACTCGAGAACTTTTCTGCCCCATCGGCTATCAGTTCTACGAGCTATGTGCCCTGCCCACTGCCATTTCAACTTGCTAATCCTCTGGGCTATGTCGGTGACTTTCGTTCTTTTACGGATCTCCTCATTCCTGATTTGATCACGTAGAGAAACACCGAGCATAGCCCTCTCCATAGCTCGCTGAGTGACTGTGAGCTTTCTAATGCGGCCCATAGTTAGAGGCCACGTTTCAGTGCCATAAGTCATCACTGGTAACACACACTAGTCGAAGACTTTTGTCTTCAGGCACTGAGGTATTTTGGACGAGAAGACCTTGCGTTAACCTTAACCTTAACCTTAACCGATCGATGGCGGGATAACCATCGCAGTATGAAGGCGTAGATAAATGTCAAAGGCTGATGATGGGCAGCAGCATCATCAGCGCGAGAATCTACGCCCTGCGCTCGCCAACCCGCCTGCCAAGCGTGGCGAGTAACGGCAAACCCCCCCCCCCCACATATATATGATTTCACACAGAAAGACCAGGCCCCCAGTCCCCGGCAGCCCTGCTATTCCTGACCCCGGTAGCGGCTACGGTAACGGCGGGGCAGGGGGTGCTAAGAATCCCCGGGTAAGATCCCGCTACCACCCCCGACGACGACTGGCCCTGGTAACATACAACAAACTTTAATATTATTATTATTAAATTGAAGTAAATAAAAATATCTCTTTTACATTCATATTTTAAAACTAATTTAAACTCAATTTTAATTACCCTCCCACAAGAACGGAGAAGCAAACGATAATAAACAGTACTTCCTCAGTCTAACATAACTTTAAAATTTCCACAACGCGTTGCATAATATATGAGGATAATACATTTCATAAGATACTGCATACGTGACTATCGGATACTGCACTTGAAGCTATTACATAAACTGATACTGAGAAATTTTTACGCTACAATGCTCCCATTTTCACATAACCACATCTCAGTGTGAATTGCGGAACCGCAATGCATGTCCAACAATATATTATGTTTAACTGTATCATTTATTTGAAGAGAGGTAGAGTTGGAAGGGGAAGACCTCATCGAACTTACTCTGACCAAGCCAGAGATATACTCGAGAAAGGTCAAGTTAAAAGTACCCTAAACCGACGTGCATGCATAAAGAATGCAATGAGACCAAATGAGGTGAAAGAGGCATGTTATAATCGTAGCAAGTGGAAATCCGTTGTCTCTGCCTACCTCTATGGGAAAAAGGTCTGAGCCTATGTAATTATTTAAATCAATTTATCTTGTTATAAAAGATATAAATGTCTACCTCTAGTTATGAAGAATGTAACAGGCACTAGTAATGCTGGGAGACCGAAAGTCTCTCATAGTTACTGCGACCGCTCATGAAACAAGAGTTACGTCTTATCGTGGGGTAACTATTATATCACAATTCACACCCAACCATGTACGTCTAGTCAAGACTACTACCATACTTAAATTCCACTTAGCATTCTTCCACTTCAAATAAATGTAACATACAATCAGTCAAAGGCTCTCTGCAAGCGTAAAACGCGAATACATTTTTAAAGTGGAAGCAATATTGACTAGTACGAGATGTACTTATGACTGTTTATTTTAAAGTAGTGCTTAACTTTAAAACTACTTCGTGTATTGCTTCTTTTATTTTAAAATTTTTAAACATTTAATTATGTACGAGCGGACTTAATGTCAGAAAAGTTTGATAAGTGCAGAAAATAAAAAAGGGCAGTGGAAAAAACAACTTTAACGTTAGCTATACATACTACATTGCTATGCAAACTATTAACTTCAATCAAAACAAGTTAAGGAGACACTGTAGCATCAACACATTTAACAACTTTCATAGCATCTATCATACTGTTATAATCTAGAATAGTAACGACGTGAATTAAAATGAAACAAAGATAAATAATGTTTAACAACTCTATGCAAACAACACTTCAATAAGGCGTAATGTAAGGCATGAAACAAAGCTTTGTTACAAACTATCCCGTCTTAAAATAACATTGAAGAGAATCCAGATACGCTGGACTCCCAAAAGTACGACTCTTAAGATGTACAATTTTACTTCGCCACAAACTTGCAACCACGGGAACGTGAAATAACAACAATACCGGAGAATACACGATGCAATCAAATCCGGTACCCGTAGAAAATTATGCGTTTAAAATTTAAATCATAACAATTTAGACTTTAAAACTTGTGGAATAGAGTCTGAATTAACAGAACTTGAATATGTAGGAACCACAACGATAAATGCAAGCGAATTTACGATAGGTGCCACATCTGTAGTAGCTACCGTAAATTCTCTTGCATCTAGGGGTACTTAAAGCAGGTCACACTGAAAATACTCCTACTTACTATGTCATATTCGAAATTACTTCCGACAACTTCGACAATGTTCAAGAGACAGATTCCCAAATAATTCTGAATTTTATATTAGGCGATATATCTCCGCCGCCAATAGACCGCCTTGAAATTCTGTTTGAATTGGATGGGATTTATTTTAAAGGGTATCCCTTCTTTCTTTCTACCTGCCCTTATCCCACCTTAACGTGGGGACACACTTTTTCAAGCATCTGCCTGACGTCATTCCCTATGAGGGATCCAGTCCCGGACAAATTAATTTAAAGGTTATCCTTTATATTGTTGAAATGTATTGACAGGTAAAAAAGTTGAGCGTACTTTTCAAAGCAAACACACCGTGTAAGGTTTTTAAATCTTAGGAAAGTTGGACAAAAATATAGACATTATGCTGTAGTTTCTAACTAAAACACACTTCTACGAAAAAGTGACTTCACAAACTCTCACAAATGAATAATTCATCACCACACGAATAAAACTTACTGAGATGAAGGTAGAACATAAAATGCATGCCTGATAACTAACGACTGGAACTGAGTTATTCTGTATTATGGACTTGCGTCTAATGACTAGACAATAAAGGCAGTCTGTTCTTTGAAGGTTGAGAACGTCCTGCATTTATAGCATCAGGAATTTTATTGGCACCTAGCATGAAGTTGTAAAATTCTATGGTTAAGACGTACCTAGGACGACAATAAATGTTCCTTTATTTTTTAATGAAGTCACTATATTGGCTGGTATTATGGTTGATATGTCATGTCCTTTTATAGGTCAAGGTCAGAACTTAGAAGATGTTTTACAGAAAAATAACGAAAAAAAATTTTGGAAGCGCCATTTTATCCTCAACGAAGCATGACAAAATATCGATTCGGTTCCATTGCATACTGTTAACTTTACACAGTCATTCGAACGATTTCTGAAATGAAGAATAGAACTAAGTTATTAGGTTAACATTGGTGGCACTATGCATTTAAACTTGTATATCCAATTGATTGATTGGACCTGATTGGAGAGCGGAATCCCCAGAAGAAGTAACAAGATATACCGGTGGCCTATTCTTAAAGGTTTCTGCCTCAATTTTTTTTACATTACACGAGAAAGAAAAGTTATATGTTTTTCTATAAATTAGAATTTGTATTCGGTCGAGATTTAAGCAAATTTGCGAGAAGCACAATGAATATGCCGAACAAAAGCACACCAAAAATATTTCACTGGCCAAAAATAAAGAGAGCCCTCTATCACGGCCGCCTACAGTACTGTCGATCATCCGTGCAAATTTTCACGCATATTTTGGCTCGTGAAAAATTGAGATATAAAAATGTTTTTGTCTTGAGTGGTCGGGTAAGAATAGGCCAGGGAGACTTCAATTCCACTTATTACGAGAAGGTGTACCATTTTGCTGCATAAATAAATTATTCCCAAGACAAAATTATTTCAGCTTATTTGAATTCGTAGAAAGTTGTTTTGCTGTTTTCCTTCGGAGTATGGTTAGGTTATTTTATTATTTCATTATGTTTGGAATTTATAAAATATACATGCTTGCAAACCCAACATTGTACGAGACCTGCTAAACTATATACCCTACTCAGTGGGTGATATATCTGATAACCCTTTTGGGTTAAGGAAACGCGGGTGCCTGATCTTAGATCAGCGATCCTACCGATTCTTTGAACGACGCGATGTGTAAAGAAATTGTCACTCTTCGCCATTGCAATTCTATACTAGCTTAAAAGACAAGTGGTGTGTACATAGGAATTGATGTAGCGTTTCCTGCAGCTATCTTTATCCGAGTGGTAAAACTGACAATCAAACGAAGCTATGGTGTTTCATGAAACTTATATTTGCTAGATCATCGGTTTTCGCGTATGTAAGTCTCTAATGAATGCAATGAAATGATGTAAGTCTCTTGTATGATAGGTATTTTTGATCTGATAGTTGCAGTAACAGTGTTTAAGTAATTTTGTTATTATAAATATTTGATATTTGACATTTCAAGTAGTTGGATTTACTCAGTATGGGAAATCGTGATGGTTTTAAGACCGTGGCGTGCTTTCATCATTTATGATAGCTAAAACTAACAGGTTTTGTTGTTTTTGTCTCATTTTATTAGTAAAGTTACAACTCTACTAATAAAATTAGACAAAGAAGACAATTAGAACAGAAACCTAATTAAGGTAGACCCTAATAAAATAATATCAACAATTTAAAGCAGACGAAGCCACAAACTTCAGTATTACATAACACAGCATTTCATATCAAATACAACGTATTCCCTACAAAGTACTGTAATAAAATGTTTTAACGTTAAATAATGCTTCTGAAAACAAACTCGTGATGTTTGACATGAATGTTGTATGAAATTTAATAATGGAACAAGGGAAATAAACATTTCCTCTAATTAGGTACAACGTTCTGTATGACCTATTATCATGTAATTAGCTCATTACGGATTTATTGTTTCACAATTTCCGCTCATATATTCAAATCGGTCCATTCAAGAGAGATTGGAAAAAACTCTCAATACGCATGTAAACCATGTACGCATGTAATCTATTTGTTTTCTTTTCTTAAATTTATAATTTGAAGTGACTAAGTTAGTGTTATTTTTTATATTTGGCTTAGCTTTACGATAGATGGCTTCGCTATGCCCACGACGAGTCATGATCCATGACTATTTCTGAAGTTCATGAGAGGCTGCCTGCCTGACAATCCCCCTATAGGGGATTCCATCCCATCAGACCCATCTGGTCTGGGAGTCAAACTCAGGATCTTCTGGTTTGACTAACCACACGACTAAGAAAGCGACTGATACTATTTTTACACACGCATCGAAACCTTGGCCTTACTTGTAACATTTATATCGCTGTACGCTTCATTTACTTCCATCAATCTTTTCACACATTCTTGTCGTTTTATACTTTTGACTTTTCGTTTATTGAATACGTCATCAACTTGGCTAACATAGACTTGGTGCGGTCGACCTTTACTATGCACACTCGTCTAGTGTATTTGATTCATCCATCTTCTTAATGTGTCTGAGCCACCTTAACATATCTTTCTTCCATATCATTAATTTATCTCACAAGTTCTTTGACGCTCTCGTTTCAATTGCTCTATTCTTAACATTTATGCTGCTTCTGCCACACCTAATTTTCACTATCGTACAAGGTGTCGGCACCAACATTTCTCCATACAAAAGTATCATCATTATCATCAGCCACAGGATGTCCAATGATGAACTTAGGCCTCCCTCAAAGACGTCGAAAGATTATGATGGAAATCGCTGGATACAGGCTGCTTCTAACACGTCGGCTTAGAAATCTTTAGTGAAGATCTATGTTCGTGAACGTACGCAGCTGTATCACTTGTTTACATGCACGTACTGGTTTTTCAATATCGCTAACATGATTCTCATCACTTATAACGTTTTAATTAAATTAGTGAGCAGTACTTGTTTATTTAGAACTTATTTAGTAGATAGTATTATATTAGTTAAGTTTCGTATCGTATAGTAAACATTCTTCGCAATATGAAACAAACAAAACGTAATTAATTTCATTTTCACTGTACGACTAATAAAATTACTTAGCAAACAGCAGCGCTATACTGACACAAGGCTAATTGCTCAAATATCCAACGTCTTTGATATCAGACCTTTATCAAATATTTATCCATATCCAAACTACGCAGAAGTACCTACTGCTATAATATTTATTCAGGGATCAAATTCTGTCAGTCAAATACGAGTTCATTTTGTATGAAAATAACTAGTTTTCTAACGTGATTTGATGTCACAAATTGTGGAAATGTGCTAGCAAGATTGACTTATCCAAGTCTTGACTCAGGTTATCAAGTTAATCTTATTTCACCTTGGTAACTCTTAATCGCACTATGGTGTTTATATCTATCATTCAATTGAACTACTATGATATATTTTCGTCTGGCCTTGGAATTATTGATACAAAAAAAAAACAATTTAATACAATTTACAATATATAAGCACAAGTTTAAAAACTTAACGGTCCAACTTCAAATCCGATCGTGACCAAACCCGTTATATGGGACTACCCTTAAAATAAGATATATCAAAAACAAAAATAATTTTGAAAATTAGTTCACATTTGGCGGAGATATCGTGTAACATACATAAAAAAACAGACGAATTGAGGACCTTTTCCTTTTTGGAAGTCGGTCGAAAATAATAACGAGCCCTAATCAGCCATACTAGTGCGCTAATAAATCGTTAGATTTTTCAGAGTAAATTGTCAATTCATCATTGTTTTATCGTTGTACTCAAGGCTAAAACAGCGACGAAATGTAGGAATTTATATAGAATTTGATAATTCTTCTTCCCCTTTCAGCAGAGTACATAAGATATATATACATACATACATAAGCTCACACCTGTATCCCCGAAGGGGTAGGCAGAGGCGCACTAGCGAACTAGAACACCCATATTTCGCCGAGCTTAGTTCGGTCCCAGATGTGATAGGGGGCGAGCCTATCGCCATATCGGACACAAATTCCAGACTCCGGGCTGATATGGAAAAATCTAATATCACTTTGCCCGACCCTGGGATCGAACCCATACCCCTCGGGTATATATGTATGTATGTATGTATAATGATGATATAATGTTTGTGGTATACAGTATATACTTATGAGTGGAAATCTATGAATATAAACTCAGTTTTGGCTTTCTATTCAAACAACATTTTCATTAAATGACATACATTTGAATACGTAAACAAGAACTTGTTACTATACAAATATTACTTGAAAACTCACTGGAAATAAATAACGGAAAGGTCTTAAAACTTGTGCGTTCCCATTTAAAACTTCTAAAGGAAATATTTAATTTCATTTTCCCGGTATTGAAATGCATAAAATATTTTTACGCTCTAGTTGCAAAAATATTGCAAGCTTTTTATATGGAAAAAATTAAAACGTTGAGACTTGAGTCGCATATCGATTTTTTAATAGACATTCTGACATAAATGTCGTAGTGATATTACACCAATATAGGCCAAAACTCACCAAAAACACAAAAGTGAAAATAAGACAGATTCATAACCAAAAAACATTCAAGGTACTTGGATAGTGATTTCGCCAATAAAAGTAGTGAGATGTGATGGATACCAAGTTCTCTCGAAGTTCCATTAATCTAACAAACATAATGATAATCAACGTTTTATTTTAATTTTTCTATTGCTTCATACTCTAACAACATTTAAGCATACCATCAGTAAATCAAATCTCAAACCATTCCCTAATGCCAGAATTTCAACACCTTTTATTCATAAAGGTGTTTTATTTTAACTATACGAATTCCATACATTTTCTCGCCTAAAAGGGAATTAAATAAAATTGGCCGACGGAAGGGACGCTAGCTTATGACATAAAACCCTGATGTCGCACCCATTTTCAACTCGGGGTCCGTAAGCTTAGCTATTTTATTGGACTTAAGGTCGAATTTTGCAAAGAAAAAGGTCTACTAGTGGAAATGGGACCAGATTCTTTCCGAATAGCGTAAGGAGTTTGGGTACGAAAATGTTGAATAAAACTGATTAAAAAATTCTCGGACCGTGTAGGCTCATAGTGAATATTTGTTTATATTTTGATGCGTGATTGTGAATTTCACCCGCGACACCATCCGCGAAATTCTTCGTAGCTACGAGTTTTTAAATATTTTGACAGTCAATATTGCTTTTAAGCATTAAGGCCATAACAACAATAAGCTTCTGTCCTAACAAGAAGAAACGTATTAACCACCTAAAGTCATAAATTCAGATGTAAGGTTTACGAAACTACTTGCAATCCATCTGACAGAAAGAATTGTCATTTTAGCAACCAGAGCAATGACTAAAGAAAAAATAAGAGGACCTGCCGCCGGGACTTAAATACTGGATACTGGCAAATCACCGCACATTCCGGTGGAGCCATCTTTTAAAAGAAGAAGAAGAAGAGGACCTGCCATAACTACGAAAAATACGTGTTTACTATGAAGCCGGTTCCGCCATTTTAGTTTCGCGATCTATTTATATGTGAGTTGTCACCGTGTCTTATGAATTAAGTCATATATAAATACTCATTGATTTTATTGTAAATAGCGTCTTATTTACAATAATAGTAATTTTGGAATGTAGAGAAGATGCCTAACTGCTATATTAATGGATCTTTCTTTCGTAAAGTCGCCATTTTGGTTTCGTTCCATACATTAGGAACGCTTCAGTTTTTCGTAGTTATGCCCAGCAGCCCGAGCAGGAAAATTTCTGACAACCGTAAATGTATTCGTCCTCGAGGCGCGTCTACGAAATTTGTATGAAATATTAATCAAATGTCATTAGTGCGCAGCGAGTTTACATTTACATTAGTTTTTCGTGCTCGGGCTACTGTTCTCTATCTTCTTTTGTCTAAGAACCAGAGTCTCAATAATAAACAAAACTAAATAACGTACCTTTAACAAAATTCTATCACGAACACAACTAAGTCATACGATGCTTCTTTTTTTTTATAATCTCCAGCTTTTGGTAAACTGTCTTCATCTCTACGGGGTTTAAATTAAATTTCTCATACAGGAAGATTGTCAAGTTACTCGTATATTATCTCAGCTGGGGTCTCCGCAAACCTTACCATTGCTCTCCTGTCTAAAACACACCCGTATTTTGGATCTGTGCCAGCTAACTTATTGCTTAGCGAATTAGTATGCGCAACTCGATAAACAATTCTAACCGGGTCAACGCTTATCTTATTAACCGATTTCATTTCTATAATGGTAATTTTTAGGTATTTTGGGTCAAGTGATGGAATAGGTCGATCTGGAAATCTTTGGGGGAGGCCTATGTCCAACAGTGGATGTCTTGTGACTGATGATGATGATGGACTTAGCTATGTAGGCACTGTTGTGGTCTAAGATTAGATTTAGAATTGAGCTAAGAATTGGCGGTTGAAAGTATAATATTATTATGTTACTGGTGATGACCAGTTGTATTCAATATAGAGGTAGTTAGGCAAAAATTACTTTGACGAAATAATGACGTTTGTTTTACTTATTGTTTATTATATTTAACTTATTAATCTTATTACCTACGATAAATAAAAGACTGCCTCGGTGGCGTAGTTGTATTTCGATATGACTAGCGTCCTGAGGTCTCGGGTTCAATCCCCGCGTCGGGCAAAGTGATATTGGATTTTTCCATATCAGCCCGGAGTCTGGAATTTGTGCCCGATATAGCGATAGGCACGCCCCCTATCACATCTGGGACGGAACTAAGCTTGGCGAAATTTGAGTATTCTAGTTCGCTAGTTTACCTTTGCCCACCCCTTCGGGGATACAGGCTTGAGCTTATGTTTGTTTATGTTATAAATAAAAGATAATTCTTTTATTATTACTTTCTTCGTGTATTAACAAGTATTTGTATTACTTCGTTATTATTATATTGAATTTATAACTCAAAACAAAAATGTAATAGTTTTAACGTACAAAAGCAATCCTTTTCAAATTTGCCACCAAAATTATTTGCATTACATAAAATTACCACGACAATGCTAAAAGCAAAACTCAACGTGACCTACCCGCCACAATTCAAACTTTTTAGCTTAGCAGATTAACGACCCACGAAAATTAGATTTTACTAAGCAATTTGCATGTTTTCAGAGTTAAAATAAAAGTTGTTTGCGTCGCTTGGACGATGTAAAAATTCACTGGAAAAGCATTCCTTCTACACAACAAGCCTTTTCATATGTTTGAATACGCCCTACCATTTGTCGCGAACAGGAATGTATTTAGAAGGTTTTACAAGAGAGTTAGGTGCATGCCGTATGGCATTACTATTGGTGTTTATGCCTGTGTTAAACATTAAACTAATACCTACATAGTTTACGTAAGTTATTGATCTTTATACCTAGAAACCAACCCGCATTAGGCCAGCGTGGTAGATTAAGGCCTAACCCCTCTCATTAGTAGAGGAGGCCCGTGCCCAGCAATGGGACAGTAATATTACAGGGCTAATATTATTATACCTAGAAAAACATCTGGATCTGTTTATTTTTCTCAAATTGCAACATAAATTGTTTGAATTCAGGTAATTCATTCACAGTTTGAAATTGTCAACTATAAATGTTACATTTCGCGCAATTACCAATCAACATTCAAATTACAGACTCATTAATCTTCTCAGACCACGCAACAGTTTTAGAATCGACATGTAATTAGTCATCGTGACAAATAATGAATGCCTAGCCTCCTCGAATCGCCTCCATGGTCTAGTGGCAGCATATACGGGCTGCGGACCAGGAGGTCATGGGTTCGATTCCCAGGTCGGGCAAAGAGAAGTTTCTAATTTAATTTGTCCGGGACTGGATCATTCAGAGGGCGTAGACTCAAGGCAGACAGCTGGTTGTAAAAAATAAGTCAAATCCTTTCTGCAACATGCTTAAAAATATGTGTTGCGCCAACCTCACATTAAGGTTGGATAAGGGCAGGTAGAAAGAAAACAAGACAAATAAGGAATTGTCCTCCGCGTGTACCCTTGAGCTCGTCGCCCCTACAATTCGGCTCTGGGCTGCACTCGGAAAATTTCTTACGTGGACTTTATATAGTTGAAAGCACGTCTTTACACTCCAAAATGGTGAAACACATTTCGCTTGATTCTTGTTCTACATTTATTACAAGTAGAGTTAGTGAAATAACTCATATTTAACTCGTCGGAGGCGGAACATATATGTTACATAAGCGTTTAGGCCACCGGAGGCCAAGCCGGCCGTGACTATCTACATGGAAGTTAACTGACGGTTATGGAATATGGACTAACCCTGCTCAGCAATAGCTCAGTTGGGAATGGTACGGACTGCCGATCATTGAGCCCGAAACATTTTTTCGTCACAAATTCAAGTTATCATTATTTTTTTTCATCAACAAACTCTGAGCCTTACGAAATTTTAAACTTTCCCGCTAGCCATCCCCTCTTTAAGTGTAGTTATTAATACCAGCTTTCTGAAACACCCTGTATAATATACGTAAAAAGTTCCAAAAGGAATTCCTAAAGTGGATTGTATTCCCCAGATGGGTTTCTGCAGCATACTTGGATTGTTGCGGCGACCCCGAAGTAAGATAAGGGTAGGTGGAAAGGAAAACCATCCCCAAGTGCTTGATAGTTTCAAAAATATCTCAGAGAATCCGCGGTAACGTCATTTGCTTTGTTACGGACAGAAAGGAATCCGCTTGGCTGTTCAATGTCGAGTTGTGAAATATATTTGTGTAGAAAGAAAATGTATAGAAATATGCATTTTTCAGAAATACTTGTACCGGAACTCCCTTGTGACCAAAGAAATTTAATATTTCTAACTATAGAGAGGCTATGAAGCGAGTTTCTACGCAAAAATTGATCTCAAACTTCAGTACCAACATGCACCATTTATTAAAATGCAAGGGCGATTATTACAATTTACACCCTAGAATGTTCTGTGAATGGTTAAGAATAACATAACAACATAAGCTCACGCCTATATCCCCGAAGGGGTAGGCAGAGGCGCACTATCGAACTAGTACACCCACGTTTCGCCGAGCTTAGTTCCGTCCCAGATGTAATAGGGGATGAGCCTATCGCCACATCGGGCACAAATTCCAGACTCCGGGCGGATATGGAAAAATCCAATACCCGGGGATCGAACCCGAGACCTCAGGATGGTAGTCGTGCCGAAATACAACTACGCTACCGAGGCAGTGGTTAAGAATCACGTAAAATAAGTTTATTCTCTCAATATTATTACGCTGGCCGGCCTGTCGTTCGTATATTTTAAATAAACTGAGCGACTTATGACCACTAGGTCATAACTTTGGATCTCAAGTTTTCTGCTGTTGTCCCGTCTATATACTGCTGAACGTATTTGTTTGTGTAGAAGGAAAATGTATAAAAAGTTTATGCATTTTTGTGAAATAGTTGTACCGGAACTCCTTTATGACTAACGAGGACAGAAATGTACAAAGATGCGGAGTGTAGTACTTGATGGCAAAATATACAATTGTACACATAGCCCCTTACTTATAAAAATATTTAAGCGCTGCTTATCTTTAACCATAGGATGACCCTTTCATTTTTAAACAATATAACGCGAGGAAAAAAGTGACAGGCTATTCTTAGCGAAAAGATAAGTGAAAATGTTTTTTATAAGTAAGGCCCATAATTCTTTAGTTGGTAAGGTGAAGGAAACTTAATATTTTTTACCGACTCCAAAAGAGGGAGATAATCAATTCGTCTATATTTTTTTATGTATGTAGAGCGATCCTCCTACAAAATGTGGATCCATTTTTAAGATTCTTTTTGTTTGCAGATTTCTCGAGGAGGGTAAATTTTTCTCCAAATTAGTACCTTTCCTAAATCCTTTGGACAAGAAGGAGTCATTTATATAATGGAATTATTTAAGTAAGCAGTAGCCCGAGCACGAAAAACTAATGTAAGTGTAAATGTATTCGAGTTCGCTGCGCACTGATGACGTTTGGTTAATATTTCATAAAAATTTCATAGACGCGCATCGAGTTCGAATACTAAATGTATTCGAATATACGGTTGTCAGAAATTTTCCTGCTCAGGCCGCAGATCATAAATGGATTTCTACAATTGACGGAGATGTCATGTAACATAATTCAAAAATACTAATAATAATAGGTTCTATAAAAAAACTTCTAGTAAAACTTCCAACGTGAAGAAGCCGATTGTTGATAACCAAACACAATTTCATTTCTTTCCATTACCACTTCCTATCATCATCAGCATGTGGAGGAGCATCAGCGCGACTGTCTTTTTAGGAAAATAAAAATAGATTCTGGTAAGTACGAAGATCAAAATGATTTAGACAAATAAACAAGCTGAATTAACTAATATTAATAAACTTATTTTAATAATAGAAAACAAAACTGACACACTCTAACAAAACAGACAGTCGAAGTTTCTAATTTAATTATTCCAGACGGTCGATCTAGCAAACGATACGCTCCGAACTTTTGCTGTCTTTTTACAGCACCAACTGGAAAACTTTTGTTGCGAACCTTGATTCCATCTTGCTTCTTGATGAAGTAACCATCTATCTTCGTTGTAAATACCGACCCTTTAATAATGTTAGGTGTTAACAAATTTTGTTATTTTAAACTCTTCTTCTAAAACTTCTAGAACTCCTTTCTTAGTTTTGGGTCTGTGTCATTATTTTAGAGCTACTTTAAAAAATCAAACTTAGCTACATGAATAGTAACAAAATATTCCCTTTTGTGTGACTTGCACCACTATTACTAACCTACAGTTAGTCTTAACCTTAAGTTAAATAGAAAAAAAATTAATAACATGTAATTCACTATATGTAATGTAATATATGTAATTACATAAAATATATGACGTGACGTGACGTGACGTGACGTGACGTGACGTGACGTAACATAACATAACATAACATAATAAAATATATGAATTAGATTTAATTAATTGGTCGCCTCCTTGGTCTAGTGGCAGCATGTATGGGCTGTAGACCGGGAGGTCCTGGTTTCGATTCCCAGGTCGAGCGAAGTAAATTGTCTAATTTAATTTGCCCGAGACTGGATCCCTCATAGGGGGTTGACGTCAGGCAGGCGGCCGGTCGTAAAAACTAAGCCAAATCTTCTTTGCAACATGCTTGAAAAAGTGTGTTGCGCCGACCCCACATTAAAGTGGGATAAGGGCAGGTAGAAAGAAAAAATTAGATTTAATTAATTCATCATCACCATTCGCAGCTTTTTGGCACCCACTGCAGGGCATAAGCCTCCTCCCTTTTAGACCACTCCTCTCTCTGTTGGGCTTATCTGTGCCAAGTGACACCCGCAAACTCCTGCAGATCGTCTACCCATTTGGATAGAGGTCTGCCACAGGACCTTCGACGCTCACGTGCCCACCATTCAGTCAACTATTTACTCCACCTGTCATCTCGGCACCTTGCAAGTGTCCTGGCCAACGCCACTTGAGTTTTGCTGTACGGGACACGGTTTCTTCAACTTTAGTCCTTTTCCTAATTTTAATTTAATTAATTAATTGCATTTCATTAATATATTTTTCAATTTAACTTGAGGTTAGGACTAACTGTAGGTTAGTAATAGTGGTGTAAGTAACCCTTAGCCATTTACCATCTCAATGACTAAGATATTCCTCGATTTAAAAAGATACCTTTCTATGAGACGACCGCAATATGTCCTATGTCATTATATGTTTATATGTTTATATGTTATCATCATCATCATCATCATCATCATCATCATCATCATCATCATCATCATCATCATCATCATCATCATCATCATCATCATCATCAGCCATACGACGTCCACTGCTGGACATAGGCCTGTCCCAAAGAATTCCAGATTGACCTGTTGGAAGCGGCCTGTTGTTTATATGTTATACTAATCAATAATGTACTGCAAATCAATGCAATACTCCTACCACAGAAATCAAGTAATCTCAAGTTAAATCATTAACTATTTTCAATCTGGCTACAGTCCAAATAGCGTTATATCGAGTGAACCGATCGAAACGCTGCAAATCTTCGGCCTCAGGTTTCGTGATTCCTAAGACCACTCCAGTTAAAGCTGCCAAGTTGAATACATAGTTATTGCAAGATCATATGCAACGGTGTTATGTTTGACCAAATAATAGCTAATAGTAGTACTACGCAGTTTGACTAAAGAGATCGAATCGATCTGAGTATTTGACTTTGATAAATAAATATTATTAAATAAATACACCCAACAGTCACATACATAGTCCTGACCCCACTAGGTGTAACCTGTACCGTGGGTATCAGAAACAACGAGAGATTTTCGGTCTCACAACACCCAGACCCTAAACAAATATCTATGGGCCACACAGTCATTTGTCTCGGTGCGGGAATCGAACCCGCGACCTCGAGTTACACAGCCGGCTACTCGCCCGCTGCGCCACGGAGGCTGTCCTGGATCCTAAAACTATTCTTGGTTTGATTATAGAGGTAGATAGATTAGAGCAACATTTTTTTCAGGTTAAAAAGTGGCTTACGTGCTAGTCCAGATTATCATCTATCACTGTGCTATATTTAATCCAAATCCGTTCAGCCATTCTGTCGTGATTGACAAACAAACATCCATCTGTCCAATCTTTAGCATTTATAATAGTAATAGGATGTCTCTAGATATTTTATGAACTATAAATTCTACAAACGACTGCCTCGGTAGCGTGGTGGTATTTCGGTACGACTACGGTTCTGAGGTCTCGGGTTCGATCCCCGGGTCGGGCAAAGTGATATTGGATTTTTCCATATCAGCTCGGAGTCTGGAATTTGTGCCCGATATGGCGATAGGCTCGCCCCCTATCACATCTGGGACGGAACTAAGCTCGGCGAAATGTGGGTGTTCTAGTTCGCTAGTGCGCCTCTGCCTACACCGTTGGGGATACAGGTGTGAGCTTATGTTATATTATGTGTTAAATTCTGCAAACGCTTCAATGTATTCCATACTATTGGACCCAATGATAGAGTCTGATAAAATCAAGCATGCGGCGTCTTTCATGATACATATCCACTCAGTAACGTTTTATGTTATTTATCCATCAATAAAGAAACTCAAAATTCACAACCGACCTAAACCACTACAGACGATCTCATTGTATCTTCAAACGCAAAAAGGCTAAGATTATTGTAATTTTATTCAGTCTACACAATAAAACAAAAAGGGAAGTACGCACAACGGAAATCACTTGACCAAAGGTTATTCATTCGAAATTGGGCAACAGCTGAACATAAGAGCGTCTTTCCCACGGGGTCCCATTTCGGGCGGATTTGATAAAATATCGAATCATCCAATTTATTTTTCCCATCTCGTGAAAAAACGGGGAGCACGCCACCAACGATCGTTTAGTGTGATGGCGAAAATAAATATATTTCAGCTCTATTTTCTTTTCCAAGCCATTCAGGAGATAATGAACGGTACCGAATAAAATGTGTCCTTTATGGGTATTTGTAGAGGAAAATATGATATTTTTATTAGTGGTTCGACTTTTCGCGATTGTCTCCTCATTTATAGCAGCTAAGGTTGAGAAGCAGCAAGTGCAACCTCTAGAGCCAGGATGGTGACTCCTGACTCTCGATTCGAACTCAAATTCGATTCGGTTTCATATATTGACTTAAAATTCCACCGAAATCGAGTTAAAAAGTGCATTCATGTCACGTTAAAAATTACCAAATAACAAGTTCTCGAATATTATGCAACATTAACGCACTTTAAAAGTTGATTTCGGTGAAAGTTTAAGTCAATAACATAACATAAGCTCACGCCTGTATCCCCGAAGGGGTAGGCAGAGGCGCACTAGCGAACTAGAACACCCACATTTCGCCGAGCTTAGTTCCGTCCCAGATGTGATAGGGAGCGAGCCTATCGCCATATCGGGCACAAATTCCAGACTCCGAGCAAAGTATAAATGAAACCAAATCGAAATCACAATCGCATCGAGTGTCAAGATCAAGAGTAAAGGGGCAGGTCTCCTGTACTGGCTTTTTCGAAACAAAACACACACGCAAAACAATGATTTTAGCTGTCACCTGCTCGTAGAACAATGTACCATAGATAAAAAATACATGTTTTGTGTACGTGTTTTGTGTAATGTTTTAGTACAGGAGACCCGGCTTATGTTGCTTAATCACAATCTGTGAGAGTTTTCGATTCGAAAAGATTCGATTCGATATGGTAAGAGGCGGTGGTAAGAGCCGCTTACCACAGGAGGAATGAAAGTTTGGTGAATATGGCGATTTGTGTTTGCAATCGCCATATCTACTTATTATAGGTACCTATTGAAATTGTGGGTATCTAGATTAGTTTAGTTTTAACGACTGGCTGCCTGCTTGACGGAATCTCTGGTGGATCCATTACCGGACAAATAGAATTAGAAAAATCGCTATAACCGACCTGGGATTCGAACCCAGGACCTCCCGATCCTCTATAGGCAGTTACTAAAGGGGCGAGCGCAATTCACCTTAATATACTGGTTGAAACATATGCTATTGATATGATATTATAATCTTCAAATGTGCCATTTCACGTTTAGTTCTATCATTAGGAGGATTGCAGGCAACGCAATTTAATTTAACTTATAGTTATCGGCCTACATTCAAATTATCGATCAGAATAGAAATATCTTATGTGCTACGGCCCTTATAAACTGTCTGCACAATCCAAGACATACGTTGTGTACACGACTTAAGCGACCATCAATCCTTGATAGTACGTCTCTGGAGGCCTTGTAAATCTACGACACAACAGCTTGACAGCTTCTCGACACGATAATCCTTAGGCCTTGTACACGTTGGTGAGTTTTAGAATAATATGGACCATGAAAATAGAAGAATTCTGTATGATTGTTTAGTTAAAGCAGTGTCTCCTGCACGTGCTTTTCTCGAAAAAGACACAAAATCCCATGCACAAAACGATGTTTTTATGTTTTTTATGTTTATGTTATTCTTAGTCGACAGTTTAACAAAGGTAAGCTGATAGTATTCGTGCTATATGGACTCACCGCCGTGATATAAATAATAATAATCATCATCATCATCATGGGCACTGCGGGGCACGGGCCTCTTCCACTAAAGAGAGGAGTTAGGCCTTAGTCTACCGCACTGGCCTAATGCGGGTTGGTAGAGTCCATATACCTTCGAAATTCTTCTGGAGAAATTCTTGGGTATGCAGGTTTCCTCACGATGTTTTCCTTCACCATTATAGCAAGCGATAGTTCACAAATAAAAGTGTAACATAGAAAAGTCAAAGATGTATGCTCCATTTTGGGGTTGGTCTCGAACCTCTGACACTCGTCTCGGCAGCCCGTACCACTCCCAACTGAGCTATCGCTTCATTCAATTAATCAATGTTTCAGCTTCATTGTTCATACACGGCGGCTAATTGCATAACCGCGTCTTCTTGTTCAATTTCACAACTTTGCGACATTCGTGGAAGTTTGGATTCTCAGACTTTATAGAAAATTCTCAATGTTTGCCATATAACCTACCGTTGCATTGTTTCGTGACTGATTCACATTTTTTACACAGAGAGAGGCTCTCTTTCTTTCTTCTGCATCCTTGATCTAGTAGTAGCATATATAGGCTGTGGACCAGGAGGTCCTGGGTTCGATTCCCAGGTCAGACAAATCGAAATCTAATTTGCCCGGGACTGGATCCTTTAGAGGGGGTAGACATCAGGCAGACAACCGGTTGTAAAAATTAAGCCAAATCCTTTTTGCAATATCCTTGAAAAAGTATGTTGCGGCGACCCCACATTAAGGTGGGATAAGGGCAGGGTGAAAGAAAAACAATGTATAGAGAGGATCTTTACTTGTCACTAATACATAACGCAAAACTGAAACTACGAAAAATTCAAAATCACACAAGCAAAGCTGCGGGCGAGAGTTGGTCCTAAATATTTTTGTATAAGAATATTTTTTATTTTTTGGATGCAGGCCGCTTTCAACATGTCGATCTGGAAATCTCTGGGGGAGGCCTATGTTCAGCAGTGGACGTCCTATGGCTGATGATAATGATGATGAATATTTTTATACCACAGGGCACAGAGTGATAAATGAACAGCTGGAACAGAAGATGCAAGTTATCTCCATCATATATAGACACAACACCAACGCAATCAGTTACAAACTTGAAGGAAAAAAATAGGAATTGGAAAGGACGGTGGGATTTGTACCTGAAATCTTACTCACCAACGAAATATATGCGAGCAGCCACTTCAATAGGCCAACTATGAGTTTCTCGCTAGTGACTCAGTAAAATATTTATTATGAAAAAACACCCGAACGCCTCTAGCGGTTACATAGGGAATTGATGTTTTTCATACAAATTATTTTACGCATTTTTTATTGTCATATTATTATAGTACTATGTAATTCTAGGCCCTAATATACTAAGGGCCACTTGTAGCTCCGCGATAAATCTCTATTTATCCCAAATCTTGACTTAAAGATTGAAGTGAGCTGTAGGATAAATCTATATAAGATGGCACGCTAGATTAGTCCGACACTCGACTTAACTAACAACTGATTTCTATGTTTAAATCGGGATTTATCTAAGTGTTGTAAGTCGCGAAATAGTTAACACGGCTGAATAAACTAAACCTAAATTAATACACACTGACGAAATCGCGACGTTTATTTTCAAATCGAATCAATTTTACAATCTTTTTCAATTCTACGCTAATATCTACGCAAAATGCTACGGGTAATTTGAGCTACGCGACGTAGCAGTTTGAAGTTCGTACAATGTAGCTATTGAATGTAGCAGTGACGAAGATTTCATATAATACTAATTCAATCTGTGGCCTGCGGGCTTAGCCAAATGACTTATGCGCTAGTCGCTGCTATCACATCTGGGACGGAACTAAGCTCGGCGAAATGAGTGCGTTCTAGTTGGCTGGTGCGCCTCTGCCTACCCCTTCGAGGATGTAGGTATGAGCTTATGTTAAGAAATAAATAAAAAAGAAATGCCAATAAATATTGTGTAAATACAATAAGTAATCTAGCTCAACATTGCTTTTCACCACGAAATACGTACGTACCTATTATATAAATGTCTATTTTTTTTATGGCAGAGGCTGGCAAACGAGCAGATGAGTCACCTGATGGTAAGTGATCTCCACCGCCCATAGACAAAATAAAAGGAGGAAACGCGAGGGCAAGGAAAAAGGGATTGGGAAAGGAAGGGGGGAAATGGGCCACAGGAAATCTAACTCACCGAACGAAACGCGAAAGCAAGCTGCCACTTTACGTCGGTTTTCTGTATTAAATGAAAGTACCTAATATTAAACCTTGTATAAAATATGCCAATCACTAACGATTATTCAAGACAAATATCTTGGTATAAATATGAAAACTTCGTAACAAATTAATAATTACTCGCCACATTAATATTACTTTTATACAAAGTTCATTCTAAGAATCTGATGACTCATTCTTCGATTTAAAAAGATGACTTAAAAAGACGCTGGGGCCTTTTAATATCATCTCGGAGTGAAACGGCAAAATCTTGAACACGATTGCAAAGTAAAATGGGGAGTTATGTTCCAATTTTTAAAGTAATATCTTCAGCCAGCGCACAAACATTTTCTTTTAATGTCGACCGAAAAGTTTGAGCATCTCTTGAAGGCCGCCATAATTATTCTGGAGTCCATAATTGCTTCTGCGCCTTTAAGGGAGAAGCAATGCTGACGTAAGGATTGTAAATGCTAATAAGATACTTCAAGTTGAGAGGAAATTTGATAATTTTGGAAAATTACTCAACAATACAGTATGTTGTGTTGTACAGTCGTAATAATCGCCGCCTCTAGTGGTAGCGTGAACGAACTATGAGCTGTGAACCGGGAGGTCATGGGTTTGATTCCCAGGGAGGGTGCAGTGTTTTATACCACGATTTACCTGAGACTGGATCCGCCAGATGGGAGTTGTGGACAGGCAGATAGCCAGTGATAAAAATGAAGCCAAATGCTTGCGACATGCTTGAACATGTGTGTGAGTATGTGTGTTTGCGCCGACCCCATATTGAGGTGGGATAGGGGCAGGTAGAAAGAAGAATACAGTCAAGTATGAGCAATGGATGTGTCTGTTACACTTTTCGTGACAGGAAATCAATAGAATTGGAAAGAATGTTAAACCGCATAGCAATTCAATAGATTCAATACTGAGATACCAGAAGTACTTCATTAATTCAATTAATTAACATTGAATTTATTAATGCAAATCCAGCACAAAAGGAAACAGTTAGCTTAAAGGTTTATCATTTATGTAGAGCCAGGTTTTTTCCTTAAGTTTAATTCAATTAATTTAATTACTTATGCATTGTCTTTAATTACTTATGCATTGTCTTATTTCATTACCATACTAGTGAGAAGAGTTAAATTCAAATTTGCTTTTGCTGGAGTCTAAATTCAAAAAGCTGTTTTGCACAGATATTCTTTCTATAACGATTCTATATAAAAGATATTGAGAATGTTCTAAAATATAAAGAGAGGAAAACCCGCAATTATGCAAGGAAAAGTACCTACGCAGGTGGAGCCGCAAGCTAAAGATAGTTTACAATTATATTATTACTCCGAACAATTCAAATGCTCAAACAGCGATAAAACATGGAACCAAAACCCATTGATTTGGAAACACAGTTAATGTTCCGACAGTGTATGATAATAGTTTACTATTCAATCAAACCTCTATGTGAATATCTAGGCAAACCGCTAGCGCCGCAAATGGCGCCCACCCAAACCAGAATATACGAGACATAACTCCTGTTTATAGCACAATACTATTACTCCTAAATATAGAATTAAGCGATATGCCAACACTATATACAGTAAAACTTACGCCTATCGTAAGAAACGTAGACAAGGACGAACTAAAGATAAAGAATAACCATAATTATGTCGCTGAAGCTATTTACACCCAATAATACCTGACCAGGCGATTGAACCAAAGACCTCAGGGTGGTGGTTCCACAGTTTTTTAAAACTAAAACAGAATAATAAAAATCGCGAAAATAATAAACGTAACCCACATTTCCCATTCAGGGTTGACAGCTAATGATGTCTTTATAGATATTTTTAAAATAAGTGTACTGAATCTTAAATCTATAGAATACGTATCAATAGAAACATAATAATATACTGGTGATTGAATAGTGAATACAAGCAATATTACCGTTTGTGGATGTCTTGTTAGCATCCGTGGTCACGGTTCATCGGAAACGTCGATCACGATCTAATATAGCGAGCTTGCATATTGTTCTTGCAATAGTACTAAGGACAGGTGCCTGAGTGGTAGAGCTACGCCGTAGACTATTTTGGTTGCAACATAGATACCAGCTAAACACTTATAAATACAATAGGTAGTTTCCATATCAAGAGTACAAGCAATGTTATTAAGAATGCTAGCTAACATACATTAACAGTATGTGACAACGGAACTGCAGGAGAACAGGATGGAATAGTATGGACGTAAAGAAGAGCATTCGTTTATGTTGGCAACTAGGTACTGGCACTGTCTATCCCCGGATAAAGTTCAAGAGGGAGACCAACAACATGGATATGGAAAGTCTGACCCCTGAAAAGGCTTTTGAATGGTAGTGGCTTGACACCACTGTCTCTCAGAAAACCGACGTAAAGTGGCAGCTAGCTGTCGCGATTCGTTCGATGAGGGAAATTTCCTGTGGCCCAATTTCCCCCTCCATTTCGCAATGCTTATTTCCCTCCTTTTAGGTTGGCAACGCACCCATGATTCTTTTTGTGTCATGGGTGTCTATGGAGATCACTTACCATCAGGTGACCCATCTGCTCGTTTGCCATTTTATAAAAAAGATACCACCATCATATGGGATTAATCATAAAATGGATGAAATGAGAAGTCGGAAAAAGTCCAGTCCAGTTGTTGTTCATAGCTCTTCTCTTGTGATGCCTATTCTGAGTATTATAAAAACGGTGGCTAAGTGAAATAATCTTTAATTCAAGTAGTGTACCAAGACTTACCTCTTTATATTATAAATACATACTTATTACAGAATACTAATGATCTACTTTGTTCTGCTACAAAAGATTTAGGTCACAGTCTGTCAATAACCCAATTAAGGTAACACCAAAATTATTTCGTTACGAAAAGGAGTAATTTATTCAAAGAACTAAGTCTATTAGCATACAGTTTCTGTTAATTTAAGCTTTTATGTTATTGGAATAATACAGGCTTTGAGACTTATGTATATTAATAAAGCGTCGTACGTCCTTTATTTGACTCCTCTGTGCTTAAATTGTAGCAAATTTTACTGAGTTTTTCTCAGTATTTGTGCTGTGATTTATGTTAGCAGTGTCCTAAACAAATAAGTGTTCTTTCACAATTTGCTAGGCAAAGAAATATTGCTTTACGTGTGACGTAAACATTTTGATATGTACACGCTAACAAACCCATTGTGTTCTATGCGTAACAGCATAAAGACCATAGTTCAATCACCGTCTTTATCAATCGGAAAATACGGTACATACACAAACCAGCAATCCAGAACCTCAGAAGTCAGAACTGTTCAGAAATGACACACAAATACCATCAAATATGAAAATATTCTGCATTCCTCGCAAAGCTGTCACCATCGCCGCTCCAACCGAAAGTGACCCCTAAGGAAGTGTATTTTGCGTTTGAATTTCCTGAAAAGCTTACCTGATCTCAGTTCGAAAGGCATGATCAAGCGTGAAAACTGCCCCTCCCCTGCAGCCGTCACAGCGCCCCACCTCCCCGCAACATTGCACGCCACCTAATGCATTTCACACACTCACACACACTGCACTGAATAACAGGGTAAACAACACTAGTTCCGTACTGCTGTCACTGGCTCGTCAGGGATTATATCAAACGTAATGCAATGTTACGTCAAAAAAACGTGTTTAGGACGGTATGGGGCGACGCAGCGGCCGCGGCGGTGGCGGGGTGCCTTCTGCCGTTCTGATGCGGCGCGCGCCGCTTGCGCCCCCCGTCTCCATGACGACCGTCCGGGCTATATCTGCCAGGCCTCTCTTTCGAACAAAAACAAAAATAGCAAAATAATTGCGTAATCGGTCCTGCAAATTTTTTAAGGTTTCGAAAGCAAAGACTTCAGCCAAGAACAGACGCTAATTCGAGATGGGGTGAGTGGAAGAAGAAAATATTCGGCATAAATCTAGCAATATTGTTTTGTGAATTGGTGCTCTTTCCCTCATTGTCTGGCTGAGTTTGTTACTTTGGGCCACTGATCATGAATATACTTGAATGACAAAAGTGGTACCTGAAAGCTAATGAAGGTCCTCCTACACGAGTTCGCGTGTGTGTTCTCATTCATGAATCGCCCACGTCGAATGTGTAGGTAGCTCGATAACGGGAACCAAGATGAGTGTAGTACTTAGTATCTCATTTAAATAGCTCTAATGTTTCAGAACGTTGTATACGTGAGCGATTGCTTTTCAAGATTTGAGGACATAGTTTAGGTTACTTGGAGTGGAAATTGTTGCCTTGAGTCTTTGGCTGAGATCTATAGAGCGAACTTCGACTAAGTCTAAGTCAAAGAAACGAATTCAATGAGGGTTTGGAATTTTTGAATCAAACGAATCGTCAGAGTCATTTTTTACAAGAAATTATTTCCTTAGTTTGTCTGTCAGTCTGGTTTTCTTATAAAAAACGCTCAGACTAAGTCGAAGTTCGACTTAACAATTCCAAATCCCCGCTGGGCTCGTGACTTTGACTTATACTTAGTTGAAGTTCGCTCTGTAGATCTCAGCCTACTATATCTGTCGAGATACGATGACGACGTAGATATATCTACCTACTTTTGTCAAAGCAAACCAAAACTAAAATTAAATTATGCTACAGAAAACCCTATTATAGTATTTGTTATAAAAATCAAATACAAATCGCAAAATTACGTTAAGTTCGCTTGCTTTGATCATAATCAAGTTTAATGTGAAAATGAATGTTTGTGAAAACAAGGGCGTTCAAAAGTTTGCGGCTTTACCCTAGTCACTTTGTATAGAACTTCGGAATTACTTGAAAACTTTAAAACGTTATTAATTAGCGTGATCGTGGTTTATACCTTGGAAAATCTAAATCGGTCCTGCGTTACGAGATCTAGAGCCTTACTTATAAAAAGATTTTCGCTTATCTTTTCGCTAAGAATAACCTGTCACTTTTTTCTTTGCGTTACATTGTTTAAAAATGAAAGGGCCAACCTATGGTTAAAGATAAGCAACACTTAAATCTATACATATAAATAAAATTGGAGTGTCTGTTTATAATATTGAAATAATAGTATTTTACTACATGTAAATGAATATATATACGGTGTATACACCAAAATAACAATTTTTGTCTGTCTGTCTGTTTGTTCCGACTAATCTCTGAAATGGCTGGACCGATTTTGACGGGACTTTTATTGGCAGGTAGCTGATGTAATAAGGAATAACTCAGACTACGTTTATTTTAAACATAATAAAAAAAAATAAAGAATCGACTGTTAAACCTAACCGGAGTTAAATCTTTTATAACGTAACTTTCCGTGGGTATTCGTTAAATTTACACAGATAGTGCACGATGTCGTTTCTATAGAAATATAGACTATAACTTAAGCTTAAAGCATTCGTAGTACAACTTTAGTATAGCACGTAGAAAGGTTTTCAAAGAATATTTGAAAAAGTACAATAAGGTATTTAAAGAATATAACAGTTTACGATGTGATAAAGACTGAGACGGTTCAAAGAAAATGATGAGACTTGTAGATAAGACACGTAGGTAATATCAAAATCAGATAAAAAGGTTGAGGTAAGCATTTCTTTTATTTGAAATTCGTATTACAAAGTGACTTTGAAATGCAGTCTTATATTAACTAGATAAAAGAGCACAAGACAAAGTCTGCCTGTTATAATCTTTCTTTCTTCCTGCCCTTAATCCATCGTAATGTGCGATCGGCGCAACACACTTTTTCAAACATGTTGCAGAACGGATTTGACTAAGTTTTTGCGACCGGCTGCCAGCCTGACGTCAAGCCCCTATGAGGAATTCAGTCCCGGGAAAGTCAAATTAGAAAATTCGCTTTGCCCGACCTGGACCCACGACCTCCCGGTCCACAGTCCATATATGCTGCCACTAGACCAAGAAGGCAACAAGTTCTACCAGCTCTAATCAAATAAACTTAATCTTATAAATAATCACTAGTTTAAAAACTTAACTGACCGACTTCCAATTCACCGAGCGTGACCAAATTTATATGGGACCACCCTTAACATAATCTCTATCGAACACAAAAATAATTTTGAAAATCGTTCAACATTTGACGGAGATATCGCGTAACATCATCATCATCATCGTCAGCTTCTGTTTGCCCACTGCTGGGCATAAGCCTCTTCTCCCTTGCGCCTCTGATCTTTATTTTGCGCTAAATGCATCCAAGTTTTTCCTGCGGTCACTTGAATGTCGTTCCCCCATCGGGCTGCTGGTCTGCCAACGGATCTTCTTCCCTCCATAGGTGCCCACTCTGTCAGGATTCTGCTCCATCTGCCGTTACCCAGTCTGGCTGGTCGATAAGATTTTCAATACAAAATAAAAATTACTGAGTATTTTGAACTGATAAGAGAAACTCTAAGAGCTAACGATGTTTTCCGTCCGTTTATAGGCTTTTAAAAACCCAACGCTGGTTTGCAACTAGGTTGAATCTCAAAATTGTTGGAAAAATAAAATGAAATTCACCCTACACTCACCGCCGGCCATCGCTCAACCGTGATCAAAATCAGACAGTTTTACGGCTCTCCCAAAATGTAAGTATACAAATTCTGGGTTTTTCTTGTCTGTAATATGTTACGAAGTGAGAAAGTGGAAATAAAACCGCAAAACGAGATACAGACTGACCTGCGGGGTTAGCCAAGTGGCTTATGAGCTAGTCGAATAGAATAAATGTATGGGAATGACATAAGAGTACGCTATATGCGGCGTACTCTTATGTCATTCCCATACATTTATTATTCTATTCTATTCAATTAGCGCATAAGCCACTTGTCTAAACCCGCTGTAGATTGTGTGAGAATATCCAGCGATGTACAAAATTGACAGTGACTATTGATTACCATACTAAGGTGGCAAATACCTTGGTCGCCTCCTTGGTCTAATGGCAGTGTATATAGGCTGTGAACCGGGAGGTTCTCGCTTCGATTCCCAGTCGGGTGCGATGTTTTTCCAATACTATTTCCCGGTATTGGATCCGGGTTGATGTCAGGCCGGTAGCCGATCGTAAAAACTAAGCCAAATGCTTTCTGCAACATGCTTGAAAAGTGTGTTGTGCCAACCTCACATTAAGGTGGGATAAGGGCAGGTAGAAAGAAATGTGTCAAATACCTATCTATACTAATATTATAAAGCTGAAGAGTTTGTTTGTTTGTTTGTTTGTTTGATTGAACGCGGTAATCTCAGGAACTACTGGTTCGATTTGAAAAATTCTTTTTGTGTTGGATAGCCCAATTATCGACGGTGGCTATAGGCTATATAACATCACGCTATGACCAACAGGAGCGGAGCAGAAATGAAAAATGATTAAAACCGGGGAAGTTGATATCTCAGAAACTACTGGTTCGAATTGAAAAATTATTTTTGTGTTGGATAGCCTATTTATCGAAGATGGCTATAGGCTATATAACATCACGCTTTGACCAATAGGAGCGGAGCAGAAATGAAAAATGTTGCAAAATCAGGATAATTTATATCTTGGACAGAAACTATTGGTTCGAATTGAAAAAGTATTTTTGTGTTGGATAACCCAATTATCGAGGGTGGCTATAGGCTATATAACATCACGCTATGACCAATAGGAGCGGAGCAGAAATGAAAAATGTTGAAAAGACTATATTTCAGAAACTACTGGTTCGAATTGAATTTTTTTTTTGTGTTGGATAGCCTATTTATCGAGGATGGCTATAGGCTATATAACATCACGCTATGACCAATAGGAGCGAAGCAAAAATGAAAAATGCTGCAAAATTGGGGAAATTCATATCTCAGAAACTACTGGTTCGATGTGAAAAATTATTTTAGTGTTGATCGACGGGATGAATGGTAAGGTGACTGACGGGTGACAGACGGGGTGACAGACAGGGTGACAGACGGAGTGTCAGGTGGAGAGACAGGCGGGTTGACAGGCGGGGTGACAGACGGGGTGACAGGCGGGGTTACACGCGGGGTGACAGACGGGGTGACAGACGGGGTGACAAACAGGGTGACAGGCGGGGTGACAGGCGGGTTGACAGGAGGGGTGACAGGTGGGGTGACAGGCGGGGTGACAGACGGTGTGACAGACGGGGTGACAAACAGGGGACAGGCGGGGTGACAGGCGGGGTGATAGGCGGGTTGACAGGCGGGGTGACAGGTGGGGTGACAGACGAGGTGACAGGCGGGGTTACAGACGGGGTGACAGGCGGGGTGACAGGCAGGGTGACAGACGGGGTGACAGACGGGGTGACAGGCGGGATTACAGACGGGGCGACAGGCGGGGTGACAGGCAGGGTGACAGACGGGGTGACAGGCGGGGTGACAGACGGGTCACAGGCGGGGTCACAGACGGGGTGACAGATGGGGTGACAGACGGGGTGACCGACTGGGTGACCGACTGGGTGACAGACGAGGTGACAGACGGAGTGAGAGGCGGGGTGACAGACGGGGTGACGGACATGGTGGCAGACGGGTGACCGACTGGGTGACAGACAAGGTGTCAGACGGGGTGACAGGCGGGGTGACAGACGAGTGACAGACGGGGTGACAGACGGGGTGACAGACGGGGTGACAGACAGGGTGACAGGCGGTGTGACAGACGAGGTGACAGGTGGGGTGACAGGTGAGGTGACAGATGGGGTGACAGTCGAGGTGACAGACGAGTAACAGACGGGGTGACAGACGGAGTGACAGGCAGGGTGACAGGCGGAGTGATAGACGGGGTCACAGGCGGGGTGACAGGCGGGGTGACAGCCGGGGTGACAGACGGGGTGACAGGCGGAGTGACAGGCGGAGTGACAGGCGGAGTGACAGACGGGGTGACAGGCGGGGTGACAGACGGAGTGACAGGCAGGGCGACAGGCGAGGTGACAGACGGGTGACAGACGAAACCGGACCGATGAGATCATCTCATTACCTCCTTTGGAATTATTGGATTATAGGTCCCTACGATTTACTTTTTCAACCCTCTCTCTCATACGCAGACGAAGTTGCGCGGGTCAGCTAGTAATTTTATATTCTTACGTAGAAATACTAATAATTGTACATCGAATTTATCGACTACTACATGGGTACCACAAAATATTTTAGCAGTATTACTATAATTTTACTTTTACTGTTTTCCGTACAAAGAAAGCAAAGTACGTACATACATACACACATTTAATGTCGCCTTATGACGTTTAAGATATTATTATAATAGAAAGTGCTTCTGTGGCGTTGTGGTATTTCGTGTGCGGTACGACTATCGTACCGAGGTCTCGGCTTCGATCCCCGGATTGGATACAGTGAATAGATTTTTACTCAGTATCAGTCCGCAGTATGGAATTAGGGCCTGCTATGGCTATAGGCTCGCCTCCTATCTAGTCTGTGGGTGTTCTAGTCTAGGCCTTTGCTTACCTTTCGGGATATAGGTGTGATCTCATCATCATCATCATCAGCCATAGGACGTCCACTGCTGAACATAGGCCTCCCCCAAAGATTTCCAGATCGACCTGTTGGAAGCGGCCTGCATCCGGCGACTTCCTGCGACCTTTATCAGATCTTTACCTTTTTTTGCGTGGTCTATGTATGTATTATTAAGATACAACGCTAGTTTGGTACAGGCTAACCGTACATTACTATTCTAACATGACCATGCCACGTTGTGTATTTCCCGCGAACCTCTTTATTTGATTTAGTTCGCCGAAATAAGAACATGGCAAGGGTTCGACTATTGATTCAACCTTGTTTGTATTCAAAGTGCGTTTACAAATGTAGGTAAACCGTACACAAATAAAGCCGAACATTGCCTATACTGGAATAACTTCCGCGGCGCAGTGGGCAGTCGATTGCGAAACGAAAGGACGCAGGTTTCATTCTTACATCGAGTATTTTTATACTTGCTGTTGCTTGATACTTCGTTCACGTGGTTTGTTACAAATCTATCCCACTGGAACTGTATATTTTTGGGTTAAAAAGTATAAGCACATGTGCTATTCCAGACTATAATCTATCTCTGTGTTAAATTTCAACCAAATCCGTACCTACAGCAGTTCTAGCTTGATTAAGTTACATTCATCCAAATTATCGCATTTATAATACATACATAAGCTCACGCCTGTATCCCCCAAGGGGTAGGCAGAGGCGCACTAGCCAACTAGTACATCCACATTTCGCCGAGCTTAGTTCCGTCCCAGATGTGATAGGGGCGAGACTATCGCCATATCGCCAAATTCTAGACTCCGGGCTGATACTGAAAAATCCAATATCATTTTGCCCGAACCGGGGACCGATCCCGAGACCACAGGACGATAGTCGCACCGCGCTCGCAATACCACTACGCCACCGAGGGCCTCGGGGTCGGTCGGGTAGGGTCGGTCGGGTAGGTTCGGCCTCGGTCCGAGACAGTCCGCAAGGAAAGGCAGGCACGCATTTAGTAAGATAATGTAATACATAGTTTTTTTTTATTTAATTGGCAGAGAATGGCACACGAGCAGATGGGTCACCTGATGGTAAGTGATCTCCACCGCCCATAGACACCCAAGACACAAAAGGAATCATGGGTGCGTTGCCAACCTAAAAAGAGGAAATGGAAGGGGAGGGAAAAAGGGATTGGGAAAGGAAGGGGGGGAAATGGGCCACCAGAAATCTCACTCACCGAACGAAACGCGACAGCAAGCTGCCACTTTACGTCGGTTTTCTGTGAGACAGTGGTATCAAACCGGTCGAGCCGGCCCTTTCGTGCTGTAGACGTTACCGTCTAAAGCGTGACTCTACCACTCAGGTAGGCGTATAGCACGCATAGGTACATGCTATCTATCTCCGAAGGGGTAGGTCAACTAAAGATCTGAGCTTATTTTCGTCATCTTATATGACGGGGGCCGAGCCTTGTCCGAACGGCGCGTACATTCCAATCCACTTAAGTGTGTCATTTTGATATTAAGGGCCACTTGTAGCTCCGCGATAAATCTCTGTTTATCCCAAATTTTGATTTAAAGATAGGAGTGAGCTGTGGGATAAATCGAGATAAGGTGTAACTATAGATTAGTAATAACGCTGCAAGACGCCCTTGTGTGTAGTCGGCTCTAAAGCGAGAGGCCGCGGATTCGATTCCCGCGTTGAGACAAATGTTTGTGTGGCCCACAGATATTTGTTTCAAGTCTGGGTGTTGTGAGACCGAAAATCTCTCATAGTCTCTGATATCCATCATACAGGTTATACCTAGTGTGGGGTCAGGACTAGGTGTGTGACTAATGGGTGTATTTATTATTATTATTATTTTTAAACTATGATTGAATCGAATGGGAATCGAAAACAGAACCTTATTGTTCCTGGCTTTGCACACTTCCAATGAGGAAGTGGAGTTTCATACTTACTTCCTGATTTATGACAAAAGTAAGACTTAGGAAACCGCTGGATGCAGGCCGCTTCCAACAGGTCGATCTGGAAATCTTTGGGGGCGGCCTATGTTCAGCAGTGGACGTCCTATGGCTGATGATGATGATGATAATGAAGACTTAGGTACATCTTATTTGTTGGCCAGAAGGCCCAGAACTTTGTGTTTACTAATCAGTACATCATTGAGCCCAATTACTTACTAAACAAATACAAAATACAAACTGATGGTAGAAGCAAAACTGTGTACCATGCTCGTTAATTACAATAAACGTTTATTTTGCATTACTTCAGAACGCCTGTGCTTTAATTCTGAGCAATTATAATTTGTAATTAAGCGAATTCGCCACGAGGAATTGCTATTTACTTTTGTATTTTTTCATGTTTAAATTATCTTTTTACTAGCGGTTTCAACCGTGTGGAAATATTCCACAGGATTTTATTATTCCGAGATAAAACACAGATTATTTGTTATTCTGATGTATAATCATAGATTAAGATAATACAGACAGCATAATGAGTCCGACCCGTGACCACGAAGGCTGCAAAGCTTTCGAAACGTCGGGCATAAAAATTAAAACCAAGTCGTGATAGAATCCGTAATAATAGTTTTATTTCATTGAATAACATTCGCGTACTTAAACCTAAGAAATCATTAGTAAAAAAATGTACTTGTTAAATATATAGGTCAATTTAAGGTCAGAAAACTATAAAAGCAATTTCGATTCATTATCATATGCAACTTTATTCTTTGGATAGGTCGAACTGTAAACATCAAATTCCATTTAGCAGTTTTTGCGTAAAGAATACCAATAATAAATGCATACATACTTACACACTTTAGCGTTTATAAATAGTTACATTATCAGCCTGCTCCTTTTATCAATTTATTTTGTTGTTAAGCTGTCGAGCTCGACTCGAGCATACCGCATCTACAACATAGTTACAATGGGCCTTACTTATAAAAACATTTTAGCTGAGCAAATGGTTAAGAATAGTCTGTCGCTTTTTTCCTCTCGCTCCTTGTTTTGCCGCCCAAAAGTTCGAAATACATATCGCTATATCATCCAGTTCATCAACATTGATGCCATGCCGCATATGCATATAAGCTTTTGACACTGTTTGCGAGTTCTGTTATCGAATCTTCATACTTATTTAAAAGTGATGTCAAAAAAATTAGCGCCTGCTTCTTTTTACTAGCAACGCGCTATATTACAATTTGCTAACGTCAATTACGTTACAGAATATAGCCAGTAGCTGTAACTGCTGTAAGCTTGCGTATGTTTAATAACATAATCTTCTTCTGTCTGCCCTTATCCCACTCTATTGTAGGATCCACGAAATATAGTCTTTCGATCATATTACCGAAAAGATTTGGCTTTAATTTTTATGGCCAGTGGCCTACCTGACATCAACTAGGGTGATACAGTCCTAGGCAAATCGTGTTCGAAACCGCTTTGCCCGATCTCGGATTTGAACCCAGGAACCCCGGTACACTGCCACTAAGCCAAGAACATATTATATATTTTATAACGCTTTTCTACCTCTCCTTATCCCACCTTTTTCAAGCATGTTGCAAAAAGGATTTGGCTTAGTTTTTACTACCGGCTGCCTGCCTGACGTCAACCCCCTATGGCATCCAGTCGCGGGCAAATTAAATTAGAAAATTCGCTTTGCCCCACCTGGGAGTCGAACGC
This sequence comes from Clanis bilineata, assembly GCA_036417725.1. Classification (NCBI taxonomy): domain Eukaryota; kingdom Metazoa; phylum Arthropoda; class Insecta; order Lepidoptera; family Sphingidae; genus Clanis; species Clanis bilineata. Next base: position 5,627,192 of record CM071139.1, on the reverse strand, counting down.
ACGACCTCTCGGTCCACAGCCCATATATGCTGTCACTAGACCAAGGAGGCGACATATAACGCTATCTATACATATAAACAGTGATTTACCTAGTCATACTCAATTATGTATGAGATAGTCACAGTGGGAGCTAAATTTTATTTCACCGAGTAAAATTATCCAGGCAGCAGAAACGTCAACATTTTTTACACTTATCGTTTCACGTTTGATATCAAATGGAAGATTAAATATAAATTAGGTACGTAATTTAAACTTGTATTCTGGAAATGTTAATTTTAAAACATTATTTTTAGTTAGGATTGTTGTAGATCTAAGATTAGAAACAAATCATGAATTAGTATTATTTAGTCTCTTTTCTAATTTTAATCCGTTTAGGAATACCTAGTAGCTACATATCTAGAAACTTCAAACTATGTGGCCCATACCCCGCCGTTGCATTGTAAGCTTTGCGCAATCTTCAACAAGTTTTGTTTTTTTGATGGCACGTCTTTGACAATGCAAAACTGAGGGCTTAGCCTAGTGGCTTATGCTGTATAGCGTAATCTTTTCTCATTCCCATATATTTACTATTATATTCGACTAGCGCGTAAGCTATTTGGCTAAGCCCGGTGTCTTTATGCCGTAAAGATAGCGTTAAAATAGCACAATATTGCTATTTTAACGCTAATTGTTTTATTATTGCGTAAAGTTTAAAACCTCAATTACACCTAGGTACGTATAAGTATTACATTCTCTGTGATTCTCTCTTCCCCTTCAACGAAGAGAATTGTGTCCCCGAGTTGGTCATCAACCGTTGGGTGAATAGTTTTCATCGCAAATAACGTTTTCTTTATTTGCCTCATACCACCTGGTAGTGACTTTGTCAAACCATACTCGTAAAATCTTAGAATAAAGAATAAACACTTGAAAGTTCTTGAGATAAACAATTAGTCATGGTGCATTATTTCTTAAGGAACAATAGATTTCGGAACTACTTACACTTAGCTGGACATCGGACTTTTGTATCGTATACTGTCGCACTTTCCTTCCATATAATCTGCCTTTTTGGTATTGATTGGTTTTGGTTTACATGTTTGTTCATTGTTTAGCTATCCATTGATATTTTAAAACAAAAATTAAAACATAGTGTTCTAAATGGTGAAAAAATGCAATTGCTTCTGTTATTTGTTTGTCTGGTTTATGTGTTAATTAACATCTAAACAACCAAACCATATTACCACAAACTTACAAGCGGAATATTCAGACATGTCTCATGGTTAAAGTCCTTATCAGAACTTTATTACAATTTGTCGGATTATAATTATTCATTTCTGTTAGATGTTCAGTAAAGACATAACATAATATAAGCTCACGCCTGTATCCCCGAAGGGGTAGGTAGAAGCGCACTAGCGAACTAGAACCCCCACATTTCGCCGAGATTAGTTCCGTCCCAGATGTTATAGGGGGCGCGCCTATCGTTATATCGGGCACAAATTCCATACTCCGGGCTGATATGGAAAAATCCAATATCACTTTGCCCGACCCGGGGATCGAACCCGAGACATCAGGACGGTAGTCGTACGGAAATACAACCACGCCACCGAGGCAGTCAAAGTTCAGTAAAGCTTGATACAATTTAATTATTTCCAATTGTTTCTTAGGAGAACATACTAGTACAAAATTCTTGTCCAATATCGGAATTCAAATTCGCTTCGGTACTCGTGTCAGAAGTTTTAACAACGCTTTGACACCCTCGCAAACTACGAAGGAAATAGAATGGCATATATTCGATATAAAATTCAAAGAATAATAAATTCACTTCGCAAGTCGCAACTTCGAGAACCAATGTGCTGTGTGATAATACTCGTATGATTCTACATTTCTGCGACTTTCTTTATCACTCAGGACTTCGGGAGGCGAAGAGCACCTTTTATGTAGCAATATAACCTTCTATCTTTGACGTCGATTGAAACTAAAGCCCCATTCAAATTAAGATAATTTCGCAAAACTAGAATATAAAAGAAATCTACAGAGTCCATGTCGTATGATTCGGTTTTCAAATTATAGGACGTAAATGAAAGTATTCAACGGGGTTAGGCAAGTTGCCTATGCGCTAGTCGAATAGAATAAATGTATCGGAATGACATAAGAGTACGCCGCATATATGTAGCGCTATTCTATTCGACTAGTGCATAAGCCACTTATCTAAACCCGCTGTTGTTCCTGATCAATGTCAAAAGAAGTATGCCTGATGTATGGAGAGAAACCAAAATGGCGATTTGGTGACAACTTTCATGTAAATAGATCGCGAAATTAAAATGGCGGAACTAGCTTAAAAGTAAACACGTTTTTTTCGTAGCTATCATCATCAGGCACGTCCACTTCTGGGCACTGGTGCTTCGTAGTTATGTCAAGTCCTTATTAAGTACCCTGTGTCATAAATTGCTTAGATAGAGAAGAGTAAATTATCTAGAATCTAGATGGAAAGGGGTTCAACACTGCAGCGGTACAAAATATTGCATCTGCAACTGAGTTATGTGTCGCTGTGTTCAGAGTGAGGTCATAAATTGTTCCAACTTGCGCGTTCTTGACGCTTTGAACAATCTTTCATTGTTGGTTCTATTTATTTTAATGTTTAAGCACGAGACAGGAAGTGAGAAAAAAACGTGGGTTGTCTTGCATTGTTTATTTGTGTACAAAGAATTTGGGCACCTGATGAAGGGCAAGTTAGTAGCTTCATTCAGAACAAGCTACAATTCAACTGCAGTATAGCCGAATGGATGATGTAGGTCTGAACTTTGTAATAGAATAATGTCATTTAAATATCTGCCTGGATAGACAAATATACACATGGTGTTGAAATCTCCCATAATATATCATGACCCACACTTAGTGACGGTTTTGCAGCGTTGGCCGCCCTGGGCCCAATACAAGCTGAGGCCTCTTCTAACATTATTTTTAACCGACTCCAAAAAAAGAGGATTTCCTCAATTTGTTTGTGTTATATTTATACATACATTTATGTCATGTTCGTCTACCGCTCACCTCCTTGGTCTAGTGGCAGCATGTAGGTATGGGCTCTGGACCAATATGTCCAGGTTTCAATTCTCGTTCAATTTGTTGTTTTGTATTTGGCCGCCAATAGCCGTCCTAAGCCCGGGCCTAGTCGGCCTTAAGAGAAATTCGCTCTTTGAGGTCGCGGTACAGAATTAACTAGTGTATAGCGTATAGGTATTAGGTACCTATCTGGTTCTTCCGAGTCTTACGTTTGCGACATGACTTGATGGGTGATTGGGGCATGTTATTATTTCATCTTTTTTTAATTAAATCTAGTACAATCTTACCTTATGACGCGACCAAAGGTCATAAAAAAATGGAGAACCTCTTATCTACAGTCAGACAATTCGAATTTGGTAAAAAAATTCAAATTCAAATGACTGCGTAACCGACCGTTGACCGTTGCGTCGCTGTTGCTGATATTGCCGCAGCATGCTGGAAATTAGAATTTCAGGGCAGTGGACTAGGGCCGGAGCCCATGTTGATGCGCTGTAACTATATTGGATATGCCATTAATGAATTTAACTTAATGATGATCAAGTACCTACAATGATGGTGATTTGCAAATTGCTCAATAGATTTTATTTTGTGTATTTTATATTTATTGGGTAATAAATATCCGGTTTTAAAATTTAAAATATATAAAAACTATGTTATATCATGCCGCGTATACACGAACTGAACGAACGTTTGCGAATTTATGCCTGTTGTATTCACACAACAGTGAAAGTTTGTATAAACGCAACAGGCATAAATTCGCGAACGTTCGTTCGGTTGGTGTGTACCCGGCATTATACGATGATTTTTACTTAAAATAGTCATCGATATATTAATTACCTAGATGCACAGTTGACGCTCGGAAAATGGGACAGCAAAGGAGTGCTTAAGCACTCGTTTTGCATACAGTCGGTTGCTGATAGGATTCTAAATTTCAAAATTCAAATTTAAGAACGCTTGCTCATTTCGTTTAAAAAGCTAATTTATTACACGTGCATAGTGTTATATTTGTGTTGTTTTAATTAAAACTTGTGATTTTTCTGTGTTTTATTCCTGAGACCACTTTTTAGGAGGATATTTGCAAAGAACTGTGCATCTAGGGTATATTATATTGATGAAAATAGTATCAACTTCACTAGAAGGTAGGCCCACTATTAAAATGAGATTCAGGTTCAGATAACATTGTTTTAGGTAACTATATCGTGCCCTTTCGCCAATTAGTATACATTTCTAGCCTACGTAAAACGCAACCTGCTCATACAGATCTAATGTTATCCCATCCATTAAGAGTTACGGCACATCTTTATCTAACTACATGTTCAGCTCCTGAATAGTTTAGGTGAGCTTAAAGCACTTTACGAATATCGCTACCGTCCCAGTTCGCAACTCCACAGTTTCATTCAAATATCTTACGAAGTCGCTGTAATTTGTATCGCTTTCAAAGTGTTCAATATTGAATTAAACCAGTCTTTGATGGCCATTCATTTGTAAATTTAAAGCTGGTAATCAAACTTTTGCTCTTTTGATTTCAATTTATCATCCTGTTTTGGGTGTTGTTAATACTTTTGTTGGTCCATTCATCTATTCGACGTTGATTGATGTGTTTAACTATGTTCTTTGATTTCAATTAGATATATTTATTTGTGATATACTTTCATTTACGACATTCATTTCTATATGCTCACTGTTAAATCTCGCTAAATTATTTATGAATTAATGTTACGTCTATTGGATCCCATGGGAAAGTATCATCGTGATAAATAGCATTCTATGTTGGTCATGATCTACGTATGCCAAGTATGTAGAGGTATTATCCAAATTCATCCAGCCAGTTGCATTACGCAAGATTGATTAACAACCACCCACGTGTGTTAGTTTATCGTAACATGTAAAGTTGTGTATTTGTTCTATTCAAAATAGAATTAAGGTAAGCCCTCATGAATTTTAATATTATTTGAGCCCTTCATCATTTAGGTGGATATTATTCGTTGTCAAGGTTAACACATGTTAATTTGCAGATAACATAAATTGCATATATTCACAGTTCACACCCACAGGGCTACATGCAATTTGATCTTGGATAACGTTATGTGAAATATACGGCGCATATTACTCAATAGTTTAGTTATGATTACAACTAACTTATCTTATATTGTCAGGAGGCCCGGCCACACCCGAAGCGGTTAGTCATTAGCCATGCTGCCGTATCCATATTATCAACTTTCGCAGATAGTTGATACCCATTTGATACCTGACAAATGTCAATTGTTTCGTTTAGTGCAGGAAATGAATGTATGTTTAGGCAATTCAATAAATTGAATATAAGCAAGCTGCTAATGGAGCAATTTGGAACCTATATAATTAGCTGTAGACCAAAACAAGTTTGCAGGATTTCAAATTGCTGTTAACTATTGAAAACAAATACAAAATTTACGTACTATACAATTATACGTACTTTTCAATTACAATTTCTATTATATACTGGAAAATCTTCCGAACTGATTTTAAAATACTTTAACTATTAGAAAACTACTGTATTCCTAATTCCTTTATCCCATAGCTAATTTCGAATATAATGGAAAAAACGCGAGACACGGATACGAAAGCCGAAAGAATAGATAACTTTGATTGGTACAACAAATGCTATACAATAAATTGGAACTTTTTATACTAACGAGTAATAATTTACACGGTCGTAAATATCTGATTTCTAACGGGCACCCGCCAAGGGTATAGATCAAGTCACAATACACTTCGAACACAATTACTCCAAATTTCTGAGGAATTCCCGCCTGACCTCCCCCATTCACAAAGGTATTTAGTGAATGGAGGGTGCCGAAGCAAGATGGCGGATCAGGTAAAAATATTGTTCGGTAATGTACAGATATTTTAAAATATATTGTGGCAATACAAAATAGCTACATGTGAGGACTGGGTAGGTGGAATTAGTTTTTAGGAAGTAAAAAGAATCTTCAGATTTATTTTATTAACTACGGACGTTCTTTAGCTAGTTGATGTAAAGTTTTTAAAATAATACCTATTATAATAAATTATTGGTAGATCATTATCTTTTTTTATTGTAAAGTTTTAAATTGTATTAAAAATCTACCTACATAATTATGTTTCCATGCTCTAATATTGTTCTCATGTCCGAATATTTTAATTTACATAATTTACGACCACAAAGCAGTTGATTCGGCTAACCTTGGCGAGTTCATTTACTTATAAAACTGGTCGAATGATGGCAGCAGTAATGAGATAATGTAACTATTTATTACTGAAAGCTATTTTAGCAAGGAAGTCAAGTAATTTTAGAAATTCTACAAAAAAATTAAGTACCTTATCATTACTTTTTTGTTGGTTCGAAAACCTATAATCTACTCAAGAACTTCAGTATATATGGTTTTATAACTTAGTAAAAGAGCTTGCTTTATAAAAACATAGTTAATGTTTTTTAATCCGAATAGAACTGAACTAATATTTTCTACTAATGACGTAACTTTTGAATACCCAGTAGTATATAAAAATAAATACCCATAAAATCCATTGCGGAACTAATAATTGCGTTTCGAGTAGACAATCCCAATATTTTTTTCCTGCGGCTGGCTTGAGTGGGTGCAGAAATCCTTTGTTTACACTCACTAGATAAAAGGCCGTTTTTCAATGGGACTTGTTGGGTTTCAAGTGGGATTGTCTTGAGAAGAATCGTCGTTTAGCGAATTGCATTGAACACTTTGTCTTTGAGGCACTTGTATAATACATATATACTTGTATACTTATTTGTCTTTAAAGATTATTTTGACTGCTATAATAATATCTATTACTTTTAAGTTTACCGAAAAGTCGAAAATTTAAACTAGCTACTGGTTTATACAAGATTTATAAGAACTTATTTTTGTAAAAAATAATCGAAAGTATTCATTGCTTTGTCAAATCGAAGTAAGCCCATTTGTAGATTTATGTAGGTTAAAATTTTTAACATAACATAACATAAGCTCACGCCTGTATCCCCGGAGGGGTAGGCAGAGATTCACTAGCGAACTAGTACACCCACGTTTTACCGAGCTTAGTTCCGTCCCAGATGTGATAGGGGGCGAGCCTATCGCCATATCGGGCACAAATTCCAGACCCCGGACTGATAGGGGAAAATCCAATATCACTTTGCCCGACCCAGGGATCGAACTCGAGACCTCAGAACCGTAGTCGTACCGAAATACCACCACCCCACCGAGGCAGTTAAAATTTTTATTTCATTTTAATAGAATATTTTCTTACTACTTACAGTACTAAAAGTTAATAATAATAGAAATCTGCGTATAAAGTGCTTCTTTGTTGATTAGAACGCAATGTTCGTTCACAGCTGAGCTTCGTTCAACCCCACTTGTTTGGCTACACGTGCTACTGGTTTTTTTATGGAGCAGTCACTCTTTAATGAACCGTATGCTCGGAAACGGCCGCCGCGCCGGTGCGCCCTGCAGGATATCCTGTTTAAAAAATAAAAGAGCTACCCTAACACCTTTGCCGCAGTGCAGAATAAGCTGATTTGAGTTTTATTCAAAGTAAACAGAGTAGAATTTTGTTTGTAAACACAAAAACATGCACTGCAGACTCCCAAGTCCCAATATAATTATATCAGATCAACTGTTTCCAAAAGCGTCGTTAGCATTCGTTTTAGAAGTGCAACCCCTACTTCTTGTATTATACCTATGATTATAGATATTGTTTGGATGGATTTCAGTTTGTGAGGGGAAAGTTTACGCTATAAGAATCATGGCCGAATTACAGGGGGATAGTCAGACACGGCGCCACGCTTCGCCAATAACAATATCAATACATGCTAGGTAATATGTGGAGCTGGGATTTGGGTTCAGACTAACGAAACGATTAGTAACTATAATAATAATATTACCCCTGCAATACTACTGTCCCACTACTGGGCCTTCATTACTAATGAGAGAGGTCAGGTCATGGGTTAGGCTTTAGTCTACTAAGCTAGCCTAATGGGGGTTGGTATTTCATCATTATGAATTATCGCTTGCTATAACGGATGAGAAAAATATCATGAGGGACCTTACATACCTGAGAACTATGGAGAAATATAATATATTGACTAATCGACTTAAAGTCTCTTGTTTAAATGTAAGTAAAGTAGTGGCAAGTAGGATCATTCTGCACCCTAAGCCTTTTTTGAAAACGCTAAGGGTATAAAATGTTAGTGTCTTACTTTAAACAATAAGGACCACTTACAGCTCCGCGATAAATCTCTATTTATCCGAAATCTCGATTTAACGATAGGAGTGGGCTCTAGGATAAATCGAGATAAGGTGTAACTCTAGATTAGTAATAGCGCTGCAAGTCGCTGTAAGTGTGCATTTATCACACTGTAATATCATACTAATAATATTATGAAGGCGACAGTTTGTAAGTATATATTTATTACTTCTTTTCGCTCAAATGACTATGCCAATTTTGATGGAATTTAGTATGGAAGTAGCTGAGACCCTGGATTAAGACATAGGTTACTTTTTATCCTTGAAAATAATTAATAAAAATTAAATTTAATAAAAAAATTTCACGGGAACAGAGTCACGGACAAAACCTAGTTATTATTAAAAGTGTTAAATTAGGTTCAGTGAAGTGGATTTCAATGTAAAATAAGCAAGTATAATGTAGGCCTACGTACTAAACAAGATATTTAAAATCACAATAAAATAACTGTTTCTTCATCTTAATTGTTTATTCCAACGCGATTATAAATCAATCACTCAGTTTTGGATCACAGTGATGGCTAATAAATTATTATCTGTACCTACACGGAGGATTAATCAATCCATGAATCATGCAAAAAGTTGGCCACACAGATCGCTAAACATAACAAAATTCATTTGTAAAATCAATAAGTGTAAATAATTTGCTAAAATAATTCCATTCCATTACTTTTCGCCCTTCTAAAAGATAATAATATAAATATGCTCATATAATTTTTATTCATCACCTTATCCATATATTTCTTATGGTTGCGTGTCTCGCTTGGTAAGTGATGCGATCTCGCTTTAACACGTAATGTAACGTATTTGTCCATTTCTTTCTATTTTTATAGAAACGCATTCCCCGTTCGGACTTCGGCGTTCGTTTTTCTTCGACAATCAGTCAGTTTGCGCCGATTGTTCAGAGAGGTGGTGTACTGCGCATGTGCCGTCCGACAGATTGTCAAACGAACGAACGTAAATAAACAAGTGAAATATTTTGTGCCAAATATTCGTAGTTAATCATAATATTCCTACGTATTTTTGTATACTTTTTATTGGGATTGTGACTGATATCGCGTGATACTGTGCAACGAATTTGCGTGTAAGTATAAAAATATAACCTTTTTGCATGCTTTTTGTGTGATCGCAGATCGGGATTCGGGAGTGATTCGATTTCCTCTTGCGAACCTTTGTGGCAATAAATATATTTCGATTCTTTTAATATGGGTATATTGTGTGCTTGTTAATTACGTCTTACTAAATACCTACTAACATTTTATTTTTATTTACCTTCAAGATAAAACAGTTGACTGTTGATCATAAAAAATCATGTGGCTTGCAGTGGTTTGTTTATTTATGATGTACCTACCTACTCGTTCATAAAAGTTGTGTAAATTTAGGTACCTACATGAAAAATTATAAATTATTTGCAATAGATTACCTACAATAATTTCCTCTGAACTCCTTAGAAGATTTCCGATCCTATTTTATTATAATCAAATACAATGTTTAATTATTTAAAATTATTTGTAATATTAAGCTTGTTGACATTGTTATATATTATCATCCTCCTAAAAGCTTAATTATTTGGAATTTGAATGATATGTCACAGATTTTGCATTATAAATTGTGAATGCTGTACCTTTAATAGGCACCTTTAATAGGCATGTGAACCATAGCTCCTGGACTAAGTCACATTCTATCAGCTTTATAGCCAGTAGAAAAGTCCAATGGTAGGGGAGACTGTGGTACATAGACCTTCGCTCATCTGATAACCAGATGAGACTTATTTTTTATCTTATATAATTTCTTTACAAACACGCCTATAATAGCTTGCCTATCGAAATGTGTTCATAGCTATTTTTAATATTTTTTTTTTCATACCGTTCTCTTTTTTGATAACTGAAAATTAAATGTTACATTTTAACATGAAGAATATGCCTTAGTGCCTAATATGCCTTAGCCTTTGTTTACTTATTTTTCATGGCTACTTGGCAAACAGGTATGTCAATAAAACTAAACCGATCTGATAACCAATAAAAATAAGTATTATGAGAAAGATAATAGCATTACTGCCTGCAAAAAAAACTTTATAAAAAAAAATAAGATAAAAGAAATAGTCATGAATAAAAAATATGTCTCATCTGGTCATCAGATGAGTGAAGGTCTATGTAACACGGTCTCTTGGACCAAAAGTGTATGGGTTGACACATGACATTTCAATAGCCTGTATCATTCCCATACATTTTGGACTTTTCTACTATTGGTTGTTTTTCAAGATGTCTGACTAGCTATTTTTTTTAGTAATGGATTTAATAAACACTGTCGTTGGCAAAATCATCAAACTTTGATGGAGGCCATATTTTAAATAAAGAAGGAGAAGAAGAAGACTTTTCTACTATTGATATTGCTAATGTAATGTGACTTTGTGTAGACACTTTATATTGTTGTCTATTTAAATAATTACAGGTATTAAATATTTTTACAAATAAATATTTTTACCTTACTGATTTGTAAATTCGCTTTCACGACATATTTGTCATATTATCGCGTTCTTGATCTAGTTGCAGCAATATGAATAGGTCTTAAAAATGCTTGATGAGGTGTTGTGGCAGTCCTACATTTAGGTGGGATAAGGGAAAGATAAAAATATTTGTCATATTATTATATCAGTCACTACTATTTTCATTTTAGTACTGTAAAAGTGTTGAAATCACCAAGTAAAATCTATTTACTCTGCCTGGGCTCATTACAGAAATCACATAATATATGTTCGTTCAACCCGTGCCAAAAATAGTGCTAGCTGATCAGCTAGCCGCCTATTAACGTTGTGTGGGCAGGTATTAGGTACTGTTTAATGGTTGCCAGTGTTTACATCTTAATGTTTACACTTCAGGTGGCAACAGAAGGGTTACTGGTTTTATTTTTAAATCACCAATCAATAAATTACTCATTTTACTGTACAGTGGAATAATGTATGTGCCAAATGCCTATACAAATGTAGGTATTTTAGATTCTAATATAAGTCTTGTGGCGTACGGCAGATATTACAATTGGTAAGGTAGGTACCTAAAAGGAAAATAATTGTTTTTTTTTATGCCTGTCCTCATCCCACCTTAATGTGGGGTCGGCGCAACACACTCTTTCAAGCGTGTCGCAGAAAGAATTTGGCTTAGTTTTTACGACCTGCCGCCCGCCTGACGTCAATCCCCTTTGAGCGATCCAGTCCTGGGCAAATTAAATTAGAAAATTCGCTTTGCCCGATCTGGGAATCGAACCCGAGACCTCAGGACAGTAGTCGTACCGAAATACAGCCAAGCCACCGAGGTAGTCTATTTAATCTAAATTAAAGTAAATAGAGTGACCCCTAGCCTCGTTTCCTGAGGAAAACCATTCTTATCCTGCCCTCATTAATCTTGTGGAACAATTTCTTTAAGGGTTTTTGTGTTAAGTACCTACCTATACTTATTTCTACTGTTTTATAGCTGATATTTGCAGTTTAATACTTAAGTAAGTTGCCTCCATGGTCTATTGGCAGCATATATGGGCTGTAGACCGTAGGGCCCTGGGTTCGACTCGCAGGTCGAGCAAAGCAAATTTTCTCATTTATTTTCCCGGGACTGTAACACTAAGAGGGGGTTGACGTCAGGCAGGCGGCCGGTCATTAAAACTAAGCCAAATATATTCTGCAACATGCTTGAAAATGTGTGTTGCGCCGACCCCACATTAATGTGGCGGCTGTGTTTCCTGACCGTTACGAGTTAGGGACCTTCAAGAAAAGAGCCTATATCTACCTCAAAGGCCGGCAACGCATCCATGATTCCCCTGGTATTGTGGATGTTTATGGGCGGCGATGATCACTTAACATCAGGTGACCCACTTGCTCGTTTACCCCCTCTTCTATAAAAAAAAAAAAAAAGGGCACGTAGAAAGAAAAGATATCGTCAGTCCACATCTGGCAAATTCCCGCGCTTTTCATACTTTTGTGTAGACTGGCTGTTCGGTGCGAAGAATGTGCGCACTAAGTCTCTGTTAATCGACCTCAACTCACTATAGAAATCTGCTCTTTTCCTTACCCGTGAAACGTCAAACACTCGCCGTCATGTGCCACAATTTTACTTCGAAACAGCTTGTCTAGTAAATACATAGAAGTCTTTGGCATTTCACGTATAATTTTTCGAATCAAAACAAATTCATCACAGTTAACGTCAGTCGTTTCACGGTCGATGTGTTCAACTTTTGTAAGGTGTGTAATTAAAGGTTTGCCAGAACAAAACTGTTAAACCAGGTAAATACACTTCAGATACCCGTCGCGCCATCCAGATAAGTTAAACAGTGACTTCCTGCAACGTAGGGCGACCATGCAGCTCGCGTAAGACATTTTACCTAAAAATTAGTTCTTCAATTTGTTAAGGGGCCATTCATTTATTATGTAAGTTGATTTAGAAGGAGAAGGGATCGCCGTATTTTTTTTCTTACAAGGGGCGGGAGGGAGTTAGTAGATCATAAAAATACGCAAAGTTAAGATAATATTTAAAAAAAAGCGCGTACAATAGTGCGAATGCCCTGGCGCGCTCGGATTATGATAATTTTTCCTTTAGATTCTTATGTAATAAATGTATAAAGAAGGGGGTCGGCCTATTCTTATTTTTTCTTAATAGTGAGGGGGGTCGATAACTGGCAAAAATAGTTTTATGTAATAAATGTAAGTGTTTATAAATTGACTTTGTTATGTATGATGAATTGTTCTTTAGTTATATTTTCTTTTTTTTCCCTGTGTTACTGTGTGTACTCTGTCGGAGTGAGGTAATTTGTAGCTGTCGCTTGTGGTTTCCGACAAGGAGACTAGACTTCGCTTTTTGATACGTCCTTGCCTGTTGTAAAAACTGTTCTTTAGTACAGTCACATAGGAATTGAATATCTTTGAGAAATCATATTTAGGTATATCGTTTTAATATTACGATATTGCTACATTCTGTTTGTTCACATTTTCATTAATTTCAACAGCGATGTAAGTATGCATTGTGTTGTATATAAAATTACATATACTATACTATATCTTCAATAGATACGATTCGTATTTCCAAGTCTGTTTGCTTTCATTTCGTCTCAGAAGTTAATTGCCCGGGAAGAACGAGTAATCTTGGAAAGCGATGGTTCTGTTATTCTTTCATATCTTAATTGAAAGTAGGTACAACAGTACCGATTTGTGCAGATATTCAAATTAAATTATTTCTATGTTCTTGATTAGTTTCCATTTTGATTTTCGAAAACCGAGACTTACGTATTACATAAATATAGGATTCATACTGATTTCTTAAGTTTACGCGAATGTTGTACATTGAAATAAAACTATTTTTACGGATTCTATCACGATTTGGTTTTTAATTTTTATTCCCGACGTTTCGAAGGCTTTGCAGTCTTCAGTCCGACCCGTGACCACGAAGACTGCAAAGCCTTCGAAACGTCGGGAATAAAAATTAAAAACCAAATCGTGATAGAATCCGTAAAAATAGTTTTATTTCAATATAGGATTCATGATAATAACGACGGATTCGCGTGTTTTAGATTTGATTGCAGCTGTTTAACTGTTTGTTTAATGATTTACTCATTGGCCAGATTTATAGGGGTTTATAAAAAAAAAAATTAGCTGAGCAAATGGTTAAGAATCGTCTGTCACTTTTTTCCTTGTGTCACATTATTTGAAAATAAAAGAGACAGACTATTCTTAGCCATATGCTCAGCTAAAATCTTTTTATAAATAAGGCCCATAATATACGTATTACATAAATATAGGAATCATGATAATAACGACGGATTCGCGTGTTTTAGATTTGATCATAGCTGTTTAACTGTTTGTTTAATGATTTACTCATTGGCTAGATTTATAGGCCTTTACTTATAAAAAATATTTTGCTGAGCAAATGGTTAATAATCGTTCGTCAATTTTTTCCTTGTGTCACATTATTTGAAAATAAAAGGGACGACTATTCTTAGCCATATGCTCAGCTAAAATGTTTTTATAAGTAAGGCCCATAATATACATCTCATTTTTTGTGTAGAATGTAGATGATAATGAACTAAAACGTATTAACTCGTTATAACTAGAATTTAGCCTGACTGGCTCATAAACTAATTTACAATTTTAATTTTCACTGACCTATCCTTTTGTGCCTTATTAGGAACTTGTAGTTAGTTAGGATTATCCTATTAAAAGTTGGAATGATGTCTGCCGTAGTAGTGGCGTTGACTCGCTAAGTCCGCGTGCCATGGCCTCGACCCCCGCAAGACTCAATAATGCTGAACCATAGACTACAAACCATACAGTGTGTCGACGCGTTTGATAGTGACAAAAAACTGGCATTCTTCTTTCCTTTTTACTGTATTGATTGACAAACGAGCAGGTGGGTCATCTGATGCAGAATCGTCTCCACCGCCTGTAGACATATCATATTTTAAACTCAAAAGAGTGTTCGGAAGGATGGGCAGATATTTGTCGGTTAATATTTCACACAAAAGCTGCTAAATTTGATGTGATTCACGTGTAGTTTTCTGTGACAAAAGGCTAGCTGAAGACATAGATAGAGGACGCATAAAGTGATTGAACTTTACTTTGATCAATTTATTTCACCCGTATTGTTACAATATTGTAGTATTGTCTCGCGGCACTTCTCTGCGCACGCATCTATTGACGGACTTTATTTTCATTAGACTATGACTGGACGTTGTATTTTTAGTACCTAAATACGTACGCGTGACTCATACGCCAGTTAAATAGGTGGGAAATAGGCACTTACGTGTACTTTATTATCTAGGGAAACGTACGGGCCTCTGCTAATTCCGTGATCCATAAATTAGGCCGCATTCCACTGAAGATAATTAAATGAGACGAGTCTGTAGAGGATGACATTGTGAATAGATGATGTGATGAAAGGGGAATTATATGGGCATAAAAATTATCATGTAATTAGGTGTAATAATTGCTGCTCTCTAATAACTCAGCGGATTTTCGAGATTGGTATGTTATTATATCTTGCTAATAATAGCTACTTTAAAAAGTTCATTTGCTATTAACGGTTGACGTTTTCGACTTTAATTATACGCAAGTTATACCGAATTCTACTCGTATCCGGTTAATCCATCTTAAAAAAAACGGGTACAATTTTAATTAGTGTACACCTAACGGAGAAACTACGCCACATAGATTAATTCAAAAACATTTTAAATTAAAAAGTCGGAACAACAATATTTGAGACCTCGAGGAGGACATTCCGGTTCCTAAAGCACTAAACCCGGACATTACACCGCTCATATTTCGACTAAATAGAGATAAAAATCAACACTCCGGCGTTATGGCTTGGAGGTGAGAAGTGTCGTGGTATTTTTGACCTGCCTCGCTTGTATACCCGTTCTGTATTAAAATATCAAGTCGTTTGCATTTTTGCACTGAGATTTGACGAAAACTGGGCATAAGTATGAGTCGTTTCGGTTATTAACATTGCGATGTTTTTATGACTGTCAAGTTAGTGTCGTGTCTGGGTTAGGCGGCTCTGTGATATAAGGTATATTGACAAGTCGTGATGTTTAAAGATTTATTATGCGTAGGATTCAGGGTTAACTAATGTCATTGCATTTAGATACTTATTCCACGATATATAAGCGTTATTTTGCATTTGATTTCATCCCGTTAAATCATTTAACAATTGACCGAAATATCTTTTAGTTTCCGTACAAATTAGACCGTTTAGCTACAACTACAAGGCTTTGGTCACACATCCGGTTCGAAGGACCAGAAGTTGGAGGTCATAACATCGCTTTATGGTTACCTTTATAGTTACCAAGATTTACCTGTGTATTATAGGTACTTGTCTGTAAATAACTAGAAAATGATGTCACCGGTTGCGGCGTGTGCATTGTCGCTTTAGCAAATATCTTGTTTTTAGAATGTATTTTGTGTAATGCTCGTGTAAAACTGAATTGAGTAAGGCTTGTCTTTCATCGTATGTTGCCTGTTGTATATTATACTCAAGCGAGAAATTATTTTCAAACATACGAATGTAAAACGATATTTATTGTTATGCACAAAGCTTTTTGAGGCCGATTTCTTCTTCTTCTTTTTATAATAAATGGCTTCCACGCATTTTGAGGCCGATTTTTCAATCTTGGTTATAATTTTGATATTTTGACAATTAATGTTTGATACGTCTGTAAAAGCAATTAAATTATTCCTCGGTTAAAATTTATCCAGCTATTGCAAAATAGCCCCTTACAGATATTGGAAAATTATTTGCAAGTTAAAACAAAACTATTAACGTACATCGTAAGGGTTCTTATACAGCATATTTATGGATATTTAATAACGGATGACAACTAAAATAGAAATCAACAAAATTATCAAACGACATAAACTTAAGGTTATGTTGTTTATGGCCGCCTATCTGTCAAAATTGTATGAAGAAAATCAATGTAAGAAGCCGTTAAAGTTTAGTAGCGTTTGACCATTCGGGCGTAAAAGACATACAACATAAAGTGTGCCGTAACATCTTTAACTTGAACTCATGTTAGTTATTTTTTAAAACAACACTCCAAAGGAACTTGAAAGTACGTCCTTATTTATATCTTGTTATAATAAAATGGTTTCCGTGCTCGTCCAGTTCATGTAAATACGTAAGAGACCAAACACTGCGTTTCCCATACAGTATTTGGTAACGCTCGTGGGAGTGGTTGAGGTGCTAATGATAACAAGGATGATGTTACGGTGTTCGATTTTTGTGAATGAACCAGCATTTCCGTAGTAAATGTAGGATATTGGCTTTTCATAGTCACAACTTAAAAAAAAGATTTCAAAACTAATCCTATCTAAACCAGAATATGGGACCACCCTTGTGACAACCTTTATCGAACAATCTAGAATGAATCTTTTTCAAAATTGTGCGATCTACAACTAAAGTTATGCACTTCGGTAAAGTTATATTTTACGAATAGAAACTTTCATATTGTTTTTACAAATGAATACTTTCCAATGTGGAGTCGGCGCGTCACAGTTTTTAAGGACGTTTCAGAAAGCATTTGGATTAGTTTTTACGACCGACCAGTCTGACGTCAACTCCCTCTAGGAATAAAGTCCCGCGCATATGTACGTGTTACAAACGTATTCAAGTGAAAACTGGTTGCTTGACCTGGGATTCGAACTTGGACCTCTCTGAAACCTCTCTAGAGCATTCCAACATGACTCCAATACTACTTGGTGATATCAGCATGCCTTGCTACCAAAGTAAGAATCACATTTGTACCCGCACATTTCAACATGCATGGTAGTGGTCAAATAAAAGCATTTTATGTGGTTGCAAAGGTTGTAAATAAATCATCAAGATGTTTGTTTTATTTATGATGTGTCTCATAAATTATTTTAAGCAAAAAGGTTGTAACTTTGCACGTTGGTGCTAAAATGTAGTTTGATGTTTTGTTTCATGTAACAGCAAGGATTTACGATTTAAGTGTAATAATTAAATTGATGGAAGGCGCAGTAAATGGGAATGAGCATGTAAAAGTTATTTTTATAGATCAATTTTTATTTTGTCCACTCCTTGGTCTAATGCTATATGGAGTGTGAAGCAGGGAGTATTGTTATTTAAAAAAATTGTTTTCATGCATTTGCGATGATTCTGCCAAACGGCAAGGAAAACTAGGAAATCGAATCACACAAAAACCATTCTGCAATATACTTAGAAAATTGCGTGTAGCGCCGACCCCGCAATTAAGTGGGAAAAGGGCAGATGGAAAAAACAACATTAGCTATATTTTTATTTCTTATCGAATTTGCTTCGGCTTTGTCACCATAGTGTATTTATAAATCAATATTCGTAACAGAAATCTTCCTCTAATTAGAAAACAATAACTTTACACGTCCACCAGTATTTTCAAATAACGTTAAGAACTCATATTAAAAAGCCGTAGCATAAAATTGTACACTTGTTTTTACATCCACGTTTTCACTTTTATAGAGATGACTTTTACGTAGATCGCATGCGTGGAAACCAACGGAAATGGTTCAACGTTTATGCTTTCTGCAGTTACATTCAACATTTAACCTACTTGAAATTTTGCTATACAGAAATAATGCTAGGTACACATATTTTGTAGATGACAATTAGTAGATATTATGATAAGCAGCGATAGCTCAGTTGGGAATGGTACGGACTGCCGAGACGAGTGTCGGAGGTTCGAGACCAAGCCCAAAAAGAGCACACACCTCTGACTTTTCTATATTAAGTATGTTTTCATTGTGAAATATCGCTTGCTACAACGGTGAAGGAAAACATCGTGAGGAAACCTGTATACCCGAGAATTTCTCCACAAGAATTTCCAAGGTATGTGAAGTCTACCAACCCCCCTTTAGGCCAGCGTGGTAGACTAAGGCCTAACCCCTCTCACTAGTAGAGGAGGCCCGTGCCCAGCAGTGGGACAGTAATATTACAGGGTTAATATTATTATTATTATGATATCTATGGTAAATCATCTACTGAAGCTATATCAACCTAAAACCTAATTAAAACATCTGCCTTTATCCCACCTCAATGCATGCAAAGAAAGTTGTAATTAGGTTCTAGGTTGATATGGCTTCACGCCTATCTTCCTAGAACAATACCTAGAACCACAGAACCCCTCAAAAATTATATATTCTATGCCTAGAACCGTTGTTAACCATACTAGACTAATAATACGTAAATACGTAATAGTGTCCAATGTTATAAACCTGCCTTCATCATATTACTGAACAGCTATCCTTACCCATCTTCTATCATTGTCTAACTCAATTATTTTCATTTGTTTACCGTTTCGGGTATAAACAGTTTTCTTTATATCACACGTTACTACACACGTTACGTTACACTTTATATCATACAGCCGGACCAAAACCGCTGCAATCAAACTTTTTACAACATCGTACAATAATCGTAAAGCAACCTTTCGCAGTAACCTTTGTTACTTCCACACATTAACTGCTGTTACAATGTTGGGTGGTTCGTAAGGTGGAATTGCAAGTCCGACCTCTATTTTCGTCCTGCTAAATTAAGGGCCCAGGAAAAAATACAACCACTAACGTTATGAAAGCGTCAAACGATATTGTAATGTGGTTGATTTAGAAAATAATTTCATGTTAATGTTGAGGAGTAGGTATTTTTTCAACAACTTCAAAAAAGAAAATTTGATCGTCTGTATTTATTGATATCGTATGACAAGTACTTGTTATAACAGCAAATGCACCATAACCATGATTGTTGGTTTATGATGGACTGGAAATATTAGAATGATCATAGTTATGATTTAAACTTGTAATGGATTTATTGAGGAGACCTTGATGACGCCGGTGGTTGGTTAAAGACTTTATTTAGAATTATTATTATAAGAATTAGCATTAGTTTAATTGATATTGTCACTTGCTTCTTTTACTTCTACAGCGAATACCACTTCTAGGTACTACTACCTACTACAGAGTAGGTATTGTGTTTATTGTTCAATTCAAAGCAATGGATTTCTAGTCCAAGGTACAAACCTAATATAGTTTTGTTTGTATTCCAGGGAAACATCCTATTCTACATCAGGTAGGTAGCTACCACGTATTTTGTATTGAAGATAATCTTGTTTGTGTCGAAGCAAAGATTGCAGTAAATCATAGGATTGAATTTAAACACCTATTCAGATTTACTTGCAATTAATACATCATCATTTTGTGCAATTTTGGGTAATTAGATATACAAACATTTTTATTCTTAATCACTTATTTCTTCTAAGTAACACTTTGCTTGATTCCGACAACACCTGTCACACAATCTTATTTCCCCCAACAAAGATATTTACTGCCTTGCTAATGAAACTTGGCAAAGCTGATTTGAATTCTTTAGTAGTGTACTAAGCGTGAGTTAATTCTAACGTGGAAATTCACCGGCTCTTAAATAACACAGGCTTTATATAACGCCCTTGCTAATGCTTCCCCATATATCACTTACATTGTGAGAACATAAATTAACGAGTAATGAACATTACTGTCGAGATGGGAGCGGATTCAGAGAGGCACGTAAGGGTAGACCCTTACGTGCCTCTCTCTCTTAAAAAAAACTTAATCTTGAGACTCAAGTTTAAGTTTTTTTTAAGACTAAAATGATAATTAATGCCTTTTTTATTATGATTATTGTCGAAGGTATTGCCGTCGTGAATACTTTTTATATGAAAATTGTTTTTGCAATAAACTCAAGAAAAACCCATTGATGTGAATCGAATGACGTTCATTGCAAAGTCATGTCAGTATTGAATCCAAAATTTTTGTTCCGTCGGCCACGATAAAAGCTTATTTTTTACAGTATAACCAAAAACTTGACAAAAAGGTTTGTTATCGTTGATTTTTGTGTTTTGCTTTAAGTTATAAAATGCAATAGAAGCTGTAGCACAAATTACTAATATCTCAAATAACATTGAATTTTAGACTTTAGGTAACGTTATTACTGCGATGACGAGATTTTTAACAGTGGAGTTTGGTACATTTAGGTGCTTGTAGGAGCTGAGGGGCAAAAACGTTATCGCCGTTTCGTCTTGAGTCTTGACTCTCCTAATTTTTACCTTCAACATTTTATTATAAATTGATTAAATCTCATCGTACAGTACGTTTTATCGAACCAGGATTAAAATAGTCCCCCGATCTGAATTCCTGGATGCGTCTACATCATTAAATGAGTCACATGTTTATTTCATAACATCTGATGTCTGAAGACTGAAGACAAGTCGCGACCGGTTTGTTCGTGTCGTGAACTTGACTGATACTCGCCATTTGTTAGTCGGGTGTGTTCTAATAAAACTGTTTGGATTGCAGTAATTTGTTTAATTACGCGTTGACATGTAGCTGCGAAATGAACGATTGCGCCATAGGAAGTAACGCCTATGGGCTTGTTTTTGTTGTCCTATTTGGTTGATTAGCGTGTGATGTAGTCGCCAATTTGAATTTTTTCCCTCTGAGTGTCACCTTTGCCCTTAATAAAACTGTTAGTAATTCGTTGTTGTATATAATATGCATTTACACTGTCTATGTTTGGTGCCGCAGTACTATGAATAGTATTCCTCAATTCTACTTACTTTTAAGAAATACCTTGTGAGTTGTACTTATTGAAAGACGTGTGATTGATTCAATATTTCAATTTATCTACTCTTTAGTCGTCCAACGACATCTGAGATCTATATAGCGAACTTGAACTAAGTCTGAGTCAAAGACACGAACTCAGTAAGGATTTAGAATTTTGAAATCGAACTTCGACTTAGTTTGAGCCATTGGTTACAAGAAAAACAGGCTGATAAATTTAGCAAAATGTTCTTGTAAAAATGGCTCCAGGACAGTCCATCGTTGAGACAGTCCATAGTGACTGTCTCAACAGTGGACTGTCCTGTTTTCGTGGTATTGTAATAATGCAGCTTAAGTTAGGAATATTGGACTAGATAGTATGGAAATTGGGATAAATAGAATACCTAGATCATTAATATATATATAGCCAATGTTATCAACATTAGGTTCCTATTTAACTTTTATCAAAAACAAATATGTTCATCTAAATAGGGGGATTACCACCATGTCTTATAGCAGTATTATTATAATCCTACTTGTACCAATTCCCGTACAAAAAAAAAACAAAATAAGATTGTAATAATACTGCTATACTGCTCTACGAAAAAACCACAAGATCTCGTTTAAATAGTAACCAGTTGAAAGTTACTCGAACCAATTACTCACTGGATGTGGTTTTAATCTTAACAGAGGAAATGGATGATTAACAGTTTTCTTTATCTTTATGAGTGGACACTCCTGATTCATGCCGAGTCAATGTAACTGACACTAATTTGAAGCTGTTTACAAAGTTTGCTCCTTGTATTGTTTGTCATTCAATTGGACCAGATTTTTCCTTTGTGACTTCAAAGGAGTTGTTCATTTTAAAGTACCTAACTGGCATGTCGGGACGAAGTTTAGATTGTTTCTTATTTCTTTGTTTGATGCCTCATAGAATAATGATGTAAGGTATACAATGGCTATGTTCCAACATTGTTGTGTTAAAGATTCTCTTCGGTCAATATTTTGTAGCATAAGTTGATCTGGCTATCAACTCCACTTGTGGTAATAAACTGAACACCATATCCAAGAATTCGTACCATCACGATAAAAATTATGCCCTGAATCAGACCATGATGTTTCATGATCTTATAATCGGTGCAGTTGTGAAAAGCGTCCTAATTTACAATCATCGAGAATTTCACATTTATCTATGTGTAGTTTTTAATATACTCATTACATAATATTCGTTTATTTATTTAAATGACTAAGATCTAATAATCTAGATTTAATAATACGACCCTATCATATTCAAGATACCATGATGTCCTTTTTTTTATTTTATTTTTTTCGCGGGGAAAACGATTTATCGCTACCAATTCACTCCGAGGGGAAGTGAACAGGTTATGTTGGACTCGCCGGTCTTACGACCCGGTGTCCTGCCAGAAATGTATCTTCCCAATCAGAGTATATCGTCTCGCTTATTACATCTTTTTTCGCATTTCAAGGGTTTCTTATTGCTGCCAAAACCTTCGTTAATAATTTGATCGTCCATAAAAATATAATAGGTACATTATACCTCTACAATACGTTTTCGATATTAGTTAATGATATACTGTTCGCATAAACGTGATATGAAATAAGATAAGCGAAAGACTAAATTGGATTCCATATACCTAAATTGTTTTTAAAATCCCATTGACAGGTTTTAAGAACATTCCAGTAAATGAAATAAAAATAATGGTGAGTTGCCTCATCTAATCAACGGTGATAACATTGGGTCTACTTATTTCGTTATTTTTCAGTATATTTTCCGACGTAAGAGCTTTTGGACCTGCAGCCCGAGCAGGAAAATTTTTGAAAATCCTAAATGTATTCGAGCTTGCTGCGCACTGATGACATTTGATTAATATTTCATACAAATTTCATAAACGCCTATCGAGCTCGAATACGTTTACGATTGTCAGAGATTTTCTTGCTCGGGTCGCAGACAATTGAGATGTGAAAGTGTATTATCCTAAAGTTGAGATAAAATTATCAACCCTGCAGGTTTTGGTTTAAATTGTGTGTCGTGAACTCATGAAGCATGATATTGGCAACGTCGATTTTAATGTTTATTTATTATACTAAATTATCTTTATAACTCAATATATCATTTTAATAAACTTGTCAGTACCGTCAATTTGCATCTTGTTAATTAATAGCACAAGCCGTTAACGCATAGAACATCCTTCATAACTAAATTACACTAATAATCGAACTGGTCAGTTTTTTGCGCTATAAAATGTACCGTTCGTACATCCCGCTTCCTACGATAATTTCAAGATCAGTCGCTTTTATGTACGCAAATAAGAGGAGAAAAAAAGAGTGGATCACTCGGCAGTCGGCACTTAATGACCCCTTCGCTTCGACGGATTTCCTTTGCATATGTTTTGAGGAAACATCGCTTTATACACTGCTACCGTTTTTTACTTAGCATTGCGTGCGAGTGATCACTGAAATGGTAATGCGAAGAGGTACGCAATTTACATAATTATAAACTTAAAAATTATGCAAATTCGAGCGTTAGTTGGCTTTTACTCGGAGTGTGCAGAGTTGGGCGAATTTTGCAATTTCAACCGGTAAATTGGTTTGGGCACGTGGAAATAAGCACGGCCCAGATTTTTTGGTTTTATGTGATGTTCTTGAGAAACAATTTAATTGATTATAATTGTTGTGTTTTAACTAAGTAGTACCTAGTAGCAATATAACATGTGAAACATAAATATATTTAATTACTTACGTCGTCGTCATGACTAGAGTCAATCTAGAGTTACACCTTATCTCGATTTACCCTACTTCTATTTTCAAATCAAGATTTGGGATAAATAGAGATTTATCGCGGAGCTGCAAGTGACCCTAACGCCCGAATGGTCAAACGTTACTCAACTTTAACGGCTTTTTATATTGATTTTCGCCATACAATTTTGACAGATAAGGCGGCCTTAAACGACATAAGGAGAACTTAAGTGTTTGCACATTCGGCGATTAATGTTTTACTTGATTTAATTTTAACTTTCATCAACATGCTTAACCTAAGAAAATATTGGCAAGTATTTGAATTGTTGAGGGCTATTGCGAATTATCCATATGTAGTAAAGTTTAACAAAACATTCTGGTCTGGGAACTTTGTAGACAATAACATATACGTAAATCATTGAGATTATTAGGCCGTTAGCATAATTACAATGTTGAATTCACTTGAAATGCCAATTAAGTTTGAATAATCTTTAGACATGGAAAATTAATATTGATTGAGAAGTGATATTTACGCCTTCAGATATCTTACTTATTGTACGAAACAAAACTCAGACAGTATAGTATACGTACTTATAGTATTTTAATACGCAAAAACCATAATTTTCTCTTTGTATTAAATCACCTATCAATAAACCTCCACTAGTTTGATATTAATGGTATAAACCTGCTGTAATCCAAAACATAATCCTACACAATTAAGGAAAATCAATTCTGATTATCGGAACATAAGCATTCCAATTTCAGATGCATGTTTTTTATCCAAATAATTACCTACCACGGGTGCTTCGCTTCTGGCGGGTTAACCGTCCGGTCAAATAACTTCTGATGATGAATGATTACTGAGATTTCGTTTAATGACGCACTCCGGCGGCTTCCAACTGACAAGATAAAAAGATCGCCACGAGTGTTGCCTGGGGATTTAGAGATGCTTTTGTAAAGGTGAAATGAAAACCGTAGATATATTTTGAGTACCTGTTGTTTAGATGAATATAATCTCTAGTCTCTATTATTCTTGTATTCCATTCATCTATTACTTTTTGGACACTGATGATAATTCATAATAGGTTTGGTATAATCAAACAATATGCATCTAATAGAACATTGAAAATATTTTAGGCCTATATTACAGACCGATTCTTAGTAATTAATCAAAATTAAACTGTCTCTAAATCTAAATTCATGCCAGTGTTAATGGCCTGGCTAATTTCATTTGTAATTCTTGCTCAAAAATAACATATTAAGCCATAGCAAAACTTCATGGTATGGAACCCACGATCAGTGCTGAAGTCGGTCTTGGGTGGGTTTTTTCCTATTAACATCGGTTCAGACGTAATGAAATGTATAATTTCCTATTGATGTAATGATGGATCGTTCTATTACTTGGGATTGCTCGTTGTGTATGATTTCGGTAGTATCGTATGAATAATGTATGTGAGGTTGTTTTTTACCGTGTTCTCTATTTATTGACGTAAGATGTTACTAGAATTGTAAAGCGATTGATTGCTTTCTCATTCCATTAATAGTATTGACTCTATGTTTAGCAATTTGTTACTTATAATTCTTATTACCAGATTTGAAACTTAGATATAAAGTTGTTTTAATTTTATAAACTTCAAGATTCCCACGTGAATGTATACGCATATTTATGATTTTAATAATATGCGCAATATTCTTGTTTTTGTTTTCAAGTAAGACACTTTTTGCAATACCTAATTCATCAAATAAACTTTGTAATTGACAGCTTTATTTGTTAGCTAACTTAATTTATACAACCTTAAATATACCCTTCTAAATTCTTCTGTAAAGTTGTTTAGTAGTTGTCTTAACGACTTAAAATGCATTATTTCGTCTCTTCAAATCTGAGACTTGGTCTCTTTAAGCAAAATCTTTTAAAATTTTATTTTGTTTATGATGGAACTGTTAAATATATTTTTGAGAAAATTCTTGTTAATCCCCAAGATTTGAATAACGCACTTACTATTCCTAAGATATTGTGATCGTTAGTCATTATCATGTGATCTACTTGCTACACTTCTAACTTCCAACAGTACTCTTAAAAGACGAGAAAATCATCAAAGATAGGACAGCTCAGTTTTAGCAGAATGTAAATCCACTTCAGCATGACATGCTATTTCAAATTCAAATGTGTTGAGATCTCCATCGCACACTCCGCGTCTGCCGGGCTCCAGATCTCGCGAGATACGTTTAGCATCTCTCGACTTACCATGTAATTCGAATCTCGTATGCATATCTGATTGTAGTTTCGTTTCTTTGAGTATTTTGGGCGAATCATACGGTAGAGGATCTGATTCCGCTGTGTTTGTTGCTGGAATGCATTGTATATATATTTTTTTATTGTGTCTTCAAGATATTATATTGAATGATTACGAAGATATATGAGCATGATATATGAGCTTACTTGATGGTTACTTTCGCTCAAACATTGGTAATGTTACTATCTCAGCCAAATCGCTGCCTATCATAAGGAATAAGGATTCGGAAGTGGGCGGGGTATTAGAGTCTCCGGAAATCGCGAAAAAAATATGTAAATTACATATAAAGTGGTGTCCTAATTGCTATCTAGGCTGGAGCAAACTGCAAAATTAGATTCTGATATTGTCGTTATAGCTACAGTTTTGACTCTAACTTAACCTAGTAGCTCTTCAATTTCTATTGTTGTTTTGATTTGTTTTGGTATTTAAATACATGTAGTTTAATCATCTACTTTCTACACTACACTTATACGCGAAACATCAACAATTCAACTTTGTGCAAATTGGTTAGCCTTACAATGTATTTAATCAAAATTCGCTACATCGTACAAACTCGAGACAATAACATTCAAGCAGAGATTTCGAGAGTCCCAAAATAAATTAAAACCAATTTAATATACGCGCTACTTGTTGTCATATGAATTTAAAACATGAACTCGAGTCCCTAAATCCTGTTTTCCGTTGACCGGCCTCTTTGACCGTTGCAACATATTGTAAGGGAAACGATCCATTCATTGTTTCTCTTGGTACGGTTCTGGTGTAGCGTGCAGGGGATAAACGACTTTAGGGTGTGGAAAGTAGAGTTTTGTTTGTAATGCTGAATTTTGCTGTAGTTATGGTATTGTGCCTCATACGGGAACGGACGTTAAAAAAAGGGTCACGACGGGAACGCACCTGTCAGTAGTGTTGCCAGTTTTTGATCGCGGCGAATGAATGGCGGCCGGGTACAATGGCTGTTTAAATTTTGGATTTAGTAAACGCTTTTTTGAAAGAGCGATTCTTGTTATCTTCCATTCAAGTTTCTTTCGCGGCTATTGCTGATCCTGACACATCCATTTTGCGATCTGCAGTATTCTAAGAATTCGCTCATATTAGATTCTGTATTATTTGGGATTGCGTTTTTGTAAACATTTGTTTATTAATTACATTTAAATGTTTTCGTAATAAAAAATTCGGGCGAGTGTATGTAAACTTAATTAAAATACTGAAGTAAAATAATAGAAGGAATAGAATAATCTATGATAAATGATTGCACTTCCTTAACTTTCAATTATAATTAACCTATAAACTATTGAAGGTGATGCAATTTGTATCGAGTTCCCACAAACGTACGATGTTGAAATTTGATCTTTGCTTAAAAGATAAAGTTTTGTTGCACCAGGTGGTCTCTTCCTTTCAAAATGTATTAAATCTGTCATGAAACCATGATTTTAGATATTTTCCCTAACGATTTACGGTTTGTTTACAATCGCGTTCAATAAAAGAAACATCAATATAAACATGACATCAGTAAAAGCGTTTAATCAATCGAAACGTAAGAATTCTTCAAATCACGGATACATAATCTCTCATCGCAAATAAAATGGTGTTTTGAATCAAATCTCAATAAAATGAATTGCTTTACGGCTATTAGGTTAATAGACCCCTAGTAACAGCCGTGTCATTCATACTAAACATTAATGTTACATCACTACATCGAATCTGATAAAGGAACGGTTCGCCTACACATCTAAACTTAAAAACACATTAGCACTTATACCGTAACAATAAGGACTATTTTATCTTAATTAAAATTCGAGATATCAAGAACAATGCAAGTTAGTTAAACAATATCTCAATTATGCATTTGAATTTAATTTACGTATCTAAAGTCGCATGAATGGATCCCAGGTGACGTACGCACAAAAGAATGCCCAAAAAGTAATTGTGTTGTCTTTGGGACAAAGGAATTGTGTAAATATTGTCTTATTTTGTTTGTTTGTTCAATGATATTGTATAAAAACAAGCAGATTATACACTCGTTAAAAATAAAGACTCGGTGAAGGACTTTTTACAGTTATATTTATTTTGATTCCAGAGTATAAATATGCTGCACAAATTAATATTGATGTTATAAAAAAGAAGTTTAGAAAAAATAATGCAGGCTTAAGTGAAGAAGATAAACGAGTAAAACTTTCCATTAGTCAAGATTAAGGTGAATTCAACTGTCATTTAGGTATATTAAGTCTTAACTTTAAGCAGATTTAACTTTAAGTAGTTACTCGAAATTGCAATATAAGTTTTTAAATATTAGGTGGCCTTTAGGCCTTAAGTGGTTCAACAACTATTATGTAATTCAAAATGCTATCTTCCTAACATATTATACCGCATCATTCGTTTTACTCAATTAAGCTGAATTTATGTGATTTGTCTTCATTGGACTGATTAATTAAATAGAAATATGGTATACACTTATGAGTATTTCTAACTCAACGAGATTCTGCTGATTGAAGTGATGGTCACTATAGATAGATAATAACATTTCCAAATTATACCATGCAAACTAGTAACGTCATGTGACTGTTGCTGTCTGTCACCGAGCTCGGAATATTAACTTCCAACATACAATGATACAAGCTTAGAAGAGACTATAGAGCAACAATTAGCTTTCTGATCAATAACCAAATTACCGCTTGTCGTTGTAATTTATAGCGCGCCATTATTGATGCATCGTGCAATAACCACTTGTATACCTACTTGTGTTTGTCTATAAATTGTCCTTTTGCGTTGGAAATATGTTAAATGCCAATGTTATTTATTGTCATTTTATGGCATATCCTATTAGAATAGAGATTTTCTTTGTGTAGTTTCGTGTAATATTCGTATGTTTGTTTTTATTCATTTTGCTAATGTTATAAAATATTGTGCTATTTTCTTCGTTTTCCGATGTAAAATTTCTTTTTGTTCTGAAATTAATACATATTTCACGAGTTATTTTCCTCAGTACAACGACATCTATGATGTCTTAGAATCACACAAGTTTCTCTTCACGATGATTGTGTACACCGTTCGCAAGGTTTCTATGAATATCATTTTTCACATTTCTCACGTGTTGATTAATTGTTTCTTCCGTTTTATTGGTAATGTCACACGGTTTCAAGGTGATATCTTTTCACCTCATATAATGATGATATCATTTTGTTCCTAAATACCGTGTATTTATTTAAATTTATGTAAATAGAATTATCATTTGCATAGTGTTAATAATATGTAATAAAGAACTCTTTAGAATGTTTATTTTATCGTGTTTCTCACTTTCTGCACCGCTACTTAATTTTGCCACTATGTGGTCCGTGTCTAAGAGAATGCTGGCCATTGTTTTAGTATATATTTTAGTATAATTCAATATGGTCATTGGTCATAATATTTCGTATTCTTGGTATTTTCTTTCCATGGTACCGTAGTCCAAAACGAAAGGATTAAAATGCCGATCGTAATATTTTTAACTTTATTCCATGAAATTTAAATAACTTATGCAAACCAAAGCCACATAATAAACTAATATATTATTCTGCGATTTCTGATATACAAATTACCTCTTACAAAATTGTTTTCATTCAAAACTAATTTGCTAAGACACAAACCTAAATCGAAAATTAAATTATGACCTGCCAGTGTGGGATGCTTGACCGGAGATATTTGCATCAGATAAAACAAAAAAAAAGACGATTTAGAGCCTCGCGATATTAAAACTGGCATGACTCAAGAACCAGTCAATGCATCATAATAAAATGAAACTTCTATCTGATAATAAAAATAACCGATATTACAACACCTACTTAGTTCGGTATGTGGATTACAGTTTATGATTTGCTTCCTATAGTAAAATGGTAAAACGATGTAGAGTTGTTTACAACTGTGGTAAATGTTTTACATAGTATGGAGATTTTTCAATCATTTTACGGATAGATTCGGTACCGATACTGATTATGAATGTCTTTATAGAAACCTATTTAAAAAGTGGTTGTAGTGGACGTAGTGGTAGTCACGCTCTAGATAAATCTGCTTACACCAGGAATGATGGGCCTTGACTAAGTTGATCACTGCTTGACAAAAACTTGACAATTTTTTTTGATAAGGAGCCTAAATACTGAGTCCATATAAAAACATTAATGTCTTCTAATACTTTGACATAATACAACTTCATCTTGTTATGTTTTACTTCTACTATTTCTTGGAGTTTAAGTAGATGTATGTATATAAGCAAGAAAATGTTATTTGCACCGATTCGACTCTATCGGCTCATACATCGACACAAGTTGTGTTTTCCAAAACTAAGACGCCATCTTTTCTTCCTGGCTTCTGATGCTACAAATGGATTAAATCGTTGATTGACGTTCTCATTTACCTGATAAGAATCAAAACACCACCTGTATCCTTCATAGATCCACATCAACATTATTACGGCAAAAAGTCAATACTTAAACACTTTGCAATGCTTATAAAAACTTGTTCCGCCCGCAGATGTATTGCTATTTGCCAATGATTCCTTTGAATATTTTATCAAACGCGTCTGTGAGTTAATGCAAATATAAATACAAAAGACTTGTTTGAAACTTCACGTAAATAAATGCTTGAAAACATTGCCTGGAAAACACTCCAGAGAGAGCTAAATGGAAGGAGTCTGGATGGGAATTTTAGATTAGGCAAATAAGTACAATCACGATTAAGCTCGTACCATCTGAGAGAATTCTTTTGGACGGCGGATCGAATATCCCTCTGTTAAAAATTATCCTTTTTAGTTTTAGTGTGTATTTTACCATTCCCTTTAACCAGGTTTTTTGCTAATGAGATTTTGAATTTAACTATGTATTAGGCCAATACAATACCTACATCTATTTTTTTTAAATAAAATAGAATCGAACCGTCGTTATTTATTTCAAATGCCTTTCAAGTTTCAACCCATCAAGGTAGTTGTTTACAGAACACACACTTGTCTCTCTTCAATAGCATGAATTCGAAAGGGACGAATCAAGGAATCTAGAAAGCTTTGAATCTCACCTGTCCATTAACCCCCGGAATAATTTCTGTAATGCGATAAACGATTTACGATAGCGTAGCAAGCCGAATCGGAAACAAGGCCGTGTTGCTAGTGGCGTGTTCTGAATAGTGTTAATTACGGAATCATTGGAGCCGTTTGGCCACGCAGCCTCTGCGGTCATTAACGGTGCCGTAAAAACGAGGGGATTATAGGTAACATGCGCCTGCGCAGCTGCACACATGGCTGCAATTGATCAGTTTTTTCAAGAGCAAAATTTGTCACACACCAGCCAGAACTGCGTGGGTCGTTAATTGAAGGTTTGGATCTGTACTATAACGTAAGTTCGGTGCGATTAATGCATTATGGAATTTAATTGGATGTAAATTGATAGTCGTTTTTCGTGAATGTATTAATGTGATTTTTTATTTAAGTCTGCTGTAGACACTTATGGTCAAATTACTGTTGGTTCCTGACGACTGAGTCAACCATCTAAAGCTATTATCATTAAGGTAATCCTTGGGCATTTAACACTGACTAAAGTAAAATATAGTGTTATCTTACTATCATGTTCCGACATTTTAAGTGCCATATACGGAATACAGATTCGCGTGCATAGCGTACAAATGTGGTTATAGTAATTTATTTAATTACTGTTTGATGAATTAGGGTATCTTATTGTTAGTAAAATTATTAAAACGTCTAGATAAGAATTCTAGACAGTACTTATAAGACATCAAAGAACAAACCTCAAACAAACGGGAAATCATCTTTCTGCTATAGATTCTTAAATCTATCGTAGAAAGATGATTTTCCATTCGAAACATTCCCGACATTAGTTTGATATTCCACTTCATGGTTATTATGACTTTCACGCTTAGCTTTTAGCATCATTTACCATTAATTACCAGAACAAACCACATTTTTTGATGTTGAATAATCCAAGTTTTTTTGAGCTGGTATTTGCTTCATTGACAATGGCTGAATATTTTTGAAAGCTGTGGTGCGTATGAGTTCATCTAAATCAATTTTATATAAACGTATAACAGTATAAGCACCCCATGGTTTAAAAACGATCATAGAGCCATCTTCCTTATTAACATTTGAGCAGTATAAGGATCATTAAGAGTGAAAGTTTTTATATTAGCAAGTATAAGCTTGCGAAAATATATTTGCTGTAGACAAGATGCTTTGAAAATTACATTAATAATGATTTTATATGATAAAAATGTATCTATTCTAAAACATTAGATATTATTCGAGATCCGAGTTTCTGTTATCGGTAGAAAGCAAGATAAGTATTGTGTTGACGTTTTTGTCTGTGCCGGTTCGCTCATGCTCGGTGGCCGGTGGAATGTTCACGGTCCGTGGCTTCTTTCGAAACACTCTGGCCGTGCTTGTGCGAATGTTTTTTGTGTGGATATGCCTTAATGGATTTCAATCCGTAGCGAATCGTCGTTCCGATCCGGGAGATCTGCGAGATATGTTTTTGCCATATCGCTTTGATATTGTCATAGTTCATTTGAGTTCAAATGTGAAGTTTTTGAAATGATTTGATGGCGGCACGTCGTGTCACGTGCGAAAGTCAGGATGCCTCTGATTCAGCACTTTAGTGAGTCATGACTCATGACTGTTATACCAGAAGTGAGGTTTTAGGAAACTTTTTTGGATCATATTCGGTATACAATAACATCTTCGTTTTTCTATTTGAATCAGTTGAATGATTTCTTTTTTTGTATACAAAATAGATTAGATTTTAGTTTATTTCTATTTTGCCACGCTTCTCAGTATCCCGTGCCGTGCTATTGAGACAATGTTAACACAGGAATATTAAAAAAATGAGTTAGATTTTAAATTTGTTTTTAATCCCAATCAAGTAAATAAATATATCCAACAGTCACACACCTAGTCCTGGCCCCACACTAGGTATAACCTTTATCGTGGGTGTCAAAGACTATGCGAGACTTTCGGTCTCACAACACCCAGACTTGAAACAAATATCTGTGGGCCACACAAACATTTGTCTCAATGCGGAAATCGAACCCACGGCCTTTCGTATCACAGCCGGCTACTCGCCCGCTACGCCACGTAGGCTGTCGCATCAAACTTGCGTTGATACGTAACAGCAGCATCATAACCTAAATTTAAATTAGCAAGGGTTTATAGAGTGACGTAATTCACTAAATGATGGTTGTGAGTTGTGTGTGACTAATCACGTTTCGTGGATCTGAAGAGAATTCGCGATCCCAAGAAGCGGTTGCTGGTATGCCAGGTCGTGATGGCACAGGTGCAGGGACGTTGCTCTCGCCGCTCGTGCCCGCTTCGGCCGCAATCGGTTACCTCCGTGACTTTTGAATTAGGAACGAACTTTGATTGGTCGTGATTATGCTTTTAAAGTTCAACAAGTTAACGCCTAACCTGTTAATTTCCAAGAATCTTCGAGAGTTACCCTTTGACGAGTAAATACTATAATTAGATGTGAAATAAAAAAATAAGAATTTGATTTCTCCAACGGAAAAGCTTATAATACAAACAAGTTGTATAATATAATCCTAATATAATAATATTGGATTAGAAACAATCCAGTCAAATTAAATAATTTTGGTTGATTCAAATGAGCTACAAATTTTGACTGACGTGATTCAGATTGGATTCTAGTCAGTCATGCATGTACGACATTATAATTATACTAATGGTAAACCGTAATTATTAGTTTTGCTGGTTGTTCCATAATTGATTTTCAAATTTCTCAATATGATACATCTTACCTGTTGATCTTAAAAGGAATGGTGAGTCATAGTGAATGGCTTTAGTTAGCATTTGTGCTCAGGTATGTGGGTTACTTATTTAACATAGCACAACGATGTCTGTTTTTCCGAACAATTATTAAATAGTATTATCTAACGTATCTACTGTGATTATTTCGATTTGTAATAATATAGCAATTATTGGCAAAAATGCAATTAACTACTGCATCATCATTATTAAAGTTACTAGAGTACAGCAGAATCCAAATTCCGAATAATGTCTCTATAATAAAAAGACTGCGTTATTTTGAAAAGCTAATAATAGTCTGTTGACTATAAGAAGAAAGGAACGAATGCATAGACCGATTTAGATTTTCTCTCTAACAGCGAACTAATGTCGTTAACAAATCTGTCAACTTTTCTCTAACGAGGTGATCTTTTGGAACTACCCAATTTATACTTAAAATATATTGGTGTTTCTAATAGTCTTCATGTTTTGGTTGAAGAAATTTATACCCAAATTGTCACATATTCACTTAGCGGTGAAACATGACGTCGTTATTCAAACGTTCTAAAGTTAATTAAAAATCATTACATATTATAAAATTTGAATTCGAACTACTGGATATCTCTTCATCTAAAGTGTGTTCTCCAGCGTCGCTTATCTTAACACTATCACAACTCTTAAGCTTCTTTACACTTATATTTATTATTTGCTACTTCTGCTGCAGATCGCCTACTTTTAATATATTACTCGACATACCACATCGAAAATGTGTTTTGTAATAATTAGTGTCCATATGTTAGTAACCACGCGTTGATCAATATTACTATGTTTCACAAATCTGCAACAATCACCTTTAGTATATTGTCCTACATGTTAAATTGTAGGTATGTTGTAGGAGTTACAACGTAGCAATTTGACGTTACCAATCTAGAACAAAATAACGCTGTACGTTTAGGTTAACTAGTGCAATTACTTACACGGAATGTAAGAAAATACGTTTTGTGGTAAAGCCATTGAAATGTACTTTCACAAATGAATTCGCATTGTCATCTTGAGAAGGCTCTTTATTTTCCCATTAGCCTACGTTGTACCCATTATCGATCTTGTTCATCATTTTTGTCATCAGATTTCATAAAGCGACTGGCGGGATTTACGTATTCCAATTTTCTTGTTTTGAACTGTAACGGTATTAGAATGAAAAGTTAGATGATCACGTTTACTCCATTTTTTAGTTTAGAATTTAAATTATAGTATCATATAGTTTTTCTTCTTTCTTGTAAAAATACTTTAAATTAATATTTCAATACAATTTTGCTGTTTTTTATAAATATTTTTTATGATAAGCCATCGATGCATCTTACACCCAACAAAGCTAGTACAAATTTTATTGTTGAATAGGCTTTATCTAATTGCGTATCCCGTAAGTTGCTAACCTTCAGCGTTGCTAAGTTATCTACTGTAAATGGCATTGTTTAATTCTTTCCCACATACAGCACATTTATCGTTCTATGTATAATTACACTTATTAAGTTAGTACAAGTTAAGAAGTTCGTAACTTCCAAGTTT
Organism: Clanis bilineata; assembly: GCA_036417725.1. NCBI lineage: Eukaryota > Metazoa > Arthropoda > Insecta > Lepidoptera > Sphingidae > Clanis > Clanis bilineata. The sequence continues at coordinate 5,591,411 of CM071139.1, read as the reverse complement.
GCGACGTCAGCGGCAGGTGTTCCAGCTTGAGAAACATCTACATGGTTTGAAATAACTTCATAATGATTACACTTATAATACGCCTTGTATTGTAGCTGACGGGTATGTGGGGTTTTTGTTGATGGAAATTAAAAGAAGGTTCTGAATTTGTCCATATTTCTTTTTATGTATGTTACGCAATGTCTACAGCAAACGTTGACCGATTTCTTAGATTATTTTTGTGTGTGATGTAATAAATATGGAAATTCTTCTTCTTTTTTTTTGGAAAATCGTAACTCTGATTACAACAAAGAATTTTGGCGTCTAAAGTTTATTTCGGTGTTCCGTTTGAGCAGACAGGCACTACTTTTTATAAACTTGGAATGGTCACTGTAATTAATGCCCTTGTAGTATAAGCATAGTTTAGTCAACTGGACCATTACAACTGGACCAAGTAAATTTTTAGACTAATTGTCTTATACCCATATTTCTTGCATCACTTAAATACGGCTTCTTGACATCTATACAACCCTAAAAGTTCCATTAATATTTACAAACAGAGATATTAAAAATTCTGAAACAATTTTGCACACACAACCCACTTTCTAGTCGTTGCAAGTCGTTGCGTGCAACCACTTTATTTTGCGAACTTTTTGTTCACAAATTCGAAATATTAATAAGCGTTCAGATATGAGAGAATTGCATGGAGTGCAAAATACTTTATTGCTTTGATCACGTAGTGGGGAAAAAGTTTTTATAACTTTGTGTAGATACTCGTTATGAGGTTGGAATGTAAGATGTAAAAATTCATATTTAAGAGTATCATTATGTTTCATTTCTTTTTGTAAGAATATAACTGATCAGTTCAGCGAACTTGTCCTGCCTCCTGCCAATTTGGCCTGGTAATCCCTGGGCAGATGGCCTATGGGGAGAAAAGTTTTTGAGCGAAGACCACGTACCCGCATTCATCTAGCGCAGTTTTCGATGTCCACTTGCAAGATTGACGGAAGACATAATGAAGGTGGTAGAAAGCCGTTGGATGCAGTCTTCTTCCATTAAATCAGTCTGAAAAATTTACGAGGGGGCCTCTGTTTAACTATTGATATCTTGTAACTGATGATTAATGACCAAAAGATAAAGCAAGGTCTTGCAATTTTGTTTTGTTGTCACTATTCGTGTTGTGCTCCCTGGTGAATGAAATAAGCACTTCATGAGATTTGTTGTCTATGTATACATCTCCTTTTGTATTGAATGTATAGCAATTTTTTACACGTTACGACAATATCTCACCCGTGTCGTATGATGTTAACAAAACACACAAACTCACACTGTCTCGTCAAATAGAAGTTTATGATTATACCCGTTCAAAATCCACAATCGATTACGCCTATTATACAAATCCGCAGGTCGAATTAAAAATTATCTTCGTTCATAAAGTTCGTGAGAATATTTTTTCAAAAGCGAGCTGGTGCATTGTGTGAAACAGTGTTCATATTAGTGATGTACCGTGGTTGTATAATACGTTTCGTCATGTCGGTAGTCACACTTAATAATATAAGCTTACGCGTGTTCCCAAAGGAGTAGGCAGAGGTGAAGCATATCGCTATTCCCTGCACAAATTCCAAGCCCAACGAGTTATGTGTGTTTTGGAAATAAATAACTTAAGCAATATAGTGATTAATTGACTTGGGATTTAGAACGTGAATTTGAAACCTCAATCAGAGATGATGAATGATGATGATGAATCAATAATTTATGTAAATGCATAGTTGTCCTATAGATAGAAAGAAAGAAAACAAACTAGATACACATTTTCTTCTAATAGCTGCTTATTGGCACAACGTTTTGTAATGAATTGACTGAAGACAGGCAGTCGTAAAGGCAATAAACCTAATGGCATAGGCACGAAGACAATAATAGATGACAATTTGATTAGATTAGATGATGATTCGAATATTCCAGTACACTATATACAGCGTTACTATCACATCTCTAATTTACATCCGTTCTCACGCCTTTTCGCGCGGATCGAAATTAGTTTTTGTCCCATTCAATAGATATTGGCGCGATAAAGGCCGCTTGTCTCCCAGTCCTTTTTCCCACAGGATCCATTGTGAAAGTTATTACAAATACCTTTCATGAAGAAATCCAAGGGCTGCGCGTGACATGTTTAGTTCGATGGGCGAGACGGTCGCGAGGTCTTCAATCAGGTTTTATGAGCGTGCCGCATTTTTTGTTTCGTTGAGTTATGTGTGCGAATAAAGTATTAGTGAATTTTTCCTAGTGATTTGAATTGAGAAATTTGAGTAATTGCCGTGTTTTTGAACGCTAATGAATTATTATCGTTGAGTGATTTTGTTTTAAGGAAACATTACTAACACAAGATAACATTCTCTATCAGAATATCAGTAATTAATAATATTGTACTTTACATTTATTTTATTAGGACGTAAAACAATACAAACGAGGAAGATAAGTATCTAATTAACAATGTCTAGTCCAGAATACGTATTGACATAAAAGCTCCTGGAAGACCATAAATAAATATTATCGAATATAAGAAATCTCCGCTTTTTTCTTACCGAAACGATGTTTGGATAAGTCTTGTCTCATCCACTTGTTTTCTTTTTGTTCGTAAACACTATGGTATGTGAACTGGTCCGTGAACTAATAGTTTTGTTTTGCTGTTTAATTGTTTTTATTTGTTCCAATATTGGTCGTAGCAATGATGTTGATTCAAAAGCTGTTTAGTATTCAATTAGCTAAACTTAATTGTGGTGGTTTGGTCACGTTTTGAGAAAAAGCAAAAACTTTAGCCAAAGCCATTTTAATTTAAGGAGCAAGCTTCGTTACGTCTTTGGCAAGCATTCTATATATTATATTAAACATTAGGTTTTTATTCAAATATAAATTATATGACTGCCTCGGTAGCGTGGTTGTATTTCGGTACGACTACTGTCCTGAGGTCTCGGGTTCGATCCCCGGGTCGGGCAAAGTGATATTGGATCTTTCCATATCAGCCCGGAGTATGGAATTTGTGCCCGATATGGCGATAGGCTCGCCCTCTATCACATCTGGGATGGAACTAAGCTCGGCGAAATGTGGGTGTACTAGTAGGCTAGTGCACCTCTGCCTACCCCTTCGGGGATACAGGCGTGAGCTTATGATGATAAATTATATCTACTTTAATTTTAATTCTTTATTGCCTTCATAGATATCATCCAGTTTCCACGGATGCGAATCGTAACGCATGCTCATGATGTAACGCTCATTCTTGTCAACCTTTCTGGGAATAATAACAGCAATTATTCGAGCAGAGCCTGTGAACTTGAATCTTAATTAGCCATTGAAACTTGCAAACCCGTTATACATGTAGCAATTATATCACAAAAAACGTATTAAATCAACGCAATACAAAATCAAGAAGCGGATAAAAGTCACTAACGATGTTCCTGTGTATCAAAAGAAATTAGTTTGTTAAAGTGTTTTTATTTTAATTGTGATTCTATTTAAATTGCTCGCGTCCGTTTTACTGTAAATTTGGCGGTACTCATTTGGGTTAAGTGTATGAAGATTAAATTACAAAATAATAAATACGGAACTAGGTATGTTATTTAAAATTTTTATGTAAATGCTATATAAGTATTATCATAATTTTAGTATGCATTTATATTACAGATATAAAACGTACGTAAAGTTTTTGAATATGCTACAAATATAGAGGAAAAGATTATTTTGGTTTAAAAACAACTCATTTTAATTATTCATCTACACTTAGAAAACTAAAATTATAATAAGGAAAATATTGTAAGTTTGTATTACTCTGTTGAACCACTGTACCGATTTCGAAAATTCTTACACCGTTAGAATGCTACATTATTCTTGAGTGACATAGTCTATATTTGATTGTGATTAAAAATATTTTTTTTTATGTGAGCAGACAATATTTGTCAATGAATTCCGAGAAAAACAGACTGATGCGTTGATTTATAGGCGTGCACTTACTAAACTATTTGTAGTTGTTAATTTTCCTCGCGAACGAAGTCGCGAACTCGCGAGCAACAACAAGTAATTTATAAAATGTTACGTTTGTTTCTTTAGATAAGAAATATTTATATATTATGACTAGAGATCTTCTAATAACGCCTTAAAATGGTAAAGAAAGCGATAATTCGAGCTTCCACAACTCGCCTAGCTTATTTATGTCCCTGATAAGAGACAAGCCTACTGTCGCCACCTTGGTCTAGTGGCAACACATATGGGCTGTGGACCGGGAGGTCCTGGGTTCGACCAGGTCAGGCAATGCGAATTTTCTAATTTAATTTGGCCTGGATTGGATCTTTTAGAAGGGGTTGTCGTTAGGCAGACATCCAGTCAAAGCCAAATCCTTTATTCAATATACTTGAAAAAGTATGTTGTGCCGACCCGACAACATTAAGGTGGGATAAGGGCAGATAGAAAGATAGGAGACAAACCTACTGTCACGTCGATATGGGCTCTTTTTGATGTCTTATTTGCTTTTGGAACAATTACATACCGCGTTTTTATCACATATCGTAACAAAACCACAGCTGCAATATACCAAAATATTCCATTTCTAAGCGTCAAGATAAAAGTACGACAAAATAAAAGAATTTGCGGGGCGGTCTCATGAAACATGCACGCTTGCTCCTCAACGTAATAAGGCATTTTTATACTGAGTACACAATACCACATATTCCAACCACGTATGCCATTAAAAACACGCGTCCCTAGTAACAAGATAGGCAGAAACATCGCCGTGATCTATCTGTTATTTTACTAGCTGTTCACCGTTGCATAGTAAATGCTGTAACATGTTAAGTATAATGTAACAAGTGTGGTGTGATGAGTGTATGTTTGGTCGATGTGTCAGGTTAAAACAAATTAAAAACCAAAGACCGAGATGTTCTCATACAATCTATATATTATTAAAATATCACAATCATTATAATTATTTTACTTTTATTTTTATAAAATCAATACAGAGCGGGTCGTGAGCCTACTGGATTTGCTATCGTTCAATGCTCGAGTACATTTAATTTTGATGTTATGATAGTAAACTGTTACCACAAATACCAATTTAAATAAAAAAAACTAAAAGGGGCGCCACCAGCCTCCGGGACAGACTGGAAATGGAATACGGAGGTACCTTCTAAAGGGGTTTGCGGAGTGGAACTCGCAGCCAACTCCGAGCACAACCTCATATAAAATGGAGTGATCCACCAAACACGTGGACACCAACACGACGCGGCCACGCGCTCGGAGTCACCCACGCAGCTGGCCCTGGACCGCACCTCACCCAGGCAATGCAGTCCACACCATGGAGACCATCCAGAAAGGATAGTAATATCCAAGAAGGCCCCTGGAACCAATAAATTCCAGGTTATAACCTTAGAAACACAAAATCACCATGTGATTGGTGACTACAAAGGAAAATACACGTGTCCATACCTTGAGGGAACGCGAAGGATGCCTATAGATGGATGTCCCAAGCTGCCGACCTCAGCCTTAGGACCTTCTGGTTATCAGTTGGTACCGAAGCGCTGCATGAGAGCGCTGTCGGTGTCGAACGGTCCCTGCTGCGGCCCGCCTTGAGGCACCAACGAAATCGATGCTCGCAGATCGAAGCTCTCAAGAAAAAAGGGACGCCCGATTGTGAGGCCGAGCTTTTTATACCTTTGCGCCAGGCAATAGACAAAACTCCATGACGCAAAACAAAAGTCCAAAACACAAATCACAATTAATAACATGATTAATCATACCGATCGACATCTAAATAACTCAATAACTCATCTGTCAATCTGACAAAACATAATGTCAAATGAACTCTTTTTTTTTAATTACCCAAGGAACACGAGTCGTTCTGCCAACGTAGTCTTAACTAATCGATTACATTTTTTTTTTATGTTACAGTACCCCCCTCCCTAGGGAAATTTTGCTTGCAAAATTTAACGCTGGTCCTCCAGCTCTCTACAACCCAAGATCACAACTCTGACCTAAAACAAGCAAAAAAAAACACAAATCAACGGACCGAGTTGCTGGCGACATAGCGAGATGATACGTACCAATCGGGCTATGCGTCCAGCTACTACAGGATACCGGAACTAAAACAACAACAAAAAACCTGCCGAGCGTTAGTGAGTGTATTACCATACTCACATAAAATATAACACTCAACATTACAAAACTCGTTACTACTGAGTCGTTGGCGACGCATCGAGGCGAACAGTATCAACCGGGGTGCGCGTCCAACAACTACAGAATCAACGAGAACAAAAAAAAATAATAATTGTATCGAGTGGTAGGTTAGCTACCACACCAATAAAAGGTGACACTCGACACAAAACAACCACCAAAATCGAACCCACAACAATGTGTCGATGGATTCCCTATGCTAACAAAAATAGTTCAGCATAATAAGGCAAATAAAAAAAATCACGATACTGCGGCCAGTCACTTGCTTTAAAGCAGCAGAGACTGTATCGCATTACTACTCTCCAAGCCAATCCTAAGACACTATGCTAGCCATTTGCAAAAATACTACGAGCAAATGCTAACAGTCAGGTACTGACTTCCTTACTAAAGGCACTGAGACATTGGCGGCGCAGCGAGATATCCAGGAAAATCGGGTTGCGTGTCCAATGACCAGAGGAAAAGAGAAAATAAAGTAATTCAAACTTTCTTGAGGTGCTGGATGTGCCAGGACCCCAAATTTTTACCAGTTGCAACACTCTCCAGTTCATAAACCAAGGGGGAGTGTTTAAAAACAACTCTACATTTTTCATAACGAGGTGCTAATTTCGCCATGAAGAATTTATCTGCATCCGTCAAGGGGAAAGTTTTCTTCCAAACAATATCACCTACCTGATGTTCGGCAGTACTCCTACCTTCATTGTAGTTTCTGGAACTTCGAACGTGAGCTTTTCCCAAAGCAAATTTACCCTTTGTAAAAGTCTCACTCAGGCCAGAAGGTGGTTTCTGCGACTGCTTGTATACAGAACACTGGTCACATCCCTTGACAAATTCCATCACGTCTCGATACATGCCAGGCCAAAAGTAGTGTAAAGATAGTCGTTGATACGTTTTACAAAAACCCAAATGCGACAGCTCACCACGATGACAAGAACTCACTAAGTCTGGGCGTTGGCCAGAAGGGATAACTTCTTTCCAAACAAAACGACTAGAACAACGAAACTTACTTTTGGAATATCGAAAGAGTTTACCATCAACAATAGAATAATTCGGACAAGAGGTGGGAAAATTCCTACATTTTTGAAAAATTTTGTTGTACCAATCGCTTTTTTCAATTTCTAGAAGTGGGACAGGACGCGTTAGCGCGTCTGGTGAAACATTTACAGAGTCTTTACGATTAGGTACAACAATAGATTTAATCTGAGGTGGATCAGGAGTAAGTCCACATTGTCCTGAATTTGAAGGCAAACGCACTTCCGAGACGCTAACTGCACTATCTTTCGGAGAGTCTGTTGAAAAATTCTCAAATAATTGAGAAGCTATATTAAAAGCCTTCCAAAAATCAACTCCCAAAATAAGAGGTGTAGTAACGTCTGGTATGGCATAAAAGGTAATAACACGAGTCAAGTTCCGAACCTTGACCGGTAAAGTAAAACAACCAAGAACCTTAGCTTCGGAATTAGTAACAGTAGTAATGTGCGTAAAATCAGCACAGGGGTTAAGCGAACAACCCCAAGACAAAAATAAGTCAATTAATTCTGAACCCAAAATAGATATAGATGAACCAGAATCCAACAAACCATTAAATACCCTATCATGGATTTCTACCGATAGATGAGGCCGCTCATCTCTATGGCCTTTTTGATGCGGTACCGACGAAATACTAGGAGAGACAAAAGCATTAGGCTTACTAACATCCGTAGTACTCTTAGCTGCATTGCTAGTATTCTCGGAGATACTACAATGAGAACGATTAGATCTTTTATGTTGGTACCGGTCATTACATTTTTTCGGATTTATAGAAATCTTTTTGGGATCTGAACCCGCGACGGAGCAATCTGGACATGTGCGAACTGTGAAATCCTTCTTGCCACAGCGGAAGCAAACTTTGTCTCTGGAGGGGCAATCCCTCAGACTGTGCGTGTTAACCCTACAACGCGGACAAGGGTTCGCAAAACTAGCAACTTCCACTCGGGGTTTCGAACTCCCTGTGTAACATAAGTCCTTTGCTAAGGAACAAGATGAGGGTTTCGGAGGTTCTATAAAAGAATCGGAACGTTGCCAACTAGCTTCCAAACAACGACAAAGTTTCTTAAGTGTTGGCAAGTCCTCAATAGTGTGGAGAGCCAACGGAACAGAGTACTTGGGTCTGATGCCATTAAAGATGAGATCGAATTTTTCATCCTCAGGAAGTGGAGTACTAAGTCGCCCGAAATAATTTTGCATGACGCTTATGTAGGTGGAAATTCTCTCCGTACGACCCTGGGTACGATTGCGAATCTCCTTCAGCAAACGACGATCAAAATCGTAAGGCAAAAATTCGTCTAACAAGGCCTGCTTCAATTCTTCCCAAGAAAAAATACTATCCTTAATCCCTCTGTACCACGTTAAGGCTTCTCCATCAAATAACTCAACCGCAGAAGCGAAACGGTTAGCGACTGAAATGGTACGAGCATCACAAAGTTCCTCAAGACGTTGCAGAAAAACTTTAATACACGATTTCCCATCATATTTTAAATCCAGAGAACTCACCATCTGACTCTTATGTCGCACCACTGAAGCCTCAGGAACTGGTGCACACGCCTCAGCACTCTTAGACTGGGCAGGACCTGCCTGAAATCCAGCGACCATAGTGTCAAGTGAGGATAAGATTTTATTAAGCCTTAAGGTACAATCCCTATATGTGGCAACCTCAGAATCTATAGGTACAATACGTGACAAACGGTGGTATAAATGATGTGACAACGCTTGGGCACGGTTTAAAAATTTTAAAGTTTGTGAATGCTTAGGTTCAAAAATTGAACGAGATAGCTCTTCCAGTTTCCCATTTACAATCTTTAATTCCTCCTTAATATCACCCTCAAATGTATCAATAGAACATGGAGGTAACTCCTTAACTAATTGCCTAATTTGAAGTCTTAAACTTTTAACATCAGTGGCCGGGGCAACATCCCGAACCATGACTTCATACTGCAATTCATCCTTAAGTAAAAGATTAAAACAAATAGGACGTTCCTCCAACATGTTGATACAATTGATTTGAATTATGTTACACAATAAACAATACAAGCTCAAATAAAATAATTAAATTAAAATTTAAAATTATTTTTTTTAAGTTGAGGGTAGTTATAAAAAATTCTGGTACAAAATTTCTATGTTGAAAATTATTAATTTAAATTTGCATTATAACAATTAAAATTTAATTTTATTAATACAAATCAATATTATTTTTAGATTCAGAAAAGCACAAAATAAGGTCATACAATATTCAAGGTTAATACACAATCATTCACAACCTGTGTAAATGGTTGTGAATGATGTTATTTCACTTTTAAATACATTAACATGTGGTATAACAAATTATTATAGTTACAAAATCATAAACATCAGTAAACGAGCAATGAACTATTCACCATAGCGGAATGACATGGCAAATGCTTCCAGTATTAAAAAGAGAGAAAGAAAGAAAGCAAGCCCCTAAGTTGGGTAGCCACTGTAGCATGTAAAGTATAGTATAATGTAACAAGTAATGAGTGATAAGTGTATGTTTGGTCGATGTGTCAGGTTAAAACAAATTAAAAACCAAAGACCGAGATGTTCTCATACAATCTATATATTATTAAAATATCACAATCATTATAATTATTTTACTTTTATTTTTATAAAATCAATACAGAGCGGGTCGTGAGCCTACTGGATTTGCTATCGTTCAATGCTCGAGTACATTTAATTTTGATGTTATGATAGTAAACTGTTACCACAAATACCAATTTAAATAAAAAAAACTAAAAGGGGCGCCACCAGCCTCCGGGACAGACTGGAAATGGAATACGGAGGTACCTTCTAAAGGGGTTTGCGGAGTGGAACTCGCAGCCAACTCCGAGCACAACCTCATATAAAATGGAGTGATCCACCAAACACGTGGACACCAACACGACGCGGCCACGCGCTCGGAGTCACCCACGCAGCTGGCCCTGGACCGCACCTCACCCAGGCAATGCAGTCCACACCATGGAGACCATCCAGAAAGGATAGTAATATCCAAGAAGGCCCCTGGAACCAATAAATTCCAGGTTATAACCTTAGAAACACAAAATCACCATGTGATTGGTGACTACAAAGGAAAATACACGTGTCCATACCTTGAGGGAACGCGAAGGATGCCTATAGATGGATGTCCCAAGCTGCCGACCTCAGCCTTAGGACCTTCTGGTTATCAGTTGGTACCGAAGCGCTGCATGAGAGCGCTGTCGGTGTCGAACGGTCCCTGCTGCGGCCCGCCTTGAGGCACCAACGAAATCGATGCTCGCAGATCGAAGCTCTCAAGAAAAAAGGGACGCCCGATTGTGAGGCCGAGCTTTTTATACCTTTGCGCCAGGCAATAGACAAAACTCCATGACGCAAAACAAAAGTCCAAAACACAAATCACAATTAATAACATGATTAATCATACCGATCGACATCTAAATAACTCAATAACTCATCTGTCAATCTGACAAAACATAATGTCAAATGAACTCTTTTTTTTTAATTACCCAAGGAACACGAGTCGTTCTGCCAACGTAGTCTTAACTAATCGATTACATTTTTTTTTTATGTTACAATGCATTACGGTTGAATACTTTCATAAATTATGAACGATTGTGAAACATGTGCCTGAGATTAGATCCCATTGTTTTTGTGTTATGGATCACCAAATGAATTAATTGATGATATATTAGAACAATTGAAAGATCGACCTACAAGTTTTCAACTAACTGCCTGTTTTCGACTGACTTCCAAAAAGGAGAAATAAAACTATTTTTACGGATTCTATCACGATTAGGTTTTAATTATTATTCCCGACGTTTCGAAGGCTTTGCAGTCTTCGTTGTCACGGGTCAGACTGAGGTGTCATTTGTCCAAAAAAGGTTAGTGTTACAATATCTACCTTGATTTTTAAATTATATATAATCAAAAAAGGTTAATTATTTGTGTTCCGATCTACGCAGTACGAGCTCACGGTGTCTTGAGTTCTGGCAGCTGGTCTTTTGGGTTTTTTTTTTGACAAATGACACCTCAGTCTGACCCGTGACAACGAAGACTGCAAAGCCTCCGAAACGTCGGGAATAATAATTAAAACCTAATCGTGATAGAATCCGTAAAAATAGTTTTATTTCAATGTATAATATTCGCGTTATTACGAAGTACTTAAGAAATCAGGAGAAGGTATGTTACTCGATATCTCCGCCAAATGTGGACCGATCTTCAAAATTATTCTTGTATTCTTGTGTTCGATAGAGCCTATTCCAAGCGTCCCATTTAAATTTGGTCACGATCAGATAAGTTTTGAAGTCGGTCTGTTAGATTTTTTAAACTTGTGATTATTTTGGCGTTTATGATAGGGAATGTTTATTGTACAGCTGCGTATATTGGAAAAGGTTTTGTGACCAATCACAATAACCTTTATATCGCAATAAAAATAATACCGTCTAATGTTAGGGCAAGTAAACCTTATGACGGAATAAAAAACTTAAATTGCTTAGGTCCAGCAGAGGCACTTTTTACATTATGATAAAAACTAGAGACCAGTTATGAGGAGGCTTATTAACCTGTTTCTAGACAAAAAATAGGCTTCTGACTGATTTATAAGCGTTCATAGACTGTGACCACAATTAGCAGCGTTGGACGCGGTCAGCGCTTTGATGAATAACCACGAGGTGGTAAAAAGCTGGAGTCTTCGTGCCTCGGTAAGCATGCTAGCCGTTGGTCCTGATCATTACCAAGAAGTAACATTCTTAGAGGCATGGTTGAAGATAAGTTGTTATAAAACATGGAATATTATGGTGTAGTTACTTCTCTGCTAATATAGCATCAGATAGAATGTAATGATTGTAATTTGGAGACGGATAATAGCTTGTCCTTTGTCTCAGACGTCAAATGTAGCAGTTTGTCTTAGAAGTCAAATAAAGCAGTTCGTCTTGAGAGTCAAATAAAGCAGATCGTCTTAGGAGTCAAATTGTCTTCGTCTGGCTTTGTACTTCAACATGAACTTTCTGCAACTAGCATTCGCGTAAACTTAAGAAATCAGTAAGCAAATGATTATTACAAGTCCCCAAATATTGCGATAATGTACAGCGTCCTAGTTTGATAATATTTACATTATAATTTAAGGAATGGTCGTTACTTAGATGGGTCAATATAGCCCGTCTAATCTGTCAACCGCTGCCGTCTGGAATATTGATGAAGCCTTTGGGAGCACTCAGATAGTTGATGTGCAATTTGTCTACAAAGTGACTCATTTTAACGTAACTATTATGATTATCAATCACGGTCACTCCGACACTAAACTATCTTTTAATATTGAGTTGTTGACTTTTAGCATTAATTTAATATGCATTGTGATTTCGGTAATCTAAATTAAGTAATGTTAAACGTGATTTTCCTAAAATCGCGTCAGAATTAAGTTCAGGTTTGATAACATTTTATTATTACATTGTTATTAACTCGGTTGACTGCCTCGGTGGCGTGGTGGTATTTCGGTACGACTACGGTTCTGAGGTCTCGGGTTCGATCCCCGGGTCGGGCAAAGTGATATTGGATTTTTCCATATCAGCCCGGAGTCTGGAATTTGCGCCCGATATGTCGATAGGCTCGCCCCCTATCACATCTGGGACGGAACTAAGCTCGGCGAAATGTGGGTGTTCTAGTTCGCTAGTGCGCCTCTGCCTACCCCTTCGGGGATACAGGCGTGAGCTTATGTTATGTATGTTATGTTTATGTGTTATTAACTCGATAACTTAATATTAATATCAAGGGTGGGCATTCTTAATTTGAAGTTCATCGTTGAGCGATCTACTAGTATTTCCAAAACTACGGTAGATGGTACTGGTATAGTCTATTCAACAAAATGATAAAATATTTTGCAAGAAAGAGTGATGTATTGAGTTTCGTTCGTTTTTCATGATATGTTTTCGTTTGAATTAACTATCTGAAGTGACTATTCATCAAAAATTGCTGTTCTAAAGACTATATAACACTTCTAAAGAAGAATGTTTCCGCATCTGAGCTTACAATTTAATATTTGGGTGTCACGGAAGACCTCATAGTCATAGAGTTCATTTTATACAATGTTTCGATACATGGGTCTGATTGTTATTAGTCTATTAGATATTACGCTTCTCTTATTAATGAATATGCAAATTGGAAACCAATCAGCGCTACGATTACCTATTTATCGATGATGCCGCATAGTAGCGATGGAAATTAGAATTTGTTGGGAATTGGTTTTAAATTGGCCTTTTAGATAATAATGTACTGGATGTCTCTTATAAAGTTTCAGTAATAAGCTTCTTAGACAGTTAAAGATGTTGTTAATGCTTTAATCAATTGAATTTATTGTTAATCTACGCTTATAAATTTCTTTTAAAAGTATTACAAGTTGGTTTTCGTTTTACTTGATTGTTAGCGATACCACCCATGTTTCTTCATTATTTCATTTGACCGACGTGATATGAACATATATATTTTTTTATTATATTTCGTTTTTATCAACTTTCATTTGTTTTCTATTCTATTAGCACCAGCATTATTTATATTGTGATCTCGAGATTGTAAAAGCACACACCGACATTATGATACATTCGTCACCTATAAAATCTTAGATTCTCAACCGGTTTAATTAACCATGCTATTGACCTCTAGTTATAAAAATCAAGAAAAAGGTTATCAGCTTTGTCCGCATTTTCGGTCGGCCGATTGAAATTAATCGTATAAAAAATAATAAAAAGTAATATTAGCCCTGTAATATTACTGTCCCACTGCTGGGCATGGGCCTCTACTTATGAGAGGGGGGTTAGGCCTTAGTCCACCACGCTGGCCTAATGCGGGTTGGTAGACTTCACACACCTTCGAAATTCCTGTGAAGAAATTCTCGGGTATGCAGGTTTCCTCACGATGTTTTCCTTCACCGTTATAGCAAGCGATATTTCACAATGAAAATACACTTAACATAGAAAGTCAGAGGTGTATGCTCCATTTTGGGGTTGATCTCGAACCTCCGACACTTGTCTCGGCAGTCCGTACCATTCCTAACTGAGCTATCGCTGCTTCTTTTTTTTACTAATCGTATATCATACATTAATTATATTACAAAATTAATTTAATTATACAAACTCCTAAAGATTAAAATAATATACTCGTATGTAAATATTTGCATTAACATTTAGAAAAGCTAATCGCAAGGAATATTGAAAACATCTTGTCTGGAACTTTTATTACTTGATTAGAAAAGGAAATTACCTTGTAAGTAATATGGGTTGACACCTAGACGAAGCTTAGACTAGACCGTGTAATAAAATCTAGATTTTCCATATCAACTACTAATGGCGAAGCTTCTTTTTGTAGATGTTCATTCATAACGGAAGCTGTGGGTGTTTTCTTATCGCATCCACAAACGGGCGTAAAAGCAAGAACAAGCATTGAAAGCTGAATGAGTTTGAATGTCATCAATCAGGTTCCCATTCATTGATTGCTTCGTGGCAATGGCATTTCTATTGATCCTTTCGCAGTAAATGTGGATGTAATTAATTTGATGCAATTTAATGGATTGCAGATTGCTTACTGTACATCAAGTACGTTTTTACATCTAATTGTAGGGAATTATTATAAAAGTAAAGCTAATATTAAATGAAATAAAATCAACATTTCGTAAAGATCATGAGTGTAAACTTTAATATGATGCATATGACATTGAAATCGTAACCCGAGACGCAACAAGGGATAATGGACTTTAATTGTTTCGATGTGGAATTTGTCTACGTCAAGCTACCTTTAAAAATAACAGCATCCAAAATAAAACTGTTATGATTGTCCTAATAATCGAAAACAACGCGCGATTCGATACTTGTAAAATTTTATTCAAGTATACGTAGTACATGCAACAATGCGGTTCGTTGCTCTGCTCTGTTCATTAGTTGATTCCATTATACAAAGAGATTTTTCCCTACGGCCCCGGTTGGAACGCTTGGTTCTATGTGAACTCCAGTGACGTGCAATTCATAGGGATGAAGAGACAATGTCTACACTGAAAATGTACATAAATAAGCGTTCGGTTTATATTTCAAATCGACAAAGGGATGATGATGATCGTGATAATGATGCATGAGTTGAATAAAATAGATGTGCAAGTATTTTGTCTATCCTGATCGGGATGCCTGTGTACGACGCTGTGGTTCTCAGGATTAACTTCATATGAATCTTGAGATTCATATGTGTCTTTCTCATATGAATACTCGACATCGCTCGCCTGTACTCGTGTCGACTTGGCCTTTCTACAAAACCACCGATTTTAGTGCATTCTCCTGTAAACCGTATAAGGTTACTTGGCCTTGTGAGCCTTTATGCGGACGTTTTAAATGTTTCGATTGCTTCTGTTTTAATTCAAGCTGTATTTGACGTCATATTAGATGTGGGGCTTGTTAATTTGGGATTTGTTGATTGTTTGCTTTTGGCTGGGTATTACAAAAGGCATGGGCTACTTACTGCTTCTGTAAAATATATTCTTAGTATGAATAGTTCATCGCTAAAAAAATCATGTCTTTTATATTATTCACAAGTTATAACTGGTAAAAAAATCAAGAACACTAACTGTGAGAACCTAAAATTGACTGCAGAATGTGTTCAAACAAATCTATATGCATATTATCCATAAAAATTTTATCGGTTCTAGTAGATCGAGTTTTTCATCAAAATGGATCTCTCATTTTGTAAATAACGAGAGCCGAACGGTCCAACTTCCTCCCAATAAGTGGATAATGACGTCTTGTTTCGTACCACGACCGCAATTGCCATAGTTTTTGTACTTGATCGACTTTCCGTTGTGATTACTGAATAAAAAAATAGGCAAATCAACGATGCCATTAGTCTGTTGGGCTTGACTGAAGTTTTGTACTAGCTATTGCGTGCAGGTTGTGGGATAGGATATCATTAATTCCTATTTTAAATTAAATGAAATAATATCTCACGTCTAACTCACGAAATAAAAATTCTAAGATAACACTTGAGTCGAAATCATAAATGGTAAATTCAACAAACACTGCTGAGTTATGAGAATACCAATCAAACTGTTCTGTTACGATATTGATAATGTTTATTGGCGAGTAACTCATTTCAATGGTTTTCAGGTAAACTTGTCAATCTCTTTCAGAGAAATTTAAAATTTTCAGTCCCAAATTTTCGATGCCGTAATTGAGATGGCTAGCCAGTTGCAGTTGCAAAATTCTACAACTTGATGATAAGATCTCCAAACTAAAGGCTTTTAACGTCGTTGCTTCTGTTCAAAGCTGGAAGTTACTCGAACAGCAAACGTACTGTAACTCGAACTTAGAAACTCAAACACCATTCTAAACCGTTGACCTAGGATTTGAAACCAATTTTCCTAAATATATCTGATTCTCAATTCAGTTTTTATAACTACGTTGGTATTACGCTAAAGCTGTTAAGAGGCGACTTAATCCTTATCCGGATTTTGATTCTGAGATCTTGGTAATATTTTACCTCCACCGGAATAACATACAGACAGACATTGTGCAGTTTACACGGTCCTTATTCCTGACACTATTTTCGCTTAATCTACTTTCATTAGTTTCCTCGTGCGCTCGTTCGTTATTTACAGAATTCCTGATCAGTGTTGTACAGCCAAAAACATCTTCCTTTTAGAAGCGTAATATTTTGCCAGTATTCCAAATGGACCTTCGTAAGTTGTCGTCCACACGTAAACAGCTTACATGATTTATTCAAAGATTTGCTCGTAAATTCAGTGCGCTATCCGACCCTCCCGGGGGAACAGATGGCGGCATCGTCTTTTTTGCACCGAATTAAGTTCTCACGTTAATTTTTATGCGCATTTATGTTGTTGTACCTTTAAACATTTATAGATCTGATGTGTTCGTTTGAGGTTTTGTTACATTTCCAATATCATCACACTACATAATCTTGTAATTAGTTCTTTATCAAGTGTTTTAGGCGTCTTTACATCAACAATAGCTATAGTTGTATCGCAGACAAGATCCTTTACAAATTACTTCCTCTACCCATAAATAATAATAAAAGAGACAGTGCAGTTAATGTGTTGGAAATGTGGAAGTCGCAAACAAATTTCTAGGTGTTTGTTAATAACACCTAATTGGGCAATTTTGTGAATAGCCCCGACTTTATGAGACTATTGACTCATTCGGATGATGGCGCCAAACTGTGACTAGTATGTTAATCAGCCGGCCGCCGCTACCACAAACTCTCGACAATTACCGTCCGGCAGCGCGAAACGAGTTTTCAACCGCACTTGTTGTGTGATGCTAGTTTTTGTACGGTCCGTGGTAGCGGCCACGCCGGAAATGTTACCTGTTTATCGACTGCATCCTTGTGCTACAACATTTTTTGTGTACCTTTTATTATTTTAACAATGTGGCTGTAATTAAAGCTTTCGTGTCGAAAGATTTGTTGCTTGTACGTCATAAGTCATAACCAACCTTGTTTTACGGTTACTAAATTAGTTTTAATAGAGTGTTTTCATTTTGTTACAGATCTTCCAAGAGTGATGAGCGAACATTAAAAACGAAATGCATTTACAAGTTGCTTTAACGTTTTGCATCTTTTTACTTTGCGATGCAAAACTGCCAAGAATTAAGCAACATACAGTATCAAATGGATTATCAAATCCCAAACAGAACTCACAAGCGATGCGATTATTGCAAGTAGAGACGAAAAATGAGAAAACTAGTCAAATAGTTAATGAATACAAAACAAGACATCGGAGAGATGTGTTCGATTCGAAATCGTATGAATCGAGTTTGACATGGGCGCATTCGGAGCGGTTGGACGATAACGGCGACGTTTTGTTGCGATGGGTGAATTCGGATTCGAGTATAACATTCAGGTTGGAAGCGAGAACCCGTGGTTACGTCGCGCTGGGCTTCAACTCTGCGAGAAACATGAGAGGCGCTGATTTGGTCGTCGCCTGGGTAGACGACAGGAACGGCAACGCGCAAATTTTGGTAAGTTATATCAACATCATACCATCTGTTGTTTATTCTCACGGTGTTTTGTGTCTAATTTTAAAAACTGCATAAATATAGATTTTAATACTGTTTTTGTACTCATGAATTTAACATTAAATCGACCAGATTTTATGAATCTCAAATGACACACGATTGCTTATCTCTTCCGTATATGTTTAATTTGAATTGCAGTTCCTTCAACTCAGTTTTTCCTATTTGGAATTTCTCACGGTATAACGAATTATAATTGCTTATATTTATGCGATTTTTAAGGAAACTAATTATTTTCTTAGACCAGAAGCTCGGATGTTATTGTTCGTTGAGTTTTTGCGTTGATTATGCTAATGAAATGGCAGAATACATGTTTAGAAATGATGGTCATAATTTTATTCTATTCATTACATATATTGTTTTCTTTTAACAATGGTACAAGTAAATGTTGGCTTGAGAGTATTTGCTTAATTTTATTCAGTTATTACTTACGCCCACTCTATTATGTAGGAGAGTATTATGGCGCGTTCATACCGGAACGAACGAAGGCGAACGAATCATGCCTGTTTCATTCCCACAACAGCGAAAGTTTATGTGAACGCAACAGGGGGGTGACTCCTGACGCTCGATTCGATTATGATTTCGATTTAATTTCATTTATTGACTAAAAATTCCTCCAAAATAGACTTTTAAATTGCGCTAATGTTGCATAATATTTGAGAACTTGTCATTTGGTAATTTTTAACGTGATATTAATGCACTTTTTAACTCGATTTCGGTGGTATTTTAAGTCAGTAAATAAAACCGAATCGAATTCAAGTTCGAATCGAGCGTCAGGAGTCACCCCCCAGGTATAGATTCGTTCGCCTTCGTTCGTTCGTTCGGTGTGTACCCGCCATTACTCAAACAAAACTCATCACATTGAGTTCTGACAAGTGACAACAAACAGTAGTTTATCGTGAACCTAACCCTCAAATTTTTTATAATATATCAATCAATACGTACTTTATATTTAACATATCTATGGGGGACTTGTACAAAATATACAACGAGAAATTGTGTTGATAAATCAATAAACAGACCAATGAAATGTGTTATCACGGAATTTGTAGTATAAAAAAATATTTTTTTTTACAAAATATCCTTCTTGTAAATTACGTATAATGAAACGTAATTGCAAAACTCAAATGACGTCATTTCATAAAGAAAGATACAGCTTCTGATTTGCGCTAATTAAATGATTTGTGCATATTTTAGTGTTTTTGTTTCTGGTGTGTTTATTTGCGACCTAGTTCTTTACAATAAACTTTAAAAAAATACATGCAAGTTTCCCATTTAGTAGAAAGTCACGGGCGGCTAGGCCTCCGGTGCCCATACACTTATGTAACATACATAATATGTGCCGCCTCCGACGGATTAAACAGGCTCTGTTTTTTTATTATTTTCTTTATTATAATTGTTAAGTGTCTTGTTTTGAGTCATACATATACTTCGGTAATTACCAGAGTGAGTCACAAATATCCGCAATTTATTAGCATTCGCAAAACAAGCGACAGCTTCGAATAACTTTCAACTACGTATTGACCTAAAATACTTAGCGCCCTAAACGCATTTGTTTAGAATCTTTCGCATGTATACGTTTAGCAAGCAGCGTGCTTAGATTCGAATAATTACTCGATTGTTACTCATGCTTCGGCTTCAGATTACTCAGTATGTCACAGACCACAGTATTCCAATATTCAGCCTTTGAATTCGTATGAACTTGATAGCATTCTGTATGATACGGTTCCCAAATAGATAAACCCGAGGTTTATGTATCGAACACCCAAAATACGAAAAATCCCAAAATTCTTAGTGTCTTACAAACGAAAAATCCTTTACAGTTATTTTGATACTTCCGCGTGAGGATTGAGATTTTATTCTTGACTCCGTAGCTCGTGAGCATCTATTATTATGGTGGATGACATCCATACAAGCTTCGAAGCTATTTTCCGCTCTAAACACAAGCCGCGTGGTTTGTAACGCAGGAGAGTATTCTTTCTATAGAAACAATAGTTTGCGGTTTTTGACGGCCGTGTCGTCGACCGAGCACCGAACCGTGTCGGTCACCATTACTTCACGCTGTTACGAATAGTATAAATTGTGTGGTAGTTAAGATGAAAATGTGTTTTTTATTCGTTTCGATGCGTCGAGCAGGTTACTTGACCGCCAAAATGCCCACCCTAATCTCTCAGAACTAAAATTAGTGGTTAGGGATGATAGACGTACATAAGTTCACGCCTGTATCTCCGAAGGGGTAGGCAGAGGCGCACTAGCGAACTAGAACACCCACATTTCGCCGAGCTTAGTTCCGTCCCAGATGTGATAGGGGGCGAGCCTATCGCCATATCGGGCACAAATTCAGACTCCGAGCTGATATGGAAAAATCCAAAGTCACTTTGCCCGACCCGGGGATCAAACCCGAGACCTCAGAACCGTAGTCGTACTGAAATACCACCACGCCACCGAGGCAGTCAGAGATGAACTAGGGATGATAGTTCATACATAATTCATTCTCCAACCTTTCCCGTAAAAAAAAGACAAAGTAAGTTTATAATAATACTGCTATAAGACGTGGTGGTAACCCCCCTGATCACAAAAACGTACAAAGAGAAAATAATAAACAATTAAGTGAATGTGGTGGGTTTGTTTGATGATAAATAAGCTATCGCTACTAGTAGTGATAAGAGTAGCATTGGAAAGGAAGCTTCTTTTTACGAAGGTTCATAAACTGCTAAACTAAACTACAGCTAAGAAACTTTATATAAATCAAATCGAATTCCATCCATCCAGGAATAAATCCCCAACTTTTGAGCTGTCACATAACATAGGTCGACATTTATTTCAGCTCTTGTCGTAACTGTCGCAATAACCGCGCCTGTCTTGTAAATTCCAGCATTGTTAAAGAACCTAATAATGTAGAAAGGAGGATACATTACATATATCTTAGTAGTGAATAGATACGCTCTCAATTTAATCCCGGTGTTTACTACTGAATACACAAACTTTACCCGCACGTTTAAAATAATTAAACTCTCGCCCCTTATCTAAACTACAAGGCGAAGCAATAAGTTACGTTTGGATTAACTGAAAACATCTCAGAATCTCACTAAGTCGACTTGACCTGATAGTTAGCGAGTCAAAGCCGCGGTTGCCCCAGAAATTACGGGACTAAAGTGCTGAAAGCCGAAGTGCTGCGAGAATTTCGACTCTTCAACTATGCGAATACTTAATTGATAACTTGTTAATAACACACAACATAACATAAGCTCACGCCCGTATCCCAGAAGGGGTAGGCAGAGGTGCACTAGCGAACTAGAACACCCACATTTCGCCGAGCTTAGTTCCGTCCCAGATGTGATAGGGGGCGAGCCTATCGCCAGTTCGGGCACAAATTCCAGACTCCGAGCTGATATGGAAAAATCCAATACAACTTTGCCCGACCCGGATATCGAACCCGACACCTCCGGACGGTAGTCGTACCGAATTACAACCACGCCACCGAGGCAGTCTTGTTAATATGTGCAGGATTATGAAAGGTTTTCGTCATCTATTATGTTTTATCGAACGACTTCAAATAACGAGAAGGTCCTCGTCTGTATTTTTTTATGTATGTTACGCGATATCTCCGCCAAATGTGAACCGATTTTCAAAAGTAAAAGGATAGAGCTTATTTCAAGGGTGGTCCCATATAAATTACGATCGGATTTGAAGTCGGTCCGTTATGTTTTTAAACTTGTGATTATGTTTTATCGACTAACTTCAAAAAAGGAGATGGTCCTCAATTCGTCTATATTTTTTATGTATGTATGTTAAGCGATATCTCCGCCAAATGTTGACCGATTTTCATAATGATTTTTGTGGTCGATAGAGCTTGTTTCAAGGTTGGTTCCATATAAATTTGATCACTATCGGATTTGATGTTGGTCCATAAAGTTTTTAAACTTGTGATTATTTAGTCACTGCTGGTTACTGACGCGTGTTTATGGGAAATTACATTTGGGAATTGATTATAATCTGTGGTCTGGTGGCGTAGTTGTATTTCGGTACAACTATGGGCGGTGGAGATCACTTACCATCAGGTGACCCATATGCTCGTTTGCCAGTCTCTGCGATAAAAAATAAATCCGAGATGTTTATATTATGAATGTATAACTTACTATAACGTATTAACTTTATTTACCCTAAAACGAGAATTTTACAATATCTCCCATCGATATATTATTTACCTAGATGCACAGTTGACGCTTGGAAAATGGGACAGCAAAGAAGTGCTTAAGCACTCGTTTTGCCTACAGTCGGACGTCGATAGAATTCTAAATTTCATAATTCAAATTAAAGAACGCTCTCATTTCGTTTAAAAACCTACTTTATAACATGTGATTAGGGTTATATTTGTGTTGATTTAATTACAACTTGTGATCGTTTTCTTTGTTTTATTTCTGAGACCACTTTTTAGGAAGATATTTGCAAAGAACTGTGCATCTAAAATGATATCTCCCTATCTTTTGTACGAACGTTGTGTTACTTGTTTATATTATGTTTCTTTTTTGTTGGGTCCGGATTATCTAATTAGTCACTATAGTATTCGTCATTGTAATGATAAATAGAAAAAAAAATGTTGTGTGTAATTTACAATGATTGTGCAAGTTAATTACTCACAGTCACAGATGATACATCGTGACGGTAGTACCTACCTCTATACTTGTAGTTTGAATGTATAGTTGTACAATGTATAGTTTGAATCATTTTGTAGAAAGATCAATATATCTGTTTGCACTTGAAAGCAACAGAAGAATCAATAGCGTTTTGTATAGATATTTTGGGTCACACCGTTGGTTACTGGCAGCGTATATGCTGCGGATCGGGAGGTCATAAGTTCGAATTCCAATTCGAGTAAAGTAGATTTTCTTTAACGATTTTAGTGGGGCTGATCCTTTGGAGGTATTTGATATATCCTGAGGTATAGACTGTCTCGGTGACGTAGCCGTATTGCGTGCGCGATACAGCTTTCGTCCTGACATTTCGGGTCCGATCCCCGGGTCGGGCAAAGTGATATTGGATTTTTCCGTATCAGCCCGGAGTCTGGAATTTGTGCCCGATATGGCGATGGGCTCATCCCCACATCTGGTACGGCACTAAGCTCGGCGAAATGTGGGTGTTCTAGTTTGCTATTGCACCTCTGCCTACCCCTTCGGGGATACAGGCGTGAGCTTGTTATGATATGTGGCGCTAACTATAAAGGGTCTTCTTATTTTTTAATCAGAATAAGTTTTCTGTAACTGTATACATTTCGTCCATCTGCACTGATTCAATCATAGCCTCTTACTGAAAGTACTGGAACGATCTATCTATTGGTTCATTGAAATAACAAAGTTCATCGTAGCAGTAGCGAAGTTGCCCGTCCTCCGCGCCCCTGCATACAAATGCATTCTCTAGTTGAATTTATGCCAGCAGGTCGATTCTCTGAGAAACGCCACAACGTTGCGATCGACGCCTCGCTCCCGCAGCGCACATCGTTGAGATGGACGGAGCGTTCAACGTTGTTGGGTCTTAGAGAATACCATTATCCATACATTTATGTCAAACGCCTCACTCGAGAGAGCTAGTCGCATAAGCGCCGTCACCACGCATAGCGCTAGTGCGTGCACTTTGTACCTTGCTGGATAAAAAAATGAAAACATCGTTGCCGCAACATTGTTTTCACAAATGAAACTTTAGAGAATCTTCTAGTTATGGTAGTATTGGCTTAGCCCTGACATTGTAGTAGCTTTGCCTGAACCTCTGTTATTAAAGTTCATTATTGACAATATTTAACAGTCACCAAATTCTCATTTTTTTATAGCAGAGACTGGCAAACGAGCAGATGGGTCACCTGATGGTAAGTGATCTCCACCGCCCATAGACACCCAAGACATAAAAATCATGGGTGCGTTGCCAACCTAAAAGGAGGGAAATACGGATAGGGAAATTGGGCCACCGAAAATCTTACTCACCAAACGAAACGCGATACCGATCTGCCACTTTACGTCGGTTTTCTCTAAGGCGGTGATTTTAAACGTGTACAGAATTATGTTTTGCCTACAGGATTATCTATCAAATTTTGTTAGTTGTTATTTTGTAGATTATGGATTTATAATTATCATCAGTCAACCATCTATTTTATGGTAAGCAGTGGCTTCGCTGTGCCATGGCGTTGCTGAAGTCTATGGTGATCGTTTGTCATTTTTACCGATGTTAATGCTATGGACGAGAAATACTCCGAATTAAATATTTCATCTTTACATTTCAATTTAAAGAATTATTGACAGCCTTCGTGGTGCAGCGGGCGAGTAGCCGGCTGTGAAACGTTAGGTCGCGGCTTCGATTCCCGCACCGAGACAAATGTCGTATGTGGCCCATAGATTTGTTTCGGGTCTGGGTGTTGTGAGACCGAAAGTCTCTCGTAGTTTCTGATACCCACGATACAGGTTACACCTAGTGTGGATTCAGGACTATGTGTGTGACTGTTGGGTGTATTTATTTATTATTATTATTTATTTATTATTATCCGCTATTGCTTTATTACCCCTATAATTAACTTTTATTTCCACAAAGTAATCAAAATGTATCTTTTATAGATAGCTCTCACAAGACGCGACTGCCGTAGATTGTATAATCTAGATTCGATTGTGAATCTCAATTCCCATCCAATCACGACAGAATTTTCTTTACACAAATAAAATATCTACTTTTATCAGAAAAGTATAAAGTTTTAGTCACACACCTATGCGGTTTTAATAAAAGAAAAGCGTAATGTAATTAATAATTAAAAAAAGAAATGCAGTGTTACTAAATGGGCTTTAATGGTTTTAAAAAAAGCCATCTTCGACGGATGCGAATTATTACATTATTTCTAATAGTATAATAGACCTAAATACGTGGACAGACGGTCTGATAAAGATAGATAGATAGATAGAAACTCTTTATTGCAGACACATACATACATAAAAAAAGACGGAAGACGGTCGTAGGAAGACGCTGAATGCAGGCCGCTTCCAACAGCTTGGTCTGTTAATCATTGGGGAGGCCTATGTCCAGCAGTGGACGGACGTCCTGTGGCTGTGGAAAATGATATAATTTTTGTTAGAATTTAAAAATAAATAATAAAATATGTTAAAGATCTGTTGCGATATGTCTTTAACCGCCGAATGCTCATACACTTAAGGTCGCTTTATGTCTTTTAAGGCCGTCTTATCTGTCAAAATTGTATGGCGAAAATCAATGTAAGAAGCCGTTAAAGTTGAGTCGTGTTTGACCATTCGGACGTATGTGGCATAACATATTGAACTAAATTAAACTTGCTTATGGTTTTACACCTGAGCCATGTGACGGTTACGGGCAGATGTAAAATTACCTTAATTCAAAACGTTATGGAAATTCGTGTCCGCATTTACATTCATAATTATTAATTACTCCATGCAATAACTTTTTAATATTTTGTGTTGGAATGGAATGAAGTGGCACAGTTTGGAATTTTGTGACGGATAAAAAATCTGCTGCGTCTTTGCGTACCAATGTAGAGCGGCCTTTATTTCTCAAATATCTGAAGGTTCCAGATAACCCGTTGTATAATAGAAATCCATAACATTACAATAGTCCATCTGCCGAGCATTTCACACCTGATGTATCACGAATGGAAACGGCGGGCTTTTCTAAATGCTCTGTATTATTTTCTTTTACGGATGTTCTATTTTAATACTTTATTATCTGTGGACTTTTGTGATGGCTCCTATCTGTGGAGGTTTAATAAGAGGAGTTACGAGAATGAAAATTTGATGAAAAGGAAACCTGAAACTGAAACATTGAAACGAAATGTTCGTGTTTTAGGCCGTATCCATTCTCCAACGACCGGAAGCAGACCGCGAAGCGCGACATTTCCCATTATAATCCCTGTTGCTTGAGGTGTGTCCCATACATTAGGATGACTTTCAGCACTTAGATAAATCTCTATTTATCCCGAATCTCAATTTAAATATAAATCGAGCTTAGGTTTAACTCTAGATTAGTAATAGCGCAGCATGTCGTCCTTAATGTCTACCTAAGCGCGATTAAATTAAACATTGAGTCATTTTTATCACATGTGAAACATTGGATATCTATCAATTTCTATGTTTGGGATAGATGCTATTACTTGGATTAGGTAGAGTCTTTGTTTTATATCACAAGAGACTTAAACGTGCCGTGTGGTACAAGGACATGTTGAAGGCATTAGAGCACGCTGTAGGTCATTTATATGGTGGAGTGACCAGACTCCTGACTCTTGACACTTAATTCGATTTTGACTTCCATTCGGTTTCAAGTTAAAATTCCACCGAAATCGAGTCAAAAACATGCGCTAATGTCGCATTCGATTCGAGAACTTATCATTTGGTAATTTTTTACGTGACATTAGTGCACTTTTTAATCCTATTTCGGCGGAATTTTAAGTCACTAACTTAAATTGAATCGAAATCGAATTCGAATCGTGTGCCAAGAGTCAGCCACCAGGTGAAAGGCTTCGCTAAACAGCCCCATCGATCATGGCCCAGTGGCGACAAATTGTTAGGCGTGCCACAAATCCTGGAGTGACGTCCATGACCACTCTGTCAAAAGTGTAACGACTAGGAAGAATGCGGGAGTACCCTTTTTTATAGCAGAGACTGGCAAACGAACAGATGGGTCACCTGATGGTAAGTGATCTCCAACACCCATAGACACAAAAAGAATCATGGGTTCGTTGCCAACCTAAAAGCAGGGAATGGAAGGGGAGTGAAAAGGGAATGGGAAAGGGAGGCGGGAAATAGGCCACCGGAAATCTCACTCACCAAACGAAACGCGACAGCAAGCTGCCACTTTATGTCCGTTTTCTGTGAGCCAGTGGTATCAAACCGGCCGAGCCGGCCCATTCATTCTGTAGACGTTACTGTCTACAGCGTGGCTCTACCTCTCAGGAAAACCTAGCTTCTCATAAACTCAAACACGATTGTGAACGTTAAAAACTCGCGCCAGACTCTACATATTTCTCACGTTTTACGCGGAAGTCGGTTGGCCCTTACGTCATGCAGTTATGGATGCCTTATGCGCAATTTGTATTCGCCCTGGCCTATAAATGATACGAAGATGTGAATACGTTTAATATCGAGCCGTGCCGGAATTGTGTTTAGGTAAATTGTACTTTGTTGGTGTTAAAATATGGGTTACATTACGCTATTTGTACAGTAGGCAACAAAAAACAATTTAGATAAAAGAAGAGACGATATAGGGCGAAATGCTATAGCCGCCAAATCTACGTCATAGTATTGAAGCTAAGGCTGAGATCTATTGACGAACTTCGACTAAGTCAAAGAAACGTACTCAGTAACGGTTTGGAATTTTTAAATCGAACTTTGACTGTATCCGAGTCATTTTTTACAATAAAAACTTTGCTTAGTCTGTCTGTCAGTCTGTTTTTCGACCGACTTCCAAAAAGGAGAAGGTCTCGATTCGTCTGTATTTTTTTTTGTATGTTACGCGATATCTCCGCCGAATGTGGACCGATTTTCAAAATTCTTTTTGTGTTCGATAGAGCTTATTTCAAGGGTGGTCCCATATAAATTTGGTCACGATCGGAATATTGGAAGTCGGTCAGTTAAGTTTTTAAACTTGTCTTGTAAAAAACTGGCACGGACTAAGTAAATTCGATTAAAAAATTCCAAATCCTCTCTGAGTTCGTTTCTTTGACTCAGACTTAGTTAAAGGTAAGATTAAACTATTCCTAAGTTGGTACCAATTAAAATCTACCCAACCAATTGATGTCCACGATATAAATATTGAATAAAGGGGTTATTATAACAATTACGAAGATAAACAGGGAAATATGAATACAATAGACACATACACTAATCAACAATACAATAGCCAACTAATTAGCTGATAAGTATCTAGTCGTTATCGCGAATAACATAACACATAACATAGGTCACGCCTGTATCCCCGAAGGAGTAGGCAGAGGCGCACTAGCGACCTAGAACACTGATATTTCGCCGAGCTTAGTTCCGTCCTAGATGTGATAAGCGGCGAGCCTTTTATTTAAAGATATAAATTTCGATATTTGAAACCGCCTGTGTTAAAACCCTTAGCTTTAGAAGCTTTTAAACAAGCGTAGTCTGACTTTCTTGCCCATTTTTGTGTGGTGAAAAAGTTCTGCACTAGTGCTAATAAAGTGAAAATTTATCTATTATTTCGTTATAAAATAAACAAGTTTACTTTAAATCATGGTAATCATATTGACGCTACACAGCCAAAGAGAGTTAAGACATTTTTCCACCGACTTCCAAAATGAAGAAGGTCCTCAATTCGTCTGTATTTTCGATTTTCAAAATTATTTTTGTGTTCGATAGAGCTTAATTCAAGGTTAAAAATTTGGTCACGATTAGATTAATTTGAAAGTCGGTAAGTTAAGTTTTAAAACTTGTGATTATTTCCATACAGATTTAATAGATCGAATAAAATAGAATAGAATCGATAAAATCGCCTTTTTTCTGACGCATTTAGACTAGGTCTGCTATTAGGTCTGTAAAGTGGCGGTTAAACCTTTTGGCCATTACACGTATATTACTTTAGTTTAAGACAAAACAATTCCCATTTCGGTTCGTCATTGTGTGCACTCTGCACAGTGGTGCTTATTTGGAACAGCTCTATGAATTATGTGCTTTGTGCTCAAACAGTCGCATTGTTTCGGCTTAAGAGCCACTTGAAAGAGGTTTTATATCCTTATTATTATTTTTTGTTTTGTTAGTGACCAGTCACAGATCCGGGTTTTTGAAGTAAGTGATTTACGCTGCGCATACTAAAAAGTTGAACTATATTTTATACGTGTACTACTTAAACTTATTTTAGTTACAAGTGGCTATTAATTTAGGTCAGGCTTCTTGTTTTGGGACATATATACAATCGGGACAAATAAAGTCGTAAAATATCTGCTTAAAGTCGTATATATGTATGTATATACGTTAATACTTATAATGTAATCCACAAGTGCGCACATTATAAAGTTAGTACATAATTTCGTAATTAATAACTCTGTACCTTATTCTTACTTTCTACCTCCCCTTATCCCACCTTAATAAACTTTCAAGCATGTTGCAGAATGGATTCGGCTTAGGTTTTAAGACCGGCTGCCTGCCTGATGTCAATCCCCTTCCGGGATCCAGTCCTGAGCAAATCGTGTTAGAACAACACTCCGCTTGACCTGGGAATCGAACCCAGGACCTCCCGGTTCTCAGCCCATATACGCTGCCAATAGACCAAGGAGGCGGCAATGCGACCGAAATCATGGAAATGCCGTGTACTATAGCTATGTTCAAAGCTATACATAGTTGTGAGGGGAAAATTTTTCCAAAAGAGAAGTTGACTCTATTTTTGTTCTATTTAGAAGTGGCGAAGCAATATTTTCAACCAAAAAAAAACAGCGATAGTTCAGTTGGGAATGGTGCGGACTGCCGACACGAGTGTCGTAGGTTCGAGGCCAACCCTAAAATGAAGCATACACCTCTGACTTTTCTATGTTAAGTGTATTTTCTTTGTGAATTATCACTTGCTATAACGGTGAAGGAAAATACCGTGAGGAAACCTGCATACCCGAGAATTTCCCCATAAAAATTTCGAAGGTATGTGAGGTCTAACAACACATTAGGCCAGCGTGGTAGACTATGGCCTAACCCCCCTCAGTAGTAGAGGAGGCCAGTGCCTAGCAGTGGGACAGTAATATTACAGGGATAATTCTATTATATTATTGTAGCCTATGTTCTGGCAAAGGGAAGCCGGTAGGAATCGTGTATGGAGTCTTCGCTACTCCAAAGCCATACAATCTCACCCCGCCAATAACAAATGGTTAACCACTGCCGCGTGGAATCCCTGCTTTGTTAACTACATGTACGCTCGAGCACTAACTGGCTTTACGCATAATTTATTTGGAGGTTAATGGTGCGACGCTCTTAATGTAGCTATGTAGCTTTTTTTCACGTTTTGCTATTTTGAAACAAAACAAGAAACAAGTAGATACGTCAATGTATTAATTTTATAAAATACTACGCTTGGGTTATAACTCATTCATAGATTTTGTACCCTACAGTAGTATAATACTAAAAGGGACATCAGCACAAAAGTCGTGATGCAAAATGTGTTACTGCTTCGGTGGCGTGATTGTTTCGGTCTACTACTGTCCTGAGGTCTCGGTTTCGATCCCCGGGTCGGGCAAAGTGATTTTGGATTTTTCCATATCAGCCCGGAGTCTGGAATTTGTGCCCGATATGGCGATAGGCTCGCTCCTTTCACATCTGGGACGGAACTAAGCTCGGCGAAATGTGGGTGTACTAGTTGGCTAGTGCGCCTCTGCCTACCCGTTCGGGGATACTGGCGTGAGCTTATGTTATGTTTATGTAAATTTATTACGTCGCGTAATAAGTCCAGTCAGGGGGCTACTACCACGTCTTTGTTTTTTTTTTGTACGCAAAACGGTAAAGTAAGATTATAATAATACTGCTATAAGACTGGGGTAGCCCCCAGTTATATATATATATACATCAATGTGGCAAGACGTCTGTGTAGTAATTTTGAGATCAAACTTTTTATATGGAAACTGGGCTGATACCCTCTCTATAGTATGTAACATTAAATGTCTTTGATTATACGAGTTACTAGAGGTAGATATAAAAAATACAAGCTAGTCTTTGTGTTTCCAATTTCAAGGCCCCTATTGTATACCATGAGCATGACCAGCCTTTAAATACTAAATTTGCTTAGCAAAAACCTAAAAAATAAATACACTTCAATGTTTAAAGATATACGCATTTAATGGCACACCTTTACGTAATAAAACTCTTTGGAATCTACTTAGCAACGTATTTCGTTTTTTTCCGTACATAAGAAACCTGCTCACGTTCCCGCATAACCAGAAATCGCGTAAAACATGTAAAATATGTCCCATTTGTTCGTTTAATTGTAAAGCCATTAAAATTCACCGCGATATGTTCGTTGAGTCATTGTCGAAAGAAATTGTATAAGCTCACTGTATAGTCGTTGAACAAAGACCTATGTGTATTGCCAATTGTGAAATAATGCCATTTTATAATGTACGATAATATTTTCTATTGTTTTTGTTTTAAAATAATCACAGCAGTTTGCTTGTTTGTATTGTATATGATTGGTATTGTTTCGGTCAGTTCGGTCACTGACAAAGTGAGGGAATGATTTTTGTGGTATAAAAAACATATTTTTAATTGATACTGAACGATTTTTTTGTCTATTATTTGGTACGCCTTGTGATGTAATTTTATAAGGGTACGTCCTCCACTTCAACTTTCGATTTCGTTTTTAAGGATCAAGCAAGGACCACAATTTACATTATTTTTGAGAATCAGCCATTTATGAGATATCACATATCTATGTGATATATATATATATTGTATCTACAATCATGCACTTCCACTGACTCGCCTTCTTACTTCGTATATGAGCTATGGTGGGGAAGATTTGAATTCCAGTGTAATATGTATGAAGTCAGAGACTAGATCCTCCAGTGTTAATGTCAGGCAGGTGGCCGATTAAAAAACAAAACTGTATGCTTTTTGCAACATACTTAAAAATGTGTTGTTTATAAATATTATGTTTTGTAAATGCTGTCTGACAACCCTAATATGTCTTTGTTTATCGAGTAAGTAGCTTAAACACTTAAAAATAGGGTTGCCTCTTGTAAGTCACGCGACACTTCCCACATAATAATATAGGGTAATTATTATGCAGTCCTACACCTGGTTATGTTTGTTTCGGGAATTCCGTGCGTTATCAATATCGTGCCAGACTGTACTTAATGTAAAGCCCGTCGCACGCATCACAGATTACCTGACGGGAACGTAGTACAGTCACGTATATATGACTCATGTGAGTCACCCGATTTGTTTCACATGCTCACAGTTAACGCCTATGCGTGGGCTGGTAATTAAATCTTGTTTGTTGCAATCTCCGTTCCTTGTTTATGTTAGGGTATTGATTTTTGACCGCGATTGTTCCATTACTTTTTTATTTGTTTAGGGTTATCGATATTTTGTATTTTAATTGGATTTTTATTGGTATTAAATTGCTGATTATGCAGATAGGGTTGGCGATTATTGTCTTTGTTAATATATGCATGTAATTTACGTTACCTTGTTAATCTGTGTTATGAGAAGGACCAACCTTAAAGATTCATAATTCGTTAACAAAACGCTTTCTTAACCGCAGAGCAGGAAATTATAAAATATATACATATTAAGTTTACGCGAATATTATACATTGAAATAAAACTATTCTTACGGATTCTATCACGATTAGGTTTTAATTATTATTCCCGACGTTTCGAAGGCTTTGCAGTCTTCGTTGTCACGGGTCAGACTGAGGTGTCATTTGTCCAAAAAAGGTTAGTGTTACAATATCTACCATCATTAACAAATAGTTAGAATATATAAATAGAATAGAATAGTTTTATTTCAATATATACACTGTCCGAGATTTAAAGAAATTTATCGGATTTCACATTGGATTCTACTTATTAAATAGCTGATATAATTTATGTTGCCTCATATAAGTAAGTAATTGTGTACATCATCTTTGCTCATTAAATTCAATATTCCTTATTTTTTATTAGACCAAAAATAAAATAAGTAAATATTCCCTTGATAAAAGAGTGAAATCGGCGAAAGATTGAACCATCTACATTTTCGGACCAATTAACTCTTTCACTGAAAGGCGTCTCATTCAATTGACCTAAATAACTCGAATAGTCCCAACGTAGGTAAAGAAGTGGCATTCATGGAATTTTGGTATTATAAAGATGATTTATAATACCTTTCATAATCAATAATGATAGACCCGCCCCACAAATATTGGACCTTGGCTCCGGTCCGATCGGTTTAATTTTAGCAGTAAACCCTTAGGTAGTAATCACGTAACTATTTTAATGTGAATATAGCATAACATAACATAAGCTCACGCCTGTATTCCCGAAGGGGTAGGCAGAGGCGCACTAGCGAACTAGAACACCCACATTTCGCCGAGCTTAGTTCCGTCCCAGATGTGATAGGGGGCGAGCCTATCGCCATATCGGGCACAAATTCCAGATTCCTGGCTGATATGGAAAAATCCAATATCACTATGCCCGACCCGGGGATCGAACCCGAGACCTCAGAACCGTAGTCGTACCGAAATACCATCACGCCACCGAGGCATGTGAATATCTTAGACGTATACATACTTGTGCATACTGTATTAACTGAAGTAGTTTAATGGATAACTGTTGACGATCAACCGAATCTGGAGAAGGAACTATTGTAATACTAGCTGAGCCGCGCAACTTCGTCTGCGTCACAAGGAATAAATTTTCTCCGTGTTTGCAACATTTCATGGATGCTCCGCTCCTATTCTCATATAACCTTCCTCGATAAATGGTCTATCCAACACTAAAATAATGTTTAAATTCCAATCAGTAGTTCCTGTTATAAGCGCGTTCAAACAAACAAATAGAAAAGCACTGTGGCAGCTGCTGTTCAGCAACAACAGCCAGCAATAGCTGCCACGGTGATTGCTTTCTGCTTGATTCGTATGAGATTTTCGGTGACACAAACACCCTTCTTTCCAATCTATATATACTTTATAATATTCTATACCGTAACTTTCTACCTGCCCTTATCCCACCTTAATGTGGGATCGGCGTAACACACTTTTTTAAGTATGTTGCAGAAAGGATTTGACTAAGTTTTTACGACCGGCTGCCTGTCTGACGTCAATCCCCTCTGGGGAATCCAGTCGCAGGCAAATTAAATTACAAAGTTCGCTTTGCCCGTCCTGGGAATCGAACCAACGACCTCCCGATCCACAGCCCATATACGCTGCCACTAGACCAAGTAGGCGATCGTATATTCTTACTAAAAGTGTCTACAAACCTTAAAAAATAAGTATCACCTGGTGAATGCCATTCATCATCCCCACGCATAATTCCAGAATTGATTCCACTGGATTTACAGCGCCATTTTGTAAGGTGCCTTTTTGTTTTACAGCCCAAAAGGTCCTTGGAAATGTGCTCGTAAAACTTACTCTTATTGATGGTGATTGGAAAAGTTCCGTGTTTGTATGAAACCTGAACTATAGTGATGTAGTTCAGTTTAGTGTATACGTAAAGTTCATGTTTACTTTCTGGAGTGGGGAGTCGGAGTGATCTATTAATGTAAGTTTTTTGAGATGTATTTGTTACTGTCATCAATATAATATACCCTAGATGCACAGCTCTTTGCAAATATCCTCCTAAAAAGTGGTCTCAGGAATATAACAAAGAAAAAGATCACAAAATCTAATTAAATCAACACAAATATAACCCTGTGCACGTGTAATAAAGTAGCTTTTTAAACGAAATCAGCAAGCGTTCTTAAATTTGAATTTTGAAATTTAGAATTCCATCGGCGTCGGACCGTATGCAAAACGAGTGCTAAAGCACTCCTTGGCTGTCCCATTTTCCGAGCGTCAACTGTGCATTTAGGTAATTAATATATCTATGGTTACTGTCTATAATCATAAAGTTTTGAACATAAAACCGATTCCCAATCGCGACGTCTAAGCTGTTGTTTGATAAGGAAATAAGGTGTTTACTCCGTACTCATTGATCAGATCTTGACATATATAGAACCACCCTTAGGGGTAACCAGGGGCTGCTATTTTGAAAATTTGTTTTTAATATAACATATAAGGTTATATTTTATAAGGTCGATCTGGAAATATTTGGGGGAGGCCTATGTTCAGCAGTGGACGTCCTATAGCTGATGATGATGATGATGATGATATTATATAAGATCTATAACAAATAATTTTTATTTTTTTCTTAAATAGAAAAGAGGGGGTTGACGTAAGGCAGGCAGCCGGTCGTAAACCCTTTCTGCAACATGCTTGAAGAAGTGTGTTGCGCCGACCCCACATTAACGTGGGATAAGGGCAAGTAGAAAGAAAGAAATGAAGTAGCAAATTATCAGGGTAAACAGTGACTCTTTGTCTATATGGACCGGATGCCACTGATAATTACGGTTATAAAATATAGCTAATGCTTAAAGACAGTGATATTCAAATATTGCTCAATGATCGTAATTTAAACGCTTATTAACCAAAAAAATCCAAAGCGAAATAAAAAAAAAAGATAAAGTCCTCAAAGTACTAAAACAGTGCAATGCTCCATACAAGGACAAGTATGCGACGAATTGAAATTGTCTGCGACAAGTCTGGTGTGTGAGATCACGTCTTAAACTATGTAATCCAAATGCCGAACGTAGTACTGAAATAATCACAAGTTTAAAAACTTAACAGACCGACTTCAAAACGGATCGTGACCAAATTATGGGATATATGGGACCACCCTTGAAAGAAATCCTATCGAACACAAAAATAATTTTGAAAATCGGTCCACATTAGGCGGAGATATCGAGTAACATACATTAAAAAAAAAACGAATTGAGGACCTCCTCCTTTTTGGGAAGTCGGCCGAACAAAAGTTAAAGTCCTCAAAGTGCTAAAACAGTGCAATGCTCCATACAAGGACAAGTATGCGACGAATTGAAATTGTCTGCGACAAGTCTGGTGCGCAAGATCACGTCTCAAACTATGTAATCCAACGAACGTAGTACCGAAATAAATACATGCGCTACCGAGTACAGTGCATTTCTATTGCATGTGCCAACTGCCCACTTACCTGTGTACTAAATATTTAGTTACTTGTCGTGTTTTTTTGAATGTAGAAATGAAAAAAGGTTGTTTCCTCTGTCGTTAATGTTCAAATCAAAATAATAATTCAGATTTTTTGCGATTTGTTTATATTTCGTCCCGACGTAATAAATAGTTAATGGCTTCACAGCGTCAGATTGTTGTGCCTCTTATCTTTATTTCTCTTATATTTATCATATCTTCGTCTTAATATCTTTAGCTTCGTTCAAAACATTATAGGGTCGATTTGTCGTTATCACCTCCACACACACGACCTTTTTCCAGAATGTTTCCAACTTTTTCTGAATTGTTATGTTCAATAACATGAATTATTTTGTTACTAAGGTCTCTTTCATGGTATATAAAGCCTAGAATATTCTATCAAAATTCAAGCACGAATTGCGAAATTCGCGATATCCATTAGTATGCATAGGTGCTTGTTATTCAAATATTGTACACCGAATAGAATCAATCTCACGTTCAGTACCATATGTGTTGAGAAGTCTCCATAGTCCACACAGTGATCATTTCGACAAATTCATTATCCATGTCACGTTCTCTTCGGACGACTTACTTAAAATTCCTATGCCGATGCAGCATTCTAAATGAATCCAGTAACGCTGACTTGTATATCACATAATATAAGCTTACGTTTTATGAATTGGTAATTGGAGTGCTATTGAACGGGTAGCGAGATAATTTTGTTATGTCATGTTTTTGGGAATTTTTCATATTTTCAGTTAAATTATATTACTAGTAGTACAAATAAATGTTATAGCTGTCAATTGCACTAATAATCTAAGTTAATAGTTATTCTAGTTTTAATTTTCAAATAGCATGACGTGCCTTCGTAAATATCTCACACGAAACATGCGATATATTCGTCGCATCTTCTTAATGCGGCTTATATCTTTGTCTTTTGTCAGATCTAGATTTATCATCAACACTAGAGCTATTATTACCTTTTTTATTTAACCTGACGACAGTTTCCGCATAAGCATTAACCACACCACAGAGTGCGCGCATGGTTGTCACTAATAGAAATAAACATACCAAAACTCCTACAAATCCAAAAGCACATCGCAAAACAAATATTGGTGTTAGGTGTATGGATGTAATCTTCATTTGTAATAACACGGCATGCGTAGGTGCGGCTTCGAAAGCATCGATTCCCACGGTACGCTACTCTAATCGTTTTCGCAATTGTTGTGTTTGCTTTGAAGCACGCTTAAGCTTCAGATTACTATTTGGGAGGTAAATATGACTACCTCAGTGGCATAGTATAATTATTGTCATATGATCGCGCTTGGGTTCGATGTCTTCGTCAGGTTAAGTGATATTCGGTTTTCTGATCAGTATTAGCACGTGGTCTGGAATTTGTTCTCGGTTTGATGATAGGCTCACCTATTATCACATTAAATAAATTCGGGGAGATGTAGGTTCTCTAGGTCGCCACTGCCCACCCCTTCTGGGAAAGAACCGTAAACTTATGTATGTAATTAACTATAGTGCTTGTTGTCAACTAAAGTTTTTATACAGATTATGTGCTCATAATATCAATAATTAAAGAGACTTCAGAACAACAAGGAAATACCAAATATGTACTTAACTAGTGAATACTTCGTCTGTATTTTAAATTAGTTTCGATTCTCCGCATTTTCTCTGCTATATGAAGTTTATTTAGTAATAGCGCCGATAATACAGACATAAACTAAAACCATATAAGTAGTTATCGGATTAATGCTCTATTTATCACTGAGGAATGGTGTGATGACCAAACTAAAAGAAACAGTTACAAAATCTGATTACTATCGAAACATTAATACAACTTGACGAAGAAATACCATTAAACTAACATCCGAGTGACCTTATCGTGATGTGAGAGGAATCCCATTTTATAAACAGCTACCGAATGAACGCAATTGTACGATTCAAGTTAATACTTAAACAAAACGAATAAGAACTTGCTTTCACTAAACAAATTAAAAACACCCCGCTCGAGGCATCGGAAGCATACAAATTAGGTTATTATTGTTAGGTGTAAATACAACTGTTCAAAATAATTAGACTACGATACACTTACCATCTTATACAGCTGGTTTTCGTGGGTTAGTTACTGGGGCACTGATAACATCTGCTTGGAATGTAACAACTATACTTTCTATTGGTGGATAAAAAGTTAATTAGTCCGCTAACAAAATAACTTTGTTTACATTCTTATTCAACAGAGTGTTAGATCAGGAAAAAGTACGTGATTCGAATTCTAGATGTTTTTATGTAGTGGCCGGAGATAGGTCTGGTACCAATTTTATAATACTTCTTGTATAGTCGTGAAGCCAATTGTAGATAATATATTAAAACAATAGGAGAGTAACTATAAATAAATGAAAGAGCTGTAGTATCGCACTATGTCTATAATTTGTATATTAAAATACAGGAGTAATTCCAATAATGACTTAGCAAAAACAGTGCAAATAAGACTAATCAACTGAAACTTTAAATTAATGATTGCCATTTCTTAGTAGATGAATTGCAAACACAAATTATCTGTAAGCAAGAAATATTAGATTTAGTGGATTATCAAGATAGATTAATTGCCTGATATTAATTGAAGGCGTTTGTAAATAATTAAAGCAACAGCTTTATGATTCATAATCAAATTATGCAGCTCAATTTTAAGAGAATCATTAACTCTTTAAAGTGTGGCTAACTAGTGTGAAATTGTGGCAGATTTGCAAAAAAAATGTAGACTTCGAATACAATATGGAAAAACACACCACTATGTGAATTTTCCTAAAACTATCAGAGGCCTTCTAGGAGGTCAGTATATATGCGTTAAATAAAATTTATGGCCACATAATGCCAAGTTCATCTATAAATCTTTGAGCATAATCCAGCGAGGAATTTAAATAGGTTACGTGATAAAAACGACGATAAAACTGAAGATATTCAAAATGCTAGTGGCATGGCTGATAGAAGATTACATTACAAGAATATGCTTTATAGGTAGAAACTGAATTCACCTGCCCATCAAACTTACGTGACAAATATTAATAAAGTCTTTGTCGAAGTACTAACCATGTCACTAAATATTATTTGATAATCTGTAATGATTCAAGACAACAGATCCAAAGTAAATATAAATTTAATAATAAACTTCAATAGATGATGTCTCACAGATTTTGGAACAGGCTCTTGCGTGTAATGTAGATTAGTCATCATTAAGGGTAAATATACCTTTAAAAGTGTAAATAACCTTCCATAACAATAAATATTACAAGTTTCATTAATAAGATAAAACGTACCCTCATGAATTAGTTAACATAATTGATAAACATTAAAACCTAAAGCCCTCATAATCCTTTTAAAGGTGAGTAAAATAAAGTAATGCCCCGTGAACTACGCGACAATGTAGGTAATTACATACAAAACATGAGTGTGAGTAATGACGTTGGTGCAAGGTGCATGCGGGCAGACACCTGCGATCCAATGTTTATATCCATACACGAGACTTGAATTAATGTCGCTTTTGTACGCCCACCATCACAGTTGCTGATGTCGGACAAAGCTGTAAAATTCCTACAATGAGAATGAAATAGAATATGAGATCCTCGGAGTTTGTAATAGTTTAAAACTCATTTCTATAATCTACATATTAGTGCCTAGGCTGGAAACAGTGAAGTCAAAGGGTCGGGCAATCACAATTTCAGAAATTATGCATGAGCTTCCTGGACAGCCTCCGTGACGCAGCGGGCGAGTAACCGGCTGTGAAGCAAGAGGCCGCGGGTTCGATTCCCGCATTGAGACAAATGTCTGTGGGACCCACAGATATTTGTTTAAATTCTGTGTGTTGTGAGACCGAAAGTCTCTCATAGTCTCTGACACCCACGATACAGGTTATACCTAGTGTGGGGTCAGGACTAGGTGTGTGACTGTTGGGTATATTAAAAATAAATGGATTATATGTGGCGACAGGTTCATCTCTACTATTTCATGGGAGGGAATCAAGTTCGGCAATGTATTTGCCAATTATTTCAAGGATATACGCGTGAGCTTCTGTTAGACTCATAATTTTACTATTTGTGGATTATCATTATAAATTTTAGGTCCTTCTTGCACTTAAAATTTGGTTATGTAAAATCACATTCAACGGTGTACGGCTGATATGGAAATCTTCCCTCATGGTCGGATGTTTTCAGTATAGAACAAATCCAAAGACACCAGGAAGTATGGCATCCCTACGTTTGTATAGAAGGATATGCGATAACAATTTTCTATTTTGGGTTGGAATCCTGCGATTGTGATATCACCGTCATTTGCGATTCTATGTGTTCATGCAACAATGCTGTATTGTCTTTTGGTTCTAGAGGTGGTGAGGTTACAAATGTCACAGAGGAGCTCGGTATTTTTAATGCAGGAGTATTGTATATAATATCTACTGCACGAATGTTTGATACCACTGTATCACAGAAAACCAACGTAAAGTGGCAGCTTGCTGTCGCGGTTCGTTCGGTGAGTGAGATTTCCGATGGCCCATTTCCCGCCTTCCTTTCCCAATACCTTTTTCCCTCCCGTTCCATTTCCTCTTTTTGGGTTGGCAACGCATCCATAATTATTTTTGTGTCTTGGGTGTTTATGGGCGGTGGAGATCACTTACCATCAGGTGACCCATCTGCTCGTTTGCCAGTCTCTGTTATTAAAAAAAAAATTATTAACGCTTGACTTACTTACGACTACGTATTGGCCAAATTCGTCGGCCTTTAGTCTTGGTCTCATCCAAGTGTATACCACGGGAGTCAAAGCAATTAATCTACACCGACAATCCCGACTAAAAGCCGTAGACCTTTTAAACTAACTAACCTTTAGATTGCTGCCGGAATCCGCTTTGTCTTTCGGTCATATAAGTTGGTAATAAAAAAGTAAAAGATGTTGCTGATAACAATGTGGTTGTATTAAGTACACTCATGTCAGCATTACATCACGTGTTAGATCATCGTAATAGAAGCAATAAACTGCACATCCTGTGCCGGCCTATCAGTCTATCTTTCGGAGTATCCGCTGCAATGGCTACTGTTTCTATTAAACCTGGGAAGTTCATGGTAACTTAAAAAAAATAATTGTAATAGATTTGGTACAAAATTTTATGAAATTCTAAGTTTCATCATCTGTTGGCTCAATAATCTAAAAGTCATTATTATTAGTCACTTCAGTCACTTATGAGTTTTATACGAATTGATCTAGGAACACCTAATACTTGAAGGTTCCAATGCACTTGAATACGGCCTTGTTGTACCGGTTAAGAAATGTACAAAACATTTCTTTTTAGAAAAATAATCTGTCGCATATCTTAACATCATGTAATGAGATGTAGTCTAAGCAGGTAGTTATTCAAAGATCATTATCTAAGCCAGATGCAGTTATTGCGCAAACCTCCCCACTAAACTCACATTCCACACAAGGTAACCACTCACTGTCGGCGTTTACCTCTATTACAATAACCGAAAGCAACATTTCCCTCGCAAGATTGATTCACAATGCGAGATTTGCGAATTTTGACGTGAACGGCGCGGTTCACCCATTGTGTCCGCGATTCACATGCGAGCTTGAATTCTCAAAACTTATTCTTTTGTGCGAACGTAGAAAGAATTTTAATGCTTCCGTTTG
Organism: Clanis bilineata; assembly: GCA_036417725.1. Taxonomy (NCBI): domain Eukaryota; kingdom Metazoa; phylum Arthropoda; class Insecta; order Lepidoptera; family Sphingidae; genus Clanis; species Clanis bilineata. The sequence continues at coordinate 5,549,715 of CM071139.1, read as the reverse complement.
AACTTGAACAGAATCCCATAATAGCACTTTGTTGCGTAATGCCGGTGCATTTGATAGTCTCTGATCATTTTCTTGTCTCATTTGTATTTCTGGACATGTGGCTCCCACAGAGGGCGAGTTTGACTACGAACAGCCATCGGTTTTGATAGTAAATCAAGTAAACAATGTGATATTCTGAATGAGTAATTGCCTTATTAAATGTCATTCAAATGCTGTTAAGGCGCCATGAAGAAACGATATAATATGCAACTACCTAAAACAGTAATCATATTATACTGGAATCAGGAATAGTGGTTAAGAAAGTTTGACCCTATTTGTTAAAAAATCTATAAATAGAAATAAATCCAAGTCTCGGTCGATGCATCGTTCTTGGAGAGGTCACTTTGCTCACTGACGGTATTTTATCAGCATCTTGAAGATGAAACAAGTTACAAAGCGCATACAATATGTATAAGAGTATGTTGGATTTGATACTAAAGTTGATCCAAATATAGAAAAGTAATGAGCACATTATTTTACTCCATATACATAGCGTAACGAAGTCCCGCATAATTTCTCTACTCCCGATAATCAGGGAATGTTGAACTACTTTCTCAATTATCATTAAATTAATTATTGTCAAATATCTAAACGTCATATTGAGCGGAAACGGCGTTGTAAAACAGGTCAAGTGAGTTTATACGTGCACAATTAAACATAGTATTATAATGTAGTGTTTTTATCGGACCGTGGGAACGCGCCACCATATTGCGAGTTGCGACTCAAATCGGCGTATAAATCCATGCAAAAGCCTGTTTCGCGAGTTACCTGTCTATATAAACCTACATGCTGGCTACCTATACGTTGACTGCTATTTTAGGGTTGTAGCTATTCAATCTGTTTTTACGATCTTTTTGTCTATAGACTATGATAAAATTCTTGAGGACGAGAGGTTTTGATTCTGCAGAAATTTTAACATTGAAATCCTGTTTCTTTCATACAAGTGAATGCTTGGATAAGCCCTCTGCAACTTACATATAAGCAGCACTACTCATAGCATGGAATTACCTAGTACGTACTACAGGGCACAGCAATCCACTTATAATATCTGTAGTATAGAATGCGTAGTAATTTCATTCTCCAATGACCTTCAAAGCGGAACACAACCGAGCTTTAAAATTATCCAGATAGCCTTTAGTGCCTCTAGTATACAACAGACCTACCTGTAAACCTAGAAGTCTCAAGATCATCGGTAGCTGATTTATTCCCGAGAGACAATCCAACATGTTCCTCGACTTTGCCAGGTTATTCCCGTGTCGTGATTGCATGGACATCGGCATAGCTTCTTACGAAAATTTTAATGAATGGGAAGTAGCCTTTGATTAAACGAGACTTTGTCAATTCCTGCACCGAGAAAATGTATAAATGCGTGATCCACAAATATTTATTTCAAGTTTAGTTCTAGTGAGATCGAAAGTCTCTCGAAGACTCATAATTCAGTATATCCACGACACAAGACTAGTGCAATAATGTAGGGATCGCAAAAAAGAGTATTACTTTGAGTGTATTCATTTAAAAAGTTTGGTTGTTAGCCGCAGCTGTGATTACGTCATCCGGGGTAGCCAAACATGTTTCTGCGGCGACAGAAAACGAAAACAAAAGTATCGATGCACTTTTGAATGGAATATGCGAAAAGGTCAATAATACCTTGAATTATATAAGATAAGAAAATCCGGTACCAATAATGTGAATCGGAAATTACGTAAACTGTTAAAAAGGGATTTTGCAACGTATTTCGAACGTCGGTCGGTTTTATACTTTGATAGTTTAAAAACTGCAAGCTCTTAACGACAGCAGTAAAACTTAGTACACTTTGTAAAGAGAGGATGTAACAAGGGATAATACTAGTCTATAAAACTATAATATTCTTTAAAGGTAACAGGTAACAAACTGTAATTTAGATATCATTGAATGCTCGTTGAAATCTACTTGTGAATAAGCAATAGGTGTAGGTAGGTGTACTCACGGTGCGTGTAATATGAGGAAGAAAGTTTCATCCACTTTAAATATCCTTTCATTTTTGGGTCGATGATATTCAATTAGGTACTAGCTATCATATCATGATTACCTTTAATATTGTATATACTGAATACTTTCGTCCAAAACAATATTGGGACGACCGCTGGAGGCGCAAGATGAATCATAATAAATAATACCTTGGTAGGTAAAAAGTACTACAGGTCATGCCATAGTCTATCTTAATTAAAATATGTAATATAAAGAAGTTTAGTAATTTTTACGTAATGCTTAAATATGCAATCGGTAACAATTCTGTAATAGTTGTGGTTGAGGTCATCAGGTTTTTCTGACTTGTATAAACATATTGTGAACAGGTGTCTATCGCCAGTATATTAAACCTGAAGATGTATGTAATAACTGATAGCCTGTAAGATTTCCATTTGTTTTATAAGCTGTATATTTTGGGTAAACAGAGTCTCTCTGAGGATTTATCAAGTGGTAGAGCCACGCTGTAGACAGTAACGTCTATAGCACGAATGGGTCGGCTTGACCGGTTAGATACCACTGTCTCACAGAAAACCGACGTAAAGTGGCAGTTTGCTGTCGCGTTTCGTTCGGTGAGTAAGATTTCCGGTGGCCCATTTCCCCACTCCCTTTCCCAATCCCCTTCCCTCCCCTTCCATTCCCTCCTTTTAGGTTGGCAACTCACCCATGATTCTTTTTGTGTCTTGGGTGTCTATGGGCGGTGGAGATCACTTACCATCAGGTGACCCATCTGCTCGTTTGCCAATCTTTGCTATAAAAAAAAACTATATTTCCATTATGTTGCAAAATTATACCACCAAAATGTTCTACGCAGCAGTCTCTCGACAATATAAGGTGGTTTAACCTCTATATATTATTTAATCGAACATTACTACTACGGGTTATGGTATACCTATATTGAAGCTAAATGACGACACAGTAATGTGCCAGGATAAAACAAATGCTGGCTCAACTACCGCATTGTATCTTTTACGTCTGAAAATGTATGTAGTTGGCCGTATCGATCACAATACCTCACGACAATAACTGGTTCAATTTTGACGTAGGTCAGTATTCACCATATCACTCCCGCAGTATCTACATAGTAAATCAGTTCTAAGAATTGAATTTTGGTATCAGTATGACGTCGACTAATATTCCCAGAAGCTTGTTTTGCGATAAAGCAATGCCAATCATGTCATTTAGTTTGTTATTGTGGGTTTTACTGATAAAGGAATTGTTAATAGAGTGTTCTGAGTCGTTTATTTTGTCTTTATTAATATCAGTCAAGATTGACAGCGCGCTAATTCTGTCAAAACGTGATGAAAATATATTTCGTCAAATGTTGAACTAAATTCTGTGATTCGAAATTGCCATTGCAATTGAATCAATAGAAATAATAATAATAACTCCAATGCTATAGGAATTACTAAGCAAACAGTTGATTTAGGTACAAGAATTTTGATGTGTATATATGATTTTATACTATCCAGTCCTTACATACAATAAAAATCAGATACACATCTCTGTATCAGTTATTGAAATGTACAAGTCCTTTGTTTATTCATTAATAAGCTTCTTTATAAAGACTAATGCGTTCAAATGAACAAAAAATTTTAATTAAACTGTGTGTAGTCTAGTCAAAGTCTTGTAGGAATAATTTATTATTTTAATTCATTTTCATTCTCGTGTCTTTGAAATTGTTGAATATTTTAGCTTTTAAGATATTTCTACGCTGACTGAGTCTGTCAGACTGCAGACAGAATTATTTAATAGAAAATACCATTTAAATGTTGTTTTTAATTAAATTCAAATTCTGCTATCTGCCAGCTTGATGATCTACATTTGATAAAAGTTTTAAAACAGATCCAAGTTTACACTCTTATATTTCTTCATATTCTCGAATATCATTGACTACAATTAAACTTAAACTTCAATAGAATGCAAAAATTCCACTGGGTTTAGTGACATTTGGCATCCCCCTACCAGGTGCAGGCACAGAAGGCGTAGCACGTGCGGCCAACATCTGCCGTTCAGTAAAAACGTAAAATTATTTATCTTTACAACGCACCTCTAAACATCTGTTCTTTATTGATGTCGTGTCATCTGCCGCATATGAAGGAATTACGTTGATCGTTTGATGCACAATGTGAATTTGGGATGGGATGAAAAAAAATCGAGGGTAAAGCTGTGAAAGAAATTGATGATTTCATTCTCTTTGTTAACGTAAAAACGTAACGTAAAATATGTCTAGTTTAAACTGAATCTAGCACGTACAGTAGATAGTTAAAATCTCTTAAAGTACCTCTTTTTGGAAGAGGTGACAAATGTAGATGTATCAACTGATTGATAGAATCGTTGTCATCCAAGGATACTTAAAATATCAGGAACATTACGTACAAGAGATTAATATAGATTCCAAAATAAATCAATTCAAAACTATCTTTTTCGAAATGTAATGTTTGGGGGTCAAAATGGAACTCGATGTAGTTTTTCTAAGGTTTCCTTTCCGCGAATCGGGAGGTTATTAGCCGCAACGAATTTCACGTCCGGAAGAAACCAAACAAATGTGGGGATGTTCTGGATAATATATCATGCATGCTTCCTTCTTTGATATCGCAATTGTGGGCGATCTATGTATATTCGCAAGCATAGGTTTTCATCTTGAAGTTAGGACTTTGTTTGACGCAGATGTATGTATTTGGCCCCGTAGGCCGTAACACATTAAGTGCAAAGACATTTTACCATTTTTATCCTGCCATAGCTACTGAGCATTCATAGTATAATGCAATTCAATTAACTTTAGCATTTCGACGGTCGCCACAATTGTGCTGGTTTATTGTTCATGTATAAAGACGCCAGTAGCAAAATGATGACAAACAACTAAAAATGTGAATGTACATATGTAAGGTTGAAGATTAATTTAGTTTTCCAAACTTACTTTAACCGGCGACTGTACTAATAATCCCTTTGTCTTATAATCTCCTGTTCTTTCTCAGGATTGTCACGGGCCCGACTTCCAAGACCTGGCGGTGGCAGACGACGTGCAGAACTACGAGCTAATCTCCGGCTATCAAAACGACACGCACACCACTGTCGAGTTTAGAAGACAGTTGGACACGTGTGATAAACAGGACTTTGTTATTGGCGTGAGTTTTTACTTATTGTTATAGTTTTACTTAGCTCCTTCTACTCAATGTTAGCAAATTTTTGAGTCTTGGGTGAAGAGCCAGTTATTATCTGCTATCTATAATCCATCTATAATTTGCTCTTCTAATATAAATAAGATATAGTAGTTATTGACATTCAGATGATTTGTTAACAAAAAAGAAGTTTCACCCAAAATTAATTATCTACGGAATTAATGAAACACATAATGTAGTCTGATTGAATACAGAAAACAGTTATACAGTTCTGTTATTTATAATAAATGTAAATCACGAAAAATATGCTATAATAATTGGTGAAAGTAAAGTGATCGGTAATTCATAGAACAAAAATACACATTCTGATACATTTGACGTAGATGATATCAATATTTGATTCTGACAATGGAGGAATAAATATTGGTGAATCGAATGATGATAATATGTATATTACAGGAGGACACAACACAAATCCTGTGGGCGCTAGGTCCCGACGGGTCGGATGGTCAATTACCGAAGCATGTGAACAACGGAAACCGACCATTGCGACTGTTGCTGCCTGTGTCCAAACCAGATTCCATACCTTTGAGGCATTGGGATGTTCGGTTTAATAATGTAAGTTGATGATCTTCATTTTATTGTCTGTGGGTTTACCATGGGTATTAGCCAGGATTTGTATTTGATTCACGTTTTAAGTACGAATATTTCATCAGACTTTGAGTCTTCATTTACCTGTTACATCTTGACAGCCAGCAGACCTACATAATCGCTCCTTTTGGAATAGAGATCAACATGAACTCTTTTGGCAAATTTTGATTTGGGATCATAGGAAACCTATCATTCTCTTACAACCTCGAGGTGTATCAGATGTTTTAAATATTTTAAAAATTAAAGCATAATTTCTTTCAACTTTCAATCATATTTTATCTATTATAATAATTATAAAACTACAATTGCAGCTCACAATCCCACACGACATGGCGACACTATTCTGGTGCAAGATCTTCAAATCGCCGGAATTGGCGAAGAAGCATCACATAGTCGGTTACCAGCCGATAATAGACAGCAGACCGATTAGGGATGGTAAGCCAGTGGTGGAGAAGGACAGCCTGTCACCTGTCCATCATATGGTGCTGTACGAATGTGCTGAAGATGACGACAAACATCTGTGGAACAGTTGGGCGGAGACCGAGGGGTACTTCGGCCCGAACAGGCCTAGTGGCTGGGCCACTTGCGCGAGGCCTATTGCTGCATGGGCTATGGGATCTAAAGGTACGTTGTTCATTTATTTTTATCAACCAACCCTCAAAAACGAGGGGCTTCTTAATACTTCTGTATTTTCGACTGACTTCCAAAAAGGAGAAGATCCTCAATTCGTTTATTTTTTATATTCGATAGAGTTTATTTAAAGGGTAGTCCCATATAAATTTGGTCACGAACGGATTTGAAGTCGGTCCATTAAGTTTTTTGATATATGCTATGTAATATCTCCAGCAGGTACATATGTGCCCATCGTGATTTTTTTTATATACAGTTTATTCCATATTCAGGTTTAAGATGAGATAATGGAGTACTTGGAATATGAAATTCTTCAGCAACCAACGAGCCAACGACAGATGTTGTTTGGTTGTTGGAAAATTAAAACTAATGTTTAGCGAAACCTAAAATACCATTACAGTAATGTCCATACATGAATAGGCTTCGTCATACATAAGTTAAGGTTGACGATGCTATATCATTATAAAAATAATTTGAATAATAAATAAATAAAATTCAAACTGGATGCGCTAGAAGGGCTTGACGTCAGGCAGGCAGCCGGTCATAAAAACTAAGCCAAATCATTTCTGCAACATACTTGGAAAAGTGTATTGTGCCGACCCCATATTAAGGCGGGATAAGGGCAGGTAGAAAGAAAGACTAAAATATTTTTTCTCTGTGTAAAATTAAATGTATAATTTTAGGTGAATTCCTCCCCGAGAATGTGGGCATACCGCTCGGCGAGAAAGGAGGCGTCTCATACTACATGCTCGAGATTCATTACGATAATCAAGCGTTGCATGAAGGTGAGTCTAGCACTCTATTACATTTTGGTATATTAATAACTAGCTTTTGCCTCCGGGTACGCCCGCGTGAGTCTTGACAAACATTCATCCCCCATTACATCCCTTTAGGGGATGAATTTATGCTTGCATTATACATGATTATAAACCTTCCTCTTGAATCACTATTAAAAAAAACGCATCAAAATCCTTTGCGTAGTTTTAAAGATCTAAGCATACAGACAGACAGCGGGAAGCGACTTTGTTTTATACTATGTAGTGATAATTAGAATTAGTCATCTTTTTGGCCTAGTGGGAGCATGTATGGGCTGTGGACCGGGAGTTCGTGACTTCGATTCCAAGGTCGGGCAATGCGAATTTTCTAATTTAATTTGCCCGGGACTGGATTCCCCAGAGGGGGTTGACGTTAGACAAGCAGCCGGTAGTAAGAACTAAGCCAAATCCTTTCTGCAACATCCTTGGAAAATTGTGTTGCGCCGACTCCACACTAAGGTGGGATAAGGGCAGGTAGAAGAGAGAAAGTTGCATTTCATGATCCATCGTTATTATTCCCCCGGCGGTTGGCGTCAGTCACGTTTTAAGCAAAAAGTAAAAAGTAAGCCGAATCCATTTTACCATATTTAAAATAAATAGCAGAGGCTGGCAAACGAGCAGATGGTACACCTGATGGTCAATCTTTGCTTAGTCTGTCTGTCAGTCTGTTTTTCTTGTAAAAACTGATTGATTTAATTATTCCAAGTCCTCACTGAGTTCCTTTCTTTGATTCAGACTTAGTCGAAGTTCACTATATAGATCTCAGCCTTAGAGTGGTAAATATTCCATCAGTTATTGAAATAAAATTATTTTTACGGATTCTATCAAGATTTGGTTTTAATTTTTTTGCCCGACGTTTCGAAAGCTTTGTAGCCTTCCTGGTCACGGGTCGGACTAAGGTGTCAGTTGTTCGAAAATATTAATATTACAATATCTACCTTCATTTTTAAATTATAAAAATTCAAAAAAGGTAAATTATTTGCGATCCGATTTTTTAAAATTTGTAACATTTTTGGACAACTGACACCTCAGTCCGACCCGTGACCACCAAGGTTTTTAAAACGTCGGGCATAAAAATTAAAACCAAATCGTGATAGAATCCGTAAAAATAGTTTTATTTCAATGAATAACATTCGCGTAAACCTAAGAAATTATTAGTACATTTGTCATGTATGAGCACGTCCATCTGTATTCCAGTGCTAGACAGCTCGGGTATAAGGGTTCACTACACACCGTCGCTGCGTGCGCACGACGCGGCGCTGCTCGGCGCCGGCGTCGGAGTCTCTGCATTGCACGTCATACCGCCGAAACAACGCCAGTACAGGACCGTCGGCATTTGTAGCCCAGAATGTACCAATAATGTGAGTGTTATCTTTATCATAATTATGTCATTATCATCATCATTATCATCAGTCACAAGATGACCACCTAACCTAAAGATTTTGAACCCGACCTGTTGGAAGTGTGTAATATACCGAGTGGCGCCGATGTGACGACATTTAATTTTTTTAACCGGGCACGGCAAAGTAACTACACTGCACCTGATGGTAAGCGTAGTGCAGTAAGAAAACAAGCGACCACTGACAAACACTGTGTTTATCAGTGGTCGTTAGAATCTTGCCGACCTGTTTATGCTTCACACTCCGAATCCGAAGAGGGAAGAAGCAAATCGAGGGGCTTGCGACAAGACAGGCGGATGAACGATGCAGATACAGAGATACCCCCATACCCGTCTCAACCAACCATCAAGTCATGCCGCAAGCCCCTCTAGAGAACCGGAAGTACACTGACTGATCCTGGAACGCGAACCACACACGGAGTGTGGGTCACTATGGCAGGTTTTAGCACCATGTGTATGGTGGTCGCCACCCGGTCGGATAACAAAAACAGTCGAATAGGTGAAATAGTTTTGCACATGATGTATGTTCGGGACGACCTAAAACAGCCGACATTAGCGGTCAAAGAATTTTGTTGCTAACAAACATGAACGGACTTGTGCGGCATGCCTTGGAAGCGAGTTAGGTTCACACGCCGCGTACCTACTGAAGTTTACCTACATGTAGATTTTCGCAAATTATACCGGTTTAACACTATAAATGAATGGACATTTAATAACAGAACTTTTGCTGTTTATTTTGTTCTAAAAATTTATTTTATCAGTATTGGGTAGTACAATATGTCGTTGTGTTGGTGCCACTCTATATTTAAGCCATTTAATTAAGGAGGTACTTCCTGGAAGGGAAAAGCTTAGTAATTGCCGATCACATTCTGGAGTGGGATATGGGCAGTTCAAAAGAAAAAAGAATAAAATAGTATTCGTACAATGCGTAATACAAGTTTTGATAGTTCTCACTTCTCGACATGATGATAGTTTTCGTTCTCTCCATGCATTTATTTTAGTTCGGTGTAGTTTCCGCTAGTGGCGCTGCTAGTCAAATGTACGGTGAAAACGAAAACGATCATATGCTTTTTGCAGTTCTCTCTTCATACGTAATTACCAAATTGTTCACAGACTATGCCGGAAGAAGGGATCAACATTGTGTCAGTTCTGCTCCACGCTCACGGAACGGCTAGGAAGATTTCATTGAAACATATCAGGGGCACTCAGGAACTGCCGAGGATTTCTGAAGTGAGTACAATGAATTCGACATAATTTTTATTGGGTTGTAACAATGACTTCAGAAAAAAAATAAGAGGACCTGGCTAACTACGAAAAATAAGTGTTGACATTGAAGCCGGTTCTGCCATTTTTGTTTCGTGATCTATTTACATGTAAGTTGTCACCGTTTTATGAGAATAAAATAACGAGTAAATTCTTAGTGATTTTATTATAAATACGGTATTTTATTTACAGTGATACTAATTTCGGAATATGAAGAAGATACCTAACGGCTATATTAATGGGATCTTTCTTTTGCAAAATCACCATTTTGGCTTCGTTCCATACATTAGTAATGCTTCATTTGTTTGTAGTTATGCCTCGTCTTCTTATTTTTTCTTTAGTCATTGGGTTGTAGTCATAGATATAATATCATTCCAATATCATTGGCTGTAGTTGTAGAATAGTGACATCTAGCGGTCAGCTAGTGTAACTAGCCGTGATGTGGTCGCCAAATGGAACTATCAGTTTTGATTTTATAGAGTAGATGGCGCTAAATTTATTAGTTTCGAATATCACCGATATATTAATTACCTAGATGCACAGTTGACGCTCGGAAAATGGGACAGCAAAGGAGTGCTTAAGCATTCGTTTTGCATACAGTCCGCCGCCGATGGAATTCTAAATTTCAAAATTCAAATTTAAGAACGCTTGCTCATTTCGTTTAATAAGCCACTTTATTACACGCGTTTAGGGTTATATTTGTGTTGATTTAATTAGAACTTGTGATCTTTTTCTTTGTGTTATTCCTGAGACCACTTTTTAGGAGGATATTTGCAAAGAACTGTGCATCCAGGGTATATTATATTGATGTCGAATATACATAAAAAGAGGAAAGAAAGAAAAAACTTTATTCAGCCAATGTCTCAGGCAAAATTAGCTATCTGTAATCCTCCTTATTGATCTAGTAGCGGTGTACGAAACTTGTAAGTTCGTGGGTTCTATTCCCAGAGTGGACAACTCAAAATTTCCAGCGCTAAAGCTCTCAAATCTGTCCACCTCTTTGTTCATATCTGCATGCTTGATGTTATGTTGTTACTGTAACGTGTTGCGAAAACGTGTAAAATGGTTATTAGTTACGTAAGTTGTTATTTTTATTGATGTTTAGATACTGTTTGTTTTCCAAATAAAATATATACAGTAGTGTCGTATTATTCTTTCTTTCTACCTGCCCTTATCCCACCTTAATGTGGGGTCGGCGCAACACACTTTTTCAAGCATGTTGCATAAATGATTTGGCTAAGTTTTTACGACCGGCTGCCTGCCTGACGTCAACTCCCTCTGAGGGGTCCAGTCCCGGGCAAATTAAATTAGAAAATTCGCTTGGCCCGACCTGGGAATCGAACCCACGACCTCCCGGTCTACAGCCCATACATGCTGCCACTAGACCAAGGAGGCGACAGTAGACAGTAGTGTCGTATTATGTTGTTACATTATTTTATACTATGTTGTTAATTGTTCTATTAACTATACCTAACAACCAAAGAGATTTTATATTACTAAATATAGAGGGCTATCAAGCAAGTTTCTATACAAAAAATGATCTCAAACTTCAGTACCGCCATCAGCCACTTATTACAATGCGAGGGCGATTATTACAATTTGGACCCTAGAATGTTCTGTAAATGGTTAAGAATCACGTAAGACAAGTTTATTCTCTCAATATTATTACGCTGGCCGGCCTGACGCGCGTATATTTCAAATAAACTAAGCGACTTATGACCACTGGGTCATAACTTTTGGATCACAAGTTTTGTGCTGTTGTCCCGTCTATATACTGTTGAATGTCTTTAGTAATTACCGCATTGAGGCAAATGTTTGTGTGACCCACAGATATTTGTTTCAAGTCTGGGTGTTGTGAGGCCGAAAGTCTCTCATAGTCTCTGACACTCACGATACAGGTTATACCTATTGTGGGGTCAGGACTAGGTGTGTGATTGTTGAAAAAAAAAAAAAAATACATGGTACATGATACAGAAGTGAATTTTACATACAACTATTTTAATTCCCAGGAGAACTCATACGATGCCCGCTACCAACAGTCTAGAGTAGTACCTGGGGGGAGAAAGTTCAAGAGGGGAGACACCTTGATAACCGAGTGTACTTACGATAGTACGGCCAGAGACAAACCTATACTCGGAGGATACTCTAATCAACAGGTTTGTATTGGATCCTTGATATTGTATTATAAGCTTTTCCTTATACAATGTGTAATGGATTAGGGTACTGACTATGTTTTATTTTATATAGATATTTATATGTATTATATTTATATGGAATTTGTGCCCGATATGGCGATAGGCTCGCCCCCTATCACATCTGGGACGGAACTCGGCGAAATGTGGGTGTTCTAGTTCGCTAGTGCGCCTCTGTCTACCCCTTCGGGGATACAGGCGTGAGCTTATGTTATGTTATGTTTATATGTAATATATATAATATGCAAATAAAAATAAACCCTTTTTAGATGACTTAAATTTCATATAAAATTAAATAATAAATAAATGCACCCAACAGTCATACTCCTAGTCCTGAACCCACACTAGGTATAACCTGTATCGTGGGTATCAGAAACTATGAGATACTTTTGGTCTCACAACACCCAGACTTAAAACAAATATCTGTGGGTCACACAAACATTTGTCTCAATGCGGGAATCGAACCCGCGGCCTCTCGTTTCAAAACCGGCTACTCGCCCACTGCGCCACGGAGGCTGTCAAATTAATTTTAAAAAATTGCTCAAGTACCGAATTATTCCGTTTCGAACGTGAAATTATGGAAGTCGAAACATGCTATACATATTAGTACATATACATACATAATATCACGCCTGTATCCCATAGGGGTAGGTAGAGACTATGTATTTCCATTTCGCCCGATTCTGACACTACTTTCGCTTCATCTACTTTCATCAATCTCTTCATACATTCGCGTCGGTTAAGGGTACTTTTAGCTTTTCTTTAGTTAGTATATCATCATCATCATCATCATCATCATCATCATCATCATCATCATCATCATCATCATCAGCATCAGCATCATCATCATCATCATCATCACACATAAATAACAACATATTAGTAATAGTCTTGCATCGTTGGGAATGTTATTTTCAACAACTTTTTGAGTGTGGCGTTGATGATATGGCTAATGGGGACGATTCCATAAGCCCGTCCAACTTTAGGAACGATGCAGACGATATTACGGAAGATGAAATAGTGAATGCGTTAAAAGGAATGAAGTTGGGTAAGGCTGCAGGGTATGATAGGATTACCGTCGACATGTTGAAGAGCGGCAAAGGGATAGTGGTTAAATTGTTGTGGCTACTTTTTAATAGATGCTGGAGAGACAGCCGAGTGCCAGAGGACTGGTGCAAGGCTGTCATTGTTCCACTCTATAAAGGCAAAGGGTCACAGCAAGAATGCCGAAACTATCGAGGAATAAGCCTTCTAAGTGTCGTCGGTAAATTGTATGCAAAGGTTTTGATTAACAGAGTGATGAATGTTACGGAAGAAAAGATGTGGGATGTGCAAGCAGGATTTAGAAGAGGAATGGGGTGCATCGATCAGGTATTTTCTATAAGGTGCATTACTGAAAAATACTTGGCTAAGTCCGGAAAAGTGTTTTGCGCCTTCATAGATTTGGAAAAAGCCTATGATCGTGTGCGGAGGGATAAACTGTGGTCAACGCTGTCTCTAGTGTATGGGGTGGAGAGCCGCATGGTGCTGGCTTTGAAATCTCTATATGAGAATTCCAAAGCTTGTGTCCGGGTGAATGGAGCGTACTCAGACTGGTTTAACATCTCTAGGGGTGTTAGACAGGGATGTGTCGCGTCTCCATGGCTCTTCAACCTTTACATGGATAGCTGTTTGACAGGTTTGAAAGAGATGGAATGTGGATTAAGAATGGATGAGTTACATGTCAAGTGTCTCCTTTACGCTGACGATCAAGTATTACTTGCCCCGTCGACGAAGGAGTTACAAGACATGCTAAATGTTGTGAACGACTCGTTTAAGGACAAGGGAATGAAAGTGAACGTAAATAAGACGAAAATTATGGTTATAGAAAGAGAGGACGATGTTACTGAGTGTAACATTAGTATAGATGGTGAAAGAGTGGAACAAGTGGATGAGTTTGTGTATCTGGGAAGTATGTTAACGAGAGATGGAAAGTGTGATGCGGATATTGAAAGGAGAGTGATGGCTGGTAATAAAGTGAACGGTGCCTTGCGCTCCATAGAGGGTAGCCAGGCAGTGTCGCAAAAGGCGCGAATGGCTGTCCACAATGGAGTGCTGGTACCGACGCTTACATATGGAAGTGAGTGCTGGGTCTGGCAGAAGAAACATGAAAGTCGAATGAATGCGGTGGAAATGCGTTCCCTGCGAAGTATGTGTGGAGTCACCCTTGCCGATCGTATGAGGAATAGCAAGATAAGGGATTGTTGTAAGTTGAAGAATGATGTGGTGACTAGGATTGAGAAAGGGATGCTGAGGTGGTTTGGACATGTAGAAAGGATGGATGAAAGGCGACTTACGAAAGGTATTTATCGTGCTAAAGTGAATGGTAGGGCCAGAAGAGGGCGCCCGACACGATCCTATATGGATCAAATAAGCGATCTCCTTCGTAAAGGGCAAGTTCGGAGTACCCTCAACCGGCGGAAATGTATGAAACGATGCATGAATGTGGATGAGGCAAAAGAGGTGTGTCAGGATCGTAGCTTGTGGCGCTCAATTGTCTCTGCCTACCCCTATGGGATACAGGCGTGAGTGTGTATGTATGTATGTATGTAGTAAATTGTCTATAATATCAGTTCCTGATCTGATATTAACCAAATTGTTAGAAACTGGTCGTTGAAATTTCAAATACTCTTTTTCTTTTTTAGGAAATGTGCCTTAGTTTTATACTGTACTATCCACGGACTGAGCTCGCCGGCTGTTACTCGATGACTCCAGTTAAAGAGTTCTTCGAAACTTTCGGCGTTAAGGAGTTCTACAAATTAAGTTTCATGCAAGTGGAGAACATATTTTTATCTTCAGGGTAAGTATCGTTAACTTACTTTCTGTCTGCCCTTATCCCACCTTAATGTAGGGTCGGCGCAACATACTTTTACAAATGATTTCTTAGGTTTACGTGAATGTTATTCATTGAAATTAAACTATTTTTACGGATTCTATCACGATTTGGTTTTAATTTTTAATTTTTATGCCCGACGTTTCGAAAGCTTTGCAGCCTTCGTGGTCACGGATCAGACTAACTTTAACTAATACAAGTTGCAAAGCGGATTTGGCTTAGTTTTTACGACCGGCTGCCTGCTTGACGTCAACCTATGGGGGAGCCAGTCCCGGGCAAATAGTGTTAAAAATACCACTCCCCACCTGGGAATCGAAACTCCCTGTTCACAGTCCATGTACACTGCCACTAGACCAAGGAAGTACAACGCCCTTACCACAGACGTAAAAAAAAGATGGACGGAAAGCTAGGGACATTGAAAGTGAAGCAGGGTTTTCGGCTCATTCGATCAGTCGCCGCCATTACGTGTCGATCGAATGTGCCGAAAATCTGCTTCACTTTCAATGTTCCTAGCGCTCCGTCCATAATTTTTTACGTCCATGGCCCTAACCACCAATGTACTCGTATGTTTGCAGGAATTTCGAAAACTTACCGCCTCAGCCGGAGTTTAACATGAAGCACGAGAGAGACAGAAGATACATTGAAGATGGCACAGTACAGGGCGACGACCAGGGCGTTGGCTTGCTCAGTAAGTAGTTTTTATCTATACGGTAGGCCAACCATGAGTTTTTTTGACATTACTCGCTAGCGACTCCGTAAAATATTTGTATGACAAACACCCGAACGCCTCTAGCGGTTACGCGGGGACGTTTTACATACATACATACATAAACTCACACATGTTTCCCGTTGGGGTAGGCAGAGACTAAGGAGCGCCAATTGCCTCGGTTCAAACACACCTCTTTCCACAGTCATCAGTCTTTTCATGCACGCTCGTCGGTTACGAGAACTCCTTATTTGGCCCTTTTTCAGGAGATCGCCAATTTGGACCTTAAATGTACGTATAGGACGTCCTCGGCCGAAACTTCCGCTACATAAATTTCTTTCGTCACTCTACTTTCATCCATCCTTTCAACGTGGCCGAACCACCAAAGCATTCCTTTCTCAATCCTCGTCACTACATCTTTCTTCAATCCACATTTCTCTCTTATGCTGCTATTCCTCACTCTATCATTCAACTTCATTTCCATACACGTTTCCCATACAAATATTTTACGTCCTCGCTCGCGTAAATACGTGCAACTAACTCATGGTTGAACTACAGGTAGTGACTGCACTGGACTTGATTGTAATTACAGCGGTATTTAATTTTCTTGCTTGGTTTTACAGAATTTTATTAAAAAAAATTGAAGCAGAGACTAGCAAATGAGCAGATGGGTCACCTGATGGTGTAAGTGATCTCCAACGCCCATGGACATCCAATACACAAATAAAATCATGGATGCGTTGCCAACCTAGACGGAGGTAATGGAAAGGGAGGGGGAGAAATGGGTACCACCGGAAATCTAAATCACTAAACGAAACGCGACAGCCAGCTGCCACTTTACGTCGTGAGTGAGACAGTGGTATCAGACCGGTCGAGCCCCGGCCCATTCGTGCTGTAGACGCAACTGTCTACAGCGTGGCTCTACCACTCAAAAAAACATTATTGGCTGTGAAAACACGTCAGGTGACATTAACATGATGAAATGGAAGCAAAACAGTTTTCAAGCGTGTTCCATAGAGCTTATTTCAAGGGTAGTCCCTTATAAATTTGGTCACGATCGGATTTGAAGTCGGTCCGTAAAGTTTTTAAACTTTTGGATATGTAGATATGATGGTGGGTACACACCACACTAACAAACTTTCGTTGTTAACATAACATAAGCTCACGCCTGTATCCCCGAAGGGGTAGGCAGAGGCGCACTAGCGAACTAGTACACCCACGTTTCGCCGAGCTTAGTTCCGTCCCAGATGTGATAGGGGGCGAGCCTATCGCCATATCGGGCACAAATTCCAGACTCCGGGCTGATATGGAAAAATCCAATATCACTTTGCCCGACCCGGGGATCGAACCCGAGACCTCAGGACCGTAGTCGTACCGAAATACCGCTACGCCACCGAGGCAGCCACTTTCGTTGTTGTGTGAATGAAACAAGCATAGATTCTTTCGCCTTCGTTCAGCCAGTGTGTACCCGTCATAACAACGATGATATCTTCCACAGAGGAGCTGATAATTTGGGAGCCGTTGGAGTTCCGCAACAAGTCGTTCATGGCGCATCTGAACGAGATGCCGTGGACGGAACACTTGCTGACTGAACAGATCGAGAAGTCTCTGTACAGAGGCATGCACATGACTTTCTGCAAGAAGAGAGACGACAGCTGGGGTGTGGTGAGTTGACCTTTTGGTTTAAAGCTTGTTTATTTTTGAAGTCAAAACTTCTTTAGCACAGTTGTGATTTGAAAGTCGATGAAACGAAAAAGCGACAGTAAAAAGTGCATGCATGTGTATTACAAAGCTTGGGAAAAGGCATCACACAACTGTGGTGTTTTGTATACGTGTACGTATTATACGTTTGTAGTCTTTTCGTCATTTTTATAATAAAATACTTCATCATTATAATAATATTCTTCATCTATATAATAAAATTCTTCATCATTTTTATAATACAATTCTTTAAATATGCCGAAAACTAATGCAGAAATCCTGTTCCCGAAATTTTACATTTGTCTCATTATCTTGAAGCCTAATTTTTTGAAGGTTTCACTTCTACCACATGTGAATTACACACATGTTTTTTTTTCTCTGGCTCGGTGGCGTGGTTGTATTTCGGTACGGCTACCATCTTGATGTCTCGGGTTTGATCCCCGGGTCGGGTAAAATGATATTGAATTTTTTGACAGACTTCGAAAAAGATCGTCAATTCGTCTGTATTTTTTTATGTATGTTACGCGATATCTCCGCCAAATGTGGACCGATTTTCAAAATTCTTTTTGTGTTCAATATAGCGTATTCATCTTTTCTAATCTTTGCAGCCAATTACAATACAAAACTATCCCAACTATACCGAAGTGATGGACAACGACACTTCAGAAAAGTCCTGTCATTACAAAAGCGTCAATCTACCATCGGTCACAAAATCAACCGCAGGACTCTCCTCAACGAAAACTTTACTCCTGGCCGTATGTACACTCATCATAATCGCACGGTAATAAAAAAACATAAAAAAAGTTTAACCGGAACCAATGATTTTCTGTTGTTTTTATATTTTTTTTCGTTTTTTATACTTTTGTTTTTCTTTTTTCTAAAAAGCGGCCTGGTTGTCTGAATGATATAGTATTATTTTGCCAAATTGTCGTCGCAACTATGTGTTGCGTGATTGCAAATGCTACTATGGTGTCATGCCAAAGTCGTGTAACGATTTTGTGTGCGTTTTTAAATGAATTTTGTGTAAATACTACATTTTTCTTTTATTTATTTTTTACTTTCTTTCATTTAACATGATATGAGAAGAAACCTTTTTCTTTTTCTTTAATCTTCTCCCTATGTAAATATTATTTTACCAATCTAGACTATAATTTATCATGTTGTTTTTATTAATTTGAGTATTTTTTTCATTTATTGTGACGTAATAATGCATCTTTATAATACTGCCATCTAGTGAGTGTTTGCAGAAACTGGTGTTCGCACGAAACTTCATTTATAAACGCATTACTAGTAGTAAGCCGTGTAGATGTTTTCTCAATAAGCGAGTGAATGTTTTGTGATTTATGTACTTATGAGTATTTGCTCATGGTTGCTATAAAGGGAAACTATACCAAAATAATTGGTATGATATACACGTTTTTACAACTTGATAGGATTCCGTCAGGACTGATTTTTATATTCCATTTTTCATTCTAATGTTTATGTTGCATTGTGGTGTGTTTTATGATGTAACCTCGTTGTGTTAAGAATGCAATAAAGTATCTATAAGGTTTTTCCGCGTTGTTGGACGTTGTCTGTAAATAGTTTAGGATAATCTCAATAGATGGCGTTAAATAATCTTTTATACATTACTTACCTTGTATTTTTTTTATAATGAATATGTTATTTTTTACATTTTGATTATCTTATATATGCCTTAAATACTTCTTGCTATCGTCCAACAACTAAACCAGAGTTGCAATGCAAGACATTTCCTTTCAATGTTAATTTAATTTAATGTTTGTAAATCTAGTTTTTTATGAAGTTTACCAACATGGTAGCCCAATGCGGAAAATATAAAAACACTCTAAAGTATAGTTTGGTTAACAGACAGTTTAGTCTGATGTAACCAGTATCAAGATTTATAACGAAATTATTCTGATACCAACAATATTTGCTATTTAGTTACATAATAAATATATTCAAAAGCGAATTGAAAAATTATTAATCTTGCATTGGGTTTTAGCATGGAAAAAATCACACTTCCCTCGCTATTATTTCACTTCTCGTGAAGTACAATACGGATTTGTGAAATTTGATCAAAGTCGAACAAACTACGCTGGACCTTATGGCCATAGTAATAGTGGTTGTGCCCTTCCATACAAACTTAAGTGAATAACCGCCGAATGGTCATACACTTAAGGTGGCCTTATGTAGTTTAAGACCGCCTTATCTCTCAAAATTGAATGGCGAAAATCATTGTAAGAAACATCAAAGTTGAGTAGCGTTTGACGATTCGGTTGTTAAAGATACAAATGTGTGAGAGAGATAAAGTGACTGCACGTTCAATAGTTTTCTTTTGATTGGCCTAAGTCACAGCCTACTGAGCAGCGATAGCTCAGTTGAGAGTGGTACGGACTGCCGAGACGAGTGTCTGAGGTTCGAGACCAACCCGAATAAGAGCATACACCTCTGATTTTTCTATGTTGTGTATTTTCATTGTGAAATATCGCTTGCTATAACGGTGAAGGAAAACATCGTGAGGAAACCTGCATACCCGAGAATTTGTTCACAATAATTTCGAAGGTATTGTGAAGTCGACCAACCCGCATTAGGCCAGCGTGGTATACTAAGACCTAACCTCTCATTAGTAGATGAGGCCCGTACCCAGCAGTGGGACAGTAATTATTATATGTCCCAAGTGTGTAGGAATGATATATAGACCTACTGGAAGAGGCAGGTATTGACCACATAGCGTTCTCTTTCTTCAGAGTGAATTTTGTGAGGGTAAACTGGGTACAACCCCTATCTCGATGCCCATAGGTAAGTCTTTATTAGCGTAGAAATTCTACTGTATATTACGGTGCCTTGTGCCTGCCTTCTAATTTGATATTATGTATTACAAATGTGTCGACTTTTTAGGGCTGTGCATAATTAGCAATAATTTAGCACATGTTTCTATAACTCGTTACAAATTGTTTTTATGTGCTATTTAACGGGTTGTTTGCGTTATAAAATTATGTGAATTTCACATTGAGATTTTCTAAATGTATTTCATTTTAAAAATGGAAGACATGCATAATGCATGAAAAAAAAATATTTCGCTCAAATTTTAACATTTTTTTGCAGTCGTAAAACTTCATATCGATATTGTTTAAAATATTAATTTCATTATATTTTTTTACAATTTTGATTCCGTAATACAATTACTTATTATGATATGTTCTTTTTGTATGTACAAATTCAAATACATTAAACCAAATCGTAAGAGTTTGTAAATATCATTTGTTTTATAATAAATTACCGTGAAAAATTAATATTCCATTATATTGAATGGTGGTTCTCAATTTCAGTTCTAAATATTTTACAGTTTTTATGGTTCATAGGGGGTTGACGTCAGGCAGGCGGCCGGTCGTAAAAACTAAGCCAAATCCTCTTTGCAACATGCTTGAAAAAGTGTGTTGCGCCGACCCCACATTAAAGTGGGATAAGGGCAGGTAAAAGGAAAGAGTACTTTTGATACACGATTTATAGTCATCATGGTTTGATTTTATTAATATACTGATATAAAATGTAGTGTTAGTGGTAAAAACAGAGAAGCAATAAAATAATTGTGACAATTAATTCCTCGAATGCGATTATTAATCAATTAATTAAACGTGAGAAATGATAATTGTATAATAGTTGTAGAAACATTTGCTAAAGGCTATTCCATGAAAATTGTCAAGTCAATATGTAGAGTGATCAATGGAATTTTGCTATTATTTTTTAATTTATAATCTATTTCCTGAGGGTTTAGCTGTAAGGATACGCTTAGTAATTAAGTTTTATTTATTTAAAAAGTCAATATAATGTGTTTTATTAATTTCACAATGTGTTTTACTTAGCCTAATCATTCTTATAGTAGTTGTCATTTCATCACAGTATTTTGATTGACTACAAAATGTTACAATACAAAACGTAAATTAAATCAGATGGAGTTCTATTAACTACTCGTCCATTGTCTGTGTTTGATAAACTTTATAAAATATTTCAATTGAAATCTCGGTACACTCACTAAAGACTGTAACTATTTCTTCTGTTTCACAATTTTAAAATCTATAGATTACGATTCGAAGCGATTCGATCAACAATTTGGAATGGTCAGAACTCAGAAGTATTTAACTACATGACTTAGGATCCCCTGAAATAGCGGAGTTTTTTACTATCATTAGAATCCACCTTTAGATTTAATCCATCGGCGACTGTCGGTTCAGGTTCTATGGGGTTAGGTACAATTGGAGCAACTTCCTCGGTTTTATTCCCCTTGTTAGAATCTGTATTAGTTGAATCAGAATTGGGTACAGTTGATTCCGTTTTGGAGCTGCTGTCTTCTTTCTTATTACCAGTCGAAAGCGCTTCAGTTGTGATTGGTTTTACTTCAGTATTTGGTTTAGTTTGACTATTTTTGTTGCCGTCAGAAGTAGGTAATACAGTGGGTTTCACGTTTGAAGAACTATCAGGCTCTCCAAATCTATTGGCTGTAGAATCCGAATTGGAAGGAGCTGAATTTAAATTGGATGCTCCAGAATTAATATTAGGTATCTCTGAATTAGAACTGGGTGTTTCCAAACCGGAGTTAGATGTTCCAGAATTGCTATCAGCTGCCCCAGAATTGGCATTGTTTGAAGTTGGAATAGGATCGAGGAATGGATTGGGTCTTTGTGGATAAGTCTGAGGATTGTTTCTTTCGGCTTCGTACGCTTGCCAATTGATGAACCAAAAGGGTTGTTTGTCTATGGGCAGTTTGCTGAGGCGATCCGCGAATCCCACATCGCCGTGAGCTTCAATTGGCAGCTTTGGAGTAGTGCCGTCTTCACCAAATCTGGGAATAATACGTAATTATTAAAATTCGTTGATCTAAGACTTATGGTAAGTGAACTAAATAATGATACCCTCGTATAGTCCGCTGTGAATAATGATTAACGAAATGCTATTACATACATACATGCATAGACTCACGCCTGTATCCCCGAAGGGGCAGGCAGTAGCGAACTAGAGAACTAGAACATCCACATTTCGCCGCGCTAATTTACGTCCCAGATGTGATAGGGGGCGAGCCTATCGCCATATCGGGCACAAATTCCAGACTCCGTGCTGATATTGAAAAAATTGCCCGACCCGGCGATCGAACCCGAGACCTCAGGATGGTAGTCGTATCGTAATACGCTACCAAGTGCTATTAGTCTTACATTAGTCTCGATATGGGAATCTGAGGGAATTTTGTGACATGATGTGATCATCATGTCACAAAATTCCCTCAGATTCCCATATGATTTCTTTTTTCCCATTCTCATATGATGAGTAGCCACAATGCCTAGGTCATGATATTATTTGTTGGTTTTCTGGTGATTAAAAACTAGAATAGTATGTTGCGATAGTTATACATGTACATAAATAATAAAAGGTGAGACAAACATGTTAAAATACCTAGCTCTCGGGGACTTTATAACGAGTTATGCAAAACAGGTGAATCATATTATGCCTTTGATGCGACATACACGCGGGTGACAAACAAAATATGGAGCTTATAGTATCACAAAACATAATTACCAAAACGGTATTGGTAAACTTCCTAATTGGGACACTGGAAATATAAAGAACAAAACTCACAAGCTAAAAACAGACAGTAAAGCTTGGGGCAATGCTCTGTAGGAAATATCAACTGACGAACAATCAAGTAAGTTAAATATACGAAGATAGTGTAGAATAATTGTCAGTATTCATGGCGTAGCAATGAAGTGTGAAACCGCGAGATCAAATAGATAACATCCAACAGTCCCACACATAGTCCTGACCCCACACTAAGATCGAGTCTTGTGTCGTGGGAATCACGAACTACGAGAGAGACTTTCGGTCTCACAACACCCAGACCCGAAACAAATATCTGTTGGCCGCACAAATAATTCCGCACTAATATTAATCAAAAATATCTTGTAGTTTCTGATAATGAGGACGCAAGGCAAATCTGTAGAGTCAAGAGATTTTGCTTTTTTTTATCCGTGCACGGCAAAGTGAGTAGGTACCTACACTGCACCTGATGGTAAGCGTAGTGCAGTCCAAAAAAAATAGCGACCACTGACAAACACTGTGATTATCAGTGGTCGTCAGAATCTTGCCGGCCTATTTATGCTTCTTCACACTCCGAATCAGAAGAGGGAAGAAGCAAATCGAGGGGCTTGCGACAAGACAGGCGGATGACCGATGCAGACACAGGGATACCCCCATACCCGCTCCAACCAACCATCAGGTCATTTCGGAAACCCCTCGAGAGAACCGGAACTACACTTTTTTGGGTATTCGGGAATCATTTTGAAGTTTTGACGGTCGGTTACGAGAACTCCTTATTTGGCCCTTTTTGGCCCTTTTTCAGGAGTTCTCGTTACCGACGAGCGTGCATGAGGAGACTGATGACTGTGGAAGGAGCGAAAGAGGTGTGTTTGAACTGAGGCAATTGGCGCTCCTTAGTCTCTGCCTATCCCAACGGGAAACAGGCGTGAGTTTATGTACCTATGTATGTTTTGACGGTCTGCAGCAGAAATTTATTGCTCGTTTAAAGTTATCTGGATATTAAAAAACCAGCACTTATTAGAATAAAAGATAATATATAATTATTTTCTAACCGGTCTCCGAGTCCGTCATCAGTTTTGTTTGGTGTGTCAGGAAATCCAATTGGTTTGAGCCCCGCGAAGAAAGGTCGTTGACCTAGCACCAAAGTTGCTGACATCAGCAGAATTAACATGGACAATGAAACATCCTGTAAATTGTAAATATATTATTATTTTAATGAAAACGTTATTACATTATTAAAGTAATTTGTTTACAACAAAAAATGACAGTTGTGCTGATGTAATCATCATCACATCCTAAAAAGTGGAATGGTAGTACCTGTCAATGACTGCCTCGGTGGCGTGGTGGTATTTCGGTACGACTACGGTTCTGAGGACTCGGGTTCGATCCCCAGGTCGGGCAAAGTGATATTGGATTTTTCCATATCAGCCTGGAGTCTGGAATTTGTACTCGATATGGCGATAAGCTCGCCCCCTATCACATCTGGGACGGAACTAAGCTCGGCGAAATGAGGGTGTTCTAGTTCGCTGGTACGCCTCTGCCTACCCCTTCGGGGATACAGGCGTGAGCTTATGTTATGTTACCTGTCAATTTTATAGTGAAATTAAGAGTGAAATTCATAATGCAATACATAATTATTAAAACTGAAAACGTGGGTGGTTATCATTTTCGTTTACCTATGTAGCGGCCTAGGGTGCTACGTATAGACGGTGTGAGTCTTGGGTTTTTGATGAATTATACTAGGCTAGCATAGTTTGTTATAAAACTGTTTAAATTATTACCTACCTTAAAAAATATATTCATTAAAAATTAGGCAAATCCACGTACTATTTCTTTAAAACAATTAACAAATTTCTAAATACAAAACTGTTTCGCGTTTTTTTTTTCTAGTAACTACATGTGTTTTAATGAAGAAAAATACTCAATACCCAAGACAAGATAAATACATCACTATTCTTACAGATTAAAGTAAAAAATATCAAACTTACCATAATGATGTGTGTCACAGACAGTCCGCTTGTCCCAACGGTAAAAGCCCGACTGGTTACACCGTCAATCCGCAAACAAAAACTACTTAAACGCGAACAAGGAAAACCCCAGACTGCCATCTACTTGCATGAGGCCGAGATACGTAGGTTTCTTTTTTTTAAAGAGATCGGTTACGGTATATTTTTGTTTACATGTATATCAAGGTAGTATATCTGGGCGTGCCGTATTATTATAATAAAAAAATTGCAGCGAAAGCTCAGTTGGCAGTTGTACGGACTGCCGAAACGAGTGTCGAAGGTTCGAGACCAACCACAAAAAAAACCATACACCCCTGACATTTCTATGTTAAGTGTGTTTTCATTGTGAATTATCGCTTGCACTAGCAGCTCTATATTAAATACTATGGTATCTACATACATAAACTCTCGCCTGTATCCGAAGGGGCAGGCAGAGGCCAACTAGCGAACTCTAACACCCACATTTCGCCGAGCTCACTTCCATACCAGGTGTGATAAGGGGGCAAGCCTATCACGATATCGGGCACTAATTCCAAACTACGAAATGATACTGAGTACAAAAATTACACTTTACCTGACCCGGGAACGAACCCGGGACAGTCGTACGCGCACGCAATACCACCACGCCAGTTGCCACCTAAGTAATCTATTCATCTATGGGCCTTACTTATTAAAAAAGTTTAGCTGATAAGAATAGCCTGCCACTTTTTTCCTTGCGTTACCTTGTTTAAAAATGAAAGGGACAACCTATGGTTAAAGATAAGCAGCGCTTCAATATTTTTATAAGTAAGGGGCAATATGTTTAAGAATAGTCTATCCCTTTCATTTTCATGTGACACAAGGATAAAAGTGACAGTATTCTTAACCATAATGCCCCTTACTTATAAAAATATTTAAGCGCTGCTTATATTTATACCATAGGTTGTCCCTTTCATTTTTAAACAATGTAACGCAAGGAAAAAAGTGACAGGTTATTCTTAACCATTTGCTCAGCAAAAAGGCTTTTTTAAGTAAGGCCCAATATGATCAGCTAAAATGTTTTTACAAGTCACGCCCTATGTGTTTTGCAATACCTACACAAGTTTGTTGTGTGCATTATTTGCATGATGTATCATAATATAAACATTACGACTGTGGTCTGGATTGTCGCCAAAAATAAAATGAACCGATGCGCTGTCCAAGCTATTAGTGATATCTGAAATGTCAATCTACAATATAGACACTAAACGATAAAAATGATTCATACGGTGCTCTTAGTCCTAAAACCAAAAATAAATCAATAAAAAAAAGCATATTTTATTAGACGCTTTGCAGCCGAGCAATTTTAGTTGCCTCTAACGTCAACTTTGTATAAGATTTTTTATAACCAGGTGGCCATTCGTAGTACATGCCAAAATCCCCCCTCGCCCTCTAGTTTTCACGTAGTCATTCATAAATATGGTATTAAATTATATTTGTCGAAGAAAAGTAAAAAAAATATGACGTATCTGTCTGACGAACAAAACGAAAAAATATTGAGATCAGTCAAGCCAATTTCAAGTTTGAGAATTTATTTATTTTGCACAGCAATTGATTTATTTTTACATATCACATAGATTGTTTTGCTCACTATATTCCACTCGAATGGATACCTGGAGACAGGGATCAAACTTTGAATAAACTTTGAACCAAGGGCAAAGTTTGCTTTACTCATCTACAACTTAAAACGCACGTTATTGCCAAGTCACTTTAGGTACTCGACGTTCGTCATTTGTCATACATGAGAAGGGTCGAGGTGAACAGATAAGAGCAGGAAAACCTACGTCGACAGTCATTTAAGCATCTTTTACTTTCTTTTACAAGGTTTCAAGTTATGTCCCAAAAAATCGTATTTTATTCGCTTGTTTAAATGGACAGACAACTGACCTAGTAAATGATGGATTTCGACCATACCAGAGGTTCAGCCAAGAAAAGTGTAGGAATTGGTAAGGGGAATGCGTAATTTGGCGTCTAGAAAACGTACATAAGTACATTTATTCTTAGTACTTGCTACTTCATTTTTAACTACCTTATAAAGACAGATGTAAGAAATAATTTCGCATGAAACCTTTGAAAAAGGTAGAATTATGTTTAAAATATTGAAAGTCAGAAGATCCTTTAAAGACGTCTATGAAAGGCTTTATAACTTTATGAATTTTAAACGTAGCGCTTTTAAAAGTAGACAATGCGTGAATAACAACGTAAATTCATGATTTATGAATTTAATTAAACCAATTAGGATTTTTTCACTATTACTGTTGGCTGTTGAGTACATATAGTTATTAATTTAGGTGTTTTTCTATAAGAACCATGTGTAAAATATTAACAGTAAAGGAAAAAAATACAGCAAAACATAATCATAGATGTTCAGAATGATGATTAAAGCAACAATAGCAATTATTTACTTCAACATAACACAAGATTAATAGCATTAATGTCCTTTACCTACATTATAGAGGTACACCCAACAGTCACACACTTAAAGACGATTCCATTCATAATAGGCACATAAACTGACGTAAAGCGGGAGACCGCTGTTCGCTTCATTCGGTGAGGAAATCTTCCGTTATCCTAGCTCCCTCCGGCTCTCTCCTTCACGTGGTTTTAAGATGAGGACTAGACTTAGACCTTAGAAGTTTAATTTCTCTTTTGGTATCATGGGTGTCAGTATGCGATGGAGATCACTTGTCATCAGGTGACCCATCTGCTCGTTTGCCAGTCTCTGCTTTAAAAAAGGCACAAACCTATAATAATATGCAATCTTCCTGCTGTAATTTCTATCCTCCTACTTTGGAAAAGGACTATTTAACTTCTAAGCTACAAGTTCGAAGTTTTTTTGAGGATTTTGTGAATCACACAAAATTTTTCTCAGTATGGGGATTAAACCCGTGGCCTATTAGTCTACTGCCGATGCCGTCCGTTGCGCTACAGCAGCTATGTGTATAATACCAGATCACTTCTAGACCCTTGATAAGTTTTAGCATAATGTGGTGACAAGCATGATCGCTTCCTTGGTCTAATGGCAGTATATATTGGCTGTGGACCGGGAGGTCCTGGATCCGACTCCCAGGTCGGGTAAAGCGATTTTTTTTATCTTATTTGGCCGGGACTAGATCTCCCAGAGGGAATTTGACTCCAGGTAGGCAGTTGGTCGTAAAAAATAAGCCAAATCCGTTATACATACTTGAAGAATATGTCGTGCCGACCCTATATTAATGTGCGATTTGGGCAGGTAGAAAGAAAATGCTGCTTTCCATCAAAATATTGCTTTACGTCAACAATTATTTAAAAAAAGTTTACTTATATCCTTTCATGAGGACGACACTTCGATAGGTATAGCTGCCACAAGCCACAAACTTCAATTTTTTCCATTTCAACAACTTCAACTTTTAATACCAAAGTCATTGAACGAACAACGATATCAGATGTTAATGCAAAGCAAAAGTTTTAATTAATGACAGTCCCTGGTGGTCGAAGTTAGAAACTTAGAATACTATCTATTCTTATAACAAGGGAACTAGAAATTGGGAAGAGGAATAATGACGTTCGACTGTGATGCTAGGTGTTGATTGGTTAGGAAACTTTTCGTCGAAGTCGAATTTTCCTTAGTAAACGATAATAGGACAAGTTTAGACAATTAGAAAATTATCAGTGTGCACCAAGCTCGAGACGAATTCGAATGTAAAAAAATATTCCTGATCACGCTGGACATTCTATAGATTATAGTTGATAGGTACTAGCTGCTCAATCTATCTTCATTTCTTCACCTTTCTTCTCTATATTAGGCCAGAATATTCAATATCTCTAACAAGTGTCTGTATTAACGGATATTGATGTAGCGAAGAAATCTAGCTTGTAGCATTTTTGTTCAAAATAAGATGAATTTTTAATATCTTTTTAACAATATTCTTTCGTTACATTCGGATCCAGCTCGGATTCATTTTTTATTCTTTTTGTTTCAAAAAGATTATCACTAATCAGTGTTGTTAAACCTATGGTAATAATTAATTCTAAGAATTTGGACAGCATTTCAAATAAATTTGGAAGAGACATGCAAAAGCGTTTCCACAGTGCTTAAGTTTATCGTCGGTTGACGGTCGAACACTAAGTTTTGTGCACAGTTTAGCACATGAATGTGTCTATAACTTGTTACAAATTATTTTCATATGATATTCAAAGGGTTGTTTGCGAAATTTAATTAGAAAATTATGTTTTTCACATTATTAGATTTTCTAAAGGTATTTATTAAAATGACATGCATTTACTGTTTTTATAGTCAATTCAAAAATACGACTATTGTACTGAATTAGAACTTCTTTTATAATCGTAAAACATATCGATACGTTTAAGAATGTTAATTTAGAAAAAATATATTGTTTCCATAACACAATTATTTATTGTAGGTAATATGTTGTTTTGTTCGTGGAAAATAATCTACAAATTCAAGCAATAAAAAAATTGTTGTTAATCGCAAGTGTTTTTAATTGACATTTTTATAATAATTCGAATAATGAATAGTCATCGTGCCTTGGTTTTATTGACTTACGGGCTGATATAAAATCTAGTGTTAGGTGTAAAAATAAAAAAAAAACAATAAAATAATTGTAATAATAAAAAATAATTCTTGTAATTCCTCCAATACGATTATTTATCGAATAATTAAATGTGAAAAATAATAATTATAAAATATTTATAGAAACATTGCTAAAAATAAAGGCTAAAGACTATTCCATGAAAATTGTCACGTCCATATGTAGAGGGAATCAATAATAATGAGTAGATCAATGGAATTTTGCTAATATTTTTTTATTTATAATCTATTTCCTGAGGATTTAGCTGTAAGGATACGCTTAGTAATTAGGTGTTATATTTAAAAAGTCAATATAATGTGTTTTATTAATTTTACAATGCGTTTTACTTAACATTCTTATAGTAGTTGACATTTCATCACAGTAAAGATGGTTATCTCCATTTTAAAGTCATTTAAAAACAACGACTGGTCCATTGTCTGTGTTTGACAAACTTAGTAAAATATTACAATTGAAATCTCAGTACACTCATTGAATACCATAATTTTCGTCTTAAATTTCGTCTGTTTCACTGTTTTAAAAGCAATATAATCAACTATTTGGAATGGTCAGAAGCATAACATTTAATTACATGACTTAAGATCCCCTGAAATAGATGAGTTTTTTACTATCATTAGAATCCACCTTTGGTTTTAATTCATCAGCGACTGTCGGTTCGGGTTCTATAGGGTTAGGTTCAATTGGAGCATCTTCCTCAGTTTTATTCGCCTTTTCAGAATCGGTATTAGTTGAATCAGAATTGGGTATATTTGATTCCACTTCGGAGCTGCTCTCTTCTTTTTCATTACCAGTCGAAGGCGCTTCAGTTGTGATTGGTTCTACTTCAATATTTGGTTTAGTTTGACTATTTTTATTGCCATCAGAAGTAGGTAATACAGTGGGCACGTTTGAATAAACATCTGGCTCTCCAAATCTATTAATGGTAGTATCCAAATTGGAAGGTGCTAAATTGGAATTAGATGCTCCAGAATTAATGTTGGATGTCCCAGAATTAGGACTGGATGTTTCCGAATCGAAGTTAGATGTTCCAGAATTTCTATTAGCTACCTCAGAATTGGCATTGTTTGAAGTTTGAATAGGATCGAGGAATGGATTGGGTCTTTGTGCATAAGTCTGAGGATTGTTTCTTTCCGCTTCGTACGCTTTCCAATTAATGAACCAGAATGGTTGTTTGTCTATGGGCAGTTTGCTAAGCCGATTTACTAATCCCAAATCGCCGTAAGCTTCAATTGGCAGCTTTGGAGTGGTGCCATCTTCGCCAAATCTGAGAATAATACGTAATTATTAAAATTCGTCGATCGAAGCCTTAAGGTAAGTTAACTTAATAATAACAGTCACGTATGTATAATAGTCATTGTGAATCATGATTGAGCCCTCGTTCGCACGAGAGCTTTTTCAACGCGCTTTAAAAAAGCGTTGTAATGGAACAAATGAGTTCTAGTATAGTTATTCAAACGACGGCGCTTTTAAAACGCGGCCTTTTTTGGGTGGTAGGTAGAATATACTTACCTTATTAGAAAGAATGCAAGAATTATTTTAAGCACTCATCTGAACAGACATGTAAAAGCGCTTTTTTAACGTACGTTGAAAAAGCTATCTTGTGAATGAACGCTTACAAAACGTTAGATATTAGAGGTAGTGTCATATTAGTCTCGATATGGGAATCTGAGGGAATCTTATGACTGATGATGATGATGATTAGTCTCACAACGCCTGGTATTATTTATCCCGGTATGATCTGGTTTTATGGTGATTATAAAATCAGATATATTGGATTATATTGAATTTTTATATTGAACTAAGCTCGGCGAAATGTGGGTGTTCTAATTCGCCTGCGCCCACCCCTTCGGAGATACAAGCGTAAGCTTATGTTTTGGGTGTTTTTATAAAACCAGAATAATACGATGCGATAGTTATACATGCCCTATGTAAGTAAGTAATAAAAGGTGAGACAAACATGCTAAAATACCTAGCTCACGGGGACTTTATAATGTGTTATGCAAAACAGGTGAATCATATGCCTCTTATGCGCCGTACATGCGGGTGACAAACAAAATATGGAGCTTAAAGTATCACAAAACATAATTATTAAAATGGTATCTCATTGATAAACCCTAAATCGGGACATCCACCTAAAATAATATTAATACAACAAAGCATGGAGCAGTGCTCTGTAGGAAATATTAACTGATGAACAATTAGAACCAGTAAGTTTAAAAAACATAGATAGTGTAAAATAATTGACAACCTTCATAGAGTAGCTATGGACCGAGAAGCTGCGAGTTTGATTCATACTCTCTCATATATAAATGTTTATTTATATATTTGTTTCGGGTATGTGTGTTGCAAAACCGATCATCATCATCATCATCAGCCACAGGACGTCCACTGCTGGACATAGGCCTCCCCCAAAGATTTCCAGATCGACCTGTTGGAAGCGGCCTGCATCTAGCGACTTCATGCGACCTTTATCAGGTCGTCTGCCCACCTAGCAGGTGAACGTCCAACGCAAAGTGGCAGTGGGCAGGGCACATAGCTCGTAGAACCGATAGCCGATGGAGCAAAAATGTTCTATAGTGGAGACCACGAACCAGCAAGCCCAGCAAAACCGATAATCTCTAGTAATTTCTAATTACCAGCGGCCTGAGCAGGAAAAATTCTGACAACCGTAAATGTATTCGAACTCGATGCGCGTCTATGAAATTTGTATGAAATATTAACCAAACGTCATCAGTGCGCAGCGAACTCGAATACATTTACATTTACATTAGTTTTTCGTGCTCGGGCTACAGGACGCAAGGCAAATCTTAATGTAGAGTCAAGAGATTTTGCTCTTGGGTATTCTGGAATCATTTTGACGGTCTGCAGCAGACAATTCTACCTCGCATAAAAGTTGTCTGGGTATATAAAAATTGGCACTTATTAAAGTACAAGATAATATATTTTTTCTAACCGGTCTCCAATTCCATCATCAGTTTTGTTCGATGTGTCAGAAAATCCAATTGGTCTGAGCCCCGCGTAGAAAGATCGTCCTAGCACCACTGTTGCTGACATCAGCAGAATTAACATTGAAGTATCCTGTAATTTGTAAATATATTATTATTTTTAAGAAAACGTTTGTGGTAATGATTAGCCTACAAATGACATACAAAAGCTCACGTCTATATCCCCGAAGGGTTAGGCAAAGGCGCACTAGCGAACTAGAATATCCACATTTCGCCGAGCTTACTTCCGTTCCAGATGTGATAGGGGCGAGACTATCGCCGTATCGGGCACAAATCCCAGACTCCGGGCTGATACTAAAAATCCAATATCACTTTGACCAAACGGGATCGAACCCGAGACCTCAGAACGATAGTCGTACCTACCACGCACGCCTTACCACTGCCTTACACATGATTCTTCACTCACCGAGCCTACAAATGATTTAGCTGAATGTTTATATAATTAAAAGTATTTTTATCACAACATAAAATTGACGTGCTGATGTAAATAATCATTATCATATCCACGGACATAAAAAAGAACATGGACGGAGCGCTAGGAACTTTGAAAGTGAAGCAGGGTTTTCGGCACATTCGATTAGTCGCCGCCATTACGTGTCGATTGATCGAATGGGCCGAAAACCCTATTTCACTTTCAATGTTCCTAGCGCTCCGTCCATCTTTTTATTACGTCCGTGATCACATCCTAAAAAGTGGAATTGTAGTACCCTATATTTTATACTAAAATTCGTTATGCAATAGATATTAAAAATGAAAAGTGGGTGCTTACATATTTGTTTACATATATTTATTTAACAAGACTACGTATAGTTTATTATAAAACTGTTTCAAATTATTACCTACCTTAAAAAATCTAATTATTAAAAAATAGGGCAACTTGGACCTATAGTACGATTGCTAATTAAACGGAGTAAACTGACAGATCGAAATGTCACTTACCAAAATAATGTTGCTTACTTTCAAAACATAGTGATTGATCTAGTTCAATTTTTATCATTCAATGAAATAATAATTCAGCACTAGCTTGCAAAATTAGAATTTTATTGCGTATTTTGAGAAATTTCAGTATAACCCTTCGACTAAATGTCTGTGTAAATAATTTTGCGTAAATAATGATAACAACTTCTCGAAATGATAACAATGAAAATTACAAATATTACTTTTATTATTTAACAAAAATTACGTTCGGCACATTCATAGTTTTTGTAAGTTTTGTTTTTAATGAACCATCTCTATAATTCCTGTAGACATGCCATAACTTAGCATGCAGCAATTTACTATGACTATAATTCAGTAGACATGCAGTATTAATCATACATTAGGCAGGAATTACGACTTTGAGTTGGACTTTAGAAAATGAAAGAATTATATGGTTCACTAAATTGAAATGTTTAAACAATTTGTATCGTTTTACCGCAGCCCTATTTAAATTTCATTAAAAAGTGGCAACATTCGAAATGTCAGTTTACTCCGTTTAATTAGCAATCCTACTATAGATTATTATTTTATAAAAATATAAACAAAATTCTAAAGACAAGACTGTTTCAATTTTATTTCCAGCAATTATACATTATACATTTTAATATACATCACTATTCTTACAGATGAAAGTAAAAAATATCAACTTACCATAATGATGTGTGCCACAGACGGTCTGCTTGTCCCAACGGAAAAGCCCGACTGATTACACCGTCAATCTGCAAACAAACTTAAACGCGAACAAGGATAACCCCACATTGCCATCTTTTTTTTTATTAAAAAAATCGATCAGCTACGGTATATTTTTGTTAACATTTGTATCGAGGTGGCATTACTGGGCCGGCCCGATGAATACATAACACATAAGCTCACGCCTGTATCCCCGAAGGGGTAGGCAGAGGTGCACTAGCGAACTAGAATACCCACATTTCGCCGAGCTTAGTTCCGTCCCAGATGTGATAGGGGGCGAGCCTTTTGCCATATCGGGCACAAATTCCAGGCTCCGGGCTGATATGGAAAAATCCAATATCACTTTGCCCTTTGCGCTTATTATCTTTAAGAACAGCTTGCCCCTTTCATTTGAAAACAAAATGACGCAAGAAAAGATGGGACCAACTATTCTTAAAGATAAGAAGCGCTTATAAGTGTTTTTTTAAGTATATCCATAATATCTACGATTGTAGCTATCCTGGGTAATAATATGAATAACCTACCACCGTAATTTTATTCAAAGTTACAGGTTGCCGAAATTTGAGCGCCGTCTACGAAACACTTTAATCATTGTAACATAAATATAATCTGTAATAACCAGCTTTAAAAACACGTGATGCGTGGGTTTGAAAAGATTTTGTAACTTTTCCTCATAATCCGTCATTGGATTTTAGGTTTTTATGGGACTATCCTTGGATTGGTACCTAAGACCTGTCGAATCATCATAATCTCTACTTTTGATAAAAATATAGAAATATATTGCGAACTAGATGATCTGGTGAACTTGGACCTAAAATGAGGAAAGGAACCTAAATAATAATTTCCGTACAAAATTAACGATGCCAGCCTCCGTGGCAAGGAGCCGGCTGTGAAGCGAGAGGCCGCGGGTTCGATTCCCGCACCGAGACAAATGTTTGTATGGCCTACAGATATTTGTTTCGGGTCTGGGTGTTGTGTGACCGAAAGTCTCTCGTAGTTCTTGATACCCACGACACAAGACTCGATCTTAGTGTGGGGTCAGGACTATGTATGTAACTGTTAAGCGTTATTTATTTATTTATTTATTTTATTTCACTTGGCGTCCAGAAAACGTACATAAATAAGTACATTTATTCTTTGTAAGTACTAAATTTACTACTTCATTTTTTCCTACGTTATAAAGAGATGTAAGAAATAACTTTGCATGATATTTATAGAATTATGTTTAAAATATTGAAAGTCAGAAGAACCTTTGAAGACGTCTATGAAACGCTTTATAACTTTATGAACTTTAAACGTAGCGCTTTTAAAATACACAAGACGTGAATAACAACATAAATTCTTGATTCATGAACATAATTTAAACCAATTAGGATCTTTTCGCAATTACATAAGTACATAAGTTTTATTACAATGTGATAAGAATGATTGCCTCCTTGGTCTAATAGCAGCATATTTGTACATATGGTCCGTGGACCGAAAGGTCCTAGGTTTGATTCTTAGGTTGTCAAAGCGATTTTTCTAATCCAATTTGGCCGGGACTGGATCTCCCAGAGGGAATTCGACATCAGGCAAATCCTTTCTACAACATACTTGAAGAGTATGTTGTGCCGACCCTATATTAAGGTGGGATTTGGGCAGGTAGAAAAAACTTTGGTGAGAAGCATGCTGCTTTCCATCAAAATATAGCTTTACGTCCACAATTATTTTAATAAAGTTCACTTATACGTTCCTTTCATGAGGACGACACTTTGATAGGTATAGCTGCCACAGCCACAAACTTCCTCAACATTTTTTCCATTTCAACAACTTCAACTTTTAATACCAAAGTCAGTGAACCACCAACGTTATCAGATGTTAATGCCAAGCAAAAGTTTAAATTAATGATAGTTCCCTGGTGGTTGAAGTTAGAATACTGTTCTTATATCTAGGGAACTAGAAATTGAGCAGAGTAATAATGTTTGACTGTGGCTAGGTGTTGATTAGTTAGGAAACTACAGTAGAATTTTCCTTAGTAACCGATAGTAGGACAAGCTTAGACAGTTAGAAAATGATGAAAAAATTGAAAGATTTGCTTACAATATGTCATCAGTGTGCACCAAGCTTGAGACGAATTCGATTATTAAAAAATATTCCTGATCAGGCTGGATATTCTATAGATTGTAATACATACATACATAAACATACGTAAATTCACGCCTGTTTCCCGTTGGGGTAGGCAGAGACTAAGGAGCGTCCATTGCTTCGGTTCAAACACACCTCTTTCGCTTCTTCCACAGTCATCAGTCTTTTCATGTACGCTCGTCGGTTACGAGAACTCCTTATTTGGCCCTTTTGTAGGAGATCGCCAATTTGGTCCTTAAAGGTACGTCTAGAACGTCCTCGGCCGACACTACCATTCACTTCATCATAGATTGTAATTGATAGGTACTAATATCTCAAGTTGTCTTAATTTCTTCATCTTTTCTTCCCATTATTAGGCCAGAATATTCAATATTTCTAATATCAGTGTCTGTATTAACGGATATTAATGTAGCGAAGAAAACTAGCTTGTAGCATTTTTGTTCAAAATAAGATAATTTTTTTAATATTTTAGAAACAATATTCTTTCTTATATTCAAATCCAGCTCCGATTCATTTTTTTATTATTTTTGTTACAAACACATTATCACTAATGAGTGTTGTTAAACCTATTGTAATAATTAATTCTAAGAATTCGGACAGCATTTCAAATAAATTTGGAAGAGACATGCAAAAACGTTTCCACAGCGCTTAGGTTTATCGTCTTCAGTTGACGTTCGAACACAAAGTTTTGTGAATAATGGTGTTTTGGCACGGAAAGAGCGTATAAAATTAAATAGGCCGAGTGGCCGGTCGGTTACCGCTTTCAAATGATATAATACAATGTCAAAATTTTGAGATTTACTTCACATTTACCGACAATTGTATAAAGTTTAATAAATCTTTCGAAGATAATACGTCTAATGTAAATACAGCTTCACACGCCTTAGGCCTAAATAAGAATTTTGAAGATTCGAGTAGTATTTTTATTAGTCTATCACCATATCCGGCACAAATTCTAGATTCTGTGTTAATTCAGAGTATATTTACATACATTGGGTCATAAAGACATAGAGGTCGCAGGAAGTCGCTGGATGCAGGCCGCTTCCAACAAGTCGATTTGGAAATCTTTGAGGGAGGCCTATGTCCAGCAGTGGAGGTGCTGTGGCTGATGATGATGATGATGATGATACATACATTAACTCATGACTTTATCCCAGAAGAGTAAAGGCGAACTAGAGAACTAGAACTCCATTCACATTTCGTCGAGGTAATTTTCGTCCCAGATGTCATACATGTGTGAAGTGGAAGTGACATATCGTCATCGGGGAAATTGCAAGCTTAGCTGATACTGGGTAGGAAACTCAATATCACCGACTGAGCCAATCAAAATAAGCCAGTAGCCACTGAAGCAGTCGGGATAATCTTTAGTCCACCCCTAACATGTGAAATTGTATATATTTATATATAATTCTCACGAAAATGTGTTTATTTCTACGATTTAAATAGACATTTATTTTGTCAAAAATTAAATACACACTATGCACCCAAAGCAAATTGCCTGCTTCTCATAAATCATACAGCATTACTCATAAGTATTAAATTTTAAAAGGACTGCAAACAAAGGCAGTTTTCACGTAAACTTGCATGTTTCTTTTGGGGAGTTTGTTTTGTCACGTCATGTCAAGTCGAAGGTATAGCGAGACCAATTGCATGTATGTGGTCATCAGATAAAGCCGATTTGCAAAAATTACGCTTTTCGTGTAAATTGCCACTACGTTTTGCCATTTTGCAATTGTGTTGGATTTTCGATGAAGTGGGAATATTATTTTACAACTGATTTCCAATTTCTGATGAGTTTTCTGCTATCCTTTGTTGATTTCTCAACTTTCTTTCGTACTCTATCGTGTGCCTAGTGGGAGGTTTCTCATAGAAATATAAGCGGAGCCGTTCCAACGTCATTGAGTTCTCTAGAATGACGTTGAATCGCCTATAAACTACTAAATGCTTGATGGTTCTCTATCCGATGGCGTTAACGATGACATGATTACCGAATCGGCGATGCCAAAGAATTCCATAGAAATCCTATGGGTTATCACAATTAAAGTTCGTAAAAAAAAACAGGTTTTAATATAATATATTTGGAAACTGAACTTTAATATTTTATTACATACGAAACCAGCTCCTAATTGACAAATAAGGATAAAATTAAACAAACTCAGGCGAAAGGAAGTATAAACGTAATAAAGTACAAACTAATAAATATTTAAATATTATTTATTTTTATACCTTGTTTGAATAACCCGGAAAACCGTTGATTTTCCATTAATTCACATGTTTTCGTAGGCGAAGACTAAATTCCTAAGCATAAATCTATAGATGTACCAATGCTGTATGGAATGAATGCAGCTTAAGATTATTATTATGAACAGATGACGCTTATTGTTTAAATCGTAGTCAATGTTCTTGATATGAATTCTGAATATGAAAAAAATCTTGGTCTTTCAGAATTATGTACTCCACAGTTGGAATCAGTTATAAATCAACATTAAAGCACATTTCAATTTCCTACTGCCCGCGACTTCGTTCCCGTGAAACTTAATTTTTCAGAATAAAATTGGCGTTTCCGTGATAAAAAGTAGCCTATGTGTTATTCTGATGTATAATCTATATAACTGTAAAGTTTCATCAAAATCCATCCAGTCGTTTTTGCGTAAAAGAGTAACAAACATACATACACACTCACAAACTTTCACGTTTATATGTTAGTAGAATTAAGATTTTTGACGTTATTAAGTTTATGGAAAACGTGGTTATCAATTTGAAATTTTATTACGTATGAAAAAACTATATATCAGCAATATCAGGGGCCTGATTCTTTATGCCCACAGATCAAAACGAGTGTGCAACGTATTTCATCTGATTGATAGACTTAAATAGAACGGTATAAAGAATAGTTTTCGATACAAATTTCGTTAAGTCAACACGACGTGAGGCGTTAAGTGTTTGTTTGGTCATAGAAAATAAGGACCCTATATAGCACAAATAAAAATTCGGGAGAAATAGGATTTACATTTTTTCATCTCGTTTATTTCCAGAATAATCTTAAAAATAAATAAATATTTCATCTTTGGACATGAGCGGCATTATTAAACATCACACCAGTATAATTATAATTCTTTGAATAGACTATATAAAAATAACGAGTTCTGTTTCAATGCTAAAGTTATGATAGTAAAACTAAAATGGAATACACAGAGAGTAAGATTTGTAACAGACGCGTCGGTAAAATTGAACTAGCGCCATTGTCCTCTACTGTTTCTTTACAACATTGCGTGCCAATTTCAACAACTTTCGGATAAAAGTCTGTCCAGAATTCAAAAGCCTTGTAATTCACCGTTTCCGAAGTACTCATCGTGAAATTTTTCCTATTGATTATCAAATACCCTGGCTTCTCTACTTCAAATGCGTCCCATTCAATAATTACTCCGGAATTTGTGGGGTTTGAATACCAAGCGAAATTCGACCACATTTTCATTATAATTTCCGAAATGCTTTTATCTCTATAGTCCCATTTACTGAAATCCTCTGGTAAGGCTGAGTACGGCAAGCCGAATGTAAAAATTAAATCGAAGTTGTGAGGTACTCCAATCCACGAAGAAATACCTTCGTTGGCTATGTCAGAAAAAGGTTTCAAATCGAATCTATATAAATAAACAGGGACGTGTTTACTCATGTGCTTTGCTAACTGATACGTCGTGGCTCCGTGCACCTTATCAGTATAAAAATCTAGAAACAACTTTCTTAAGACAGTTTCGTTCGATGTTGGAGGTATAGGTTTGTAAAAAAAAGCGACTGCGTCTTGTATATGATGTTGGTTGGTAAAACAAGAGCTGTTATCAATAGTTATATCAGCAAGAATGATTTCTTTACGCATAACATCAAACTCTCTTTGGCTAACACCAGTATCTCCACTGTCATCTTTATCAAGAAGTAATGCATCTTCCATATTAGTGTAACCAGTTAAAATAGGTACTGGAGTGAAAATGTCATCTTTAAACATTCTGCTTGGGATATCTGGTAGGACAGGTCCGGAAACATTGCTAAATCCAAGATCAACTATAGGTTTCCATTCGGCTAGTGGTTCTCCAATATCTAGTAGAGCTTGGTAGTTAACCCTTCGAAGACAGTCGAGTAGCTGAAATGTAGGTGTTCGGAAACAACTGAATGCACTTGCGACTTTATCAACTGTTATCAGTTCTTTTCTTGCAATGTTGACTGTTTCTGGTGATAGGACATTTCCACTCATAGCGATGGCTTTTTGGAACAATCCAGCAGAGTATGCTGATAGTAAATGTAAGCCAACGCTAACCGCTCCAGCGTCATGGCCGAAGATACAGATATTGTCAGGGTCTCCTCCAAAACTGACAATATTGTTCTTCACCCAATTTAGTGAAGCTGTTTGGTCGAGGAATCCGAAGTTTCCAGGCGCTTCATTGTCCAATGTTGAAAAGAATCCGAATATGTTAAGGCGATAGGCAACCGAAACAAAAATTACCTGAAATAAAGAAAAATAAGTTTTTTTATTTATTGTTGATAATATTTTTATCGTCGTGATCTTGGTCTAGCGGCAGCATATATGGGCTGTGGACCGGGAGGTCCTGAGTTCGATTCCCAGGTCAGGCAAAGCGAATTTTCTAATTTAATTCGCCCGGGACTGGATCTCTCTGAGGGGGTTGACGTCAGGCAAGCAGCTGGTCGTAAAAACTAAGCCAAATCCTTTCTGTATCATACTTTAAAAAATGTGTTGCGCCGTTCCCATATTAATATGGGATAAGGGTTGGTAAAAAGAAAGAATATTTTTAATTTTATCAGTTATTGCTTTTGACTTAAAAATTACCGTGGAATGAAGTTCTAAAACAAAACTAAGATACACTTTAAAAATAAGTGTAATTTTCCTTAATACTCGTACCTACTTGCGACGGGTTAAATGGGATTTTCCAAAGATAAAAATGTCACAAAGGCTAGATAAAAACTAAGTTGCAAAATTGTCCTTAACTCATAGAACTAAGAGACGACATTAATTAAATAAAGGCTGTCAATATATACATACAAACTTATTGATACAGCAAACTATTGCTGTTTTATTAACAAGTGGCGTGTTAAGTTTAAGGCTGAAATCTATAGAGCGAACTTCGACTAAGTCTAAGTCAAAGTCACGAACTCAGAGGGGATTTGTAATAGTTAAATCGAACTTTGACTTAGTCCGGGAAATTTTTTACAAGAAAAACAGACTGACAGACAGACTGAGCAAAGATTTTCTTGTAAAAAATGACTCGGACTTATTAAAATTCTCACTGAGTTCGTGACTTCGACTTAGACTTAGTCGAAGTTCGCTCTATAGATCTCAGCCTAAGACTGCCTCTGTCTGAAGTGTGGGACTACTATCGTCCTGAGGTCTCGGGTTTGATCCCCAAACTGGGGTAACTGATATTGGATTTTTACATATCAGCCTGGAGTCTGGAATTTGTGCACGATATGGCGATAGGCT
Organism: Clanis bilineata; assembly: GCA_036417725.1. Taxonomy (NCBI): domain Eukaryota; kingdom Metazoa; phylum Arthropoda; class Insecta; order Lepidoptera; family Sphingidae; genus Clanis; species Clanis bilineata. The sequence continues at coordinate 5,507,834 of CM071139.1, read as the reverse complement.
CGCCCCCTATCACATCTGGGCCGGAACTAAGCTCGGCTAAATGTGGATGTTCTAGTTCGCTAGTGCGCCTCTGCGTACTCCTTCGTGGAAACAGGCGTGAGCTTATGTAAAGTTCTTACATCGTTGTTGTATTTTACCTTTTGTTTTAAAACTAGTTGAAACGGATTGATGTTGTTAGGACTGCCTCGCACGAAGTCACCTCCGTGGAACCACACTAATGTTGGATAGTTGCCCACTCGCAAATCTGTGAACAGATATTAATTATTGAGCTTCCAGTCGAGGCCAATTTATTTTCCCTAACAGTGATTGTGTGTCGCATCCTTGCCCTAGTAGCAGCATATATGGACTATGGACCCGGAGGTCGAATTCGATTCCCAGGTCGGGCAAAGCGAATTTTCTAATTTAATTTGTCCGGGATTGGATCCCACAGAGGGGTTGACGTCAAGCGGTCGGTCGTAAAAACTAAGCCAAATCCATTCTGCAACATGCTTGAAAAAGGTGTTGCGCCGACCCCATGTTTAGGTGGGATAAGGACAGGCAGAAAGAAACAACAGTGAGTGTTTTTACTATTCTAAGAACCTGGTACCACGAGAAGTAAAATTACCACTTTTACTAACAATACTTTTTTGGTACCGGTACTTTGATTTGCCGGTTGAATTGCTTCTTCAGTCTTCAGTTTCGGAGTGTGAAGAAGCATAAATAGGCGACCACTGATAAACCCATTGTTTTTCAGGGGTCGCTAGATTTTTGGACTGCACTGCGCTTACCATCAGGTGCAATGTAGTCACTATGCCGTGCCTGGATAAAAATCCAGAGGGACAGTAAACCACGAACCAAGCTTGAAATACACTTCGCGTTGCGGCTGTAGCAATATATTTTGGCCACAAGTGCACAGTATTACCGCTTGTGTCGGTGCAGACTGCAGTCGTGGCCATATATCTCAATCGAGCTCGTAGGAGCATTCGTATTGACAGTCGACACTGAGTAATCGTTCCTAAGGCCTTCAGTGGCCCGTGCAGCGGCCCCAGCAGGTATTTTTTATAGCAAAGCCTGGCAAACAAGGAGATAATTAGGTCACCTGGTGGTAAGTGATCTCCATCGCCCATAGACACCCAAGACACAAAAATAATCATGGGTGCGTTGCCAACCTAAAAGGAGGAAATAGAAGGGGAGAGAAAAAGGAATTGGGAAAGGAAGGAAGTGGGGGAAATGAGCCACCGGAAATCACACTCACCGAACAGTAAGCTGCCAATTTATGTCGGTTTTCTGTGAGACAGTGGTACAAACCGGTCGAGCCGGCTCATTCGTCCTGTAGACGTTACCTCCAAATTTTGACAATTGAGTTCGTATCGACCTCGTGCTCAAATCGGGTGGTTGTTTTTTTAACACACTATTCGCGGAATAGGATCTCCCAGAGTAGGCAGAACGCCCACCTAGATACTGTGGAAATACAGCTATTGGTCGTAAAAACTTACCAAAATCCTTTTTGCGAAATGCACTAATGTCAGCCCAGAGTCTGGAATTTTTGCCCGATATGGCGATAGGCTCGCCCCCTATCACATCTGGAACGGAACTGAGCTCGGCGAAATGTGGGTGTTCTAATTCGCTAGTGCACCTCTGCCTACCCCTTCGGGGATACAGGCGTGAGCTTATGTTATATTATGTTGAACTAGCTGACCCGCGCAACTTCGTCTGCGTATGAGAGAGAGGGTTGAAAGAGTGAGTCGTAGGCACCTATAGCACAATAATTCTAAAACAGGTAATGGGATGATCTACTTCGGCCGTCAGTCACCCCGTCTCTCACACCGTCAGTCACACCCTCTGTCACACCGTCTGTCACTCCGTCTGTCACCCCGCCTGTCACCCCGTCTGACACCTTGTCTGTCACCCAGTCGGTCACCCGTCTGTCACCACGTCCGTCACCCCGCCTGTCACCCTGTCTGTCACCTCGTCTGTCATCCAGTCGGTCACCTAGTCTGTCACCTCGTCTGTCACCCAGTCGGTCACCCCGTCTGTCACCCAGTCTATCACCCCGTCTGTCACCACGTCCGTCACCCCGTCTGTCACCAGTCTGTCACCCAGTCTGTCACCACGTCCGTCACCCCGTCTGTCACCCTGTCTGTCACCCCGTCTGTCACCCTTCTATCACCCGTCTGTCACCCCGTCTGTCACCCAGTCGGTTACCCCATCTGTCACCCCGGCTGTCACCCAGTCGGTCACCCCATCTGTCACCCCGTCTGTCACCCCGTCATTTACCTCGTCAGTCACTCTGTCCGCCACCCCATCAGTCAGCCTGTCAGTCACCCCGTCATACCTCACGTCGGTCACCCCGTCAGTCATCCCATTAGTCACCCCATCAATCACCCCGTCAGTCACCCCTTAGTCACCCTACCATTCATCCCCTTGGTCAACACTAAAATTTTTTTTCAAATCGAACCAATAGTTTCTGAGATATAAAATTCCCCGCTAGCAGCATTTTTCATTTCTGTTCCGCTTCTATTGGTCATAGCGTGATGTTATATAGCCTATAGCTACGTCGATAATTGGGCTATCCAACACAAAAAGAATTTTTCAATTCGAACCAGTAGTTTCTGTCTGAGATATAAATTTTCCCGATTTGGTAACATTTTTTATTTCTGTTCCGCTCCTATTGGTCAAAGCGTGATATTATATAGCCTATAGCCATCCTCGATAAATAGGCTATCCAACACAAAAATAATTGTTCAATTCGAACCAGTAGTTTCTGAGATATCGCCTTCCCCGCTAGCAGCATTTTTCATTTCTGCTCCGCTCCTATTGGTCATAGCGTGATGTTATATAGCCTATAGCCACCCTCGATAATTGGGCTATCCAACACAAAAAGAATTTTTCAATTCTAACCAGTAGTTTCTGTCCGAGATATAAATTTTCCCGATTTTGCAGCATTTTTCATTTCTGCTCCGCTCCTATTGGTCAAAGCGTGATATTATATAGCCTATAGCCATCCTCGATAAATAGGTTATCCAACACAAAAAGAATTTTTCAATTCGAACCAGTAGTTTCTGAGATATCGCCTTCCCCGGTTTTAAACATTTTTCATTTCTGCTCCGCTCCTATTGGTCATAGCGTGATGATATATAGCCTATAGCCACCGTCGATAATTGGGCTATCCAACACAAAAAGATTTTTTCAAATCGAACCAGTAGTTCCTGAGATTAGCGCGTTCAATCAAACAAACAAACTCTTCAGCTTTATAATATTAGTAAAAGATAAGTGTTTTGTGTTTGTTAACAAACAGCGATAGCTCAGTTGGTAATGGTACGGACTGCCGAGACAAGTGTCGGAGGTTCGAGACCAACCCCAAAAATGGAGCATACACCTCTGACTTTTCTATGAAAACATCGTGAGGAAACCTGCATACCCGAGAAATTCTTCACAGGAATTTCGAAGGTATGCGGAGTCTACCAACCCGCATTAGGCCAGCGTGGTAGACTAAGGCCTAACCCCTCTCATTAGTAGAGGAGGCCCGTGCCCAGCAGTGGGACAGTAATATTACAGGGCTAATTAAAAAAAAAAAAAAAAGTGTTTTGTGCCGACGCCACATTAACGTGGAATAATGGTAGGTAGAAAGAAAAATGTCCTAGGCACTGAAGTTACTGTCACTAGATCAAGGAGATGGTACCGTCAGTAATTCTATCAGCTTTAAACAAAACGATTACTTGACTCGTGCCAATTCTTACTGGGTACGATTCGGGTCAAGAGTTAGATTAAGGCTAGGTCAGTTGGAGGGTTCATAAATAGTGGGCGAGCTATTGGCACGGAATTCTTGCATTAATGACGACGCCTTACCTGTTTATTGCTGTTTGGACAAGCATTGGGGCAAATGTTTGACCAAGTCTACGTAAAATAGGAAAACGATTTAAGCACTTAATAAATTTTAAAATTATACAAAATTAAAAAGTTTGTTAATTATGCTTGACTGCCTCGATGGCGTGTGTATTATTGCGTATTGCATATGCGGTACGGCTATGGTCCTGAGGTCTCGGGTTCGATCCCCGGGTCGGGCAAAATGATATTGGGTTTTTCAGTATCAGTCTGGAATTTGTGCCAAATATGGCGATAAGCTCGCCCCCTATCACATCTGGGACGGAAATAACCTCGGGGCAATATGGGTGTTCTAGTTCGCTAGTGCGCCTCTGCCTACCGCTTTGGGGACACAGGCGTGAGCTTATGTTAAAATTAAAAATGTTAGTTGTTTACGATCCGATCTACACAGTACGAGCTCACTTTGTCTAGAGGTCTGGCAGCTGGTTTTGGGTTCCAAATTAATTAAATTTAAAATAAATATAATTGGATCCTAGGCTAGTGCAAGCTTCCAACCATATTTCTATTAAAATTAGGACGGTTTTTAATTCAATAGCCTGCGACTCATCCTTTCTTCGGGTCGTCATTCGTAAGTAGCTAGAGAAAGGTTGATGGGTTAGATAGGATGATATATGATGATATCATAGACTATCGCCATATCGGGCACAAATTCCAAACTCCAAGCTGATATGGGAAAATCCAATATCACTTTGCCCGACCCGGGGATCGAACCCGAGACCTCAGAACCCTAGTCGTACCGAAATACCACCACGCCACCAAGGCAGTGATTATATTTTACAATTAAAATTGCAAAGCTTACAAATTGTCGGGACTTAAAAATAAAAACAAATTCTCGATTGAATCCGTTAAAACTGGCTTTATTTCAATGTATTTAATTTGTGTAAACTTAAGAAATAATTAGACAATAACTATTAAGCCTATGTTGCGATATCACAAGTAATTTGTATTAATTGCTCAAATAATAGCTTTTGCCCATAGCTACGATTAGCAGATTAGGTTTAGTACCCTAGAGATTGTACCATTATCATAAAATTAATTGCATTACACGTTATCGGTTATGCTCGCCTCCTTGGTCTAGTGGCAGCGTATATGGGTTGTGGACCGGGAGGTCGTGTGTTCGATTCCCAGGTCGGGCAAAGGGAATTTTATAAATAACTTGCTCGGGACTGGATCCCCCAGAGGGGGTTGACGTCAGGCAAGCAGCATGTCGTAATAAATAAAGCTGAATCCTTTCTGCAACATGCTTGAAAAAGTGTGTTGCGCCGACCCCATATTAAGGTGGGATACGGGCAGGTAGAAAGAAAGGTCAAAATAAGTTTATACAGAGTTACGTCTGTATTCCCAAAAGGTTGCAAATACCAGCAGGGTTACCACCACCTCTTATAGCAGTATTATCATAATCGTTCTTCGTTTGTTTTGTATGGGAATCGGTACAAGTAAGATCATAATAATACTGCTATAAGAGATGGTGGTAACCTCCCGCAAAAAACAATAGAAATGTACAAAATTGTGTTCCTCGATCACGATAATCGAACCCACTACCTTAGTTTCTAAATAGGCAGATACAAGTTATTGCAAAGTCACTTATATTATGACACTTGGATCACGTCAATGGAGATTCCCTGAGTAATAAAAAAAATAACAGGAAAAGTCGTTTATAACCTAAACTCTTACCTGCTAATGACTAAGTTTCAACAATAAAACTATGCACCTGTTTATATAATACTAGCTATTGCTCACGACTTCGTTCGCGTGCATATCGCACGGGAACTGGGCATATTTCCGAAATAAAAAAGAAAAAGGAAAGAAATAAAAAAACATTTTAATTTTTTTTGCTTAGTCTGTCGGTCAGTCTGTTTTCGACCGACTTCCAAAAAGGAGGAGGTCCTCAATCAGTCAATTATTTACAAGAATAATCACAAGTTTAAAAACTTGTCACACCGACTTCAAATCCGATCGTAACCAAATTTATATGGGACCACCCTTGAAAGAAGCTCTATCGAACACAAAAAGAATTTTAAAAATCAGTCCACATATGGCAGAGATATCGCGTAACATACATAAAAAAACGAAAATACAGACGAATTGAGGACCTCCTTCTTTTGTCTGTCGAAAATGGCTCGTATTAAGTCAAAGTTCGATTTAAAAATTCCAAATCCTCACTGAGTTCGTTTCTTTGACTTAGACTTAGTCGAAGTTCGCTCTATAGCTCTCAGCATGAGCATTGTACTATAGTAATATTTAATACATACATACATACATACACACTCACGCCTGTATCCCATAGGGGTAGGCAGAGACAATTGAGCGCCACAAGCTACGATCCTGACACACCTCTTTTGCCTCATCCACATTCATGCATCGTTTCATACATTTCCGCCGGTTGAGGGTACTCCGAACTTGCCCTTTACGAAGGAGTTCGCTTATTTGATCCATATAGGATCGTGTCGGGCGCCCTCTTCTGGCCCTACCATTCACTTTAGCAATATTTCCTATACGGATTATTAGCTTTAGTTTTGTATCCATCGTAAATATAATATTAAAAATCTTGAAGAATCAAGCACACTATGATTTATTCATAGCCTATGGATTTTATTCGCGTATTCTGATTTTCATTTTTATGAACAACATTTTATAGATACCGTAAACATTATGCTTTCTTGGCAAACTTGAAAAAACATGCCAAAAGGTAAAAGCAACTGTAGATTAACATAAAATGTGGTAGATAAAAACTCACGAGTAAACAAAAATAAACGGTTTATGTTTTTTTATAAATTGGACATAATTATTATAAACTGAAAACAATATATTATTAGTCAAATAACTGCCTCGGTGGCGTAGTTTTATTTTGGTACGACTACAGTCCTGAGGTCTTGGGTTCGATTCCCGGGTCGGGCAAAGTGATATTGGATTTTTCCATATCAGCCCGGAGTCTGGAATTTGTGCCCGATATGGCGATAGGCACGACTAATCTAGTGGCAGCATATATGGCCTGTGGACCTGGATGGAGGTCCTGAGTCCGTTTCCCACGTCGGGCGAAGCGAATTTTCTAATTAATTTCCCCGGGACAGGATCCCTCAGAGGGTGTTGACGTCAGACAGGCAGTCGATCATAAAAACTAAGCAAAATCCTTTCTGCAACATGCTTCAAAAACTGTGTTGCGCCGACCCCACATTGAGGTGGGATAAGGGCAGGTAGAAAGGGAGAAAGTTATAAAAGTAATTAGGCAATGTATGTAGATAGCCGATAGTTGCCTAATTACTTTAAAGCAAATTTTATAAACATAATGTGCCTTACTTATAAAAAAAATCTCGCTTAGCTTAACTTTGTGAATAGTTTGACACATTTTTCCTTGCGTCACATTGTTTGAAAATGAAAGGGACAAGCTATTCATAGAGAATTGCGTAAATATTTTTATAGCAATTTATGTTTCTTAACTCGAAGTTAATCCATTATTTTACTTTAATATTTTTAATCGCTGCGCCGTCCGCTTGGCTTTGAGCAAAAGTTTTACTTGTCGAATTTGATGCTTTGAGAGTAGGAGCAATTTATGTTATTATTTAAGTTGTGTTTAATATACAAGAACAAGATTTTAATTAAATGCTTAATAAAACTCACACAATAAGTCTTTTATCACTTAAATAGCTTAACTGTAAATTTTAGTATAGGTACAAGCTTGTAAAATCGTTAAATTGATTCCATTTAATTATATGGGATAAGCTATTTTAAATAATACGTGAATGACCGAATTTTGCTTGGCATCTTGCGAATTCGCAGTTAGAAAGTGATAACTCCCGAGAGAAAGGTATCAGATAGTAGTTTGTTACTAAGCCCCTTACTTATTCAGGCCGGTATGATTCTGATCACCACTGATAAACGCAGTGTTTGTCAGTCGTCGCTAGTTTTTTTTGACTGCACTACGCTTACCATCAGGTGCAGTGTGGTCACTTTGCCGTGCCCGGATAAAAAAATTAAGTGCTACTTATCTTTAACCATACCTAGGCTGTCCCATTCATTTTTAAATAATGTAACGCAAGGAAAAAAGTGACGGACTATTCTTAGCGAAAAGTTAAGCAAAAATGATTTTATAAGTAAGTAAATCTCTTATACATCTATCTATTTTATAAACATAAAGCCCCTTACTTATAAAAATATTTAACCGCTGCTTATCTTTATACCATAGGTTGTCCCTTTCATTTTTAAACAATGTAACGCAAGGAAAAAAGTGACAGGTTATTCATAACCATTTGCTCAGCTAAAATGCCTTTATAAGTAAGGCCCGTAATATATAAATCATATTTACTAGTATGGAGATAATATCTATTTATGTTGAAAATGAAACTTGATATATTTTATTGTTATCTTTTTATTTATATTAAATCAATTGAAAGCGTAGGCCTTTACGCGTTCACTGACTGTCTCTGTATTGGTTTCAATCTCGTAAATTTTAACTCAGACCTTTCACAGTGGATGGTTTTATTGCTGATTCATGTGCACGAATGAAATATGTATTGGATTTCCATTGTGTACTAGAAAAACTCTGCTTTTATAATTTTATTGGCTTACGATTTAGATAGAGAGTTTCATAAATTGCAGGGAAAATTTAACAAAATGTTGTCACATGGCCTTGTAAGTGATTGTTTTCTGTAATATTTGCATTTGCTTCGAATAAGCTCGTGGACAAGGTGGACCGACGACCTGATAAAGGTCGCAGGAAGTCGCTGGATGCAGGCCGCTTCCAACAGGTCGATTTGTAAATATTTGGGGGAGGCCTATGTTCAGCAGTGGACGTCCTATGGCTGATGATGATGATGATGATGAAGCTCGTTATAGTGCTCATTTCAAGACTCTCAGAACCACACCAGACAACCAAATATATTGTGAACACCAGATATATTGTATTTTTGCAAGTAACGATTATTATTATAAACTATCTGTAATCTTACATTACCTAGCTTGGGGCTTTTAATAAAGTACATTATTGAAGAAAAATTATGAGAAAAATAGTATTTAATGTATGAATCAGGCGTAAATAATCATGTCATTTTCACGTAATCCTAGTCCAATGCAGTCTTTAATAATACAGGAGAAACCATGAATATCAAGTCAGATTGTTACATTTACGGTCACCTTATTTTATGAGATGTCATGTCAAATGGTTGTTAAGCGCATATAAAGTTTCCTAAGGACAGGAACTCAGCGGCGGCGGCGGCGGCGCGGGGAGCGGCGCGGCGTGGCAACGTATTGTTAAACCGGTCGGCGCGCCGCTCGTCGCACCATTGCCTTCGAGGACAGTTCCATTTAAATCTATGCATTGGAAATAATTTAGAACGCGCAGCTCGCCACGCCGCCGCCGCCGCCGCTCCCAGCCCGCTGAGTTCGAGACCGCGGGCTTAGTGTAGTTTCTTACGATCGCATGTTTGCAACAAAATTTTGTTTCCCTTGTCTGTACCATAACTACTGTAATATGCTGTTATATGCAGTTAGGATGCGACCTGTTCCAGCCTTTGTTCAGCAGAGTGATGGATTATGGTGTAAAGTACACAGATTATGAGAGATAATATATTTTATTTGGTTTAGTGACAACTGACAACTACACACAAATTGACAAGTAGCCATAAAGCCGCGTCTCCTGCTCCAAAACATTACAAAAACCTACAAACATGTATTTTGAATCTATTGTCCATTGTTATATATATCAGCGGGAGACAATGAAAAACCTTGTTTTGTGTAGGTGTTTTTAGTGTTTTGTTTCAAAAAAACATGTGCAGGACACGCGGCTTTAGAAGTACAAAAACGGATACGGACACAGACCTAAAGTTGCCAGTGTTATTTTTTTTTTAAATATTGTATCCGCGTTTAACACATTCTTATATACCTCTAACTCCAACACAGTGTATGTTCTATGGCTGATGATGATAATGATGACTAATTATTTCTGGAGGATTTTTTCTTAGCTTACGAAGGCAGACGAGCAGACTTACCTAGTGGTAAGTGTAATCACTTACTTGTTGTTAATACAACGCCCATGGAAATTGGCAATGAAAAACAACCCAGCCGTTGTCTATACTGGAAAGGACAATAGGGTTAGGAAGGGAGGATCCATCAATCAATCCCTCAATCTTAAGCCCTATCTTGGCAAGTCTTATCCAAAGTACGATCTTAGTAGATAATATTTTTCAGTGGTAGTGCTCCGCTGTATGGTAGGATTGCTAATTAAACGGAGTAAACTGACATTTCGAATGTTGCCACTTTGTCATGAAATTTAAATAGTGCTGCGGTAAAAAGATCAAGATTATTGAAACACGTAGCTTCAGTGAACCGTTTTATTCTTGCATTTTCTGAAGTCCAACTCAAAGTCGTAGTTGCTGCCTAATGTGTGATTAGTACTGCATATCTACAGTAGATATGCAGTACTAATCACACATTAATCACACTATAATTCAGTAATTATAGTCATAGTAAATGACTGCATCCTAAGCTATGGCATGTCTACTGAAATTATAGTCATCTTTATTATCTAAATTGTTTCTTTGAATGATAAAAAAATGAACTAAATCAATCACTATGTTTTGAAAGTAACCAACATTATTTTGAAAATTGACATTTCGATCTGTTAGTTTACTCCGTTTAATTAGCAATCGGACTATAGACAATAATATCTGCACGAATGGGTCTACTCGACCGGTTTGATACCACTGTGGCAGAAAACCGGCGTAAACTGGCAGCTCGCTGTTGCGCTTCGTTCGATGAGATGATTTCCGGTGGCCCAATTCCCCCCCTTTTTCCAATCCCTATTCCCTTCCTTTTCGGTTGGCAACGCATCCATGATACATTTTAATTTTGGGTGTCTATGGGCGGTGCAGACCACTTACCATCAGGTGACCCACCTGCTCGATTACCAGTCTCTGCTATAAAAAAAATCAAACGCTACGGTAAGTATACGTTGCTAGAATTTAAACCCATTATCTCACGCTCCACAGATCATATGCGTTGCCACCAGACTAAAAGGCGTCAGTGAAATGTAAATCCATTATATAAATCCCTTAGGCCTTTATTCATAATAACTTAGTGGGACGCTATAATACCGCTGTAGGACGTTTCCGAAAAATTGTTATTCATAATAGCTCAATAGCGTTAAAACGTTCCCAAAATCTCCCATAAAATGTCTGCAATTTATAGAAGCTGGCACCCTACTTTAACGCTTCAATAGCAAAAAATATGGCCGATTTCGATCAACTGATTCGTATTTGACGTTCCACCAGTTTTGGTTGGGATTAATTTGAGGGTGCCTGCGACTTCTATCATAAACATTAAAAAATAAGCTCATGCCTGTATCCCCGAAGGGGTAGGCAGAGGCGTACTGGCGAACTAGAACACCCACATTTCGCCGAGCTTAGTTCCGTCCCAGATGTGATAGGGGGGGAGCCTATCGCCATATCGGGCACAAATTCCAGACTCCGGGCTGATACGGAAAAATCCAATATCACTTTGCCCGACCCGAGGATCGAACCCGAGACCTCAGAACCGTAGTCGTACCGAAATACCACCACGCCATCAAGGCAGTCTTCTAGACTTCAGAGAGACTTCTATCAAATGCAATTAATGTTATAAACACGATAGTTTGTGAGGTTGTATGGATGTTTTGTTACTCTTTCTCACCAGAATGGTTGAACGGATCTGAATTTAATTCGGTAAAGAAATGGATTATAGTCTAGAATAAAAATGTCTAGGACAACAAGACAAATAAATGTGATCCAAAAGTTATGACCTCATGGGCATAAGTCGCTCAGTTTATTTGAAATATACGCGCGCTAGGTCGGACAGCGTAATAATATTGAGAGAATAAACTTGTCTTAAGTGATTCTTCACCATTCACAGAACATTCGAGGATGTATTTATTTATAAAGGAATAACACATAGGCTACTTTTTTCCAGAAAATGGTCTCCGTAGGATAGATTTGTTTGAAGTCAGCTAGTATTTAATATTTTCCGTGTGGTATTTAAGTACATACCTTGATTTCAACAAAACATATTTTTCTTCAATATCATCATTATCTAAACACGAATATAGCGTCACATGAATAATTCATGAGAAAAAAACACTTCAAAAATACAATGATGAATTTTATTAAATCTGATTTAACAAAAAATACTTATGCATGTTGCCTAATTATTCTTCAATACAATGGGTTTTAGACGGTTCTGTTGAAGCCGCTGTGAACTGGAAAGTCCGGTCCTGAATTCCATTCTCAGAGGGTATTTTTCTTACACGATTTGAAAGCCCCCTTTCTTTTCATTCATACGCTCCAAGGAATATCCTCCAAATCTAAATTTCATTTCCAAATATCCATAATCTACCCATCTTCGTTGATGTTTAGATATTGCATAAAACAAAATCACTTCACATGCAACAAACATAGTTTTACTTTGATTAAATTAATTAAATAAATATATAAACAAACTAATCTGGTCGCCATGGTTGCCATGGTCGCGCGCGAATGATTGTGTTTTTTTTAGACCCTCGTTCCATGACTTTCCAGAGACAAAACTTGTTAAAATCACGTTTTATCTATGTACTAGCAACATTGTGACACGGTAAATATATTTTAGTTAATGAAGCTATAGTAAACTATTATGAATAAAGAATTTTATTGAACCTTCGATAGGCTTAAAATGCATTTTTACCAATATGAGTTTATGTCTTCGATAAGGGTTTTATTATGAATAAAGGCCTTATAATTTTAAGAAGGAATACTGTTAAGGAATGAAATTATGAAGAAACTTGTTCTAAGAATATAAATATCAGGCAATAGGCTAAGTCGTCTGAGAAAGAGCGATAATCGGCCGCGAAAAGAAAATATTGACAGGAGATAAAGTTGAGACGGAAAAGTTTTTCTTTATAATAAGACTGTTTTTAAACGATACTAAATATCTTTTAAAATAGAAGTTAATCGTTTGAAATTTGTAAACATAGAACTGCAGGTCGATTCTTTAAGGTTTCATTTGTGAAAACAACGTTGCGGCATCGTTGCGGCAACGATGTTTTCATGTTTGTATTCAGCAAGGTACAAAGCGCACGCACTAGTGCTATGCGTGATGATGGCGCTTATACGAACTAGCTCTCTCGAGCGAGGCGTGACATAAATGTATGGAAAATGGTATTCTCTAAGACCCAACAACCTTGAATGCTCCGTTGATCTCAAAGATGTGCGCTGCGGGAGCTCGTCGTCGATCGCAACGTTGTGGCGTTTTTAGAGATTTGACCTGTTGATTCGATAGCCAGATAATTATTTATTTGAGGGATTTTCTTGCTTTGTTAGATCGTTTCATACAGTAACTACTTTACTGTACTTTCAAACGTCATATTGACAAGTATTTTCCAGACAAAAGTTATGTGGTTCATAATCAACCACAGGACGACCACTGCTGGACATAGGCCTCCCCCAAAATTCCCAGATCGACCATATAAATATTTACAGAATCCTAATTCTTTGTTTATTCGCAATGCCACATAAAGAATTCCTCTTTGGCAAGAATTTATAATAAGCGACCAAAAAAGGTAAAGGAGCGGGGGAAATATTAAATACTAGAGAAAATGTAGGTCCGGAACCGAATTGGAATTTAAGGGTCGGGTGACCTTACGAAGAAGGCTTTTTTTTCTAGAGACGACTTTGAAGAAGGCAACTACACTTTTTTTTATACAGTCACACACCTAGTCGTGACCCCACACTAGGTATATCCTGTATCGTGGGTGTCAGAGACTATGAGAGACTTTCGGTCTCACAACAACCAGACTTGAAACAAATATCTGTGGGCCACACAGACATTTGTCTCGGTGCGGGAATCGAACCCGTGATTTTTGACCTCACGTTTCACAGCCGACTACTCGCCCGCTGTGCCATTGAGGCTGTAGATAGTTATTACTACTATCTTACAGACTGTCTCGGTGGCGTAGTGGTATTTCGTGCGCGGTACGTCTATCATCCTGAGGTCTCAGGTTCGATGCCCGGGTCGGGCAAAGTGATTTTAGATTTTTCAGTATCAGCCCGGAATCTGGAATTTATATCCGATATGGTGATAGGCTCGCCCCCTATCACATCTGGGACGGAACTAAGCTCGGCGAAATGTAGTTGTTCTGGTTCGCCAGAGAGCCTTTTCTACCCCTTCGGGGATACAGTTGTGAGCTTATATTATGTATTATTTTAGATCTGCGCTGTAGAATATATTTTGAACATTGTCTGTAATTGACAGAAGATACTCTAATAGTAAAGACAATTGTAATTAAAGGTCTTTGAAGACGATTAGTCGAAATTACCTCTTATACTAATTATTAAGCGTGGGCTGTAAATTGGGAGGTCGTGAAATCGATTTTCAAGTTGAGAAATATTTCGTGGAATGATTTTATTTGAAGCAGTGGAAACGGTGTTGATATATTTACGAATACTTAATTATAAGTCGCCTCCTTGGTCTAATGGCAGCATATATGGGTTGCGGACTGGGAGATCCTGGGTTCGATTCCCAAGTCGGACAAAGCAAATTCTCTTATTTAATTTTCCTAGTACTCGATCCCTCAGAGAGGGTTGACGTCAGACAGGCAGCCGGTCGTAAAAACTTAGCCAAATCCTTTCTGCAACATGCTTGTAAAAGTGTGTAGCGCCGACTCTACATTAAGGTGGGATAAGGGCTGGTAGGAAGATGAAGAAGTAGTTAACATAATTTACAGGACAAAAGTAGCGTACATAACTTTCCACCAGTTTAATAAATAGCAGCATTTACGCTTCATTAATGCTTGACTAATCCACTAAGCAGAAACATAAAAGTTCATTTTTATGCTTATAAGTACAATAATTGCTTCCATTTTCACTTGCATGCAGAAACATGGCCAGTTTGTATAGACCTCTTTAATGTTAGCGTTCGATTGTTCTTGGATACTAGTGGAGTATCAATTAATACTGGGCATGAAGGAGGCATTTCATAGTAAACTCTTCAAGCATGTAGGGTATTTCTGAAAATGATTGTGTTTGTATTATAAAGAGTTTGCATGTCACGGTTTGATTGCGCTGATCAAGCGGCTAATTCTATTGCCGTGTTTTATATGTATTTAATTATACTGTTCGGTGGCTTAGTATTTCGTTACGACTAACCTACTGAGGTCTCGACTTCGATCCCTGGGTCGAGTAAAGTGGTATTATTTCTACGTATTGTCCATTTTAGTTGGATATTGGTGAATAAAACCATATAACTTTTAAACAACAAACATAATATGAAATAAATACATTTAACTGCCTCGGTGGCGTGGTTGTATTTCGGTACGACTACCGTCCTGAGGTCTCGGTTTCGATCCCCGGGTCGGGCAAAGTGATATTTGATTTTTCCATATCAGCCCGAAGTCTGGAATTTGTGCCCGATATGGCGATAGACTCGCCCCCTTTCACATCTGGGCCGTAACTAAACTAGGCGAAATGTGGGTATTCTAGTTCGCTAGTGCGCCTCTGTCTACTCCTTCGGGGATACAGGCGTGAGCATAAGTATATATGTACATTTAACAAGCGACGCCCACCCTGTCAGACCTCCCGTCAAAATCCTCTTTTCAATCTTCACGGTCACGGAGCGGACTGAGGTGTTCGCAAAGGTCATTTCAAAGTGGGTACTCGATTATTTTAGCTGAATTTACCTTTTGACCAAAAAATGTTTTCATTGTATTATTTTATACACCGTGATTCGGGGAATCTTCCCAGATTGTATATTTTGTCGATAGAAGGGTCTGAGGGGCCGAGATCTTGTCATTTACCCTACAATAATACTGTGGGCGTCTGAGATTATTGGGGTTGTCAAACCCTCCGGGTAAGGGGTATGTAGGAAGTGTAACCTGGAAATATTTTATTGATGTGAAATTAATTGTATATTTATTGAATCATGATCGTAATTTGAAATATAGAGGTACATCCAAAATGTGATGAAATAACCAAATATTAAAAGTTAAAACTCGACTCTAACGTTTGTGTTAAGAAACTTTTTTTTATTGCAACGACTGGCAACCGAGCAGGTGGGTCCCCTGATGATAAGTGATCTCCATCGCCCATAGACACCCAAGACACAAAAATAATCAAGGAACAGCGTTGCCAACCTAAAAGGGGAATAAGGATTTTGAAAGGTAGGGTTGTATTGGGCCACCGGAAATCTCACTCAACAAATGAAACGTAAGAGCGATCTGCCACTTTACGTCGGTTTTCTGTAAAACAGTGTTATTACACCGGTCGAGCCGGCGCATTCGGGCTGTCTGCTATTCAATAAAATAGCATCAAAGGAGATTTGTGGTGTGGTATCGTGTCGCGCATCACGGTTGCCTATCGCTTGTCTTGGTCGCTTACCTCAAAACATGCATAAACATAAAATTCTCGTGTCGCGCGTCACGGTTGCCTGTCACCTGTCTTGGTCGCTTACCTCAAAACATGCTCAACATGCTCAAACATAAAATGCTTGTCTCGCGCGACACGGTTGCCTGTCGCCCGTCTTGGTCGCTTACCTCAAAACATGCCCAAACATAAAAACGTTTCGTACGTGACAAAGCTGTCAAGTTATATAGAAATCTGATACAAACACGCATACCAAATTCGCTGCATGAATTACGACACCCTGTAGGGCTTTTTAAATATATTTTTGGTATAATTACAGTTCTAATGACCTGAGGTTAAAGCCCCCTTAACAGGACAGTTAGATTTGAATTTGAATTGTATTATAGAGTTCGTTTTTTCTGTACAACGATTGAAGTATGAGTTGGGTTCATTTTGTTTGTTTCTACCATCTTATGTTTTTTATTGCAGAGACTGGAAAACGAGCAGATGGGTCACCTGATGGAAAGTGATCTCTATCGACCATAAACACCCGAGACAAGGAAATCATGGGTGCGTTCCCAATCTAAAAGGAGGGAAAAAGGGATTGGAAAAGGGAGGGGGGAATTGGGCCACCGGAAATCTCACTCACCAATCGAAACGCGACAGCGAACAGTCACTTCACATCGGTTTTTTGTGAGACAGTGGTACCAAACCGGTCGAGCCGGCCCATTCGTGCTGTAGATGTAACTAGATGTAACTGTCTACAGCACGGCTCTACCATTCATGTGTGATGTTTTTTTGTACTACGTTTAAAGTTATGGACTTCAAAACTTATTTTGTTTCAACAAGCATACATATGAGTGATGATGACCGTAGTCTATTAATTTTATTATGCATCTTTGATTCAGAAGGATGTTCGAATACATTGTCGAATACACATGATATAGCACGGTGGCCCGTTCGTGAGTTCGATTTCCAGGTCGGGCGGTGTATTTTTTTAACAAGATTTGCTCGGGACTAGACTGTTGACACCAGGCAGGCAGCCGGTCGTTAAAAATTAAGTCAAATTCTTTCTGCGAAATGCTTGAAAAAGTTTGTTGCGCCGACCCCACATTAAGGTGGCATAGGGGCAGGTGGGAAGAAAGAACTATCGTTGATATATATTTTTCTACTGCCTCACGTGAGCCTCCCTCTGGGGAATTCAATCCCGGACAAATCAAACTAGAAAAATCGTTTTGTCCGACCTGGGAATCGAACCCAGGACCTCCTGGTCCACTAGACCAAGGAGGCGACGACGATTATTAAGATAAAAAATCCTACACTTTTATTATATAAACCACTTAATGTCGGTTATTGTTTTACTAACTTCATATTTCAAGTTAACAATAACGTCTAAAGATTTCGTGAACCATTACGGCTTCTGTTAAAGTTTACTTTAACCGACAGTTGAAACAACCCACGCTAATCGTCTAAATCGGGGTAAGCATCGAGTAAGACGTGTTTAATAATAACTTTGATATACAGCATGTTTTATAAAGTTAGTATCAATAACCACACTTAAAGAGAGGATGGCTAGCAATTTAGCAGTAAAGTTTTTGAATAATGCGAACCTAAATTTGTGACGAAAACACTTTTTCTGGCTTATTGGGTCAGCTGCAGTACATTTACAAACCACCTAGGAGATAATTAATTTATTTTTAGCATACACAAAGTAATTTCTATGCTAATTGCGAATATTTACAGTTCGCATTCCGATTTTAATATTTCCAATTGTTAAAATAACTTTAGCTTAATAATTGTAAAACAAAATTATTCATTTTTTATTTTTTAACTATACCATTACGCTAAATCGTTCTCCTGTATGTAGTTATTATTGGTACCAACATTATGAAACACTCAGTAGAATCCCCGAGCGAGCGATTATTTTTTCTTCGCAAGACTCGGCTATTAAATTTCCTTCTAAAACAGCTAATGAATTTTAACAAACTCTGTACTTCAAAAAATTCGAAAGTTATTTATAAATTTTCTTTCGATTATAAACTTCTAGCGGTATTAAATATCTGATAAAACCTTATAGGACTGCCTCAGTGGCGTAGTTGTATTTCGGTACGACTACCGTCCTGAGGTCTCAGGTTCGATCCCGGGTCGGGCAAAGTGATATTGGATTTTTTCATATTAAAGTCTAGAATTTGTGCCCGATATGGCGATAGGCTCGCCCCCTATCTCATCTGGGATGGAACTAAGCTCGGCGAAATGTTGGTGTTCTGGCGCTAGTGCGTCTATGCCTATGCCCTTCGGGATACAGGCGTGAGCTTATGTTATGTTATGTAAAACCTTATAAAGCTTTCATCTGTCCTTTTTCTTTCCTAGGTGGCATCGTATATGTGCTGTGAATAGGGAGGTCCTAAGTTCGATTGCCAGGTCGAGCAAAGTGATTTTCTAAAACGATTTTCCCGACTGGTTCCCCCAGAGAGAATTTGACGTCTATATACATAGATGGATGGATAATGGATTTTGATGTAAAGTTTCATCAAAATTCATTTAGTAGTTTTTGCGTGACAGTAACAAACATACATATATATATTATGTCACATCCTCACAAACCGCGTTTATAATATTAGATCTACGAGTACAACACTGTCGTCCTCAAGCTAAAGTCCGTTAAGTGAAAAAACCTAATTTTCAGTAGTCTCCAAAAACGTGGAAAATATTATCCTTAGAGGTTTATTAGACTGTGTCTTAATAACTTCTTTACTTTAATTTTAAAAATAACCACAAGTCTATGAAATCTTTAGGGACATCTCAAAATTAGTTTTTTTTCACTTAACGGCATTTTAGCTCGAGGACGGCAGAACGTATCTCTAGATATACAACATTCTAAATTGTAATCGCTTTTATGGGTCTAAAGTGCTTAAACGTTAAATATTATCTTTAAATCGATCCCTTATTTCAGTCGGTATCGCCGTAGGGCTGCGTGTAGAGGAACGTTGATAAATGTCGACCATTACTTGCAGTGTTGCCAGTGATGAAAGAAGAAAATTGCCAAATTCCTTGGAAGAAATCTACCGTATGAACGTGACGGGGGTGTTATAAGAACACACTCACGACCCGTGCCTTGAAGGGGTACGCAGATACACACTTACACCCACTTTTCACCAAGATAATTTCGGTCCCATGATGTATCTTAAGGGGTAATAAAACATTGGTAATGATATATTGTATTACATTATCGATTATTTAGACTGCCTCGGTGGCGTAGTGGAATTACGATATGACTACCATCCCAAGGTCTCGGGTTCGATTCCGGGCCGGGAAAAATGATATTGGATTAGTTCGTATCAGTCCGGAGTATGGAATTTGTGCCCGATATGGCGATAGGCTCGACCCCTATCACATCTGGGACACAAATTAGCGCGGTGAAATACGGGTGATCTAGTTCTCTAGTTCGCTTCCACCTACCCCTTCGGGGAGACAGGTGTGTGAGTCTATGTATGTAATCTATAATCTAAATCTTAAAACTAGTGCACCAGTGACTTGTCACTATGACTGTTTTGTCACTCTTCGGTTGGTGATATGTATAGAGTGACACAGAATACTTAGCACGCGTTTTGACTGATTGCAAAACTATGATAGTTTCGTATCCTACTTACATTTGCCTAACAGCGCCTCTCGCGGAAACTAGGATGAACTAAAATTAATGTATGGACAAAGCAGAAACCATTATCGTATTGTAACTTGTATTAAGTGGGCTCTGCGAAACATATGCACATCTTTGTACATATAACCCAGCCCATAAATAACAGTATTCATTAACATGTTTTAAATAATAATACAAAATGTACGCAGAATTTAAATATTCCCGATGTTGACGTCATGCAAGCAGTCGATCGTCAAATCAAAACTAAGCCGAACCCTTCCTGCAGCAACACAAAAAAGTGTGTTGCGCCCACGCGACCCCACAGTGCAGTGGGATAAGCGTAGGTAGAACAACACGTGAATAATAATATCATAAGTCAAACAGCAAGGTCTAACTGCGTTCTATAAAAAGCCTTAATTTCGCCATTACTCTGCCTTCATTATAAAATTGGCAGCACCGAACAGTCCAAAGTAGATTCGTGAAACAAATCACGTCCCCGAATGGGCAAATTTCTAATCTGTATCGATATATTCAAATCCGATGAATTCGCTCACCATCCCTAAGGAGTACAGGCAATAAATACAGATTGGATAGGCAACAGGACCTATACTGATGACCTTTCACCTAATAACGTCGAGCAAATGGACAGAGTTAGGTAAATGGAGGTGAAGAACGATAAAATTAGGAAGATCAGGGAATGTTAGTTCCAGAAATCGATATCGATAGTAATTTGGTTGTATTAAACGAGTTTATCGTGTACGGGAATTGGGGTTTCAGACCATCGATATATTATTTACCCAGATGCACAGTTGACGGTCGGAAAATGGGACAGCAAAGAAGTGCTTAAGCACTTCTTTTGCCTGCAGTCGGACGCCGATAGAATTCTAAATTTCAAAATTCAAATTTAAGAACGGTTGGTCATTTCGTTTAAAAAGCTACTTTATAACACATGCATCGGATTATATTTGTGTTGATTTAATTAGAACTTACGTTCTTTTTCTTTCTTTTATTCCTGAGACCACTTTTTAGTAGGATATTTTCAAAGAACTGTGCATCTAGGGTATAGTATATTGATGTTTCAGACGAATCAAACTGAATAGTGATATATTTTTAACACGAATGTTCTGACCGACTATTTGAGTTTTGTCATAAGTGTTTTCTTACACTATAATTGTCGGCAAGCTCAAATGACGTAGCTATGCAAAACGTTTTCAACTTTCCAAAATAATATTAAGCACATTATCATCAATCATCTCTAATGTATTGTCAATCTCATCATGACATCAATTACTAATATATTTTTTTTTTGGATTACTTTTGCATAACTACTCGGTTATAAAAATACTTATGTAACTAAAAAGTTTTTATTATAATAATAAAATATTACTGCCTGCTTCGATGGCGTAGTGGAATACCACCCGCAAAAGCGGGCGCAGTACGGCTATAGTCTTGAGGTTTCGGGTTCGATCCCGGGTCGAGCAAAGTGATATTGGATTTGTTCGTATCAGTCCGGCGTTTGGAATTTGTGCCCGATATGGCGATAGGCTCGCCTCCTATCATATTTGAGATGGAACTCAGCTCGGCGACATGTGGGTATTCTACTTCGCTAGTGCGCCTCTGTCTACGCCTTCGGGGATACAGACGTGAGCTTATGTTCTATATTTGTCTTACTTGTAATATAACCTTAAAGACAATATGAATTCAGTAAACAAAAACTGACATTTCCTTAAAATAAAAAAAAATATGATTTATATAGCCGGAACCACCTCAATTATGCCGTACACGGCCTGAAGCCAATTGAAAGGGGAATGGCAACGTAACCCCACCATACAACGCGAAATGACTTTCTTATCAGATTTGGGGAAAAACGCGCGGATACGTAAAACTAGGTTAATGAAGGACCCTTATTCGTATTTACTTTACCACGGCTTTGACTTTGAAATGATTCATGCAACCAAATTATAGTTTGGGGGATACTGAAACAGCTAGTTGAGTAGAAAAATTGTTGGATGTTTCGCTAGTGTAGGAAATTGTAGGTTCTGTGAATTGTGTTTAATGATAACATAACATAAGCTCACGCCTGTATCCCCGAAGGGGTAGGCAGAGGCGCACTAGTGAACTAGTACACCCACGTTTCGCCGAGCTTAGTTCCGTCCCAGATGTGATAGGGGGCGAGCCCATCGCCATATCGGGCACAAATTCCAGACTCCGGGCTGATATGGACAAATCCAATATCACTTTGCCCGACCCGGGGATCGAACCCGAGACCTCGGGACGGTAGTCGTACCGAAATACAACTACGCCACCGAGGCAGTTTAATGATACAATTCTTGAAACTTGATTACAAGAGAGCTGCCTTCTTTTGCCACGTAATTTGTATACACATCTGAAAAATGTATTGAGTTGAGAGAGACACGTTGAAGATATTTACGTCTACATCACGAATAGGCCGGCTCGACCGGTTTGATACCACTGTCTTACAGAAAAGTGACGTAAAGTGGCAGCTCGTTGTCTCGTATCAGTCGTTCGGTGAAACGAATAATGGACTACCTCGGTGGCGTAGTGTATTTCGGTACGATTCCTGAGGTACTCGGGTTCGGGTCGGGCAAAGTGATTTCGGATTTTTCCATATCAGCTCGAAGTCTTAAATTTGTGCCCGATATGGCGATAGGCTCGCCCCTTATCACATCTGGGACGGACCTAAATCGGCGAAATGTGGGTGTTCTAGTTCGCTAGTGCACCTCTGCGTACCCCTTCGAGGATACAGGCGTGAGCTTATGTATGTATGTAGAACATGGTCTAATAAGATCGACTTGAACATCTCTTGGTGATGTTATCTTAGTTATTTACGATCGGTCCCAATAAACTATTTTAGTTTGAGTAAGCAGGTAGATTACAAAAATAAGCCAATAAGAACAAAGTTTGAACATGAAGTCGTCAAATTGTGTCTATACCGATTTTGACAGCCTCCGTGGCGCAGCGGGCGAGTAGCCGGCAGTGAAGCGAGAGGCCGCGGGTTCGATCCCCGCACCGAGACAAATGTTTGTATGGCCTACAGATATTTGTTTCGGGTCTGGGTGTTGTGAGACCGAAAGTCTCTCGTAGTACCTGATACCCACGACACAAGACTCGATCTTAGTGTGGGGTCAGGACTATGTATGTGACTGTTGGGCGTTATTAATTATTAATTTAAAAAAAAAAATACCTGTCTGCTGGTTCGTTAGCGCTATAACGCCTGTATCCCCGAAGGGGTAGGCAGAGGCGTACTAGCGAACTAGAACCACCCACATTTCGCCGAGCTCAGTTCCGTCCCAGATGTGATAGGCGGCGAGCCTATCGTCATATCGGGCACAAATTCCAGACTCCGGGCTGATATGGAAAAATCCAATATCACTTTGCCCGACCCGGGGATCGAACCCGAGACCTCAGAACCGTAGTCGTACCGAAATACCACCATGCCACCGAGGCAGTCATGGCTTAGCTGCACTTAAATGTCTACGTGTTATTACATTATACAATATTCAAGAATAATAAATGTAAACGTATTTTACCGTCAAAAAAGGGAAGAAAATGAAACAGACGAAATATAGGCCGAAGAAACGTAACAAATAAGGCGGAGCGTCTAAACGACGTGGCAAATGTCTGCTGATCGATGTAACGTATAATTTATCAAGAACTTATCTAGCGAACCGCCGAAACTCAAACAAGAAATATTTCTGCAAAAGTTTTTGGTAGTTATGGTTCGACGTTATAGTTTAGATATCGGAATTTGTTGACGATATTTGTGATCAACAACAACAGGTCAATCTGGAAAACTTTGAGGAGGCCTATAATCAGCAGTGGACGTCCTATGGCTGAAGATAATGATTTGTGATAGTTTGTGAGTTACCGTCTTTAGCCGGACTTATCCATAATTATTCAGATAGTTAATTTATGTTTAAAAATAATCTTTTATCTCGATACAGTAATGAGAATAAACTGAAGTAATAATGCAGTCTAATAATGATCATCGAAAGATATTTAAATTAAATATGCTATTGCCAAAATTAAACCTGCTATACATAATATGTATATAATATAAGAGTCCAGGTGGATGTCAAGAAGGCAGCGTGTCGGAAAAACAAAAGCCGAACTTTTTCTGCAAAATACTTCAATAATAATAAGAGCAAGGGAAAGACGAAGAGTTTTGAAATAAAAACCAAAGAACATAAACTTCTAATGGATTTGAAAAATTTGGAAAATAAAAATAAAATATCTAAAAGTATTAGAAAAAATATTTGATGACGATTGATCTTCTGCGACAGTCCATTTTTTTATAGCAGAGACTGGCAAATGAGCAGATGGGTCACCTGATACCTAATCACCTAAGTGATCTCCACCACCTGAAGACACACCCCAGACACAAAAAGGATCATGGGTGCGTTGCCAGCCCAAAAGGAGGGAAATAGGGATTGGGAAATCTCACTCACCGAACGAAACGCGACAGCAAGCTGCCACTTTACGTCGGTTTTCTGTGAGACAGTGGCATCAAACCGGTCGAGCCGGCCCATTCATGTTGTAGACGTAACTGTCTTCGGCAAGGCTCTACCACTCATTAATTTATAAAAAGCAATAATTATTATAATGTTTACTATTACAAAATATAATACAAATAAGAAAAGTTTTGCTAATATAGTCTTAACTGCAGACACCGGTGTTTATGTTAATTCAAACAGCTTCACTATATAAATTAAGCCAGTAAATAGAGGTGGAATTGCTAACAATTCGGTGCTTTGGTAACCTTACATCGCATGTAAGTCTTGGGATAACATTTTGTTTGGGAATGCCAAAGACTTTTATGTACTTACTAGACAAGCTGCTTAGAAGTAAAATTGTGTCACAATACGGCGAGTGTTTGATGTTTGACGGCAGCAGTAGCCCGAGCACGAAAAACTAATGTAAATGTAAATGTATTCGAGTTCGCTGCGCATTGATGACGTTTGGTTAATATTCCATACAAATTTCATAGACGCGCATCGAGTTCGAATACATTTACGGTTGTCAGAAATTTTCCTGCTCAGGCCGCTGGTCGATTCTCTAAGAAACGCCATAACGTTGCGATAGAGGACGAGCTTACGCTTTTGCTTTACGGAGTCGGTTTACCACTTTTCCAAGCATGCTGCAGAAAGGATTCGGTTTCGTTTTTACGCTTCCAAGCCTGAAGTCAATCCTCTCTATATTATTGACCGACTTCTACAAAGGAAGAAGTCCTCAATTCGTCTGTATTTTTTGTTAATGTATGTTACACGATATCTGCGCCAAATGTGGACCGATTTTTAAAATTCTTTTTGTGTTCGATAGAACTTATTTCAAAGGTCCCATATAAATTTGGTCATGATCGGATTTGAAGTCGGACCGTGGAGTTTTTAAACTTATGATTATACAGTATACCTACTGTAATGACCAATATTTCGATCGTTGTGAGACATTACGTTTCTAAAGTCTGAAGACTTTGTGTTAATATTTGTAAACGAATTGCAATTTTACGTGCTCCAAATATTTACTCAGCTAGACAGACAGTGTTCAACCTGATTAGCATAAATTCTAGAATTGAACATTTCAACGCTACACTTGATATAGACTGCGGAATCCAATGACGATGAATATTTAAATAGGTTATTGACTTTTAATGTGTAACTGTCTTGCAGCTTATACTGCAGGATAGACCGTTATAATAGAGCATTAGATGCTGTAAGTTAAGGAATTGTTTCTTTTAATAGTCACATTTACTGAGACTTAATGCAGAAAATTCGTAAGCAAAATTTTTGCAGACTACAGCGGCTGAATAGTGATCATATGAAGGGTTACTCTATTGGCTAGTTAGTGGGAGTATGACGGTATTTTTCTACCCGCCTGGATAACGATTACCATACTTCAACGTCACTCGTTTAAGCGATTGGAATTTCAGCTAGTATTTACATACAGTAACTTCAGTCCAATATAATTCTTACGATTTTCTTGTAATACAATGACTTAATAGCATTAGCACTTAATAGCATGGCGTTTAAAATTATTTACTGTAGTAGAAAAAGGAAATATAAAATTAAAGGCGACTCACCGTCAGGCACGTAAACGTTGAGGTACAAACAATCCTCAGAGTATTCTTTCTTTCGTGGCTCTTCCATTTGAGACTCCAATAGTTTTGCAAACAACTCATCATGTTTCGTCAATGGATTATGCACATCGTCCTTCTTAGGGTCTCTCTGCATACAATCAGGTGTATAAGTCGTAGCGTTTCTCACTCCTTCCCATTGCGGCAAATCGGTGTACTCCGGAGCTGCAAACCTTCGAAAGTCTATCGGGGGTTGTGCATACGGTATGCCTATGTACGCAGCTATCCTTTGCGTACGGAACCTTGTTATGTACATTCCTGCTATCGTCCCCTGATTCACCAGGGGTATTTGCTTCGGTTCCCTGGCTGTCAGTGTCAACGTCGTTTGCAGCAGCAACAGCACGATTAGCAACATCTTCACTTCTTACAGTATCTTAAATTACTTTGTTTTATTATTCAACTAAGCTATTAGAATATTGTTCCGCATTATTTGAAAGGATTTTTTCATTCTTGGTTTTCTTTACCACGGCTTTTTATTTTTTAAATGGAATTATGACCAATATAATCTAATCCTACACATTATTTCTAAACACAATATTATATATTTCGCGGTATTGCACAATGGTACCGAGCTGGTGGGCGCCCGTGCTCGGAGGTGGTGCGTTACTGTTCTCGTGCTGACTTCGGCTCGTAAACCGTGGGGCTGTTCGTCGTTATAGCGACCAAGGAATTGCTTACACGCCCTTACGTTTGTATAGAGGTGGCTTTTGTTTTATTGTTGATGTCAGTATTAAAGAACTAAATTCCGAATATATTCATCAGGCAATTTTGTTATTTTAATTTTTATGCTGCTGAATAAATATCGTGCATTGGCAAACATAGGAAACACTTGTATTGCGCCTTTCAAAAATTAAGTGAAAGAAAAATCCGACTTGAAAAAGTCATAACCACAAGTTTAAAAACTTAACGGACCGACTTCAATCCTGATACACCGATCCACCCTTGAAATACGCTCAATCGAACACAAAAAGAATTTTGAAAATCGGTCCACATTTGGCGGAGATATCGCGTAACACATATAAAAAAATACAGACGAATTGAGGACCTTCTCCTTTTTAGAAGGCGGTCGAAAATAATTTCTTACTCACTCTGGTGTAGATTCAAGGGTCAAACCAGTTCGAATGGAAAAGTACTTTAACTTTTTGAAGTCAGTTGTTTAATTTTGTTAAACTTTATTTTATTGAATATTTACTGATGAAGGAATTTGGTAAAATGTTTAACAAACAGCCCAGTCGAAGCGATTATTTGTGTAACAAAGTATAGAAAGCGCAAGAACTAATCACGGACATTTCAAAGTATAAAGTTAATTCTCGGAAAATCTGATGGATCATGAAACTAATTAAAAGTAGGTATTGTTAGACAGAAACTTAGATTGCTATTTACAAAATTATCTTTAACTTAAGATAAACATCTAGTCATAGACTAGATTGTTGAAAAAACAGGTTTTAGTTATATCATAAAATTGGAGAGTAATTGGGAGTCAATCACTATTTTGTTATCTTACGAAGGCGTAGGCGGCCTACTTGAGGTTCAACCATGAGTTTTTTGGACGTGTCTCGCTAGCGACTGAGTAAAGTTATTCGTTTGACGAACATTCATTTTCGACGCTAGAGACGTTAGAATGTTTGTCATACAAATACTTTAGTAGTCGCTGAACCTTTACGAAATATTTTTTTAATTTGAAAATAGAATTTTAAGTCCTGGCCATATCTACGGTTTCTATATTCACATCGAATAGTTGGCAGTAAGCTTGCGACGCGACGGATCGCGTGACCGTCACAAGCCTATAGTCATTGCATTCGGCTTCTGAGTATTTTTTTGTTGTTATATTTTGCCTCATCTCCCCCTATGTGGGTCAGTGCTACGTATCGATCGTATTTGTTACCTCTTGAAATATTATCATAGAATTTTTTATATATCAATTAGGACCACACTAAGTTGAGTAGAGTAGAGAGGGTAGAGTTGGAAGGGGAAGACCTCATCGAACATTCTCTGACCAAGTCAGAAATTTATTCGAGAAAGGTCAAGTTAAAAGTACCCTAAACCGACGTGCATGCATGAAGAATGTAATGAGACTGAATGAGGCGAAAGAGGTGTGTAAGGATCGTAGCAAGTGGAAATCCGTTGTCTCTGCCTACCCCTATGGGAAAAAGGCGTGAGTTTATGTATGTATGTACTAAGTGGTAAACAAGAATACAACAGAATTATTAACATCGGTCCACATTTGGCGGAGACATCGCGTAACATTGAAAAAATACAGATGAAATGAGAACTCCGTGCTTTTTGGAAGTCGTTTTCTTATATAACATTAATTTGATTTCTATGACTTTCTACGTATTTTATGTTAGCAACTACGTAAAAATTGTATGAAAAGTATTAATTCCCTACGTAACCGCTATAGGCGCGAGGTTTTTAGTCATACAAATACTTTACATACTCGCTAGCGAGAAACGTAATAAGGTCCCATGGTTGAGCTACAATTCTAAATAGGCTTTTAGTGATATTGGAATTAATTAACTACTGAGACGATTTTACGCAGTTGTGATAGACTGTGTGAATATTAGAATATGCTTTTAATAATATACGAACATATTATTATCAAAACACGGCGACGTCGAATTACTTAATATGAAATATTGCCCAAAGTTCACATCTTACATTACTGAATTATGAGAAGGATATTCCATATCTTTATCGCCTCCGGTTTAGTGACAGTGTGTATAAGCTGTGTCCCCAGGGTCCTGGGTGCTGGCATGATTACTGTATCTGGTAATTACTGTTAAACTTGATGTTTATTGATGATCACCGTTTTCTTTGGACCATCAACTAAAAAATATTTTTTGCCGTGCTCGGATAAAAAATGAAACCACTCATGGATCTGATCCCGCAGCATTTTAAAATCATAACTTTTGGGGATATGGCTCTGTCCTTTTGATTAAACCATGAAAATGGATTTACGTAATTAATTGGATATGTGACTGCCTCGGTGGCGTGGTGGTATTTCGGTACGACTACGGTTCTGAGGTCTCGGGTTCAATCCCCGGGTCGGGCAGTGATATTGGATTTTTCCATATCAGCCCGTAGTCTGGAATTTGTGCCCGATACGGCGATAGGCTCGCCCCCTATCACATCTGGGACGGAACTATGCTCGGCGAAATGTGGATGTTCTAGTTCGCTAGTGCGCCTCAGCCTATAGGCCTGAGCTGAGCTTATGTATGTTAATTATTATGTTATATTTTACGACTTTGATGTTTTTAAAAGTTTCAAATAATATAGAATTACGTAATATAACAATCTATCGCATATAAAATAACCATTTTAAAATGAATTTAAATAAATGTCAGCACCTATTTTAAGTTTCATAAATCAAGTTTCTCTATATTTTATTTTTATCTAGATTGAAGAGGTCGTGGAGACAATCCGCTTAAATCCACATTGAATTCAAAATTCTATTTTTTCTTCTACTTATAAGTCTAGTCCTTTAACTATTTAAATTGCCGATTTCTAACTTAAGGTAATGAAAGGGCTAACTTCAAAGAGGCTGAGTAAAGTAAAAGAAAGTCATAAAAAATAAGTTAGGCGCTTAGGTATTCGTAATTTTTTTGAGAGGATTTGATGTCAATAGGCATCTATTATCACATTTTGCGATGAAACCTATTTTCAGCACAACGTAGGTGTAAAGTGTTGTTTTTTTACGATCTTGTCAGTCTATTTTATACGGCGATAGGCGATACGGCGATAGGCTCGCCCCCTATCACATCTGAGACGGAACCAAGCTAGTAGGCCACTTTGCCCGACCCGGCAATCGAACCTGAGAACTCAGGACGGTAGTGGTACCGAAATACAACCACACTACCGAGGCATTCAATAGGAATTAATCTTACTAAAATTATTTTTGCGACCGACGTCCACAAAAGGTGGAGGTCCTCAATTCGTTTTTTTTTAATGTATGTTACTCGATTTCTCCACCACATATTGACTGATTTCCAAAATTATTTTTGTATTCGATACAGCTTATTTTAAGGGTGGTCCCATATAAATTTAGTCACGTACGGTAAATTGGATGTCGGTCAGGTAAGTTTTTAAACTTGTGATTTTTTAGAAGTACATACCTACTCAATAAACCTTGTTTAAACCAATTTTGAAACCAATTATTTAAGCTCTACAATCCTGCTTTTTATGCAGATTTTTAAATAACAATTTAAAAGCTGGAAGAGGAGGGCAAATACATATTCATAGATATAGCATAAATAAAAATAAATTAGACCTTAAAATTTGTTGTATATTTAATTAATTAATTAAATTACTTGAAGCGAAAGTAATCGTCTCTTTGGTCTAATGGGAGCATATATGAGCTGTGGACCGTAAGGTACTGGGTTCGATTCCTGGGTGGGACAAAACGATTTTTCTAATTTGAATTCCTCGGGACTGGACCCTCCACTGGGTTGACGTCGGGCAGGCAGCCGGCCTGTTGTAAAAATTAAGCCAAATAATTTTCTGCAATATGCTTGAAGTGTGTTGCGATGATCCCACATTATAAAGGCAGAAAGAAAAAAGCGAAAGTAGGGTCTCGGTCGTGCAAAGTGGAAATTCATAGTCACTCCCTCCTCCACGGGAGGTATTACTTGATTTTGTCCAGAACTGTTAACAACAGCTTTGGTATCAAACGGCCTACATTAAGGGGTGAAAAGGGCGTAACTACGATATCGTTCAATTTTATAGCGTTTAGTCATGTTATCAGATAAAATATATACAGACTTTATGTGTTTTAATAATAAATATTACAGGCAAACAAGGTCGATTCGAAAACCATATGAAATATTTTGTCGAAATTAAAATCTTACACTGCTGTGTAAACTTACGTACATAAGCTCATGTCTGTAGGGTTAGGCAAAAGCGCATTAGCGAACTAGAACATTTCACCGAGCTTAGTTCCGTCTCAAAAACTGTAAACTTACACTGTTTAAAATAAGATAATGTATAGGCAGACGCAGAGGTAAGCTTCACGTTCCGGCCAAAGCCTGGCCGCCTCTCACCTAGGAAACACCGGTACTGTTCCTAAAGCGACGAAGAGGGCCACCGTGGGGTTTTTAGTCGGTATTACCGGTGTAGGTAGTTAGAGACATAGTGTTAGAGAACCACCTTGGGGTTTTTAGTCGGTATTACCGGTGTAGGTAGTTAGAGACATAGTGTTAGAGAACCACCTTGGGGTTTTTAGTCGGTATTACCGGTGTAGGTAGTTAGAGACATAGTGTTAGAGAACCACCTTGGGGTTTTTAGTCGGTATTACCGGTGTAGGTAGTTAGAGACATAGTGTTAGAGAACCACCTTGGGGTTTTTAGTCGGTATTACCGGTGTAGGTAGTTAGAGACATAGTGTTAGAGAACCACCTTGGGGTTTTTAGTCGGTATTACCGGTATAGGTAGTTAGAGACATAGTGTTAGAGAACCACCGTGGGGTTTTTAGTCGGTATTACCGGTGTAGGTAGTTAGAGACATAGTGTTAGAGAACCACCGTGGGGTTTTTAGTCGGTGTTACCGGTGTAGGTAGTTAGAGACATAGTGTTAGAGAACCACCGTGGGGTTTTAGTCGGTATTACCGGTGTAGGTAGTTAGAGACATAGTGTTAGAGAACCACCGTGGGGTTTTTAGTCGGTATTACCGGTGTAGGTAGTTAGAGACATAGTGTTAGAGACTCGGCTCAGTGTAGCCCGGATGTTTTTCATCTCTCCCGGGCGTTTTACGTCGTTAGCCGGCGACCCCATATAACCGTCACGTCTACCCCCTAGTCGTGGTGGTAGTGGTAAAATTATTTTCCTCGCGATAACAAAAAAAAGAGGAAAACTTCACGGTTCTCATTGTGTCCGTCTGCATGCTTCAGTCATCCAGCTGTCTAGTCGCAGGCTCCTCGATTCACTTCCTTCTTCGGACTGTGAAGAAGCATTTATGCAGGTCGACATGAATCTGGTCACCGGTTTTTTTTATATAGCAGAGACTGGCAACCGATCAGGCAGTTACCACCACGTCTTATAGCATATTATTATAATGTAGCTTGTACCAATTCCTGTAAAAAAAAAAACTATGTAAGATTATAATACTGCTATAAGACGTGGTGGTAACCCTCCAAGAAGGTGAACAGAGCTTACTGAAGGATATTGTGTGGTTCTTTGAAATATTCCAATAAAACAAAATTAGAGAATAACTGTACTTACGGTTCGCTGAGCTTATTTCTCTTCACGTGACTAGCAAGCCCAACACCATACCGGGAATAATTTCTACCCCCGGACAATTTATGTGTGAATTTTCGATTAAAAATCTCAAACACAAAATATTACTCATTATAATTTGCATTATTTGTACGACATAATATACAAAATAATTTATATTAGACATTAAAATAAAAAATATTTTTACGGATTCTATCCCTATGTTTTTATTTTTTAGTCCAATAGCGATAGCATCCGTAAAAACTATTTTTATTCTTTTCAGGCTTTACAGTCTTCGTGGTCACGGGTTGGTCAGTCCAACTCGTGACCACGAAGACTGCAAAGCCTTCGAACGTCGGGAATAAAAATTAAAACCAAATCGTGATAAAATCCGTAAAAATAGTTTTATTTCAATGTATAACATTCGCGTAAACTTAAGAAATCAGTAACTATTTTTATTTTAATATCTCTATTTTTTTATTTTTTGGAAAGTGTTTAAAGTTTGTTGCGTCGACATCTTAATGGAGTGGGATGAAATAAAAGACTGGTGCGATCTGCTCTTCAGCAGCCCGAGCAGGAAAATTTCTGACAACCGTAAATGCATTCGTGCTTGATGCGCGTCTATGAAATTTGTATGAAATATTAATCATATGACATCAGTGCGCAGCGAGTTTACATTTACATTAGTTTTTCGTGCTCGGGCTACAGCACTTTACTTTCTTTAGGTGTGCTTTCACCCTTAGTCTTCGATCGACCTGCAAAGGGCCTTCGTTTTGGCACCACGGTATTATCATAGATTAGGGCAGTTAAAATAACGGTTCTGTTATGGCACAGTTAACCTTGGCGGCTTGATAAGCGGCACAGAGGCAATTATTACGATTGATTTGA
This sequence comes from Clanis bilineata, assembly GCA_036417725.1. NCBI lineage: Eukaryota > Metazoa > Arthropoda > Insecta > Lepidoptera > Sphingidae > Clanis > Clanis bilineata. Next base: position 5,474,751 of record CM071139.1, on the reverse strand, counting down.
ATATAGCCCAAATTTCGTAGACCTCGTACGGGGTCTTTTTACAGACAAACATTATGAATTATATACTACTAGGTTTTGTTCTTGGCTCCACCTGTGTAGTTGATTATGGGGTCCTTCTCTCTTTGCTATAGAAATAAGCTGATTATATTTGAGTTTATATAATAGCATAACATAAACATAAGCTCACGCCTGTATCCCCGAAGGGGTAGGCAGAGGTGCACTAGCGAATTAGAACACCCACATTTCGCCGAGCTTAGTTTCGTCCCAGATGTGATAGGGGGCGAGCCTATCGCCATATCGGGCACAAATTCCAGACTCCGGGCTGATAGGGAAAAATCCAATATCACTTTGCCCGACCCGGGGATCGAACCCGAGACCTCAGAATCGTAGTCGTACCGAAATACCACCACGCCACGGAGGCAGTCAAATAGCTCATAGTAATAGGTCAGTTGGGAATGGTACGGACTGCCGAGACGAGTGTCGGAAGTTCGAGACTATCCCCAAAAAATGAGCATACACCTCTGACTTTGCAATGTTACGTGTATTTTCATTGTGAATTATCGCTTGCTATGACGGTGAAGGAAAACATCGTGAGGAAACCATACCTGACAATTTCTCCACAAGAATTTCGAAGGTATGTGAAGTCTACCAACACGCGTTAGGCCAGCGTAGTAGACTAAGGCATAATCTCTCTCATTAGTAGAGGAGGCTCAGCAGTGGGACATTAATATTACAGGGCTAATATTATTATATTTGGGTTTGCGTAATTGCGCATAAAAGTTGTTATTGATTCTCTTCAGGTTTTACTCTTAAGATTTATTTGGTATTTGGCATGGTATGGTATTTGGTATAGCCAATACTAGGGTTTAAGCTATCTACGTAATCTTCAAAATTGGGTTAGTATTCACCGTTAAAACAGTAAAATAATCACTAGGAAAACTCGTACATGATGTTTTTTATTGAAAAAAACATAACATAACATAAGCTCACGCCAGTATCCCCGAAGGGGTAGGCAGAGGCGCACTAGCGAACGAGAACACCCACATTTCGCCGAGCTAAGTTGCGTCCCAGATGTGATAGGGGGCGAGCCTATCGCCATATCGGGCACAAATTCCAGACTCCGGGGTGATATGGAAAAATCCAATATCACTTTGCCCGACCCGGGGATCGAACCCGAAACCTCAGAACCGTAGTCGTACCGAAATACCACCACGCCACCGAGGCAGCTGAAAAAAAAACAGTTCAAAACAGACTTCAGCTTTCAAGTTTTTGAAGCCCGTTGAAATATGTAGTTGCTGTAATTGGAATTTTCAGTAGCATAGGTACAGAATATAGCTGGTCTTTCAAACTTAATGTGCTGCTATCACATGATACAAACTTAAATACATTCGCCAATATGATGACGTCAAGATTGGAAGAAATGGAATCTAGATTTCCATCGTCCTTTTAATGGACATACCAACTAGTACCGAGTCCCTCAAATGCCCTTACTTCGACATTTCATTCCACAAATTCTTTATTTCCAGTAACTAAATCACGCCTAACCTTGCTTTTGGGCCAGTTAGTGACCGTTGGCTAACAACGGTTCAAGGGTACATGTTGTTATTCATGAGACTTTATCAGATCGTCTATAACGTGTATATTTAAAGTTTTGTGTGAAGGTTCTGGAAATCATTTCGTGATTGATGTTTTGCTTTGTACACCGTTTCATATAAAGCAGTTTTGCAATTTTTTGTCGCAATATTTGCTATATTGCGTTTCTTTATTTCTGCCTGGCGTTATTCTGATCTAACGCCGCCTTCCTACTTTATATGCTTCCACTTCGCTAACTCAGCATCCTCCATGGTCTAACGCTTTTTGTGCTGTCCACGGGGACGCATCTAAGGTCGGCGAAATGTGGGTGTTATAGTTGGCTAGTGCACCTCTGCCTACCCCTTCGGGGATATAGGCGTGATCTTATGTATGTATGGATAATGAATACACTCGTATAAGTCCAACAGGTACTGCAAATCTTTGGGGAGGCCTATGTTCAGCAGTGGACGTCCTGTGGCTGATGATAATAATGATGTAGGAACACTGATTCTGAAATTTTCACATTTATTTTATTTTGGAACTAAATTATAAAGCATGCTTTATATCTTACGCTGACATAAAGGTAGTATAAACTTTCTTTCTTTCTACCTGCCCTTATCCCACCTTCATGTGGGGTCGGCGCCACACAATTTTTCAAGTATGTTGCAGAAAGGATTTGGCTTAGCTTTTACCACCGGTTGCCTGCCTGACGCCAACCCCCACTGAGAGATCTAGTCCCGGGCAAATTATTTTAGAAATTTCGCTTTGCCCGACCTGGGAATCGAACCGTGGACCTCCCGGTCCGCAACCCACATATGTTGCCACTAGACCAAGAAGGCGACCATAAAGGTCGTATAAACAATTTTATAAATTATCTTTATCAAATTCCCACAAATTCTTTGAAGTATTTTTAATAGTAAGAGATGAAACTTTATAATAATAACGGTTTGCAGTTTTTAATATAATCTAAGCTTACGTTTTAATTCCATAGAAGGTGGACAGAATGTATGTACCAAATGAAAATTGCGAAGTTGTATTTCCGAGATTACTTATTGAGGTAATCGATTATAAAATTAGTAACTTTTACAGTTATATTACAGTTATATTAAAATTACTTACTCAAGCGATATAAAATGGCATACGAACACAAGATTTATAAATAAAATAAAAATAAAATAAAAATCTTTATTGATCACGTAGGCATGTAAAAAAGCACTTATGACAAGTCAACACAAGTAAATTTTTAAATTAGGATTAATATAATTTACATTATATATTTGAATTTGACAACAGGCAGGCAAGTATGGACATAATAACGATGGGATGGCTAAGATAGGGTGATAAGGGGAGATAGGAATAGAGTGTAAGGGAATGGATTGTATGGGAATGGCATATGGCAGGAATGGTGGCAGGGGATTGACTGGAAATACTGGAAGCAGTTGGGATTGGTGCGTGAGGCCCTATCCTAGCTAACCTACCATATGGTTTCTATAAGATCATTTTGCTAAAAAAAACACATACAATCGAAATAAAATTATTCATTTGATTTTCAGATTTTTTCTATACGACTCAAATATTACATCTTCACAAACTACTCATAAAGTATTGTTATACTATAACTGAGATCTACAGAGCGATCTTCGACTAAGTCTGAGACAAAGAAACGAACTCATTGAAGATTTGGAATTTAAATCGAACTTTGACTTAGTCAGAGTCATTTTTTACAAGAAAATATTTGCTTAGTCTGTCAGTCTGTTTTTCTTGTAAATAATCATAAGTTTAAAAACTTAACAGACTGACTTCAAATCCGATCGACACTTGAAATAAGGTCTATCGAACACAAAAATAATTTTGAAAATCGGTTCACATTTGGCGGAGATAATTAAAAAATACAGACGAATTAAGGACCTTCTCCTTTTTGGAAGTCGGTCGAAAATGAGACGGACTAAGTCGAAGTTCGATTTAAAAAATTCAAAACCTCGCTGAGTTCGTTTCTTTAACTCAGACTTAGTCGAAGTTCGCTCTATAGATCTCAGCCTAACAGCGGTTTCAGTCTAACAGCGGCCCAGGAAAATTTCTAACAATCGTAAATGTATTTGAGCTTTGCACTGATGACATGTAGTTAATATTTCATAACAAAATCATAGACGCAAATCGATCTCGAATACATTTACGATTGTCAGAAATTTTCCTACTCTGGCGCAAATCTCAATCGTATGTGAAGTATGAAATAATAATTACTTATCGTTAAAATCGATACAATATCTCGCAAAAAGTCCCAATCGAATGATTCCATGAATATTTCTGATAATCATCCATCGTCTCTCTACGATGCGCCAAGATTTTTACCGTCCTATTACAAACCCAGCCCGGCTAGCATGCGTATCACGATATATCTCGATAATCGACTGTCGAGATGTTGTCTACATGTCGTCTACAATATTGTATGCAAATAAACGAGGACGCATGTTAGTGTCCGTAGACAAATAGAGAAAACCGGTTATAAAACGATAAAAAGCGTAGACAAAATGTTCTCATGACGCGCATGCTAGGCGGGCTGGTAATATATTACATAATGTTTCGAATAGAGAAAATGAAATATTATTGGGTGAGTGTACCCGCATGTTACATATTGAAATAAAACAAAGGACCAACGGATTTTATCGCCATTTGCTTATATGTTTAGGCTCGACTTTCGACAGCTTTACAGACTTCATGGTCTCGAGTCGCTTGTCCCAAATCCCCAAAAACTAGTTTTATTTAGCCCATTGTAATTGAACTTACAATAATGATAGACAGATAATTAAATAAAAGGCTTTTCCCGGGCCTACAAAATACGCGTGCGAAGCCGCGGGCAAAAGCTAATAAATTATAAGTAAATACACCCAACAGTCACACACCTAGTCCTGACCCCACACTAGGCATAACCTGTATCGTGGGTAACCGAAACTATAAGAGACTTTCGGTCGCACAACACCCAGACTTGAAACAAATATCTGTGGGCCACACAAACATTTGTCTCAATGCAGGAATAAAACCAACGGCCTCTCGCTTCACAACCGACTACTCGCCCATTGCGCCACGGAGGCTGTCAATTCAATTATTCAAATTTTAGATGAGAAAATATATCGCACCCCTATTCTACAATTGGGTACTTGAATAGTTTTTTATTAATCATATATGAAATTTACGTAGTCTAAAAGATAAAACAGAAAGAAATACTGAAAAAAAAATCAAAAATAAAAAGTTATAAGCCTTTGAAGTTCGGTGTAACCGTCAAATTGCGGGAAAGAGAAGTATGGGTACAACCACGTCACGCCGTAACGGTACGTGCGTTGGAAAGGGATAGCAACATATCTCCAATATGTCCCCACTCCAGAATTTAAAATATTAATTACTGCCTCATTTTTCAACTTATTTCGATGCAGTTTTTACAGAAGGGTTTCTTTTTTATTTTATTTGTACATATAAATATGACAGCCTCCGTGGCGCAGCAGGCGAGTAGCCGGCTGTAAAACGTGAGGTCGCGGGTTCGATTCCCGCACCGAGACAAATGTCTGTGTGGGCCATAGATATTTGTTTCGGGTCTGGGTGTTGTGAGACCGAAAATCTCTCGTAATTTCTGATACCCGCGATACAGGTTACACCTAGTGTGGGGTCAGGACTATGTATGGGACTGTTGGCTGTATAAAATCAAGTACCCATAATATAACATAAGCTCACGCCTGTATCCCCGAAGGGGTACGCAGAGGCGCACTAGCAAACTAGAACGCCCACATTTCGCCGAGCTTAGTTCCGTCCCAGATGTGATAGGGGGCGAGTCTGTCGCCATATCGGGCTCAAGCTCAAGTACCCAATAGCTATAAAAAGTTAAATCGCGACTAAATCGTTCACTATTATTTTTTTTGTTAATGTCATAAAATAAAGAACATATTTTAAAAAGGCACGCAACGTGAAACATTACATTAATTTTAATGAGCTGGCCAACAGTACTAGAGACCAATAAAAATATTATTATGTAAAGGGGTTGGTAATCCAACGACAATTAAAAATGGAAGTGTGTCATAAATATAATTTTTCAAGCTATTTTATCTGCACGCACATCAGAAGAAGCTAAATTTGTCTATTTATCTTCATATAGACTTCTTAAAAACCAATAAGAATTCTATAAATGTACTTTCGTGTATACGATGAGACTGGCATAGTCAGAATTGACTCAAAATCTCTTAAATAACTCGCCTCTGTTGTTGTGTGTTGTGGTATTTCGGTACGACTACGGTTTTGAGGTCTCGGGTTCGATCCCCGGGTCGGGCAAAGTGATATTGGATTTTTCCATATCAACCCGGAGTCTGGAATTTGTGCCCGATATGGCGATAGGCTCGCCCCCTATCACATCTGGGACGGAACTAAGCTCGGAGAAATGTGGGTGTTCTAGTTCGCTAGTGCGCCTCTGCCTACTCCTTCGGGGATACAGGCGTGAGCTTATGTTATGTTATGTTAAAAACCAATAAGAATTCTATAAATCTACTTTCGTGTATACGATGAGACTGACATAGTCAGAATTGACTCAAAGTCTCTTAAATAAATTAGATAAAAAAAAAAATTGCGTAGAATAATTGACAGACTGATTCAACGAACGAAGCACCTTGCGTTGGACGAAGAAATTTTGGCAAAATGTTTTAAAAATAAGTAAATAAAAAAATAAATCTAAATCAGTCTTTTTTCTACCTGTCCTTATCCTACCTTAATATGAGGTCAGCGTAACACACTTTTTCAAACATTTTGCAGAAAGGATTTCGTTTACTTTTTACGACCGGTCGCCTGCCTGCCATTTACTCCTCTAAGGGTTCCAATTCCGGGCAAATTAAATTAGATTTTTTTTGCCCGACCTGGAAATCGAACCCAGGACCTCCTGCTCCACGGCCCATACATGCCGCCACTAGACCAAGGAGGCAACCAATAATCAGTATAATATTAAGTATATCGGCGAATATGTATAAAAATCAATTGAACATTAAGACGAATTCAAAACCTCCACTTGTATTTAAGTCTTTTAAGACAAAGCCAAATCATGTTGCCTGAAAATATGTTTTACGCTGACCCCACATTAGCGTGGGATAAGGTAGAAAGAAAGGATGGGTCACGGTAACACTTACCAAAACCTCCTCCGTACACTCTTCTGCCTTCTTTAAGCCAACAAAAAAGTCATGATAAGCTTATTTTGTAGTTTGTTAAAAATATAATTTTTCGATATTTACGTCTATAGCTGAGTGCAGTCAGTACCAAAATGATATTGAGTTTAATATTTTATTCATATGCAAATCAATAAGAAAATAATGAATAAGGAAGTATTTAAATTATAATATGAATGGTGATGACGTCAATAATGGTTATATAAAGTAAATAAAAAACACATTAATTACGATGAATTCTTTTATCTTGGAATCCAATTCTTGTATTTCATTCGTTATACCTGTGCTTTTGAATTCTTTATTTGCTCTGTATCGTCACGGATAAATTGAATATATTTTTATGGAAATGAGTATGGGATAGTAATAATTAAGCCACCAAGGTTTTCTCGTTGTTTTTTCTATAGCAGAGAATGGCCAACGAGCGGATGGGTCACCTGATAATAAGTGATCTCCACCGCCCATAGACACACAATACTCAAAAAGTTATGGGTGCATTGCCAACCTAAAAGGATTGAATGGGAGGGGAAAGGGATTGGGAAAGGGAGGGGGAATTGGGCGACCGGAAACCTCACTCAATGAACGAAACGCGACACCGAGCTGTGATTTACGTTGGTTTTCGAGGCAGTCGTATCGGTCGAGCCGGCCCAATCGTGCTGTAGACGTAATTGGGTGCTTAACTTTTCTATAAATGTTATACGATATTTACATCGTCTAAAATGTAGAACTTCTGTTCTATAGAAATATTGAAAACACATACACATAAGCTCACGCCTGTATCCCCGAAGGGGTAGGCAGAGGCGCACTAGCGAACTAGAACACCCACATTTCGCCGAGCTTAGTTCCGTCCCAGATGTGATAGGGGGCGAGCAAAAAAAATGTAAACAAAACTTTAAAAATAAAGAGTACTAAATATAGCAACTCAGTATTATATAGGTAGATCATACCTCTAAAATTATTGCTTTTAAAATATTTCATACGGACATTAAAATGTAGCTTTTTATAGATTGAGACGTATTTAAGCAATTGGAAGCTATCTTATATTGTATCTTATTAGTATTTCTTATATTAATTGCCAAAGAGTCAATATACTCGAAAAAATGTGTAACCAGGTGGACGAATTTGCATATTTTCGGTGTATAAATTACGAGCCCGAGGCATCATTATTATTGAGTTCTCGACACACCGGGCTGGTCACTAGTATATCCAAAATGTGGGTCCTGACACTGGTAGTTCTGGGTCTCAGCATGACTTACGTGCGTGGTGATGACTGCGGCGGTTCAGACCTTGTGGACAAATCTGTTCTAATAACTGGCGCGGCGAGAGGCATTGGCCTCGAGATAGTCGTTAACTTCTTGGAAAATGGCGTGAAATTAGTTATTATAGTAGATAATAACAGAACCAATGGTGAAAATGCTGAATCAAAATTGAACGAAATCTACGGTGAAGGCAAGGTAAAATACTACGACGGTGATGTCGCTACGGACGTAGAGACGTTATTCCCCGAAATTATCAATAACCACGGCTATATTGACGTATTTATTGCGAATGCTGGTGTTGTTCTTGAGAATAACATAAGAAGAATGATCGAAGTAAATACTTTAGGAGCTATAGAATGGTCTATGGCGGCTAACAACGTTATGAGTAAAGAAAATGGCGGCAAAGGTGGTACAATCATCGTCATATCGTCATCAGCCGCTTTCTTAAAAATTCCCTTCATAATAGGTTACACAGCATCAAAAGCAGCCATCTTGCACTTTATATTTGGTTTGGGCCACAACTATACGTGTAGCAAGACGGGTGTTAGAGCACTCGCCATATGTCCAGGCTTAACCCACACGGCTATGACAGAAGAGCAGATGGTTATAGACAGCCAAGTAGATATTTGGAATAAATTTAAGGCGGTCTCCGTTTGGCAAGAAGCTGATCACGTTGGAAAGTGCGTCGTAGATGTTTTTAAGACAGGATATACTGGAACAGCGTGGGCCGTAGAAGATAATAAAGAAGCATCCATAGCCCCTGCTGAGAGAGAAGTTACTGCTGAAACGCTTTGGGAATTGTAATCCTTTAACATAATTGTAATTACAATAGAAATTTTGCGCTGGTATAAAATATTATGCATTATTATATTGTGTACTATTATGCCTTGTCTATTATTGTGTTAAATAAATATGATAATAAACACATTCAACAGTTACACTTATAGTCTTGACCCCACTCTTATCCTTATAGTCAATACTGTATAATGTATCGGGACTTGTAGTACAATAACACAAATACATGTCTTGTTCCGGGAATCAATCCCGGTGCATCTCGTTTCATAGCTTTTGCCGATTAACAGATTGTACCCAAGTACCCAACAAAACAAAAAAATGCTTAAGTTTTAGCAATGAAGCAATAACTAACAAGTAAAATGATATTGAATTAAAACTATTCGTACTGATTCTATCACGATTAGGTTTTAATTAATATTCCCGACGTTTATTTTTATTATTATTCAGTCTAACCCGTGACAACGAAGACTGCAAAGCCTTCGAAACGTCGGGAATAATAATTAAAACCTAATCGTGATAGAATCCGTAAGAATAGTTTTATTTCAATGTATAATATTCGCGTAAACTTAAGAAATCAGTAAGTAAAATGATAAATTGAATCTCTCATAATTTCTTTATCTGCGCCACAAGATTTCTACGAGAAGTGGATGATGAATTCGAAGATTTTACTATGACCTTAGGGATATATATATATATATATATATATATATATATATATATATATATATATATATATATAGGTATGTAACTTTTGAATCTTATTTATTTAAGGAACTGGAATTATTTAAGGTTTTAGGTTTGAATCATCATCATGACGTACTATAGAAACTGGCCGAAGGCAATATATAAGAATGCTTAAAACCAGCGTATCTTTGGGTCAACTATACCTTTTCATTCGATTTGCATGGGCCCCGGCACCAGCTCCAACGAAATACAAGAATAAGATTTTCTTTCTTTGGGTGTTCAATTTTGAACTAGGTTTTAAGTTTTTATTTAACACACACATAACATAAGCTCACGCCTATATCCCCGAAAGGGTAGACAGAGGTGCACTAGCGAACTAGAACACCCACATTTCGCCGAGCTTAGTTCCGTCCCAGATGTGATAGGGGGCGAGCCTATCGCCATATCGGGCACAAATTCCAGACTCCGGGCTGATATGGAAAAATCCAATATCACTTTGCCCGATCCGGGGATCGAACCCGAGACCTCAAAACCGTAGTCGTACCGAAATACCACCACGCCACCGAGGCAGTCATGTTTATTAATTCTTACGTATTTCTTTGTTGTCAGATCATTTGGATAAAAAAATATACATAACACATAACATAAGCTTACGCCGGTATCCCTGAAGGCATATCTAATATATAAAATTCTCGTGTCACAGTTTTCGTTGCCATACTCCTCCGAAACGGCTTGACCGATTTTGATGAAATTTTTTGTGCTTATCCGGTATCTATGAGAATCAGCCTACATCTATTTTTCATCTCCCTAAATGTTGGGTAGTCCACCCCTAAATTTTTTTTTATTTTTTAGACAAAATTTTTAATTTCTATTTTTTTATGATACAACATACAAAAATACATAAAATCCTCAATTTTCACCCTTCTACGATCAACCCTTATTTTTTAATAGCCATTTTAGTAATTTAAGATGGTGTGACTGACGGTGTGAGAGACGGGTTGACTGACGGCCGAAGTAGATCATCCCATTACCTCTTTTAGAATGATTGTGCTATAGGTGCCTACGACTCACTCTTTCAACCCTCTCTCTCATACGCAGACGAAGTTGCGCGGGTCAGCTAGTACAGGATAAAAGCAAGCGGTTTAATAGGTTTAAGAAGCAAGTCTAGCTTTAAATAATAATTCATTGTTTTACAAGCAAATTTTCAATTTCGACTGATTTTAATATGTTCGGGAGATGTAATCGTTTTTTAATCTCGCAATATGGTTTTATTGCTTTCCTTATTGCCTTATGTTTATTATTTCGCTTCGGCTCATCTTTTTTCAAACGATCGATTTATGTATTTTACGTGATATTTTACCAAAGAGATTTAATATTACGTTATTACTTTGTCTAAGTACCTACATACTGCGTTACTGTTTCATGTGGCGATAGGCTCACCCCCTATCATATCTGAGACGGAACTAACGGCCTACCTTTTCGAGGATACAGGCATAAGCTCATGTATGTATGTAACCTTTCTTTTTTCCTTTTTAATTTTTATATTAAAACATTATATTTGCTATTCTATTGTATATTTTGCTTTTGTTGAATGTTTTCATTATTTAGTATTTTGAATACCTACCTTAATACTAACGGTTAAAGCGGTCTTTAGAGGAATCTGGGTTAAACTGAGGAAATATTTCATCTCCTTTGATAACATCATCTATTACGTTTAAAGCTGTCTTAAGAGCATCTGTTTAAGGAATAAATATTATAATCCGCTACTTTTAAGTAATGATAAATCTTTTTTTTTTGTAAGAACACAGATTCTGATTCAATTTGACTACTTATTTTCGTATTAATAATGCTTTAGACATAGATTTCTGGTAGGTGAGGTTTTTCAGATACCTAAACCGTGGCAACTTCTTAAAGAAATATTATTTTCATATAATATAAAATCTATTAAAAAATAAAAATAAAAATCTTTATTGATCACGTAGGCATGTAAAAAAGCACTTATGACAAGTCGACACAAGTAAAGTTTTAAATTAGGATTAATATAATTTACATTATATATTTGAATTTGACGACAGGCAGGCAATTATGGACATAATAACGATGGGATGGCTAATATAGGGCATAGAAATATTATACATAGAACCGCAGTACACGGCCACGGCGTGAAGGCGTTCCGGGTGAGCCGTTTTAGGTACTCAACGCCGCACGGCGTGTCAGTGTCCTAGGTCAAGTCTTAGTATGAAGAGCTCCCAGAATTTAATTATATTATGACGAACTGCGCTATCAAAGGATGTCACAATACAATTAACAAGAACCAAGGAAATATAAAGATAACATTTCACAAGTAATTAATTGCTGACATGTTTTAATATTAAGTAAAACATTCATCAAAACTAAAAATAAAATTGTAAAAGTGACAGACGTCATTTACGTTATGAATCATTATGAATGTTGCCAATAATGCCAACCAATTTACCCATTTTTTAAATTCTATTAGGAATAATGAAAGGAGAGGGAAATGCTTCCATACAATCTTGGGCCTAGATTGTAAATGGATAAAAGTAGTGTCAATTAATAGATAGTATATTATGAGATCATTACTAAAAATTTGGCGATTTTTTGTAATCTGAGAACAGAGTTAAAAACCTCACTTTGACTTAAATAAAAGTGAGGTTATGGAATAAACTATACGCAAACAACTGATGTTTATAAGTACAAATCTTACCTATTGATATGTTTTAATGTAGATAACATAAACTCACGCCTATATCCCCGAAGGGGTAGGCAGAGGCAAATTCGAAAATCCATATTCGATAACTAAATGTTGGTCACAAAGACGATTATTCTCAGGAACATAATATTGACTGCCTCGGTGGCGTGGTGGTATTTCGGTACGACTACGGTTCTGAGGTCTCGAGTTCGATCCCCGGGTCGGGCAAAGTGATATTGGATTTTTCCATATCAGCCCGGAGTCTGGAATTTGTGCCCGATATGGCGATAGGCTCGCCCCCTACCACATCTGGGACTGAACTAAGCTCGGCGAAATGTGGGTGTTTTAGTTCGCTCGTGCACCTCTGCCTACCCCTTCGGGGATACAGGCGTGAGCTTATGTATGTATGTATGTATGTATGTATGAACATAATATTTATACTGGCTGAACATTGTTCTAGTAGAAAATGATTAAAACGATGGAAATCACTCAAAACGCACACGCACAAAACAATACAAAAACGAAGCAAATAAAAACGATTATTAAAATGCCAATTCATAGTTTTTTCTTCCACAGGGAACCAGCTAAGGTCTGAATGCATGCCGCCAAACTATTCATTTACTATTTTATTCTTTATAACTGTTTATTATGTTAGTTCTTCTTATCTTATTTTATCTTATTAGCCCATATCATCCCACTGCTGGGCAAATATTAATTCTAATCTTTTTAATGATTTTTAAATTATATATATTGTTTTCTTAGGTTTACGTGAATGTTATTTATTGAAGTTAGAGTCTAACCCGTGACCACCAAGGCTGCAAAGCTTTCAAAACGTCTAGCATAAAAATTAAAACCAAATCGTAATAGAATCCGTAAAAATAGTTTAATTTCAAATATATATTTATATTTTTTTTAACTCATTCATCTTAATCGATTAAGTAATCGATTCTATTTAGTGTCCTATTACATTATATATACTTATTTTTCAGATATCTCATTTTCTAGATTGTGAATTGGGCAGATTTTTTTATATTTTGAAATAGAAAAATTGACAATATTTTAGGCCATATCTCAACTCATTACATTTTGGCCCAAAGATTCCCATCTCATTATTAAAATAGAATTAATTACTTTATCGATAAAGATGAATGAGTTAAAAAAATATATATATAATACTAGACCAGGATGATTAATTCAAGTAAAAATAATTGAAAACATAAGAACTAAATAATAAACAGTTCTGAAAAATAAAACAGTAACTGAATAGCTTGGCGGCATGCATTTTAATTTATTTAAATAATCGTTTTCATTTGCTTCGTTTTCGTATTGTTTCGAGTGTGTGCGATTTGGGTGCTTTCCACTTTTTTAATAATTTTCTACTAGAACAATGTTGCTCAGTCTATATAAATATTATGTTCCTAAGAATAATCGTCTTTGTGATCAACATTTAGTTATCGAATGTGGGTGGTCGAGTTTGTCTCTGCCATCCCTTCGGGGATATAGGCGTGAGCGTATGTTATCTACATTAAAACATATCAATAGGTAAGATTTGTACTTATAAACATCAGTTGTTTGCGTATAGTTTGTTCCATAACCTCACTTTTATTTAAGTCAAAGTGAGGCTCATAATTGTGTTCTCAGATTACAAAAGGTCGCCAAATTTTCAGTAATGATCTCATAATATACTATCTATTAATTGACACTACTTTCATCCTTTTACAATCTAGGCCCAAGATTGTATGTAGTGTAGAAGCGTTACCGTCTCCTTTTTATTTCAAACACGTTATACACAAATATGTTCAGACGAACTTAATACCAGCGGCATTCGCTACCAGTCAACCTTTGGGTGGTGCAGAGAAAAGACAAGGCGGGTGTATATGAAGAAAATAAAAATGAAGGTAGTGTTAAATATGTTACATATACTCATAATATTAAATATCATTGCGATATATAGCTATAAAAGAATATAACATATACATAAATAAATTTATAATCGTAATATTATACTTACACAAGCATACACATACAAAGCGAACGCGAACATTACAAACAACTCTATCGAACAATTGATAAAAAAGTTATGTTTATACAGATAAATTAGAACCTTTTTATTTTAAAGTCGGTTCAAAACTGTACAAATTTTTTTTTAAGTTTAGAATAAAACAAGTGTAATCATCATTAGAACACTTTCAATTTCCCTATTTTGTTGGTAAAATGTCTTTTACTTGCAACATTATTCACGCGCGTATGTGTGTGTCGACGCAAGTAGTTACGCGCCGACGATGCACACATTGAATCGTTATCGGCTTCAATTTTCGAAGGAATTTTGTATGAGACTATATCTCTATACGTAATTACTCTAAGATATAGGGTGATAAGGGGAGATAGGAATAGAGTTTAAGGGAATGGGTTGTATGGGAATGGCATATGGCAGAAATGGTGGCAGGGGATTGACTGGAAATACTGGAAGCAGTTGGGATTGGTGCGTGAGGCCCTATCTTAGCTAACCTACCAGCCTTTCTCTAACTACCTACGGATGACGACCCGAAGAAGAAAGGCAGAAAGAAACTCCGGGCTTATTTTTTTCATCATCAATTGTCACCATTTCTTTTTTTTTTATAATTTGATTTACAAATTGTCAATACAATTGATAATCGTATTTATATGGATTCACGCATACTCAATACCACTGGAGGTGTAATTACCAAAAGAATGATTAAAAGGTGAAATGGCATTTTAGGATGCAAAAACCCACACTAACAAAAATCCTTATATATATCACAAACAATAAGTAGTCATTATATGATTATTTTTATACAATTTATCATCAGCCATAGGACGTCCACTGCTGAACATAGGCCTCCCCCAAAGATTTCCAGATCGACCTGTACACTTTCCAAATTGGTCGATCGGTCGGTCTGTTTACAATAAAAATGTAATAAATATACCTAATATCCTATATTATTATCAGATAACTATATTAATGTTAATGTCAAGCCAGTCATGTACTTTAATCAAAAATATCATTAAAGTTAAAATAATTACTTTTGTAGTAAAGTTAAAATTATTAGCCCTGTTATATTACTGTCCCACTGCTGGGCACGGGCCTCCTTTACTAATGAGAGGGCCTTAGTTTACCACGCTGGCCTAATGCGGGTTTGTAGACTTCACATACCTTTGAAATTCTTGTGAAGAAATTCTGGGGTATGCAGGCTTTCTCGCGATGTTTGCCATCACCGTTGTTTTCGACAGACTTCCAAAAAGGAGAAGGTCCTCAAACGTCAGTATTTTTTATGTATGTTACGCGATATCTCCGCCGAATGTGAACCGATATTGAAAATTCTTTTAGTGTTCGATAGAGCTTCTTTTAAGGGTGGTCCCATATAAATTTGGTCACGATCGGATTTGAAGTCGGTCCGTTAAGTTTTTAAACTGTAATTATTAAACTCGTGATTTGTTTTAATACAATTTGCCAGGGACTAAACCTTCGGAGGAAGACGTCAGGCAGACAGTCGGTGAAAAAGATAAAGTTCTAAAACACTTTTTTTTAGGTTTGAATTTTTTTTTTCTCTTTCTTTCTCTTATCAATATTCATACGTCTTATTCTTCTTCTTCCATCTGCTTCTATCTAACTTTAATAAGGGATTGGTGCAACACACTTGCAATCGCAGAAAGGGTCCGGCTTAGCTTTTACAATCGGCTTAACGTCAACTCTGTAATCCAGTCTCTTCCAGTCGGGGAAAATCATGTTAGAAAAACACGTTGATTGAACCCAGGACGCCCCAAATGTACATACATAACCTCACGCCTGTATGGAAATAGTAGGCAGATGTGAACTAGCAAACTAGAGCACCCATATTTCGTCGAGCTTATTTCCGTCCCAGAAACATCATAATAGGGCTAGCCTTGCACCAAATACAGTCTCCGGACTGATACTGAATTGAAAACGGATTATCATTTTGACCGAGCCGGGATCGAACCCGAGACCTTAAACCGAAATACTACTATACTAATATATAGAGGTACTATAATACTAATACTAATCTATGCTACCGAGGAAGTCCCAATCCACAGTCCATATAAATTATGTATTTTGAACTGTTTAATCAAGTTTCTGATATTAATTTTGCGCATTTTCACTTATTTCTTTGCAATGCTACAAAAGAACGAAATAATTAAAATGCAGAACATCTGTGTAAACAAACATCGAGGACGAATATTCAATAACAACAAGAAATACTTACAATTGAACGACCACAGTGAAAATGACTACTATTCGCTCGAAATTTATATGTAAAAAAACTGGTGAAATACTCCACATATTCATTTAATCGTAGCGTTGAATTTTCGAACGATTTCAAAAGAAGCAGGTGATTGTGAATTGATTATAATAATAATATTAGCCCCGTAATATTACTGTCCCACTGCTGGGCACGGGCCTCCTCTACTAATGAGAGGGGTTAGGCCTTAGTCTACCACGCTGGCCTAATGCGGATTGGCAGACTTCACATACCTTCGAAATTCCTGTGAAGAAATTCTCGGGTATGCAGGTTTCCTCACGATGTTTTCCTTCACCGTTATAGCAAGCGATATTTCACAATGAAAATACACTTAACATAGAAAAGTTAGAGGTGTATGCTCCATTTTGGGGTTGGTCTCGAACCTCCGACACTTGTCTCGGCAGTCCGTACCATTCCCAACTGAGCTATCGCTGCTATTAATTTATTAATTCGCCCGTATTTTTATGTATACCAAAATCATCAGCGGGGCTCTACCAATAAAATAATCAGAATTTCCAAAAATAAAAATAGTCTTAAATTCGAAATTGACCCCAAACAAGTTTGACAGCCTCCGTGACGCAGCGGGCGAGTAGCCGCCAGTGAAGCAAGAGACCGCGGGTTCGATTCCCGCATTGAGACAAATGTTTGTGGGGCCCACAGATATTTGTTTCAAGTCTGGGTGTTGTGAGACCGAAAGTCTCTCATAGTCTCTGACACCCACGATACAAGTTATATCTAGTGTGGGGTCAATAATAAGTGTGTGACTTTTGGGTGTATTTATTATTATTATTAAATATTCTTATACTTTCTGCAACATGTTTGAAAAAACTGTTGCGCTGATCCTACATTAAGGTGGGATCAGGGCAGGTAGAAAGAAAAAGAAGTAGAATACACCTTATTAGTAACAAGGCAAGAATGATTTTCAAGCAATCATGTGAACAGACATGTTGAGACACTTATTTAATGCGCGTTGAAAAAGCTCTTGTGCGAATGTGGGCTTAATGTCTATATCGACGCCCGAAAGCATACTTGTCGTATCTCGAAAAAAGCTTAATACGACTTATATATATCTTTGAAAAGAGAAAAAAATACCGCGTATAATGAACTCACTCTTATTTTTCTATGATTAGAAAAAGACATTACGACGACGTTGAATAAAACGACTTTTAAAAAAAACGTACTTCAGACATAAAAACATACTACTTCAAAACGCTGTAAATTGTAAAAAAATTGTCATTTTTCAAAATTTAACAAGTATGCCTAAATCGTTTCCAGTATTTTCTAAAGACATCCAACATATGACGTACAACGTTGTAAACTAGTTGAATATAGTTACGACGTTGGTTTCCCGTTAATTCAGAGTGATTTGTGGTACAACGTTTTTGCTGCTTAGGATTAAAATATCGATTGCTGATTTGATATCTCATCTCATCAAAAGACGTTGATAAACTAACTTTCGAACTAATTAACCTATTGCAAAAAAATAATTTTAACTCAAAGAAGCCACATTTCAAATATGGAATTAAGATCTCTTTTGGTTTAAAAGTTATGATTTTTTTAAATAGTTTTATATATAGCTCTTCTGTAAAATTGGATTTTTCGAGATACTACAAGTATGCTGCCTCGGTGGTGTGGTGGTATTTCGGTACGACTACGGTTCTGAGGTCTCGAGTTTGATCCCCGGGTCGGGCAAAGTGATATTGGATTTTTCCATGTCAGCCCGGAGTCTGGAGTTTGTGCTGGATATGGCGATAGGCTCGCCCCCTATCACATCTGGGACGAAACTAAGCTCGGCGAAATGTGGCTGTTCTAGTTCGCTAGTGCGCCTCTGCCTACCCCTTCGGGGATACAGGCGTGAGCTTATGTTTATGTGTACAAGTATGCTTTCGACCGTCAATATTGTCTTTACTATACTGTCGGAAAAGTGTTTGTTAAACAATGTAAGGCGAAGATCTCTAAGCTCCATGAAACTATTACGTGTACGTGTCCCATAAAACAACACATAAAGCGGTTTATTGTCCTCTTCAATCCTATTTGATGACAAAATAAATATTGTTTGAAATAAAAGCGGATATGTTTGATCTGAATCTTTGTATGTTTATAGTATAACTTGCTTTTTCCCGCAGCTACGACTGTGTGTGAGTCTTGACAAACATTCACCCCCCATAACATCCCTTTAGGGGATGAATTTATGCATGTATTAAACATATAAACCTTCCTCTTGAATCACTCTATCTATTAAAACCGCATCAAAATCCGTTGCGTAGTTTTAAATTTTATTTATTTATTTATTATTTATTTATTTATTTATTATCAGGCAACTACGGCCCAGAGATAAATACCTTACAAGCTAACATACATAATAATAAATATAAAATCACTGGTACACTATGTCTTTGTGCGTTCATGTGGCACTTGTCCGCGAAAGCGTCGAAACACCACTCCCTGCGGCCAGAAGTCCTCCTCCAGGATGAGGTGCAGCAAACAGTTCGGCACGCGCACCACAAACGCCTTAAAGTTAACGTTGCGGCGCGACTCCAGCAGCTGCACCCTCACCGAGTATCTTGTCTTCTGACGGACGTACTCCACGATGTTCTCCGCATTAGTGGTGTAGTGCAGGCGGGAGATATACACCGGAGTGTTCGGCTGTGCAGCACGCACGATGATGTTGGGCTCCTGAGGAGCCTTGCCGCAGCGGTTCACGGTAGTTCGCTGCCGATGCTTCCTCCTTAGCACCGTCACGAAACCGTCGTTATTAGCCCGGTTCGTTGCCGATTCTGGCACGGGCTGCATTGTGGGAGCGACAGAGGCGCTCACGGCGACGCCGGCAAAATCTCGAGAATTAGATTAAAGATCGATGTGAGGTCGCGATTTCGATTCTCACACCGAGACAAATGTCTGTGTGAACCACAGATATTGGTTTCGGGTCTGGGTGTTGTGAGACCGAAATTCTCTCGTAGTTTCTGATACCCACGATACAGGCTACACCTAGTTTGGGGTTAGTAAGGTGGAAAATAAAACCCGACTACTGTAAATCAATAAAATCAAACAATACATTCTGCAAAGTAGTAAACGACTACGGGTATCCTCTAAACACCACGATACAAATCGAATTGTTTGAATAACAATTTAAGATAAGTATATATTGTTGTATAGGTGGATTGACGACTTGATAAAGGTCGCAGGAAGTCGCTGGATGCAGGCCGCTTCCAACAGGGCGATACGGAAATCTTTGGGGGAGGCCTATGTTCAGCAGTGGACGTCCTATGGCTGATGATGATGATGATGATATATTGTTGTTTCTTACTTTTTAGAACGTGATTTTTCAGTAGTCGGGTTTTTTAATTAATTTTTTCATCACATCACATCACACTTTCGACCGACTTCCAAAAAGGAAGAGGTCCTCAATACGTCTGTTTTATTATTATTTTTTATGTATGTTACGCGATATCTCCGCCAAATGTGGACCGATTTTCAAAATTGTTTTTGTGTTCGATAGAGCTTATTTCAAGGGTTGTCCCATATGGTCACGATCGGATTTGAAGTCGGTCCGTTAAGTTTTTAAACTTGTGAT
Organism: Clanis bilineata; assembly: GCA_036417725.1. Lineage (NCBI taxonomy): Eukaryota > Metazoa > Arthropoda > Insecta > Lepidoptera > Sphingidae > Clanis > Clanis bilineata. The sequence continues at coordinate 5,454,688 of CM071139.1, read as the reverse complement.
TTTTTTTCTATTTAGGGTTTGTTGTTTCTTTTCTTTGCGACGCCGCATCGGGTACAAAAATGTTTACATGACTTTGACGATATATATCTCGCAAACGGTACGCTTGACAAAAATTCCTTCCTTGCCTACCTTACCTTGCCTTCATTTTAAAATCCCTATTCAAAGATACCACATATGATGGGGTCAGGATTTTTTGTTTTGTTTTTGACTTGGTGTCAAATTTGGTGGTGGCAGTAAGGTAAAAAACAGGTTTATTCAAATAATTTTACATTTGGCCCACATTACACAACATACATAGAAGTGATGAACTGAGAACGTCCCCCATTTTTCATGTCGATAAAAATTGCCTTGTAAACGGACTGTTAAACGATGCCGTTTTGTCAAAAGATAAAGTATATCCTTCACTCTCGTTCACTCACGATAACGGCAGAGTTTGGAGAGCGTGTGTATCGTGCATCCAGCCGTACATTATTCGAGATGAAACCATTTTTACACTTCTCCAAAAAGGAGGCACTGACATGCGTGTGCCGATTTGGATGACTCTTTGACGGAGTAAGTCCTCATTCGCACTAGAGCTTTTTCAACGCGCGTTAAAAAGCGCTGTAAGGGACCACATCTGTACCTCAGAGTGATACAATAGTAACCCATTTTTTTCCAAAATCCTTTTTTTACACCACTAGATGCGCAAAAATAAGATATTCATAATGGTATCAAATACAAAAATGTTAATACGTAAATAAATAATTTATTTAACTTTTAATTAAATTTGTCAGTACTGGCTTAATACATTTTCGCTTCTTCCGTAAAATTTGGGACCGCCAGGTTGATGTTGTATGAGGTACAGACATGAGTTCTAATAAAGTTATTCACACGCCGGTAGTTTTTCAAATATATGAGTGCTTGTATAGTTGAAAAACCACCGGCAAATAGAACACTATTTCAACGCTCTTTAACGCGCGTTGAAAAAGCTCTAGTGCGAATGAGGGAGAACTATTCAGAGCTGTTCTTATATTTGGTGAAGGTCTGCAGGGTTACCACCACCTCTTATAGCAGTATTATTATAATCGTTATTCGTTTGTTTTGTATGGGAATCGGTACAAGTAAGATTATAATAATACTGCTCTAAGAGGTAGTGGTAACCCCTTTGATAAAGTATTTATGTCTTACTATGATAACTAAAGAAAAACAAGAGGACAAGGCATAACTAAGAAAAAACGAATCATTTCTAATGTATGGAACGAAACCAAAATGGCGACTTTCTGAAAGAAAGATTCCATTAATATAGCAGATAGGCATGTTCTTCATATTCCGAAATTGGTATTATTGTAAATAAAACACAGTATTTATAATAAAATCACTAAGTATTCACTATATACGTTATTTAATTCTTATGACACGGTGACAACTTACATGTAAATAGATCGCGAAACTAAAATGGCGGAACCGGCTTCAAAGTAAACATGTATTTTTTCGTAAGTCGCCAGGTCCTTATTTTTTTTCACTCATTGGTCCACACCTAATGATTATATGGGATGTTTATAGTACGTAATATAAAAATGTATAACTAGTGATTTAACTGCCTCGGTGGCTTAGTTGTATAACGGTACGAGTGATACGACTATCGTCCTTAGGTCTCGGGTTCGATCCCCAGGTCGGGCAGTGATGTTGAGTGTTTTCTATTCAGTACCATCCCGGAGTCTGGAATTTGTGACGATATGGCGATGGGCTTACCCCCTATCACAATGAAGAAATGAGCTTGGATAAAGATAAAGGCGTGAGTCTATGTATTATATATTTAATATCATAATGGAAATATAATGAACGTTCATTGCAATTTCTCTGTGACAAGTTAACGAAATATCATAAATGCATATTGCAAAACGCCATCCATCATTTGCTTAAGTATGTTGATCGTGGGTCATGGCTGTATAATGACATAATTCAACCAAGAGTTTGTGCTGATATGAGATAACTTTTAAATTTTTCGTATTTGGGTAATATTCCAATAGAATTTTTATATTGCACTTTATGTAAAGTTAATAACACCTAATGGCGCGTACACACCTGCCGAACGAACTACGCGTATATATAAAATAAACTGAGCGACTTATGACCGCGAGGTCATAACTTTTGAATCACAAGTTTCGTGCTGTTGTCCCGTCTAAATCTATTGAATGTCTTTGGGTGATTGAGATTTCTGATGATCCAAATCCTCCGCCTTCCTAAACTCTACTTTTTTTTGCAACGCACTCTTGATTCTTTAGCATCATGGTATCTATGAAGATAACTTATCACCAGGTGGCAAACTTCATTTTTTTATAGCAGAGACTGGCAAACGAGCAGGTGAGTCACCTGCGGCCTGAGCAGGAAGATTTCTGACAACCGTAAATGTATTCGAACTCGATGCGCGTCTATGAAATTTGTATGAAATATCAACCAAACGTCATCAGTGCGCAGCGAACTCGAATACATTTACATTTACATTAGTTTTTCGTGCTCGGCCTACAGATGGTACATAAGTGATCTCGACCGCCCATAGACACCCAAGATATGAAAAGAATCATGGGTGCGTTGCCAACCTAAAAGGAGGGAAATAGGGATTGGAAAAGGGAGAGGGGGAATTCGGCCACCGGAAATATTCACCGAACACTTTTTTACCAGTCACAGCTAAGAAAATGTTTGATCACTTACACCCTTTGCTTTCCAGCAGGAAAAAAGATGTAATCACTGAACGTAAATACATTTCTTTCTTTATCCTATGAGAAAGCCTTTTTATAGCAATTCGACCCACGATAGTAATTACCTATTAGGCCTCTAAGCAAAAGTTAAGTAACGTTACAAATGAAAGAAACAGCCGTGATGTTCGGCATGCTAAAAATATCCAAGATTTTCTTTGTATGAAAACCATTTTGTAGATTACTAGCTTTTGCCCGCGACTTCGTTCGAGTGGAAATTTATTTTCCGGGACAAAAAGGAGCCTATATGATATTCTGTTGTATGATCTATATAACTGTAAAGGTTCATCAAAATCCATCCAGTAGTTTGTGCGTGAAAGTGTAACAAACATACACACACACACACACACACACACACACACACACACACACACACACACAAACACTCACAGACTAACGCAGTTATAATATTAGTAGGACTCTTTTTTTTTAACAAAGAACCTTTAATTTGCCTCGGTGGCGTGGTGGTATTTCGGTACGACTACGGTTCTGAGGTCTGTGCCGGATATGCCTATACCTTTAATTTAACAACCTCCGTAGCGCAGCGGGAGAGTAGTCGGCTGTGAAGCGAGAGGCTGCAGGTTTGATTCCCGCACCGAAACAATCATTATTCGTTTTGATTTTGGCTGCTGTAGTCCTTCATGATTCCTGATAAGCATGCTATAGGTTCAGATTAATGTGGGGTCAACACGATGTGTGTGACTGTTGAGTGTATTAATTAATTTATTTTAATTGGCCACTTAGTTCATTATATTGGAAGAAAATCACACACACGGAGTGTGGGTCAGTATGGCAGGTTTTAGCACCATGTGTACGGTGGTCGCCATCCGGTCGGGTATGAATATCCTACCACCAGCAAATATTATTGTGTTATCCAAGCAGTAGTGTGTGAAATGATTATTTTAATTAATTTTATGTTTTTCTAATGCATCTACTTAATATAAAAAAAATGCATATAAACTTTATCTGTGTCAAATTTCACGTTCATCTACTTGATCATATTTTAATATTGAAAAAAGACTTCCATTGATTTCCCATTTTAAGGTACAAAACAATATTATAAGGACTCTTTTGCATTTTCGTGTTTGCGCGGAGTAAATATGAACAAAACCGCCATTTTGTCACTTGCGACCCTACCTTCGTCACAATTGCATGTTAGTTCTATATAGGATAGTTGTATATGTCGTTAAATGTACGCTTAAAATACGCTTCTAACGGTATGTAACATGTATATTATTTGTTGTACAACAGCGGAGCAAAAACAAAAATACAATTCCTAAACTTCAAACTGCTAGCCTGTAAAAAGTATTCTCGACCGACTGCCCAAAAAGGAGGAGGTCCTCAATTCGTCGGTATTTTTTTTTATCTATGTTCAAGATATCTCCGCTAAATGTGGATCGATTTTTTTGTGTTCGATAGACCTTATTTCAAAGGTGGTCCCATATAAATTTGGTCACGATAGGTAAATTGGAAGTCGGTCAGTTAAGTTTTTAAATAGTCACGGGCGGCTCGGCCTCCAGTGGCCCATACGCTTATGGAACATATTTATGTGACGCCTCCGACGGATTAAACTTGTGATTATTTCAATGTGTCCCTTTTGTATTGAAGCAGCGATATATAACATATAGATAACGTGAAATAATGTCAAGAGTACTTTAAACTTGCAGTGATTTGTCACGTTAACCGCACCCGTATAGTCGACCAAATAGTGATTCAGCGAGTGGGCAAATAAACAATGATTAATACGAGTACTAACCGCAAATACCGCCCCTATTGTAAAGATTAGAAATTGCAAGTCATATTCATACAGGCAGGTGCTCTGATGAATCTTCATAAGATGCCAGCGATAACAAAGGCATCGTTGTGGCTGATTTTTGAGTGGTAGAGCCACGCTGTAGACAGTAACGTCTACAGCACGAATAATATAAATAAATATAAATAACACCCAACAGTCACAACAGTCAACAACAGTCATAAAATAAATAAATATAAATAACACCCAACAATCACATACATAGTCCTGACCCCACACTAAGATCGAATCTTGTGTCGTGGGTATTAGGAACCACGAGAGACTTTCGATCTTACAACACCCAGACCCGAAAAAAATATCTGTAGGCCATAAAAACATTGACTGCCTCGGTGGCGTGGTGGTATTTCGGTATCACCTATCACATCTGGGACGGAACTAAGCTCGGCGAAATGTGGGTGTTCTAGTTCGCTAGTGCGCCTCTGCCTACCCCTTCGGGGATACAGGCGTGAGCTTATGTATGCATGTATGTATGTCAAGTATTTTTTTTATATAGCAGAGACTGGCAAACGAGCAGATGGGTCATCTGATGGTAAGTGATCTGACTGTGATGACCGCCCATAGACTCCCAAGACACAAAAACCAACGCAAACACCTATATTTACGTCTGGTACTCATCATCTCATGTTGCTGTTTGAAGTAGGCTTCAATAGTTTTAGAAAATATATAAAATCATTATGGGTCCCTTTAAAATTCGAGGGTTGCCATTGATTTTTCTAAGATCCCATCATCAGATCCTGACTTGGTGCCAATGAGACCACTTGAGAAGTATATCCTTTCAAACAAAAACAAATCTCAAATTGGCCCGGGCTTCTTCGAGTAATCGGGGAACATACATACAAAATCCGACAAATCGTTAACCTCCTACTTTTATGAAGTCGGTAAACAGTATCACTTCACATTATTATAGCAACTCATGATAGCAACAGTAGGTCCATAAATCTTTTTTGTTTTCATTCCAGACACCGTTTACTCGAATCTACTCGCAAATACTCTTTATTTATAGTGGAAGAATGTAATTTATCGTATATTCCAAATGTGTGGGAACGGATACTTATTTATTGTCGAACATTTGTCACTCGAAAAGTCGAGAGCACTTTGTGTAAAGACTTTCTTATACATAAGCTGAAAATTGGTACGGAGTTCAAATCGCATGTTGGGACATCACATATTGTATTTGAGGTTTTTACTCAAAACTCATATACATACATACACACTCACGCCTGTATCCCATGGGGGTAGGCAGAGACTATTGAGCGCCACAAGCTACGATCCTGACACACCTCTTTTGCCTCTTCCACACTCATGCATCTTTTCATACATTACCGCCGGTTGAGGGTACTCCTCACTTGCCCTTTTCGGAGAAGATCACTTATTTGATCCATGTATGTTCTTCTCGGGCGCCCGCTTCCGACCCTTCCATTTACTTTCGCGCGATAAATACCTTTCGTAAGTCGCCTTTCATCCAACCTCTCCACGTGCCCAAACCACCTGAACCACCAACCAAAAAATCATGTTTGAATTAAGCCACGTCTTTCTTTCTACCTGCCCTTATCCCAACTTTAATGTGGGGTCGGCGCAACACACCTTTTCAAGCATGTTGCAGAAATTTGGCTAGTTTTTACGACATATGCCTGACGTCAACCCCTCTGAGGCATCCAGTCCCGGGCAAATTAAATTAGAAAATTCGCTTTGCCCAACCTGGGAATCGAACCCACGACCTCCCGGTCCACAGCCCATATGTGCTGCCATTAGACCAAGGAGGCGAATTAAGCCACGTCTCCTGCACTAAAACATTACACAGAACATGGTTTCACTACATATTGTTATCTATGGTCGATTGGACCATTTTTGTATAAGAAGACAACGAAGTTCATTGTTTCGCGTTTGTGTTTTGTTTCGAGAAAACAGATGCAGGGGGTTACCACCACCTCTTATAGCAGTATTATTATAATTTTACTTGTACCAATTCCCATACAAAATAAACGAAGAACGATAATAATATTGCTGCTATAAGAGGTGGTGAGGAGGAGCCTTTACTTTTGTATCCTATTTAGACGTGGTTCATAAGCATTATTATTATCTTATTAAAGAATTTTGAAGATCAGTCTATATTTGGCGAAAATACAGATATATCCGCCAAATATGGACTGATCTTCAAAATTCTTTTTGTGTTCAATAGAGCTCATTTCAAAGGTGGTCCCATATAAATTTGGTCACGATCGGATTTAAAGTCGGTCCATAAGTTTTTAAACGTATGATTATATATTTTTCATCTCATGGTTGTGCCTTTACTTTGCTATAGCTGGATATATTATACTAGCTGACCCGCGCAACTTCGTCTGCGTATGAGAGAGAGGGTTGAAAGAGTGAGTCGTAGGCACCTATAGCACAATAATTCTAAAAGAGGTAATGGGATGATCTACTTCTGCCGTCATTCACCCCGTCTCTGACACCGTCAGTCACACCGTCTGTCAAACCGTCTGTCACCCCGTCTCTTACCCCGTCAGTCACACCCTCTGTCACACCGTCTGTCACCACGTCCGTCACCCCGCCTGTCACCCCGTCTGTCACCTCGTCTGTCACCCAGTCGGTCACCCAGTCCGTCACCCCGTCTGTCACGCAGTCGGTCACCCCGTCTGTCACCTCGTCTGTCACCCCGTCTGTCACCCCGTCTGTCACCCCGCCTGTCACCCCGCCTGTCACCCCGTCGGTCACCCCGTCTGTCACCCCGTCTGTCACCCCGTCTGTCACCCCGTCTGTCACCCCGTCTGTCACCCCGCCTGTCACCCCGCCTGTCACCCCGTCTGTCACCCCGTCTGTCACCCCGCCTGTCACCCCGCCTGTCACCCCGTCTGTCACCCCGTCTGTCACCCCGTCTGTCACCTCGTCTGTCACCTCGTCTGTCACCCCGTCTGTCACCCCGCCTGTCACCCCGCCTGTCACCCCGTCTGTCACCCCGTCTGTCACCCCGCCTGTCACACCGCCTGTCACCCCGTCTGTCACCTCGTCTGTCACCCCGTCTATCACCAGTCTGTCACCCCTTCTGTCATCACGTCCGTCACCCCGTCTGTCACCCAGTCGGTCACTCCATCTGTCACCCCGGCTGTCACCCAGTCGGTCACCCCATCTGTCACACCGTCTGTCACCCCGTCATTCACCTCGTCAGTCACTCCGTCCGCCACCCCATCAGTCAGCCTGTCAGTCACCCCATTAGTCACCCCATCAATCACCCCGTCAGTCACCCCTTAGTCACCCTACCATTCATCCCCTTGGTCAACACTAAAATATTTTTTCAAATCGAATCAGTAGTTTCTGAGATATAAAATTCCCCGCTAGCAGCATTTTTCATTTCTGCTCCGCTTCTATTGGTCACAGCGTGATGTTAAATAGCCTATAGCCACCGTCGATAATTGGGCTATCCAACACAAAAAGAATTTTTCAATTCGAACCAATAGTTTCTCTCTGAGATATAAATTTTCCCGATTTGGTAACATTTTTCATTTCTGCTCCGCTCCTATTGGTCAAAGCGTGATGTTGTATAGCCTATAGCCATCCTCGATAAATAGGCTATCCAACACAAAAAAAATTCAATTCGAACCAGTAGTTTCTGAAATATAGTCCTTTCAACATTTTTCATTTCTGCTCCGCTCCTATTGGTCATAGCGTGATGTTTTATAGCGTATAGCCACCCTCGATAATTGGGCTATCCAACACAAAAATAATTTTTCAATTCGAACCAGTAGTTTCTGTCCGAGATATAAATTTTCCCGATATTGCAACATTTTTCATTTCTGCTCCGCTCCTATTGGTCAAAGCGTGATATTATATAGCCTATAGCCATCTTCGATAAATACGCTATCCAACACAAAAATAATTTTTCAATTCGAACCAGTAGTTTCTGAGATATCGCCTTCCCCGGTTTTAAACATTTTTCATTTCTGCTCCGCTCCTATTGGTCATAGCGTGATGATATATAGCCTATAGCCACCGTCGATAATTGGGCTATCCAACACAAAAAGAATTTTTCAAATCGAACCAGTAGTACCTGAGATTAGCGCGTTCAATCAAACAAACAAACAAACAAACAAACAAACAAACAAACAAACTCTTCAGCTTTATAATATTAGTATAGATTAATTATTTAACAAATATAATTATCAACATAGCAAGTTGGTCGTTATTTAGGTACAAAATTATACAAAATATACATTTGAGTGTAATTCTGCTTTTTTTTTCAGAATTTGAGCACGCCGTTCTATTTTATCTTTTCTTTATAACCGATCCGCACAAATTATGATGAACTGTCGGGTATCGTGGTATTAAGCTGGCTGAAAAGTTAGCGCGTCTTACCGCCGAATGTTCATACACTTAAGGTGGCCTTATGTGTTTTAAGGCCGCCTTATCTGTCAAAATTGTATGGCGAAAATCAATATAAGAAGCCGTTAAAGTTGAGCAGCGTTTGACCATTCGGGCGTTATCCCATCAATTGAATCGATCGACGTCATCCGGATTTCACTTTTCTTTGACCAACCAAAGTTTCGGATTGTGGATAGGATAATTGCAAAAGTTTGTTGTGTTAGGACGATTACGCGCGCTGAATCCGGCGAGAGATTAGAGGCTTTTACGAATATTGAAGATTTATAGTCGTCTTTTCAGTATTTTTGTATACGTCAATTCGGATTTGTAGACATTTTTATTATATTGTAGTCTGATTATTGGATTTGACGTTGAGTTAGAATTGAAATAACCATGACATTAAATCTATACTAATAGAATAAATGCGAAAGTTTTGATGGATGATGTTTGTTATTCATTCACGCCAGAATAGCTGAACGGATTTGGATGAAATTTGGCTTAGCGATAGGTTATAGTGAAGAATACACCCACGGTACCTAAATAATCAAGGGGGCGTTACCAATCTTATAGTAAGGAAACAGGGGTTGATGTTGGGAGGTATGCATGGATCCGTAATGTGTGGATTCTTCTCCGGGCAAAAAAAAAGCGTTCGTTTGCATTGTATTTGACGAGTATTTATAAGTACATATTTCCTAGAATGATCTGTAAAATATTTCAATCTTTATTACTAGTCTAGTTTTAGCTAAATCGTCGATGGAAATAAACTTTAATCGAACTACATTAAGCCTGGTGAAAGTTTTGTAAAACGTTTTCATTCAACTACCAAGACTGAATACAATAGTTCAAGGCAGGGCACTGTTACAACAAAACTTTATTTTAATTAGAAAATCTTGTTTAAAGCTTTTGATCCTTTAAATATGAAGAGTTGCTTACGACAGGAACAATATTGATAGAAAACTTTAGGGAATTTAGGGTCTGTGTTCTACGAATAAATTAATACATCTATCAGTCAACACTGACTGCCTCGGTGGTGTGGTTGTATTTCGGTACGACTACTGTCATGAGGTCTCGGGTTCGATCCTCGGGTCGGGCAAAGTGATATTGGATTTTTCCATATCAGCCCGGAGACTGGAATTTGTACCCGATATGACGATAGGCTCGCCCCCTATCAAATCTGGGACGGAACTAAGCTCGGCGAAATGTGGGTGTACTAGTTGGCTAGTGCGCCTCTGCCTACCCCTTCGGGGATACAAGCTGAGCTTATGTTATGTTATGCTATCAGTCAACATATATTCTTGAACCCATATTAAGTTTTATCGTGGGACTACAAGGGACTCAACACAACACCCAGACACAAAATACGAGTAAGTATCTGTGGATCACACATACATTTGTCTCGGGGTGGTATTGTGGGAATCGAACCCGCTTGGCTGTGCTTCTGGCACCGATATCTATGGGCAGTAACCACATATCAGATGGGTCAGCTACTAAACTGTTTTCGACCTACTTCCACAAAGGAGGAGGTCCTCAATTCGTCTGTATTTTTTTACGTATGTTACTCGACATCTCCGCCAAATGTGGACCGGTTTTCAAAATTATTTTTGTGTTGATAGAACTTATTTCAAGGGTGGTCCCATAGTGACGAGGTTTTATGACATATTTATACACTACAACAGGAGATATTCTTGTACTAAAATAAAAATTAAAAATAACACTAAAAAAGGAAAAATTAAACAAGTTAAAGTTGTGTGTGTGTGTGTGTGTGTGTGTGTGTGTGTGTGTGTGTGTGTGTGTGTGCGTGCGTGCGTGCGTGCGTGCGTGCGTGCGTGCGTGCGTGCGTGCGTGCGTGCGTGCGTGCGTGCGTGCGTGCGTGCGTGCGTGCGTGCGTGCGTGCGTGCGTGCGTGCGTGCGTGCGTGCGTGCGTGCGTGCGTGCGTGCGTGTGTTTGTGTGCGTGTGCGTGTGCGTGTGCGTGTGCGTGTGCGTGTGCGTGTGCGTGTGCGTGTGCGTGTGCGTGTGCGTGTGCGTGTGTGTGTGTGTGTGTGTGTGTGTGTGTGTGTGTGTGTGTGTGTGTGTGTGTGTGTGTGTCTGTGTGTGTGTGTGTGTGTGTGTGTGTGTGTCTGTGTGTGTGTCTGTGTGTGTGTGTGTGTGTGTGTGTGTGTGTGTGTGTGTGTGTGTGTGTGTGTGTGTGTGTGTGTGTGTGTGTGTGTGTGTGTGTGTGTGTGTGTGTGTGTGTGTGTGTGTGTGTGTGTGTGTGTGTGTGAGTGTGTGTGAGTGTGTGCGTGTGTGTGTGTGTCATTTATTATGATGGGATATTAATAAGTTGTTCTGTCGTGTCATAGTCCTAATTTAACAGCCAGTCGGTCACTTTTCTTTTACAATTAAGTTTAGACATATTAGCAACAGAGAGTATTTTATTAGCCCTGTTGTATAGTCTGCCCCCATTATAAGTCAAAAACTTTTTAGCAAACGAAGTTTTCACTGAAGTAGTTTCACACACATCATAGAACCTTCGAGTATTTCGTTTCTGTTGGATTACCGAAGTGCTTATGGTGTTATGTTTTTTTTGAATTGTTGCTAATATATAAAGTTGCCTTACAGTTAGTAATTTTGTTTCTTTGTAAAGGCTGCAAGTTGGGTACATACGTGGTTTGCACAGGGCAACTTTTAATATCAGACGTTGAGCCCTTTCTACGTATAGTATATTTGTTTTATTCGAGCCCCCCAAACAGAAATACCGTATGATAGAATTGATTGACAGAGAGACTGATATACAGTTCTAATCAGTTTCCAATTTGTAATGTAAGTATAAGTAATATAAGTTTGGTTACAATCGGATTCGAAGGCGGGACGTTAAGTTTTTAAACTTGTGATTATCGTAAGCCAATAAAAGCAATTAGAACGATTTTTTATTAACCGACTTCAAAAAAGGAGGAGGTTAACAATTCAGTTACAGTTTGCGAATAACGAAGGTGGTTACCGTTTTCTCTGTCGATTCGATTAGCACCATATTGTCTTGTGGGAAACACAATAAACTACATCAATATAATACACCCTAGATGCACAGTTCTTTGCAAATATCGTTCTAAAAAGTGGTCTCAAGAATAAAATAAAGAAATAGATCACAAGTTCTAATTAAATCAAACACAAATATAACCCTATGCACGTGTTATAAAGTAGCTTTTTAAACGAAATGATCAAGCGTTCTTAAATTCGAATTTTCAAATTTAGAATTCTATCGACGTCCAACTGTAGGGAAAAGGAGTGCTTAAGCACTTCTTTGCTGTCCCATTTTCTGAGCGTCAACTGTGCGTCTAGGTAAATAATATATCGATGATAAACTACAATTATATATGAGGAAAACTAAAATAATCGATGTCGGGGACTCATACTAGGCCATCTGTTGTATTTCAGCTTCAGATGTAAAATAAACTCACTGTGTAAATGGATTCGATTCGATTTTGTGTAATAAAATAACAATTTAGAATCATACACGTGTCGGTTTATTGTTTTTTCCGTCTTAAAAAAGAGGTAATCAATTCGCCTGTAATTTTGACCGAATTTGAAAAAAGAGGTACTCAATTCGTCTGTATTTTTTTTATGTATGTTACGCGTTATCTTCGCCAAATATGGACCGATGTTCAATATTTGGATAAGTTTTGTAGTCGAATCATAAAGGAAGGCATTAGGGCTTAGATATGGATGCTTGCCGAACCTTGAAGGAATTTGCCTCACTAAAAGAAATAACAATAAAGTAACCATTACTGGAGATTTTCTGTGGTATCAAACCGGTCAAGTCGGCTACTGTGGACATAATTGTCTACAGCTTGGCCCTCTACTTAAACTTTACCACCAGAGAATAACGTCTAACCGCCAAATGTTCATACACTTAATGTCGCCTTATGGCGTTTAATGTCGCCTTATCTGTCAAAATTGTATGGCGAAAATCAATGTAAGAAGCCGTTAAAATTAAGTAGCGTTTGACCATTCGGGCGTAAGATCTTTAACAAAGACGAACACTTCAAAGTAAAAAATAACAACAATATCTTACTCTTTTGGAGTCGGTGCTGAGGCCGAAGCAGATTAAATAAAAAGGCACCGACTCCAAAGAGAATAAGAAATTGTTGTTATTTTTTACTTTGAAGTGTCCGATTTTGAAGTCGGTTTTCAGTTTTTGTAAAACTTTAATTATTATTTATCTATTGTTAATGTAATATTGAAAGAATTATCCACCAACTCCTAGTAGTTAAGGAGTTATATTTTCCATCATCAGCTCAGCAACATGAGATGATGAGTAGCAGACGCAAATACCTGAATAGTTTTAGGAAATATATAAAACACATTGTGAGTTCCTATAAAATTTGAGGGTTGCCTTCGATTTTTCTAGGATACCATCATCAGATCCTGACTTGGTGCCAATGGGACCACTTCGGAATCGGCCCAGGCGTCTTCGAGTAGTCGGGGAACATACATAAAATAATCACAAGTTCAAAAACTTAACGGACCGACTTCAAATCCGATCGTGACCAAATTTATATGGGACCACCCTTGAAAGAAGCTCTATCGAACACCAAAAGAATTTTGAAGATCGGTCCACATTCGGCGGAGATATCGCGTAACATACATTAAAAACGACGAATTGAGGACCTTCTCCTTTTTGGAAGTCGGTCGAAAAAAGATTCCGACGAATTGTTGCTCCTCCTTTTTTAAGTCGGTTAAAAAATATTTATAATACTATAAATTTTGAGGAATTTAAATAAAAAATGCAGTTAATATTACAAGTGAATCTTAATGCAAAGAGCTGAGACATTCATTAGCAACGCAAAGGCAACAATGTTTAATGAATTTAAGTTTGCACTCATTTGCATATTTGCAGTTGCTATTACAAGGATTTGTTCGAATTAAATATATTAACCCTCGACGCAAAGAGGGTGTTATGCTTCATGCCTATATATGTATATGTAACTATATTATTCTGTGACATACTATCTCCCATAAAAACCCTTATCGAAGGTATAAACTTATATTAGTTAAAATGTATTTTAAGCTTATAAAAAAGAATTTCAAACTTGAAACAACTGATCGAAATCGACCATGTTTTCACTATAGGACGTTTATAAAGCCGCTTTTATAAACCTGTTTTTCTTGAAATAAAACACATACGCAAAACAATGATTTAAGTTGTCTCCTGCTCGTAGAACAATAGACAATAGATATGGGATATCCCGATCCCTTTTCACGGTCCACGACCTTACCACGGTCTTACCGCACCATTCCCGTTTCCCCATATGACCCTATTCCTCTAACTGTCTGCTGGCTGCACCTGTGGGTATTCACTCTATTCATGCAAGTAATGCCCCCACCGCGAGAGTAATAGCACTTTTTAATGATATGCTAGCTCAACACCCAGAACTGGACATATTTTATGATAAGGTAATTAGAATACTACTGTTGGCCTACCTTAGCTTTGCCTTGTAACGAATTGGATTTGTCTGTAAGTTACTTGTGTAAATGAATAAATAAAATAAAATAAATAAATAAATAAATAAACTGTATAACTTGATGCCTGATGATTGATTAGTTTTTAAGACCGGCTTCCTGTCTGACATCAATCACTTTCTTTCTACCTGCCCTTATCCCACCTTAATGTGGGGGTCGGCGCAACACATTTTTTAAGTATGCTTGCTGCTTTATCTACCCTTCGGTAGGGAAATACACATGTGTAATTGGAGGTGATAAAAATATATTAATATACAGATATTAGAATAGAATGTTGATTCATTTTCATATCTACGGGTTTGTAGGGCGTTGCAGTACTGAAGCATATATATTGTTATGCGTATGCGCATACTGACATTATTTCGCGATAATCGGCTCGTAAGTGTGTCACATCGATTTGTTTTGCAGTGAAGGTAATATATTTATTCTAGTTTGTTTCATGTTTGTGATCGGTGATCGAACGCCATTACTTAAGAAAATCGAAAGGATTTTTTTTGCGAAATATTTTTTTTTCGAATAGAAAATATAGTAAGTTTTAAATTCGTCTATTTTTCGAGCGACTTCCACAAAAGCTGGTCCTCAATTCGTCTGTATTTTTTATGTATGTTACTCGATATCTCCACCAAATGTGAACCGATTTTCAAAATTCTTTTTGTATTCGATAGAGCTTATTTCAAGGGTGGTCCCATATAAATTTGGTTACGATCGGATTCGAAGTCGGCCTGTAAGTTTTTAAACTTGTGATTATTATTTTGGGTATGTTACGCGAAATCAATTTCAAATTATTTAATATGCAAATGATATTATAATTATGTCATTATAACATGTCAATTATGGGCCTTACTTATAAAAATATTTTCGCTTATCTTTTCGCTAAGAATAGCCTGTCACTTTTTTCCTTGCGTTACATTGTTTATAAATGAAAGGGACAACCTATGGTTAAACATAAGCAGCGCTTAAATATTTTTATAAGTAAGGAGCTATGTTTCAAAATAATGACGTGCGATAAATAAATCGGTCCACCTTTGGCGGAGACATCGCGTAACGTACATAAAAAATCAGCCTAATTTATTCGTTCTTTTTAATTCGGTCGAAAACAATTATAAAACAAAATTGTGTTTATATATTGAAATAAAACTATTCTTACGGATTCTATCACGATTAGGTTTTAATTATTATGGATGGAAATGACAAATGACACCTCAGTCTGACCCGTGACAACGAAGACTGCAAAGCCTTCGAAACGTCGGGAATAATAATTAAAACCTAATCGTGATAGAATCCGTAAGAATAGTTTTATTTCAATGTATAATATTCGCGTAAACTTAAGAAATCAGTGTGTTTATATAGCCACTTTTTTATTAATATTTTTGTTATCGCGGGGATGGGACACTGAGCCGAGCGACGAGTCCCTAACAGTATATACAATACATCGGCAATACCGACTAAAAACCCTGCGGTGGCCCTTCGGCGCTTTAGGGACGGCTCCGAGTTTCCCTAGGCGGGAAGCAGGAATATCGAATAGTAGCGACGTGCACTGCCATTTTGATAAGGGCAGACAAAAAAAATCAATTATTTTATTTAACTCTTGCATACCACCGCTATCATCAACATCCCCATGTAGATTTAAAAGTCAGGGGGCTGGAATAATTTCGACAATCAAATTCGTATTGAGCTCGAAACGTTTATTAGATTTGTATGGAATTTCAAATTAATCTCATCAGTTAACGCCTGTCGCCTCCTTGGTACAGTGGGCTGTCGACCGGGAGGTTCTAGGTTCGATTCCAGGTCGGGCAAAGCGAATTTTCTAATTTGCCCTGGACTGGATCCCTCAAAGAGGGTTGACGTCAGGCAGGCAGCCGGTCGTAAAAACCAAGCCAAATCCTTTCTGCAACCGCTTGAAAAAGTGTGCTGCGCCGACCCCACATTAAGGTGGGATGAGCAGGTAGAAAGAAAAGTGCGTTAACGTTACTTCGGGATTTATTTATAGTTTGCGTCGGCTAGCGACTCCACCATATCATGAAGCTATAGCTTGTAGATTCTCCAGGGAGAAAACAAAGTCTCCAGAGTAAGAACTCTCGTGAAATACTTAAATCTACATCTAGGACACCGTCCGTGACCAGCCAAAACGATTTTGTACGTTGTCGGTACATTTAATTATTCAGTTTTATTCCTAAGATACAAGGCAATATTATTTATTTTAATGTACGGGCCCCAGGGGGCGTTATTAAATAGAATTTGTAGGAACCAACGGGAGAGACAAAAAGTAGGACGTGTACAGAATATAAATTGCTTTAGCCGTAGTAGATTTCATTCAGTCTGTCCAGGTCATTCATTCGTTCATTCATCATATCCTTCATTAAGTATTGATGTATTCGTTTCTAATTTATTTATAGGATTTGCTAATTGTTCCAGTAGTTAGTCTCTATTTTTTTGTTCTCAAAGTATAAGTCATTTTTGTAAAATTATACCAAAGTAGGTGTAACAGGGTTGTCGGCAATTTAAAAATTAAATCCTTAATTTTTTTTCCATTTAAACGTAGACTAAGGCTGAAATCTATAGAGCGAACTTCGACTAAGTCTGAGTCAAATAAACGAACTCACTGAGGATTTGGAATTTTTAAATCAAATTTTCAGTTAGTCCGAGTCATTTTTTAAAAGAAAAACAGACTGACAGACTAAGCAAAGAATTTCTTGTAAATAATGACTCGGACTAAGTTCAAATTCGATTTAAAAATTCCAAATCCTCACTGAGTTCGTTTCTTTGACTCAGACTTAGTCGAAGTTCGCTCTATAGATCTCAACTTAAGTTTCATAATTAGAAGCAATTTTGCTAGTTAAAATGTCGTTCAAACTGGAACCTGAGCTAACAAATTGCTGCTTTGAGACTGTGGGCGATTTGCAGTGCTATTACTTATCTAAAGTTAGTAGTGCAATATAATGCACTTGTTCAGTCCAAACGCGCAGTCGCCGTGGCCAAAATCGGCTAGGAATGCTTCAATGCTTCATCTCCATCTTCAGAGTTACATCTCAATTTATCCTACAGCTCACTATATTTATATCAATATTTGGGATAAATAGAGATTTATCGCGGAGCGGAACTTTTATATAATTTCATAGCAAAGTCAGACTCCTAAATAGTCTCCATCGCCTATAGGCATTGTCGATAAAAATATCACAAGAATTATGAATTGGGAAGGATGGATGGCTGAAGAATGTGTGAAAGAGACAAAAAAGGTATGCAGAAATCGTGCATGTGCATTATCTCAGCCAAGTCTATGAGAATATGACGCCGAGGGCGTCCTTCGGCGGCGGGGGCTTATGAGCCCCCCACAATGGAGACGGGCCGCATGGCGGCACCGCGCAGGGACGGTCCCGGTTGAAGCCTGGGCGCTTCTCGCCTAGGGAAACCCGGGGCCGTTCCAATGCGCCGAAGAGGGCCACCGCGGGGTTTTAGTCGGTATTGTCGGTGTAGGGTGTACATAGTGTTAGGGACTCGGCCCAACGGTCGCTCGGATGATTTCCATCTCTCCCGGGCGGCTCAACGTTGGGTCGTAAGACCGGCGAACCCGACATAACCGACACGTCTCCCCCCAGACGTGGCGGTAGCGGTAAAACGCTTTCTCCGCGACAACAAAAAAAAGTCTATGAGAATATGGCGTGAGTCTATACTAATGTATAGGATTGGATAAAATTAAGTTGCCTCTTTGATCAAGTTGCAGCATATATGGGCTGTAAACCAGGAGGTCTTGGGTTCGATTCCCCGGTCGGGCAAAGCGAATATTCTAATTTAATTTGCACGAAACTGGATCCCTCAGAGGGGGTTGACGTCAGGCAGGCAGCCGGTTGTAAGAACTAAGCCAAAACCTTTCTGCAACATGCTTGAGAAAGTGTGTTGCGCAGGCAGTCCACATTAAGAAGGGCTAAGGGCAGGTAGAAAGAAATAGAATAAAACATTTTTATTTTTATTTCCAGAACAACAATGTCACCAACAACAGTAATCCTCATTTTATCGCTGGTCCTGCCCAGTTTCTGCCAGAGACCATTTTACGCTGGTCTCCAACCTATTGGATTTCCTACAACAGTCACTCCACAAGTAACCAGCGGTTTTAACGGACCCTTACCTCCTCAGTTAAATGGAGACAGGGATTATGCAAACCAACTAGCCAAGCTGCCAAAAGACCAGCAGCCTTTCTGGCTCTTGAACAGTCAACATTATGATGATATGAGAAAGAATCCTCAGACCTATCCGCAGAGACCTAGCGTGTTCAATGACAAGACTGTTCCAAATAACATGCCTAATTAAAAGTAAAAAACCGACTTCAAGATTCGACTTCAAAACTCGTCTTTATTTCGTTTTCAAATCTTAAGTATGGGACCACCCATGGACGTAAAATAAATAAATAAATAAATAAAAATCTTTATTGGT
Organism: Clanis bilineata; assembly: GCA_036417725.1. Taxonomy (NCBI): domain Eukaryota; kingdom Metazoa; phylum Arthropoda; class Insecta; order Lepidoptera; family Sphingidae; genus Clanis; species Clanis bilineata. The sequence continues at coordinate 5,435,859 of CM071139.1, read as the reverse complement.
CACGTAGGCATGTAAAAGCACATGTCAAAAAGATATCATGACATGACATGTCAAAAAAGCTAGTTTTAAGTATTTCTTATAATATTAAAACGTAAAAAAAATATGGCGGGAGCGCAAGGAACATTCAAAGTGAAGCAGGATTTTCAGCTCGTTCGATCAGTCGCCGCCATTACGTGTTGATAGATCGAATGAGCCGAAAACCCTGCTTCACTTTGAATGTTCCTAGCGCTCCGTCCATCTTTTTTACGTCCATGTCCCATAGCACCATTGAATACATTTGTACCTATTTGGTCGGTAATATCGCGCAAAATATAGATGAGTTGAAAACTTTTTTTGAAGTCGGTTTCTTAATTAAACAAATGTCCAAAGTTAGTTGAATTTTATTTATTGATATTGAAATAAAATGTATTATAATTATTTTTGTTTTTCTAACTATATGACATGGCATGTTGAGAGCTTAATATATTGCAGCAGCCGGAGCAGGAAAATTTGTGACAACCGTAAATGTATTCGTGCTCGATGCGCGTCTATGAAATTTGTATGAAATATTAATCAAATGTCATCAGTGCGCAGCGAGTTTACATTTACATTAGTTTTTCGTGCTCGGGCTACTGAATACCTAATTGTAGTACATAATTGATTTACTACAGTGCTGCCGCCCTCAATCTAAAATGCCGTTAAGTGAATAAACTTAATTTTGAGATCACTCCAAAAATGTGGCAAATATGGTCCCTAGAGTTTCATAGACTTATAGTTATTTTAAATTTTAAAGTAAACAAGTTATGTTTATTAAGTAAAAAAGCTACAGTGTAATAAACCTACAAGGATAATATTTACCACATTTTTTGGGGACATCTCAAAATTTTGTTAGTTCACTGACGGAATTTTAGCTTGAGGACAGCAGTGTGGTCGGTCATTAATACTAAGCCGAATCCTTCCTTCAAAATGCTTAAAAATGTTTATTTTACTTACTCCACATTGAGTGGTACGAGTAAAAAGGTATGACGTAAATCATAACTGCAGTTTAAAATAAACTGGTTATGCTATACCTCTATATATAGAGGTAGATAGATAATATAACCCTATTAAAGTACATTTAAAGAATTAAATGTATCTTTCTACCTGCCCTTATCCCACCTTAATGAGGGGTCAGCGCAACACACTTTTTCAAGTACATACATATATTGCAGAGTGTTTGCCATAGTTTTTACGACCGGCCGCCTGCCTGACGCCAACCCCCTATGAGGGATCCAGTCCCGGGCAAATTAAATTAGAAAATTTGCCTTGCCCGACCTGGGAATCGAACCCAGGACCTCCCGGTCCACAGTCCATACATGTGGCCACTAGACCAAGGAGGCGACTATGAATTAAATGTATGTCAGTAACATTTCAAATGTCATCATGTATTTCGCCATTTTTTGTTAAAAAATAAAATTCGGTCTTTCTTTTTTTTTCTACCTGCCCTTATCCCACCTTAACGTGGGGTCGGCACAACACACTTTTTCAAGCATGTTGCAGAAAGTATTTGGGTTAGTTTATACGACCGGCTGCCTGCCTGATTTCAACCCCCTCAGAGGGATCCAGTTCCGGGCAAATTAAATTAGAAAATTAGCTTTTCCCGGACTGGGAATCGAACCGAGGACCTCCCGGTCCACAGCTCATATATGCTGCCACTAGACCAAGGAGGTGAAACAAAATGCTGTACTTAAATCTATTTCTCATTAAAGCGTAAATAACATATTGAAATAAGTTGACAATCTTTTACTCAAAACGGCAATCATAAAACATGTGTTAACATGGTTAATAAACATACTTAACCGTGTTATCTGACAATCAGAAGTGGGATGTCCCACTTCTGATTGTCAGATAACACGGTTCTGATCCTACAATCAGAAGTGGGATGTCCCACTTCTGATTGTAGGATCTAGTAAAGAAGGTCCCGTGCTCAGCAATGGGATATAAAAAGGCAATTTCGTGTGAACAATTTCGTTTATAGTACGACTGAAATGGTTTGAGCTAATGGAATTTAGATTCTTCGTTTGCTTCTTCCCTCGGAGACTGGAGAAGCATTTTATAGATTATGTGTCATGATTTTGCTAATTATTTTATGGCAAAAAGACTATGTGCCTAAAATATAAAAATGGTTATGGTTTTTGCCGCCATTTTTGTAAAAAGGTCTCTCTTGTTAATTTGAAATTCGAATGAACATGGAATATTGAGTGCGGAGATTAAAAATTAATGTTTATTGTATAGCTGTTTAGTTTGAGGATCACAATTGTATTACGTAACTAATAATTACTATCTGCCTCGGTGGCGTGGTTGTATTTCGGCACGACTACTGTCCTGAGGTCTCGAGTTCGATCCCCGGGTCGGGCAAAATTATATTGGATTTTGCATCTCAGGCCGGAGTCTGGAATTTGTGCCTGATATGGCGATAGGCTCGCCCCCTATTATATCTAGGACGGAACTAAGCTCGGCGAAATGTCGGTGTACTAGTTGGCTAGTGCGCCATTGCCTCCCCCTTCGGAGATACAGGCGTGAGCTTGTGTTATGTAATTACTATCAAGTTATTAAATGAGGTACTATGGTATTTATTTATTTATTTATTTATTTATCCCAAAGCATCCAAAATCACTTATTTCAAAGCTTCCACATACTGTCCATCTTCGTTGATGTTTATTGCTTAGATACACATCAAATTTAAACCACAAACACAACTTTAGACTAGAATATGAAATCATTAAAACAAGCGACCACCCACACCGTCAGAATTCCCGCCAAAACTCCGTAACTTATTTGAACTGCACTTAGCTTGCCATCAGTTGTTATATCGCCGCGTGTGGATTAATAGGTAATTACATAATTACTCATTTTCCAGACTATGCTATAAAAAGCAAAATGATAAATAAAATAATTATACATAATTATCACACTTAATTACGTAATTCCGCAATTTTGCTTTTCTACCGGGTTGCCAGTACATATTATTTCAAGGTTGGTTATTTTGAGTACACACACGCTCCTACATTTAAAATTAACGTCGGGTCTCGTACATGACGGATTTCATTTCGTTGAAAAATAATTTATGAACGCGCGGTGTCACATGTTCCAGAAAAGGTGTGTTGTGCCAAAAGCGAGGTTTATTTGTAATAAAGCTAAACACGTAAAAGGTAAAAAATCACCCTTTCGACCGACTTCCACAAAAGGAGGAGGTCCTCAATTCGACTGATTTTTCTTATTTACTATTTTATGTATGTTACTCGATATCTCCGCCAAATATGGACCGATTTTCAAAATTATTTTTGTGTTCAATAGAGCTTATTTCAAGGGTGGTTATATAATAATTTGGTCACGATCGGTAAATTGGAAGTCGGCCAGTTAAGTTTTTAAACTTATGATTATTTAAAAAAGTGCTTGGCATCAAAAAAATGTTATTTAAATAAAATTTATAAAGATCATTATGTACTTGACGTTTTGAGTTATTTTGTAGGTAGGTAAGCTATAGAGGTCTCTTTCTACCAGCCCTTATCCCACCTTAATGAGGGGTCAGCGCAACACACTTTTTCAAACATGTTGCAGAATAGTTGGCTTAGTTTTTACGACCGGCTGCCTGCCTGACGTCAACACCTGAGAGATCCAGTCCCGGACAAATTAAATGAAAAAAATTGCTTTGCCCGACCTGGGTATCGAACCCAGGACCTCTCGGTCCACAGCCCAGCATGCCACTAGACCAAGGAGGCGACTATAGAGCTACTAGTCCTATTATAAAAAATCTTCTATTTATGGCCTACACACAGAGTATTTTGTACATGCAGACTGTGCACGAGAAATGTGTTTGAAGTGCAATGGAATTTCCAAATATCCTTGAGGCGCCCTTTGTTTTCAAGAAGAATAGACTTTCACACAAGTAATCTAAGATGTACAAGTCTTTCGAACCTTGTCCCACTCCAAAGGGGTTGACGCAACAACAATCAAGCGTGTTGCAGAATAAATCGGCCTTATTTTTAACCTGACTTCTACCTCCTTCATGAGATACAGCTTCGGGAAAATAGTGTTAGTAAAAACAATCGATTTGAGATTAGAACCCAGGACCCGCGGTCTACAGCCTATAATATACATTACCGCTAGACCAAAGAGGCGATATTTTCATTTTATGAGTATTAATTAAATATCTAAATAAGATTATAATATTTTTCTTTAAGATGTAATCTTAATTATGTCGTAATAGACTTAATATATTCTGAGCTCTGTTGACACAAGATTTTAAAATTTCATTTACGGTAGGAAGCCACATTTTACCTATATTTTCTGTTTCTTTCTCTAAGCTGCAAAATCATAAGTAAAATAATTATCATAATTAATTTCTACGGCTCTAATTTTTGTACTGAACTACTTAAACTACTTTATTTTTATACCATCTTACGAATTTCATCGCAATTGCCTGCTTAATGTCCGTAAGCGGTTTATTTTAATTAAGTTTTCGAACACTCGCAGTGAAGCGCATGTCAGCTTCAACGCGTCATCAGTACGTGTCAGAGAATAAATTGTTTCGCTGGAGAGCGTTCTACTTCACGTGAGCGAAAACGTTTGTTTACTGCGCTGTTTTAAATTGCATTCATTATAAATAGTGCATGACATAATATTTTTCGACCGAATAAGAGAATGTCGTCAATTCGTCTGTTTTTTAAGTATGTTACGCGATATCTTTGCCAAATGTGGACCGATTTACAAAGATTTTTGCGTTCGTTAGAGCTTATTTAAAGAGTGGTCCCATATACATTTGGTCAGTTAAGTTGGAACTTGGAAGTTGGTCAGTTACGTTTTTTAACTCGTGTTTATCTACCTGTACATTCCATTCTAATATGGAAGTCGACGTGATACTATCAAACTTGCAAGAAGGATCCATCTTAGTTGTTATTGTCACTGAGCAGATATTCAACAGTATATACATAGACGGGACAATAGCGCCAAACTGGTGATGCAAAAGTTATGACCTCGTGGTCATAAGTTACTCAGTCGTATTTGAAACATTGGCGCGGAAGGTCGTGCCGTAATAATGTTTGGACATAAAATTGACTTACGTGATTCTTGAACATTCACAGAATATTCTAGGGTGTCAATTGTAATAAGTGGTAGATTGCGTTACTGATCTTTGAGATATTTTTTTTGTATGGAAACTTACTTGATAACCACTCTATTGTTAGTAATGTTAAATTTTCCAAGTGGTAGAGCCACGCTGTAAACAGTAACGTCTATAGCACGAATGGGCCGGCTCGACCGGTTAGATACCACTGTCTCACAGAAAACCGACGTAAAGTGGCAGCTTGCTGTCGCGTTTCGTTCGGTGAGTGAGATTTCCGGTGGCCCATTTCCCCACTCCCTTTCCCAATCCCCGTCCCTTCCCTTCCATTCCCTCCTTTTAGATTGGTAACGCACCCATGATTCTTTTGTGTCTTGGGTGTCTATGGGCGGTGGAGATCACTTACCATCAGGTGACCCATCTCCTCGTTTGCCAATCTCTGCTATAAAAAAAAATGTCTTTGTTACCGGGCATCTCGCGTTTGAGTTGTTTATGCTCTTCATTTATGAAAGAGGCGAAAGAGGTGTGTAAGGATCGTAGCAAATGGAAATCCGTTGTCTCTGCCTACCCCTATGGGAAAAAGGCGTGAGTCTATGTATGTATGTATTTATGTATGCTCTTCATTTGTAGATGTGTATTTGCCACACTTTATATTCCCACAGCCGGTCGTAAAAACTAAACCAGATCATTTCTGCAACATTCTTGAAAAAGTGTGTGGCGCCGACCCCACACTGGGGTGTTATAAGGGCAGGTAGAAAAAAAGAAAAAAAAGATGTTGGCAGACTTATCCGAGACAGAGCCATATGCCCAAAATTAATAATAATATGATTAATCACATCATGGAACGTAAATTAGACTAATGAATTATAACTATGATCAGACGGATTCAAGCTTGTCGAAAAATAGGTAGTAATGCAGTTTCGATTCTGCCTATCCCTTAGGAGATAGGCGTGAGTGTATGCATATATAACATAACATAAGCTCACGCCTGTATCCCCGAAAGGGTAGGCATAGGCGCACTAGCGAACTAGTACACCCACATTTCGCCGAGCTTAGTTGCGTTCCAGATGTTATAGGGGGCGAGCCTATCGCCATATCGGGCACAATTTCCAGACTCCGGGCTGATATGGAAAAATCCAATATCACTTTGCCCGACCCGGGGATCGAACCCGAGACCTCAGGACGGTAGTCGTACCGAAATATAACCACGCCACCGAGACAGTCTATACTGAGATCTAAATGCATGTATTCATTTCAAAAACAATTTTATGTAAAATAACTCCATCTGACTAAACTACTGCACTTATTGGAGTCAAGAACCTGTATAAAGTTTCCAATCACCATATTCAAAATATGACTACATTTTCCACTTATATTTTCTTTCCAAAATACATTCTCTTGAATATTTAGATAAATGAATAAAATAAACAAGTTTACAGCGAAACTCTTTTGTCTATCTCATGAATATGTTTTGCATTTGCGGCCTAAACTATGTAAGCGTAAAGAACTATTAATATTTCTCAGGCTTTATGTAATAGACTTTATTTTACCAAACAGGCGTATCTGAAATATCGTTATTTTTTATAATGAAAAGGTATAATAAAAAAACATATATGTAAGTAACAGAACTCAAAATTGGCATAAAATAAATAATGGCAGGTGTAAAAGAAATCAATAAAAAAAAATTATAGTTTTCAAAGTTATTTGCTTGGAACATCAATATATTATACCCTAGATACACTGTTCTTTGCAAATATCGTCCTGAAAAGTGGTCTCAGAAATAAAACAAAGAAAACGATCACAAGTTGTAATTAAATCGACACAAATATAACCCTAAGCACGTGTTATAAAAGAAGGTTTTTAAACGAAATGAGCAAGCGTTCTTTAATTTGAATTTTGAAATTTAGAATTCTATCGACGTCCGACTGTGGGCAAAACGAGTGCTTAAGCACTTCTTTGCTGTCCCATTTTCCGAGCGTCAACTGTGCATCTAGGTAAATAATATATCGATGGCTTGGAAGTAAAGACTTCCAAGAGTACGTAGACGAGACAACAGCACGAATCTTGTGATCCAAAAGCTGTCATAAGTCACTCAATCTTATTATGCGCGGAAGATCGTGCCAACTGCCAGCTTAATAATGTCTAGGCAATACAATTATCTTACGTAATTCTTGAACAATCACAGATCGTTCACCATTATAGCAAGCGAAAATTCACAAAGAAAACACACTTAACTTAGAAAAGTCAGAGGTGTATGCTCCATTTTGGGGATGGTCTCGAACCTCCGATAGTCGGCAGTCCGTTCCATGCCCATCTGAGCTAACGCTGCTCTACCTCTATAGTTAATAATATTAAATCCCTTTGCCGGATAGCGACCTCCGTACACATGGTGTTAAGACCTGCCATAATAAACAAAGTAATAAAATAGTGAAAAAGTGCGTTCCTGGATCGGACAGTGTAAGAGCGAACTGCCGCTTTACCTCGGTTTTCTGTGAGACAGTGTTATCAAAGCGGTTCAGCCAGTTCATTTCCCTCAAACTTGTGCTAATTTTGGGGTTATCTGCGTCAATGTAACCTAATTTACGTCTTGAGCTTAATAATTGCTGCCCAGGATTTCACGGGCAGCCGCGTTGCGGTACAACTTATGTTTCAACTTGAAATAATTACCTCAAAGGATGGAGCGAAATTAATAAGGACTCGCCCAAGAGTCCTGTTAGGCGTAACGTATTCGGTGATGTGTGTAATGTGAGAAATTTGGTCCAAAAACGTGTGGTTTCAGGGTTTAATGAGATTCATATTGACGTAATTATAAGGGTTTAATATTCATGTTATTTTGTTACTAAATCATTCCATAAAATGTCACACATTGTTTAGATTTTGAGTGGTAGGGCCGCGCTGTAGACAGTTACCTCTACAGCACGAATGGGGCGACTAGACCGGTTTGATACCACTGTCTCACAGTCCCGTTATATTCGGTGAGTGAGATTTCCAGTAGCCCATTTCCCCCCTCCCTTTCCCTTTTCCCTCCCCTTCCATTCCCTTCTTTTAGGTTGGCAACGCACCCTTGATTCTTTTTGTGTTTCGAGTGTCTATGGTTGGTAGAGATCACTTACCATCAGGTGACCCATCTGCTCGTTTGCCAGTCTTTGCTGTAAAAAAAAAAGATTCCGTCAAAAGTTGAACTCTTCCGCCAGTCTGGAAGACTGGTTTACCAGAAATGAACGGGAAAGAAACTGACGTTGCTCTTTTTAAAAATTTCATTTTACAATCGGATAATAATAAATAACTATTTAACATAACATAACCTAATCTCACGCCTGTATCCCCGAAGGGGTAGGCATATGCACACTAGCGAATTAGAACACCCACAATTCGCCGAGCTTAGTTCCGTAATTAATTAATTAACCAATTAAAAATAAAATATTTCATTAAATTAGATTAGAGCACCTCATCTACAACAAGGTTACCACATACATAACATACCAACATAAGCTCACGCCTGTATCCCCGAAGGGGTAGGCAGAGGCGTACTAGCGAACTAGAACAACCACATTTCGGCTTAGTTCCGTCCCAGTTGTGATAGGGGGCGAGCCTATCGCCATATCGGGCACAAATTCCAGACTCCGGGCTGATATGGAAAAAATCCAATATCACTTTGCCCGACCCGGGGATCGAACCCGAGACCTCAGAACCGTAGTCATACCGAAATACCACCACGCCACCGAAGCAGTTAGTCAGCACAAGGTTACCACAATATAAATTAAAACCAATAAAACGTACTACCTATTTAGATTGCTAAGCAACTCTCTCAGGCACTGTGAATAAACGGTATAGTAAAAAAAATTATGTCATCTATTTTATACCAAAAATATAGAATAGTAGTAAAATATTAACCTACGAAAAAGGATGTTTTTAATCCTATGCGCCCTGGGGGTATAACGCGTAACTTGTACAAAACATTTTAATGATTCTTTCATTCTTAGAGTACTATATTTATAAAGCGGACATCATTCTTTGTAGAAAAAACGACTCCCCTAAGAAACTCCTTATACTCTTATAAATAATCTCAAAAATTATTTACCCCCAGGGTACTCTTACTGTTTTATTAAAGAATTGTATCCGAATAAAAGGTGGACAATTTTGCACCACTATAAGTACCTTGACAACATTTTCCTAATTATTGCTCTCAGGTGGCCAGTGAGACCTTGGAAACATGTTAAGCCAGAGACTGCGAAGTTGACCTGGGTTGGTTAGTATGTTTTACCAAACTTGTACATAGTGCAGACAAACGTCCTAAATTTCATATTAAGAGTCATAAGCTAGCAATGCTTTCACTGAAAGTTGTTTATTCTCATGAGACATTTATGAGTGGTAGAGCCACGCTGTAGACAGTAACGTCTACACAGACAACCGATTTAAAGTTTGCTGTAGCATTTCATTTGGTGAGTGAGATTTCCGTGGCCCATTTCCCCTCTTCCCTTTCCCAATACGTTTTCCTTCCCCTTCCATTCCCTCCTTCTAGGTTGGCAACGCAATCATGTTCCTTTTTGTGTCTTAGGTGTCTATGGGCGGTGGAGATCACTTATCATCAGGTGACCCCATCTGTTCGTTTGCCAATTTCTGCTATAAAAAAAACTCATGATTCTCCTTTTTACAGTTGAAAATTGGATTGGTAGGCCAGTCAGCCAGCCAGGACTGCCTTGGTGGCGAAGTTGTATTGCGTGTGAGGCACGACTACCGTCTTGAGGTTTCAGGTTCACTCCTCGAGTCGGGTTAGGTTTTTGTTCTTAGTATCAGTCTAAAATCCGGAATTTGTGCCGTATATGTCCTATGACTGATGATGATGATGTCGATCACCACTTATAATTTCGGACGGAAATGATTTTGGCGAAATGTGGTTCTAGTTTGCTAGTTCCCTTCTGCCTACCCCTTACAGTGATACAAGCATGATACTATTATTCGGAAATTCGTTTATTGCAAGTTTTTATATTTGGACCATTGTACTACGGGTTTTGGTTAAACTCTTGGAAATGTGGTAAATGACACATCAATTTAAATATCAAAATGTTGGACACACAAATATGCTGCACATGTTGGACACACAAATATGCTGCAAATGTTGGATCCAAGCCAAATTCAACTGCACGCCTCTTATTCTGCTAAGCACGAAGTTCTGGTGAATTATTAGGTCCCATTAGTTTCAGAATAGTTTGAAGTAGGAAAACGCCATATAAAATTGTTAAAGTGAATCCAAGCGCTTACTGTGGCATTGATAAATTGCTGGACAGTTTAGGTTTTATGCAAGAATCTTGTGTGACTATTGCAACTTAATTACACCAGAAATAATAGATGTGAAAGTTTGAATGTCTGCCTCGGTGGCGTGGTGGTATTTCGGTACGACTACGGTTCTGAGGTCTCGGGTTCGATCCCCGGGTCGGGCAAAGTGATATTGGATTTTTCCATATCAGCCCGGAGTCTGGAATTTGTGCCCGATATGGTGATAGGCTCGCCCCCTATCACATCTGGGACGGAACTAAGATCGGCGAAATGTGGGTGTTCTAGTCCGCTAGTACGCCTCTGCATACCCTTTAGGGGATACAGGCATGAGCTTATGTTTATGTATGTATGTATGTATGTGAAAGTTTGGATGTTTGTGAATTTCGATGTTATAACAGCACGCACTCATGACTGAATCATAAACTTAACTGTAAGGTAACTTTGATACTACATTCGATTTCGAGTACGATACGATTTCATTTAGTGCCTTAAATTCTGAAACCGAAATAAAAAGTGCACTAATGGTGCGTTAAAAATTACTAAATGACAAGTTCTCGAATCCAACGCCACATTAGCGCACTTTTTAACTCGATTTCAGTGGAATTTTAAGTCGTTGAATGAAATCGAGTGTAGTCAGGATCCTGTTTATTGTTTTTATACAACTAGGTGATTACCAATACGTAGGCCATCTGCCTTCGTAAATTAAAAAAAAATTAACGCCAAACATGTGTTATTAAACTTTTGATTATTTCTTAACACAGCATACAGTCGTTACTAGTTTTTTCTTTCTTTCTGCCTGGCATTATCCCGGTCTAGTACCAGGGTCAGCTATGAAATGACAAATGACAAAAGGCGGTCCAACGCTCGACGTTTAAAAAACGCCGGCGTTTGAATAACTATACTTGAACGCATTTGTTCCATTTCAACGCTATTTTCACGTCGAATAAGTTTTCGACCGAATGAGGGCTAAGTGAAAATGGTAAATATAAAAAAATATAATTAGGCATCAACATTATGAATTTGGACTAAACACAAAACATATGGCTTCAATTAAGGTCACAAAGTCACAATAAATCAATACATTACAGATACACACGATTCCGGGTCGGTTCACGAGTGTGGATCATAATTTGTGAATACATGGGATGTTATTGATGAGGACATATTTTACGAGAGACTGCGAGATAGACGTGCGTCGACTGTGAATGATGGTGTACTCGTATACTGTATATACGTAGCAGCAAACGATACTTCACAATGTGTTCATTAAGGAAAAGTGTTTGGATATTATTATTTTTTTTCTCAAAGGCACATTGCTAGGTAACGTTTTTTTTATCCTGGCACGGCAGTGACTGCACATGATGTGTGACTGTTGGGTTTATTTATTTAATTATTGATGGTCACGAGAATGATGCCGGCCTATTTAAGCTTCTTCACACTCCGAAGAGGGAAGAAGTTAAGATGATGAATGGCCGATGCCCACATAGAGATATACCCATACGTGCCCCAACCAACCATCGAGTCATGTCGCAAGTCCCCCGAGAGAACTGGAACTATTCTAGTACATACATACATACATAAGCTCGCGCCTGTATCCCCGAAGAAGTAGGCAGAGGCGCCCTTGCGAACTAGAACACCCACATTTCGCAGAGCTTAGTTCCGTCCCAGATTCGTCCAGCCTATCACCACATCCGGCACAAATACACTAGTTCTTAGATAGATTAGGAAAATATTAGTAAAAAAAATATTAGATTATCAATATTCTTTCTTTCTGCCTGGCATTATCCCAGTCTTCTGCCAGGGTCCGCCTTCCTACTTAAACGCTTCCACTTCGCCCGGTCTTGAGCATCCTCTATGATGAGGCCATTGGTTCTCATATCTTCCTCCATAACGTCCAGCCAGTCCTTTTTGGGCCGTCCACGGGAAACTCTGGCACGATCTGGGCCAGATACATGCGACCGACGTACTCCTGTGGTTTCCTTAAAACGTGGCCATACCATATCAAGCGACATTTTGACATCGATTATCAAGATTATGAATTGTAATTGTCTAGATCGCTCACTACTAATATTTATCAAAGGGCTAGAAATATTAGGCTGATTCAGTTCATGAAGATGCACTGACAGTCTATATAATCACTGGGCTGCAGTTTGCTTATCATCAGATGCAAGGTATTTATTTATTGTACTAGTATTTACAAAATGAAAATGTAATGTAGAAGTTAAGGCTATCGTAAACATGTCATTTGCAAGCGAAATATCTGACACGATCCATAAAGAAGTACGAATACATTTGCACAACAAATTGGGGCATAATATTATACCGTCTTAAAATATATGTAATACACTCTGAAGCAATACGTTTGCTGCATACTCGATGTGGGTTTATCATAAAGTTATCGAGTTCCGAATTTGGCTCACCCAACACAATTTTACTAAGCCACTTTAGCAAATTGACAAGATGCCGGAAGATGTTTGCCAAATTCGTGACAACTTCAGAAAGTAAAGTACAGTAAAATGTTCAAAAATATTTTTTTCCGTAATAACTTTATTAGCGATAATAAATATTAGAATATTTAAGTAAAGTAACAAGTGCAACAAGCAACATTTAACATCATATTCGATAAATTAAAATAAGCTATAATTTTACAACATGGCCTAAGTAGTCAATATCCAGCCAATGATATTTGAATCACTCTAAAATCTCATTTATGCCATACAGATGAAGACCATGAACATGATAATGATAAATACAAAATGTTATAAAAAAAGAAAACGTATAATCTAGGACCAATAGTATTGTTGGTACTCAGTTTTAAATCAAATTATTGCATAAAGTTTGTAGGAGTATTATCATCATTAATATACTGAAGCTCGTGATTTAATTTATTATTAGCAATAATATTTTGAAGAGCGTCATTTATAAAAAAAAAACGATTTCAAAACCGAAGCTTATATGGATTATTCCTTGAAGTAAGTACATATAAAATAAGAGCATAAAAGGAATCTTGGAACTCTATCTGATTTACTGGTGCTATTGCGAAACATACATAATAATACCGACGAATTGGAATGAATCCTCCTTTTGTAGTAGGTTAAAAATCAGATGACCATATATAGTATAACACCTAAGTATAATAATAGATCTAGAATAAACTAGATTACTTAAATCTTTGGTATCTTAGGAAAATCTTTTTCAATTATAATTGTTGGTCAACGAAGCTGTTTGGTCTTTGCGCATAGGTTTGAGGGTTTTTCCTCTGGGCTTCGAGTGCCAGCCAGTTTAGTAGCCAGAATGGTTGCTGGTCAGCGGGCAGCTTGCTTAGTCTTCTCACGAGGTCTGCGTCTCCTAGGGCTTCGATTGGTAATTTCACTGTAGTTGTGTCATCTTCACCAAATCTGGAAATGGAAAATATTTGATAAATATAAACGCTAATAGCAAATGTAACTTTGGGTACATGAACATTGATAACCAAGGAAAGTATATAGAGGTAGTGAAATAATTGTAATACAATTCGAAAATTATTATTTAGAGGTTCCATGGGGCATTATTTTGGATAAGTTGAAGTCGATATTTTACATATTCGGACTTGAAGCACTTTATATTTACCAATAATACTTTGGTCAAGAAATGTTTATTTTTATTAGGTACGTTATCGTAGCCAAATAAAGTTTAAACTAACATCAACGTTTTGACCTTAGAGTTAATTGATATCAATCGTTAATGACGTCAACTTAAGAATGAGTTTGCTATGATTAATAACAAAAATGACACCTAATAGTAACAAACAAGAACCTATACTACTGAGTCAATTACCTATATCCTTAGTATCATTTTTTTTTTGACTCAGGAGTTTTTGAGGAAACCACAGGAGTACGTCGGTCGCATGTATCTGACCCAGATCGTATCAGGGATGCGTCCCCATGGACAGCCCAAAAAGCGCTGGTTGGACGTTCTGGAGGAAGACATGAGAGCCAATGTTCTCACAGTGAAAGATGCACAAGATCGGGCGAAGTGGAAGCATTTAAGTAGGAATGTGGCCCCTGGCAGAAGGCCGGGAAAAAGATCCTTAGTAACAGGATACTAAGGATCCTTTTCTTTCTTTCTGCCTAGCGTTATCTCTACTAGATCTTACTAGATCTTACTAGATCCTGATCTATGAGAGAACCTCACTTATTGCAATAGTCAAGGTGGAAATGGAAGTATCTTTTAAAGTATTTACCTGTTTCCTAAGCCATCTTCATGACGAGGAGTTGATGAGATGATGGGATATCCAACCGGCTGGCTCGCGAACGGTGACCTCTGAGCAAGGCTGGTAGATACCACCACAGCAAGTAAAGCGATGTAAGTCTTCATGGTAAATTCTATAAAAAACAAATCAAAACTTAAAACTCGTCTCGAGTGCTGCCTCGGTGGCATAATTGTATTGCGTAAGTAGTACGATTACTATCCTGAGGTCTCGGGTTCGATACCCGGTCGGCTAAAGTGGTATTGGATTTTACTATTCAGTGTCAGCCCGGAATCTGGAATTTGTGCTTAATGTGACAATAGTGACCCTATCACATCTGGGACGGAAATTATCTCGACGAAATATGGGTGTTTTCTTCAGTTCGCTTCTACCTAACCCTTCGGGGATGCAGGCGTGAGCTTATGTATGTAAATTTTATTTTTTTTTATAGCAGGGATTGGCAAACGAGCAGATGGGTCACCTGCAAGTGATCTCCACCGCCCATAGACACCCAAGACACAAAAAGAAAGTAAAAGTAGGGAATGGAAGGGGAGGGAACGGGATTGGGAAAGGGAGTGGGGAAATGGGCCACCGGAAATCTCACTCACCGAACGAAACGCGACAGCAAGCTGCCATTTTACGTCGGTTTTCTGTGAGACAGTGGTATCTAACCGGTCGAGCCAGCCCATTCGTGCTATAGACGTTACTGTCTACAGCGTGGCTCTACCACTTGGATATATATTACTTATGAGGATAATATTTCACGTGAACGATGACTTCATTAAGATTGACTATAGAAATGTTTACAAAGCGATTGTTATCTGAGAACGACTTTTAGGTCAGGGCAAAGGCTATTGAAGATATAAAATCAAAACATTTACATAAGCTCACGCCTGTGTTTCGGAAGGTGTAGACAGAGGCGCAACAAGTACTTATATACTTCGAACATAATTCCAATCCCGAATATCACATATGTGATTTTTCGTTTCGAAATATTAGATTCAAATTGTGGTTACACCAGATGGGATTCGAACCCAGGACCCCACGAATTTTAGTATCGCTGCCGGTAGACTTAAGTCTTTTAGTTAAATACTTTTCAAATACCGTATTTGCATATTACTTTGTCAAGACTATAAGAGTAAATATTTAATTACAAGGCCGCGTCATATAATTAGAAACAAGAATCGTATTACTTGGCCTCGTACTCGTAGACGTTTACATTGAGAACTTTGAATTTTCCTTAATACCTGGTCATCATACTTGAAACAAACCACGCCTACATTCACGCCTTTTCCTAATAGGGGTAGGTAGACATCTAGTAAACTTAGCTACGATTATTACACATCTCTTTCGTCTCTTAACACATAAGCTCACACCTGTATCCCCGAAGGGGTAGGCAGAGGCGCACTAGCGAACTAGTACACCCACATTTCGCCGAGCTTAGTTCCGTCCCAGATGTGATAGGGGGCGAGCCTATCGCCATATCGGGAACAAATTCCAGACTCCGGGCTGATATAGAAAAATCCAATATCACTTTGCCCGACCCGGGGATCGAACCCGAGACCTCAGAACCGTAGTCGTACCGAAATACCACCACGCCACGGGGCATTCATTCAGTCTCATTACATTCTTAGGCTGATATCTATAGAACGAACTTCGACTAAGTCTGAGTCAAAGAAACGAACTCAGTGAGGACTTGGATTTTTTAAATCGGACTTTGACTTAGTCCGAGTCATTGTTTACAAGAAAAACAGACTAACAGACAGACTAAGGGTCTCTTGCAGCACCATGATACATCTCTATTTTTTTCAAATCTTTATTTAAAGATAGGAGTGAGCTGTATGATAATTCGAGTTTAGCTTTAACTCTAGATTAGTAATAGCGCTGCAAGTCGCCCTATACAAAGTTTATCAGCCTTAATGCATTCACGGATACTAAAGTTTAAAAATTTTCAAAAGTGTTGTGAGAGTTATAGCTGCGCCTCTGCCTACCCCTCTGTGGATAATGTGGTATTGCGAGAGGTTGGTGTAACAAAAATGTATAGACAAAATTAAAACATGCTAATTTTTTTTTATAATAGAGATTGGCAAACGAGCAGATGGGTCACCTGATCGTAAGTAATCTCCACCGCCCATAGCCACCCGAGACTCAAAAATAATCATAGATAGAAAGGGAGGGAACAGGGATTGGGAAAGGGAGGGGGAATTGGGCTACCGGAAATCTCACTCACCGAACGAAACGCGACGGCAAGCTGCCACTTTACGTCGGTTTTCTGTGAGACAGTGGTATCAAACCGGTCGAGCCGGCCCATTCGTGCTGTAGACGTAATTGGCTACAGCGTGGCTCTACCACTCAACTACTTTTTAAATTCAGTTAAAAAGTGCATTAACTAACTTTACATTACAGCCAAGAACACTTCAAGGTTAACAACACAACTGACATGCAGAATAATCAAATAGCGTGATAAAAGTCGCAGGTCTCAGGTCATTGACCACAATATAGCTCTAATCTTACCTTATAATAACGACTTGTCACAGCACAATTTACTTTTAATTTACTTAATCTTTAACACACAAGTTCACATCAGAACAGTTGTAAGATTACTATGAGGAAACAGCGTTGCATATTTATATTAAAGACGCACGATTTGTACCAATCAGAAAGATAGAGATAGACAATCAAGTTCAACAACAAGAAAGGGACAAAAAACGTCTACGGTGGCTTTATGACGCAAAACGCTTTGCATTTTACGAAGCTACGGGTTTTTCCTATTTTTCTCTTGGAATCGGAAAAAGGATGACGTGCTTGTGACGTCATTTTGGGGATTAGATTGCTATATTGATTCCAATCAATGTATTATAATTGGGAAAGAACGTTTTTTATACCAGGGACTAGCAAACGATTACGTGGGTCACCTGATGGTACGTAATCTTCACCGTCCACAGACACTCGCAATACCCTTTAGTATATTTCGGTTCAAAGAAATTTATTCTCAAATAATCACAAGTTTAAAAACTTAACGGATCGACTTCAAATCCGATTGTGACCAAATTTTATGAGACCACCCTTGAAATAAGCTCTATCGAACACAAGAAGAATTTTGAAGATCGGTCCACATTAGGCGGAGATATCGAGTAACATACATTAAAAAAAAATACAGACGGTTTGAGGACCTCTTCCATTTTGGAAGTCCGTCGAAAAGACACAATAGTCACTTACATGAGAACAATAATTTAACATTTTATAAATTTGAGGATAGTCGTTTACTACACTTTCAACAGTTCTGTAATTGTACACATTATTGTTATTTTATTTACATAAGCTCACACCTGTATCCCCGAAGGGGTAGGCAGAGGCGCACTAGCGAACTAGAACACCCACATTTCGCCGAGCTTAGTTCCGTCCCAGATGTGATAGGGGGCGAGCCTATCGCCATATCGGGCACAAATTGTTATTTTATTTGACACTACTATTTTGCTAATCATATTGTCGCTACCACTCAAAAGAGTATATTTTATTTATTTGTATACACTTTATTTACATGTAGTATATGGACAAACTCAATGCTAAAAGCATTTTCTCCCAGTCAACCTTCAAGAGGTGCAGAAATGTACAAAACAGGTGCAAACGTTCACAAGAGAAGTAATTTAAGAATAACACATTATTCAAATAGATATAGAGGATTGTATGTGACCTGCATTATTATCAGGTGCATCAATATTGCTAATAAGACTTGAGAAGTTTGGGCACATCGGGCGAGGAGCCGGCTATAAAACACGAGGCCGCGGATTCGATTCCTGCACCATATCTATTGTGATCCACAATCCGTTTTATCTACAATATTAATAGATTGATACCGGGGCGCTGTCTCAAAAAAGTGAAAACTAAACAAAGTAGATGTTTGGTGAATTTTATTATTTTGTGATTCTTTTATCGTTAATGAGATGATTAATTATTGTGATTTTCTGAATAATATTCCAACCGCCTATAAATAAGGTTCTTAATTCCGCTGTTGTATAAAATGGTTGCTAATTCAGAAAAAACCAATACGACTTAAATTTAAATTGAAAAAGTTCGAAAAGCTTTGTGTTTTTATTTATTTATTAAGACACCAAAAAAGCATACACCGATACATAAAAATTATTATTTCATAATCGATTTATATTAAATACTCGCTCCGGTGCTGCCCTACTTACAGGATGCCACCTCTTGCGTAATTTGAATGAGAGGGGGAAGGTCAGAGTAGGTATTAATTCATGTTACAACAAAAACACATCTACTAAGCTATCCGAAGACAATATTTGAATATAAAATGTGCAAGGGTTGCCCCCCAAAAGACCAGCTGCCAGACCTCAAGACACTGTGAGCTCGTACTGCGTAGATCGGAATATAAACGGTTAAGTTGTTTAATTTTATATAATTTTAAAATGAAAGTAGATTTTGTAACACTAACATTCTTGGACAAATGACATCTCAGTCCAACCCGTGACCACGAAGACTGCAAAGCCTTCGAAACGTCGGGAATAAAAATTAAAACCAAATAGTGATAGAATCCGGTCCATACCCCTTCACTACTCATAATGATGTACAAATATCCGACAAACAATCTATATAAATCAAGCATTTAACACACAACGGGAAGGTTTCGCATTCAGTCTTAAACGCTTTAATTGACTCATTCCGTTACATTAATTAAACATCTTAACATGTGCCTCGAGTTTCATTGACGCCTATATCCGTCCTTTTCTTAAAATATGGGGGCGAACGAGAAGGGGTTGTTTTCATTTTGAGGAAATTTACATTGGTACAAATTATGTTACGAACAGCGTTTAAAAGCGAATTTATACACTGACATTCCTTATGTGATTCAGGAAAGCAAATTATGAGATATACATTTTGTTACTAGCTGAGACTACAAAACGAGCACATGGGTCACCTGCCCGCCTGGCATGCGCCACGAGCACATTTTGTCTACGCTTTTTGTCCTGTTATAACCGGTTTTCTCTATTTGTCTACGGACGCTAACATGCGTCATCGTTTATTTTCGTACAATATTGTAGACAACATGTAGACAACATCTCGACAGTCGATTATCGGGGATATCCCGTGGCGCGCAAAATAGGCGGCCTGATAGTAAGTGATCTCCACTGCCCATATACCCAAGACACAAAAATAATTGTGGGCGGGTTGCCAACCTAAAAGAAGGTAAATGGGGATTGGGAAACGGAGGGGGAAATTGGGCCACCGGAAATCTCACTCACCGAACGAAACGCGAGAGCGAGCTGCCATTTTACCTCAGTTTTCTGTGAGACAGTGGTATCACACCGGTTGAGCTGACCCATTCGTGCTGTAGACGTAACTGTCTACAGCGTGGCTAAATTCTACCAAAATCGAGTTTAAAAGTGTGCTCATGTCGCATTAGATCCGAGAACTTGTCATTTAGTGATTTTTAACGCGACATTACCTCGATTTCGGTGAAATTTTAAGTTAATTAAACCGAAACGTAGTCGCAATTGAATTGAGTGTCAAAGTTACCCTACAGCAGGTCGATTCTCTAAGGTTTCATTTGTGAAAACAACGTTGCGGCATCGTTGCGGGAACGATGTTTTCATTTATGTATTCAGCAAGGTACAAAGCGCTCGCAATAATGCTATGCGTGATGACGGCGCTTATGCGAACTAGCTCTCTCGAGCGAGGCGTTTGACATAAGTGTATGAAAAATGGTATTCTCTAACGGCCGGTTTCAATAAACGATCTCAGTTTAGAGTGCAGATAGATCGCGATTATGAACCAATCAAATCAAGTCATTTGACGGAGTCATGTTCAAACTGTGTTCTTATTGACTAATTTTTGTAGTCTATCTGCACATTCGAACTGGGATTGTTTATTGAAACCGGCCGTAAGACCCAACAACGTTGAACGCTCCGTCGATCTCAACGATGTGCGCTGCGGGAACTTGTCGATCGCAACGTTGTGGTGTTTCTTAGAGAATTGACCTGCTGCTCTTTTCCTTAGCCATTAAACGTCTTACACTCGCCGTATTGTGACACAATTTTACTAATAAACAGCTTGTCTAGTACTACACATGTACATGTCTGTTTATTTTGCATGTAGTATTTTTTATGACTACTAACATTTTGCGGTTTACTTAATGCATAAAGTCATCGCATAAAGTTTAATTAAGTACATGTTCTAAGAAAACTACAAATGTCACGACATTTATTTGCTAGAAAAGGTCTCATAATATATTTGGCAATATTGCTCAATAAGTATTGGTTGCTGTTTACCGAGTTGTTGGACGTCAAATATTTTTTGCATATTGAAATACTGCCTCGGTGGCGTGGTGGTATTTCGGTACGATCGCCCCCTATCACATCTGGGACGGAACTAAGCTCGGCGAAATGTGGGTGTTCTAGTTCGCTAGTACGCCTCTACCTACCCCTTCGGGGATACAGGCGTGAGCTTATGTTATGTTATATTGAAATATTATACCTACATCATAAAGGTATAAAAAGAAGCCTTAATATCACATTCTTACTACCCGCCCTTATCCCACCTAAATGTGGGGTCGGAGCAACACACTTCTTCAAGCATGTTGCAGAAAGTATTTGGCTTAGTTTTTACGACCGGTTGCCTGCCTGACGTCAACCCCCTCTGAGGGATCAAGTCACGCGCAAATTGAATTAGAAAATTCGCTTTGCTCGAGCTGGGAATCGAACCCTGAACCAGTCCACAGTCCCGGTCCCGTAAATGCTGCCACTAGACCAAGTTGAAGTTTGAAGTCAGTTAAAAACCGACACAATATATTTAAATATAAATAAATATTTATCTATAAGTAATTATATTCATTTTAATAATCGATTGATTGACAGCCTCCGTGGCGCAGTGGGCGAGTAGCCGGTGGAGAAGCGAGAGGCCGCGGGTTCGTTTCCCGCATTGAGACAAATGTTTGTGTCGCCCACAGATATTTGTTTCAAGTCTGGGTGTTGTGAGACCGAAAGTCTCTCATAGTCTCTGACACCCACGACACAGGTTATACCTAGTGTGGGGTCAGGACTAGGTGTGTGACTGTTGGGGGTATTTGTTATTATTTTTTTTATTATTTAATAAAAGGCATATTACAATGATATATAATGATATTATTATTCTTGTAATTTATGTATACATCTTTTTTAGTTGTACAATTTTGTGTTTACGAAAATAACATTAATACTTTAAACACTAGCATCTAAACTAGGCCGAGCCTGTATCTTAGATACTAGTTTCTTCCTGTGACATCATTTTTTACCTATGAATACATTTTAAATATCTAATACTGAGCGATTAGCATTGTATGCATTTTTGTTAAATACCTCCACCAACTTTATAAATAACTGTTAGACTACCATGTGTGTGAACTTAAGATAACTTACTTAACAAATTAAATTAGTATCAATTTTATTTTATTTCTTTTTTCTTTGTCTTTTTTGGTTATATTATATTTAAAGTTAATAATTTTATTTGTGATGTGTTAATCGTTTTTTATTTTACTTTAATATTCAATATTATATTTTATATCACTATTTAAAAATAGTAAACAGATCTTCAATTTTCTCGTACGTTTGGGATTTAAGCCAAGTTGTTATTGTTTTTTTGCATTCGTAGTAATTAAGAGGATGTATATTAAGAGTTTTGTTTATTTTATTGTAAATCAGTGGCCCAAGGTAAGTTTGAAATTTATTAATAAAATACGTTTTGTAGCATGTTGTGGGAACTACGTTCTGTTTTCTTCGACTTTTTGTTGTTTCTTGATTATATGTAAGATTGATATGTTGGGACATTATTGTTTCTAGAACAAACAGTTGTCTAATAGTTAAAACATCGCATTCATTGTAAAGTTTGGTTGTTGAATACCTAAACGGTTTAAATGTCATCACTTTAAGTATGGCTCTCTGTGCTCTTTCTAATTTTATGAGATGAGTCTTCCGTGCACCACCCCATGATGAGATACAATATGACAAAATAGATTGAGCCAATGCAAAATAGACGTTTTTGAGAAGGGTAAAATCAGCCACGTGGCGTAATTTTTTAATTATATATATTAGTTTTCGTGTTCTTTCTACAAGATAATTGATGTGAGGACACCATGTTAGTCTATCATCCAACACAATTCCTAGGTATCTAATTGTATAAGTTCTGTCTAAGTTTATACAATGACATTTAACATTTGATTTTACTTGACAGTTACCATTGTGGACACGAATGGCAAAAGTATCATTCTTGGGTAAAGTTCGTTGGGTGTTGGCAAAAAGCATGAATTTTGTTTTAGAGACATTTAGTGTGAGGAGATTTTGATTCAACCAATTAGCTGTTGTTTGAAGGCCTCGTTCAGCATGTGTTTTTGCCTCATTCCACGTCTTCCCATGAAATATGAGCGCTGTATCATCGGCATATGTAAATATCCTGCAGTTATTTAATTTTAGTTTACACAAATCGTTAATATATATTAGGAATAACGTTGGCCCAAGAACACTGCCCTGTGGAACACCGTAGGTAATGGAGGCGTCTTCACTAAAGTGGCCATCTATTGCAACTCTTTGAGTTCTATTTGTTAGGTAATCTTCGAATAACTTTAGTGCTACACCTCTTATACCTATATATTCCATTTTGTTAAGCAGGATAGGGATAGATACAGTGTCGAATGCTTTAGCCAAATCTAAAAATACACCCACACATCTCTCACCTCTATCAATGCATGTTGCAATAAAATCAGTAAGTTTAGAGACTGCCTGCGCTGTCGACCTACCTGCCCTAAAACCATATTGATTTATTGATAAAATATTCTTATACTCTAGGTACTATAGCAACCTTTTATTTATGGTTTTTTCTAAGATTTTCGACAGCGCAGACAGTACTGCAATTGGACGGTAATTGCTAACGCATTCACTACTTCCTCCTTTGTGAATAGGATGAATGATGGATCTTTTGAAAGCGTTTGGAAAAGTTCCAGTTTCAATGCACTGATTTATTAATTGTGTTAGGGGAGGAATTATAGTGTTTTTTGTCATTTTCAGCAATTTGGTGGGGATTCCATCCCATCCCGTTGCACTATCCGATTTTAAATTGGTCAGTGTAGCGTCAACTTCTTGTTCTGTTACCGGTATCAAGCCCATGGAGTTAATGGGCGCTTGCGGAATTTGATTCTTCAAGTTATTGACGCTATTATTCAGTAATATTTTTTCTGATAGTTCTTTGGCGATATTAGAGAAATAATTGTTAACTTTTTCTAGAACTATCTTTGGTGAACTTGCTATATTAAGAAGGTCTGTGGAGGGTTTGTATTTGTTTCGTCTGTTGGTTATTGAATCAATAATTTTCCATTTCATTTTAGGGTTCTTAGAGTATTTATCCAGTTCACATCTTTCAAAATTTCGTTTAAGGCGTTTTAACAAATCATTACAAAAGTTTTTATATCTGGTGTAAGTAGTTTTAAGTATTATATTTTTTGGTGCTATTTTACATGTCATGTGCATACGATCTCGATTTTTAATACAACGGACCAATCCTGGAGTAATCCATGGTTTGATACATCGCAATCTTCTAGGTGCAAGTACTTTTAATGCATTAGTCATGATAGACATGTTCAAAATATTAACCAATTCATTGACAGACCAGTTAACATCTTGGGGATTGATAATTTTGTCAAAATTAGTATTATTAATTTGAGCAATAATTGCCTCATAGTTCATTTTAAGGATGTTGCTATGTTTTGGTGTACTTTCAACTGTATGATTTAAATTTATAGACACGAGTACCGGACAATGATCAGTTAATGGTGACTCCAAAACAATTGAGATAGCGTGGTTTTTAGTTTTAATCATTGCATGATCTATGCAATTATTTGCTCTAGTTGCATGTGTGTGTCCCGGTAATAACCCATGACTTGCTAATAGATTTAAATAATCCAGTGAGTTACGATCTTCATTATTGGGTTTTACATCAATGTTTATGTCACCCATCACAAGAATGTTACAGCGATTTCCATACTTAATTAATATCTTATCCAAAGAGATTATGAAATGATCTATGTTTTTGTGTGCCGGAGACCTATAGATACCAATAACAACTGTGTCATTATTAAAATCAATAATTAGACAAGTAGCATCAACAATAAATATTTCCTCTACAGAACATACAATCCCTTGCCTTGTGTATACTATAACTCCATCATTTTGATTGGTATTAAGTTTGGTATAATAAGATTTATAACCTCTTAAATGTGGAATACATAATGCTTTGGAATTCCAGGTTTCTGTAAGTATATAGATATCACAATTAATATCCATTCTAGCAATGAGTACTTCAAATTCCAAGAAATTTTTAGAAATACTTCTGATATTCTGTGTTAGGATTGTTAAGTTATCATTTCTAGGTATTGTATTTAGAATACTTTTGCAAGTTTCTGGTTGGGCCAAAAAAGAAGTACCTGCAGTAATTTTATCTAAGTTTTTTATAATACAATTATTATTAATAAAATCGAATTTTGTTTTAAAAACTGCTTTGTCTTCGATAATGAATTTAGTACTTTAACTATAGTGTAGGATACAAGAATTGTTATCTGTTTACTAATTTGTCTGTCTATACTGTATTTATAATTAGAGGTCCAAAGTTTAACACAACACGGAGAAATTACATAAATTTTTATAGTACTGAGTTTTTTGAAAGATAAAAAATAATAGCCTAGAATAAGAATATACAAATAAAAAATGTTCAAAATTGAAGAAAATTGCTCAAAAGATAGTCACTTCTGGCTTCTGAGCGATACTAACTGGGTTTCATCTTTAACTTCAATATGCGGTGAGTCTTCCATTTTGCGAAGATATATTCTTCCATTACTAGTCCAGCAAAATTTATAGTTGTGAGACTTTGCTAAGTCTCTAGCAAGGTAAAACAACCTTCGACCACTATTTGTTAAGGCTTCAGAAATATAGATAGGTGCTGAGGATCCCTTGAGCCCTATAGCTGCTGAATTAAGACGTTGATTGGGATGCAGCTTATTATATGACTTTACTTTTTGAATTACGTCGTTTTTTAATATAACTGAATTAAATTCTGCTATTATTGTACCTTTACCAGACTTGCCATTCAGCCGATATATATCTCTAATGTGTGCTTGTTCAATATTGGCATTGATTACTTTTCCCGTATCTTGGATAATCTTACATAGATCTGTTTTAGTTTCACGTTGGGTTGGTAATGGAACATTACGCATCTCTATAGAAGACGA
This sequence comes from Clanis bilineata, assembly GCA_036417725.1. Lineage (NCBI taxonomy): Eukaryota > Metazoa > Arthropoda > Insecta > Lepidoptera > Sphingidae > Clanis > Clanis bilineata. Next base: position 5,410,008 of record CM071139.1, on the reverse strand, counting down.
CTTTAGATTTCTTTGAGTATCTTCAAGCTGCGATTTTAATGAGGCTATATTAATCAAATGTTCCTTACGTTCAGACTCCAAAAGTTCAATTTTTCTTTTCATTTCTTCGAATTGGTTATTAATAAAATCAAGGGATTTTTCAATATCGTCGTTAGTTTGTTTAATCTGAGTATTTTGGTGTTTAATTACCGCTACTTCTGAGAGGAGTTTACTAAGAATAGAATTCTGGTTCTCAGTCCACTCATCCAACATATTACGAATTTCATCTTTAAAAGATATTAGTTGTTCATCACTCGATTTCCGTTGTCTTTTGCTTCGCTGGTTATAAGATGGTGCGGAGATCGATGGAGCAATGATATTTGCAACATCGGAATCCGACATGGTATGCTGCAGGCTAGCTCCAGGAGGAGATCTCACTACACGTGCCATAATGTTAAGCACAATTTTTTTTTATTTTTTTAAATGTTAAGTTCAATGTTTATGTGGCCTAAGTTGCGGCTTTCGATGCGTAGGAAACACAACCAGTTTACCTTGATCCTTCTTCACAAAGTATTACTTTTGAATGTAGATCTGCTTATGCTGGTCTTGTTTTATGTTTTGCGAGTCTTGAGTTTGCGAAGTAAGATTTTGTCGTCCGTGTGTTATCACTTGAAGCTTGTTTATAATTAACTAAAGACGTTCACATTTGTGTGCAATAAGTGCTTAAATTTTGTGTTTTATGACCAATAACGAATAAATAAAATAAAAACTTATAAGGTTGGTAGACACGTCCGTATGCTATTGTGTCGCGGGGAGGAAGGAAAATTACAAGAATAATAATATCATTATATATCATTGTAATATGCCTTTTATTAAATAATAAAAAAAAATAATAACAAATACCCCCAACAGTCACACACCTAGTCCTGACCCCACACTAGGTATAACCTGTGTCGTGGGTGTCAGAGACTATGAGAGACTTTCGGTCTCACAACACCCAGACTTGAAACAAATATCTGTGGGCGACACAAACATTTGTCTCAATGCGGGAAACGAACCCGCGGCCTCTCGCTTCTCCACCGGCTACTCGCCCACTGCGCCACGGAGGCTGTCAATCAATCGATTATTAAAATGAATATAATTACTTATAGATAAATATTTATTTATATTTAAATATATTGTGTCGGTTTTTAACTGACTTCAAACTTCAACTTGGTCTAGTGGCAGCATTTACGGGACCGGGACTGTGGACTGGTTCAGGGTTCGATTCCCAGCTCGAGCAAAGCGAATTTTCTAATTCAATTTGCGCGTGACTTGATCCCTCAGAGGGGGTTGACGTCAGGCAGGCAACCGGTCGTAAAAACTAAGCCAAATACTTTCTGCAACATGCTTGAAGAAGTGTGTTGCTCCGACCCCACATTTAGGTGGGATAAGGGCGGGTAGTAAGAATGTGATATTAAGGCTTCTTTTTATACCTTTATGATGTAGGTATAATATTTCAATATAACATAACATAAGCTCACGCCTGTATCCCCGAAGGGGTAGGTAGAGGCGTACTAGCGAACTAGAACACCCACATTTCGCCGAGCTTAGTTCCGTCCCAGATGTGATAGGGGGCGATCGTACCGAAATACCACCACGCCACCGAGGCAGTATTTCAATATGCAAAAAATATTTGACGTCCAACAACTCGGTAAACAGCAACCAATACTTATTGAGCAATATTGCCAAATATATTATGAGACCTTTTCTAGCAAATAAATGTCGTGACATTTGTAGTTTTCTTAGAACATGTACTTAATTAAACTTTATGCGATGACTTTATGCATTAAGTAAACCGCAAAATGTTAGTAGTCATAAAAAATACTACATGCAAAATAAACAGACATGTACATGTGTAGTACTAGACAAGCTGTTTATTAGTAAAATTGTGTCACAATACGGCGAGTGTAAGACGTTTAATGGCTAAGGAAAAGAGCAGCAGGTCAATTCTCTAAGAAACACCACAACGTTGCGATCGACAAGTTCCCGCAGCGCACATCGTTGAGATCGACGGAGCGTTCAACGTTGTTGGGTCTTACGGCCGGTTTCAATAAACAATCCCAGTTCGAATGTGCAGATAGACTACAAAAATTAGTCAATAAGAACACAGTTTGAACATGACTCCGTCAAATGACTTGATTTGATTGGTTCATAATCGCGATCTATCTGCACTCTAAACTGAGATCGTTTATTGAAACCGGCCGTTAGAGAATACCATTTTTCATACACTTATGTCAAACGCCTCGCTCGAGAGAGCTAGTTCGCATAAGCGCCGTCATCACGCATAGCATTATTGCGAGCGCTTTGTACCTTGCTGAATACATAAATGAAAACATCGTTCCCGCAACGATGCCGCAACGTTGTTTTCACAAATGAAACCTTAGAGAATCGACCTGCTGTAGGGTAACTTTGACACTCAATTCAATTGCGACTACGTTTCGGTTTAATTAACTTAAAATTTCACCGAAATCGAGGTAATGTCGCGTTAAAAATCACTAAATGACAAGTTCTCGGATCTAATGCGACATGAGCACACTTTTAAACTCGATTTTGGTAGAATTTAGCCACGCTGTAGACAGTTACGTCTACAGCACGAATGGGTCAGCTCAACCGGTGTGATACCACTGTCTCACAGAAAACTGAGGTAAAATGGCAGCTCGCTCTCGCGTTTCGTTCGGTGAGTGAGATTTCCGGTGGCCCAATTTCCCCCTCCGTTTCCCAATCCCCATTTACCTTCTTTTAGGTTGGCAACCCGCCCACAATTATTTTTGTGTCTTGGGTGTATATGGGCGGTGGAGATCACTTACTATCAGCCCGCCTAGCATGCGCGCCACGGGATATCTCGATAATCGACTGTCGAGATGTTGTCTACATGTTGTCTACAATATTGTACGAAAATAAACGATGACGCATGTTAGCGTCCGTAGACAAATAGAGAAAACCAGTTATAACAGGACAAAAACCGTAGACAAAATTTGCTCGTGGCGCGCATGCCAGGTGGGCAGGTGACCCATGTGCTCGTTTTACAGTCTCTGCTAGTAACAAAATGTATATCTCATAATTTGCTTTCCTGAATCACATAAGGAATGTCAGTGTATAAATTCGCTTTTAAACGCTGTTCGTAACATAATTTGTACCAATGTAAATTTCCTCAAAATGAAAACAACCCCTTCTCGTTTGCCCCCATATTTGAAGAAAGAGATGGAGATAGGCGTCAATGAAATTCGAGGCACATGTTAAGATGTTTAATTAATGTAACGGAATGAGTCAATTAAAGCGTTTAAGACTGAATGCGAAACCTTCCCGTTGTGTGTTAAATGCTTGATTTATATAGATTGTTTGTCGGATATTTGTACATCATTATGAGTAGTGAAGAGGGGTATGGACCTGATTCTATCACTATTTGGTTTTAATTTTTATTCCCGACGTTTCGAAGGCTTTGCAGTCTTCGTGGTCATAGGTTAGACTGAGATATCATTTGTCCAAGAATGTTAGTGTTACAAAATCTACCTTCATTTTAAACCGTTTATATTCCGATCTACGCAGTACGAGCTCACAGTGTCTTGAGGTCTGGCAGCTGGTCTTTTGGGGGGCAACCCTTGCACATTTCATATTCAAATATTGTCTTCGGATAGCTTAGTAGATGTGTTTTTGTTGTAACATGAATTAATACCTACTCTGACCGTCCCTCTCTTATTCAAATTACGCAAGAGGTGGCATCCTGTAAGAAAGGCAGCACCGGAGCGAGTATTTGTCGATTTATGAAATAATATTTTTTATGTATGCTTTGTTTGTGTCTTAATCTATCTATCTATATATATATAAATGAAACCCGTTTTCCGTTGTCACGCCATCACGCGTGAACGGCTGGACCGATTTCGCTAATTATTTTTTTAGAATATTCCTCGAAGTACGAGGATGGTTCTTACGGAGAGAAAAAAATGAAAAATTGTCTGAAAAAGTCTAAAAACAACACTTTTCTGTACTCCCATACAATCGATTCGTAATAATACTTAAAAGTCAATTTGAACTTTAATACCATACCATAAAGTTCAAGTGTTAGTGGAGAGGTTCCGGGAAGGCAAAACAATTGAGTGTCGTTAGTATCGTATAAATATTAATGTCAGTATTTGTCAATTGAAAAATTCTTTTTATGTTGGATAGCTCATTTATCGAGGACGGCTATAGGTTATATAACATCACTCTATGACCTAAGGGGTGACTGACGGGGTGATTGATGGGGTTACTGACGGGGTGACTGATGGGGCGACTAACGTGAGGAATGACGGGGTGACTGACAGGCTAACTTATGGGGTGGCGGACGGGGAGACTGACGAGGTGACTGACGAGGTGACAGACGGGGTGACAGACGGGTGACAGACGGGGTGACAGATGGGTGACAGACGGGTGACAGACGGGTGACAGACGGGGTCACAGACGGCTGACAGACGGGTGACAGACCGATGACAGACGGGGTGACAGATGGGGTGACCGACTGGGTGACAGACGGGGTGATGGACGGGGTGACTGACGGGGTAACCGACAGGGTGATGGACGAGGTGACTGCCGGGGGTACTGACTGGGTGTCAAACGGGGTGACAGATGGATGACAGGCGAGTGATAGACGGGTGACAGATGGGTGACAGACCGGGTGACCAACGGGTTGACCGACAGGGTGACTATCGTGATGACCGACAGGGTGACTGACGGGGGTACTGACTGGGTGACTCACGAAACCGGACCGAAGTAGATCATCCCATTACCTCCTTCAGAATTAATGGATTATAGGTGCCTACTACTCATTCTTTCAACCCTCTCTCTCCTACGCAGACGAAGTTGCGCGGGTCAGCTAGTAAACAAATAAAAAAGATTTTCGAACTTTTTCAATTTAAATTTAAGTCGTATTGTTTTTTTCTGAATTAGCAACCATTTTATACAACAGTGGAATTAAGAACCTTATTTATAGGCGGTTAGAATATTATTCACAAAATCACAATAATCATTCATCTCATTAAAGATAAAAGAATCACTAAATAGTAAAATTCACCAAACATCTACTTTGTTTAGTTTTAACTTTTTTGAGACAGCGCCCCGGTATCAATCTATTAATATTGTAGATAAAACGGATTGTGGATCACAATAAATATGGTGCAGGAATCGAATCCGCGGCCTCGTGTTTTATAGCCGGCTCCTCGCCCTATGTGCCCAAACTTCCCAAGTCTTATTAGCAATATTGATGCACCTGATAATAATGCAGGTCACATACAATCCTCTATCACAATAAGTACTCGGGGAATCACTTTATTTTGTCAAATAAACCTCATTTTCCTTAATACATTTTCCTTTACTCTTATACTGAGTACGTTTTTAATAAAATCGACATCGGATAAGACACTCAAATACTTCCAAATCCCTAGCCATGATTCCTTTGGTAGATAATGTTTATGACAGATGGAGACCACTTAACATCAGGTGGCCTACCTGTGGGCTTAGCCAAGTGGCTTATGTGCTAGTCGAATAGAATAAATGTATGGGAAGGACATAAGAGTACGCTATATACACCATACTCTTATGTCATTCCATACATTTACTATTCTATTCGACTAGCGCATAAGCCACTTGGCTAAGCCCGCTAATCAGTCAGGCTTTTTTGAAAAAAATAATCGTTTAAAAAAACAAGCTTTATAGCTTTTCAGTATAAAGAGTTTATTCAAGAGCGATGTAAATTATTGTAAAAAACGTGGGGTGCTTTCACAACTTTATTAAAATACTTTTATCAATTGGATATTGTAACATTTTATATTTGGCCCCCACGATTTTACAATGATTTATATCGCTCTAGAACAAATTCTTTATACTGAAAAGTTATTTTCATTTTTTTTTATAGCAGAAACTGGCAAACGAGCCCCTGATACCTAGTGGTAAGTGATTTCCACCGCCCATAGACAAGCAAGACACAAAAATAATCATGGGTGCGTTGCCAACTTAAAAGGAGGAAATGGAAGGGGAGGGAAAACAGGATTGGGAAAGGAAGGGGGATATGTCCAACCAGAAATCTGAATCACCGAACGAAACGCGACAGCAAGCTGCCAATTTAGGCCGGTTTTCTGTGAGACAGTTGTATCAAACCGGTCGAGCCGGCCCATCCGTGCTGTAGACGTTACTGTCTACAGCGTGGCTCTACCACTCAACGTTTAGTTTTATATAAGCGCACTTTTTATTTTTTTTAAGCTATTATTAATTTTAGATTTTTTAGTATCTGCAAAAGCGTCATCAATACCTAAATATAGTCTGAGGTTTCATTTTCAGTGTATCGTATTTAATTTTTTCGACCGACTTCCACAAAAGGAGGAGGTCCTCAATTCGTCTGTATTTTTTTATGTATGTTACTCGATATCCCAGCCAAATGTGGACCGATTTTCAAATTTTGTGTTCGATAGAGCATGTTTCAAGGGTGGTCCCATATAAATTTGGTCACGATAGGTAAATTCGAAGTCGGTCAGTTAAGTTTTTAAACTTGGGATTATTATTACCCTGGTGGTAGTCAATAATTCATCATCATCATCACCATCAGCCACAGAACGTCTACTGCTGAATATATAAGTAAATATCAGGATAACATTATTAAATTATTGTATTGTATTGGTCCTTCATACGTCTGCCAAATTTGAAGTTCATCAGACGTCTAGAACATGGTGAAAATCACGTTGAAAGATTCCATTACATAGATTCATAGATACATACAGATAAAACTAATATAAAGCGAGTAAAATTAGAACTTCTTCTTAAGAAATTGTGCAGACAATGTTCATAATATCATGTTATTCAATCATATTTTTGTAAAACGATATTTACATTCCCCGCCCACAAAGTGGCGCCATATGGGCATATCAAAAACAAGTACGCCGCAAAATTGGACCAAGTCTAAGCCTTTTGAAGAGTTGTTTGTGTTAGGGTCTGGAAAGTCTAGATGCTGTTTACTCTACCCACGTTTTGAATATTAAAGTAAGGTTTAGAAAATGTTTATTTAAACGTCAAAGGACGACGAAAATTTACATAAAATGTAACAAAAAAAATGTATTTAAAATACAATTTTTTAGAAGATAACATTAAAGTTTCAGAAAATTTTATGTGAGTGACCGTAGATCTAAATAATTAACAGCCTCCGTGGCGCAGTGGGCGAGTAGCCGGCTATGAAGCGAGAGGCCGCGGGTTCGATTCCCGCATTGAGAGAAATGTTTGTGTTGCCCACAGATATTTGTTTCAAGTGTGTTGTGAGACCAAAAGTCTCTCATAGTCTCTGACACCCACGATACAGGTTAACCTAGTATGTGTCAGGACTAGGTGTGTGACTGTTGAGTGTATTATTTATTATTAATCTAATTGTGATGAAAATCTAAAACATTGCGATTAAATTGAGTCTGAAGAGCAACACTACTCTGCGAATTTATTTGTTTCGTTTTTAGGAAATTGCATGGGGTAATAATCACAATATACCTCTAGACGTAGGAATAATAATAAAATGAAAATTGAGAATTTTCCTTAAAGGTAAAAAATGTTATAATATTGATGTATAATTTTTAATGCCATAACCACAAGTTTAAACACTTACCGGATCGACTTCAAATCCGATCGTTACCAAATTTATATGGGATCAGCCTTAAAATAAGCTCTATCAAACACTAAAGAATTTTGAAAATCGGTCTACATTCGGCGGAGATATCGCGTAACATACATAAAAAAAATACAGAATTGAGGACCATCTCCTTTTTGGAAGTCATAACATAACATAACATAACATAAGCTCACGCCTGTATCCCCGAAGGGGTAGGCAAAGACGCACTAGCCAACTAGTACACCTACATTTCACTGAGCTTAGTTCCGTCCCAGATGTGATAGGGGGCGAGCCTTTCGCCATATCGGGCACAAATTCCAGACTCCGGGCTGATATGAAAAAATCCAATATCACTTTGCCCGACCCGGGGATCGAACCGAGACCTCAGGTAGTCGTACCGAAATACAACTACGCCACCGAGGCAGTCGGAAGTCGGTCCAAAAGTATGATAACGTTTGGTAGTAAGGGTATTAGAATTAATAAATACTTGTGTATTCAACTAAAACTAGCCTGCGAGATAAAAATCACGTACACATTGTTTATTCAAACATAGCAGGCTGTAGTTCTGCTCTAAAACATCAAACAAATATTCGACATACATTTTAACTAAACCTAGTACCTACAAACGAAATGTCTTTATTCTATTAAATTCTTTAAGCGCATAAAACTATTTAAGCCCAATTTATGAAAATTTTAAGTTTCGTTTCTTTGTAATAGTAGACAATCTTGTCAGGTCATGTCTTAAAAGAGCTAATATTATATTATTTGAATACCTTTTGACAGCTAGAATTAAAATATTTACGTAGAAAGTTGTATACTAGTTTGCTTAATATGTAAATAAATAAAATAAAAAAAATATTAACCCTGTAATATTACTGTCCCACTGCTGGGCACGGGCCTCCTCTACTAATGAGAGGAGTTAGGGCTTAGTCTACCACGCTGGCCTAATGCGGGTTGGTAGACTTCACACACCTTCGAAATTCCCGTGAATAAATTCTCGGGTATGCAGGTTTCCTTACGATGTTTTCCTTCACCGTTATAGCAAGCGATATTTCACAATGAAAATACACTTAACATAGAAAAGTCAGAGGTGTATGCTCCATATTGGGGCTGGCCTCGAACCTCCGACACTTGTCTCGGCACTCCGTACCATTCCCAACTGAGCTGTCGCTGCTTATGTAAATAAACTCTATTATAACTTTTTTTATAGCATAGACTGGCAAACGATCAGATGGGTCACCTGATGGTAAGTGATCTCCACCGCCCATAGACATCCAAGACACATAAAGAATCATAGGTGCATTGCCAACCTAAAAAGAGGAAATGGATGGGGAGAGAAATGGGATCGGGAAAGGGATGGGAGAAATGGGCCTCCGGAAATCTCACTTACTGAACGAAACGCGACAGCAAGCTACTACTTTACGTGGATTATCAGTGGTATCAAACCGGTCGAGCCGGCCCATTCGTGTTATAGACGTTACTGTATACAGCGTGGCTCTACCTTAAATCTTGATTTTTTGGAAGGTGTTAAACCTTGGCCTCGTTCGTTTACCGCGGTTTTTTATACCAACACAGCGAAGTGACTACGCCATAATGATTGCAAACCCAATGCAGACTAAAAAAAGTAGGCACCAGCGACATACGACAATGAGTTTACTGGTACTAGAGATATAAGTGTTCTCATAGATGTCATTGCCATGTTTCTATCGTCCTACCACTAGTTCGTTAGTCGAAAATTAATTATATTATTATGAATTGAGGTTTTTCAAATATTTTTAATTTTTATTTTAATATTTTCAAATAATTTTTAGTCTATAGGGTTCGGTAAACAAATTTATTTAAACTTTATATACACGAATATGTATAAGGGCGGACTTAGGCTGAGATCTATGGAGCGAACTACGATTAAGTCTGAGTCAAAGAAGCAAAACTCTGTGAGGATTTAGTCAACTTCAAAACGTCTATGCCATTTTTTTTACAAGATAAACATACTGACAGACAGACTAAGCAAAGATTTTCTTGTAAAAAAAATGACACGGACTAAGTCGAAGTTCGATTAAAAAATTCCAATTCCTCACTGAGTTTTGTTTCTTTGACTCAGACTTAAGTCCGCCCATATTCATGTTAAGTTTAAATAAATAAATAAATTATTTTCTACCAATCTACCTATAGGTGATCCAGATCCAGAGACAAGATAATGTGAATATATATAAATGAAAACAAATAATGATGTAAACAAACACATTAAACAGCATATTAATATCACTTTGGATGTAAAAAAAAAGCATATTGAAATGAAATAAACTGGACTTAATTTCATCATGTTGGTCTGTATATCAAAATTGGTACTTTTTAGACACATACCTACTTAGATGAAATTTTAATGATAGGTGTGTAATAAGCCTCTGTCCAAAGGTGATCTCTAAATATGAACATGGAAAATATACATATGAGTTATTTTGGTACATGTTACAATTTTCCTTCGTACCTCCCCTTACCACGGTAAAGATAACACGAGGGAAATCATTTACCATGGAGCGCATGTCATGAGATAAAAAGGGTAAAAATAGGGTCACGTTTTGAATCCATTTATTATGGACCTGTGGAAAAAAATATTATGTAGAACTTCCTTATCTTTTTAATAATTCCATCTCCTGTGGAGACAATGATCGTACACTAATTCTTAGAGATTTCCTCATTGCTAGCATAACTTTATAGCCTTTTATATATTTTTTTCTAGCAGAGACTGGCAAACGAGCTGATGGGTCACCTGATGGTAACTGATCTCCATCGTCCATAGACACCCAAGACAAGAAGATCATGGGTGCGCTGCCAACTTAAAAGGATGGCAATATGGATTGGGAAAGGGAGACGGGAATTGGGTCACCGGAAATCTCACTCACCGATCGAGATGCGACAGCAATCTGCCACTTTACGTCGGTCTTTAAAAAATATTTATATCTAAGTTTTCTAACTAAAGAGCTAGACCAGCCACATTTTGCCAAGCTCATTTTCGTCCCAGATGTGATAGGAGGCGAGCCCCTCGTAGACTCTGAGCTGATATTGAGTAGAAAAAGCCACTATCACTTTGCCGGACCCGGAAATCAAATCAGAGACATCAGGACAATAGTCGTACCGCGCACCCACCCAACCATAAGTGGAATCCAGATTAACAGCTCATAATATAATAGGGCCCACTTGCCGAACTTCATTTCTCGGTGTTGTAAAGTGTGTGCCAGTATTTGGGCGGGAAACTTTTTTTTCTCTCTCTCTCTCTCTGTCTCTATCTCTCTCTCCCTCTCTCTGCCATAACTGTTAGTGGACCTTAGCATAACTCTTTAACGTTAACGACGAGTGGATGTTCAGCGGTCACCTATTTAACAGTGTTTGTTTCTCTGCAGATATGGTGCTGATATGGTGCTGATCGGGTGCCGAAGCGTTGTATTGATGACTCTTATCGACCGACTTCCAAAAAGGAGAAGGTCCTCAATTCGTCTGTATTTTTTTTTATCCGGGCACGGCAATGTGACTACACTGCACCTGATGGTAAGCATAGTGCAGTCCAAAAAAAAATAACGATCACTGACAAACACAGTTTATCAGTGGTCGTCAGAATCATGCCTGCCAATTTATGCTTCTTCTCACCCCGAATTCGAAGATGGAAGAAACAAATCGAGGGGCTTGCGACAAGACAGGCGGATGACTGATGCAGATACAGGGATACCCCCATACCCGTCTCAACCAACCATCAAGTCATGCCGCAAGCCCCTCGAGAGAACCGGAAGTACACTGGCTGATCCTGGAACGCGAACCACACAGGGAGTGTGGGTCACTATGACAGGTTTTAGCACCATGTGTACGGTGGTCGCCATCCGGTCGGATACGAATAACCTACCACCAGCGAATTTTTTTAGCGACAGTTTTTTATGTATGTTACGCGATATCTCCGCCAAATGTGGACCGATTTTTGTGTTCGATAGAGCTTATTTCAAGGGTGGTCCCATATAAATGGTAACGATCGGATCAACTTGGATTACGGTCAGTTAAGTTTTTAAACTTGTGATTATTATACGTAACTTCTTGATATCTTTCTGTAATTTGAGTAAACAATTTTCTCTTTTTGCTATCGAGGTCAAATCGACAACACAAATGAGTTTGAAAACCCTGGTAATACCGCCAGATCTGAGAGCAAAATGATTTTCCTCTTGTGTTACCACCGGCACGTACAAACAAAAGAGATTGCTCCCGAGCTTGGATCACATCCAGGAATTGAAACCAATTTAATTTGTAATTTGTACGTTGTCAAACTTCGGCGATCGCGAACGTCATCCAATTTCAAAGGAATACTGAGATATACTTACCTACGTAGTTGCCTATTTGGTCTAGTGGCAGTGTATATAGGCTGTGAACCGGGAGGTCTTGGGTTCGAAGCAGATGACGCTTGTATAAACATAGACATGTGCCACCATACATGCATTTGCACATAATAATGAACCCTGGCTACTATCTGGCTACTGTAGCCCGAGCAAAACTAATGTAAATGTAAATGTATTCGAGTTCGCTGCGCACTGATGACGTTTGGTTAATATTTCATACAAATTTCATAAACGCGCATCGAGCTGAAATACATTTACGGTTGTCAGAAATTTTCCTGCTCAGGCCGCTGATGGAAGGTAGCCTATCCCCTAAGGTTTAAGCTTGTTTCATATCGAATTCCAAAATTATTAAATGGATTAACCGTGAAATTGTATTCAAATCATTTATTTTGCAAATAGGATATTTTATACCACTTTCACATGTCAATTACGAGTATATATTGATTTTAAGATATTGATAAAGTAATAAACGCGTCGGGATTTCGTGGCTATCCCTGAGAAGAAATGCCGAAACAAACTTAAGGGTTATGGCCTCTTTTAAAGTCCAGACAATACATGATATATACAATTACAATTTAAAATGTCAACTTATTTCTAAATACAATAATATATATGCCAATAGAGCAAAGTCAGAAAAAATAATATAAAATTGAATTAATACAGCCTTATAGTGTCAAGAGTGAGCTGCTTTGTAACAGAGGTACTTTCGCATATAATATTCAACATGTATGAGTTTCTCAGTACAATAGGCTTTCGCGTAATATCACCTTTGTAAGGTAAATGCTGTGTCCAAATTACATGAAACAATAGACTTGAATCTTGGTGGAAAACTAGAACATATATTATGTCTTTAAATTATATACAGGATGTTTCATAGTTGGTATAAATAATAACTACACTTAAAGAGGGGATGGCTATCAACCTAGGGGTTAAGTTTAAAATTTTGTAAGACTTATCATTTTTTCTTTCTACCTGCCCTTATCCCACTTTAATGTGGGGTCGGCGCAACACACTTTTTTAAGCATGTTGCAGAGAGGATTCTGGATTTGGCTTAGTTTTTACGACCGGCCGCCTACCTGACGTCAACCCCCTATGAGGGATCCAGTCCCGGGCAAATTAAATAAGAAAATTTGCTTTTCTCGACCTGGGAATCGAACCTCCTGGGTTCGGTCCTGGTCCACAGCCCATATATGCTGCCACTAGACCAAGGAGGCGACAAGACTCATCATTTTTGAATAATGGAAACTTGAAGTTGTGGAGAAAAAATATTTTTAGGCTCATTGGGTTAGCTGCAGTACATTTACAAGCCACCTATGGGGTAATTAATTAGGCATAAAATAGGTAAATAAATAAAATAAATAAATAACACCCAACAGTCACACACATAGTCCTGACCCTACACTAAGATACTAGTCTTGTGTCGTGGGCATAATTAACTACGAGAGACTTTCGGTCTCACAACACCCAGACCGGAAACAAATATCTGTGGGCCACACAAACATTTGTCTCGATGCGGGGATCGAACCCGCGGCCTCTCGCTTCACAGCCGGCTACTCGCCCGCTGCGCCACGGAGGCTGTCAATAATTATGGTAATTAATTATCATACATAAGGCTATGCTAATCCTCTCTATCTCTAATCCCCTATGCTAATTGCGACGATTTGTATGTTGTATTGCGATTTAAAAATTCCTATGCTTAATAATTAATTAAATAATTAAGTTCAGTTTTGATTTTTTTTTACTTAACTATTACGCTTTCAATCGTCCTTACTGTATGTTGAATTGTTATTGGTACCAACTTTATAAAACACCCTGTATAAATATGTGAGTAAAGGACCGTTCATAGATATGAATGGATCATGAATATTTACATCTAGATCAAGTAGATACTTGATCACAGTCACGCACATACCTGACCCTACAGTAAGATACGAGTCTTATATCGTGGGTAACAAGAACTACGAGGGACTTTTGGTCTCACAACACCCAGAGTCGAAACAAATATCAGTGAGGCCTTCACAGCCCGTTACTCGCCCACTGCGCCACGGAGCCTGCTGATATCACTTTGCCTGACACGGAGATCGAACCTGATATTCAAAACGATAGTCGTATCGAAATACGCCACCTAGGCAGTCTCCATTTATTTGGAATATTTTGAGAAGTTAACTACATATATTTTCAACTATATTTATCAGCTCTACCTGCGTTAAAAGCAGCAATAGCTCGATTGAGTGAGGTACGGACTGTCGAGACGAGTATCGGCGGTTCGAGACCAACTCCAAAAAAGAGCATACACGTCTGATTTTTTCTTTGTTAAGTGTATTTTAATTGTGAATTATCGCTTGCTATAACGGTGAAGGAAAACATCATGAGAAAATTTGCATACCCGAGAATTTCTTCACAAGAATTTCAAAGGTATGTGAAGTCTACCAACCCGCATTAGGCTAGCGTGGTAGACTAAGGCCTAGCCCCTCTCATTAGTAGAGGAGGCCCGTGCCCAGCAGTGGGAAAGTATAGGGCTAATATTATTATTATCTCCCTGCGTACGAGATTATGGAGGGTACATCCCTTCGTTGGAGGCTGTCAACCCATTTCCTCATTTGCTACCCCGTGTTAAAAAAAAACACTTTTTAAATAAATAGGAAATACTAAAAGATATAAGACATATTTATTCATAATCCCGATAATCGTGAAGATTGGATACCACAACTTGTTCTTTGAAGATATTTTTCATCAGATGTTTCTGGCAGTTCTCCAGTGGGACCTCGACGTAGCCTGGAAATAAATTTACACCATATTCATTTCACGTTTCCAAACACTGGCTAAGTACGGCCGCATTGTTGCTTGAGGGTTTCGTACCATGAAAATATTGCAGCTCTAATATTTATTATATCTGTCGGCGCAAAATCACGAGCAAAATTACAAATTAAAGAAATCCGTGCTATTTCACAATATTCTAGAAAATCGGTCAACATTTGCCGGAGTTATCGCATGATATACAAATAACGGTGAAGGAAAACATCGTGAGGAAACCTGCATACTCGAGAATGTCTTTACAGGAATTTCGAAGGTATGTGAAGTCTACCAACCCGCATTAGGCCAGCGTGGTAGACTAAGGCCTAACCTCTCATTAGTAGAGGAGGCCCGTGCCCAGTAATGGGACAGTAATATTACAGGGCTATATTATATTTTTTTATACAAAAAATACAGACAAATTAATTGTCTGCTTCTTTTGAAATCGGTCGCTAAAAGATAAACAGTTCTTGAAAGAAAGGATCGACATATGTACATACAGTCATCCGCGTTGTGCGCATCACATCCTAGTAGTAAGGTTCCGTTGACACTCTTTGGATAGGGATCCCTAAAAACTATGTCACTAATAGACAAAGGATGTAATATATCAAGACTTTTTAAAAATAAAGTTGGATTTTGACAGCAAAAAATGTCTCATAACAGATATTTATGATGACATTGCACATTTATTTATTGTAAAGATTATACTTGAAATGAAAAGAAGAATGAGTTGGAAATTTTGTCTCAAAAGAAGTCTAGAACTATTCAGAAATTTTATTACAAAAAGTAGTTTTTTTAATTTAAGGCAGAAAAGATTTTAAAATTCCGCACCCAAGAGTGAAATTATTTCACTTCAGTCTACATGACTGTTCGGCCAACTTCCAAAAAGGAGAAGGTCCTCAATTCGTCTGTTTTTTATGTATGTTACGCGATATCTCCGCCAAATGTCGACGGATTATCAAATGTCTTTTTGTGTTCGATAGAGCTTATTTCAAGGGTGGTCCCATATAAATTTGTTCATGATCGGATTTGAAGTCGGTCCGTTAAGATTTTAAACTTGTGATTATTTACTTTTAATAAGTGTTCATTTATGAAGTCGGTTTTCAGTTTTTGTTAAACTTCCAAACTACGACTTCCAAAGAGGTCCTCAATTCATCTGTATTTTTTTAATATTTTTTATACGCCAAATGTGGACCGATTTTCAATATTCTTTTTGTGTTCGATAGAGCTTATTTCAAGGATCGAGTTGGAAGCCGGTTAGTTGAGTTTTAAAACTTATGATTATATAGGGATAAAAACAGCTCATGTACTAATCCAAATCATAATCTATCTGTGTTAAACATCCAGATCTGTTCTGCCGTTCTGAAGTTATTGAATAACATCCATCCAAACTTTCGCATTTATAATATTGATGATATCAATATAACATTAAAGTAGAGAATACTGGAAAATACAGCATATTATCATAATATTGGGTATAAAATTACTTTTATTGTGAATGATATGGCAGTTGAAATATCGAATGTAAAATTCAATTGAGTTTATAGATTTACTGATATATTCTTGTTTTACGCGAAAATATTTTCAATAAATATATATTTTTGCATACTTGCCAAAAAACTGCGTCTAGACGATAAAAATATAAAAGTAACACTTGAAAGAATTCATGTTAATCGTTTATTGGACAATTTTAGTGTTTTACTAGAAAAGTATTGTACACTTGCATTGAAAACATTTTGTTTTGGATCTAGTATTTGTGTCACCACATGTTTCAAAGACATTCCATAGTACAGATGGGACAGCAGTTATTGTCGTACTGTACGATACTTATGATCCAAAGATGTGACCTAATGGTCATAAGTCACTCAGTCGTATTTGTGTCGCAGCCGAAACTGTGAAGCGGGAGGCATCGGATTCTATTCTCGCATCGAGACAAATGTTTGTGTGGTGGATATTCGTTTTGGGTCTGGGTGTTGTGAGACTGTGTCTCTCGTAGTTCCTGATACTCATGAATCGAGACTCGTATCTTACTGTAGGATTAGGACTATGTATGTGACTGTTGCGTGCAAAAAATTCTATCTGTACTACTATACAAGCTGTTTAGAAGTAAAATTGCGTCACATTACGGCGAGTGTTTGACGTTTGATGGGTAAAGAAAAAACACATCTCTATATAGTGAGTTGGGGTCAATTGACGGGAACGTAGGCTGAGATCTATAGAGCGAACTTCGACTAGTCTTAGTCTGACTCGAAGAAACGCGCTCAGTGAGGATTTGGAATTGTCAATTCTACCTTCGACTTAATCAGAGTCATTTTTTACAATAACATCTTTGCTTACTCTGCCTGTCACTCTGTTTTTCTTGTAAAAATGTCTCAGACTCTCTCTCAACTCACTGAGTTTGTTTCTTTGACTTAGACTTAGTCGGAGTTTGCTCTATAGATTTCAGCTTTAGTGCGCAATATCTATGTATCAAACAGCCTGTCTAGTAGTAAACTATAGTCTTTGGTTGCATATAATGCCCCTTATTTATAACAATATTTAAGCGCTGCTTATCTTTATACCATAGGTAGTCCCTTTCATTTTTTTCAAATTCTTAACCATTTGCTCAGCTAAAAATGCTGTTTTAAGTAAGACCCTATTAAGTTATTTAAACAATTATAATAGCAGTGATAACTCAGTTGGGAATGGTACGGACTGCCGAGACAAGTGTCGGAGGTTCGCGACCAATCCCAAAATGGAGCATACACCTCTGACTTTTCTATGTTAAGTGTATTTTCATTGTGAAATATCGCTTGCTATAACGGTGGAGGAAAACATCGTGAGGAAACCTGCATACCCGAGAAATTCTTTACAGGAATTTCGAAGGTATATGAAGTTTACCAACCCGCATTAGGCCAGCGTGGTAAACTAAGGTCTAATTCCTCTCATTAGTAGAGGAGGCCCGTGCCCAGCATTGGGACAGTAATATTACAGGGCTAATATTATATTATAGAGGTATTATTATACATACCAGTGAAATCCTCATCTCCCCGACAGTTAATCATGTCCAGGTAGCATCCATTATTGAATGTTCGGTATATGTAGTCTCTGAATTTGGATGCGCCGCATACAGGCCGGTAGTGGTTTGGACAAAACACAGGACAAGATTCACCATACATCCTTCGAGATTGTGACAAATGAGCCTTTATGCAGAACTTTATAGGTGTGGATACGTAAGCTGAAAAAATAAGTAACAATTGGAATAAAACTAGTTTTTACGGATTTTATCGCGATTTGCAATAATAATATTAGCCCTGTAATATTACTGTCCCACTGTTGGGCACGGGCCTCCTCTACTAAGGAAAGGTTAGGCCTTAGTCTACCACTCTGGCCTAATGCGGGTTAGTAGACTCCACATACCTTCGAAATTTCGGTAATGAAATTCTCGGGTATGCAGGTTTCCTCACGATGTTTTCCTTCACCGTTATAGCAAGCGATATTTCACAATGAAAATACACTTAACATAGAAAAGTCAGAGGTGTATGCTCCATTTTGGGATTGGACTCGAACCTCCAACACTTGTCTCGGCAGTCCGTATCATTTCCAACTGAGCTATCGCTGCTTCTATAAAATATATTATTTTATCGCAATTTGTTTTGTATTTATTTTATTTTTAATCCTGACGTTTCGAAAGCTTTACAATCTTCGTAGTCATGGGTCGGACTCGTTTTATTTCAATGAATAACATTCGCGTAAACCTAAGAAATCGATAAGTAACAAAATTAAAAACTTTACTGACTGACTTCAAACTTGATTTGATTGTGACCAAATTTATATGGGACCACCCTTAGAATAAGCTCTATTGAAAACAAATCTTGAAAATCGGTCCACATTTCGTGGATATTACGTAATATACATAAAAGAACAGACGAAGTGAAGACCTCCTCATTTTTGGAGGTCAGTCAAAAAGTAGTTATACAAATTTCACGCATGTATTCCATAGGGTTAGGTAAGTTATATTTGGTAATATAAAAGATTTTTAAAATTCTAAAACTTAGGAAAATGGCTTATTGCGGTGGCCAGTGATTGGAATTTATGATACTTTTTTGAATTCTTGAAAAAAATAATTAACGACCCACTGTAATAGTTTCGATTACCAGGTCGGGCAAAGTAATTTTTCAAATTGATTTGCCCAGGACTGGATCCCCCAGAAGGGAGTTTGACGTCAGGCAGCCAGCCGGTCGTAAAACTAAGCCAAATCATTTTCTGCAACATACTTGAAAAAGTGTGTTGCTCCGACCGCACATTAATGTGGGATAAGGGCAGGTAGAAAGAAAGAAAGAAATGAAATCGAATCGTTGTCGAAATCGAATCGCGTGTCAAAAGTTACCCTACTGCTTGGGCCACTAGTGTAGACACTTCGCCGTGCTCTGATAAAAAAGGGGAGCTGAGAAATAAAACTATTTTTACGGATTCTATCACGATTAGGTTTTTAATTTTTATTCCCGACGTTTGAAGGCTTTGCAGTATTCGTTGTCACGGGTCAGACTGAGGTGTCATTTGTCCAAAAAAAGGTTAGTGTTACAATATCTACCTTCATTTTTAAATTATACAAAATTAAAAAAGGTTAATTATTTGTGTTCCGATCTACGCAGTACGAGCTCACGGTGTCTTGAGTTCTGGCAGCTGGTCTTTTGGGTTCCGATTTAACATTCGCGTAAACTTAAGAAATCAGTAACTGGAGCTGAGGGTAAAATCTGGAATATCTTCTCATAATATTCCATATGCAAATTCTAAACCTCAGCATTAACACGAATGCATTAAATAGTTTTAATAAACAAGCATTGTTTGGTAACTAGAACGACGCCGGCACTGAATTAGGACAGACTCAAACAATCAGTTAATAATTTATGTAACCGCACTCGTGTGTGGTAACAGGAATTTGGTTATTGCATTCAGTACTAGGCGGTTAACACTGCGTCTTATAGCAGTAGTATTATTATAATGTTACTTTGTTTTTGACTGCCTCGGTGGCGTGGTGGTATCTCTGTGCGACTACGGTTCTGAGGTCTCGGGTTCGATCCCCGGGTCGGGCAAAGTGATATTGGATTTTTCCATATCAGCCCGGAGTCTGGAATTTGTGCCTGATATGGCGATAGGCTCGTCCCCTATCACATCTGGGACGGAACTAAGCTCGGGGAAATGTGGGTGTTCTAGTTCGCTAGTACGCCTCTGCCTACCCCTTCGGGGATAGAGGCGTGAGCTTATATTGTACTTTGTTTTTTTGTACGGGAAATGGTACAAGTAAGATAATGGTAATACTGATATAAGACGTGACTTGACGTGACTGCCTCGGTGGCGTGGTTGTATTTTGGTATGACTCAGTAGCCGTTCTTGAGGTCTCGGGTTCGATCCCCGGGTCGGGCAAAGTGATATTAGATTTTTCCGTATCGGCCCGGAGTCTGGAATTTGTGCCCGTTATGGCGATAGGCTCGCCCCCTATCACATCTGGGACGGAGCAAGGCTCGACGAAATGCACCCACATAGTTCGCCGGTGCGCCTCTGCATGCCCCTTCGGGGATACTGGCGTGAGCTTATGTTATGTTATGATATAAGGCGTGGTGGTGAACCCCTGGAGCTTCATGCTGCAGGTACTTGGTCTTGTGACAGTGGATATGGCCTGTGAAACGGGAGATCCTGGGTTCGATTCTTAGGTCGGTCGGATGTTTTTCTGACACGATTTTCTCGACACTAGATCCTCAAAGGGGTCGACGTCAATCACACAATCGGTCGTAAAACAAAGCCGAATCCTTCCTGCAAAATTCTGCAACATACCTGGTGTGTTGCACCGACTCCTTCAGAGTGGATAAAAATAAAAATGAATTACACTTACCAGAATCATAACATTGTGAGTAAGCATTCATGGCACATTCGCTAGGGAACATTTTGTATGCAATACTCCTCGCGTCAAAACCGCAAGCCATTTGAGCGTCTCCGGAGGGACATGACATTCCACACCGCTTCGTGTTCCCAAAACATATAGCTGCAACAAATTTAAAGTAATTCTTATCCAAACATACATACATACATAAGCTCACGCCTGTATCCCCGAAGGGGTAGGCAGAGGTGCACTAACGAACTAGAACACCCACATTTCGCCGAGCTTAGTTCCGTCCCAGATGTGATAGGGGGCGAGCCTATCGCCATATCGGGCACAAATTCCAGACTCCGGGCTGATATGGAAAAATCCAATATCACTTTGCCCGACCCGGGGATCGAACCCGAGACCTCAGGACGGTAATCATACCGAAATACAACCACGCCACCGAGGCAGTCTTATCCAAAGATATTCAATAATACATAGACGGGACAACAGCGCGAAAATTGTGATCCAAAAGTTGTGACCTCGTGGTCATAAGTCACTCAGTCGTATTTGAATCATCGCGCGCAAGGTCGTGCCAGCGTAATAATATTAAGACAGTAAAATTGTCTTATAACGGGTACCGGCCGAACGAAGGCTGACGAATCTATACCGGTTGCGTTCACACAATCAAACTTTCGCTGTTGTGGGAATGAAACAGATATGATTCGTTCGCCTTCGTTCGGTCGGTGACTGCCTCGATGGCGTGGTGGTATTTCGCTACGACTACGGTTCTGAGGTCTCGGGTTCGATCCCCGGGTCGGGCAAAGTGATATTGGATTTTTCCATATCAGCCCGGAGTCTGGAATTTGTGCCCGATATGGCGATAGGCTCGCCCCCTATCACATCTGGGACGGAACTAAGCTCGGCGAAATGTGGGTGTACTAGTTAGCTAGTGCGCCTCTGCCTACCCTTTCGGGGATACAGGCGTGAGCTTATGTTATGTTATGTTATGCCTTCGTTCGGTCCGGTGTGGACGCGCCATTACGTGATCCTTGAACATTCACAAAAAATAGGGTGTAAATTGTAATAAGCGCCCTCGTATTGTAATAAGTGGAAGATGACGTTACTGACGTTTGAGATCATTTTTTTTTGTATGAAAACTTGCTCGATACCCCCTCTATAGTTTATTTGTAATATTTAACATCTTTGTTCTTATCAACGAGATGCTTCTAAATTCGAGATGTTGGTTGCGAATGTTATATTTTACAAAAAAAGTTTTTAGAGCAGCGATAGCTCAGTTGGGAATGGTACGGAATGCCGAGACTAGTGTCGGAGGTTCAAGATCAATCCCAAAAAATAGAGCATACATGCACTTTTCTATCTTAAGTGTATTTCATTGTGAATTTTACTTGCTGACAAGGTAAAGAAGAACATCGTGAGGAAACCTGCATACCCGAGAATTTCTTCACAATGGGGGTATGTGAAGTCTACCAACTCGCATTGGTCCAGCGTGATAGACTAAGGCCTAACCCCTCTCATTAGTAGAGGAGCCCGTGTTCAGTAGTGGGACATTATAGGACTAATACACGGACGTAAAAAAAGATGGACGGAGCGCTAGGAACATTCAAAGTGAAGCAGGGTTTTCGGCTCATTCGATCTACCAACACGTAATGACGGCGACTGAGCACTTCACTTTCAATGTTCTAAGCGCTGTGTCCATCTTTTTTTTACGTCCGTGGGCTAATATTACTCTTATTAATTATTTTTACACGTTTTTGTGATTATTCTTAGTGTTGAATTTATTTAGCCTTTTTTCCTGCTACGTCATAAAACATCAAATTAGGTTTCCCTCGTTGCATATTCTGTTACTGTTTGAATTAAGGTTTGATTTATGACCGAGGACAATACATAGTCCCGGATGCGTTGTGGGAAACCGCTCATTGTATTTCGGACAAACTCATATCCTGCGGCGAATGGACGTCGCCATGTATGTATGTTGTTTTGGTTATTAAGTTTGTGATATATGGTGCATAAAACTATAGGGCTAATAAAAATCTTTATTGGTGATATAGGCATATAAATTTATGACAGGTCGAAACAAGCATGATCTAGATTTAGATTTTTGTGTCTTGGGTGTCTATGGGCTGTAGAGATCACTTACAATCGGGTGACCCATCTGCTCGTTTGCAAGTCTCTGCTATAAAAAATTATTGTATTTAAACTAAACTAAATTCGGCAATAGTGATCAAATTAAATCAATCAAGCAGTGGACGTCCTGTCGCTGATGATGATGATGAAATTAAATAACTGAGCTATGATTTAGACAGTTAAAACTTCCAGATCCTAAAATGAAGAGTGGTGATTACTCTACTTACTTAATTTTAGCTAAACATGAGGTTCGACAGCTGTTTAGGTAATATTACAGAAAATATCTACGGCCCGAGCAGAAAAATTTCTGACAATCGTAAATGTATTCGAGCTCGATGCGCGTCTATTAAATTTATATGAAATTTGAACCAAATGTCATCAGTACGTAGCGAGCTCGAATACCATGAAAAACCAGTCATTAGATCTTTATTGACACAGATGACCTATTAAGAGAATATAAGTTATACATATATCTCAGAAGAAAACAATGTTACTTATTAAAATAGGCCTTCGTAAAACAGTCACAACTCACAAGGGTGTTAAATATCTCAAAGATATCACATTTCACTATCCGAAGTCTTGTGTTTGGCGCGAGTTTATCGATTGACGCAATTTGTGTTCAAGCTTTTGTGGTGGAACCGTTCCGTGTCCTGAGGGAGAGCAATGTGCTTGCTGAGGTATATTTTAAACAACTTCATGAAAGGAGATTCTCGATTGAAGTAAAACCAGTTTTTTCGAAACATTAGGGCTACAAATTTGCGATAGTATCCGTAAAAACTTGTTTTATTTCAACTTAAACTCTCGCGTAAAACTAAGAAAACATTATGAGATTCGCGATTTTTCTATATTATAATTAAAAATTTTACAGCTATAGAATCTTTCTTATAAATAAAATAAAAATGTTTATTGGTCATGGAGGCATATAAAAAGCACTTATGACAGGTCACAACAGACAAGGTCTAGGTACATTTATATAATAATTATGTAATAACGCTATCAATTCAGAAACAAGCAGGCAGGTATAGACACAATAACAAGATTGGAGCTTTGATAATAGGATGTGATTTGTAGGAAAGGGAACGGGATATGGCAGGAATGCTAGCAGGGAATTAATAGGAAGCTAGGTATTAGCTAGGCTTATAGTAGCTTATAGCTTTGTTTAGAATATTATACAAAAAAATAAAATATATATATATATATATATATATATATATATATATATATATATATATATATATATATATTTTACTTGGTTTAACGTTAAAATGCGTGAAGAGAGTTTATAAGTAACACATTGGAACTATTACTTTATGTTTGTATATCCCATTCTTTATTACCTGTTAAAATGCAAGCAGTTCAGTCTTTTTATAACTATACGAATTAAGTAATTAAGTAGGTATGTTATTAAGTACGTTACTAGTAAATATGACGAACACGTACCCTCATTATTTTTAAGATAAAATATGTTATCACATAAGCGACAATTTGTCTATGGTGATAATAAAGTTCTTTAAACCTTTTATAGTAATAATGGGGGAACCGGGTTATAACATTCTTGTGACTGAGCGGCTAACTGAAAGTGGCACTCGTGTTTCGTGATTGAGAATTTCAAACACCCAAATCCTGTCCTAATCGTTCGACAGGAAGGTTCGATAAGGTGCGCGACAATCACTTACCTCAGGTGACCTACTTGTTCGTGTTGGCCTTTGTATTTTTATGCAACGGTTTTCTTACTTTACGGATCGAAATACCTGCTACGGTGCTTTAAACATAAATTACTGTTTGAAAATGAGATTTATAACATTTATTATTAAGCGATTTCTCCGTTCCTCTACGAGTTATCTAACTTTTAATGACAACTTATTTGCCAAAAATAGAACATAACATAACATAAGCTCACGCCTGTATCCCCGGAGGGGTAGGCAGAGGCGCACTAGCGAACTAGTACACCCACATTTCGCCGAGCTTAGTTCCGTCCCAGATGTGATAGGGGGCGAGCCTATCGCCATGTCGGGCACAAATTCCAGTCTCCGGGCTGATATGGGAAAATCCTATATCACTTTGCCCGACCCTGGGATCGAACCCGAGACCTTAGAACCGTAGTTGTACCGAAATACCACCACGCCACCGAGGCAGTCAAGGCCAAAAATACAAACTATAACATAAACTGAAAAGACAGCCTCCGTGGCGCAGCGGGCGAGTAGCCGGCTGGGAAGCGAGAGGCCGCGGGTTCGATTCCCGCATTGAGACAAATGTTTGTGTGGCCCACAGATATTTGTTTCAAGTCTGGGTGTTGTGAGACCGAAAGTCTCTCATAGTATCTGACACCCACGATACAGGTTATACCTAGTGTGGGGTCAGGACTAGGTGTGTGACTGTTGGGTGTATTTATTTATTTACTTACGGAGAAGCGCCACCAAAACCAACAATACGTAGCACATTGTATTAACTTTACAACAAAACCCAAAGTAATCGAATCGTTTCGAACAATTAACTTTTTACGCATAAAATTTTAATTAATTCAATTATTTTCGAAAGAAACTAAATCTTTGCATTTGTATTGAGGTTTAACTAAAATGAAATCTAAATCCGAAGATTATTTAATTTGCATGTTTTAGCGGTTGGAGGCAGTGTTACGTTTCAAAGGCTCGAGACAAACGCCCAAATTGGTGAATTTTCATTTAATTTAATGGCATCAGATTATAACTTTTATTCACTTTAGCCGTGGGTCGCGATTCTTGGCAAATATAAACCAAAGTAATAAAAGGGTGATTTAGCAATTTGATTCCTAAATATTATTGCTTGAATGAAACAATATCTTCTCGCAGGATTTAGAATTTACAACAACATAAAACATAAGCTCGCGCCTGTATCCCCGAAGGGGTAGGCAGAGGCGCACCAGCCAACTAGTACACCCACATTTCGCCGAGCTTAGTTTCGTCCCAGATGTGATAGGGGACGAGCCTATCACCATATCACAAATTCCAGATTCCGGGCTGATATGGAAAAATCCAATATCACTTTGCCCGACCCGGGGATCGAACCCGAGACCTCAGGACAGTAGTCATACTGAAACACAACCACGCCACCGAGGCAGTTTAGAATTTAAGTTTTGAATAATACTTTCTTTCTGCCTGACGATTTTTTCTTTCCATCTGCCCTTATCCTACCTTAATGTGGGGTCAGCGCAGCACATTTTTTCAAGTATTCCGCAAAAAATATTTGGCTTTAATTTTACTAACGGCTGCCTGTCTGACGTGGACCCCCGACATAATCGAGTCCCGGGATAATCGTATTTGAACAACACCCGCCCGACCTGGGAATCGAATCCAGGACCTCCCGGGTCACAGCCTACATACGCCACCACTAGACGAAGGAAGTTTTCTGAGGAATCATCATCATCCTCAGCCATAGGACTTCCACTGCTGAACATTGGTCTCCACAAAAGATTTGCAGATCGATCTGTTCCAATGAATAAGGGCATTTAATTATTCTCGGATTCGATATTTCATTTATAAAAATGAATAAATAGGGGTTAAACCCTATTGAAAAGGAAATATTGAAATATATTGTCGCGGAATATTTTTATTCGCGAAGAGGAGAAAAACGATATATTTAGGGATGTTGCTAAGAGAAAATCTTTAATACTTAGATCTGAATGAGATTTCAACAAAGGGTAGAAAATAGAAAATCTTGTTTTTGAAGTATTTAGCATTAAATACATACATAGGAAACGGACAAGCAAGCGCAGCGTAGAACGTCCACCTATAAGGTGGACCGACGACCTGATAAGGTCGCAGGAAGTCGCTGGATGCAAGCCGCTTCCAACAGGTCGATCTGGAAATCTTTGGGCGAGGCCTATGTTCAGCAGTGGACGTCCTATGGCTGATGATGATGATGGCATACATAGCTTATCTTCGGGCGTATGGGCGCTAGAACCTCATGCGTCTTAAGGCGTCTATACGCCTGCATAAGGTAGGCAGAAGCATCCTAAAGCACAGGAATACCCACATTTCGCCAAACACATTTCCGTCCCAGATGTGATAAGAGACGAGCCTATAGCCAATTTCAAAATAATGTATATCGGCGCAAAATCGCAAGCTTATTTAAAAAGCCGTTGTTATTTCACGTTATTAATTCATTTTACAATTGTTAAACTGCTGAAACCTTAAAAGATTCTAAAAAGTTAAAATAATCGTTATAATTATTTCTGTAACATTCGATATTCGGTATCGAGTAGGTAGTTGCAAATATTGCACCCTATAAAAGGAGTGTTCAGAGCAGATTCGACACAGTCGTGCTCCGGCACTCGGACTGTCCACATCCCTGACTAGACGGTGCTCTTGAGCACCGTTAATAAAGGGAGTTAGTGAATTTCAGTGTTCACAGTTGATAAATAAGATGAGCAATCACCTTATTGTCAAAAGTGACGTCAGCCATGCTGACGTCACCGTTTTTAAAAAACAACGTTAGCGTTGGCCCATCCGACATGTATAATGCTTACCTAAGCTTGGCTCAACTTGAATCAGCAGTTTGATTCTCTAAGAAACGCCACAACGTTGCAATTGACGAAGAACTCCCGCAGCGCACATCGTTGAGATCGACGGAGCGTTCAACGTTGTTGGGTCTTGGAGAATACCATTTTCCATACATTTATGTCAAACGCCTCGCTCAGAGAGCTAGTTCGCATAAGCGCCGTCACCACGCATAGCGCTGGTGCGTGCGCTTTGTACCTTGCTGAATACAAAAATGAAAACATTGTTGCCGCAACGATGCCGCGACGTTGTTTTCACAAATGAAACCTTAGAGAATCGACCTGCTGGAACGAAAACAAATCCTGTACAATGTACCCGATAAGCTTGCGATGCTATCTCAAATTCTCAGACATTCGACCAAGGCCTTGATCACATACTTAGGCATAATGCCAAGTTATAAAAAATGTAAAGGTCGATTAAATACCGCTTATGAAAAACACAGGAAAGGTCATGTTGTACAAACCGCAATATTACATCGAAATTTCGATGTTAATAAGTTTTTTTAGGGTACTGTACCTCAAAATGAAAAAAATGGAACCCTTAATAAGTGTTTTAGGGTTCCCCACATCAAAAGCAAAAAACGGAACCTTTATGGGATCACTTTGTTGTCCGTCTGTTTGTCTGTCAGACCCATTTCCTTCGGAACGCGTGTAGGTATCAAGCTGAAATTCATATCAAATACTCAAATCTTTGTAAATAAACAATCAAAGCAATTTGGAAATTTATGTCCATGGCTTATTTTTAAAACGTTTCTGAAAATATATATACCGGGTGTTTCATAAAGTTGGTACCTATAACAATTCCACATACAGGGAGAACGATTTAAAGTGCAATGGTAAAGTTAAAAAAATAAAAATTTTAATCAATATTGACCATGGGAATTTTAAAATCGGAATGTGACCTGTAAATCGTCGCAAATAGCAAAATAATGGCTTTGTATATGCTAAAAATAATTAATTACCTCATAGATAGTTTATAAATGTACTGCAGCTGACCCAGTGAGCCAGCAAAAAGTTTTTCATCACAAATTCAAGTTTCCATTATTCCAAAACTATGAGCCTTACGAAATTTTAAACTTTACCGCTAGATTTGTAGCCATCGTCCCTTTAAGTGAAGTTATTATGGATACCAACTTTATGAAACATCCTGTATAATACAATACAAAGATTGGAGGCTTTTATTTAAGCTGACAAAAGATGAGAAATGTTGTATGTTTTTGAAGGGAATTCGGGAAGTGAACAAGCTGTCGCCCATCTATTATTAGACTTATTTGTCTGCCTCGGTGACCTAGCAGTGGCGAGGGCTTCGTACAATACGATTATTACCGGCTTACATTTGTCAAATTGTGGGCTTGATAAATAGGTATAAATTAATGGAAATGGAGGAAAATGCAACATCCGCTCACATTATGAACATTTTCAATCTTCGCCACTGTTGCGTAGTTATTCATTCGTGCGTGGTACAACTATCGTCCTGAGGTCTCGGGTTCGATCTATGGGTGGGGCAGTGCTATTATGGTTTTCTACTCACTATCATAAGCTTATCGCCTGATATGGCAATACAAGCGAACTAGAACACCTACATTTCGCCGAGCCTATTTCCGTCCTAGATGTGATAGGGGACGAGCCTATAGCGATATCCGGCATAAATTTAAGACTCCGGGCTGATACAGAATAGAAAAACCCAATATCACATTAGAGACCTCAGGACGGTAGAAGTACAGAAAAAACTACGCCACCGAGCCAATCCGATATACTGTTTTAAAATCAATATCAATTGTCGCCTCCTTGGTCTAGTGGCAGCACATATGGGCTGTGGACCGGGAGGTCGTGGGTTCGATTTCCAAGTCGGACAAAGTGAATTTTCTAATTTAATTTGCCCGGTACTGGGTCCCTCAGAGGGGGTTGGTGTCAGGCAGGCAGCTGGTCGTAAAAACTTATCCAAATCCTTTCTGCAACGTGCTTGAAAAAGTGTGTTGCGCCGACCCCACATTA
Source organism: Clanis bilineata (assembly GCA_036417725.1). Lineage (NCBI taxonomy): Eukaryota > Metazoa > Arthropoda > Insecta > Lepidoptera > Sphingidae > Clanis > Clanis bilineata. Next base: position 5,380,684 of record CM071139.1, on the reverse strand, counting down.
AGGTGGGATAAGAGCAGGTAGAAAGAAAAAAGAATTAACATCAACATCAACTAAACTTAACAGTCAACTTAATCAATAGAAGGTACACGTTTATCTCTTTTGGTTCCCAAGCGACGTAAATGTAGACATTTTCAAATCATTAATTCAACAAAAGGCGTTGCTACCTCACTTCCTTGCGTAAATACCCCTAAAAGGGCTGTAATGGCCCTTTCAAAGAACCAATTGTAAACAAGGCATTGTTGGTTATTTTTGGAATACCAATTTGCTAAATAAATGAGGGATTAATAAGTTCATACCTTTATTTGTTTACGTATTGTAATTGGAAAGTGTGGATGTTTGTGCATTTGAGAATTTGTTTATTTTGTTCATCAATCTCAAGTTGAACAAATAGGAAAAACATATTAATAATAATAAATAAATAAATAATAAATACACCCAACAGTCACCCATCTAGTCCTGACCCCACACTAGTTTATAACCTATATCGCGGGTATCAGAGACTATGAGAGACTTTCGGTCTCACAACACCCAGCCTCTGTGGGCCACACAAACATTTGTCTCAATGCGGGAATCGAACCCGCGGCCTCACGCTTCACAGCCGGGTACTCGCCCGCTGCGCCACGGATTCTGTTAAGACATTGATTGATACTGGGATATTACTAATTTTTAACAGATTTCAAAAGTACCGGCCCGAGCAGGATTTTTGACAATCGTAAATGTAATACATTTCGATGCGCGTCTAGGAAATTTGTATGAAACATTAACCAATCCAGCGACTTCCTGCGACCTTTATCAGTTCGTCTGTCCACCTAACAGGTGGACGTCCAACGCTGCGCTTGCTGGTACGTGGTCTCCCCTCGAGAACTTTTCTGCCCCATCAGCTAACAGGTCGGCCGCTTCCAACAGGTCGATCTGGAAATCTTTGGGGGAGGCCTTTGTCCAGCGGTGGATGCCCTGTGGCTGATGATGATTAACGAAATGTCATCAGTGCGCAGCGACCTCGAATACATTTACGATTGTCAGATTTTTTTCTGCTCGGGCCGTACCTTCTAAATATTTCGCTATTTTTTTATAATATTACGATATATTCGACTAACATGAACATATTTTCAATATTATTAATTGTGTTCGATAGTCGTTTATCGTCTCGTCGTAAAATATAAATTTCGTCAGTCACAATTAGGATGTTGAAGTTGGTTTTAAATTTTTAAACATAGTGACTTAACCTGGATTTTTTATGGAGGCAGATTTGCGAGCAAGAGTAGTATTATTATGAATGTATATTGAGGGATCTATTATAAGAACTGGATTTTTTTTTTAATTATCGCACTTTATGGTAAATGATTTAAGTAAATGGTCCCAGAATCACCATTGTTCATTTCGAGAACGCTATATGGATTAATCGAGTAAAAAGTCTCTCTTTCCAGTTTCCACCTTATCCCTCTCAATGTGGGTTCGGAGAACACACTTTCAAGCATGTTGTCGAAAGGATTTGGCTTAGTTTCGTGGTCCTTGTTTGGCTTAGTTTTTACGATTGCCTGCTTGTCGCCCACCCCCTCTGGAAGATACAGTTTGTGGTTAATCCCGTTAAAAAAGTATTCTTCGCTAAGGGATTCGAACCCAGTACTTCAAAGTCCACAATCCATAAACCAGGTAACAACGCGTTAAGAATAAAAAATAAAAATAAACATTAAAAAAACATTTGCTGCCTTGGTGGCGTGGTGGTATTTCGGTACGCCTACGGTTCTGAGGTCTCGGGTTCGATCCCCGGGTCGGGCAGTCATATTGGATTTTTCCATATCAGCCCGGAGTCTGGAATTTGTGCCCGATATGGCGATAGGCTCGCCCCCTATACATCTGGGACGAAACTAAGCTCGGCGAAATGTGGGTGTACTAGTTCACTAATGCGCCTCTGCCTACCCCTTCTGGGATACAGGCGTGAGCTTATGTTATGTTTGTTTCTTAAAACATAGTGTACAAAAAGGTTACTTAAATAACAATGAAATTATTGCATTTGTGAGAACATTGTTCTGTATGACGTAAACAAGTTTTATAAAGTAAAATCCGTTAAAACTCAATTTATATTCAGTTTAAATATAACAAGTTTATGCCCTTCGTCTGAGCATAATGTAGGATTCGTTTAATGTTACATTAAGTATTTTATTGCAAAGTGCTTTAACAATATAGAGGTAATAGAATCAACGAGATTTAATATTACTATCTGTAAAGGGGTTATCAAGCAAGTTTCCATACAAAAAATAGATATCAAACGTAAGTAACGCATCTACCACGTCTCATCTGGCGTCTGCGGCCTGAGCAGGAAAATTTCTGACAACCGTAAATGTATTCGAACTCGATGCGCGTCTATGAAATTTGTATGAAATATTAACCAAACGTCATCAGTGCGCAGCGAACTCGAATACATTCGGGCTACTGCTCTTGCGTGTCGTAGAAAACTGAGAACAAATTGCGTTCGGATACGCCACAAATATGTATCTAAAGCCGGGTCTCCTGCACTAAAACATTACACAAAACACATACAGAAAACACGTATTTTTAATCTATGGTCTATTGTTTTACGAGCCGGTGACAGCTTAAATCGTTATTTTGCGTATGTGTTTTTAGTTTTTTTTTTCGAAAAAGCTAGTGCAGGAGATCCGGCTTTACATCAACACCGAGTTGATTGGGATTAAGACAAGTGGAAAATAATTCTGTTCGTAAGGAAACGTGCGGCCCGAGCAGTAAATATTTTTGACAATTGAATTCGTATCGTGCTCGATGCACGCCTATGTCATTTGTATGAAATTTGAATCAAACGTTGTTAATGCAGCGAGCTCCATACGATTTCGGCTGTCAAAAATATTCCTGCTAGGGCCGCTGTTCATTGAGGGCGACTTGCAGCGCTTTAACTAATCTAGAGTTACACCTTATCTCGATTTATCCTACAGCTCACTCCTTTAAATAAGATTTGGGATATTTAATAGATATTTATCGCGGAGCTGCAAGTGGTCCTTACAACAAGCCATCGTTACAGGTCACTGCCAATAAACAAACTTCAAATGAAACAAAAACCCCACAAAATCTCTCAAACTGACTTCTTGTAGCATCCAATTTAATAAATTAACCCCATGGGAGACAAACTGAGTAGAAACCCTGAGATAAACGAAATTCCCTTAGTTAAAGGATAAAGGAAATAACATAACATAAGCTCACGCCTGTATCCCCGAAGGCTAGGCAGAGGTGCACTAGTCAACTAGAACACCCACCTTTCGCTGAGCTTAGTTCCGTCCCAGATGTGATAGGGGGCGAGCCTATCGCCATATCGGGAATATCAAAATAGGCGTAGTTTATTGTGATTAGAAATAATTAAGAATCATAATACAAAAACACATTTATTTATTTATTAGTTATTGATCCAGTACAGGTTCCAATAAACAATCTCAGTTCGAATATGCAGATAGATTACAAAAATTAGCCAATAAGAACACCGTTTGAACATGACTCCGTCAAATGACTTGATTTGATTGGTTCATAATCGCGATCTATCTGCACTTTAAACTGCGATCGTTTATTGAGACCTGCCGTATATCAGTTACCTCACTACCAATATAAAAAATAATAATGTTAGCCCTGTAATATTATAGTCCCATTGCTGGGCACGGGCCTCCTCTACTAATGGGAGGGGTTAGGCCTTAGCACCACGCTGGCCTAATGTGGGTTGGTAGACTTCACATATATTCGTTTGAATAACTACTAGAACTCATTTGTTCCAGTACTGTACAACGCTTTTTTAACGCGCTTTGAAAAATTTCTCGTGCAAACGAGGGCTACCACTCACAAAGATGATGAATCTCTCTCTCTTCCCAGCTTTAATCCTACATGGTGGTGGGGTCAGCTCTCCGCGTTTTTTCTTTCCACTTCGCCCTGTTGTGGACATCATCCTCTGAAACTTCGCATGTGACAAGATCTTTCTTCACTACGTCGCTCCACCTGGTTTTCGGTCTTCCTCTGGATCTCCTCCCAGGTAGGGATAGACGCAGTACATGGTTTCCGATATAGTCGGCGGATTTTCGCTTTATGTGGCCGAACCACCTAAGCCTGCTTTCTTGGACCTTGTCAGCGATATCGCGCACACCGAGACTTCCTCGCACGTATTCGTTGCGTATTTTGTCCAGTCTCGTCACGCCGCAGATCCATCTCAGCATTTTCATCTCTGTGGTTTGTAGAGCTTTGACTTGAGATTTGGTGGCGGATTCTGAGAACCAAAAAATCCGGGGTTTCCCTGCCTTGAACTAGCAGGTTTTTGTGCGTCTGATGGCAGTCGGCACTGGCTATAATAAACCCAACCCGCCAAAATCTAAGGAAAGCAAAATGGAAGGTATAGAAAAAGCATCAAGGATAAGAGATAGGGCGTCGCCGTTAAACGACGCGCAGAGACATCGCCCTAACTCTGCGACAAGTATGCCAGGCCTACCGAGTCGTGGACAGGCTCGGCCAAAGAAGTTAGTCCCTAAAAGAAACCTTAAGGTCCGCTTCGCCACCCTAAATGTTGGTACACTAACTGGAAGGACGAAGGAACTTGCATCTATGTTTAAACTTTACAAAGATGATGAATCTGGTGGAAAAAATGCTGGTGGTAGGATATTCGTATCCGACCGGAGGGCGACCACCGTACACATGGTGCTAAAACCTGCCATAGTGACCCACACTCCGTGTGTGGTTCGCGTTTCAGGATTAGCTAGTGTACTTCCGGTTCTCTCGAGGGGCTTGCGGCATGACTTGATGGTTGGTTGAGACGGGTATGGGGGTCTCCTTGTATCTGCATCCGTCATCCGCCTGTCTTGTCGCAAGCCCCTCGATTTGCTTCTCCCCTCTTCGGATTCAGAGTGAGAAGAAGCATAAATAGGCCGGCATGATTCTGACGACCACTAATAAACACAGTGTTTGTCAGTGATCGATAGGTTTTTTTTGGACTGCACTACGCTTACCATCAGGTGCAGTGTAGTCACTTTACCGTGCCCGGACAAAAAAAAAAGAATCACTCACGTGGATTAAGACTGGAGACTAGACAATTGATTTTAACATAGACAAACGAAAGTACATAGAGGTATAACAAACAGAGCAAGTAGATAAAGTAATTTACATCGCTTTTAACTTTTACACGAGGAAACTCATTCATGTGTGAATTGTTCACTGTACTAAACACGTTTATCGTTCAAAATGTTCACGGCACGCTTTCATTTGCATACTAAGTGATGGATTTAATTTGTCGAATTTTGCTGTGCATTTACTTGTTTAAATAAAAGTAACAGCAATAAAATTACATATATAAGGTCACGCCGATATCCCCTAAGAGGTAGACGTAGCGATCTAGCGAACTAGAACACCCACATTTCGCCGAGCTTGTTTCCGTCCCAGAAGAGATTAGGGTGAATATATCGCCACATCGAGTACATATTCCAGACTCCGGTTTAATACTAAATAGAAAAATCTAATATCACTTTTCTCCATCCGGATTACGAACCTGAGACCTCCAGACGGTACTTGTACTACAGACGCAATACGAAAAACCCAATTTCACTTTGCCCGACTCGTAAATCGAAACCGAGACCTCAGGACCGAGGCAATCAGTCGTTTCACACATTATCTGCCTATTTAATATTTATGCACATACATACATAAGCTCACGCCTGTATCCCCGAAGGGGTAGGCAGAAGCGCACTAGCGAACTAGAACACCCACATTTCCCGAGTTTAGTTCCGTCCCAGGTGTGATAGGGGGCGAGCCTATCGCCATATCGGGCACAAATTTCAGACTCCAGGCTGATATGGAAAAATCCAATATCACTTTGCCCGACCCGGGATCGAACCCGAGACCTCAGAACCGTAGTCGTACCGAAATACCACCACGCCACCGAGGCAGTCATAAATAAAAAAGCAATAAAATAATACACAGACTAGGTCAACGCTTAATCGTGCTAAGACTTGGTCCTTGGAAGAAGGATTTCTTAACAATTCTAACCTCTAGATATAAAGTAATAACAAAGTATTACAGTTGACTGTTACACAGAGCTGCATCTCTGTATATCAGAGCTTGCTGAATCTATATAATGAGCAAGTACGTGATGTCATGGAGTTATGGTTCCTAGACGTGGTCCCTATTTCCGACCTTTCATTCCTAAATTTTTTTATGTATGTTACGGGATATCTCCGCCAAATGTGGACCGATTTTCAAAATTCTTGTATTGCTTATTTCAAGGGTGGTCCCATATAAATTTGGTCACAATCGGATTTGAAGTCGGTCTGTTAAGTTTTTAAACTTGTGATTATTACAGAATGATTTAGATTTGACTGCTTCGGTGGCGTAGTTGTATTACGGTACGACTGCAATCCCCCCTGCCCGCCTAGCATGCGCGCCACGAGATATCCCGATAATCGACAGTCGAGATGTTGTCTACGTGTTGTCTACAATATGGTATGAAAATAAACGAGGACGCATGTTAGAGTCCGTAGACAAATAGAGAAAACCGGTTATAACAGGACAAAATGTGTTGACAAAATGTTCTCGTGCGCGCATGCTAGGCGGGCTGGATTGCAGTCGTGCGGTGACACGCGATTCGAATTTGACTTCCATTCGACTTCAAGTGACTTAAAATTATACCGAAATAGAGTTCAATAGTGCACTAATGTCACGTGCAAAATTACCAAATGACTCGAATCGAATGCAATATTAGCGCACTTTTTAACCCGATTTCGGTGACATTTTAAGTCGAATCAATAAAATCGAACCTAATTCAAAGTCGAATCGAGTGTCAAGAGTAAGGTGGCTCCCCTCTCGGGTTCGATGCCTAGGTTGGGTAAAGTAATATTAGCTTTTTCCATATCAGCCTGGAGTCTGGAATTTGTGCCTGATATAGCGATAATGTGGGTGTGTTAGTTCGCTAGTGCGCCACTGCCAACCCCTCGGGGATAAATGATTTTAAAATTATGTTAAATTTACACTAACAAATTATTTTTATATTCACAAGGAAAACTAGCTACACTACGCTTCATAACCATAGGGTAAAACGTTCTTCGAAGAATTATGCCGACTTGAAGTTTCTGATCGTGACTTACATATAAAGAGCTACTTGAGTTTCTACTTACAAGTTTCGCACCGAGCAAAGCAATAGATATTCGGGATGCACTTGTGAAACGGCTGCAGTCACCAACAGCGGTCCCTGCAGGAATATCCCATACGTCGTCGTCGTTTTGGCAGACCCCAATAATATCATCACAGTTGTTGTCGAAGCAGCCCTCTCCCTTCTCAATTCCAATTGCAAAATCAACACTAAACCCTGACATCAGAACCGTCAGAGTCCGCAGAGCTCCCACAGCAGATCCTCGGTATACCAGTACGCAGAGACAATCTGTAATTCTAGTCCCCAGCGATAGTTCAATATGATGCGAGCCTTTGAAGAAGCGCCTCTGTGCTCAATCTCAGACAAATTCATATATTTCTGGCTAGAGCGCCATAAGCGCCAGCTATAATTTCAGGTGACGTTGTAAAAGCAATTTTGCTAACACAAGTCCATTCGAAAATAAAGCAGGAATATTTTTGATAATCGAATACGAATCAAGCTCGATACGCGTACGAAATTTGTATCAAATATTAGCCAAATGCCATCAGTATGCAACGAGCTAGATACGAACTCGATTGTCAAAAAAAATCCTGCTCGAGCCGCAGGACCTTTCCCAAAATTAGTGTTACGAAATGTCGTATACATCATTGGTTGATTCCAAAAAACATACTCTAAAGTTACTTCAAGGTTTTTTAATGATCACTATTCGATCAGGTTAAAAGAATATTTATATTTCTGAATATCTCGGTTATACTCTATTATCTCCCATTATAAAAATATCCTTCAACTTCAATAATTGCGTAGATTTTCAAATAACTATTTTAATTAATTGTTTTATAATTTAGTTTTTTTTTCTAGAACCATCTAGAGGCATATTTTTCATGTAGCTGTGCTATCAATTTGCTTGGACGTGTTTACGAGTAAACTATATCTCCTTCACTCTATTTATTCACTCAGTTGCATTCTTGTTTGTAGTGTGCTAATTTCATTCAATTTATATACATCGCTATTTAATTAATAGATAGATAGATAGATAGATAACTCTTTATTGCACACCAAGAAAAAACAAAACAAATTATAAAAGGGACTAAGTAATACAAAGTGTAAACAATAGGCGGTCTTATCGCTTACAGCGATTTCTACCAGACAACCTTTAGATGGAGAAGATTTAACAAAATAATAGTGATCGGGGTGTATTTAAAAATAAAAAAATTAAATAATACAAGTAAAAAAAAAAAAAAATTACGCTAAGTACAAAATAGTACAATAATATTTAAATATTATACCTCTATATATAATAAATACAATATAATATAATAAACATAAGATATAATAAATACCATACATATTAAACTCAATATATAATAAATACTATACATAATAAACCTGATACATAATAAACAAGAATACAAAGAACTACACTTTAGATAGAGAAGACAAGTAATAATTTTTTTATTTGTTTCTTAAAAGTATTTAGTGATGGAGATTGTCGTATAGATACCGGTAGTGCATTCCACAGACGAACAGATTGGACGGTAAAAGAGCCATCGTAGAATGCACTTTTATGGGGGGGAGCCTTGAGTGTCAAATTCTCAGACGACCTTAGAGAGCAAGAATGCGAGTCATGAAGAAAGATAAAGTGTTCTTTTAAATAGCGCGGAGATATTGGATTAAATAAAATATTATATAAAAGGGTGAGGATATGAGTGTTCCGGCGAAGACGGATAGGAAGCCACTTGAGCTTAGAGCGAAATTCAGATACATGATCATATTTGCGTAAACCAAATATAAATCGTACACAAAAGTTTTGGAGACGCTCAAGTTTATCTAACTGGGCTTGAGTAAGGTCAGGATAGCAGACATCCGCATAGTCAAGAATAGGAAGAAGAAGAGATTGAGCAAGCATCGTTTTAGTAGCAGTAGGCAGGAAATTTCGCAGTCTTTTCAGTACAGCAGCTGATGCAAACAGTTTGCGACTCAAAGCTGCGAGCTGTGGTTCCCATGACAGACTACGATCTATTAAAATACCCAGGTTTTTAACAGTCTCGCTAAATGGGACAGTTACACCATTAAAAACTAAGGAGGGCATCATGGACCAGTCAATTTTGGAAATTAGTTGAGAGCTGCCCACGATAATTGCCTGAGTTTTTGTGGGGTTTACTTTTAAACCAAACTTAATGTTCCACTCGGATATGCGAGCTAGGTCGGTATTCATAGCTAAGACAGCTGAGTTTAATTCACCGAGTGGAGCCTGACAGTAGAGTTGGAGATCATCTGCATACAGGTGGTAGGAAGAAGAAATATACTGTGTTATAGAATTTATAAAAATAGCGAAGAGTAAGGGAGATAAGACGCCGCCTTGCGGTACACCAGCGAATGAGCCACACCAAGAGGAAAAACTATCCTCAAGGCGAACCCGTTGTCGGCGACCGTACAGATAACTGTGAAACCAATCAACTACAGTCGGAGATATGTTAATAGAGCGAAGTAGGGCAATAAGTATATCAAAATCTATAGTGTTGAAGGCATTACTAAAGTCCAGCAAACATAACACAGTGAGCTGCCTGTTTTCCATTCCGAGACGAATATCGTCCGTGATCTTGACTAGAGCAGTCACTGTACTATGGCCAGGCCTAAAACCAGATTGTAAGGGATTTAAAAGGGAGTGTTTGGAGAGGTATGCGCTAATTTGGGAATGGACAAGACGCTCAAGGACCTTGGAAAGGAAAGGAAGGATGGCTATGGGACGATAATCAGAAATGTTTTGAGGATTGGGTTTTTTAGGTAATGGAATGATTTGAGCGTCTTTCCAACTAGAAGGAAAAACTCCATTAAAGATTGAATAATTTAAAATATGGCCGACTGAGGGCAAAATAATATCGATGATTGGAAGAAGCATATTACGACTATCAGGAACTACGAGAGACGCACGGTCTCACAACACCCTGACCCGAAACAAATATCTGTAGGCCATACAAACATTTGTCTCGGTGCGGAGATCGAACCCGCGACCTTTCGCTTCACAGCCGGCTACTCGCCCGCTGCGCTACGGAGGCTGTATTTGATGTATTTATTACTGAAAATTCAAGTAATTAAATATTAACAGTTATATTAAATGAGGTGCTATTAATAACTAGCTTTTACCGCGGCTTCGCACGCGTGTTTTGTAGGAATATAAGGTTTTTGATTTGTCGATCCGATCTGTTGTTTTTGTCAAAATATTCCATACACGACATATTGTAATGATTAAGCAAAAATTAGATACTAAAACAAAGAAAAACAAAATGTTGGCCACGTAATTTGTCAGTTTTGACTCCGATTAAGTTCTTCAGAAGTACGGGGCGACCCAGATATTAATTTTGAATTCAATCAGTCGAATAACAAAATGGCGCCCATTTTTTTCAATTTCGATTTCGAATTCGTGGTTTGGAACTACGGGGCGACCCAGAAATCGTTTTTAAGGTCAATCGGGTCAAAAACAAAAAAAACAAAATGGCGGCCATTTTTTTCAATTTCGTTTTCGAATTCGTGGTTTGGAACTACGGCGCAACCCAGATATCAATTTTGAATTCAATAAGGTCAAAAACAAAGAAAAACAAAATGGCGGCCACTCTTTTCTATTTAGTTCCCGGATTCGTGGTTTGGAACAACGGGGCGACTCAGAACGTATTCTTTGTCATCCACAAATATTCATAATATTGTTATACCTATAGCGTTTTTGTCGTTTTATATGTGCTATATTGCCATGCCAACCCGCATTAGGCCAGCGTGGTAGACTAAGGCCTAACCCCTCTCATTAGTAGAGGAGTCCCGTGCCCAGCAGTGGGACAGTAATATTACATAAGCTCATAACATAAGCTCACGCCTGTATGCCCGAAGGGGTAGGCAGAGGTGAACTAGCGAACTAGAACACCCACATTTCTCCGATTTTAGTTCCATCCCAGATGTGATAGGGGGCGAGCTTTTCGCCGTATCGGGCACAAACTCCAGACTCCGGAAAAATCCAATATCACTTTGCCCGACCCGAGGATCGAACCTGAGACCTCGGGACGGTAATCGTACCGAAATACAACTACGCTACCAAAGCAGTAATATTACAGGCTAATATTATATATGTGCTATTTCCTCGGTAAGTTTATTTTTTCGTTTCGATTTGCAGCATAGCTACCCTGTTATCTTCATACCACACATTATGATAGACAATGTTACACAAAGCCATCCAATTTACCCGTCACCACATCACACTGTACAGTAATTAGACTACATAGAAACACGATATCGAAATTAATTTAATTAAAGCCGTTTACATATGAGCGTGTTGGCAAAATTAGTTTTGTTCTTCAATATTTCCTACTCATAGTAGTTATTCTAGGTGTTGGAGATAAAATTATGGTCTTTTGGTGAATGCTGGTAAATGTCGCCTCCTTGGTCTAGTGGCAGCATATATGAGCTGTGGACCGGGAGGTCGTGGGTTCGATTCCCAGGTCGAGCAAAGCGAATTTTCTAAATTAATTTGCCCGGGACTGGATCCCTCAGAGAGGGTTGACGTCAGGCAGGCATCCGGTCGTAAAAACTTGGCGAATCATTTCTGCAACATGATTGGAAGGTGTGTTGCGCCGACCCCACATTAAGGTGGGATAAGGGCAGGTAGAAAGAAAGGTGAATGCTGTTTAAATGAAGTGGTAATTTTGTAATATTGTAATACTGTTGTGTTTTGGGTGTACTTGTGAGTGGTAAAGCCGCGCTATAGACAGTAATGTGTACAGCACGAATGGGCCGGGTCGACCGGTTTGATGCCACTGTCTCAAGGAAAACCGACGTAATGTGGCAACTTATTGTTTCGTTTCGTCTGGTGAGTGAGATTTCCGGTGGCCCTTTCCATTCACTTTCCCAATCACTTTTTCCTCCCCTTCCATTCCCTCGTTTTAGGTTAGCAACGCACCCATAATTCGTTATTAAAGTTTTACCGTATGATTTAAGACCGTTTGATCCTCCTTGGACAATCCTTAAAGACAGTCCCTCCCATTAAATAATCGTTAGAATAGAGGTGATATTTTTTATACCTGGCAGAGCAGAGCAGATGGATCACCTGACTACACCACACTCGGCACCTTAGATACCAAAAAATATGGGAGCGTTGCCAACCTTAAAGGAAAGGTAGGGATGGGAAAAGGGAGGGGCGAATTGGGCCCCCACAAATATCACTCGAATGTAACTCAGCAGTGATCTGCCATATTACGTCGGTTTGCTGTGAGTCTGTGGTATCAAACCGGTCCAGTCAATCGGGATAAATATTTCCGGTACTCTCAATAAACTCAATAACTATTCTTATATGTCCAACCAACTATGATTCAGCCAGCTGTTGTCCGACTATTGACTGCCAAAAAGAATATTCCGATTTAATAATATTTTCTTATGATCTGTAGAATTTTGTTTCCATTGTTAAGGTTTACGCAACGAATAATAGAAGCAATAAACAATACCAAAGAGGCATATACATATTTGAGTGGTAGAGCCACGCTGTAGACAGTAACGTCTACAGCACGAATGGGCCGGCTCGACCGGTTAGATACCACTATCTCACAGAAAACCGACGTAAAGTGGCGGCTTGCTGTCGCGTTTCGTTCGGTGAGTGAGATTTCCGGAGGCCCATTTCCCCCCTCCCTTTCCCAATTCCTTTTCCCTCCCCTTTCATTCCATCCTTTTAGGTTGGCAACGCAGCCATGATTCTTTTTGTGTCATGTGTGTCTATGGGCGGTGGAGATCACTTACCATCAGGTGACCCATCTGTTCGTTTGCCAATCTCTGCTATAAAAATAATATATATATATACGACAGAAAAGTTGGCGTAGTTATACTGCCTGTTAGTTTCGATGCCCGGGCCGGGTATACCGAAGAAATATATAGAAATATAATATTACATAACATAACATAAGCTCACGCCTTTATTCCCCAAGGTGTAGGAAGAGGCGCACTAGCGAACTAGAACACCCACATTTCGCCGAGCTAAGTTCCGTCCCAGATGTGATAGTGGGCCTATCGCCATATCGGGCACAAATTCCAGACTGAAATATAGAAATATATGAATAGAATTCCCAACGACGTCTTGACCGTGATTAATATTGTCACTTGGGTCTCGCTAATGCATCCCTTATAAGTATATGTGCGTGCAAACGGCGTCGTGAAGCCATAAAAGCCCCCTTTGATTTTATTACTGAGTGCTTGTAGGGTGTTAGCTGCTTTTATATGCATTACTACAATTATTGAGGTTCTTCCAACGTGATGGATGGTATAAACTATCTTATTATCTAAGAAAAGGATTAAATTGTACTAGAAAGATTAATTTCATTGTCCCATTTAGATATACCATGTGCCATATGAAATATTACTTTTATGTGATTTGGTATTCAAACTTGTTCGTCATTACCGACAGGCAAAATGATAATCTGTGAGCTTAGCCAAGTGGTTTATGCGCTAGTTGAATAGAATAGTACATGTATGGGAATGACATAAGGGTACGCCGCATATAGCGTACACTTATGTCATTCCCATACATTTATTCTATTCGACTAGCGCCTAATCCACTTGGCTAAGCCCGCTGATAATTATTGTTTTTGGATAGTTTGTTTAAGTGCTGTTTTAAATATATATTTTTTTTGGTAATATTTTAATACTGTTTGTTTCCTGTAGTTAATAAAATAAAATAATGTTAATTTTCCCAAGTTACAGGCTCTGCCTTGTTTGGAAACCTCTGGTAACTCCAAGTTTTAGGACTACTTGCAACAATCTAAATCTAGTGTTATTCCTAAACTCGATTTAACCTACATATCATTCGTATAAGTATTTAAATTGAGTTTTGGGATAAATCACGATTTATATAAGAGCTGCAAACCGCCCTTAGAATTGAATTTAATTCTTTCTACCATTTTCCATTATGCTATATTGTTTTGTGTAAATTTAGTCCTTGTAAATCGGTTTTTATTATAGCAATGATTAGCAAACGAGCAGGTGGGTCACCTGATGGTAAACAATCTCCACCGTCCATAGACACCCAAGATACAAATGTATTATGGGTGCGTTACCAACCGAAAATGAGGGGAATGGGGAGTGGGAAAAGGAGGGAGGGAATTAGGCCACCGGAAATCTCACTCACCGAACGAAACGCAATAGCGAGCTGCCACTTTACGTCGGTCTTCGGTGAGAAAGTGGTATCAAACCGGTCGAGCCGGCCCATTCGTGCTGTAGACGTTACTGTCTACAGCGTGGCTCTATCACTCAAGAAGATTTTTAATAATAATAACCTTAAATGAATGAAATAACGGTCTCTTTTTAATACAGAAGAGTACTACTGAGGCGTTGCGGCATATTGTATATTTTCCATATGAGCGTTATAACAATATTTAGGGCGATTTCCAGCGCTATTACTAATGTAGAGTTACACCTGATCTCAATTTATCCTACAGCTCGCTCCTATCTTTAAATCACGATTTGGGTTAAATAGAGATTTATCGTGGAGCTGCAAGTGGCCCTTAATGTATATTTAATGACCAAGAAATTTAGGTTTTGTTAAACTGTGTGGGAGTTGGTACTTAGTCAATTTATTGTGATGTAAAAAGTCCTTCGCCTGAAAAGCATATTTAGGTCTTGACAGTGGGCGGTAGTTATAAAGTCCATTTAGAATGTATAATTTTATTAAATCACTATTGTTTAACTTTCTGTTACTCTCTTGATGGAGTCTAAATGATCTTTTATCATATTTTTATTACTAAGTCAAATCCTCTTTGCAACATACTTGAAAAAGTGTGTTTTTTTATGTATGTTACTCGATATCTCCGCCAACTGTGGACCGATTTTCAAAATTCTTTGCATTTTCGATAGAGCTTATTTCAAGGGTGGTCCCATATAAATTTGGTCACGATCGGTGAATTGGAAGTCGGTCAGTTAATTTTTTAAACCTATGATTATTTTTCAATTTAACTTGAGGTTAGAAATACCTGTAGGTTAGTAATTTACCTTAAGTTACGAGTTACCTTAAGTTAATTAAATTTATTCTCTTCCGTTCATCTAAAAGGCTGATGTACCATACTGTGATTAATTCTGGCTCTTTGAACCAGAGATTTGCAAATACAGGTCCTTCACAGCACCTGGTGTTAATCTCATAAATTATTCATTTGATTGCCACTTCTAAGGGCCTGAAGTCGCTTAATGGAAGAAACAAGGGCAAATATGGAAACCTTTAAGGAAAATATTACATACATAAGCATTTCGCCGAGCTTAGTTCCATCCCAGATGTGATAGGGGGCGAGCCTATCGCCATAACGGGCACAAATTCCAGACTCCGGGCTGATATGGAAAAATCCAATATCACTTTGCCCGATCCGGGGATCGAACCCGAGACCTCAGAATCGGAATCGTACCGAAATACCACATCTGGGACGGAACTAAGCTCGGCGAAATGTGAGTGTTCTAGTTCGCTAGTGCGCCTCTGCCTACCCCTTCGGGGGTATAGGCGTGAGCTTATGTTATGTTATGTTATGTAACTGGTCCATAACGTACAAAGTTTGAAGAGATTCCGACACGAAATTTCATTGTGCTTAGCCACCGAACATTAGCTGCGTTGTGGAATTGAGAAGGGTCCACATTTTGTCGTGTTTAGTACTACTTATTAGAGTTAGCCAACTCCGATACTAAGATGTTGAACGGAACTTTCTGAGCAGAGATGTCGAAGTTACTTTTTGTTGTGTCCATTATTACTAATTCTATGCAATTTTTTCTAGCCAAAATTATAGACAAAATCCTAGGTACCTACGTCTTTAGGCCTCATTCTCAAGAGAGCTTTTTCAACCCGCGTTAAAAAAGCGTTGACATTGAAAATATGAGTATTATTTAGTTATTCACATGTCGGCGCTTTTAAAACGCGACGTTTTTTAAACACCGCGCGTTGGGCGGTTGTAGAATATACTTTATTAGAAACAGGACAAGAATGATTTTCAAACACTCATATGAACAGATGCTGAGACGTTTTTTTTAATAAGCCTTGAAAAGACTCTCGTGCGAATGAGGACTTAACCTTGCACGGAAAATGTCATTTTGATCTTATTTATTTATTTATTTATTAAGCAAAACCACATCATATATATTAGAATAGTAAGTGAAGTCTATTCTGAATACAATATAGACTCCCAAAAATATTTCATATTTTGACCACGAAATACCTATAATAGTCACTTTGACAGAAATGAATTGATTCCCATTAGCATCAAAGAAAGAATTTAACAGTCATTAACATACTATTTTCTATCTCCGATCAGTGGCGGAACGACAGGATGTCATGTCGGCAAAATGCCACGGGCCCCGGACCATAGGGGTTCTAGCGGTGATCGGAAGGAGGCCTCGGACCGAAAAAGCCGACACGATAAAGGGAGACTCGGGATAAAATCACCTCCATCCAATAACTTTGCCACGGGCCCCAAACACTACAGTTACGCCACTGTCTCCGATAATAATAATTATGATAATAGATTGAGGACAAGTACACATAAGGGAATCGATTTTACCTTCATTAAAATCTAATTTCGCAACCGGAATTAAATATCGTCGCCTTCAAATCGAAATTGATGTTTGGGAAAATTTGTTTATGATAAAAAGTTGAAGAAGGGCGCGCCGCTTGAATAAAGGTAATTTTGTAGCAACATTATAAAAGTCCATTTAGATGGCGATTGTTCGTAATAAAATACATGGAAAGTTATAGCGACAGAGTGAAATTAAAACAGTAAAAATCTGTAATTGGAAAGGAAGAGTTAGGCGACGCTACTTCGTAAAACCAGGAGCTACAATTATAAGGGAAATCTATATGAATTCTAGAATAAAATAAATCAAATCCGCAAGCAAAACTAGGAATACGTGAATAAAAAGTAGCCACAGAGAGCCGACATTAGGCAAGTGGCCGGTCTTGGTAGTGGGGAGAGGGCTCCTTTCTCCGCACTTAGCGTATTAAAAGCAGCCGGTTGTAAAAACTAAGCCAAATACATTATAACATAACATAACATAAGCTCACGCCTGTATCCCCGAAGGGGTAGGCAGAGGTGCACTAACGAACTAGAACACCCACATTTCGCCGAGCTTAGTTCCGTCCCAGATGTGATAGGGGGCGAGCCTATGGCCATATCGGGCACAAATTCCAGACTCCGGGCTGATATGAAAAAATCCAATATCACTTTGCCCGACCCGGGGATCGAACCTAAGACCTCAGGACATAGTCATACTGAAATACAACGACGCCACCGAGGCAGTCTAAAATACATTATACAACATGTAAAGTGTGTAGTATCGACTCATATTGGCTAAATAATACTGTAATACCACGCTACAGTTTACCAAACAATCCGGACACAAATGCCGGGTACACACGCGAAAGTTTGTTTGTGTGAACGCAAAAGCGACCATTCGTGAAAGTTCGTAACGTTGGTGTGTACCCGGCATAAGATATGCGACTTGAGTATCTAACTACGAGAGACTTTCGGTCTCACTACACCCAGACCTGAAACATTTGTCGCGGCTCGGGAATCGTACCCACGGCCTCCCGATTAACAACCACTCGCCCACTGTGCCTTGGAGGCTGGATCTATTTTTTTATTTATTTTTATTGTTAAATCCGCCTAAAATTGTTACAATAATACATGATAATAACATATATAATACTTAAAAGGTGTACTTAAATAGTCTACTTAAATATCAAACCACGAATTGGTCATTAGTAACTAACTAAACTTAACCCAATTTAGGTTCATGAGAGGGTACAGAAACATTAATATATACGTCAGAGACTAATAACGACCTGCCTAATGGGGTGAGATGGGACACCGCCCTTATTTCGAGCCAAGCTTTACAAATTACAGAGGGACGCCTAAATATTTGCGAGAAATAACCGGGGTGCGTAAATATGAAGCGTGGAATATTGCAGTCATTTGTTTTACCCGACTACGCAAAGATGCATTAACGTAAGCTCACGTCTGTATCCCCGAAGGGGTAGGCAGAGGCGCACTAACCAACTAGAACACCCACATTTCGCCGAGCTTAACTCCGTCCCAGATGTGATAGGGGGCGAGCCTCACCAATAGAATTTAATCTAGCACCCTAATTTAAATTTGAATATGGACTATCTTATAGAGTCTGAGTAAAATAACTGACATAAGGACAGATAGTAATAATTAACTGAAATTAGGGAAACATAGGCATTGTTTGTTCAAGACGATATTTTTAATACATATTATATTCCCAGGTATTGCCGCTAGCCTTAAATAGACTCTAATCCTTTTCACACCATATGATGATACAATTGCCCCAAAGGACAGAGCTATATCCCCAAAAATATGCTTTCATAACGTATACTTTTATCCCCCTGCAGAAACGAAATTATTTAAGTGTTTCATTTCCATAATCACTACATAGTATAAAACAAAGTCGCTTTCCGCTGTCTGTCTGTCCCTATGTCCGTATGTATGCTTATATATTTAAAATTACGCAACGGATTTTGAATCGGTTTTCTTTTAATAGACAGAGTGATTCAAGATGAAGGTTTATATGTATAATACAATCATAAATTATCCCCTAAAGGGATGTAATGGGGGATAAATGTTTGTCAAGAATCACGCGGGTGTAGCCGTGGGCAAAAGATAGTTTGTATTAAAAAACATACATCACATATCACATAAGCTCACGCCTGTATCCCCGAAGGGGTTGGCAGAGGCGTACTAGCGAACTAGAACACCCACATTTCGCCGAGCTTAGTTCGGTCCCAGATGTGATAGGGGGCGAGCCTATCGCCATATCGGGGACAAATTCCAGACTCCGGGCTGATATGGAAAAATCCAATATCACTTTGCCCGACCCGGGGATCGAACCCGAGACCTCAGAACCGTAGTCGTACCGAGATACCACCACGCCACGGAGGCAGTAAAACACATAATATACGTGAAAATATGATTCATGATAGAAATTATAAAACAATTATTTCTTTCTCATAATTGAATTGAATTGAATCATGAGTTAGGACGTCAAATCATGCCGCATCAACAAACTCGCACAAAATGAGAATTCAGCTGCGGAAATTATGTCAATACATGAATATTGTGTTAACAGCCAATTTATTTTCAATTCGTCTTTGATTCGAAACAATATCCGAATCAATTCACTTTCAACTGATTACATTTTTCCAATCTACAAATAGGACGTCCATGGCAGGATATAGGCCTCCCCCAAAGATTTCCAGATTAGCCAGTTGGAAGCGGCCTGCATCCAGCGACTTCCTACGACTTTTATCAGGCCTATATCCAGCAGTGGACATCCTATGGCTGATAATCATGATGATGATGATTAATCTATAAATTCGAGTAAATTTTTTTTTCAAGTTTTTGCAACAATGTGACGCTTATTTATAATCAGTTTAAGGTCACTTGTAGCTCCGTCATAAATCTCTATCCCAAATCTTGATTTAAAGATAGGAGTGAGGTGCGGGATAAATTGATTTTAGGTTCTACCTTAAATTAGTAATAGCGCTGTAAGTCGCCCTTAAGCTACATTTACGTGTAAAACTAGTTTATCCCTCTGTACCTTGCGTAAAATATATGAAAATTTTATGAGACGAAACATTATTTAAGTTAACCAACGTTTATTTTTTACAAATGTCTTTAAGGGCCACTTGCAGCTCTGCGATAGATCTCTATTTATCCCAAATCTCGATTTAAAGATAGGAGTGAGCTGTAGAATAATGGAGATTAGGTTTAATTATAGATTAGTAATAGCGCCGCAAGTCGCCCTAAGTATTGATTCTTAAATTTAAGAACTATCGAATACGTATTCGATACCTATTCGCGCTTGGGCCTCAGATATCTGCCGGAAGAAGTTATTTATTTACAACACAAAACGCTATAAATTCCTTCTTGAAAAGGGAAATCTCTCAGGAATAAATGTATATAAAATTCATTGATTAAAGATGCCCGTGAGAAGGGTTGGGAAAATAACGGCCATATAATATATAAAAGTTCGAATGAAGTCATGTGCAACTAAGATAATAAAGGTTCGATGAAGGAAATGTTACAGTCTTATTCTGCCCTTATCCTACACCACTGTGGGGTCAGCGCAACACAAGTATGGTACTGATTATCACAAGTTTAAAACTTAGCGGACGGACTCCAAAACTTATCCGTTCGTGACCAAATTTGTTTGGGATCGCCTTTGGAATAAGCTCTATTGATCACAAAAAGAAGCTTGATAAGCTCTATCGAACACAAAAGGATTTTTTAAAATCCGTCCACATTTGGCGGAGATATCGCGTAACATACATAAAAAAATACAGACGAATTGACGACCTTCTCCTTTTTGGAAGTCAGCCGAAAAATCGGTCCACATTTGGCGGAGATATCGCGTAACATACATAAAAAAATACAGACGAATTGACAACCTTCTCCTTTTTGGAAGTCAGTCGAAAAATCGGTCCACATTTGGCGGAGATATCGCGTAACATACATAAAAAAATACAGACGAATTGACAACCTTCTCCTTTTTGGAAGTCAGTCGCAATGGTTTAGCTTTAGCATTTACGGCCTGCCGTATATCAACCCCCTCGGACTACAGTCCCGGGCAAATCGCGATAGAAAAACTACTTTGTCCGACTGTGGATTTGAACCTTGGATCACCTGGTCCACGGCCTATATACGGTGTTCGAGTGCCAGGTCGGACAAGAAGTTTTCGACCGCCATAAAAAAAAAGAAAAAGATCCTCAATTCGTCTGAATATTTAACCGACTTAAAAAAGGAGGAGGTTAACAATTCGTCGGAATCTTTTTAACCAACTTCAGAAAAAGGAGGTTAAAAATTCATCAGATATTTTTTTTTATTTTTAAGTGTTCGTTTTTGTTTTATGTATGTTACGCGATATCGCCGCCAGATGTGGACCAATTTTCAGGATTCTTTTTGGGTTCGATAGAGCTTATTCCAAGGGTGGTCCTATATAAATTTGGTAACGATCGGATCAGTTTTCAAGTATGTTTGTTAAGTTTCTATTTCTAACACGATATGCTCGCGAATGCACCCCCCAGATGAGTTTAATGTCAAACAGGCAGCCACTCATAAAAACCACGATTAACCCTAATATCTGCAAAATGTTTAAAAAGTATTTTATGTTGAATCTACAATAAAGTGGATTAGGTCATAAGAAAGATTTTTTGTTCTAAAAAAGCAAGTATAAAATTATATTGAGTACTAGTTGCCTGCGACTCCGATCGCGTGGAAAATTTATTTTTTAAATAAAATCGTTTAATTTTAAAAAATATCGTGGATATTTTTTAAATAAAATTAGCGTGCCTTACTACTTATAACATCAACTATCTGCCAGTGAAAGTCCCGTCAAAATCCGTCCAGCCGTTTCAGAGATTAGCCGGAACAGACGGACAAAAAAAATTTTAAAAAAATCACCGTATACATATATTTTCATATACATTTAGTGAAAAGCTGTTAATTTAAAATTACAAACAGACACTCCAATTTTATTTATTTGTATAGATGTAAAGATAGCGATGTATAGATAATTTGATAATCTTTGAAATTTTAAAATTATACTTTCAGGATGTTTTAGTTTGCTAGTCGCCTCCTTAGTCTAATGGCAGCATGTATGGGCTGTGGACCGGGAGGTCCCGGGTTCGATTCCCAGGTCGGGCAAAGCAAATATTCTAATTTAATTTGCCCGAGACTGGATCCCTCATAGAGGGTTGACGTCAGGCAGGCGGCCGGTCGTAAAAATTTAGCCAAATCGTCTCAGCAACATGCTTGAGAAAGTGTGTCGCGCCGACCCCACATTAAGATGGGCCAAGGGTAGAAAGATGTTTTAGTTTGCTAGTTTGCCTCTGCCTATCCCTTCGGGGATACAGGCGTGAGCTTATGCTACTTTCAGTTATAAATTGGTAGAGTTACATTTTCAATAATCCTTACAGAGAACTCAGTTTTTAATTAAATCCAAATAGGATAGTTAAGCTAATAGAGGGATAATGACTGAAATTTGTTTTCGGACTAAAATTACAATATTTGAACCCGAATCATTAAGCTAACCGTCGCGTTATCAAGAGTATTATAGCTGTTCTAAAATTTAATTTTGGACCCCATTTGTACATTATGCCCCGTACTTATAAAAATATTTAAGCGCTGCTTATCTTAATACCATAGGTTGTCCCTTTCATTTTTAAACAATGTAACGTAAGGAAAAAAATGACAGGTTATTCTTAACCATTTGCTCAGCTAAAAATGCTGTTTTAAGTAAGGCCCTATATGTATCTATAACATTTTGTTAATATGGCTAATTTCAGCAAGTCGTTTTCCGGACTTTATCTGAATGGTAGAAAATGGTAGGTTACAGTACGAATGAGTCGGCTTAACTGGTTTGGTACAACTGTCTCTCAAACACCGATGTCAAGTTCCCATTTTACGTTGGATTTCTGGCGAAGCGTCGCTCGCTGTTACGTTTCGTTTGGTAAGTTAAATTTCACTTCGCCCAATTTCCCATGCCATTTGATGACACACTTACTCGTTTGACCGTCTGCTAAGAAAAGAACATACACATACATAAGCTCACGCCTGTATCCCCGAAGGGGTAGGCATAGGCGCACTAGCGAACTATAACACCCACATTTCGCCGAGCTTAGTTCCGTCCCAGATGTGATAGGGGGCGAGCCTATCGCCATATCGGGCACAAATTCCAGACTCCGGGCTGATATGGAAAAATCCAATATCACTTGCCCGACCCGGGGATCGAACCCGAGACCTCAGAACTGTAGTCGTACCGAAATACCACCACGCCACCAAGGCAGTCTAAAAGAAATCCTCTAAAATTTTGTTTTTATACTAGCTTTCTACTCGTTGCAATCTCACATTCAAAACTCAATTCACTCAACACACGAAATCTTCTTACGACATCGTTGACATTTTCCTTGTATCTATTTTGGTCTGAAACCTCACCTTTTGCATTTTCCCGTTGAATACTGTTACGTGCTGGCTTAATATCTTTCAAGAAGAGTTTACAAGCCTTTATTTTAAAATATACCTCTATAAGGTGTAATACAAAATAGAGCGCTGCTCCCACTCACTGTAACTGTAGTTTGTTTCTTTCTGTATTTGAAGAAACATTTGGTTGGTGTAATCCCATATTAGTTTATAACATATTATGTTATATATTTTCTAAACCCCAAGTAAAAATCTTGCAAGTGCAATACGCTATTATAACTTTTATAAAATCAGCTGAACTCAAGCACGCGAGTTGCTAGCCTACTGAAACAGTACAGTTACCAAAAACAACGTGCGTTCAGAAAGGTGTTCGGGAATTGATTGGAAAGACATAATAATATTTGTAGGCACCGTGTGAGTTTTAACTATTATTATAATTTTTTCTTTTGCTTTTTAACTTTTAAGTTCAAATTTAATTGGGGTGTTTTACTTTTACGGTAAACAAAAATACATATTCACACATATATAGGAATTAAGTACATTATTCTTTAACCTAATGCTAGATTCATGTCAATGGTGTCATTAAAGGTGTATTCAATAGACGAAAATGACCAAATCGGAACCTAAAAGAAAACGTACAAATTAATCTTTAGTTGTAACCATGGACGTAAAAAAAGATGGACGGAGCGTTAGGAACATTGAAAGCGAAGCAGGATTTTCGGCCCATTCGATCCACACGTCATGGCGGCGACTGATCGAATGAGCCGAAAACCCTGCTTCACTTTTTTTTATAGCACAGATTGGCAAACGAGCACATGGGTCACCTGATGGTAAGTAATCTCCATCGCCCATAGACACCCAAGACACAAAAAGAATCATGGCTGCGTTGCCAACCTAAAAGGAGAGAATGGAAGTGGAGGGAAGGGGTTTGGGAAAGGGAGAGGGGAAATGGGCCACCGGAAATCTCACTCACCGAACGAAACGCGACAGCAAGCTGCCACTTTACGTCGGTTTTCTGTGAGACAGTGGTATCTGCCCGGTCGAGCCGGCCCATTCGTGCTATAGACGTTACTGTCCACAGCGTGGCTCTACCACTTGAACTTTCAATATTCCTAGCGCTCCGTCCATCTTTTTTTTACGTCCGTGGTTGTTACACTCTATTTTTTTATTAGCACGGCAGAGTGACCCGCTAGACCTGTAGGTCAATTCTCTAAGAAACGCCACAACGTTGCGATCGACGACGAGGTCGCGCAGTGCACATCGTTGAGATCGACGGAGCGTTCAGCGTTGTTAGGTCTTAGAGAATACCATTTTCCATACATTTATGTCAAACGCCTCGCTCGATAGAGCTAATTTGCATAAGCGCCGTCATCACGCATAGCGCTATTGCGTGCGCTTTGTACCTTGCTGAATACAAAAATGACATCGTTGCCGCAACGATGCCGCAACGTTGTTTTCACAAATGAAACCTTAGAGAATCGACCTGCTGTAGGTAAGCTGTGAAAGGTACATTATCCCTAAGTAGCATATGGGTAATGTTAGTGGTTACTAACATGTGAAGTATTATATTACCAACATTATAAATGTAATTACATTATGTACATGTAAGTTTGTAGGGTGTATATAGGTCTTAGTAGCAACTAAATAAAGGTTGTGTAGATAATTGTGCTACTTTTTAACCGACTCCAAAAAAAGGAGGAGGTTAACAATTCGTTGGTTTTTTTTTTCAATCGCCAAAAACCGCAACAGGTTCAACCAATTGACCCCCAAACATCAAATGACATTCCATGATGATGATGATTTCAAAATACCCATGCTTAATATTTGATTAAAAAAATTAAGTTCAATTTTATTTTTTAACTTTAGCATTTCAAATTAAATCTATCCTCTTGGAAAATTGGGTACCTGTCTACGACTTTTTTATTGATTTTATCCGAAATTGTAGTAATCTAAAACATAACACAGATTTTTTTTTTTTTTTTTTACGGCCCTACAGCTGCTTGCCTGACCGAGTCGGCAAATACAGCCACACCGGTCTGTTGGGAGGAACGCAGGTGCGCTCAACCCGTAAAGTTAGGTGACCACGCTGAGGGCAACCCACTAACGGGTTACGAACCTCGGCTCAGGGCGGTCACTGAGAGGGAGATGTTGAAGACATCATCGATTAGGGGAGTGTGGACGTGTTTTCCTAACTATCCATTTCTGTCATCGGCACGCGGGCCGGAATTGTTAACAGGGTCGGGGGGGCTGCTACTGGGAGCGCGGCGTGGTCCTCGTCGGCGGGGACGGAACATCGGTCGTGTGGAGTGTGGGAGCGATTTAAGATGCTCGATCTTACGTTGGATGGCCAGAGTGATGGCGTCATCACGGTCTGACAAAACGATTCTAGGACGTCTCCATTTCGCACGGTCAAATGGAGTATATATTGACGCTTGACGGACAAGCGTGTTTGGGTGGTGTGCCGCCCGATCGAAGTAGCGTCTGCTAGCCATCTGCATAAAATGCTTGATGGTCGGCAAGTTGGTGTCAACGTGGAGGTCGTGATTACGGACGTACCACGGAGCGTTAAGCGCTCGTCTTAAAAAGACGTTTTGCAGGACTTGCATACGCTTAAGTCGAGCGGGCGGTATGTGAGCGAACACGGGCGACGCGTAAGTCATTATCGGTCTAATACACGTTGTGTAGATCCTAATCTTGTTGCGGGCTGACAACTTGCTCTTTCGGTTTAAGAGAAAATGAAATCGGGCTAACGCGAATGCGGCTCGCGCGCGTACCGCGTTTACATGAGTGATGAAGTTCAGTCTCCGATCAAGGTTGACTCCTAGATACTTGGCGTTGTTGGTCCAAGGGATAGCCTTATTGGCCATGGTGACTGAAGCGTTAGGCGTTTGGGTGAAAATTCTCTTGGTGAAGAGAATTGCCTGACTTTTGGCGGGGTTGACAGTGATTCGCCATTTGCGGAACCACTCACCGAGTTCGTCGGCTGCGGTTTGCAAAATGCGGATCACTTTATCCGGGTCTCTACGTGAAGCGTAGATTGCCGTGTCATCAGCGAAGAGCGCCAGATGGGCGTCCTTCGGTTTAGGAATATCGCTAGTGTATAGCGAGAAAAGAAAAGGGGACAAAGCAGAGCCTTGCGGGACTCCGGCAGTGATGGTGTGTCGGGAGGAAAGAGTTCCCTCCACGCGATATTTGAAACCGCGATTCGACAAAAATTCTCGTATGATGTGCACGAGCTGTGTGGGCACATTGAAGGTATACAACTTGTAGAGCAAGCCGTTGTGCCACACTTTGTCGAATGCTTTTTCAATATCGAAAAAAAGAGCACCGGTAGGGATTCCGCGCCTAAAGTTGGCGTGGATATGCTCCGTGATGCGGAGAATCTGATTCACGCAACTGTGCCTACTACGAAAACCAAACTGCTCTGGAGGGAGCAGATGGTGAAGGTGGGCGACTATCTTGATGCGATCGAGGACGATTCGCTCGTAGAGTTTACCCAGAGCGCTGAGTAAACTGATGGGACGATAAGAGGAGGGTTCGAAAGCGGGTTTCCCCGGCTTGTGAATACCTATCACAACTGCCTCTTTCCAGACGTCTGGAAAGAGGCTGTTTTGGAACGCTGCATTGAAGATGTCAGCGAGAATTTTAACTAGATGCTCCGGGAGCATTTTCATGACTCTATTGGATATACCGTCGCCCCCGGGGGCTTTGCGTCTTTTGAGCGCCTTGATCAGAGAACTGACTTCTTCGATTGTTACCGGCGCGAGTGGGTCGGGCGGTTGGTCGACATCCGGGTCGACGGGTGCCGGGCGCGGACGCGGAACCGGTATCGGTGGCGGCGGGATTGCGTTCCTACTTTCGACAAAAGTGTCAACCGCAACAAGATGCTCTGGGTCAATGGGAACTGAGGTGAGTGAACATTGAGCCTCCAGGCTGGTAGCCAGCAGTTCCGCTTTCTCGTCGTCGTCAAACGCCGGGCGTTGATTCGGACGATTGAGCGGAGGCATGGTGACTGTATCGTTCCTCCTGAAGGAACGGCACAACTGCCAGAAAGCCTGGTGAGTTGGATCTAGCTCTGATAAGTGAGTTTCCCATCTCGAATCGACGGCCTCTTGGATGCGACGTTTGGCCTCGCGTTGGAGGAAACGCGTTAGATGCCGTTGATCCGGGGAGGGATTCGTCTTACAGGCTCTCAGCGCGGCGTTTCGCCTCCTCACCACACATTTCACGTCTTCGGGAAGGTGCCAATGGCTAAGCATAGCCTCCGGCACCCTCTCGGAGCTGTCGCTCACGACGTTTTGGAGATGTGCGGTGAAGGAGCGAATCGCGCCGGACGTCTCTTCAGGAGTGACTATGTTGGTCGGGATCGCGGAGAGATCAGGGGATGAGGTGTCCTCGAGCTTGGTGCCTAGGAGACGCCAGTTCGTTTTCACCTTCATCGGTACGTTAGGACCTGTGTCTGTGGGACCGTTTATAGGGACTAGATCTAGGATCACAGGTCTGTGGTCAGAGTCTAACTCTTGTAGCACCCGCATGGAACGCACGCGTAGGCATACGTTCCTTGTAAGCGCTATGTCGAGTATGTCAGGTCGGTGATTGTCGTTAATTGAACTATAATGGGTGGGTTCTGATGGAACTAGAATTTCCATATCAATAGTGTCAAGACACCGCTCTAGTGCTGCACCTCTGCTGTTGGTAGAGTTGCAGCTCCAGAGCGTGTTCTTGGCGTTGAGGTCGCCCGCCAGAAGGACAGACTCCCCCATGCTCAGTAAGGTCGAGATTTCATTGGAGTGAAGCTCCTTACTGGGTGAGAGGTAAGCCGAGATGATAGTGATCGGCGGATGTCCTGTCATTGCTAGCCTGCAAACTGAAGCCTCAATGTTCGTCAGGTTTTCGGGGGGATCTAGAGGTATGCAGTGCAGGGACCTTTTGAAATATATTAGGGTGCCACCTAAAGGGCCAGTAGTGCGGTCATTCCTCACTACTTTGAAATTAGGGATACTAGGGTTCCTATGAGCGGGTTTGAGGAACGTTTCCTGGATGAGGAAAACGTCTAGGTTATTATCGCGGACAAAATGTGCGATTTCGGTACATTGGCCGCGAATACCGTTGGTATTGAAAAAGCCCACTCTGAGGGAGCGAGGCTTGGTCCGCGACGGGGGGGAAAAAATATTATTATTAGTAGCCATTGGAAGGCGTTAAAATTAAGCTGGCGATGTAGGATCGCTGTTCCCTGTATAATTTTTGTAAATCCGACATTAATTTTTCGTCCGGGTGACCTTTTGCCGCTATTTCCCTTATTTTTTCCGAAATAAGGGTGTAAAAGTCGACCGGGGGGCTTAGAATGGCATCGTAGATGGCATCTACCTCCTCTTTGGAGAGTACTCGACCGGCCGTGGTAGGAGGAAGAGGTGCAGGTTTTTGAGAGCGCGGCTGGGCTACCCTGGGAGGGTTAGTCCGGGAGGCCGCTGGAGTGGGAGCAGTGACGGGAGCGGGAGCGGGGGTGACCGCCGGAGCGGGAGCGGGTGCGATCGCTGAAGCGGGCATAGGCGTGACGGGAGTGGCCGGTTCGGCGGGAGTGACTCCACCAGGGGCCTCTTGGGCTTTTTGGGCTTTGACCCATGGGTTGTGCACCGGCATGGGTGCGGGGCGGAATCTGGCCTGAGGGGCTGGAGCTTTAGGAGCTCGGGAGAATGGTTTCTTGGGGGCCTTCGGGCAGCCGCGGTAGCTTGCCGGGTGTCCTGTCTGTCTACAGTTTGTGCACGAAGGCGGCTCCGTGCACAAGGTCCTGTCCTTTGGCCGTGGGCACTGTTTGGTGCCATGCTCCCCTAGGCACTTGACGCACCTGGAGGGGAGGGAGCACCGCAAGGACGAGTGCCCGTACCTTTGGCAGTTGTGACACTGCCCTATCAGGCGATTTTTGTATGGAGTCTCCACGGTGAAGCCGCGGAGGCCCAAGATGTCTTTGACGTCAAACAGGTGTCTGCCGTCAATGGGGGTCTCAACAACAACCATAACCATCGTGTATGGTTGTTGTTCATTGAGAGAGGTATTTGATTTGACTGTTCGGTACATCCGGTGTACCTCTGTGCAAGATATGCCTTTTTCGGTAAGGCCTAACTGGATTTCCTCTTCCGTCATCTGCAGGGGAATCCCACGGATGACGAATCGAAATCGTTTTTCGTCAGGGAGGGCATACGTGAAATAGTGGACGTCTTTGGCTTTAAAATATTTGGTGAGCGCCCTATGGTCGGCTATCGTGGCTGGAAAAACTGATAGAAGATCTTGGCCTTCTAGAAATTTATTGTGGGTCAGCGTTATGCCCGCTTCTTTGATTCGGGCGAGGAGGGTGGGGACTGTAATGTCATTTGACATTAAGATGTTAAGCCTCGGCGGCTTCTTGCCCTTTGGCTCAGAGGGAGCAGAGGGCTTGTCGGAGGTAGGTGGTGCGGCAGGTGAGGATGGGGGTGAGGGGGAAGCCGGCGAGTCGGTGTCGAAAGTCGGCGCTGAGGGCGCCGGCGTCGACACCGACACGGCGGTGGCCGAACGCGGCTTCTTCCTCCTCCCGCGTTTCACGGTCGTGAAGCCGTCGTCGTCCTGTTCGGACGACGACGACTCCGACCGAGACTCGCCGGAGGATGACGAAGACGCAGGCCTTTTGGTGGAGACGGGCGGGTCGGTTTCCATCGCCGTAGCGATGGGCTCCGAGGGAGTGGTGGGCGAGGCGGAGGGTCCATCGTCCGTTGATGGGCTCTCCGTCTCGTCGGCAAACAGGTCCGGTAGAATGTCTTTGAGTGCGGACTCAAGACGTGCCCACGCGAGTGGGTTTTCTGCCACCTTCGCAAGGGCCGCGGCACACTTCTTGCGTGACGGGGCCATTGCGAGTGTTGCAGAGTTTGACGCGGCGCGAGTGTGTTCCGACGCGGGTGCGTTCCGCCCGGGAAAGAACACACAAGAAACCGGGCGGCGCTCGCACTGACTTACGGTCGCGGATCGCGGGTCGCGGGTCGCGGTGGGACGCATGAATTTACGTCCCCGGGTGGGTGTGCCCGGGGCTGAGTATGTGAATGACCCTCCTCGCCGGGTATAGGCGAGGGGGGGTGTACTTAAAATTAGGTGTGCCCTAAGCTGGTATCCCTTTGCCAATCTTAATGTGCGAAAGGGTTCCTAACAGTCCGTGCACCGTAAGTGGTATTGGTCCGAGGACCGCACACTCAACCGGATACACGGGATGGAAATCGGGATGGGTAGGGTTGGGAAGGCGATATGCGGGGGAAAGAGTGGTGTGCCTCCACTGATTCCTTGTCCGCACCCGTCCGGCTTGCTTCAGCCCTGAGGGGGCGTGGCGCGGGCCGGGTCACCGCTAGCTATCGGTTTGTTGTCACCGTGAGGTTTACCACCGAGCTAATTCCCTGAAGGGGACAATAAAACACTATACCGAGAAATTCGGGCTAATCCCTGTCCTGAAAAGGACGCGGATGGGCCCTTTGTTCGGCAACCGACAATAACAAAGCGGGGCTTTGTTATTGGCCGGATTACCGAGAATGCAGCGCGGGGGCTGCGTTCCGACCTAGCAGGTAGGCCGGTAATCGGATTAAAGTCACTGCAGGTGCAGTGACAATACGTCCGAGCACGACCGCTGCCAAGAGCGGAATGATAACACAGAAAGAAATATTGAAATATACCCAAAAATAAAAAAAAAGTTATAAGCTTTTCAAGTTTGGTAACCTTCAAAATGCGGGAAATAGAAGTATCAGTAAAATCACGTCACGGCCATAACGGTGCGTGCGTTGGAAAGGGATAGCACGATATCCCCACTACGCCCCCACTCTTGCTCGTTGCAGTATTTAAAATATGAATTACTGCGTTATTTTTCAACCTATTTCGATGCGGTTTTTAGAGAAGGGTTTCTTTTTGTTTTATTTGCTATTACATATAAAAATGTGTATGAAATGAAACATAGTCAAGTACCTAATTGTTATTGGTACCAACTTTATGTCCAGTACCTATCCATTTAAATATTTCACTTTCGTTATAGACATGCGGGCTGAGCAGGAAAATTTCTGACAACCGTAAATGTATTCGAACTCGATGCGCGTCTATGAAATTTGTATGAAATATTAACCAAACGTCATCAGTGCGCAGCGAACTCGAATACATTTACATTTACATTAGTTTTTCGTGCTCGGGCTACTGAATCATTGACGTAAAAGTTGCCAAAATACCTAAATATTTAATTGACAGCGCCCACATCGTCTCGCTACTTTTTGCTATTACAACTTTTTTCCTTCTAAATGGGAAAAAATCGTACCTCTCAATATGTGAAATCGTTTTTCGCAAAGTGCCAAACGCTGTCGGTTAATATTTTAGTCGCCGTTTCTAGTGAAAGCACATACCATCTCGAGAGTAATCCACTTTTAAACATATTTCAATATAATGAGAAAGGACAATAAAATTCTCCAGAAAGTAAAGTTAAACTTTACAATGTCAAAAAGTTAAATTGATTATATAATTGAATAGACGTTCAGTTTTGTTCGTTTAAAAACAGTTTTTTTCGAACGAGAACAAATAAAAAAGCCGCTTAAGCTGTTTTAAAAAACAAAATTCGAAAAAATCTGAAACCAGCCGGCTTTTGCATGCTCTAGTAATCACACTAATAGAGGTATTACAAAGGGGAAAGTTTGTAAGTGTGTTTGTTTGTTTCTTACTTCTTCACGCTCAAACAGCTGGACCACATTGGATGATATTTATGTATGGAGATAGCAGACACACTGGATTAACACATTTTTTTCTACCTGCCCTTATCCCACCTTAATGTAGGGTCGGCGCAACATCCTTTCTCAAACATGTTGCAGAGAGTATTTGCCTTAGTTTTTACGACCAGCCTGACAACCTGTCTGACGTCAACTCCCTCTGAGGAATACAGTCCCGGGCAAATTAAATTAAAAATTCGCATTGCCTGGCCTGAGAATCGAACCTAGTACCTCCCAGTCCACAGCCACTAAATGCTGCCACTAGACCGAGGAGGCGACTGTTCGATACAACAATACTAAAGGCATATGATACGAGATACAGGTTGCAATATTCACGGAGTACTGACAATGGCCATTCCACCTCCCAGCCGCTCCATTCACTGCAAAGCTGTGAACGTTCGGCGCATTTTCCATAATAAAATACCATAGATATTTATGACACCATAAATCTATATTCAATGAGGTGATTTCGTTTTTGTCGTTTGTTGGAGAAATATTGTGGAAGATGAAAGCTAGATAACATATTTGGTTTTGTTTAGGCGAGTCTCTTGATTATGTTTTTCTCGAAACACTACACAAAAATCTACACAAAACAATGTTTCTGTTTAGAAACACTTTGTCCCCTGCTAATGGAACACAGTACACCATAAAGGCAACGTATAAGTTGATATTATATTCCAAATATGAGCTTACGAGTTTTTCTCCGGAATACTGAAACGCAACTCAAACACTTGAGGTCGTGTCATGTGGGCTTTTGAACAAATGTGACAAATTTTAGAACTGTTTGTCCGCCAATTTCTTATAAAATAGAAATCGCACTGCGATAATGCAGATTCAATGAAAAAGCACCTACCCTAAAAAAAATGATGCCATTTTTTATTTAGAGTGTTCACGTTTGAAGTCACTTAAAAATTTTGTTTAATTTTACCTTAAATGTAAATTAGGTGTTATGAGCGAATGTTATTTTTATCACATCCATGTTTTTAGAGACGGTTTAATAAAACTTATTGTTCTTTTAAGCCTATAAATAACATATGTATTTGAAAAGGTTTTCCTGTTTACAATTCAATCGAAATGCAAGGTACATTTGCATTTGCGTACCTCACTTGCGGTCGCAGTAAATATTGCACCATGTCTTTTATATTCAAAAATAAAACAATAAAATAACCACTTTATTCATAATAACTTAGTAGAGCGTAATAAGACCGCAATAGTACACTTCATAAAAATTGTATTCATAATAGTTCAATAGCGTTAAAACATTCCAACGTTCGATAGTGAAAACATGGCCGATCCCGATCAGCTGTTTCAAATTTGATGTTCTTTCTTAATGATATTTAGTCTAGGACCCCATCTAAGATTGATATATATTTTTTATTAATTGTTTGGAAACAATTAATAAAAAATATATAGCCAAGACTTCCTATCTGTTTGGAAGCTTGCGAGAGATAAAAATAATATTTTTTCTGTAACCAGAAACATTGTATTTGATAAGCATATATTAGTTCTCTTTTTGCTAAACTAGGCAAAAGTAGGGTTATGCTTTCGATAAGACCAAGATTTCATTATGAATAAGGTGGTAAGAGTTTAGTTATAAAAACTAACACACAACAGTCACACATATAGGGTCTTACTTTTATAAACAGTTTAACTGGGCAAATAGTTAAGAATAGTCTGTCCCTTTTATTTTCAAACAATGTGACACAAGGAAAAAGGTGACATAATATTCTAAGGGCGACTTGCACCACTATTACTAACCTACAGTTAGTTCTAACCTAAGTAAAATTCAAAAATAAATATATGGAGGACATGTAAGGACCTAGATGAGTTGAACAAGGCCTACACCTGTGTGTAACACGTGCAAACTGCAAACGCAATAAAAATAAAACCAGAAGTACTCGTCATTCTTTACATGACAATAAATAGTAATAAAACGTTTACGCTCACGATTGGTTGTTGCAGGCAGATTGTAAAGTAAGTTTTTTTTATAGCAGAGACTAGCAAACGAGCAGATGGGACATAATAAATATAATATATGTATCTAATCGTGATAGAATCCGTAAGAATAGTTTTATCTCAATGTATAATATTCGCGTAAACTTAAGAAATCAGTATCTGATGGTAACTGATCTCCACCGCCTATAGATACCCAAGACGAAAAAGAATCATGGGTGGGTTGTCAACATAAAAGATTCTCCTTTGAAGGAAGGGCAGGAAATAGGGATTGGGAAACGGAGGGGGGAAATTGGGCCACTGGAAATCACACTCACCGAACGAAACGCGACAGCGAGCTGCCACTTTAAGTCTGTTTTTCACTTTACATTTTCTGTGAGACAGTGGTATCAAACCGGTCGAGGCGGCCCATTCGTGCTATAGACATAACTGTCTACAACGTGGCTCTACCACTCGTAAAGTTATATCCCATCATCATCATCATCATCATCAGAAGTATCATCATCATAACTATCATCAGGCACAAGACGTCCACTGCTGAACCCCCCTCTCATAACATTCCAGACAAAGTGATCATTATGGTTATTTTGGTTATTGGATTGTTTAGAATTTTTGCCCGATAAGGCGATAGGCTCGCTCCCTATCTGGGATGGAAATAAGCTTGGCGAAATGTGGGTGTTCACGTCACGTCACGTCAATTCACGTCTGCTTGCCCTTCGGGAACACTTGCGTAGACAGTAGAAAATTAAGCCGAATCTTATCGCTAACATGAAAACGTTGTCCCGACCCTCAATTCAGTGGAGTAACGTCAGGTAGAATAAATGATTAAGCTACAAGCCCAACGCATGACCATGAAAGATGCAAGTTTTCAAAACGTCGAGACCAAAAATAAAAACGAATCGTAATAGAATCCGTAAAAAATAGTTTCGTTTCAATCAAGCAGATTTCAATACTTGAAGTTGATGAAATAACTTATTCAATAAATCGTAATATGTGCATCAAAGCGATGGTTATGTATGTTAATACGTATTAATAATGAGCTGTCTTGTATATTAAAGGTCTTCATCATTCATAGTCGTTACTGGTGTATCTTCGCATATCAATATTATGATCTTATTTTTATCGATTCTCACGATTCCGGTTACATACATGACTCACGCCTATTACCTATTGATGCTCCACAAGGCTTAACTCTATATTGATTGTAAACTGGTCTTAAAAAGAGCAACGCCAAAGTTTTTTGTCCGTGCTTCTCTGGCGAAACGGCCTTCCGAACAGACGGTAGAGTTATCGGTAGAGTGGTTTCACTCTAAATAATGTTTGAACATCTTAGGAATACGATAACTGAATTAAATATTTTGATTCTGATTTTTTATTTTTTATTTTATATTACTTCCTTTTCTTTCAAACTGCCTTTATCTCACATGTGAGATCGGCGCTATGCCTGCCTCATCAAACCCTTCTGAAAGTTTCCGTCCCGGGCATATGAAATTAGAAAAAATTGCTTTGCCCGACCTGGGAATCGAACTCAGGAGCTCCCGGTCCACAGACCATATATGCCGTTATAAGACCAAAGAGGCGATTGACCATAATTCTATAGACCTGCATATCCCTTTATGGTTAGTTGGAGGACGTAAGTTACAGATAAGTGAAGGAAAACATCGTGTCATAAAAACTTAACAGACCGCCTTCTAACTTGATACAATCGTGACCAAATTTATATGAGATCACCTTTGAAATAAGCTCTATCGAACACGCTAAGAATTTTTAAAATCGGTCCACATTTGGCGGAGATATCGCGTAATATACATAAAAAAACAGACGAATTGAGGAGCTTCTCCTTTTTGGAAATCGGTTGAAAATCTGAATTGTTCATACCTGAGAATTCTCTACAAGAATTTCTAGGACATGTAAAGTCTACTAGCCGTCTTCTACCGAACCTTGATTAATCCAGCCATAGTGACTTAAACTCAAGGTATGGCGATCCATACGCGAGCCACTGGCACATAACATTGTTTATAATTATTATTTAGAGAGAATCAGATGTACTGATACTCGCACGGTGCCAGTATTAGCCATTGTATAATTCTCTCAAAATAATAATTATGAACAATGTTATGTTCTAAAACCCAATTGTTTATGAAGAAATAACAGTCCAAACCCGTTAATTAAAATTAAAAAGGAAAATTCCACGTTCCGTTTTAGTTATTCGCTTTTGAGATATTTGCTTATATTCCACTGCTTCGGTATTCATGAATAGAACAAAGCGGATCAGTGGGGTTTATTCAAGAATTTTGAAAACTAGAATTTGTATTTTTGCAACATTCCTTTTGCTAGTTTCGGATTGTAGATTTTGCTTGTGGCTTTGACGGGAACCACGTATTTCCGGAATAAAAAATAGCTTATGATCAAAGACATTCAACAGCAGCCCGAGCAGGAAAATTTCTGACAACCGTAAATGTATTCGTGCTCGATGCGCGTCTATGAAATTTGTATGAAATATTAATCAAATGTCATCAGAGCGCAGCGAGTTTACATTTACATTAGTTTTTCGTGCTCGGGCTACAGTACATAGATGGGACAACAGCGCTAAACTTGTTATCCGAAAGTTGTTACCTCGGGGTAATAAGTCAACAGCGATAGCTCATTTGGGAATGGTACGGACTGCCGAGATGAATGTCGGTGGTTTGAGACCAACCCCAAAATGGAGCACATACCTCTGACTTTTCTATGTTAAGTGTGTTTTCTGTGTGAATTATCGCTTGCTATAACGGCGAAGGAAAACATCATGAGGAAACCTGCATACCCGAGAATTTCTCCACAAGAATTTCGAAGGTATGTGAATATTAGGTCGGCGTGGTAGACTAAGGCCTAATCCCTCTCTTAGTAGAGGAGACTCGTGCCCAGCAGTGGGACAGTAATACTACAAAGCTGATATTATTATTATAATACCAGTCGTATTTGAAATATAGGCGCAAGTTCGTGCCAGCGTAATAATGTATAGACAATAAAATTGTCTTATGTGGTTCTTGAACATTCCCAGAACATTCTAGAGTGTAAATTATAAAAAGCGCCCTCGTATTGTTTACTGCGACTGAAACTATATTTTTTGTATGGAAACTTGCTTAATTGTTACTAACATTAATCCTACTGATTTCTTAAGTTTACGTGAATATTATACATTGAAATAAAACTATTCTTACGGATTCTATCACAATTAGGTTTTAATTATTATTCCCGACGTTTCGAAGGCTTTGCAGTCTTCGTTGTCACGGGTCAGACCCGACTGTCTGACCCGTGACAACGAAGACTGCAAAGCCTTCGAAACGTCGGGAATAATAATTAAAACCTAATTGTGATAGAATCCGTAAGAATAGTTTTATTTCAACATTAATCCTTATTATTTCATAGCACATAAACCATCTCTTTTAATTTTTTTATTCATTGCTGAGTAAAACTAACAAACTTTTGCATGACAGCCTCCATGGCGCTGTGGGCGAGCAGCCGGCTGTTAAACGTTCGATTCCCGAACCAAGACAAAATGTTTATATGACCCACAAGCCTAAAATGATGAACATCAACACAGATTTTGAGAAAGTAAAATTTAATTTTGTCACGACTGACTCGGAAAGAGGGTAACGTTTTGTGTAATTTTGCGATAACGTTCATCTTTGCTACGGAACCCTCCACTGCCTTGATCAGACATGCACTTGGAAGATTTTTTGCTTTTAGTTAAATGAATGTGTTATAAAAAGTTTTAATTGGCAGTCTTTAAAAATTAATTGGTCGGATATACAATAACAAAATAGTTTATCGTTAGCAGAACTAATTCAATGAACATTTAATAATATACGTACTTTCCGAAAGTTAAGGTGCGTACACGAGTATTAAAATTTCTACGAATGACTTGCAATATGTAAAAACTCATAAATAACCTTAGAGTAATTACGTATAGAGATATAGTCTCATACAAAATTCCGGCAAAAAGTGAAGCCAATGACGGTTCAATGTGTGCATCGGCGGCGCGTAACTACTTGAGCCGACACACACATACGCGCGTGAATAGTGTTCCAAGTAAAAGACATTTTACCAACAAAATAGGGAAATCTAAAGTGTTCTAATAATGATACACTTGTTTTATTCTAAACTAAAAAAAAACATTTGTATAGTTTTGAACCGACTTTAAAATAAAAAAGAGACGGAAACGCTTCCATACAATCTTGGGCCTAGATTGTAAAAGGATGAAAGTGATGTCAATTAAGATTAGTATATTAAGGGATCATTACTAAAAATTTGGCGACTTTTTGTAATCTGAGAACACAGTTATGAGCCTCACTTTGACTTAAATAAAAGTGAGGTTATGGAACAAACTATACGCAAACTGATGTTTATAAGTACAAATCTTACCTATTTAACTCATTCATCTTAATAGATAAAGTAATCGATTCTATTTTGATAGTGTCCTTTACTTATTTTTCAGATATCTCATTTTCTAGATTGTGAATTGGGCTGATTTTTTAATATTTTGTAATAGAAAAAATTTACAATTTTTTGGGCCATATCGCAACTCATTACATTTTGGCCCAAAGATTTCCGTTTATTTGTTTTTTATTTGTTGGTTAAAAAGATCAAAAAACAGAGAATCCTTTAGGTTTATTCATATCAAATGACATCAAAATCGGTACAATGATATAACCATGAAAACGCAAAAAACACACTTTCCGATCAGAGTACGCATAAAAGTTGAAAATTATTTTCTTTAACTCTTACATTACCAATTACTATCATTATAATCCCCATTTGATATCAAACATACGCCAGGCTGTGTAATTTGATTTTGCTCATTATTTATGTTAATAGCAAA
The DNA here is from genome assembly GCA_036417725.1 of Clanis bilineata. Lineage (NCBI taxonomy): Eukaryota > Metazoa > Arthropoda > Insecta > Lepidoptera > Sphingidae > Clanis > Clanis bilineata. The sequence continues at coordinate 5,342,002 of CM071139.1, read as the reverse complement.
TTGTCAGGATAGGCAGTGTCTCTTTGTCTATAAGGAGTGCACGCCACTACACAAACAGAGCTATTATTGCAGAGTTATTTAGTTTAATATGAAAATATATTTGCGGTTTAACTAGAGTATATAGTACAGTTATTATTTAAAAATTATAATTCTACCTCGATTGTATATAACCCGTCTGACGTCCAGGCAACTAGAGTTGCCCAAATAGATAAGTGTTATTTGACATCAACCATTGATAAAAGGTGGCACTTTATTAGATAAAGGTCCTAATCATAGCAATAACAGACCAAAAATAAGAGATGGCACTGACTATTTGGGCAACTCTAGTTGCCTGGATGTTTGACGGAATAATAATAATTATTATTATCGTAATATAAAGTTACCAAAGGAGACGGAGATCTTTGGGCCAAAGTGTAATGAGTTGAGATATGGCTAAAAAAATAGTCATTTTTTCTATTTCAAAATATGAAAAATCAGCTTAATTCATAATATGAATAGAAAATATGTAATAAAAATATGTGAAAAATAAATAAAGGACACTAAATAAAATCGATTACTTAATCGATTAAGATGAATGAGTTAAAATAAAATATAAATATATATAATGCTAGATCCGGATGATTAATTCAAGTAAAAATAATTAAAAAGATTAGAACTAACATTTGCCCAGCAGTGTGATGATATGGGCTAATAAGATAAGAAGAACTAACATAATAAACTGTTCTAAAAAATAAAATAGTAACTGAATAGCTTGTCGGCATGCATTCTCGTTTCCTGTGGAACAAAAAACTATGAATTGACATTTTAATAATCGTTTTCATTTGCTTCGTTTTTGTATTGTTTTGTGCGTGTGCGTTTTGGGTGATTTCCATCGTTTTAATAATTTTCTACTAAAACAATGTTGCTCAGACAGTATAAATACGAGTATTATGTTCCTGAGAATAATCGTCTTTGTGACCAACATTTAGTTATCGAATGTGGGTTTTCGAGTTCGTCTCTGCCTACCTCTTCGGGGATATAGGCGTGAGCTTATGTTATCTACATTAAAACATATCTATAGGTAAGATTTGTACTTATAAACATCAGTTGTTTGCGTATAGTTTATTCCATAAACTCACTATTATTTAAGTCAAAGTGAGGCTCTTAACTATGTTCTCAGATTATAAAAAATCGCCAAATTTTTAGTAATGATCTCATAATATACTATCTATTAATTGACACTACTTTCATCCTTTTACAATCTAGGCCCAAGATTGTATGGAAGCATTTCCCTCTCCTTTCATTATTCCTAATAGTAATTAAAAAAGTGGGTAAATTGGTTGGCATTATTGGCAACATTCATAATGATTCATAACGTAAATGGCGTCTGTCACTTTTACAATTTTATTTTTAGTTTTGATGAATGTTTTACTTAATATTAAAACATGTCAGCAATTAATTACTAGTGAAATGTTATCTTTATATTTCCTTGGTGCTTGTTCATTGTATTGTGACATCCTTCGATAGCGCAGTTCGTCATAATATAATTAAATTTGTGGGAGCTCTTCATACTAAGACTTGACCTTTTTTTTTTTTTTTTTTTTTTTTTGTCGCGGGGAAAAGTGTTTTACCACTGCCGCCGCGCCCGGGGGGGTAGACGCGGCGAGTATGTCGGGTTCGCCGGTCTTACGACCCAGCGCCGTGATGCCCGGGAGAGATGTTCGACATCCGGGCGACGCTGGGCCGAGTCCCTAACACTATATACACCCTACACCGGCAATACCGACTATAAACACCGCGGTGGCCTTCTTCGGCGCTTTAGTGGGGCGGTCCCGGGGTATCCAGAGATAGCCTCGGATTGCTACCGGAACCGCCCCTGCGCGGTGCCGCCTTGCGGCCCGTCTCCGATTTGGGGGGGGCTCAGAAGCCCCCGCCGCCGAAGGACGCCCTCGGCGTCTACGGCAGCACGAGGCCGACCGTCCGTGCTGCCGTCCGTCCCGGGGCCGCATGTACAAAAGTACTAAAAGGGGCGCACAGCCCCCCGCTGCACGCCCGCGACCCCGGAAGGCCCCTATAAGTCACCTCTTACGACAGGCAGGGGATACCGTGGTGGAATTCTCCAAACGCCCCCATTCCACAGGGCGGGAGACGCCGGTCAGTCGTCCACCCGACGTCTCCTTCGTCTCCTTTGGCGGCGGGCGGGATCGTTCTGCTCACGATCCCGCTCTGCGCTCTCCTTCTGCGAGATGACGCGCTCGCAGAAGGAGACCATCGCACGCCATGACCCCCGGCTGCCGACCATGGCGGACACCACGGCCGGCAGCGAGAGGTCGCCTCCGACGACTGCTGTGAGAGCGCTGCGCTCCTCCACCCAGGCTGGGCACTCCTGAAGAGTGTGTTGGGCCGTGTCCTCGCGGCAGTTGCCACAGTGGTGGCACACGGCGGACGCCTCCTTCCCGGCTATGCGACACAGGTACGCACCAAAACACCCGTGCCCCGTCAGTACCTGTGTCAGCCGGAACGTAGGCGCACCGTGGCGCCTGTCCAGCCACTGTTCGAGGACAGGTCGCACTGCCGCGACGGTCCTCAAGCCCGAACTCGGGTTCTCCAGCCTGGCATGCCACTCCTCCACGGCGGCTCTGCGGAACCTGGCCGCAATCTCCCTCGGGGCAAGCCTCTCTCGGTGTTCGGACGCGCCCTCCCGCCAGTGGAACGCTGACGAGAGGGACCAGGCGTCCAAGTCCCAAGGGAGAGTGCCGGCCAACAAGCAGGCCGCCTCGTGGGAGACCGTGCGGTAGCCCCTGATGATCTGCTGCGCCACCAGACGCTGCGGTTTGCGCAGCAAGGCGACACAGCGGGCGTTCAGGGACCCGGCCCATACGGGTGAACCGTACAGGGCCATGGACCGCATGACTCCGGCGTACAGACTCCGGCAAGGGTTACCGGGACCTTCGAGGTTCGGCAGCAGGCTCCCAAGCGCGCCCGCTGCCCGCACCAATTTCGGCGACAACTTCTCAAAGTGGGCGCGGAAGTCCCACCGGCTACTCAAAATCAACCCTAAATATTTCATTGTAGGGCCGATGGGAATCCGCACCCCCTCCACAGTGATGTGGGCCCCTGAAGGTGGCCTTCGCCGAGGCCCGTGAAAGAACAGGGCCTCGGTTTTGTTCAGGGCCACCGTGAGGCCCAGTCGCCGAATCCTACCCACCACCTCTTCGGTACCGGAGGAGGCGAGCAGGATGGCATCCTCGAAAGAACCGGCCGTCGCTGTCACCAAAGTGTCGTCCGCGTAGCAGACGACAGCGACGCCCCGGGGGTTGGTACCACGGAGGACCCAATCGTAGCCGATGTTCCACAATAGCGGGCCCAGTACTGAGCCCTGTGGAACACCGCAAGACATGGCCCTCTGGTGCCAGCCGGCGGCGCCCGGATACACTATGTACCGATTTGACAGGTACGAGTGCACCAGGCGCCGCAGGTAAGCCGGCACCGCGTGGTACCGCAGTGCTTCATGAATGCAGGCCCAGGGCAGGGTGTTAAATGCATTGGCGATGTCAAGAGACACCGCCACGACTACTTTACCCTGGGCTGCTGCTTCCTCCGCGTGCGCCTTGACCCGCAGAATCGCGTGGACCGTGGATCGGCCCTGCCGGAACCCGTACTGGCAATCTGCCAGGTCCGGCCCGGCCCCCTCAAGGTGCTCGACGAGGCGAGCGTGTATAATGCGCTCGAAAAGTTTGCACACCTCGTCGAGCAACACGATGGGCCGGTAGGCCGATGGCGACTCTGCAGGTCGACCCTCTTTCTGGAGCAGGACCAACTTGCCGGTTTTCCACCGGGACGGAAAGTGGCCCTGCTCCATGCACGCGGAAAATAGGCCGCGGAGCCTCGCTCCCAGATGCTCGACGGCCAGCACCCATGCGCGTCCGGGGATGCCGTCGAGACCCGGGGCGGTTTTCTTGGCCCGCAGCCGAAGCACCGCCACCCTCATTTCTTCGGGTGAAACCTCCGGGATAACCCTTGCCGAATCCAACGACGATGACGTCGACGAACGCGACGCCATCGGTGGAGGAGTGACATCCTCCGTGGCCGGGAACAAAGCCGCGACGACCTCCTGGACGAGGTCACCCCGGAGACTCTGCGTCAGCGGGGGCGCCCATGGGCGGAGCTTTCTCAACGCCAGACGGTATGGACGCCCCCACGGGTCGCTGTCGAGAGTACTCCGGAACTCAGTTTGAGCCGCAGACTTTGCCCTCGCTATGGCCACGTGCAGCGCTCTCTTAGCCTCCCTGTGGAGGCCGCGAAGCAGCCGCTCCTGGTCCTCGTCGCCGGGCAGACGAATCCGGCGACGACGGTGTCTGGACAGCTGGCGGAGGGCGGCAACGCAGGACGCGCGCAGCCGCGTGAGCTCCGCCGACCACCAGAACACCTGGCGCTTCTCCGGGAGGCGTCGGACCCGGGGCATGGCTGCGTCGCAGACGCGCGACATCGCCGCCCCGAACCATTCCGCCTCCTCGTCGACCCGTACCGGCCCGTCCGGCACGGGCACCAGCGCCTGGGCCAGAGCGGCCTCCTTCAGGGCCTCAACTTCGAGGCGACTTATGGCCCAGCGTGGGCCGTCCGATCGCGAGACGGTCGGTCCCCCACCCGACCGGGTGGTTGGGGACGAGGCGACGTCGAACCGAATGTATCGGTGATCCGACAACGTCTCCTCGCCCACCAGGACCCTCCAGTCCCGGACACGGCGGGCTAGGGCCGGGGTGGCGAACGTAATGTCCACCACCGAACCGCCGTTATGCCTCACGCACGTGTCCGCCGTCCCGCGATTCGCGACGGCCAAGCCGGACGAGATCGCCCATTCCTCCAGGGCCTCACCCCGCGCGTCGGTCACCGACGAACCCCAAGCCAAGGACTTGGCGTTGAAGTCGCCGGCGACGAGGACGGGGCGAGGCTGACTGCCTTGCACCACCAGGGCCCCCAGCCGAGCGAGGAAGTGCTCAAACTCGGCCAGGGATCTGTTGGGGGAGAAATACACTCCCACGACCCAAACCCCCCCCAACAGGACCGCCACGCATCCCGAGCCCTTCACGACTTTTTCGAAGGGCGGGGAGCCGGCTGCGCCCCTGGTGATGATGGCCACCGAGCTGTCGAGGTCCCCTGCCCAGTCATCCCGGGGGGGAACAAAATAAGGCTCGGAGACCACAGCCACTTGTATCGACCACTGCGCGAGGCTTTGGACCAATAAGTCTTGGGCCCTGGCGCAGTGGTTAATATTCGCCTGGAGGAATTTTTGCGCCATATTATTGGGCGATCTCCATTGGTGCGGCACGGGTGGACGGGTCGGGCCTCGTCACAACCGCCGCGCCCCGGCCGCGATTACCGCGACGCGGACGGACGGAGGCAACGCAGGCCTTGGCGCCCACCTGGTGCCCCGCAGGTTTGCCCGCGCCTGCACAGATTGTGCAGTGCGGCGCCGCGGAGCACTCCTTGGCCTTGTGGCCCGCTTGACCGCAGCGATAGCAGAAATCGCTGCGGTCACACTCATCTATGCAGTGCCTCCGCACGTGCCCCCTGAAGAGGCAGCGGAAGCACCGCATGGGCCTTGGCGCCAAAAGCTGGACCCGCGCCGACACCCAGCCGATCAGGACGCGTCCTGTCCTGATCACCTTATCCGCGGCCTTGGCTGGGCACCGCACCCAAGCCGAGCCAAGACCAGACCGGTCGGGGCGGATCTCCCCGACCTTGACGTCCGCCACTACACAACCACCTGCCCCTGCGAGGGCCGTCGCGACCATTTCCGGGTCGGCGGACGCATCCAACCCGGATACGCGTAGTTCCGCGGTTTTGCACGGACGGGAGACACGAACGACCGCCTCCAACTCCGTGCCGCGGAACACGGCCCTCATGCGTTCAGCGAGGGTGTCAGCCCTCGCCTCTGTCTCCGGGCCAGGTACCTCATAAAGGTAGCCGCCCGTTGCCATCAATTGGGCCCGCATCTCACCTATTCCCAGGTCAGCGAGGCGCACATTGGCCAGCACCTCACGTAGAACCTGGGAATAGGTGATACCCTTCTCCAGCCCCTCGGGCGACACAGTTATAGTAACTGCTGCCTTTCGGGGCAATCGAATCTTGGGCTCCAGCCGGCGCTGCTGTGGCTGGTGCCGTTGTTGTTGCGGCGGCGCAGAGGCCGGAGCGCCCGATGCGGGCTGAGGGCCCTTCTTCTTCTTCTTGTTCACCACCAACGTTCAAAAATTGTCCATGGATGCTGGTGGTGGCGGCAACGGGCGGGGTGCAGGGGCAGGTTGAGCCGGTACAGGGCCGCCCTTCTTCTTCTTTTTTGCCCCCTTTTGAGGGGGCACACTCTGTGGCACTTTGGCGGTGGCAGGGGCGGGCCCAGGCACGGAGGCAAGGGTGGGCCGAGGAACTACCGCTGCAGAAGTGGATGGGGCAGGGGAAGATTTCTTCCCCTTGCCTTTCCCCTTTGTTGTTGCCGGCGGAGGGGCAACATGCGGGGCACTAGACGGCCCGGCCACCGCAAAGCACGGGGCCAAAGGTCCCGTGACGGGCAAAGAAGGCCAGTCCTCCTTCTCTCTTCGATCCTTCGCCCTATCCGCGGCTAGAGGGGGACGAAGGACTGGCTCCCGAGGCAACCGCATCGATATCGCCTCGAGGCGCGCGTCTAATATATTTATGAGACGACGCTCGAGCTCCTCGAGGCGATCTTCTCGGGCAGGCGTCGCCGCCGTCAGGGCCACCGGCTGATTTTGGCCGAGGGACCTCAATGTGGTGAGGACCTCGTCCAGTATATTTTGTTGGGCCACCTGGGCGGCCTTTAACTGGGCGATCTGCCGTGCCATCGCCGCCTTCTCGGTTTCCAACCGAGTCACTTCAGCGGAAGCAGTCTCCTCAGCCCTAGAAACTAGTTCCTGGGCTGCAAGATTCAGCTTCCGCTGAAATGTGCCCTTTATTTTCCGGGACTTGCTAGAAACGTCCCGGATACTGGCCGCCAAACGTAGGCGCCAGTCAGTCTCCTCATCTGGCACTTCACCGGGCTCCAACTCTTCGTCACTCTCGGCCTTGCAAGCTTTCTCCGCCGGCCCCTGGTCAGTGTCGCTAGAGATCAAGCAATCCGCTCGATCTCGACGACTCCTCTTTGATCCCGATGTGGCTCCGCTCGCCCCGGCCACGGATTCGAGGCTCGGGGCGCGCGAAGGCACCACGGAACGCTCTCGCAGAATCATTCGCTCTTCTGCTGCTGCTGGTCCAGGAACACATACGGTCCCTGGGACGATCACCTTCTCTAAAATAACGACAGGTTTGTTTTTTATGTTTAATTTAGTATCAATTTCCATGTTGTTCCCACGAGTGTGGGGGAAATAAACCGTCCACCCAGGCAGAGCCCCCTGTACCTGGGTAAGCCTATGGTGTAACCCGCCGGAGTGTCGGCCGTTACTCCGACGGGGGTCGCACTAGAGACCGAACTACCCATCGGCCATGTGCGCCGCCGCTTGGGATTCGGGGTAACTTTTTATAGAGGATTTCTCCCTCGCGGTCCGGGCGGTGAAGCCAAGACCCTCGGTCCGGTCGGAGCGCGAGACATGACCACAGACCTCCGAGACCGGATTACGATATTCGACGGCGACAGTGAAGGAGAGCATCCCCTCTACTGCCTGCTCGGCGGCGGGTTAGCGCACACCGAGCCCGCCGACACCCTCAGGACAGAACCCGAAGGTGGCCCAAATAACCCCCCCAACTGGACGACAGCCGCCACAACACGCGACGACTGCCAACCGACCTCGCCAGGATATTAGCCGTCGTCACGGATAAAAGCAGACGAAAATTCGAAACCGTCTTCATCCGTGACCGCCGTTGCCCAGGGTGCACCACGTGGAGGTTTCCTGACTTCGCACCCCATACTAAGACTTGACCTAGGACACTGACACGCCGTGCGGCGTTGGGTGCCCAAAATGACTCACCCGGAACGCCTTCACGCCGTGGCCGTGTACTGCGGTTCTATGTATGATATTTCTATGTAAATAACAAACTTTTGACAGGTTTAGCAACTTTCCAGACTTGCGGTAGAATTGATAGATTTGAAATGTCTTTGTAGTAACAACTATGCTACCTTCAATTGTGAAGGTAGCTTAGTTGTTACTACAACGTCTGGTTTCGGTTAAGTGAAGTCGAAGTTCGATTCTGCTCGCCCTTTTTTTCATTTAGTTTTTATAAAAGAATAAGAAAACACAGAAAACCGATGTAAAGTGGCAGCTTGCTGTCGCGTTTCGTTCGGTGAGTGAGATTTCCGGTGGCCCTTTTGCCCCCTTCCTTTCTCAATCCCTTTTTCCCTTCCCTTCCATTTCCTTCCTTCAGGTTGTCGACGCACCACACACAAGAAGATGAATACTTTACTTATCAATTACAACACGATCTATAAAATTAATTCTAACCACAATAAATAGACAATTTATTATAAAAGCATGACTTGTAATAATTTGGGATTTTCCTATACATTAATTTTATGATTTGCCTTCCATATTCATAAGGTCTGACTGTGAGTTTCATTATATGTTAAACCTATAACTACTAAAACCGCAAAATTAAGGACGAATTGTTGGACCATTTACTATCTCTCTATTTAGTCTATAATTCTCTGTAATTATAATTTTGGTGCGATCCAACCTTGACATTGGCAGAATCATCGCAAATGCGTGGAAGCCATATATTTTGTGAAAAGAAGAAGAGTATTAGTGGGTGCCTAGAGCATTTTTGTACAGGCACGTTTGTGTGTGTGGCTTATCTGTGGCGTCCGTTTAACTATAGGCGAGACGGTCTCCTCTTTTATATACATATACGTGGGCTTACCATGTATTAGTTTATCTTCGTAAACAAAACAATTAAACGAGGCGGTGGAATAAAACATATATCGGTATTTAACTTAACTTTATCATGCAAGGTGATCTTTTAAACAGGATCCACAAAGTCAATGCGATGCAAGGATCGTTTATAATAAATACAATCGTTGTATAATACTATAAATACAATGTTTTGTCTTGTCATGTCCGTACGTTGTATGTAGTAACGTTTAACGTGGGAGGAAGCAAGACAAAATATTGTATTAAATGTTCGTAGTTATTAAAGATTGGCAAACTTACCTCTTTGCCAAGGCTCGAAGATTGCAAATATAGGACTAAGTACGTGGTCATCGACGATTTAATTTACAACTGGTAATCTATAATAATCTGCCATAATGGCATTAAGTAAATAAACCTAATTTTGAGATGTCTCCAAAACACGTGGAAAATATTATGCTTAGAGGTTTATTAGACAGTGGCTTTTATATTTAATAGACTCAAAAACGTGTGTACTTTAAGATTAAAAACAACCATAAGTCTTTGAAATCTCTAGGGACCAAATTTCCACGTTTTTTGGAGACATCTTAAAATTAAGTTTATTCACTTAACGGCATTTTAGCTTGAGGAGGACAGTAATGCTGGGAGAACGATTTCACACGTCTGGGAAGAATGTACTTTTAAAATAGAATGCTGACAAACGCATTGCCATTGACGAATAAGTGGGAATGAAGTATTTATTCTAAATTTGATTCATTAAATCCCCCCATCCCTTTCCCATCAGGTAGTAACTCAGGCAGTGATATTAAAAGTCTATCCTACTAATATTACAAACGTGAAAGTTTGTGAGTGTGTGTGTTTGCAAAAACTACTTGATGGATTTTGATGAAACTTTTCAATTATATAGATTATGGGCCTTACTTATAAAAACAGTTTAGCTGAGTAAATGGCCAAGAACACTGTCCCTTTTATTTTCAAACAATGTGACAAGAAAAAAGTGGCATACTGGAAAATGTAAAGAAAAAAACTGAAATGGTAAAGAATACCATTTGCTCAGCTAAACTGTTTTTCCTAAGTAAAGCCCTATATTTACGTCAGAATAATACAAATGCTACTTTTTATCCGAGAAAATAAATTTTATCCTGGAAAATACTTTTCCATGCGAACGGAGTTGCGGGAAACAGCTAGTTGCTATGTATTCATAATTTACATTACATTATCATGGCGTGACGTGGCGCGGCGCATCCACCACACTAACAGATAAGGTTGGTAAGCTATAGTTCTTTTTACATTTTTTATATTCTCATATTATTAATTATGATTATTACATAGATGAGGAAATTGAGTCAAGATATTAAATTAATTCTGTTAATTAATGCAAGTTGCGGTTCCATCAATGTCCTGAAATTTAATTACTATGTTAATTTAGTGATGTTTATTTCCATACGGATCTAATTGCTTTGTTTATGGTCTAAGAGACCGTGGTATATCGACATTCACTCATTTGATAACCAGATGAGACATTTCAATATGCAAGCTATTATAGCCGTGTTTGTAAATAAATGATATTTAAAAAAAAATATAAGTCAGTTATCAGATGAGTGAAGGTCGAGGTACCACGATCTCCCCTATCATTAAAATTATTTCAATTAAAGCTATTGTGTTTTGATTCGAGGAAAAAATGTGTAGGAGACGCGCCTTTAGTTGAGGATTCTTCACGTAGGTCTCTTTAGATACCTACCAGTTTTAAGTAGGAACAAAAAACTTCAAATTATAAGTACTTAATTTGTTTTTATTTCATGTGTATTCATTTCAAAAACCATTTGCAGTCTTAAGTAGACGAAATAGAGTCACTTATACAATAATAAACATCCACAGTGACATCTGTCTCTTAAAGAATATAATACTTTTGTTATTTTTAGTCTAAACTTCATAAGTTATAGTGGTAATGATAAAGTATGCAAAGATCAATAAATATTATGAACTAGCTTTTGCCCGCGGCTGCGCACACGTATTTTGTAGGGCCAACGGAATAAACTTTTGATTTGTCGATCCGCCCTGTTGTTTTAGTCTAAATATGGGCGACCCAGCTATCGATTTTGAAGTCAATCGGCCCAAAACCAAAGAAAAACAAAATGGCGGCCACTTTTGACAGGCTCGACAGCGGTTCTGTAGTTCGGAAGCACGGGGCGACTCAGATATCGATTTTGAAGTAAATCGACCCAAAAACAAAGAAAAACAATATGGCGGCCACTTTTGACAGGTTTGAGACCTATTCTGTCGTTCGAAACCACAGCGCGACTCAGATATCGATTTTGAAGTCAATCGGCCCAAAAACAAAGAAAACAAAATGGCGGCCACTTTTGACAGGTTGACAGCGGTTCTGTAGTTTGGAACCACGGGGCGACTCAGATATCGAATTTGAAGTCAATCGGCCCAAAAACAAAGAAAAATAAAATGGCGGCCACTTTTGACAGGTCTGACAGCGGTTCTGTCGTTTGGAACCACGGGGCGACCCAGATATCGATTTTTAAGTCAATCGGCCCAAAAGCAAAGAAAAGCAAAATGGCGGCCACTTTTGACAGGTCTGACAGCGGTTCTGTCATTCGGAACCACGGGGTGACTCATATATCGATTTTGAAGTCAATCGGCCCAAAAACAAAGAAAAACAAAATGGCGGCCACTTTTGACGGGTTGACAGCGGTTCTGTAGTTCGGAACCAAGGGGCGACTCAGATATTGATTTTGAAGTCAATCGGCCCAAAAACAAAGAAAAACAAAATGGCGGCCACTTTTGACAGGTCTGACAGCGGTTCTGTCATTGGGAACCACGGGGCGACTCAGATATCGATTTTGAAGTCAATCGGCCCAAAAACAAAGAAAAACAAAATGGCGGCCACTTTTGACAGGTCTGACAGCGGTTCTGTCATTGGGAACCACGGGGCGACTCAGATATCGATTTCGAAGTCAATCGGCCCAAAAACAAAGAAAACCAAAATGGCGGCCACTTTTGACAGGTCTGACAGCGGTTCTGTCACTGGGAACCACGGGGCGACTCAGATATCGATTTTGAAGTCAATCGGCCCAAAAACAAAGAAAAACAAAATGGCGGCCACTTTTGACAGGTTGACAGCGGTTCTGTAGTTTGGAACCACGGGGCCACCCAGATATCGATTTTGAAGTCAATCGGCCCAAAAACAAAGAAAAACAAAATGGCGGCCACTTTTGACAGGTCTGACAGCGGTTCTGTCATTCGGAACCACGGGGTGACTCATATATCGATTTTGAAGTCAATCGGCCCAAAAACAAAGAAAAACAAAATGGCGGCCACTTTTGACGGGTTGACAGCGGTTCTGTAGTTCGGAACCAAGGGGCGACTCAGATATTGATTTTGAAGTCAATCGGCCCAAAAACAAAGAAAAACAAAATGGCGGCCACTTTTGACAGGTCTGACAGCCGTTCTGTCATTGGGAACCACGGGGCGACTCAGATATCGATTTTGAAGTCAATCGGCCCAAAAACAAAGAAAAACAAAATGGCGGCCATTTTTGACAGGTCTGACAGCGGTTCTGTCATTGGGAACCACGGGGCGACTCAGATATCGATTTTGAAGTCAATCGGCCCAAAAACAAAGAAAACAAAATGGCGGCCACTTTTGACAGGTCTGACAGCCGTTCTGTCATTCGGAACCACGGGGCGACTCAGATATCGATTTTGAAGTCAATCGGCCCAAAAACAAAGAAAACAAAATGGCGGCCACTTTTGACAGGTCTGACAGCCATTCTGTCATTCGGAACCACGGGGCGACTCAGATATCGATTTCGAAGTCAATCGGCCCAAAAACAAAGAAAACCAAAATGGCGGCCACTTTTGACAGGTCTGACAGCGGTTCTGTCATTGGGAACCACGGGGCGACTCAGATATCGATTTTGAAGTCAATCGGTCCAGAAACAAAGAAAAATAAAATGGCGGCCACTTTTGACAGGTCTGACAGCGGTTCTGTCGTTTGGAACCACGGGGCGACCCAGATATCGATTTTTAAGTCAATCGGCCCAAAAGCAAAGAAAAGCAAAATGGCGGCCACTTTTGACAGGTCTGACAGCGGTTCTGTCATTCGGAACCACGGGGTGACTCATATATCGATTTTGAAGTCAATCGGCCCAAAAACAAAGAAAAACAAAATGGCGGCCACTTTTGACGGGTTGACAGCGGTTCTGTAGTTCGGAACCAAGGGGCGACTCAGATATTGATTTTGAAGTCAATCGGCCCAAAAACAAAGAAAAACAAAATGGCGGCCACTTTTGACAGGTCTGACAGCGGTTCTGTCATTGGGAACCACGGGGCGACTCAGATATCGATTTTGAAGTCAATCGGCCCAAAAACAAAGAAAAACAAAATGGCGGCCACTTTTGACAGGTCTGACAGCGGTTCTGTCATTGGGAACCACGGGGCGACTCAGATATCGATTTCGAAGTCAATCGGCCCAAAAACAAAGAAAACCAAAATGGCGGCCACTTTTGACAGGTCTGACAGCGGTTCTGTCACTGGGAACCACGGGGCGACTCAGATATCGATTTTGAAGTCAATCGGCCCAAAAACAAAGAAAAACAAAATGGCGGCCACTTTTGACAGGTTGACAGCGGTTCTGTAGTTTGGAACCACGGGGCCACCCAGATATCGATTTTGAAGTCAATCGGCCCAAAAACAAAGAAAAACAAAATGGCGGCCACTTTTGACAGGTCTGACAGCGGTTCTGTCATTCGGAACCACGGGGTGACTCATATATCGATTTTGAAGTCAATCGGCCCAAAAACAAAGAAAAACAAAATGGCGGCCACTTTTGACGGGTTGACAGCGGTTCTGTAGTTCGGAACCAAGGGGCGACTCAGATATTGATTTTGAAGTCAATCGGCCCAAAAACAAAGAAAAACAAAATGGCGGCCACTTTTGACAGGTCTGACAGCCGTTCTGTCATTGGGAACCACGGGGCGACTCAGATATCGATTTTGAAGTCAATCGGCCCAAAAACAAAGAAAAACAAAATGGCGGCCATTTTTGACAGGTCTGACAGCGGTTCTGTCATTGGGAACCACGGGGCGACTCAGATATCGATTTTGAAGTCAATCGGCCCAAAAACAAAGAAAACAAAATGGCGGCCACTTTTGACAGGTCTGACAGCCGTTCTGTCATTCGGAACCACGGGGCGACTCAGATATCGATTTTGAAGTCAATCGGCCCAAAAACAAAGAAAACAAAATGGCGGCCACTTTTGACAGGTCTGACAGCCATTCTGTCATTCGGAACCACGGGGCGACTCAGATATCGATTTCGAAGTCAATCGGCCCAAAAACAAAGAAAACCAAAATGGCGGCCACTTTTGACAGGTCTGACAGCGGTTCTGTCATTGGGAACCACGGGGCGACTCAGATATCGATTTTGAAGTCAATCGGTCCAGAAACAAAGAAACAAATTTTCAACCCCTATTGCATCCCTTTGTAGGATAAAAATATATCGCACCCAATTTCTGTCCTTAGGACTAAAACTATCCTCATACCAACTTTCTTAAAAATCCGTTCAGCGGTTTTTGGATCCCCATAAAAACTTTCATCCCCTATTTCATCTCATTAGGGGTTGATTAAAAAAAGTAGCCCATTTGTGTCTTTAAACTCAAAGGTATCCACTGTCCCATACCAAATTTCATAAAAATCCATTAATTGGACCTAAAATCCCCATACAAACTTTTAACCCTTATTTCATCCCTATAGGGGTTGATGAATGAGAATAAACTCCATCGTGATCAAAACAAATAAAGATGTCTATCAACAAAAGGTCCAAGAACAACTACTAAACATAGACACCAACACCTCAAAAATTGACGAACTTACTCGACACTTGCAAAGTACCCTGTGCAATGTAGCAAGAGAAATTACCCCAAAAGGCAAAACCAACCGCCCTATACTAAAAGACAAAACCAAAAACTTGCTAGAGGAGAGGAGGCACTTGATTAGTCAAGGTCTTAACACAACTGACAGGTTTAAGTTACTTTGCAAAGAAGCAAGAAAACACGTTGAGGAAGATATCGAAGAGTACCGTGAGCATACTGTTAAATCTATCATTGAAAAGCATAAAGGCCCTAAAGTGTTCAGACAGGCAATCTCCATAGGTAACCAACAAATCACAAAACTAGTAGACCAACACGGAAACTTAGTTACAGAAAAACGCAAATTATTGCAAGTAGTCGAAGAATTTTATGGGGTGCTATATACATCTAAAAGCAACAACAAAACAGCAAACATAACTAAAACCATTATGAACGTTGGTTCCGAAGATGTGCCAGAAATTACGAACATCGAGATCGAACATGCTCTTAGGAAGATGAAGAACAATAAAGCTCCAGCAGGTCGATTCTTTAAGACACGCCACAACGTTGCGATCGACGACGAGCTCGCTCAGCGCACATCGTTGAGATCGACGGAGCGTTCAACGTTGCTGAAATCGGGATTCGCTAAGCCATTATTTCTCTCCGTCGATCTGAACAATGTGTGAAACAACGTTGAAATGTAAGACGAGATAGTGACATACCCTACTGTTACCTATCTTTAACCGGTAAACTATAGATTAGCGAATTTAAGTCCTTATCTCTCATTTGAAAATTATTTAGATGGTTTATTTGTGAATAAGAGGCATTTAAGTGGTCTTAAAATATATTACTATCATATAATATGCCTTTTTAATATTATTTAAAAAACTTTACAAGCCTGAATGACTGATTCCTTAGTATCGTTCACTTTTTAAAAGAGTGTCAGAGTACAGAGGTTAGAAGCAGTTAAAAGTTTATTGGGAAGCTTTTGGGAAGTCATTGTAGGTTATCCCCCAAATGGTCAAACGCTGTCTAAATATTTAGGAGGGCCTTATCGATTTAAGCACTCGTTATTCTTCAATTTGGCATGGTCAAACAGAACCTATCTCTTCACATTAAATGTAAGCAGGACCCAGTTTAAGGCCCGCTTATTTCGTAAAACGGCATGGTCAACAACTGCCTAACGTTTGACAGCTATTTAAGGCCCGCTTAACTAGCATTTGATCGAAATTAGTTTGAGATTGCCTGCGACTACTCTCAAATAAATCTAATGTTATAAACACGAAAGTTTGTGAAGATGTATGGATGTTTTGTTACTCTTTTACACCAGAATGGCTGAAGAGATCTGAATGAAATTTGGCACAGAGATGGATTAAAGTCTGAAATAGCACACAGGCTACTTTTTCCCCCGAAAAAATATATGGTTTCCGTAGGATTGATATGTTTAAATAAATAAAATTTCACGCGAACGGAATGGCGGGCATAGGTTTGTATTTAATAATGTCCGTGTTCCGTGTAGTGTTTACCTACCCCTTGATTTCAATAAAATGTATTTTTCCTCAATATCATTATCTAAACTAGAATATAGCGCACTCGAAGAAGCCAAGACAATAAAACACTTCACAAATACAATGATTCATTTTATGAAATCCGATAAAACACTACTGCATGTTGCCGAATTCCTCTCCAATATAATGGTTTTTAGATGGTCTGATGAAGCCGGTGTGAACTGGGACGTCCTGAATTCCATCCTCAGATCGGGCGGAGTATTTTTTTTGGGACGGACGGCAGTCCTTGACAAGAAAAATTCGAGAAGACTACTTTTATTGAAACGCTCCAAGAAATATCCTCCATATCCAAACTTCAAAGTTTCCATAATCTCTCCATCTTCGTTGATGTTTGTTACATAAAACAAAATCACTTCACATACAACAAACACAGTTATTTAAATACGAAAATAAATATAAACAAACAGGTCGCCATTTGCCAAAATTTTTTTTCGTTTCTTCCACACAAATCATTGGCTAAGGACGAAAGAAACATTCTGCCAAGTGGTAAATATTTTAACAACATAATAATAAATATTAAAAAAAGATCCATTTTAAGTTCCGTTTCTATTATATAAAAATGTGTTTACCTTCACAATAACAAAAGATAGACAGAGATAACATAAACATTACAGAAAAATTTACTACAGATGAAATATGATCGGAATGGCACATGGAAAGCAAAAAGGTTAAATAAACATTATCGAATCATGTATTCTGCCAATTATTTATTATAATTATCTTAAAAAAAAACTAAATGAAATAAAATGATTCTACGTGAAACGAAACAAAAATATAATTTTATTAAAATTTTGTAATCGAGAACAAACTTTTATTATCTGTAGCATAATGATTGATCCTCAGCTGATTTTTCCGCCAAGTCTTCTCAAGTGCGTACGACCATGCCGCTCAAAAATTATTGGCTGCTTAACTTTGGGTAGTGCTCAAATGACTTGGATGACTGAGCACTGTTTGACCATTCCGCCCATATTTTGTGAATAATGAGGATTATTTATTAAAATATTTGAAGAATTACCTACGATTTACCTAACAGACTTAGTTATTTAAACGAGACTTATTTTGCTAGAAGTGAGTGAGAAATAAATGAAACCTTATTAAAATGCTCAACAAACAATATAATATGAGAAACACACAGAAACACAAAACTTGCTATGATCCTTACTAAATAATAAAAGCGAAAGTAACTCTGTCTGTCTGTCTGTCTGTCTGTCTGTCTGTCTGTCTGTCTGTCTGTCTGTCTGTGGCGTTTTCACGTCTAAACCGCTGAACCGATTTTGATGAAATTTGGTATGTGGGTACCTTGAACCCCAAGGACGGACATAGGGTACTTTATTTTTTTTAATTCAACCCCTAAAGGGATGAAATAGGGGATGGAAGTTTGTATGGGAATTTTGGAACCGCTTAATGGATTTTGATGAAATTTGGTATGAGGATACTTTTGACCCTAAGGACACAAATGGGGTACTTAATTTTTTTTTATCAACCCCTAAAGGGATGAAATAAGGGTTGAAAGTTTTAAATGGGGATTTTAGGTCTAATTAATGGATTTTTATGAAACTTGGCATGGGATAGTGGACATCCTTGAGTTCAAAAACACAAATGGGCTACTTTTTTAAAATCAACCCCTAATGGGATGAAATAGGGGATGAAAGTTTTTATGGGAATCCAGAAACCGCTGAACGGATTTTTAAGAAAGTTGGTATGAGGATAGTAGATAGTAGCGCTAAAGACAGAAATGGGGTGTGATATATTTTTATCCTACAAAGGGATGAAATAGGGGTTAAAATTTGTTTCTTTGTTTTTGGGCCGATTGACTTCAAAATCGATATCTGAGTCGCCCCGTGGTTCCAAACGACAGAACCGCTGTCAGAACTGTTAAAAGTGGCCGCCATTTTGTTTTTCTTTGTTTTTGGGCCGATTGACTTCAAAATCGATATCTGAGTCGCCCCGTGGTTCCAAACGACAGAACCGCTGTCAGAACTGTCAAAAGTGGCCGCCATTTTGATTTTCTTTGTTTTTGGGCCGATTGACTTCAAAATCGATATCTGAGCCACCCCGTGGTTCCGAACGACAAAACCACTGCCAGAACTGTCAAAAGTGGCCGCCATTTCGTTTTTCTTTGTTTTTGGGCCGATTGACTTCAAAATCGATATCTGAGTCGCCCCGTGGTTCCAAATGACAGAACCGCTGTCAGAACTGTCATAAGTGGCTGCCATTTTGTTTTCTTTGTTTTTGGGCCGATTGACTTCAAAATCGATATCTGAGTCGCTCCGTGGTTTCAAACGACAGAACCGCTGTCAGAACTGTCAAAAGTGGCCGCCATTTTGTTTTTCTTTGTTTCTGGGCCGATTGACTTCAAAATCGATATCTTAGGCGCCCCGTGGTTCGGAATGACAGAATCGCTGTCAGAACTGTCAAAAGTGGCTGCCATTTTGTATTTCTTTGTTTCTGGGCCAATTGACTTCAAAATCGATATCTGAGTCACCCCGTGGTTCCGAACGACAGAACCGCTGTCAGAACTGTCAAAAGTGGCCGCCATTTTGTTTTTCTTTGTTTTTGGGCCGATTGACTTCAAAATCGATATCTGAGTCGCCCCGTGGTTCCAAATGACAGAACCGCTATCAGAACTGTCAAAAGTGGCTGCCATTTTGTTTTTCTTTGTTTTTGGGCCGATTGACTTCAAAATCGATATCTCAGTCGCCCCGTGGTTCCAAACGACAGAACCGCTGTCAGAACTGTCAAAAGTGGCCGCCATTTTGTTTTTCTTTGTTTTTGGGCCGATTGACTTCAAAATCGATATCTGAGTCGCCCCGTGGTTCCAAACGACAGAACCGCTGTCAGAACTGTCAAAAGTGGCCGCCATTTTGTTTTTCTTTGTTTTTGGGCCGATTGACTTCAAAATCGATATCTGAGTCGCCCCGTGGTTCCAAACGACAGAACCGCTGTCAGAACTGTCAAAAGTGGCTGCCATTTTGTTTTTCTTTGTTTTTGGGCCGATTGACTTCAAAATCGATATCTGAGTCGCCCCGTGGTTCCAAACGACAGAACCGCGGTCAGAACTGTCAAAAGCGGCCGCCATTTTGTTTTTCTTTGTTTTTGGGCCGATTGACTTCAAAATCGATATCTGAGTCACCCCGTGGTTCCGAACGACAGAACCGCTGTCAGAACTGTCAAAAGTGGCCGCCATTTTATTTTTCTTTGTTTTTGGGCCGATTGACTTCAAAATCGATGTCTGGGTCGCCCATATTTAGACTAAAACGACAGGGCGGATCGACAAATCAAAAGATTTTTCCATTGGCCCTACAAAATACGCGTGCGGAGCCGCGGGCAAAAGCTATGATATGATAAATTGAAGTGATCAAGCCAATGAAATGTGAAGTAAAAAAGAAATATTATTATGTTGAGTTATCCAAATCAATATTTTCTGTAATTTCATTCTTCAAACATCATAATTAAAAGACCAACAGCAGCACAGACAGATAATTTTTCTTTCATTTATCGTATTTATTTGCTTCTTGTAGTAAAATCATACACATAAAACGACCAACCATTGTATTTAAATCCAATTAGTCAAAGAATTTAATAATCTAAGCAATTAGTAAAATTATACTATGTATATTATGTATTAGTAGGTAATATACTATGCAAAGAATACTATGCTTAATGAAATCAAAGAATGCTTAATAGAACTATTATGGATTATGCACTCTTTATTTTAGTTTTCTTGTACCAAATTGGCACTAAAATACAACAAAAGCGAGGATTCGACAAAGTCAGAGACGCTTTTGTATTTGACATAACAAATTGAGGACGAGCTCGACGTTGAGGGCAATTTCAACGATGTTGGGTCTTAGATAATACCATTTTCCATACATTTATGTCAAACGTCAAACATAGACGTCTAAGATGTCAAACGCCTTGCTCGAGTCATCACGCATGCGCTAGTGCGTGCGCTTTATACCTTGCTGAATACAAAAATGAAAACATCGTTGCCGCAACGATGCCGCAACGTTGTTGTCACAAATGAAACCTTAAAGAATCGACCTGCAGGTGAGGATGGTGTTATTATCGAAATGCTTAAAGAGGCCGGAGACACCGTAATTCATTATCTAAACAAGCTACTTAATAAATGTCTTGAGGAAGGGACGGTGTCGAAAGAATGGGAATGTTCGAATGTCATCTTGTTATTCAAAAAAGGTAACAAGGCGGATTTAAACAACTACCGCCCAATTACTCTGTTACCCCAACTTTACAAACTACTAAGTAAGATCATCACCATTCGCCTTACCAACAAGTTCGATTTCTACCAACCCATTGAGCAAGCTGGTTTCAGAAGCGGATTTAATACCATGGACCACATTTTGACGATGAGAACCGTAATCGAAAAAGCAACAGAGTATCAGATGCCCTTATGGATTGCATTTATCGATTATAAGAAGGCATTCGATAGTGTGGAATTGTGGGCTGTTATTCAATCATTGCAAAATGCTCGAGTAGACCATCGATACACAAAGCTAATCAAGCACATCTACGACAATGCGACCATGAGAGTGAATTTGGATGAATCTACAGAACCAATAGCCATAAAAAGAGGTGTTAGGCAAGGAGATACACTCTCTCCAAAACTATTCACTCTAGTTCTGGAAGATGTCTTCAAAAAGCTCTCTTGGGAAAAACGTGGTCTAAATATAGCAGGAGCTAGACTGAGTAACTTGAGGTTCGCTGATGACGTTGTTCTTCTCGCAGATAACCCTGAAGAATTACAAATAATGATTCAGGAGTTAAGTGACGTTTCCCTACAAGTTGATTTGGAAATGAACTTGGATAAAACCAAGATTATGACGAATATGGATGGAAATAACATAAACATAACCATCAACCAAACCACCATAGAAAAAGTAGAGAAATACGTATACTTAGGGCAAGAGATCAGAATGGGCAAAGATAACCAAACTAGCGAGCTTCACAGACGAATAAGACTTACGTGGGCAGCCTTCTCAAAACTAGACTTTGCCTTTAAGATGAAAATATCTAGGGAACAAAAAGCCAGGATATTTAACCAATGCATCCTACCAGTGCTTACTCATGGGGCTGAGACCTGGGTATTCACCAAAGACACAATTAATAAACTGGAAGTGGCTCAGAGGGCAATTGAGAGAAAGCTGGTAGGAGTGACATTGATGGACCGCAAAACAAATAAATGGCTTCGAGAACAAAGCAAAGTAGCAGACGTGACGAAACGAGTGGCACACCTAAAATGGAAATGGGCTGGACATGTTGCCCGAAAAGAAACATCATGGTGCAAACGTCTCCTTGAGTGGAAGCCATGGGGAAAAAAGCGTCCCCAAGGAAGACCGCAAATGCGCTGGAAAGACGACGTGAAGAAGGTCGCCGGTTCGAACTGGATACACAAAGCACAAAGCCGCGAAAATTGGAAGTTGATGAAGGAGGCCTACACCAAAATGGTTGAGAGAGGCTGAAGAAGAAGAAGAAGGGGTTGATGAAAAAAAAATGAAGTACCCCATTTTAATCCCTAGGTTTAAATGTATCCTCATACCAAATTTCATCAAAATCCATTAAGCGGTTCCAAACTTCCCATACAAACTTTCATCCCCTATTTCATCCCTTTAGGGGTTGATTTAAAAAAAAATAAAGTACCCTATGTCCGTCCTTGGGGTTAAAAGTACCCATATACCAAATTTCATCAAAATCGGTTCAGCGGTTTAGACGTGAAAACGCCACAGACAGACAGACAGACAGACAGACAGACTGACAGACAGACAGACAGACAGACAGACAGACAGACAGACAGACAGACAGACAGACAGACAGACAGACAGACAGACAGAGTTACTTTCGCTTTTATTATTTAGTAAGGATAAATCAATGAATATAAAATCATTTAAAAAAAAAAAACAAATGCATGCGATTCACTAAAATAATAAGTATAAAAATATGGCACCGCGTTATAAACTTAAATTCTATTTTATTGATTTATTTTTATACGCAGCACATTATGTCATTTTATAACAATAAAAATAAAACATAAGAGAAACACTACAAAAACAATTTACAACGATTTATCCTCATAGAGGTTTTATGCACAAAACATTAAAATTCACTCATGGTTGTTTTTTTTACTCCTAAACACAACCATCTTGATTCAATTTACATCCAGCCAGTTTCACAACAAAGAAATTTTTTGTTCAATTACATAATACTGGCTGACCGTAACAAACATTCAAACTTGGAATTTTCTTTTATTTTCAAATCTGCTTATTCCATTCTTTAGTTGTCAACAAAAGAGTTTGGCCTCTGAGAGTATGTTTGAGGATTCTTCCTTAGATCTTCATAGGCCTTCCAGTTGATGTACCAGAAAGGTCGTTTATCTATCGGCAGAGCGTTCAACCGGTTCACCAAATTCCTGTCGCCCTTAACTTCTATAGGGGCAGGTTCGTCTTCACCAAATCTGTTTGAGAGCAAATCGGATTCAGCTGCCGGGTATCCGATTGGGCTTAGTCCAGCGTAAAATGGTCGTTGGGCTTTAACAAGCACTGTAAGGAAAGCGAGAGCAAGAACGATTTTGCATTGCATGGCCATCTGGAAATAAAGAAAAAACATTTAGATTCCTTGTGTTTTTGTGTAATGTTTTGAGAATAATCACAAGTTTAAAAACTTAATGGACTGAGTTCAAATCCGATCGTGACCAAATTTATAGGTAACTATCTTTGGAATAAGCTATATCGAACACAAAAATAATTTTGAAAATCGGTCCACATTTGGCGGAGATATCGCGTAACATACATAAAGAAAATACAGACGAATTGAGGACCTTCTTTCTCCTTTTTGGAAATCGATCGAAAACTAGTGCAGGACACACGGCATTATGCATGTATTCCATCAATATAATCCTAGATACACAGTTCTTTGCAAATATCCTCCTAAAAAGTGGTCTCAGGAACAAAACAAAGAAAAAGATCACAAGTTCAAATTCTATCAACACAAATATAACCCTATGCACGTGTTATAAAGTAGCTTTTTAATTGACATGAGCAAGCGTTCTTAAATTTGAATTTTGAAATTTAGAATTCTATCGGCGTCCGATTGTAGGCAAAAGAAGTGCTTAAGCACTCCTTAGCTGTCCCATTTTCCGATCGTCAACTGTGCATCTAGGTAAATAATATATCAATGATGTATTCATACAGTATGTATTTCCTTATACCGGTTTATCAAAACTCGCTTTCGAGGAATCGTTTATAAACAAACGTAGTATTTATGAAGAATTCAATACAACTTTATGACATTTTGCAATAAGATTACGAGTTTATGAGTCATTCTGGCGGTAATCAGATAGATACTGACAAATAATAAAATGTAATTATTCTGCCTCGACTACCGACTGCCTCGGTGGCGTAGTTGTACTTCGGTATGACTACCTGAGGTCTCGGGTTCGATCCCCGGGTCGGGCAGTGATGAAATGTGGGTGTTCTAGTTGGCTAGTGCACCTCTGCTTACTCCTTCAGGGATACAGGCGTGAGTTTATGTTATGTTATGTATGTAATTATTCTACAGTCAATAATAAATAAATACATACATACATACATAATATCACGCCTGTATCCCATAAGGTTAGGCAGAGATTTCCACCTCGCCCGATTCTGACACACTACTTTCGCTTCATCTACTTTCATCAATCTCTTCATACATTCGCTTCGGTTAAGGGTACTTTTTATCTTTCCTTTAATTAATATATCATCAATAAATAAATAACACCCAACAGCCACATACATACATAGGTAGTATTAGTACTACTAGTATCTTGGGTCAGCCCAACACTAAGATACGAGTCTTGTGTCGTGGGTATCAGGAACTACGAAAGACTTTCGGTGTCACAATACCCAGACCCGAAACAAGTTTTATAGGCCATACAAACATTTGTCTCGGTGCGGGGATTGAACCCGCGGCCTCTCCTAATATTAGTTTATTAATTAGTTTTTATATAAGGCCTGCCTGAATCATTTTTATTGTTTTTGAATGTACCTATGCCTCCTAAGTCAATAATTTCCACTTATTCAACATTTGAAAAGAAATAATCACAAGTTTGAAAACTTAACGGATCGACTTCAAAACTTTCCGATTATGATCAAATTTATATGGGACCACCCTTGAAATGAGCTCTATCCAATATCAAATGAATTTTGAAAATCGGTCTACATTTGGCGGAAATATCACTTAATATACATAAAAAAAAACACAGACGAATTGAGGATCTTTTTTCTGGAAGTCGGCCGAAAATAAATAAAAACAAATAAAATACGTCTAAGCCAAAAGTTTAATAACATGACATTATTAAGGAATGAAATACAAGAGATATTAATATGACAAAAGAATCTTTTGGCTTCATAATATCGCTGGCATTTATTTCGCAAGGAATTTTAATTTGATGCCAGGAAAATTGCTCGTATTGTTTTTGAAATATTATTGTATTAACGTATAAGCAACAAAGAAGCATAAAAAATATCTCATTTTATATCAAAACCTTTAAAAACTCAAGTAAAGAACATGTTATATTTTGGTTAATAAGGCTTTCTAACAAAAATCTATAAATACTTTAATAATTCAATTTGTCATGTCATCTAAATATTATTCTTCAGTATTTTTTTAATTAATAGTTAACACATTTCAAAGAGTTTAACAACATAAATGTAAAACAGAAAATCCTTTTTTAAACAAAATTCACATTTTTAAAATTCTGTTCACAGATACAAATAAACATTTATATATTACTGCATTGTGAAAAGTAATTTAAACATAAATGCAAAATAGCAAATCTGTTGTGATGCGAAAAACCTTTTTAAATTAAATGGTATCAAAAAGGAATTTCTATTTTATGTTTATAAACAAATATATTATTTACCTTTTAAAAATTGTTGGCGAATAAAAAGAAAATAGGGTGAATGCACCGATTGTTAACACTGTCCGTGGTCACTGCACACTGTGCGACCATGAGACTCGTCTCTGTATAAATATGAAATGTATGCGTCGGTTATCGCGTGCGGGCCCTACGTAGAATTGAGAATGTATAGACCCAACACGTAAGCAAATTATGAATCATGTTGGATAAATCAAAATTACTATGAGGGTCAGATTTCTGTACATAATAATTATATACTTTTATTAGATAGTAGGATTTAGTAGCCTTCTTGGACTAGTAGCATCATAATATTGTAGATCGAGAGGCCTTAGGTTCAATTCCTGTGATTGTGTGTGTGTGACTGACTATGACTAAATCGAGAATTAAGATAAACCAACGACGTGCAGGACATTTTCAGGGCGACTTGCAGCTCCGATATACGCTCGTAAATCCCGATTTATCCCTAACTCGATTTAAATATACGAATGACATGTAGGTTAAATCTAGTTTAGGACTAACTCTAGATTAGTTATAGTGCTGCAAGTCGCCCTTAAGAGTGACTAAATAGGACTTGCAGCGCTATTAGTAATCTAGAGTTACACCATATATTTATTTATCCACCAGCTCACTCCTATCTTTAAATCAAGATTTGGGATAAATAGGGATTTATCACTGAGCTGCAAGTGGTCCTAACAGCGCTATTACTAACGTGGAGTTAAACCTAAACTCGGCTTATCCTACAGCTCACTCTTGACTTTAAATGAAGATTTGGGATAAATAGAAATTTATATCAGCACTGCAAATGGCCCTTAACATAGTTTATGCTGAAATCGATGCATTATTAAAAAAAAACTAGGTTTGTTTAATGCTGCAAGTCGCCATCAAAGAATTTCATCACGTTCTCTTGACTGTAGTATTGGTTAAATCCAATATATTTAATCAAAGTCGTTTACCCACAAATGGCTGGTTCCATCAAGCGAAACTTTGGAACGTTAGCTCTTGCATTTCAAGCTGGAATAACTTGGAATTTCTGGAGCGAAGCTTTTAAATTCTTACTTGAAACTCACATTTTACGATGGGAAATGCGTGTATGCTATGTTATTTTTTTAAAAGTTGCTTTACTTTTAATTTCATTAAATCTTTTAAAATTATAATTGCTTGAGATATACCCTACCATAACATAACATAAGCTCACGCCTGTATCCCCGAAGGGGTAGACAGAGGCGCACTAGCGAACTAGAACACCCACATTTCGCCGAGCTTAGTTCCGTCCCAGATGTGATAGGGGGCGAGCCTATCCCCATATCGGGCGCAAATTCCAGACTCCGGGCTGATATGGAAAATCCAATATCACTTTGCCCGACCCGGGGATCGAACCCGAGACCTCAGAACCGTAGTCGTATCGAAATACCACCACGCCACCGAGGCAGTCCCGAGGCATATACCCTACCAGTCGACCTAAATTACAAGAAAATCATGAAAACAAAGTCATCTAAGTCATAGGGCTAGCCCAATGACACTTTACTGTAGGGTTACCACGACCTCTTATAGCAGTATTATTATAATCGTTCTTCGTTTGTTTTGTATGGGAATCGGTACAAGTAAAATTATAATAATACTGCTATAAGAGGTGATGGTAACCCGCCGGTACCTTTGACAGGCGGAAGAACATTATTTACTGTATTTTATGTCTTAACGCAAAGATTAGAATCTTCATCGAAGTAACGGCTGCATGACAGATCTTAGATATGTCAGTTCATGCAGTACCTATCATGCATGTGTTAACATAATTATTCTTGTCAAGTCTATCGGTGAGCTTATGTTGCATATTTTAATAATGTAGAGAGGATAATTTATCAAAAGCGACTATTTGGAAATTTTAATACTGGTACTTTTGAATTGTATAAACAAGAAGATATTATATTCGCGACTGCCTCGGTAGCGTAGTTGTATTTCGGTACGACTACCATCCTGAGGTCTCGGGTTCGATCCCTGGATCGGGCAAAGTGGTATTGGATTTTTCGATATCAGCCCGGAGTCTGGAATTTGTGCGCGATATGGCCATAGGCTCGCCCCCTATCACATATGGGACGGAACTAAGCTCGGCGAAACGTGGGTGTACTAGTTCGCTAGTGCGCCTCTGCCTACCCCTTCGGGGATACAGGCGTCAGCTTATGTTATGTTATGTTATGTTATATTATCTTGTCATGAGAGACTGAATTGAGGATTGGTCAAACAAATATATTTAATAAAATCAACAAACAATATTTTCATTGTATTATTTAGGAAACCTGTAAATAAGGATATTATAGATGGAGTTTTCATAAAAAAATATTATACGTATTCAAAATCATCATGTCAAAATACAGCATCCGTTTAGAAGTAGTAAATTAATAGAAAAAAAATAAAGAAGAAAGTAAACGACGAATATGCACTCATGACAAAACAGAACTCATTATAAATGACCTAGTTATTGTGGCTTTAGGAATTATGTAACAAATTACTTAAGATTTATTTACATATTGGAAATTCTAGCACATTCTAACAGCAACGTAAAAACCCACTCGATGCGCGCGGGAATTGACTACTCTAATGACGTCACGATTCAAGTCTGCTAACCGAAGCGACCATTACGCATGGCCTTTATGAGTGTATTTTTATACTTACGAAGGCTTGACTGGCGACACCGTGAGAGCTCAACAATGACTGGATAGATAATATGCAGAATCTCTGAGTCACTTGTGACGTACTTGATAATGGGTTTTGGTTTCTTGCAAGTCACTGTTGATGCACCACGCCTCCTATAATTGGGTAATTTTTTGTGACACTTTTTGAAAGTGTCGTATTGTGAGTTGAGACAGTAATTGATACTAACTGTCTAAGTACCGTTGTGTGGTTACTGGTTACTATTACAAGTTACAACTACAGTTATCGTTACGCATCGATGGATAGTATAAGTCTGTCATGGACTATGCATTATTTACACATAAGGTCCTGGGTTTTATTTCCAGGTCGGGCGAGGTTTTCCTAAGGGGGCGTCCATAAATTACGTGAGGTGTTTAAGGGGGGGAGGGGGTCGAGTCAAATCTCATCTAATCTTACGTTGGAGAGAGGGGGGGTCTCGGCAAATATCACGCAATTTTTTTTCTGAATGAAACAAAAAAATATATACTATTTTGGTCCATTTAATCCAGATTGTACATGCGTTTACGTAAGAAACTCACATTTTGAAAAATCTCACGTGAGATTGGGGGATGGGGGAGGGGGTTGAATAAAATCTCACGACATCTCACCAAGGGGGGAGGGAGGGGCAGAAAATTTAAAAAAAACACCTCACGTAATTTATGGACGCCCCCTAACATGGTTTTCTCGAGATTGAATCCCCCATAAGAGGATTAACGTCAGGCAGGCAGCCGGTCGTAAAAACTAGGCCAAATCCTTTTTGCAACATACTTGAAAAAGTGTGTTGCGCCAACCCTACATTGAGTAGAAAGAAAGAAATAGAACTGCAAACTGTGTGTGTGGCCCAAAATAAATAAATAAATGCACCCAACAGTCACACACCTGGTCCTGACCCCACACTAGGTATAACCGGTATCGTGGGTGTTAGAGACTATGGGTCGATCACTTCCCTGCAACGTGGTTGAGGAGGTCGATGGCTGGCACATGCGTCATACTTGTGAACGGGTGCTGCTTGTGGAGACTGGTCTGCCTGGACTGTTTTATTTCCCTTGTGTCAATTCAACTTGCCGTGGCTGCGGGGGTCGCTCAGTGTATCTTGTATGTTACTTTGTCCTATATTATTAGATGTCCTATACTATTGTTATCATGGTTTAGCTGCTCTAATTCAAGCTCTTTCTGTATCTGGTGCTGTACTTTATTAGTAGCTGACTGTAAATTGGTGTTAAAAAGAGCAACGTCAGAGTTTCTTGCCCGTTCTTCTCTGGCGAAACAGCCTTCCGAACAGGCGGTAGAGTTAAAATTTGACGGAATCTAAATAATGTTTGAACATTTCATGGATTCAATAAATGATTTTGATTTTGATTTTATGAAAAACGTTCGGTCTCACAACACCCAGACTTGAAATAAATATCTGTGGGCCACACAAAAATTTGTCTCAATGCGGGAATCGAACCCGCGGCCTCTCGCTTCACAACTGGCTACTCGTCCACTGCGCCACGGAGACTGTCTAGATATTTACTTCAAGTCTGGGTATTGTGAGGCCCAAAGTCTCTCATAACGAACTAGCTAATGGGTGCATTAGTCGTCCCTTCATGGATACAAGCGAGACACTTTTATTGACTGCCTCGGTGGCGTAGTTGTATTTCGGTACGACTACCGTCCTGAGGTCACTGTCTCCATCCCCGGGTCGTGCAAAGTGATATTGGATTTTTTCATATCAGCCCGAAGTCTGGAATTTGTGCCCGATATGGCGATAGGCTCGCCCCCTATCACATTTGGGACGGAATTAAGCTCGGCGAAATGTGGGTGTTCTAGTTCGCTAGGGCGCCTTTGCCTACCCCTACGGGGATACAGGCGTGAGCTTATGTATGTGTTTTACTGTATCGTTTAAATACTTAAGAAACACAATCATACTTTAATCCTGCTCAATTTCTTGTTATGGAGAATTCTTCGAGAAAATTCGATTATTGCCCCAAATCCCGCGGCTTAAGTCCCAAAATAAAACACGGTTGAAAAAACAATGTAAAACAATCCAAACCAAAGGCTTGGCTCAAGAACAGCTCTCGACGTCTCACAAGCACCGGATCATCTTATTTTGATTCTCTTATGTCCCGATTTATCTCAGTTTCATCTTACCTATGAGATTCACTTGACTTTGAATGTAAATATTGAAAATATCACAGCGAAAATAATCTTAAGATTTTATCTCCAACGTTTGGATTTAGGTTTCTTTTCAGAGATATAAACATTTATTTATATAACACCCACTCACACCTGTTATGGCCGAAGGGGTAGGCAGACGAGTAAACAAAAAGTGACAATAAAAGTCGCGCTAAGGTTGTTAATATCATTATTTCTGGCTAGCGTAATCCCGGCCTTCCGCCAGGGTCCATCTTCCTACCTTCTTCCTTCCTTATCTACCGACTTCCAAAAAGGAGGAGGTCCTCAATTCGTCTGTATTTTTTTATGTATATTACGCGATATCTTCGCCAAATGTGGTCCGATTTTCAAAATTCTTTTTGTGTTTGATAGAGCTTATTTCAAGGCTGGTCCCATATAAATTTGGTCACGATCGGATTTGAAGTCGGTCCGTTAAGTTTTTAAACTTGTGATTATTATAATTCCAGACTGACGCTCTTAATTGGCACAGTGAGGAGTTTTTATTTTCGACCAACTTCAAAATAGGAGGAGGTCCTAAATTCGTTTGTATGTATGTTACGCGATATCTCCGCCAAATGTGGACCGATCTTCTAAATTCTTTTTGTGTTTATTTATTTATTTCAATTAGCACTACCACATCATACATAAACAATACAATCCATTCAGATATGTATGGCGTACCTAACATTTGCCGTAAATGTGCTCAAAAATAGAAAATTGCGCGTCAAATATACCACAAGACTAGTCGCAATGGAGCAACCTGCCATGCAATGTACTTGTGTTCTTGGAAAAAAAAGGAAAACATGAGATAATAATCACAATTTTCAAAACTTAACGGATCGACTTCAAATCCGATCGTGACCGAAAATCGGTCCACATTCGGCGGAGATATCGCGTAACATACATAAAAAACCAGACGAATTGAGGACCTCTTCCTTTTTTGGAGTCAGTCGAAAAATGAATTATATATAGAAGTTTGTCAAAACTATTTTTATAGGAAAATTACTGCATCTAAAAATAAAATAAGAAACTACTGATCACGTAGGTAGAATTCATAGTAGTGTAGGTCATAAGAAGCCATTAATATAAAACCGCAGAGTGCAGACACATCGCTTTATCTCACAATGTTCAAAGGGTTATTGAAGGTCACGATCTAAGGTCGAGTGCAAACATTTAACAGTATATAGACGTGACGACAGTACAACATTTGTGATCCAAAAGTTATGACCTAGTGGTCATAAGTCGCTCAGTTTATTTGAAATATACGCGCGCCAGGCCGGCCAGCGTAATAATATTGAGAGAATAAATTTATCTTACGTGATTCTTAACCATTCACAAAATACTATGGGTGTAAATTGGGTATTTGACTGTGTTAAGTTTTATACACATTTTTATATGTAAGAGCAAATAAAACAAAAAAGAAAGCCTTCTATAAAAACTGCATCGATATTGTTAAAACATGAGTGTAATTAATATTTTAAATTCTGAAGTGGGAGGATAGTGGTATCTTGCTATCTCTGTCCAACGCACATACCGTTATGGCGTGCCGTAATTATACTGATACTTCTCTTTCCCACAGTTTGAAGGTTATATCAAACTTCAAAGGCTTATAACTTTTTTATTTTAGAGAATATTTCAATATTTCTTTCTATTCTATATTTTAGATGGGGTATATTTCATAGAAAGTTAATAAAGACATAGTCAAGTACCCAATTGTAATAATCGCCCTCGCATTGTAATAAATAGTTGATGGCGGTACTGAAGTTTGGGATCAATTTCTTTGTATGGAATCTTGCTCGATAGCCCCTCTATATTTAGTAATATTAAATCTCTTTGGTAGAGTGCAATAATTGATTGCCTTGCCACTGAATCACTATCATTATTGTTCAATATCTTGTTAAGGTGGGTCTACACTGAACTAACGAGTGCTCGTAATATTATGATTCTGGTGACCACCAATAAATCCATTGTTTGTCGAAGGTCGCTGGTTTTTTCGACTGCACTGCGCTTAACAAAGAGATTTATTATTACTGACTAGAGAGGCTAGCAAGCAAGTTTCCATACAAATTGCGTTAAAAAACTGTATTGCCCGACCTAGGATTTGAACCCAGGGTCAGTTCACAGCCTGTATAGTAGTAGTAGACGCTTTGATTATTTTTTATATCATTTTGTATAGCGAGTTAAATAATACTATAAGTCTAGCATGAGAGCATTTCCATTAATAGTGACATTGACAGCTTGTAGCGCAAAAAAGAGGAAAGAACGAAATAAAATGAAACCATTATTATGTATGTATGTGAAAACAAATCTGAAACCTCTATCTCTTTTTATACAAATACAAAATTTTAAATTATAATTCTACAATTAAAAGTTTTGCATAAATATAATTTTAAAGTGCCAATAGAGGTATAATATTGTTATAATATAAATGGGCAATCGCTCCCTAACATAAACCCGTCTTAAAATGTTGTCTGTTATTTGTATTTAATAATAATTATGTGCATAATATTATGATTCTTAGTTATGATTAATGACCGTTTTGTTTCGAATTTTACAGTTGTTTAAAATTTTCTGTTTTGGCAATAAAATATATTTATTTTCTTATTGTCTGGCTGACGCCGGTCGGCACAGTACGATGGTAATTACCAAATGAGTTTGAGTGGTAGAGCCACGTTTTGAGTGGAAGAGCCACTCTAGCACCGGCGGAGCACGCGAGGACCGGCTCGACCGGTTTGATACCACTGTCTCACAAAAAAACGACATAAAGTGGCAAATCGCTGTCGCGTTCCGTTGGGTAAGTGAGATTTCCGGTGGCCCAATTCCCAATCCTGATTATTTAATTAGAAATTTGGCTTTACCCGACGTGGGAATCGAACCCACGACCTCCCGGTTCACAGCCCATATATGCTGCCACTAGACCAAAGGGGCGACTATCATAGAAATTACTAACATATTAATATTGTGTTATCACAAAAAATCCATATATACAGTTTCACATACTTTCGCATTTATAGTATAACCCCCTTATTCATAATAACTTAGTAGAGCGTAGTAAGACCGCAATAGTACGTTTCATAAAATTATTCATAATTCCAACGTTCGATAGTGAAAACATAGCCGATTCCGATCAGCTGTTTCAACTTTGATATTCTTTCTAAATGACATTAATTTTGTTATAGACTAAACGCTAAACTATCTTGGGGGGTCCTAACCCCATCTAAGATTGATATATATATTTTGTTTATTGTTTCCAGTCAAGATTTCCTATTTGTTTCAAAGCTTGCCAGAGATAAAAATAAAGTTTTTTCTGTAACCAGCAACATTGTATTCGATAAATATATTATAGTTCTCTTTTAGCTAAACTAGGCAGAAGTAGGGTTATGCGTTCGATAAGACCAGAATTTCATTATAAATAAGGGGGTTAGATTATAACTTGGGCATTACACGTGGAAAGGCATTACAAAGTTTACAAACTACCTATCGAATCGCGTTTATGTTTTCCTAGGGTTTTATATTATACGGTTTAATTCCGTAGCCCTAAGAGCTAGGGTCTGACTTAAACAACACAGAAACAAGGCACATAATAACAATTTATACAACAAACATTTAGGGACAGCATCGGTGGCGAAGTTGTATTGCGTGATACGACTACCTGAGGTCTCGGGTTCGATCCCCAGGTCGGGTAAATAGATATTGGGTTTTCCTATTCAGTATCAACCCGGAGTCTTTGTGACTGATGTGATAGGCTCGCCTCCTATCACATCTAGTATGGAAATAGGCTAGGTGAAATGTGGGTGTTTTATTTCGGTAATATGTCTTTGCGTACCCTTTCGTGAATACAGGTGTGAGTTTATGTAAGCATCAAGCAATAAAACTCTCGAGAGGCTTGCGGCATGACTTGATGGTTTGTTGAGACGGCCATGGGGTTACCCCTGTGTCTGCATCGGTTATCCGCTTGTCTTCTCGCAAGCCCCTCGATTTGTTTCTTTCTTCTTTGCATTCGGAGTGTAATCGCCGAATGTTCATACACTTAAAGTCGCCTTATGTCGTTTAAGGCCACCTTATCTTTCGAAATTGTTTGGCGAAAGACAATGTAAGAGGCCGTTAAAGCTTAGTAGCGTTTGACCATTCGGGCGTAAGAAGCGTAAATAGGCCGTCATGATTCTGACGACCACTGATAAACCCATTGCTTGTCAGGTCGCTAGTTTTTTTTGGACTGCCCTACGCGTACTACCTCGTTACCATACCGTTCGCGTACCATACCGTTCTTTCTGCCTGGCGTTATCTCGTCCTAGTGCCCTGGCACCTGGCCCTGGCAGCGTTTAAATAGGAAGGCGGACCCGTCCGCTGCTTCCACTTCGCCCCGTCGTGAGCATCCTCCACAGCAAGACCATTGACTAAGAGCATTGGCTCTCATATCATCCTTCAGAACGTCGAGCGCTTTTTGGGCCGTCTACGAGGGCGCACCCCGGGTACGATCTGATCCAGACTTTCATTTTGCCATGCCCGAAAAAAGCACTTAAGACTTCGAAACCCCGTCACATCTTGGCTAATTTATAATGCGACCCCTACAACAAGTTTTAGCGAACATAAAAATAATATTGAAAATTGGTCCAGCGGGAGTTACACGTAACATACATAAAATAAAAATATCTATAAATTAAGAACCTCCTTCATTGAAGTCGGTTGAAATACAAGTCACGTTTTTGCGGTTTGAAAAAGTAATCGGCTATATAAATCTCATGATATTCGTAATTACAGACAATAAAAATTCGAATCGTGATTTAACTTTAAAAAAAACTGTGCCTATTTTAGAGGTTCTTGCCTAAACCAAATACACAGATAAAAAAAGGGAAAAAATTGGTACCTAATGCTAATGGAACCCTCCTTTGCAGGCATAAAATAGAGTTTTTATTGTTTTTTTTAGCAGAGACTGGCAAATGAGCAGATGGGTCACCTGATGGCAAGTGATCTCCACCGCCCATTGACACCCAAGACAAAAAAAGAATTATGCACATGTTGCCAACATAAAAGGAGGGAAACAGGGATTGGGATAGGGGGGGATTGGTCTGGCAGCATTTATGGGCTGTGGACTGGGAGGTACTGGATACAATTCATAGATCGGGAAAATCAATTTTTCTAATTTAATTTTCCCGGGACTGGTTCCCTCAGAGGAGTTTGACGTCAGACAGGCAACCGGTCGTAAAAACTAAGCCAAGTCCTTTCTGCAACATGCTTAAAGTGTGTTGCGTCGACCCCACATTAAGGTGGGATAAGGGCATGTAGAAAGACAGAGTTTTCCCAAGGTTCCGGGACTTTTTTGATCAAGGAAAACACAGTTCCCAGCTAAATGTGTACGGGGCTTTATCTTATCTACGGACGTCATTAGTTATCATCTAAGTGTTGATATAATGTTTAGGTGCAGACTTTATGAAGTACCCATGAAGGTTACACTTTGGATGACCCTTTACGATGAAAAAATGCCGCTACAATATATTATTGCGTCTTGTTCATGCTTCGGAATTAGTTCCAGGTCTTATAAAACCTAATTTCTGTACCTACAAACTTCTAAAAGTTATAAATCACAAAATGATTCAATTTTCCTTAAACGTTAATATCATCTATGTTTGGACTGCACGGTCATCAGTCTAGTGTACTCACGTTGCTGTGCCAAATCCTGGTATTATATAAGATTTTTTTTATTCAGGCACGGCAAAGTGACTACACTGCGCCTGATAGTAAGCATAGTGCAGGTCAAAAACTAGCGACCTGACAAACAATGGGTTTATCAGTGGTACCCAGAATCATGGCGACCTATTTATTGTTCTTCAAACTCCGAATCTGAAAAGGGAGGAAGCAAATCAAGGGGCTTGCGAGAATATAGGCGGATGACAGATGCAGACACAGGGATACCACCAGACCCGTCCCAACTAACCATCAAGTCATGCCGCGAGCCCCTCGAGAGATCCACACACGGAGTGTGGGTCACATGGCAGGTTTTAGCACCATGTGTACGGTGGTCGCCATCCGGTCGGATACGAATATCCTACCACCGGCAATTAAATTATGTGAAAGCCTACGAATCTACAAGAGTTATATACCTTACATAAATCTTCTACTTGTTTGATTAATATTACTAGATGATCCTCCATAACAGAGAGTATACGCAATACTCAACTGCCAAAAATGGATAAGCATTATTTTTTTTTTAAGTTGTTCATAGCCATGGATACAATGTCCTTCAGCCGTATACTTTTTATATTTTTGATACTTTATTTCCTACACCTACATTTTCGCAAGTGCAATGAAGTCGGATGTGTTCGATTTCAAGACCTTGCTGAAGTTTTGGCGTCAATTCCTTCCAGTTTGATGCTTTTAGACGATTTTCTCGCAGCGGAGGAATCGAACATGTTCAACCCATCAACCCGACAAAAATCGTCCAAAATAACTTATTTCAAAGCTTCCACATACTGTCCATCTTCGTTGATGTTTATCGCATAAATTCACATCTCATTTAAACCACAAGCACAACTTTAGACTATAATATGAAATCATTAAAACAAGCGACCACCCGCACCGTCAGAATTCCCGCAGAATCTTTGGGTGTTGCCAAGAAGACGAGTCTTGACAACCCGCGCATACCACTTTTTATAAATCCACAACCACTATTATAAAAGGACACGACTAAGAAGATTTATATAAAAATGAATATGATGATGATTGATAACGATTCTTTTTGTGTCTTGGATATCTATGGGCGGTGGAGATTACAAACCATCAGATGACACATCTGCTGTACATGTTTGCCAGTTTCTGCTATAAAAAAAAGCATATTAATAGATATAATCAAAGGGTCTTCTGACACAAGTATCTATGAACACTTACTAGAAGATCCTAATCTTATGTCTTTGTAACAGAGAATTAAATAAATATTTCATTTCATTTTCAATTTCAATCAAAAGAAAAACCGACTTCATACACCTTAGGATTAAGCTTTATCGAACACAAAAATAATTTTGTAAATCGCATTGGCCGGAAATATCGAACACGTATAAAATATCTAGATGAATGGGGAACTCCTTTTTTAAAATCGGTCGGAAAATACAGAAGTCATTAAGTCTGTGTGCGTTGCCAAGAAGACGAATGATCTTAGGGACCCGCGTATGGCTTGTCGTTATTTCAAAAAGCACAACTGCTCCTCTAAGTATAAGAAGAAATATGTAAAATCTCAACAAACTAAGCATAATAGAAAAAGACCCTTTGACCGAACTTATCGCGGCATCATCGGTCGAACAAGTATAGCTCTTGTAAGGGAAAAATGCGCACCGATACTTCATTGCTCACTCGAAAAAGGGTCTCGAAAATAGCTGAACCAGTGATTAATCGCAAAAACTTTTATCCTTTTATATTCTGCGATGAATTGTCTATGTTGCTAGTAATATAATATTTCACTGTCGCTGGTATATTTGCCTATTATAGGAGACGAGCTGAAATTGTGTGAATGCAACTTTCGTAACAGTATATCGTAGACAATTTATTGAATTGGATGCTTGTGGGTACTTGCTTTGCTTCAGTGACAGAAGTATTTTAACCGACTTCAAAAAAAGAGGTTATCTTGGTATAATATTAAAAACATATGTGATGGTGGAGCCATTTTCTTTTTAAAAGAAGAAGAAAAATCATATTTTATATGCCATCCTTCTGAGGTAGTCAGGTAAAAAGTGGAGACGCTAAGATATAGTGTACATTTTTTTATGAAAGCTATAGGTTTTTGACGGGAACTCTGACAGGGTGGGCGTCCCTTGCAAAGAATATTTCATTTTAATGTCTAAAGTTGTGTTTGTTGTTTCAAAGTGATGTAATTTTATGCACCAAACTTCAGCGCAGATGGACAGTATAATGTGTAATCTTTTTAATCGGTGATCTTTTATGAATTTTGTCTTAATAGTTTTGGCCGACCTTGTTCGGCTGATTTGATAAGGGAAGGTCTTCTGAGGGGCATAACACTGGAAAGAATTGCCGCCAAAATTCCAGTAGGACCTTGAGATTGTACACATATGCGTTTTATGGTCACTGCGAAATCTTGATACCAATTGCTCTATAAATAATAAAAGTTTCAGACTGCGTCGGTGGTGTTGTGGTATTGCGTGCGCAGTACGACTATCGTGTTGAGGTCTCGGGTTCGAACCCCGGATCGGACAAAGTGATGCTGGATATTTCAGTATCAGCCCGGAGTCTGGAATTTGTGTCCGATATGGCGATTGGCTAGCCCCCTATCACATCTGAGACGCAAGTAGGCTAGGCAAATTGTGGGTGTTCTAGTTTGCTATTGCGCCTCTGCCTACCCCTTTGGGGATACAGGCGTGAGCTTATGTTTATGTACGTAATGTCAAAATATCTATCTTATTTTGGAGGTTACTGCCTACCATCCACATAAAACAATCTAACTCATTTATAAAAGAGATTGACATGAATTATTAGTTTTAAGTAACTAGCTCGGTTAATTATTCATCTATTATATTAAAACCTTATGAAATTAGTAATTCATCACTTATTTCTGACAGATTCTTTATAAATTTAAGTTGAATTTTACTAATAGAGCGATTTAAATAATAGCTGGTTCTATTAAATCGAAATAAACAAGGAAAATGTGAGTAATATAGAATCAAAATAATCGAGAAACAGGAAAATATTTAGACTTTCTCGGTATCGTAGTGACGTCTCAAAACCGCATCACAGCTATAGAGATAATCAAAATTATTTTTGAGAGGTAAAACAAATAATTGAGTTTGCCATACCTTTTTGGATTCAGTTTTTAACTGATTCCAATTTAGGGGGTTTTTCATTTTATTGTTTACTTCTTTTGTTGATTTTTACCCGAAGACAGCATAGCGTCTACTTTTCAAATTATTGGCTTCCTCAGATTTGCGATGATTCTGCGAATGTCAAGGTTGGATCGCATTAAGGTTCAAATTACAAAAAATTATCGACCAACAAAGAGATAAATGATGTTAGTTAGTTTTTTTTATAGCAGAGACTGGCGAACGAGCAGATGGGTCACCTGATACCTGGTAAGTGATCTCCTTCGCCTATAGACACCCAAGACACAAAAAGAATCATGGGTGCGTTGCCAAACTAAAAGAAGGGAATGGGAAAGGGAGGGGTATTGGGCTACCGAAAATCTCGCTCACCGAAAGAAACGCGACAGCGAGCTGCCACTTTACGTTGGTTTTCTGTGAGGCAGTGGTATCAAACCGGTCGAGCCGGCCCTTTCGTGCTGTAGACGTTACTGTCTACAGCGTGGCTCTACCACTCACAAACTTTACTCGACCTGCAGCTTATTCTGCTGCACTTAGATCAAGAAAATGAAAATATTGTGTTTTCATAATAAAAGTATAATAATAAAATAAAGATAAATGAGACAAATGTTAGTAAAAGATTAATTTCATACGTATATTACATTGTTTTTATTATGTAGCTAAAATAATGTCGTTTTATCAAAGAACATCTAAGCACGTATCTGACCAGGCACAGTGAAAGGTTCTGTAGTAGAGGTAAACATCTGCGGTTAAAATTCCTATTAATAAAAAAATACAAACATCTTTTAAAAAACTTTTTTTACGACCGGCCGCCTGCCTGACGTCAACTCCCTAAGAGGGATCCAGTCCCAGGCAAATTAAATTAGAAAATTTGTTGCCCGACCTGGGAATCAAACCCAGGACCTCCTGGTCCACAGCCCATACATGCTGCCTTTAGACCAAGGAGGCGACTGCCACAGCCCATATGAATATGAAATAGATTTTTTCCACAGGACTACGGAACTTTAAAAATGAATCCCAATAAATTGGCACATCAATCTCAGTCGGATTTAGATGAACAATGAAACGTGACGACGTGTCATAACCTCTTGTTTTTATTTACAGAATACGTATTCTTCGGAATTGAAGTAAGATTACTATGGGCCGGATGTTTCAAAAGGTTGGTTAACTTAACATGACTCGTTCGCTTGTTTAAAGTTGGCAATGTATGTTTTTTTTAAAAGCAGACGCTGGCAAACGAATAGGTGTGTCACTTACAGGTCGATTCTCTAAGGTTTAATTCGTGAAAACAACATTGCGGCATCGTTGCGGCAATGATGTTTTCATTTTTGTATTCAGCAAGGTACAAAGCGCACGCACTAGCGCTATGCATGATGACGGCGCTTATGCGAACTAGCTCTCTCGAGCGTGGCGTTTGACATAAATGTATGGAAAATGGTATTCTCTAAGACCTAACAACGTTGATAGCTCCGTCGATCTCAATGTGCGCTGCAGGAGCTCGTCGTCGATCGCAACGTTGTGGCGTTTCTTAAAGAATCGACCTGCAGATGGTGATTGATCTCTATCGCCTATAGACACTTAAGAGACAAAAAGAATCATGGGTGCGTTGCCAACCAAAAAGGAGAGGAAAAGGAAAGGAAGTGAAAAGGGAAAGGAATTGGGCCACCGGAAATCTCACTCACCGAACGAAATGCAACAGCGAGATGCCATTTTACGTCAGTTTTCTCTAAGGCAGTGGTATCAAACTGGTCAAGTCTGCTCATTCGTGTTATAGTCGTTACTGTCTACAGCGTGGCTCTATCACTCAAAAAATCAATGATTATTTTCTTATTTAATATCAGCAAGTTATCCGCTTGATTATAATGAACATTCTTTCGATATCTCGGGTGTTTATAGCTGATAGTGTCCAATACTGTAAATATACCCTCCAATACTATCGTCCTTAGGTTTCGGGTTCGTTCCCCGGGTCGAGCAAAGTGATATTGGATTTTTATATATCAGCCCGGAGTCTGGAATTTGTGTCCAATATGGCGATAGGCTTTCCTCCTATCACATCTGGGACCGAACTATGCTCGACGAAATGTGGGTGGTCTAGTTCGCTAAAGCGCCTCTGCCTACCCCTTTGGGGATACCGGCGTGAGCTTATGTTATGTGTATCCAATACTATCTGGTAACACGCATGCTCATTTGTCAGTATTTCGTTTATAAAAAAATTTGGGTAAAATAACTCATACGAAAGAAGTTAACAGTCGTTAAACATTAAAATCTTACGGAACATGGAACAACGCCTTTACGTTGTTCCGTGTTCCATAAGATTAATTACTATTGTGGAATAAAAAGGAATACAAAACAGTAAATTGGTTTCTCAAAAAGGAATATTACTAACTTCTAAAATAACAGAAGATGTATTTAAAACGTGTTGAAGTTTTCTTCTAAATATTTTTTTTTTTCATAATATACTTAGGGGCCATTGAAGTATTACGTCAACACACTCTTTTCTTTGCATATTTTTGGTGACATGGGGGACAGAGGAGCTCTGGGTGATGATTACGGCCGGACTATTTCTTTTTTATTACCATATCAAATTTTATTTTAATAAAACAACCAGAACACATTGAAAAATACCAATGTAAGTATGGATGGAGGGTAAGAAGTTTGTTTGCAAAAAAAATGACAGCCTTCTTGTCGCAGCGGGCGAGCAGCCGGCTACGAAGCGAGAGGCCGCGGGTTCGATCCCCGCACTGAGACAAATATTTGTGTGGCCCACAGATATCTGTTTCGGGTCTGGGTGTTGTGAGACCGAAAGTCTCTCTAGTTTCTAATTCCCACGACACAAGACTCGATCTTAGTGTGGGGTCAGGACTATGTATGTGACAGTTGGGTGTTATTTAAAACTTTTGCTGACGAAGGGGATAGTGGGGTTAACAATTGTAAAAATCTGCTTACGTAATACTTGAACCCTTACAAGAATTTATAAAGTA
Source organism: Clanis bilineata (assembly GCA_036417725.1). NCBI lineage: Eukaryota > Metazoa > Arthropoda > Insecta > Lepidoptera > Sphingidae > Clanis > Clanis bilineata. The sequence continues at coordinate 5,300,191 of CM071139.1, read as the reverse complement.
ACGTTTTTTGAGCTACAATAATTAATTTTAACAGAAAAAAACTTGGTGCGTTTAAGAACCTACTTCAGTTCAGCGTGATGTAATTTTCTTAACAAGCTCCTCTTAAAGGCACCTTAAAGATTTAATTATAAATATTGAACCATCGCCGGGTTTTTCCATTCACAAATAAACAAACCTTTGTTTTTGGAGGGAATTACATATATTACGTTTCAACCGTTTTTCAAATCGTTTGATCTCTCATCATAAGGATTTCGTTTATTTCATTTATTAGTAGATAATTATGGTTAAATGTTCTGTCAGGGGTATTATGCCACCTCGGAAGGGGCCACCGGCCGGTGCCCACATAGTTGTGAACGGGGTGCGGATTCCCATCGGCAAAACAATGAAATACTTGGGTTTGACTTTGGATAGCCGGTGGGATTTCCGTGCCCACTTTAAGGGTTTGGAGATGAAATTGTCCCGGGCAGCAGGTGCTCTTGGGAGGCTGCTGCCCAATCTTGAAGGTCCTGGCATCCCTTGCCGAAGGCTGTACGCCGGAGTCGTGCGGTCCATGGCACTATACGGTAGTCCCGTTTGGGCCGAGTCCCTGAACGGACGATGTGTCGCCCTGTTGCGCAAACCACAGCGCGTGGTGGCGCAGCGTGCGGTCAGGGGCTACCGCACGGTCTCATTCGAGGCGGCTTGCGTATTGGCCGGTTTCATACCATGGGATCTGGACGCCAAATCCCTCTCCGTCCTATTCCATTGGCGGGAGGAGGCGTTCAGACGCGGGGAGAGGCCGGCCCAGAGTCAGGTGGATGCCTTTCGTGGCTCCCTCCGTAGAGCCGCCGTGGAGGAGTGGCGTCTCAGGCTGGAGAACCCATCAGCGGGTCATCGGACCGTCGCGGCAGTGCGCCCTGTCTTCCAGCAATGGTTAGACAGGCGCCACGGCGCAGCGACTTTCCGACTGACACAGGTACTTACTGGCCATGGCAGTTTCAGCCAGTACCTGTGTCGCATAGTCGGCGTGGAGGAGTCCGCCGTGTGTCACCATTGTGACAACTGCCCGGAGGACACGGCCCAGCACACCCTTGAGGTGTGCCCAGCCTGGGACGAAGAGCGCAGCGCTCTCATAGCAGTCGTCGGAGGAGACCTCTCGCTGCCGGCCGTGGTTACAGCTATGGTCGACAGCCAGAGGGCCTGGCGTGCGGTGGCCCACTTCTGCGAGGTGGTCATCTCGCGGAAGGAGAGTGCCGAGAGGGATCGGGAACGATCTGATCCCTCCCGCCGCCAGAGGAGACGTAGGAGGCGTCGGGTTGACGACTGACCGGCGCCTCCCGCCCTGTGGTTGGGGGCGTTTGGAGAATTCCACCACGGTATCCCCTGCCCGTCGTAAGAGGCGACTTATAGGGGCCATCGGGGGTCGCGGGCGCGCAGCGGGGGGCTGTTGTAGCGCCCCGTTTAGTACTTTTGTACATGCGACCCCGAGATGGACGGCAGCACGGGTGGTTGGCCTCGTGTTGTCGTTGACGCCGAGAGCGTCCTTCGGCGGCGGGGGCTTATGAGCCCCCCCACACAATGGAGACGGGCCGCAAGGCGGCACCGCGCAGGGACGGTTCCGGTTGAAGCCTGGGCGCCTCTCGCCTGGGGAAACCCGGGGCCGTTCCAATGCGTCGAAGAGGGCCACCGCGGGGTTTTAGTCGGTATTGTCGGTGTAGGGTGTACATAGTGTTAGGGACTCGGCCCAACGGTCGCTCGGATGATTTCCATCTCTCCCGGGCGGCTCAACGTTGGGTCGTAAGACCGGCGAACCCGACATAACCGTCGTGTCTCCCCCCAGGCGCGGCGGTAGCGGTAAATCGCTTTCCCCGCGAAAACAAAAAAAAAAAAAAAACAAAAAAAAAAAAAAAAAAAAGGGGTATTATGCCGCCCTCACATCCTAGAGGTAGTGGTATAATTTTTTTTTTTTTCGAATGGATTTATGCTGTTACTAAAATTGCTTTTACACAGAATTTGACTGCCAGAATTAGAATGCCTCGGTGGTGTGGTTGTATTTCGGTACGGCTATCATCCTGTGGTCTCGGGTTTGATCCTCGGGTCGGGCAAAGTGATATTGGATTTTTTCATAATAGATGTATGTATGTATTATATGTAATGTAATGTATGTAATAGGCTCGCCTCCTATCACATCTGGGACGGAACTAAGCTCGACGAATGTGGGTGTTGTATTTCGCTAGGATGCCTCTGCCTACCGCTTCGGAGATACTGGCATGAGCTTATGTTATGTGTTAGACTTTATAGCTGGCGCTTATAGCGCTCTAGCCAGAAATATATTCATTTGACTGCGACTGAGCACAGAGGTGCCTATTCGAAGACTCTGACCTCATATTGAACTATCGCTGGGGACTAGAATTACGTTGCGGATCGTCTCTGCGTACTAGAGGTAGTATCCCGAGGGGCTGCTGTAGGAGATCTTTGGACTCTCGGGCGGGTCCGATTTCGGGGTATAGTGTTAATATTACAATTGGTATTGAGAAAAGGAAGGGGGTGAAATGATCTAATATAGGTGATGGTAGGCATGATACAGAAAAGCTTAGGGGTCCCCATCTAGATACATATCGTTATACTAAACGAAATGGATACGGTGATACCAAAAATCTCAATCTAGGTTCATATAACACTACAATCACAAATTCAGATGCTAAATAACAGATACATATATTCTGAAGTTATTTAGCCGAAGTTTCATTATGTAACACGTGAAAGCGTGGAATTTCCAGGCATTAAGGAAAATGTCTGTTGAAAGTGAAATTCTTGTTCAACGAAACTTCCGTGTAATGAAATAGTGTTAATAATCATTATCGATTATCGATAATTAAGGTTTATGTCAGTCTTGCTATAATTGCGAATTATAGCCTGACTGACATAAACTGACTGTCTCGGTGGCGTAGTTGTATTTCGATGCAACTACCGTCCAGGGGCCTCGGGTTCGATCTCCGGGTCGGGCAAACTTATATCACTTTTATTATGCATTTATATACTATTATTGACACAAAAGATACACACACTATTTCGATTATATGACGAAATTTTAACTTTTAAAAGTATGTAAAATATGGAGTCATAGTAAGATTTAAAGCAAGTAACTCAAAAATTGGCTTTTATTTCCACTACTATCGTTTAGTTGCGCATTACTACCTTTTACAAATCTTGATAAACACAAGTTGCGAAATGAACACGCCGAATTCTAAGTTTGATAATGAATAGATTCATAACTTTTTGGCACAGTACTCCAAATAACACCTGCAGCCCGAGCAGGAAAATTTCTGACAACCGTAAATGTATTCGTGCTCGATGCGCGTCTATGAAATATTAATCAAATGTCATCAGTGCGCAGCGAGTTTACATTTACATTAGTTTTTCGTGCTCGGGCTACTGGATATACTCGTATGTACAATATATAAGGGAATTAAATTGATAATGGTAAACTAACTGGATATAAAAATATATTTAATATAACGTCTATAAATTCCCGAAATACTGCAATTATCCGACAGAAGCGCGGCTACGGAGAGACGTTAAAGGTGATTAATTGGAACTTCGGAAAATCACTAGGCGTACCTGGAATTATAAACAGGAATTTATGTGTACACACTTTAATAAGGAGTTGGGTTTCCTCATCCATCTATTACATAAAATGAGGTTTAATAAAATACCCATTTATGTCCACAAAGATACCTCTTTGATACCCATTTATGTCCACAAAGATACCTCTTTGGTACCCATTTATGTCCACAAAGATACCTCTTTGTGGACGTGCCTACTATCTACCGATACTGATGGTGATGTACTTAGGCTGGTTTCCAATATTTATACAATATTTAGACTTTGAATTGTAGAGCCACACTGTAGACAGTTACGTCTACAGCACGAATGAGCCGGCTCGACTGGTTTGACACGACTGTAACAGAGAAAACCGACGTAAAGCGACATTGCTGTCGCGTTTCTTTCAGTAAGTGAGATTTCCACACTTATCTAATAAATAAAAAAAAAATATTACTCTTTGACTATAACTAATTTTGGATCGGATCGTTACTAAAAATTAAATTTAGTTGTAAAAAACTAAGTTTTTAATTTAAGTTCATATTTTTTGCAGTGACTGGCTTGGAGGAGGTACTGGGTTCCAAACCCAGGTTGTGCAACGCGGTTTTTCTGACCTGTTTTGCCCAGAACTGGGTCCTTAGGGATGTCGTCAAGCAGGCATCCGGTTGTAAGAACTAAGCCAAATCCTTTTTGCATCACGCTTGAAAAAAATATTTGCGCTTACACCACATTTTAGTGGAAAAAGTAATTCTTTTCAAAGCTGTGAGTAGCAAACGAGCAGAGGGGTCACCTAAACGGAAATGCCATCAAATTTTTTATTTAAACTTAAAAAACACTTCCAGAAATATAATATGTAAAGTTTAATTATTAGATTAATAATTACTTTGCAGCATATGACACCACATTAATTAGGTGTGGGGCCTATTTCACGCGCTGTGCCCCAGTTAGTATATAGAAATAATGCCAGATTAATTAATGAGGGTTTTGCAATGACAAAACAAAAATAAGGACTTGGCATAACTACGAAAAAAACGTGTTTACTTTGAAGGCGGTTTGGCCATTACAGTTTCGCGATCTATTTACCCACATTAAGGTTGTCACCGTGTCATAATAAATAACGTATAAATTGATTTTATTATAAATACGATGTTTTTATTTATAATAATACTAATTTCAGAATGTGGTGAAGATGCATAACTGCTATATTACTAGGATCTATGTATATGCATCTTATACATACAAACATACATACATAAGCTCACGCCTGTATCCCCGGAGGGGTAGGCAGATGCGTCCTAGCGAACTAGTACACCCACATTTCGCCGAGCTTAGTTCCGTCCCAGATGTGATAGGGGGCGAGCCTATCGCCATATCGGGCACAAATTTCAGACTCCAGGCTGATATGGAAAAATCAAATATCACATTGCCCGACCCGGGGATCGAACCCGAGACCTCAGGACGGTAGTCGTACCGAAATACCACCACGCCACCGAGGCAGTCTTGCATGCATCTTATATGGTATAATAATAAGTACACATTTTGTATTGTCTAGTTAAGGAAGAGCGGAGTCTCCTAACATAAGCATATTTACATGCTTAAAAGGAAACTCTAAATACTGTTTCACTATGTGTAATTATTAGTTATGGAAATAAAAAAAATAATTTTTTTTTCGCCAAGTCGCCATTTTAGTTCTCTCCATTCATTAGGCATGCTTCATTTTTCGGCCGACTTCAAAAAAGGGAGGTTCCCAATTCGTCTGAATTTATTTATGTACGTTACGTGGTATCTCCGCCAAATATGGAAGTTTTTCAAGATTATTTTTGTGTCCGATAGAGCTTATTCCAAGGGTGGTCCCATATAAATTTGGTCACGATCGGATAAGTTTTGAAGTCGGTCCGTTAAGTTTTCAAACTTGTGATTATTTGTATAAATGCCAAGTCCTTATGCTTCTTTTGTCACAGTCGTTTTGATCCTGTAACATGATTTTTAGCGCGTTAATTTAGTTGGACACGTGTTAGTTGGGTTTATTTTAAACTTTATACATTTAATGTGATTAATTTTCTGAAGAAATAGTGAAATATTATTAAGGTGGGTCGCTTTCTTATTCTAGTGGTAGTGAATATGTGCGGTCCTGGGTTCGATTCCTGGGTCGGGCAGGTAATTTAATACGATTTGTCCGAAACTGAGTAGAAAAACCTAATATCACTACCCGTCCCGGAGATCGAACCCAAAACTTTAGGACATACCGGGCAAGCAAAATATATATGGCCTACGCTGTCGAGGCCGGAGTCACACGATTTTCAGAACGTCACTCAATTTCACTATATTTGGGATTCAATAATCACAAGTTTAAAAACTTAACGGACCGACTTCAAATCCGATCGTGACCAAATGTATATGGGACCACCCTTGAAAGAAGCTCTATTTTTTTTTTTTTTATAGCAGAGATTGGCAATCGAACAGGTGGGTCACCTGATGGTAAGTGATCTCCACCGCCCATAGACACCCAAGACACAATAAGAATCATGGGTGTGTTGCCAACCTAAAGAGGAATTGGAAGGGGAGGGAAAAGGGATTGGGAAAGACGGGGGGGGGGGAATGGGTCACCGGAAATCTCACTCACCGAACGAAACGCGACAGCAAGCTGCCACTTTACGTCGGTTTTCTGTGAGACAGTGGTATCTAACCGGTCGAGCCAGCCCATTCGTGCTGTAGACGTTACTGTCGACAGCGTGGCTCTACCACTCAAAAAGAATTCTCTATCGAACACAAAAATAATTTTGGTCGGTCCACATTTGGCGAAGATATCGCGTAACATACATAAAAAAAATGCAGGCGAATTGAGGACCTTCTCCTTTTTGGAAGTAGGTCGAAAATGAGCTTAAATTGTGATTTTTAGTGTATACAAATGACCGCCTTTTGATTTTACTCACATTCTAAACTGTGATTTTGCTTCGATGGTAACCATAGGCGTTAAAAATTAAACCTTACGTTTAATAACTGACTTCAAATTATTCGTTCTTGCTCTTTCTTTCCACCTACCCTTATCCCACCTTAATGTGGGGTCGGCACAACATACCTTTTCAAGTGTTGCAGAAAGGATTTAATTCAATACTTTAACCTAACTTACGTTTTATAACTGACTTCAAATTATTCGATCTTGCTCTTTAATTCCACCTACCCTTATCCCACCTTAATGTGGGGTCAGCGCAACACATTTTTTTCAAGCATGTTACAGAAAATATTAGGCTTGGTTTCTACGACCGGCTGCCTGTCGGATATCATCCTCCATCTGGAGGATCCAGTCCCAGGAAAGTAGTGTTAGAAAAGCACCCCACCCGACCTGGGAATCGAACCCAGGGACTCCCGGTGATACAGTAGGTAAATACAATTTAATCGACAATGAGGCCAATACAGTTTTACGATACTTTCTCTCATATTGTACGTCTAACTATATTTTAAACTAGCTGACCCGCGCAACTTCGTCTGCATATGACAAATATTGACATTAATGTGGGCCAGAAAATTAATATAATTAATTTATAATATATATTTATATATCGGCGCAAAATCGCAAGCTTATTTAAAAAGCCGTTGTTATTTCACGTTATTAATTCGTTTTACAATTATTAAACTGCTGAAACATTAAAAGATTCTAAAAAGTTAAAATAATCGTTATAATTATTTCTTCAACAATCGATATTCGGTATCGAGTAGGTAGTTGCAAATATGCACCCTATAAAAGGAGTGTTCAGAGCAAATTCGACACAGGCCGATAATGACTTACGCGTCGCCCGTGTTCGCTCACATACCGCCCGCTCGACTTAAGCGTATGCAAGTCCTGCAAAACGTCTTTTTAAGACGAGCGCTTAACGCTCCGTGGTACATACGTAACCACGACCTCCACGTGGACACCAACTTGCCGACCATCAGGCATTTTATGCAGATGGCTAGCAGACGCTACTTCGATCGGGCGGCACACCACCCAAACACGCTTGTCCGTCAAGCGTCAATATACACTCCATTTGACCGTGCGAAATGGAGACGTCCTAGATCCGTTTTGTCAGACCCTGATGACGCCATCACTCTGGCCATTCAACGTAAGATCGAGCATCTTAAATCGCTCCCACACTCCACACGACCGATGTTCCATCCCCGCCGACGAGGACCACGCCGCGCTCCCAGTAGCAGCCCCCCCGACCCTGTTAACAATTCCGGCCCGCGTGCCGATGACAGAAATGGATAGTTAGGAAAACACGTCCACACTCCCCTAATCGTTGATGTCTTCAACATCACCCTCTCAGTGACCGCCCTGAGCCGAGGTTCGTAACCCGTTAGTGGGTTGCCCTCAGCGTGGTCACCTAACTTTATGGGTTGGGCGCACCTGCGTTCATCCCAACAGACCGGTGTGGCTGAATTTGCCGACTCGGTTAGGCAAGCAGCTGTAGGGCCAAAAACAAAATTCGACACAGTCGTGCTCCGGCACTCGGACTGTCCACATCCCTGACTAGACGGTGCTCTTGAGCACCGTTAATAAAGGGAGTTCGTGAATTTCAGTGTTCACAGTTGATAAATGAGATGAGTAATCATCTTATTGTCAAAAGTGACGTCAGCCATACTGACGTCACCCGTTTTTAAAAACAACGTAAGCGTTGGCCCTCCGACATCCTTACTAAATAATAAAAGCGAAAGTAACTCTGTCTGTCTGTCTGTCTGTCTGTCTGTCTGTCTGTCTGTCTGTCTGTGGCGTTTTCACGTCTAAACCGCTGAACCGATTTTGATGAAATTTGGTATATGGGTACTTTTAACCCCAAGGACGGACATAGGGTACTTTATTTTTTTTAAATCAACCCCTAAAAGGATGAAATAGGGGATGAAAGTTTGTATGGGAATTTTGGAACCGCTTAATGGATTTTGATGAAATTTGGTATGAGGATACATTTGACCCTAGGGATTAAAATGGGGTACTTCATTTTTTTTCATCAACCCCTATAGGGATGAAATAAGGGTTAAAAGTTTGTATGGGGATTTTAGGTCCAATTAATGGATTTTTATAAAATTTGGTATGGGACAGTGGATACCTTTGAGTTTAAGGATACAAATGGGCCACTTTTTTAAATCAACCCCTAATGGGATGAAATAGGGGATGAACGTTTGTATAGGAATTTTAGGCCCACTTAATGGATTTTTATGAAATTTGGTATGGGATAGTCCATATCTTTGAGTTTAAAGACACAAATGGGCTACTTTTTTAAATCAACCCCTAATGAGATGAAATAGGGGATGAAAGTTTTTATGGGAATCCAGAAACCGCTGAACGGATTTTTAAGAAAGTTGGTATGAGGATAGTTTTAGCCCTAAGGACAGAAATGGGGTGCGATATATTTTTATACTACAAAGGGATGAAATAGGGGTTGAAAATTTGTTTCTTTGTTTCTGGACCGATTGACTTCAAAATCGATATCTGAGTCACCTCGCGGTTCCGAATGACAGAACCGCTGTCAGACCTGTCAAAAGTGGCCGCCATTTTGTTTTTCTTTGTTTTTGGGCCAATTGACTTCAAAATCGATATCTGAGTCGCCCCGTGGTTCCCAATGACAGAACCGCTGTCAGACCTGTCAAAAGTGGCCGCCATTTTGATTTTCTTTGTTTTTGGGCCGATTGATTTCAAAATCGATATCTGGGTCGCTCCGTGGTTCCGAACGACAGAACCGCTGTCAGACCTGTCAAAAGTGGCCGCCATTTTGTTTTTCTTTGTTTTTGGGCCGATTGACTTCAAAATCGATATCTGAGTCACCCCGCGGTTCCGAATGACAGAACCGCTGTCAGAACTGTCAAAAGTGGCCGCCATTTTGTTTTTCTTTGTTTTTGGGCCGATTGACTTCAAAATTGATATCTGGGTCGACCCGTGGTTCGGAACGACAGAACCGCTGTCAGACCTGTCAAAAGTGGCCGCCATTTTGTTTTTCTTTGTTTTTGGGCCGATTGACTTCAAAATCGATATCTGGGTCGACCCGTGGTTCGGAACGACAGAACCACTGTCAGACCTGTCAAAAGTGGCCGCCATTTTGTTTTTCTTTGTTTTTGGGCCGATTGACTTCAAAATCGATATCTGGGTCGCCCCGTGGTTCCCAATGACAGAACCGCTGTCAGACCTGTCAAAAGTGGCCGCCATTTTGATTTTCTTTGTTTTTGGGCCGATTGATTTCAAAATCGATATCTGGGTCGCTCCGTGGTTCCGAACGACAGAACCGCTGTCAGACCTGTCAAAAGTGGCCGCCATTTTGTTTTTCTTTGTTTTTGGGCCGATTGACTTCAAAATCGATATCTGAGTCACCCCGCGGTTCCGAATGACAGAACCGCTGTCAGAACTGTCAAAAGTGGCCGCCATTTTGTTTTTCTTTGTTTTTGGGCCAATTGACTTCAAGATCGATATCTGAGTCGCCCCGTGGTTCCCAATGACAGAACCGCTGTCAGACCTGTCAAAAGTGGCCGCCATTTTGATTTTCTTTGTTTTTGGGCCGATTGACTTCAAAATCGATATCTGGGTCGCTCCGTGGTTCCGAACGACAGAACCGCTGTCAGACCTGTCAAAAGTGGCCGCCATTTTGTTTTTCTTTGTTTTTGGGCCGATTGACTTCAAAATCGATATCTGAGTCACCCCGTGGTTCCGAATGACAGAACCGCTGTCAGACCTGTCAAAAGTGGCCGCCATTTTGTTTTTCTTTGTTTTTGGGCTGATTGACTTCAAAATCGATATCTGAGTCGCCCCGTGGTTCCCAATGACAGAACCGCTGTCAGACCTGTCAAAAGTGGCCGCCATTTTGTTTTTCTTTGTTTTTGGGCTGATTGACTTCAAAATCGATATCTGAGTCGCCCCGTGGTTCACAATGACAGAACCGCTGTCAGACCTGTCAAAAGTGGCCGCCATTTTGATTTTCTTTGTTTTTGGGCCGATTGACTTCAAAATCGATATCTGGGTCGCTCCGTGGTTCCGAACGACAGAACCGCTGTCAGACCTGTCAAAAGTGGCCGCCATTTTGTTTTTCTTTGTTTTTGGGCCGATTGACTTCAAAATCGATATCTGGGTCGCCCCGTGGTTCGGAACGACAGAACCGCTGTCAGACCTGTCAAACGTGGCCGCCATTTTGTTTTTCTTTGTTTTTGGGCCGATTGACTTCAAAATGGATATCTGGGTCGCCCCGTGGTTTGGAACGACAGAACCGCTGTCAAATCTGTCAAAAGTGGCCGCCATTTTGTTTTTCTTTGTTTTTGGGCCGATTGACTTCAAAATCGATATCTGAGTCACCCCGTGGTTCCGAATGACAGAAGCGCTGTCAGACCTGTCAAAAGTGGCCGCCATTTTGTTTTTCTTTGTTTTTGGGCCGATTGACTTCAAAATCGATATCTGGGTCGCCCCGTGGTTCGGAACGACAGAAACGCTGTCAGACCTGTCAAAAGTGGCCGCCATTTTGTTTTTCTTTGTTTTTGGGCCGATTGACTTCAAAATCGATATCTGGGTCGCCCCGTGGTTTGGAACGACAGAACCGCTGTCAAATCTGTCAAAAGTGGCCGCCATTTTGTTTTTCTTTGTTTTTGGGCCGATTAACTTCAAAATCGATAGCTGGGTCGCCCATATTTAGACTAAAACGACAGGGCGGATCGACAAATCAAAAGTTTTTTCCGTTGGCCCTACAAAATACGCGTGCGGAGCCGCGGGCAAAAGCTAGTTATATATATTTTCTCCAAGCAGTGGTCCATAATTGGTTTATGGCTACAATTTAAATATCTTTATCTCTATTAAAAACAAGTTATTAAAAAATATCTACAGTCAATTTATTTTACAAATGCATCAATTTCTTCAAAAAACGTAGTTATTACATTAATTTGTTTTTTTAATTTCTAACAAGAAATGTTTGGAAAATAAATATTACATGTACAAATGAAAAATTTAAATAATTTCCACAAATTATTGTTTTGGGCTAATAATCGCTCGGGTAAAAATATTTATTGAAAATCGGCCCTTAAGACGATATGAGAATAAAATATGAAAGCGTGAAGGGCTGGTTTTGACGTATTCTACGCGCACACCGGTGCGCGCATCAGCACGGTAATGCCCGCGACATATTAACTTGTCAGCACAAAGACATTAAACAGTTTAGCCTAAGAGCCAAGATGCTAACGCGCGTCATGACCTCTTGGATTATGAAGATTAGATGCTCAAAAGAAAAAAAAGGTTGTGTCTTATATATTATGTTAACATTTATAAACTAGCCTAAATAGATAACTGAACGATCTGCAACTCGTTTAAATTAATAATTAATTATTAATTACCCGTGCACAGCAATGGAGCAGTAATATTACAGGGTTAATATTATTATATTGACCAACAATTTTGAAACTTTTAACATATACCACTACTAGCTGACCCGCGCAACTTCGTCTGCGTATGAGAGAGAGGGTTGAAAGAGTGAGTCGTAGGCACCTATAATCCAATAATTCTAAAGGAGGTAATGGGATGATCTACTTCGGCCGTCAGTCCCCCGTCTCTCACCCCGACAGTCACACCGTCTGTCACACCGTCTGTCACCCCGTCTCTTACCCCAGCAGTCACACTGTCTGTCACCCCGCCTGTCACCCCGTCTGTCACCCCGTCTGTCACTCTTCTGTCACCTGTCTGTCACCCCGTCTGTCACCCCGTCTGTCACCCAGTCGGTCACCCCATCTGTCATCCCGTCAGTCACCTCGTCAGTCACCCCGTCCGCCACCCCATGAGTTAGCCTGTCAGTTATTACTTATTATTTTTGACAATATTTCAATATTTCTTTCTGTTCTATATTTTAAACGATGTAAACATATAATTTGCACAATACACGTGATTGATTTGATGGTAAATGTTAGGAAACGAATAACTATTTTTTTTTACTTTTTTTTCACAATTTCATAGTGAACACAATACCGGTTTGTCACATGAAATTAACTGAGCAGAGAACAATGAGTAGCTGTCAAACAATGTATCACGCACCGGCGCCATCTACTTAAAATATTGGTTTGTAGTACATGCTATGTATCAGAGATGGCGCTGTATGTGAAAAAAGATTTTCCCGCTTTTCTGTTGAAATTTTTCCTGAATTTTCTTTGTTATAAACCTCACGGAGCCAGAGACCTTTCCAACGAATGCAAAACCGTGGAAATCGGTTCGTGCGTTCTGGAGTTATAGTGTCAGAAGGGAAAACCCGACTTATTTTTATATAGTAGATTATAGAAATGTTGTTTTGGAATAATCTTAAAATTCTTAAGTGGTCTATTTGATAAAATGAACCTATTTCGATGAATTTGGGTATGAGGATAATCTTAGCCATCTCAATCTGCAGACAGGATATTTTTATGAATTCAGGCCTAATAGGGATGAAATAATTGTTTAATCACAATTTAATTCAGTTGCCTCCTTGGTCTAGTGGCATATATGGGCTGTGAACCGAGAGGTTCTGGGTTCGATTCCCAGATCGATCAAAGCTAATTTAATTTAATAGATTTCGATGAAATTTTATATGAGGATACACTTGTCTTTAGGGACTGCATAAAGGGATGAATCTTTCTTCTTGGTCGCACTCTTCATTTCTGAAGGTCGTGTCCGTCTTGAAATTTCCGTCGCATCTCTCGGATGATCTTCTTCCAGGTGTTTCTGTCCTTAGCCTGCCTCATTGGTGTTGTTACTGAGAGACCCGTGAGTAGTTTTATTTGATCGGACCAACGGCTAGGCACACGCCCTCGCGGTCGTTTCCCTTCTACCTTTCCAACCAAGAGTAGTTCTCCAAATTGGGGGGGGGGGGGGGTTCCGGCGAGCCACATGTCCAAAATACTGTAGTCAGCAAAGGGATGAAATAGGGGTTGAAATTATTTTTTTTAATCTTTGATCCGATTGACTTTAAAATCGATATCTGAGTCCCCCCGTAGTTCCAAAACGAACGTCAAACGTCGAAACCGCTCTTAAAAGTGACAAAAGTGACCGCCATTTTGTACTTCTTTGTTTTTGGGCCGATTTACTTCAAAATAGATATCTGGGTCGCCCCGTGGTTCCAAACGACGGAACCGATGTCAAAACAGTCAAAAGTGGCCGCCATTTTGTTTTTCTTTGTTTTGGGGCGATTTACTTCAAAACCGATATCTGGGTCACCCCGTGGTTGCTAACGACGGAATCGATGTCAAAACTGTCAAAAGTGGCCGCCATTTTGTTTTGGGCCGATTGACTTCAAAAGGTACCTGGGCCGCCCAGTGGTTGCTTACGACGGAATCGATGTCAAAACTGTCAAAAGTGGCCGCCATTGTGTTTTTCTTTGTTTTTGGGCCGATTGACTGCAAAATCGATATCTGGGTCGCCCCGTAGTTGCTAACGACCGTACCGATGTCAAAACAGTCAAAAGTGGCCTTCATTTTGTTTTTCTTTGTTTTTGGGGCGATTGACTTCAAAACTGATATCTGGGTCGCCCCGTGGTTTTGTACGACGGAACCGATGTAAAACTGTCAAAAGTGGCCGCCATTTTGTTTTTTTTTTGTTTTTTGGGCAGATTTATTTTAAAATCGATATCTGAGTCGTCCCGTTGTAGAATATTTAGACTAAAACGACAGGGTGGATCGAAAAATAATAGTTTTTACCGTTGGCCCTACAAAATACGCGTGCGAAGCAGCGGGCAAAAGCTAGTATATAATATTTATGTATAATAATTATATTTAATGACACGACGAAGAAGATAATATTTATACGATACTAACGTCACTCGATCGTTTTGTCTTCCCGGAACCTCTCCACTAACACTTAAACTTTATGGTATGGTATTGAAGTTCAAATTGACTTTTAAGTATTATTACGAATCGATTGTATGGGAGTATTGAAAAGTGTTGTTTTTAGACTTTTTCAGGCAATTTTTAAAAAATTTTCTCCGTAAGAACCATCCTCGTACTTCACAGAATATTCTAAAAAAAGAATTAGCGAAATCAGTTCAGCTGCTCTCGAAATTTGCGCTTAGCAACACATTCAGCGATTCATTTTCATTTTTGACAGCCTCCGTGGCACAGCGGGCGAGTAGCCGGCTGTGAAACGAGAGGCCGCGGGTTCGATTCCCGCATTGAGACAAATGTTTGTGTGGCCCACAGATATATGTTTTAAGTCTGTGTGGTGAGACCGAAAGTCTCTCATAGTCACTGACACCCACAATACAGGTTATACCTAGTGTGGGGTCAGGAGTAGGTGTGTGACTGTTGGTGTGTTGTTTTTAATTATATATTTATTTATATTATTGATGATGCTTGGGCTGAGATCTATAGAGCGAACTTCGACTAAGTCCAAATCAAACGGAATTTTTAAATGGAACAGTGAGATAATCAGAGAATTTTTTATAAAAAATCTTTGCTTAGTCTGTCGTTTTTTTCTTGTTGTGAAAAATGGTTCGGACTAAGTCAAAGTTCGATCTAAAAATTCGAAAGCTTCACTGAGGACTATGTTCTATTCACTCTGCAAAAAATAACGTTCATTACGATCCATCCTTACTTTCATGGTATTTTTTTACGTCGGAACATTTTCTTGATTGCTAATTGCCTTCCTTTGGGGCGGAATTCGACGTAAATTTTCACCTTTTATAAATCATACAATATCTCCGTCACTATAAAATAAAATGATTTTCACTAGATGCAGGCCGCTTCCAACTGGTCGATCTGCGGCCTGAGCAGGAAAATTTCTGACAACCGTAAATGTATTCGAACTCGATGCGCGTCTATGAAATTTAATGATATATTAACCAAACGTCATCAGTGCGCAGCGAACTCGAATACATTTACATTAGTTTTTCGTGCTCGGGCTACTGAATATATAGTGAACCGGGATGTTCTAGTTCGGATCCTATGTCGTGTACCACTTTGCGTGCGTTTTTACTAAGGCAATTTGCCCGGGACTGGATCCCTCAAGAGGTTGTGGATCTTAAGCTGAATAAAAGCTGAGAAAGAATAAATAATAAATATAAAATTATATCAGACTAGCTGACCCGCGCAACTTCGTCTGCATATGAGAGAGATGATTAGAAACGCCGGGGAATACCGAGGACCTCGTCAGGCGAAATTGGGGCAACCAGTCTCATATCACAAGAAACATATTACCTATAATATTCCCAAATTCATTATGGGATAGTATTTCTAAAACCCTAAAAACGATGTGATTCTCTTAGTAATTTGTAGCAAATACTACTGGATCATATACGATTTCTGAATCAGTTACCACTACGTCGCCGAGGTCGAAATACGAACACAGCAGTGGCGTGCAGCCCATACAGACAAAAAAACATTGTCTATTTTTAATTTTTTTCTATATTTGGGACTTTATTATGGATCGTTTGCCTGCCTCGGCTACAAAAAATATTATCCGTTAGAGCAATAAGTTTCACATTTTGGCAGTTAATGTATGAATCACTTGCCAAAGCTTTAAAATTTTGCCCCTGATAAAAAATGAACTATAAAAAATTTCCCCTTAGTTATTAAAGATACAACCAAAAATAGATTGTTCAAAATTGCCGAGTTCTAGTTGTCTTTTAAATATGATGGATAATGATAGTGACGATGTGGATATTGATGTATAAATCATCATCATCAGCCATAGGAAATATAGATAACCATAAAATTTGGTTTCTTTTTTTTAGTACCCTCAACCAGCGGAAATGTATGAAAAGATGCATGAGCGTGGAAGAGGCAAAAGAGGTGTGTCAGAATCGTACCTTGTGGCGCTCAATAGGCTCTGCCTACCCCTATGGGATACAGGCGAGTGTATGTATTAATTTCACAAGTTTTTGTCTACCCTTTGCCTGCTTCCTTGCGCACGTCACTATACGTAAGCTATGGCTTTGCCTTACTATGTTTATCCCCACGGAACTTTTCATTTTCCCGAGATAACGGGGTTAGTGTGTTTTGAGCAGAGGCCAAAATTGATATCGCTTATTATATTATTATATCTTGAAAGGGTTAAAACATAATGCCGATATAATAAACTAGCTGTTGGCCGTGACTTCGTTCGTGTGGATTTTTTGTAACCGACTTCAAAAAAAGGAGGTTAACAATTCGTCGGAATCTTTTTTTTATCTATGTTCGCCGATTACTCAAAGACGCCTGGGCCCATTATAGAAATTCTTTTTTTTTATAATATACTTCCCAGATGGTCCCATTAGCACCAAGTCAGGATCTGGTGATGGGATCCCAGAAAAATCGAGGGCTACCCTCAAATTTTATATGGTCCCATAATGCTTTTTATATATTTTCTCATTAACAAATCAATCCTGCGGGAACCTGCGGGAATTTTCCAGGATAAAAATAATCTAGTCACTATTCCAGATTCAGACAGAGGTCCTAGGTTCGATTCCCAAGTCGGGCAAAGCGAATTTTCCAGTTTAATTTGCCCGGGGCGGGATCCCTCAGAGAGGGATGATATCAGGCAGGCAGCCGGTCGTAAAAACTAAGCCAAATCCTTTCTGTAACATGTTTGAAAAAGTGTGTTTCGCCGACCCTACATTAAGGTGGCACAGTGGCAGGTAGAAAGAAAGAAAGACAAGTAAATAAGCAAAATAAGTTTTTCATGCTTCACACAGTCCATACCCTATTTTACAGTACATCCATTGCTTCCAAATGATTAAAAAATACATGAGTGCAATTCACACGTGGTAGAAGTGAAACTTTCAAAAATTTTGGCTTTAAGATATGAGACGAATGTAAAAATTCGAGAAGAGGATAATTGTAGGTTTTAGTAATGATAAAGTTTGATAATTATGTTACATTTTATTCGTATATTTCATTCGTATATAGTCATCATCATCATCACCCATAGCACGTCCACTGCTGGACATAGGCCTCCTCCAAAGATTTCCAGATTGACCTGCTGGAAGCGGCCTGCATCCAGCGACTTCCTGCGACCTTTATCAGGGCGTCGGTCCACCTTGTAGGTGGACGTCCTACGCTGCGCTTGCCGGTACGTGGTCTCCACTCGAGAACTTTTCTGCCCCATCGGCTATTCATATATGTATATTACATAGATTCTATTATAAAAATGATGAAGAAGTTTATTATAAAAATGATGAAAAGACTCTACAAACGTATAATACGATCACGTATACACAACACCACGGTTGTGTGATGCCTTTTCCCAAGATTTGTACTATGCATGCGCGCACTTTTTACTGTCGCTTTTTCGTTTCATCGACTTTCAAATCACAACGATGCTTAAGAAGTTTTCACTTCAAAAAAATCTATTTCAACTGCATATTTAATTCATTTCATAAAGAAATTATACATAAAGAATTTGTCAACCATTCTGTGTATTTATGATTTAGAATTAATATTCTTAATATAAAGTCAAACATAAGCAAAAAATACTTTAGAATATATTTTCTTTGATGCAAGATGTACGCAAACATCATTGGTATACCAACAAAAACCCTTCTAAAAATGTTGTTTACAAAGTTGTTTACTCTAGACTCAGGGGCAAATCTTAAGGTTTAACAACCCTAGGTCGACGTGCATTTATATTTTATAACCAAAGTTAAGAACGAATTCAAAACAGGTTGATTAAAATTATTGATGTACTTAATAACAAACGGTGAAGGAAAACATCGTGAGGAACCCTGCACCTGCATAGTGTATAGTGTATAGTAGGCCGTAGTGTATAGTGATTGCTATATCGAGCACAAGTTTCAGATGTCGGGCTAATACTGAGTAGAAAAACTCAATATGTTTTTCCCCGACCCGGGTATCGAACCCGAGACCTCAGAACGATATATTTACCGCTCAAATATAAGCACCCCACCAAGGCAGTCGGAGGTATGTGAAGTCTACAAACCCGCATTTGGCCAGCATACATACATACATAATCTCACGCCTGTATCCCCGAAGGGGTAGGCAGAGGCGCACTAGCGAACTAGAACACCTAGCGTGGTAGATAATACCTCTCATTGGTAGAGGAGGCCCGTGCCCAGCAATAGGACAGTCATATTATGCTTGCTATATTATATTATTGATAGAAAATAAATAAAACATCTTTTGACGTCGATTTAATTTTATTGAATTCTCTGATATCGTATTTAATACAAACGAAATAGAAACTAAATAATTGTATGTTATCAAATATTGATTTCAATGGCTGTATAATAAATCTACACATTTCAACATAATAAGGTCATATGGAATTACATAGTGCATTTAATACAAAAAGCTGCATGATATATATTTATTTTCATTTTTTATATAATTCTATTTTACATAATTATAACTACAGTATCTTAAAGTAAGTGTCTTTGGTCTTATTTAATTTATTATTATCTTATCTAATTCTACAATATTACAATCGTCTTGAATTAGGAATCAATGTGAATTATATTTTTTAATAAATATATTAAACAGATATCATCTTTCAGAAAGAACGATATTAAACAGAAATTATTTTCTTTACATATTTTTTCTGTAAAATTACGTTATTTGCTTTGGTATAAGAAAATAACAGAACCATTTTGAAAAAAAATAAATATTAATAAAAATAACATAAAATTAGATATTTACAATTTGAATATAATTACCTCCACGTTTATTTATACTTTTCTTATATATAAATCCAAATTATAGAACTATCAAGACTTATGATATTGTATGTATGATATTGGTGGACCAAAACCCTCACAGCGCTTCCCAATCCCAATTTCCTTTCTTTACCCTTCTTTAATTGCAACGCCATTCTGGATTACTACTCAGTACGAGCGCTTTTTCAACTCGCGTTATGGCGGGTACACACCAACCGAACGAAGGCGAAAGAATGTTCGCGAAGGGGTCGGACGCAACACCGAGGCCGAACGAACGAACGAAAGCGTTCTGTCTCGTTCGATCGTGCGCGGGATAACTGTTGTGTGAACGCAACAGGGGAGAGTCGCGAATGTTCGGAAACGTTCGATCACTATCGCCGATGCCCTTCGCCATTCATTCATTCGCCTTCGTTTGATTATCGTGTACCCGCCATCGTACCCCAATCGTAGAAATGGAACATATGAGTTCTAGTATAGTTGTTCACACGCCGAAGCTTTTTAAACGCGGCGTTTTATTTTTTGGCGTTATCTAAATTAAACCTAATTAGAAACAAGGCAATAATGACATTCAAGTACTCATATGAACAGACATGTTGAGACGCTTTTTTAACGCGCGTTGAAGAATCTCTCGTGCGAATGAAGGCTAACTGCCAACTCCAGCAAGCGGTAGCGGCTTGATGCACAGTTCGCTGAAAGCTGAAGGATGATGTGACTGGAATTGAGAAAGAGATGAGGCAGTTTGGACATTTAAATGATAACAGACGATTCATGAAAGGTATTTAATTTATCGTACGAAAGTGAATGGAAGTGTCAAAATAAGACACGCAAGGAGAACATATAGATCACGTAAATTATCTTCTCTAATTGAGGAGTATCTTCAACCGATGGAAATGTATAAAAAGGTTTATGAGAGTGGAAGAGGAAAAAGAGGTGTGTCAGGATCGTGGCTTGTGGCGCTCAATAGTCTCTGCCTACCCTCATGGGATGCGCGACTATACATATAAAGCGCAATAGAAACCAAAGTCGACGCGCCAATATAGCCCGCCGACACAACCCGGCGACCTATAAATTTTTCCGACTTGAAATGACTGAAGCCGTCAACAATTCCGCCGACAAAAGTTGCAGACATATGCCGGCGGGTCGGCGGCTTTGGTGTGTATTGCGCTTAATGTAACTGTATTTATAATTATTAGGCCTTTTACAATCTTCATTTTAATAACGTTCCATTTAAAATCAATTTGGGAAACCTAGATAACCTAAAGGGAAACCTTGGGATAGTTCTTCAATGTCTTTTAACGAACATCTATAAACATTAAAGTTGTCTATCTGTTTACGCATTTCTCGTCGATGTCGCCGATGAGGAAGTCATTAGTGTCCCGAATGGTCATGATGGTGACACCATCCGTGCTGTTCCGAGATATGATGTTGCTCTTCTTTTTAGTACTTCCGTAGTCGTAGTTCGATATTACCACGCTTTCTGTCGGGTTCCTGTAACAGTTGATAGAACAATCACTGCTGAAGAAGAATAGAAAGTTGTACGATTAAATGTTTTGAAATGTGGTTGTGAAATAACAAGTTCAAAAAACCTCGGCCTCGATGGCGAAGTCCACTTGGTTTGAGGAAAAATGTCGGACATTAGATGTCTATTTGGATATATCGTCGCTGGCCTAACCTATTTATTGCCCTTCGAAATACCCACGCCTCGTCGTAGACATGTTTGATTTATTGCGATCGAGCTATGCGAATCTAGTATTCGAAATACCCAACATTTAATAAATTGCTTGAGGTTTACATGATATAAAAATAGACTACTTATCGTGAGTGATTTGGTGGTATCAATTCGGTCTCTAACTAAACTAAAATTAACTAAAATAGTCTTCATCTGTCTATTGCGTGGTAATGTTATAAACTTAGATGAAATTTTATTTTATAGATAGTAGGCTACTTTGCTTTAAACTAAAAATAATTGTTGTATTATTATGTGTTCCATTATTATAATTTGTATTCTTTCTTTCTTTCTACCTGCCTTTATCCCACCTTAAAGTTTGTTCGGTGCAACACAGTTTTTCAAGCGTGTTGCAGATAGTATTTGGCTTAGTTTTACGACCGGCCGCCTGCCTGACGTCAACCCCCTGTGAGGGATCCAGACCCAAAAATTAAATTAGAAAATTTCCTTTGATGTAATCTATATCATACAATTTAATCGAGTTGGTGCCAATTTCATAAGCTTTTATTTTAATTAGTTCATAATTGGGTACTTGACTGTGTTCGATTTTAAACACATTTTATATTATCGCCAATTAAACAAAATAGAAACCTTCCTGTAAAAACTACATCGAAATTGGTTGAAAAATGAGGCAGTAATTGATATTTTAAAATCTGCAATGAGGCGTGCAAGGGGGCGTAGTGGGGATATGTTGCTATCCCTTTTCAACGCACGTTTCGTTATGGCTCTGACGTGATTTTACTGATACTTCTCTTTCCCGCGGTTTGAAAGTTACACCAAACTTCAGAGTCTTAGAACTTTTTTATTTATAAGGATATTTCAATATATCTTTCTGTTCTATATTTTAGACGACGTAAATTTCACATAAAGTAAATAAAAAAAGTACCCAATGTTGTTCAAGTTCATTGTAAAATGAGATACAAAGAAAAACTCGACTTTATTTAATAACCTAATTGGGTTTTAGTTTCATTGCATATACAAATTGCCATCATTAAATATTTATTTACTGTAGAAAACATAAACACTTTTACACTGATTTGTTTTACTTCAAAGCATAAAATTTATGTTGCTCTCAAATTTTTATTACGTCGTCGTTTCGTCGCCTTTCATTTGAAAATTACCATAATCGTTTTATCTTTTACATACAAAGCTAATATGTAGGACTTTAATATTCATGCTTCTTTATTAGTGTAATAAACAATAAAATCACTGTCAAAATATACTTTAAAAATTATTCAGATCTGTAAAGTGAAATTTATGATACGAAGCTATTACTAAGTTAACAATACTTGAGTTCATAGATAACATTATTTTTATCTTATTTAAGTAATTTATACAGAATAAAAAAAATACTCTTTTTATTGATTTAACAAGTAACCCCCTTATTCATAATAAAATCTTGGTCTTATCGAAAGCATAACCCTACTTTTGCCTAGTTTAGCAAAAAGAGAATTAATATATGCTTATTGAATACAATGTTGCTGGTTACAGAAAAAATATAATTTTTATCTCTGGCAAGCTTCGAAATATATAGGAAGTCTTGGCTATATATTTTTTATTAATTGTTTCCAAACAATTCATAAAAAATATATATCAATCTTAGATGGGGTCCTAGACTATAACAAAATTAATATCATTAAGAAAGAACATCAAACTTGAAACAGCTGATCGGAATCGGCCATGTTTTCACTATTGAACGTTGGAATGTTTTAACGCTATTGAACGATTATGAATACAATTTTTATGAAGTGTACTATTGCGGTCTTATTACGCTCTACTAAGTTATTATGAATAAAGGGGTTAATGTACATATATTGAAATCTTCGACAAAATATATTAGAATCGATATTAAGTAAGTAAATAACTATTACAATGTGGTGGAAAATAATCATTGCATTTTTTATTTCTTGCGCAACTAATTCTTTAACTTCAGTCAATTTTAAACTGGTTATAATAATACTGATGATGATTATGATGACTATGATGATGATGTTGATAGTGATAATAATGATTATGATGATTATGACGAAACGGCCTAAATACAAAGCGCTCCACGTCCTAACCTGTTACATCGATGTCTGTTGGTGCTTCTGAATGACGTCTCGCAGATGGCGGTCCTGGACAGGCGAGAGCTGCAGGTAGGGTGAAGAGTTCCTCTTCTACAGCACAAGTACCGGTTGAAATGCTGCCTGAAGACACCGCTGACGCAGTACAGCGCCACAGGATTGACACAGGAGTTCAGGAAACTATAAATTTGAATTAATGTGATTTATGTTTTAGCGACTGCTGGACATAGGCCTTCGACAAAGATTTCCAGATCGTTCTGTTGGAAGCGGCCTGCTGTCCTGCCACGCCTTGTGGCTGATGATGATGATGTTTCGGCAAAATGTCTGGGACTAGTTCCTCTGCCTTCGCCATTGGAGAAACAGGGATGTACATATGTGGTTTATAACAATACAAAACTTTGCATTTAAGTACAGTGTTTTATTTCCACCTGCCATCATCTAAATTTTTGAAGCATGTTGCAGAAAGGGTTAGTCTTAGTTTTTTACGACCGGATGTATGCCTGACGATAACCTTGGGATCCAGTCCAGGACAAATTCATTTAGAAGATATCCACCCGACCTAGGAATCAAACCCAGAACGTCCACATTTACAGCTCATATACGCTGCCTAGACTAGACCAGACTAGACCCAGCAAACGACAGTCATAAAGTAAATGTTAATATCAAAACAAAAGAAAATTATTGGATGAGCATTCAAGTAACCGCTGGGATTTCACTTTGTAAATCGGAAATAGAGGATTTGCTACACTTCAAAGGCAGGATTACTAATACTAGAGGTAGTTTATATCAAAGATTGATTATGAACCTGTCGACGTTGATACTTAATGAACGCTTTGAAACTCGAGCACACGTGAATTTAATTATATTATAGATTAGATATTACTTAAGAAAATATCTTACAGCATGTCATTACCTAAGAATAGTACTTACCGTGATGTAATTACTATATTAGTCCCGTTAAATAAAGAAAGATAAAAAGCTTTCCAAATGTTTTGTAATCAAGAAAGATGTTATAAAGTGAAACCTACAACATTACGTTTGATCTTTACATCACATGTGATGATGAAACCTAGGTGGCGTGGTTGTATTTCGGTACGACTACCGTCCTGAGATCTCGAGTTCGATTCCCGGGTCCGGCAAAGTGCTATTGGATTTTTCCATATCAGCTCGGAGTGTGGAATTTGTGACCGATATGGCGATAGGCTCGCCCCTATAACATCTGGGACGGAACTAATCTCGGCGAAATGTGGGTGTTCTAGTTCGCTAGTGCACCTCTGCCTAGGCCTTCGGGGATACAGTCGTGAGCTTATGTTATATAATAATAATAATAATATTACTGTCCCACTGCTGGGCACGGGCCTCCTCTACTAATGAGAGAGGTTAGGCCTTAGTCTACCACGCTGGCCTAATGCGGGTTGGTAGACTTCACATACCTTCGAAATTTCTGAGAAGAAATTCTCAGGTATGCAGGTTTCCTCACGATGTTTTTCCTTCACCGTTATAGCAAGCGATATTTCACAATGAAAATACACTTAACATAGAAAAGTCCGAGGTGTATGCTCCATTTTGGGGTTGGTCTCGAACCTCCGACACTTGGCTCGGCAGTCCATACCATTCCCAACTGAGCTATCGCTGCTTGCTATGTTATGTTATGTTATGTATATAAAGTTTAAATAAATAAAATAAATTGTATTGTTTTATGAATGAGTCACATTCAAAGCAGCTCTTATACTATATCTATACAATCATCAACCGCTATAACAACAGGACGGTAGAGCGGACACGTGAAGCGACCCGTAGCCCGACCATGAGTTTTTCCGACATTTCACTCTAGCAAACAGCATCCCTGGCGCAGCGGGCGAGTAGCCGGCTGTGAAGCGAAAGGCCGCAGGTTCGATTCCCGCATTAAGACAAATGTTTGTGTGGGCCACAGATATTTATTTCAAGTCTGGGTGTTGTGAGACCGAAAGTCTCTCATAGTCTCTGACATCCACGATACAGGATGTGTGAGTGTTGGGTGTATTTATTTATTTATTTTATTTACAGCGACTACGTCAGTTCCCCGCGTAACCGCTAGAGGCGTTCGGGTGGTATTTACGGAATCGATAGCGAGTAATGTCATAAAAGTAAAAGTAAATTTCTGACAATCGTAAATGAATTCGAGCTCGCTGCGCACTGATGATACTTGGTTAATATTGCATACAAATTTCATAGACGCGCATCGATCTCGAATACATTTACGATTGTCTTATGCCTTACTTTGGTCTTAGGCCGGGATAACATCAGCCAGAAAGACATATAAGTCACTTTGAATTTTTTTTTATTAATCATTCTATGACGGAATAGTAGTAAAGTGAAAAAGTCCACACCATCTGTGATTTCCCCGAAGTTTTGTGAATTCACTGAATCTGTACTTTTTTTACGACATTTTTATGAATATAAATCGTTCTGGGACCGGCAATATTTCATGTATCGATCTTGATTGGCTCTCACGGGGAGATCTTTTGTATCTTTAGTTCCTCTACCTGGAAAGGGTTTGGTAAAACGTTAACCTTCATTGAAGTCATTTATTCTCTCACTCGGTACACGTCCCAGGTGTGACGGATTGTTTTCGATACGTAAACGGTACATATATATTTCGTATGAACGAGGTGTAACGTTTGGTGTATATCAATAAGAATATAATACGTCAATGTTATAGAGGGTACTTCATGTGAACTATGTGCTAGTAGGGTTATGTATTTTGTACTCTGTACCATAAGGTACTCTGTACCATAAGGTACAGATACTTAGTATAAACTAAGTTACATTTTGTGCTTAGTAATAATACGAAGCCTAAAATATATTAGTCTATTTTATATATGTTTATGTTACATATTTGGATGTTCTAGTTCTAGATGGTGGCGTACTTGGTCTAGTGTCAGCATATATGGCCTGTGGACCTGGGTTCGATTCCCAGGTCTGTCAAAGCGAATTTTCTAATTTAATTTGTCCGGGACTGATTCCCTCAGAGGGGGTTGAAGTAAGGCATCGGTCGTAAAAACTAAGCCAAATCCTTTCTGTAACGTGCTTGAAAAAGTGTATTGCGCCGACCCCACATTAAAGTGGCTTATGGGCAGGTAGAAAGAAAAGATATGGATGTTCTAGTTCGCTAGTTCGCCTCTGCCTACCCCTTCGAGGATACAAGCTATGTATGTTATGACTGCACTTTGTGAAAGGTAATAAGTAGCTATTGACAATTTAAACTCTATTTGTGAGAAGTAGCCAGCTGAATATACTAATTAATGAAATTATTTACCTAGATGCACAGTTGACGCTCGGAAAATGGGACAGCAAAGAAGTGCTTAAGCACTACTTTTCTCTACAGAGGGACGCCGATAGAATTCTAAATTTGAAAATTCGAATTTAAGAACGCTTGATCATTTCGTTTAAAAAGCTACTATATAACACTACTATATTATATTTGTGTTTGATTTAATTAGAACTTGTGATCTTTTTCTTTGTTTTATTCCTGAGACCACTTTTTAGGACGATATTTGCAAAGAACTGTGCATCTAGGGTATATTATATTGATGACCTTACTTATAAAAACATTTTCGCTTATGTTTTCGCTAAGAATAGCCTGTCCCTTTTTTCTTGTGTTACATTGTTTAAAAATGAAAGGAACAGCCTATGGTTAAAGATAAGCAGTGCTTAAATATTTTTATAAGTAAGGGGCAATGTGTTCATACCGAACAATTTGTTAGTGGATCCCATAGATTATCAGTCGACTAACGCCTAATTTCGCTTCAAAGGTTTTCCTGAGACCCATCTCTTTTCTAAAGCGTAGCGGCTTTGCGTAATTGGGCATAATAATTTGTTAGGGGCTTGTGATCCACTTTCAGCTCCTTTATCACGATTTTTTTTTAAAAGGTTGCCTTATTTTTTTATGTCGAATTTTCAAGATACCAATTTTATTTAATATAGGTTTACATTAGATGTTAGATTAGATTTTATAGAACTGTTACAAAATTAATACATATTAATGTTTATTATCTTCTTTCTATTATTGTCCATGTCCATAAAATTATTTAGAAAAATCTTATGAGATTATATTGGGTACTTGGCTATGTTTGAACTTATACACATATTTATATGTGATAGCAAATAAAACAAAAAATCCTTCTGTAAAAACTGCATCAAAATAGGTTGAAAAATTAAGCAGTTATTCATATTTTAAATTCTGGAGTAGGGGCATACTGGATATCTTGTTATCCCTTTCCAACGCTCGTACCGTTATGGCGTGACGTGATTACATTGATACTTTCTTTTACCGCATTTTGAACTTTTTTATTTTTGAGATATTTCAATATTTTTTCTGTTCTATATTTTAAACGACGTAAATTACATATAAAATTGATACAAAAAATTAGTCACGTACCCAATTCTCGTGTAATTAACTTTTAATTATTTTTTGTTTGAGCACGGAAAAGCAGCTACAAAAAAACGACCATCGACAAGCAATGAATTGGTGGTCACTAGCGGCCCGAGCGAAATATTTTTGACAATCGAGCTCGCTGCGCACTGGTGACGTTTGGCTAATATTTCACAAATGACATTGGCGCGCATCAAGCTCGATACAAATTCGATTGTCAATAATCACAAGTTTAAAAACCTAACGGATCGACATCAAATCCGACCGTGACCAAATTTATATGGGACCACCCTTGAAATAAGCTCTATCAAACACAAATATTTTTGAAAATCGGTCCACATTTGGCGGAGATATCGCGTAACATACATAAAAAATACAGACGAATTGAGGACCTCCTCCTTTTTGGAAGTCAGTCGAAAATATTCCTGCTCGAGCCACTGAACTACGTTGGTATAAAATACTTCACAAAAAAGTCCGACCTTTCACATTAAAAAGGCTTATACTGATTTCTTAAGTTTACGTGAATATTATACATTGAAATAAAACTATTCTTACGGATTCTATCACGATTAGGTTTTAATTATTATTCCCGACGTTTCGAAGGCTTTGCAGTCTTCGTTGTCCAAAAGCCTTCGAAACGTCGGGAATAATAATTAAAACCTAATCGTGATAGAATCCGTAAGAATAGTTTTATTTCAATAAAAAGGCTTATGTTGCTGAATAGCGGTAACTTGATGCTTTATAAACACGACCCTACAAGATAGGTGACATAGAAAAGAGTAAAAAGCGTTGTCCATACGACGTGTCGCCTAAAAGGGATAGTAAATATTGGTAAAAGAGCAAGGGTTCGTCCCGTAAGGATGGTTATATGCCCACGTTTTAGCACATTTTCTGGTATTGCGCGTTTACAGCGTACTTTACTATTTTCAGACAATATTTTCTGATATGAGACGTTTTTCCTTTCTAAGAGAAATCCGAAAAGGTTTTTGGATGTATATTATAGTATCTCGTAATGGGAGAAATGGTTCAGACACGTGCTGGCTTATAATATAAGAAGTAGCAAAATAATACTTTGGCAAAGTCAAAATACACGAAACCTGTTTATAGAAAGGAATGGGAAAAATAACATTATTTTATATAGTGTATAAAAAAAGTATGTTCAGTAGCCCGAGCACGAAAAACTAATGTAAATGTAAATGTATTCGAGTTCGCTGCGCACTAATGACGTTTGGTTAATATTTCATACAAATTTCATAGACGCGCATCGAGTTCGAATACATTTACAGTTGTTAGAAATTTTCCTCCTCAGGCCGCTGTACTCTTTATTTTTAATTTTTTTACATATTTATATATAAAAAAAATATTCCCCTCCGATGGCGAGGCTCGGGACCCAAGCCACCGGCGCTTAGGACTTAAAAGTCATTATTAGTTTTATATGTAAAATAAAGAAATAAAGATAAATTTTGACACTTAACATTTATAGCAGATATTTTTATCGATACTTTTGTCTTTACCTTTGAGCTGGCACTTGCTAGTGTAGCATATGCCAGCTTTTACTTCAGGTTAGTTATTACTTTTGGTATACATGAACAAACTGGGGGTAAGTAACAGTTGGGGCTTTTCTTTTCTAAGTAAAAACTAAAACAGGACGATATTTTAAAATAGTTATAAAAACATTTAGCATACGTCGTACATAAATTGAATGGTTTTATTAATAAAACTTTGAAAATTGCTCGTTTAGAATAAAGAACTAAAGTAATTGAAAAACAACTGGAGTTCAAAGGAATAAATTGTACCTCTACAGTATCGTCACTAATTGAATTTTTCAAAAGTAATTCAAGCGTGAAATTCTACATCAGTTTAGCTTTTCGCAAAATCTTTTAAAAGTCAATCACATTATTCCATTTACTTTTCTTTATTATAAATAGAAAATGAATCTGGCTTACCTCAAACAGAAGCCCATTATCCTTAGAGCGTGGGTCCAGTCGTTGTAATCTGTCTGTGCGGTCGGCGATAAATGAAACCACATTTCAAACGCGTGGTACGGCAAGAAGCAAATGAAGAATACTGCAAACAAAAGAATCCATATTCATAGACTGCGTATAAAAGTATAACTATACTTTTATTAATTTAAAAGAATGGCTTCAATCCCTGTAATTTAAAATCTGGCAAGAATAGACACTTTAAGTTTACGCGAATGTTATACATTGAAATAAAACTATTTTTACGGATTCTATCATGATTTTGATTTTTATTTCCGACGTTTCCGACAGTCTGACCCGTGACAATGAAGACTGCAAAGCCTTCGAAACGTCCGGAATAAAAATTAAAAACCTAATCGTGATACAATCCGTAAAAATAGTTTTATTTCAATAGACACTTTAAATTTTAAACTTAGAATAGATTCATTTACAGTTTTGTATTTTAAGTTCAAAAAATGTATTTTTTTTTAAATACAATTTTTTAACAAAATAATTTTAAATGAAAATAACTGGAATATAGATTGTAAATGACTGATTTATCATAAATAATTGATTAAAAAATAAATATAAATCGTAGTGGCAAATGCGACTAGAACCGAATGTAATCCAGAGACCAAACCAAATTAATGAGAATGTTCGGAAACCACCTAACATATAGAAATAAACAAATAAGTAAATGCCCGAGTGTTGTCAATATCTCTAACAGTTTATGTGATGTCGCATTGCGCTTGTAACCACAATAAATGATTAGCATAATGAAATTAGGTATGACTTGAATATATATTTCTTGTATAAAATATGCATCAGATTTTATCGTATGATTTAACCAACTGGATACACAAAACATAAGTTAATAAAACGAAGGGAATGTTATATATTATATATCGATATTTTAGAAAAGGGCCAAATAAGGAGTTCTCGTAACCGACGAGCGTGCATGAAAAGACTGATGACTGTGGAAGAAGCGTAAGAGGTGTGTTTGAACCGAGGCAATTGGCGCTCCTTAATCTCTGCCTACCCCAACGGGAAACAGGCGTAAGTTTATGTATGTATGTATGAATGTTATATACAAGTATAATAGCATAACACAAGTTTGCTATTTTACTAGCATATCTATAAACTATAGAGCGAACTACGACTCAAACTGAGTAAAATACTCAACTCAGTGACGATTTGGAATTGTTAAACCGAACTTCGACATAATTCGTGTTATTTTTATTAAGTCTATCTGTCAGACTTAATCGAAGTTTGTTCTATAGATCTCAGCCTAAATTTAAAGTTAACATGGTGAGCTTCAAAGCCAAAGTGTGTGATCGTACACAACCAATTGCCAAACTGTAGGTATAGTACAATTCCATCTGTCAATACCATTTGCTGGCAGTGAATTGAAATGAACCGCAAATAAGAGCCTGACCATTGATTAACGCACTGATTGAATGGCGTGAGAGGTCGCCTTGGTTTTATACCCTTATGGCTACAGGGTATAAATGTAGGTGGTGTTTTATTAAATATTATTTCTCTTTCTTTCCATACTTTTTCAAGCATGTGGCTGAAAGGATTTGGCATAGTTTTTACAACCGCCTGCTTCCTGACGTCAACCGTCCCTTTGGGGAATACATTGTCGAACAAATAAAATTAGAAAAATCGCTTTACTCGACATGTGAATCGAACCCAGAACCTTCCAGTCCACAGACAATATATGCTGCCAATAGACCAACGAGGCGACAAACAAAACAAGAAAGCTGAAAATTTTAAGATGTTCCAATTATAATAAACTTATCATTCATGGCCAAAAAGCCCTTTCCTCTAAGGTTACACACTTATATGATAATGCCCTAAAAGTAGCGAGTGTTCTGTAGAGATTCAAACGTGGTAATCCGTTACCCACAAGCCTCGGAAACTTAACACGAAACTCGCTTTAACTTCCACTCAAGTTGACATACGCTAATTCAGAAGTTGTGTTAAATGCGTGCGAATAGCTCTAACTACATAATTAAGATTAAGTATCATATTCGAAATCAGGGTTTTGCTTATGTTTAAGCATCTATGTAATGTAGGGGATGGTAGAAATGGTTATGATGATCGTGGTGGTGAAAATGTCGATAATGGGGTTTATGATAATGATAATAATGATGTTGCTGACAACGTTGAAATGACAATATATTTTGACGTCGATAAAAAGTATTTTGTGATTATAGAAATGGACACCTAAATACTATACCAATTCATTTTGTTAACCTCCATTAATACAAAAAAAAAAATTTTTTACATTATTGCTTTGGCACTGAGCTGGTCCTATTAAAGCTGTGGTCGGCAACCTTTTGGCAGGCAGGGGACGCAAGGTGGCAAAATACAGTAAAGGCGGGCCTCACCTCATATTTTCTATCTATAGAGGTATAATCTATAACATTTTAGATATTTATGACTAATTTACAAAACAATCACGGGCTGGAAATAGGACTTCACGGGCTGCAAATAGGATTTCACGGGCCGCATGCGGCCCGCGGGCCACGTGTTGCCGAACGCTGTATTAAAGCATTCTATAATTTGAACTCAAATAAACTATCTATTGGTATCTACAAAACCCAATAAAGTATATAGTACAGGTCAAAGATATCTATCTCCCTGGTATGAAGTCATTACGTAGGCCATTTGTTCTTCTGCTTTAGCCAATAAATACTTACCTATTACAAACACCAGTACCATACAGGCGACAGATTTCCTAGCCCTTGCCTGTGCTTCTCCTTGACCTCCGTGCAAAGCACCGGGCATCTCTTTAGTACTCGCCAAGAGTCGCTGTGCCATCAGCGAGTAGAAAAACGCTATGACTAGCAACGGCAGGCCGTAATACACCACCGCTTTAGCTAATGTCATCCATCTGGAACAAAGTAAAATTAAAAATTTGGTCATTTTTTTTAAAATGGCTGTACTCTCTACCAACGGTGATTGTACCATCATCAAGGGTCTCAGTTGAAAAATTTCAAATTTTCACAAAGACAATATAATACCGATATGTATAATTTCGAGTTTTGCTGAAGATACCATAAACCAAGATTAGCATTAATATATAGATTGAAATCTTTAAGGGAGGCCTATGTCCAGCAGTGGACGTCCTATGGCTGATGATTATGATGATATAGATTGAAAACATGGAAAGGGTCATGGATAGAAAGTACCATTATAGCTTTAAATGTTTCCCTTTTTTTGAGAAACTAAATAGAATAAAGTTAAAATTAAGTAGCTTACAAACGAGAACTTGATGGTAAGCCAGCTCCACCAACAACGACAACAACAGACAACCACGTTACCAAATATTCATGCGTATTTAAACATTAAAATAAGTTAATTGGAAATAAACGACTACACAAAAGTTTACTTTTACAACAACTAAGCTCTGAACCTACCCTTATCGTGTGTAGCTTTAGTGTCAGATATACTTTCCAACATCATTCGTCATCAAACTACTTTACGAATAACTTATATTTAAATTACTTTTTCTCCAAAGCCTATACTAACTTTTCACTGTATTGCGTGAATTTCAATATTGTTTCTTAACAAGAAAATGCCTCAACCAATTCCAATGTAATTTAGATTTCCAATTACAGTATTCTTGTCTCTGGAGTGACAATACATCAATCAATTATTCGATATCTGAGCATCGTGCCCGCTTCTGTATCTTAAATAAAATGCTATCAATATGAAATGTAACAGGAACTTCGATCAATAATTTCATTACGATTTGAGCATCAAAGATACTTTTTTAATATCCTATTACATTTTTAATAGAATAATTCCATTCTCTAGTGACAACGTAAGTATTTAAGAACCCATTAGAGCAAAGATCTCAATTTGGGCAACCATAGTTCCAGTTCTTCACACATACATACACAGGATTTATGACTAAGAATTTTCATATCAAAAAGACAAGAAACTATTAAAAACCTCAGAAATCGGGCATGCGTAGCAGCATTTCTGTATATTGGTCTAATGATGAATGGTAAAGTGAAGTTATATTTCCACAATTACAGAGGTTGGCAAAGGAGCACGTGATCTCAGCCGTCCGTGAGCACGCACAATACTGGCAGAATTATGGGTACTTTAAAAGAGAATAAAAGGCATTTTGTCTAATTAGGCCTCCAAAAATTTCTCTCAAAATTAAAGTATTACTTCATCCACGTTTACTATGAGAAGTATTATTCAGATTTAACTCCGGTTTCTTTAAGTACGTAAATAAAGTGTGAGCAAAAGTATAAGCAATATCTTCAACTTGACATTATGAGTACGTTGGCAAATGACAGCCAAAAGGTTAGAGGCAAAAGTAACAATAACAGCAACAGCTAAAATTGTGAAAGTCACATTTATGAAAAATTTAGGTTGAACACATTCGTGATGCAGATAAAGTTGTGTATTAACTCTATCACTTTTATTGCAGTTTATAATATGCCGGCTGATGAGCAGAAGGCCCATCTAATAGTAGGCTGGTGGTAGGATATTCGTATCAGACCGGATGGCGACCACCATACACATGGTGCTTAAACCTGCCATAGTGACCCACACTTCCGGTTCTCTCGAGGGGCTTGCAGCATGACTTGATGGTTGGTTGAGATGGGTATAGGGGTATCCCTGTATCTGTATCAGTCATCCGCCTGTCTTGTCGCAAGCCCTTCGATTTGCTGGATCCCTCTTCGGATTCCGAGTGTGAAGAAGCATAAATAGACCGACATGATTCTGACGACCACTGATAAACACAGTATTTTTCAGTAGTCGCTAGTTTTTTTGGGACTGCATCACGCTTACCTTTAAGTGCAGTGTAGTCACTTTTCCGTGCCCGGATAAAAAAAAGTGGCAACTGCTTCCAATAGTTATTGATATTGACAATACCTCATGCCGTGAAATAATTGGAATGAGGATATTGGTAATGAGAAAGTTTAGTTCTCCCGAACTGTTAAAGTTTAAAATATCACATGATTTAGAATGCATATGCAGAAAATAGGACTACCTCGAACATTTCCAGACCGATTCGTTGGAAGCAACCTGCAACCTTTATAGGGAGAATCCTAACCTCGGCCTTTCTGAAGTTCCTTTGCCTGATGATAAAGCATATAATAATTAATGTAACAAGGTACGCATTATTCCAGTTGTTGCATAATATAACTTTGTTTTAGTAAGTGATCAGTCACAACTTCATAACAGAAAACAAAGTAATAACAAGGTTATAGAAGTAATGTTAGTTGCAACCAACTTTCAAGAAATAAATCCTAACAACAGCTGCTGTTATGTGGCAAAGTCCACTGGACTAGAAGTAGAAACTCGTTTAAGAATGTAACTTTAATCAGAAAAGAAAGGAGTCTGAAAAGTTTATCTTTAATGACGTTGATAATATTCTGAGGGTTGACTGATGTCACTTTCTTGATCTAATGGCATCACATTGAGGATAAGAAGATCCTCGTTCAAATCCTAAATCAGGTAGAGAGGTTTTTAAACATATTATATCTGGGATAACACCCCACAGAGATGCTTGACGGTCCTAAAGACTAAGCCAAACCTTCTGTACAACATGCTTGAGTAACGCAACGCCCTATTGGAGCGGGCTAAGGATGTTTTCATCCAGATAACAAGAGCTTTATCGCGAGAACGGAGCTCAAAGGAAAGACGTACCTAATATAGAATTACCTTAGAAGTTATAATTACTGAATTCCCTTAATATTGTCAGATAAATTATTCGAAAAATGGTAACACAATCAATTGTACAGATAGTTTTTTATCACATTATTCTCAATTACGAATTATCTTTGGGTAGTGCGAACTGCGAACGTAGCTCCCCTAACGAGAGTTCGAAATAAATTGTACAAATGAGAGCTTTGCTTAGCTCTTGGTTATTTAATTAAGCGGTTTAGCACACCATTCGAGAGACAAAACGCTAACTTATTACTAAACTAAATAAACACAAACATTTGCAGGCCATTCCTAATTGTTCGTAATAAGTTCACAAGCCGTGTATAGTTGCTCAAATAGTTTTATCAGGCGTTCGAATCAATCTAGCATCACACAAGAGATTTACAACTCTATCCCTGGCATATAAGGTTGATCTTACTTGGAGCATTCCTATTCTAGAGGGTATATAAATACAGTGTGGTGTACGATAGGGGACAGCATTGGATAAAGCAGAGAAAGAATGAATGAGTCTAATATCATACAATAAATTTACAATTCTATCAAAGATATATATGTAAAGTTGATCTTATATTGAGCTTAATTATTGGGGGGTAGGGCATATATGAGTAATAGTTCGATGACAACTGAAAATACTGGAGAAGATTCAGTCGTTCGTATCGGTCTAACATCATACAAGAGATTTGCAACTCTATCACAAATACATAAGGTTAATCTTACTTGGTATAGTATTTCCAGTCAGGCGGGTAAGGCGTGCAGTACACAATAGTCATGTGTGGTAAGGGTTGTGTGACAGTGCTGGAGAAGGCTCAGCCGTTCATATCAGTCTAACTTCATACAAAAGATTTGCAACTCTATCACAGGTACTTAAGGTTAATCTTACTTGGTATAGTATTTCCATTTAGGCGGGTAAGGCGTGCAGTACACGATAGTCATGTTGTGTGGTAAGGGTAGTGTGACAGTGCTGGAGAAGACGGCAGCGGGTGTTGCGAAGATTAGGGCTGCACCCCATATTAGTGTAGCACATACGAGAGGTAACTTGCGAAGCTGAAACAAAATGTTTATATAGCGAAAACAAATGATCAGTCGGGTCATCCGATTTTAAGGTTCTGGACTGGGAGGTGTTGGGTTTGGTTCCCAGGTCGGGCAAAGCAATTCTTCTAATTTGATTTCCACGAGTCTGAAATCTTCAGAGGGGGTTTACGTCAACCAGGCAGCCAGTTGTAAAAACTAAGCCAAATCCTCTCTGCAACATGCTTAACAAAGTGTGTTGCACCGACCCCACATTGTAGGATAAGGGCAAGTTAAAAAAAGCCCATAGACAACATCAAAAGACTAGTTGGTGGTTTCAAAATCGGATCAATGGAGTTTTTCTCAACTTTTCCCTTTTTTATGAGATTAAATTACAATGCCTCGGTGGCTTGGTTGTATTTCGGTACGACTACCATTCCGAGGTCTCGGGTTCGATTCCCGGGTCGGGCAAAGTGATATTGGATTTTTCCATATCAGCCCGGAGTCTGAAATTTGTGCCCGCCATGGCGAAAGGCTCGCCTCTATCTCACCTGTGGGCTTAGCCAAGTGGTTGATGCGCCAGTCGAATAGAATAGTAAATGTATGGGAATGACATAAGAGTACACTATATATAACGTACTCTTATGTTATTCCCATACATTTATTCTATTCGACTATTCTATTCGATTAGCGCATAAGCCACCTGGTTAAGCCCGCTGGTACGGAACTAAGTTTGGCGAAATATGGGTGTTCTAGTTCGCTAGTGACCTCTGCCTACCCCTTCGGGGATACAGGCTTGAGCTTATTTTATGTTAAGGACTATCTCGAGTTTAGTAATAGTGTGAGATCTGCAACATCGCTTTTAAAAGCATCATTTCAAAGTATAATAAAATTAAATAAGTTAGAAATGACGTCTGCCAAGTACAACATAAAAAGAACTATCAAAACTCATAAAACCAAAATACACTAGTATATTCACGAAATCCCTTATTTTACAACCCTTTCAGAGAACTTTTAGGGGATAATTGGTGTGGGAGTGCACTTCAAAATCCCACAGGCTTAAGGGTCCTTTGTATTTATAATGAATTTAATACAACATTCCACTGTTACTACTGTTGGAAATATAATTTATAATATTTCCAAAACATGGAATAAGGATTTTTTGACAGACTTGACACTAGAGAATATTGTGGATATGATTGAAAATATGATTTTGTTGTGAAAAATAAACCACTTTACCTCGGTTTTCTGTGAGACAGTGGTATCAAACCGGTCGAGCCGGCCCATTTGTACTGGCTCTACGGCTCTACCACTCAATTAATAAAACAGGACAAATTTAGATTAGCCATAAATCAGTCTATTTTTTTACAAAACTAACAGTCTTTTTTTGCTCGCAGCTTCGCATATAGAAGGTTTTCCGTAAACTTCCTATCCTATTATATCTTAAATTTGCTAATTTTCGTAATTGCGTATAAAAAATCGTCAGGCACTCCGCAACAACTCTGTTCCCCTACCACACCTAAAAAAAATTCTTGCCTTAGGATTAAATTTTTCTTTAAATTTGTATAAATCACAATATGCTTGTTCTTCGGCAATTCCTCTCCTACTTCAATAGGCGCATTACACTTTCTTAAGCGTGTTGTAGGAACGATTCGGCTTAGCTTTTACGAGCGGTGTCCACCTTCTCTAGAGTATCGTCTAGTGTATCATATACTTGATGAAATAAAATACATTTGCCACTTACAAAATTAAGTATTTCACTTTAGTTAATGCGAAAGCGACTAAAATGCTAGTTTGATAAGTATTAGTCAAAATAATCAAGACATTAATCATACGTAATGTAATTAGTAAGCTCGCAAATACAAGTAGCATTTGTAATTTAATACTAAACTTAATTAAACTTAATTGCCTCGCATTTCACATAGGCAATAACAATCTTGGTTGGATTTAATATACACTTAATCAAAGGTATAGAATACAAATTAAATAACTCTCCATACGCCCGAAAAGTTAAACGCTACTCATCTTTAACGGCTTCTTAAATTGATTTTCGCCATATAATTTTGACAGATAAGATGGCGTTAAAAGACATAAGGCGAACTTAAGTGTATGAGCATTTGGCGGATAGTCACACAGTTATTCCCCAGAGGCGGGTTGACGTCAGGCAACCGGTCATAAAGATGAAGACAAATATTTTCTGCAATATACTTGATAGAGTGTGTTGCGCCGACCGCATATTGAAGTAGGATAAGAAAGTTATACACTTAATCCTGAGTCCAGACCGAGTTTGAGGAAGATACGAGTCTTGTATCGTGGGTATCAGAAACTATGAAAGACTGTCTCACAACACTCAGATCCTAAAGAATTATTAATACAAATATTTTGTCTCGACGCAGCGATCGAACCTACGATCTTACGATGTAGAAATATAGAATTTGGAAACTAATAACCCAGTGTTACGAGACTGTCCTGCCCACAAATCCGCCACTGTAACTCCTGTAAGCATTTAACGACACCGAGCAGTGAAGCTCGGCGAGTCTCAGATAATGCAAAATTGTCTTCATCCCGCAAAGAAATTAATCAAACAGAAAGATAGAGAGGAGTAGAAATTATAAGGTTTCCACTTCCCTCCGTAAAAATGCAGGAGACAATGTAATGAATTAAACAGGCACCAGCCTCATACATAGGGATATTTACAACTGGAGAGGCCAGATGTAAGGCACCACGGAAATAATTTTAGTAGGTCCCATCATATATAACCTAGTGTTAGTTACCTGTTACGTATTTAATTAAAACGTCACTTAAATACAGTCTGAAATTGATCACTTCTATAAGCTTCCTTTGTTAACAGAGACTAGAACCACTTGAATTCCATTAAACAGCTCATCTGCAGTTCGGGGAGTTCCCTCAAAGGAAATTGGTTTAGACATCGTTAATATGAACATACATTTACATCCGTATCCTCCTTAAAATAGGTCGATTTTCTATGTTTGATTTAATACATTATTTTAAACGTGAAATTATATGAACAAGAACTTTTTATAAAAAATCTACTTTAATATGGTCTGAAAAATGAAGCATTTTTCAGACAAATTAACGTAAAGTGGCAGCTTGCTTTCGCGTTTCGTTCGGTGACTGATATTTCCTGTAGCCCAATTTCCCCCTTCCTTTCTCAATCCCTTTTCCCTCCCCTTCCATCCCCTCCTTTTAGATTGGCAACGCACCCATGATTCTTTTTGTGTCTTGGGTGTCTATGGGCGGTGGAGATCACTTACGGTCAGGTGAACCATCTGCTCGTTTGCCAGTAAGCTCTGCTAAAAAAAAAACAATTATTATTTTTCGTAATGAGCTCGACTGGGCTCATCCTAGTCCTAGTCATATCCAGAGACGTAAATGTACATACAAACCAAATCAAAGGCATTAGTCCAGTACAAATCGTTTTAGAATTTCATAGATTTTGCATCATTTTGCACCATCTCCCGGTCCACAGCGTCTCTGTCATAAACCAAAACTGACAATGCAATAAATCACTCACCTGCAGTTTCCTAAAGGGATTAACAATAGCGCAGTATCGTTCCGCTGAGAGAGCTGTCAGTGTGAACACAGATACGCCGATGCTGACGTCCTTCGCCGCCTCGGATATCCGACAGATGAGCTCCCCCCATGGCCAGGACTCCAATGTGTATATTATTGATACGAATGGCACGCATATGAGGATCACGAGCAGGTCTGCCAAAGCTAGAGAGAAGATGTACCTGTGGAATGATAAGATAGTTATAAATCCTCCGTCAGCCGGGTCGCGCGATTACTTTTTAAAGCTTGTTTCAGAATAATCACAAGTATAAAAACTGACCGACGTTAAGACTTATCACACACCCTTGAAACAAGCTTTATCGAACACATAAATAATCTTGAACATCGGTCCACATTTGGCGAAGATATCCGGGAACGTACATAAAAATACAGACAAATTCAGGACCTACTCTTTTTTGGAAGTCACTCGATAAAGCCTAGGTTTTACGACCACTTGCCTACCAAATCAAATCAAATTGTATAAATTCCGTCAAAAATTGTACTTTACCGCCAGTTCGGAAAGTGGTTCGCCAGAGAAGAACGATCAAGAAACTCTGATGTTGCCTGACGTCAATCCCATTCTGGACGATCCAGTCTATTATACGCCGGATATTGTTGATCTATTGTTTAAAGACATAAACTCGGATTTGACTGATTACAAATTTATTCTTAAACTTTCATTTCACATCACACTAATCAGCATCCTATCTGACGAATTCACTAATTACAAATTAATATTAAACTTTCATTTCAACTCTTGCTCAATATAACATCAGCATCTTAGCTATATAATAAACTGCCGAATGATATAAGGGACATAAAATCTTTTGCACCTTTTAAAAATCTTTAAAACACCACATCCTCAAGGACTTTTCGGACTCATAATTTATAAATTTAATAAACTAAGCAAGCCTCAATATAAAACAAACCTACACTTGACGTCTATGATAAGCGATAGACACTCCTTTCGAAGTACGCTCTATAATAAGGCCCTCGCATATGCAATGTTTTAACTTTGTCCTATCTTTTAAATACTACCCTCAATCATAGTTAGTAATCATAGTCCAACCGTTTGTTCCTACGCACTATCTCGTAATAACTATTAGTTTAATAAGTTTATGCTATGTAATGTTCTCTAATAATTTGTATTCTTTAGAGAAATAAATGTCTAAAACCGTATCTTATCGGACGGATCACCGTGTGACGGACAGGCAAATCGGTAACAATCCGTTCCCGAGTTGTTAAGTAACTATCACAGTGAACATAGTTTCAGAACTAGTTCAAGACTTGATGGAACAAATATTTGCCCCGACAATCCGCTGTTAATAACGCCTCGCGACGACAGACAACACAAACACCGAGTATAGATTGCAGCCCATACATGTAGGGTTACCATCCGTCTGGATTTGACCAGTTGCGTGCAAACCATACTGACAAAGAGACAAAGATAAACTGTCTATCCAGTAAATTTGCTAATTAAAGGAAAAATTACTTATTGAAATAAAACTATTTTTAGATAGTAGTTATACAGTAGTGATAGTAGACTAAAAATAGTTTTATTTCAATGAATAAAATTCGCGTAAACCTAAGAAATCATTAGGGAAAATTACTATCAAAATCAGATTTTGAGAGTTTCCGCGATCGTATTTTACTTCAAATCGATAAGAGAGTCGATTCTGATAGTAATGGTGATGGGCGTGGTTATGCAAGAAATAAGAAATGATTTTGCAACATTATTGTTTACCCTAAGCTGAATTGCACGTCACTGGATTTGACCAGATATGTTCGGTTATTTGAGGTACCGTCCAGTCCTGCTTTTTAATATGTGTGAACTACTACTGGCTAAATAATGTTAATCTTTTTTTATTCTACCTGCCCTTATCCCACTTTGATCTGGGGTCGGTGCAACACACTTTTTCAAGCATGTTGCAGAAAGTATTTGGAAAAGTTTTTACAACCTGCTACCTGCTTGACGTCAACAACAACAATATAAGCATCAAACCACCCAAACTATTATTTTATAATATATTCCTATTGTTTTGAAAATATTTCGCTTATCCTCAGGACTTTTTTCAGAATGGTAACCCTACAGTGACACAGTATATGAAGAGGCTCAAGAGACAAATTGGATAAAACTTTTGTTCAGAGTTCAGTCCATGGCATTGTATTTGAAATACCGCAGTCATCGTATTTCAAAGGGTGCGTATATAAAATGGTCGTCGATTTCCGAGATCGACTTCATTGTGCTGTCTATCTTGATGGCAATTAACGGCTTTGCGGGCTTTGAGAGCATTTTGAATGACATCGTCATAAAAATTGAAGTTCATTGTTATCAACAAGATACTTATAAGTACTACATTAAATATTTGAACAAAAGATAAATAAGAAGGGTAAATATTACTAGCTGTGGCTCGGGGCTCTGCTTATGGAATAAGTATTTTTCTGGATAAAAACTAGTGACTGCCTTGGTGGCGTAGCGGTATTGCGTGCGCGTATAGCTGTCGTTCTGGAGTCCCGGGTTCGATCCCCGGATCGGTAAAAGTGATATTGGATTTTTCAGTATCAGCGCGGAGACTGGAATTTGTGCAGAGATATGGCGATAGGCTCGCCCCTATCACATCTGGGACGAAACTAAGCTCGGCGAACTGTGGGTATTTTAGTTCTCTAGTTCGCTTCTGCCTACCCCTTCGGGGATACACGCGTGAGCTTATGTATGTATGTGTATGTAA
The DNA here is from genome assembly GCA_036417725.1 of Clanis bilineata. NCBI lineage: Eukaryota > Metazoa > Arthropoda > Insecta > Lepidoptera > Sphingidae > Clanis > Clanis bilineata. The sequence continues at coordinate 5,257,833 of CM071139.1, read as the reverse complement.
ACTAGTGTTACTCAGGAAATATTTGACTTTGGAATTATTTTCTAATCAGTTCAGTATTATCAGAGACTAGCGTGGTGAATTAAACTAAGTTCTTAGTTTTATCATCATAGCTAATGAACATAGACCTCAGCCAAAATTTCCAGATCAATATATAAACGACAGACAGACAGCCGATTAGACAGCCGCACTTAGACATGACCTTCGTAATAGGGAGAGAGACGAACACCGCGGGGTTTAGTCGGTAGGACGGCTTTAGGGCCGGTGAGTCCGACATACCTCCATGCTCCGACATGGAGAGATCTGTAAATAGATTCCCCGAGGAAAAAAAAATACAAAAAAAGGAAACCGCACTGAGATGGGCTGAGAGCAGTTAGTAATATTGAATTTATTTGGTTGAAAACAAATGAAATCATCATCATCATTAGCCACAGGATGTCCTCTGCTGGACATTGGCCTCCCCTAAAGATTTCCAGATCGACCTGTTGGTAGCGGCCTGGATCCAGCAATTTCCTGCGACCTTTATCAAGTCGTCTGTCATGATGAAATTTTTTTTTTATTATCGGTATATAAAACTTACGTGTTGGGAGCATTTCTCATGCCCCGATGCCTCACGTAGACGATAACCAGGGTTCCATTCCCCAAGACCCCTACAATGAAGATGATCGCGAAGAGCACTGGCACCAGATATGTCTCCAAGCGATCTTCATAGGGAGTATAGTCTGTGGAGTTGTCGGAGTACTGCTCGGTGTCGTTGTCTTCCGAAAGCATTGTGTCCTGTAACAAAGTTTACTTCATTAAAAAAGTACAAAAGCCATCCTACCAGCTAAAAGTATACCCTGATGATCTAAAGCAGTTTTTTATAGTAGAGACTGGCAAACGAGCAGATGGGTCACCTGGTAAGTGATCTCCACCACCCATAGACACCCAAGATACAAATGAATCATGGGTGCATTGCCAACCTAAACGGAGGGAAATATGGATTTGGAAAGGGAAGGGGGGAATTAGGGCCACGGAAATCTCACCCACCGAACAAAACGCGACAGCGAGCTGCCGTCGAGTCAGCTCATTCGTGGCTCTACCACTTAAACTGAAAATTGTTTCCTGCACATGTTTTTCTCGAAACAAAACACAAAAAGTCCTACTCAAAACAATGATTTTTGTTGTCTCTTACTCGTTGAACAACGGACCGTAGGCAAAATGTGTAGTGAAACCATGTTTTGTGTAGTGTTTGAATGTAGGAGAGTCCGCTATACAGACTTTTTAAAAAGTTATTCAGACATGAATCTTTCTTTGCTTCCCTTCCCAACTCTATGTGGAGTTGGCAACATAGTTTCTCAGGCATGTTGCAGAAAGGACTGAGCTTAGTTTTTACGACCGGATGCCTGACGTCAACCACCCCTTGGGGAATTGAGCTATGGATCCAGTTTTACAATTGCAGCTATAACTTTAGCATGACTGGGCTTGTTCTTTTTTTATAGCAGAGACTGGCAAACGAGCAGATGGGTCATCTGGTGGTGAGTGATCTCCACCACACATAGACACCCAAGACACAAAAAGAGTCATGGGTGCGTTGCTAACCTAAAAGGCGGGAATGGAAGGGGAGGGAAAGGGGATTGGGAAAGGGAGGTGGGAAATGAGCTAGCAGAAATCTCACTCACCGAACGAAACTTAACGAACGACTTTACGTCGGTTTTCTGTGAGACAGCGGTATCCAACCGGTCGACCCGCCCATTCGTGCTGTAGACGTTACTGTACAGCGTGGCTCAAAACTGTTCACTTTTAAATTCATCACAGAAAATGGACGTGAAGTTACAACTCAATGTTGCGTTTCATTTGTGTAAGAGATTAAGGTTTTCGGTGGTTCGGTAGTCGGTTTGGTGGCCGAAAAACCCTTTCCTTTCCTTTCCGAACCGTATCCCTTAACACACCCATGATAATTGGGTTCCTACTTGACTTTGTTTGATTTTATACACATATTTATATGTAAGAGCAAGTTCAACAAAAAATAAAACCTGTAAAAACTGCATCGAAATTGGTTGAAAAATGAGGCAGTAATTCGTATTTTAAATTCTGGAGTGGGGGCTTAGTGGAGATAATTTGCTATCCCTTTCCAACACACGTACCGTTATGGCCATGACGTGATTATACTGATACTTCCCTTTCCCGTAGTTTGAAGATTATACCGAATTTCAAAGGCTTATAACTTTTTTATTTTTGAGAATATTTCAATATTTGTATTTTAGATTATTAGGGTATTTAGCGTATTTAGCGTATTTTAGATGACGTAAATTTCATATAAAATTAATAAAAAAGAATTAGTCAAGTTCCCAATTTTAGATTTGTGGGTGTCTATGGGCGGTGACGATCAGCTACCACCGGGTGACCCACTTGTTCGTTAGTTGGTCTCTGGTATAAAAATAACCACTATGTTAACAATAATACCGAGATTTCGTTAAAAAACAATAAAGTTCGTTCTATATTCGGTAATTAAATAAACTACGCTCAGCACTTTAAAATATTAAACAAAATGTTTTTTTTTCATCGCACATAAAATGAGAACGAGTGGCAAACAGCTGCCAAATACGATTAAAATGTAAGTTTAAATGAAAAATCCAGTACATTCTGGATATTTATCCACACTCGGCACCTGCTGTTAACGAGCTTGTATAGCGCTTATAACCCTTGTATTTTGAACATATCTGTAGCCCGAGCACGAAAAACTAATGTAAATGTAAACTCGCTGCGCACTGATGACATTTGATTAATATTTCATACAAATTTCATAGACGCGCATCGAGCACGAATACATTTACGGTTGTCACAAACTTTCCTGCTCGGGCTGCTGTGAAAAATAGATAAAAAATATTACTGAATTATTGCATAAACTAAGGCCGACTTACACAACAATCTCGAATCACAATCAATATACATTGATATTGTTATACACATACATACATAAGCTCACGCCTGTATCCCCGAAGGTGTAGGCAAAAGCGCACTAGCCAACTAGTACACCCACATTTCGCCGAGCTTAGTTCCGTCCCAGATATGATAGGGGGCGAGCCTATCACCATATCGGGCACAAATTCCAGACTCCAGGCTGACATGGAAAAATAAAAAAAAAACATTTTGTTATATTTATTGTAAAAATCAACTGTATAATATACATCTATTTTATATTCAGAGTTGGCCGACATCGCTGTACTAGTTTGCCTTTGTTATTGAATTCCTTAACATCGGCCATTATTAAATTCTTACATAGGTAATCTGTTACATTAGTCTGCCTTAGAATCGATGATTTGGTAACCTATATAAATGTTTTGTAATAAAAAAAATCGCTATAAATATGTATCTAATGTTTTGATGGAATATACTTTTTCAAGCATTATATTAGTTCATAGTACATCATACAGTGGGACCGGTGACGTGAGGCACAGTCACAATAATCACAAGTTTAAAAACTTAGCGGACCGACTTCAAATCCGATCGTGACCAAAATATGGAACCACCTTGAAATAAGCTCAATCGAACACCAAAAGAATTTTGAAGATCAGTCCACATTTGGCGGAGATATCGCGTAACATACATAAAAAATACAGACGAATTGAGGACCTTCTTCTTTTCGGAAATCGGTCGAAAAGCAATTTACTTTCCTGTAGACAATAAATTACCAACGTTTAACTTGGAGATGTTTGGTTTGTAAACTAATTTTGGGGAATAAGCGAGGCACAAGCACGTTTCTAGTGATACAATCTGTAATGAATCTTATGATACAGTACTATGGCCCATAGTCTATGGGTTCACATTTCCTAATTTACTAAGATCGCCTCCTTGGTCTAGTGGCAGTATATAAGGACTGTTCACTATAGATCGGGTGGTCCTGGGATCGATTTCCAGGTCGGGCAAAGAGATTTTTCTAATTTGATTTGCCCGAGACTGGAGCTTGTAGAGGGGTTTGACGTCAGGCAAGCAACGGTCGTTAAAATTAAGCCGAAACTTTTTTGCAACATGCTTGAAAAAGTATGTTGCGACGTCCCCACATTGTGGGATAAGGCCAGGTTTCATAAGACTATCACGATGTAGTTGTATTGTGTGCGAAGTACGACTTCCATCCTGAGGTCTCGGGTTCGATCCCCGGATCGGGTAAAGTGATGTTAAGTTTTTCAGTTCCAGCCCGGAGTCTGATATTTGTGACCGATATAGCGATAGGCTCGCGCTCTAACACATTTGGGACGGAAATGGGCTCGACGAAACATATATTTTTTTTTAATACACCCAACAGTCACACACATAGTCCTGACCCCACACTAGGTGTAACCTGTATCGTGGGTATCAGAAACTACGAGAGACTTTCGGTCTCACAACACCCAGACCCGAAACAAATATCTATGGGCCACACAGACATTTGTCTCGGTGCGGGAATCGAACCCGCGACCTCACGTTTCACAGCCGGCTACTCGCCCGCTGCGCCACGGAGACTGTCAATGTGGGTGGTCTAGTTCGCTAGTGGTAAGAAGACTACGCGAATCCTTTATTGTGTGTCCTAATCTAACACATTTGGGACGGAAATGAGCTCGGCGAAATATTTTGGTGTGCTAGTTCGCTACTTATAAGAAAACTAAGACGAATCCTTTCTGGTATGTCTTAAATTAGCCGAAAAAATTTACCAAATACTGTCCGTGATTTATCTGTATAACAGCGAGGCGGGTAATTAGTACTGTGACGTCATTACTGTACTTTTTTATGTGTCAAATGAAAGGCCATTAGTCTTTTTGCACTCGAAGTAAAAATATGTCATTTTATATTAATCATTTTTCAATTTGGGTATGTAACATATTGCAGAAACGTGCACCGGCATTTCGTTCAGGATAGACAAAATTTGCTAAATTAATATCTTCGACACTTGGATCGCCATCACTACCATCATCATCCTCGTATCGATTTAAACCAAGCGCTACTATTTTGAAAACACATTTTCGGTTTTTACTATTTATGTCAATATTACTAAATAACATATGGTGAGGGTAGACTATATCTTTGTCTATACGAACTGCACGCCACTGGCAATAGTGTTTAGACAATAAAATTGTCTTACTTGGTTCTTGCACATTCACAGAACATTCTAGGGTGATAATTGTAATAAGCGCCTTCGCATTGCAATAAGTGGTAGATGGCGGTACTGACGTTTGAGATTTTGTTTTCATATGGAAACTTGCTTCATAGCCCGTCTATCGCCCGAATGGTCAAACGCTGCTCAACTTTAACGGCTTCTTAAAATGATTTTCGCCGTACAATTTTGACAGATAAGGCGGCCTTAAACGACATAAGGCGACCTTAAGAGTATGAACATTCGGCGGAAATTTAATAATGTGAAATCTCTTGAGTTTTAAGCATTTTTCAATTTTTTTATCAGAATTTATTAGAACATTTAACGGTTGTTATAAAATCAAACGTTTTAATCCAGCTTATTAGAAAGCCAAGAGAATTATTAAGTAAAATTCTAATAAATACTATTTAAAACTTTTTTATAACATAACATAACATAAGCTCACGCCTGTATCCCCGAAAGGGTAGGCACAGGCGCACTAGCGAACTAGAACACCCACATTTCGCCGAGCTTAGTTCCGTCCCAGATGTGACAGGGGGCGAGCCTATCGCCATATCGGGCACAAATTCCAACTTTTTTATTACCGATATAAATAATCTTAAGCAGTATTTGACCTCAAAATTGATAAGGTTATCTATTTTTTTCATTATGTCTCATAATAAATTTTGAAATAGTGTGCCGATAAATGTATGTTATCCTAGCTTACTATGCCAATAAATACAAATTATTATAAGTCGAAGTGGACGGTCTAAGTATAAGGCTAAAAGATAATTAATGTTTGTGTTGTGTTTACTTTCTTTAAATAAATGAAACAAGCTCGGCGAGGATTTAACCGGTCGAGGGTTCTTCAAGGATACCGGTTCCAACGTCATTGGTTTACATTCTTCATTCATTTTTTTTTTTTTTTTTTTTTTTAATTTTCCCTTTCGGGAAGGCAAAGGGATCTAGCCCATACAGCCTCGTCTTAAGTGCTTTTTATAGAGATGAAACGGATATCCGGTAACTATCCGTTATCCGGCCTATCCGGCATTGTTTTCACTATCCGGCCGGATACCGGATAGTAATCCAGTATTCGGCCGGATACCGGATACTAAAATTCAAAAAAATCTCATTATTTTAAACAAGGCAAATCATACCACAAAGGTATGGACACCGTTTATTTTTTTAATCGCACGTCAAAAATGTTTGTTTTATTAATTAGTTTAGTACTCAAAATTAACAATTGGCAAATTATGGTGAAATAATACAAATTTTCCGAATTTGTTGATAAGAGGCGACTCCGCTTGGCTTCCTACACCAGACCAGTTTCTGAAAACACTTTCGCTGTAAATGCTACTGTCAGGTGCTGAAAGATAAATTCTAGCAAACTTTGACAACTTCGGGTACTGATTCAAATGAAATGACCAAATATATGGGTCTTGATTGCGATCGATTCAAGATGTTTTCAAGAAAAGTCAATCTGGTTAGCAATTGGATTTTGTTTTTTATTGGTCGAAACAATCACTACTATTAGCCTTTGCAGAAAAGGATAATAATAGTGATTTGGGACTGTGTCAATGAAGCGTCATTGACACATTCACAAAAAATGACATGAGTTACACGTGTGAAGTTGGATCCAGTTTCATCATCTTTTATTCGTTTAGCAGGCGTTGAAGACGGCGATGATCTGTTACTGTCAGAAGAAGATTACATAAATAAATACACCCAACAGTCACACACCTAATCCTGACCCCACACTAGGTATAACCTGTATCGTGGGTGTCAGAAACTATGAGAGACTTTCGGTCTCACAACACCCAGACTTGAAACAAATATCTGTGGGCCACATAAAAAATTGCCTCAATGCGGGAATCGAACCCGCGGCCTCTCTCTTCACAGCCGGCTACTCGCCCGCTGCGCCACGGAGTCTGCCCGTGATTCATCGTAAGAGTTTTTTATATACTCTATCATGATTTTCTGTTGGGCCTTTTCAGTGTCAAGAACTCTTAAATAGTCTGACTTGAACCTTGGGTCTAAGAAGGTAGTGATTAGGTAGTTAGGATTCTCTCCTAAAGATTTAAAACGACTTTCCAATTCAGCTTTTAAAGAGGTAGAGAGAGTCCGGTGTTCTTTTTGTAGTCTTGTTTTTGTCTTAATACTTTTTAATGCTATTTGTTGCATTTGAAACATGCGGACATGCGGAATCACCTCGGGTATACAAGTTCAGTTCAGGCCGAATATCCGGTAGCCGGATATCCGGCGCTCCGGCCTTGTAACTTGCCGAATATTCGGTATCCGGTATCCGGTCAAAACACTATCCGTTTCATCTCTAGCTTTTTATTTCTTTATTTGCTTATATCTAATTTTGAATCACAAGTGCAATGAAATCGGATGTGTTCGATTTCAAGGCCCTGCTGGAGTTTTGGCGTTAATTCCTTCCAGTTTGATGCTTTTCAGACGATTTTCTCGCAGCAGAAGAGTCGAACATGGTCGACCCATCCACCCGACAAAAAGCGTCGAAAATCACTTATTTCAAAGCTTCCACATACTGTCCATCTTCGTTGATGTTTATTGCTTAGATTCACATCACATTTAAGCCACAAGCACAACTTTAGACTAGAATATGAAATCATAAAACAAGCGACCACCCGCACCGTAAGAATTCCCGCCAAAACTCTTCATTCATTTTATTTTTGTTTCGAAATTCAAAGTTTTTTTATTTTATAGCTCTGGAAGAAAAGCCTTTCAGCCCGGAGAAAATCTTGACCACCAACAAATATATCAAAGGAAATAGTGCAAGTATTGTAGAATTTCAAATCGTTTGTGGCTAGAAATTCTAAGCGAATTCGTTGTGCCGTTATTGATTTGTATTCGAGTTGCAAATGCGGGGTTAGTTTAAATTCCCTCCAAATCTGTGTGCCACCCACGCCACCCAAAGCAAGTTACACGGGCAACACAATGGAACACGTTTATATAATTTGTATTTCGAATTATTTGTTCTTTTTCTGTTTTTCTGTTGAGCGTTAATTATCCAGCCAGCAATATGAATGGTTACTAGCAGTAATTTATCACTAAAGTGTTATCATTCAACTTATTGCCTTCTATTTCTTTTTTATTGGTTTTTCTTTAACTTGCGTACAATTTTATTATGATTATTAATTTATGAGCGTTTTTATTTTTCGTTATTGCTGCAAGTATTCAACCACTAATAATAATCGCAATTTTATTTAGGTTATAATAAACAACAGCTTGTAAGAGATTGCACTATGAATTCGCAACGCTCACAAAACTAATTAATACAAACAATAGTTGTTCCCAAACACTCTGTCTTACGAGTATGATACTAACAAAACATCATGTCTTATGTAAAATACTATCTTTGGAGGAAATTAGTTTCTTATTCCTCATTTTCTTTGATTATTTATATTCAATAGTAAAACCATTTCATGTTCGTTAGCTTAGTTAGTTTTAGCTTAGAATTTAAGCAATTCATTTCCATTATATCCTTTACTTAGTAAGCCTGGATTAAGGTTAGTCTACTCTTATAATAAGGTCGTTGATATTAAGTGAAACGAGCTTAGTCTTCTAAGACCATTTTACTCTTATTAAAAATGCGAAAGTTTGAATCAAGTATAACTTAAGTGATACAGACATGAACTTAACTAAGTTTATTGTCGACTAGCTGTTGCCCGCGACTCCGTTCGCGTGGAAATTTATTTTTCGGGATAAAAAGTAGCCCATGTGTTATCCTAATAAATAGTCAAATAACTCTGCTATAATATGTGTACAGTTATAACTGTACAGTCTCATGAAAATAAGTCTAGTAGTATTCGCGTGATGCCGGGTACACACCAACCAAACGAAGGCGAAAGAAGAGAAGTTCGCGAAGGGTCATCGGCGATGGGGATCGAACGTTTCCGAATTCGCGAATCTGCGCTGTTACGATCACACAACAGTTATCCTGCGCACGACCGAACGGGACAGAATGTTTTCGTTCGTTCGTTCGGCTTCTGGCAGGTACACACCGGCCGAACGAGCGCGACCGAATCTATACCAGTAGCCCGAGCACGAAAAAGTAATGTAAATGTAAATGTATTCGAGTACGCTGCGCACTGATGACGTATGGTTAATATTTCATACAAATTTCATAGACGCGCATCGAGTTCGAATACATTTACGGTTGTCAGAAATTTTCCTGCTCAGGCCGCTGTTGCGTTCACACAATCTTTCGCTGTTGTGGGAATGAAACAGGCATGATTCGTTCGCCTTCGTTCAGCACGGTGGGGACGCAACACCGAATGGCGCGTACACACCGACCCCTTCCCGAACATTCTTTCGCCTTCGTTCGGTTGGTTACGCGCCATGAAAGCATAACATTCTTCAATGAGAAACCTACTCTTTTTCTGCTTAGTGCTAATTATGTTTAATCCTCTTGGGTTTTGTTCATCATCACTATATTAAAGTATCAATATATGCACTTGCTTAAAAATTCACTTTGTTACAAACGTTTGTAATGTTGGTAATATGCAAATCTCAGTGAATATTAAATATGATGGTACACATGTAATTCAGATGCACAGATAATTATTCTACTCATTAATGCATGTTCACATGTGTGAGTGAATGCGTATAGGTATCCTCACAATGGGCCTTACTTATAAAAACATTTTCGCTTACCTTTTCGCTAAGATTAGTCTGTCACTTTTTTCCTTGCGTTACATTGTTTAAAAATGAAAGAGACAACCTATGGTTAAAGATAAGCATCGCTTAAATTTTTTTACAAGTAAGGGGCATTATCTTTTTCGGTAAAGAAAGTTATACTATACTTCTTTTTCGACCTTCGGCTTCAAAAAAAGGAGGAGGTCCTTAATTCATTGTTTTTTTTTATGTATGTTACTGGATATCTCCGCCAAACGTGGACCGATTTTCAAAATTCTTTTTGTGTTCGATAGAGCTTATTTCAAGGGTGGTCCCATATAATTTTGGTCACGATCGGTAAATTGAAAGTCGGTCAGTTAAGTTTTTAAACTTGTGATTACAGAATAGCCTGTCAGAATAGACTTCAAAAAAGGAGAAGCTCCTCAATTCGTCTGTATTTTTTTATGTATGTTACGCGATATCTCCGCTTAATGTAGACCGATCTTCAAAATTATTTTTGTGTTCGATAGAGCTTATTTCAAGGGTGGTCCCATATCAATTTGGTCTCGATCGGATTCGAAGTCGGTCCGTTTTTTTTTTTGTGTTCGACAGAGCTTATTCCAAGGTGTTGTATTGTAATTAGTCCTGACCACACACTAGGTATAACTTGTTTCGTGGGTATGAGAGACTTTCGGTCTCACAACACCCAGACTTGAAACAAATATCTGTGGGCCACACAAACATTTGTCTCAATGCGGGAATCGAAGCCGCGGCCTCTCGCTTCACAGCCGGCTACTCGACCGCTGCGCCACGGGGTATCCACTGTGTAATAAGTGATAAGCGTTACTGACGTTTAAGACCATTTTTTTTGTATGGACACTTGCTTGCCAGCCCCTCTATAGTTGGATATATTAAATATCTTTGTTGAAATACAATTATTTTCTCTTATAGTTAAAGATAGCGATAAATCTTATTAAAATATAATACCCTACAAGGAAATAACATTAATTATCGTTATTATTGTACAGTCGTAGGTATAATATATGTTTATGTATAATATAGGGAAAATAACTTTATTTACAAGACATATTTTAAAATACATAATTTTCATACCACTGTGTCACAAAAAACCGACGTAAAGTGACAGCTCGCTGTCGCATTTCGATCGGTGAGTGAGATTTCCGGTGGCCTAATTCCCCCTTCCCTTTCCCAATTCCTATTTCCCTCCAATCAACACAAATATACTATACACGTCGTATGTAGAATTCTAAAGTTCAAATTTAAGAACGCTTTTATGAATAAGCGTCATCAATATAATATACCCTAGATGCAAAGTTCTTTGCAAATATCCTCCTAAAAAGTGGTCTCAGGAACAAAACAAAGAAAAAGATCACAAGTTCTAATTCTATCAACACAAATATAACCCTATGCACGTGTTATAAAGTAGCCTTTTAATTGACATGAGCAAGCGTTCTTAAATTTGAATTTTGAAATTTAGAATTCTATCGGAGTCCGACTGAAGGCAAAAGAAGTGCTTAAGCACTCTTTTGTTGTCCCATTTTCCGAGCGTCAACTGTGCATCTAGGCACATAATATATCGATGATAAGCGTTCTTAAATTTGAACTATAGCATTCTGTCGGCATCCGACTGTAGGCAAAATAAGTGTATATGCACTCCGCTGTCCCTTTTTCAACCGACTTCCAAAAAGGAGAAGGTCCTCAATTCGTCCGTATATTTTTTTTATGTATGTTACGCGATATCTCCGTTAAATGTGGACCGATTTACAAAATTCCCTTTGTCTTCGATAGAGCTTATTTCAAGGGTGGTCCCATATAAATTTGTTCACGATCAGATTTGAAATCGGTCTGTTAAGTTTTTAAACTTGTGAATGTCTGAACGTCAACTGTGCATCTAGGTATATAATATATCAATGATTGTCAATAGAAAAACTTGCCTGTTATTGAAAACCCCTATTTAAAAAAACATTTCAAATGAAAATATTTCATGTTACGCCAAAGATTAACGACAAATAAGCGAACACAATCCCTTTGTGAATCATCCATTGCAAACACCCGCATCAAGTAATCGCTTTGACATCTGACGCAGCCCCGCCGGAGATCAAAGAATCTATTAATACTTCGATAACAGATGTGCTGTGTAGGCAACATTAATATTTATTATGTGTCCCATGGAGTTTTTGCGGGAATTCTCACAGAGCGGTTGATCACTTATTATAATTCATTCCTATGCTCGTTTAAAGATGTGTTTGTTGTTTAAAAGTGATGTGCTTTTGTACAATAAATATCGACTATTATGGACAGTGTATAGAAATTTTAAAAATGGTGATATTGGAGGAGTTTCCAGGTTCGATTCCCAGGTCGGGAAAAACAAATTTTTTATTTGATTTGCCCGGAATTGGTTTACGCAGAGGGGGTTGAAGTTAGCCATGCAGCCAGTCCTAAAAACTAAGCAAAATAATTTATGTTATATGCTTGAAAAAGTGTAGTGCGCCGAGCCTACATTAAAGTGGGATAAGGGCAGGTAGAAAGAAAAAAAAGATTATTATTTATGAAAGTTTGTCTCTATGACAACTGAAAGCCCAGCAACTAAATAGATCATATATGTAAAAGACTTGGTTAAAACGTGCCTCTTATACGCACTATATTCGCTACACAACTTCACTGTATATCTCAAACTAGTTGTGTACACTTCCAGCTCCAAAGGGAGACTAACTCAATAATAATAGCTCCCGCTCTTTTATACCTTTTGCTTTAGTTAATAAAGAAATACCTTCTACAAATATTATGAATTACTTGGAGGGTAGTTAATATAAATATAATTAACATACTACCCTTCAATATCGTGTACTTTCACAACAATTATCCGAATTCGTAACATTCGGCCATCCGATACCGTGCTATCTCCGGAGCACGCACTACTCTATTAGTAGTTACGTACACAATAAAGTTATCATAACACTCTTGCTTCTTGAAAAAGTTAAGCATTTAGTAATTTTATACGAACCAATAAAGTTCGGAAGTCATTTCTAACTTTTACCATCGTTATTAAAATTTGTCTTACATATACATTTGTCTTATATAATGTCTTTTCACCATATCAACTTCTGAAATAGTTTGTGATTTAACTTAAATCACGTCTGATTTGTTTAGGCCATAGGCTCTAGACTAACTAAAGGTCATAATTGAACACCCTACTAGTGTGTTCATTCGATTAAAGCCAAGCACCAAGCACATAATATAACAAGTCAATCATCTAGATCTGACTTAATTCAAGTAAACCTAAAGAACACACATACATGGCTCTTAAATAATTTCGAGCACGCCTGCATGGCTCTTAATTTTGGGCACATCCGCATGGCTCTTCAATAATTTTGAGCACACCTTCACAGCTCTTCAATAACTCTGAGCACACCTGCATGGTTTTTGAATAAATCTGAGCACGCTTGCATAGCTCTTGAATAAATCTGAGCGCACCTACATGGCTCGTCCATAAATCTGATCACTATAAGACTCTTCAATAAATCTGAGCTCACATACATGGCTCTTTACTACATGACTCTTCACTACACGACTCTAATAAATCTGAGCTCACCTACATGGCTCTCTTTAAATCTGATCACACTACATGGCTCTTGAGCACACTTACATGGCTCTTAAATCTGAGCACCACATGGCTCTCCAATAAATCAGAGCACAACTGCAGGGCTCTTGAATAAATCTGAGCGCACCTACATGGCCCTTCTATAAATCTGATCACAACATGACTCTTCAATAAATTTGAGCTCACCTACACGGCTCTTCACTACATGACTCTTCAATAAATCTGAGCACCCCTACATGGCTCATCACTATATGACTCTTCAATAAATCTGAGCACCCCTACATGGCTCATCACAACATGACTCTTCAATAAATCTGAGCTCACCTACATGGCTCATCACTATATGACTCTTCAATAAATCTGAGCACACCTACATGGCTCTTCAATAAATCTGAGCACACCTACATGGCTCTTTACTACATAACTCTTCAATAAATCTGAGCACACCTACATGGCTATTCACTACATAACTCTTCAATAAATCTGAGCACACCTACATGGCTTTTCACTACATAACTCTTCAAAAAATCTGAGCACACCTACATGGCTCTTCACTACATAACTCTTCAATAAATCTGAGCACACCTACATGGCTCTTTAATAAATCTGAGCACACCTACATGGCTCTTCAATAAATCTGAGCACACCTACATGGCTCTTCAATAAATCTGAGCACACCTACATGGCTCTTCATTACATAACTCTTCAATAAATCTGAGCACACCTACATGGCTCTTCAATAAATCTGAGCACACCTACATGGCTCTTCAATAAATCTGAGCACACCTACATGGCTCTTTACTACATAACTCTTCAATAAATCTGAGCACACCTACATGGCTATTCACTACATAACTCTTCAATAAATCTGAGCACACCTACATGGCTTTTCACTACATAACTCTTCAATAAATCTGAGCACACCTACATGGCTCTTCACTACATAACTCTTCAATAAATCTGAGCACACCTACATGGCTCTTTAATGAATCTGAGCACACCTACATGGCTCTTCAATAAATCTGAGCACACCTACATGGCTCTTCAATAAATCTGAGCACACCTACATGGCTCTTCATTACATAACTCTTCAATAAATCTGAGCACACCTACATGGCTCTTCACTACATAACTCTTCAATAAATCTGAGCACACCTACATGGCTCTTCACTACATAACTCTTCAATAAATCTGAGCACACCTACATGGCTCTTAACTACATAACTTTTCAATAAATCTGAGCACACCTACATGGCTCTTCACTACATAACTCTTCAATAAATCTGAGCACACCTACATGGCTCTTCACTACATAACTCTTCAATAAATCTGAGCACACCTACATGGCTCTTCACTACATAACTTCAACAAATCTGAGCTCACCTACATGGCTCTTCTATAAATCTGATCACTACACGACTTCAATAAATCTGAGCTCACCTACATGGCTCTTCAATAAATCTGATCACTACATGACTTCAATAAATCTGAGCTCACCTACATGGCTCTTCATTACATGACTCAATAAATCTGAGCTCACATACATGGCTCTTCACTACACGACTCGAATAAATCTGAGCTCACCTACATGGCTCTTCATTACATGACTCAATAAATCTGAGCTCACCTACATGGCTCTTCATTACATGACTCAATAAATCTGAGCTCACATACATGGCTCTTCACTACACGACTCGAATAAATCTAAGCTCACCTACATGGCTCTTCAATAAATCAGAGCACAACATGGCTCGTCAATAAATCGGAGCGTAACCTGGCTCTTCAATTAATCAGAGCATAACATGGCTCTTCAATTAATGAGAGCACAACATGGCTCTTCAATCAATCAGAGCACAACATGGCTCTTCAATCAATCAGAGCACAACATGGCTCTTCAATTAATCAGAGCACAACATGGCCCTTCAATTAATCAGAGCACAACATGGCTCTTCAATTAATCAGAGCACAACCAGAGCACAACATGGCTCTCCAATAAATCTGAGGACCATCGTCGAAAAACACGGTAGCCATAATGTAGTACTACCACTAAATAATAAATATAAATCGATTGCCACAATTTCGGGGCACAGGGTAGCCACAATCTCGTGAAAACAAATCAACTGCCCCCATTTCGGGGCACACGGTAATTTTGTGGGCGATGATAGGCTTTTGAAGCCGATCCCGCTTCTGATATGTAAAAGACTTGGTTAAAACGTGCCTCTTATACGCACTATATTCGCTACACAACTTCACTGTATATCTCAAACTAGTTGTGTACACTTCCAGCTCCAAAGGGAGACTAACTCAATAATGATTATGAATTACTTGGAGGGTAGTTAATATAAATATAATTAACATACTACCCTTCAATATATATAACACAAAATGAATAACGAATTTGTAACGCGAATAATATGGGCCTTACTTATAAAAACAGTTTAACTGATCAAATTGTAAAAAATAGCCTGTCCCTTTTATTTTCAAACAATGCGACACAAGGAAAAAAGTGACAGACTATTCTTAGCAATTTGCTCAGTTAAACTGTTTTTATAAGCCTTATGTAACAGCAGTGACCGTCACGTAGGTCTCGTTCATTAATCTAAAGTTGCCTGTGTAGCATTTTTACCTTCGATAAATACATAGAGAGAAAGATTAACTCGAGAAAGGTCAAGTTAAAAGTACCCTAAATCGACGTGCATGCATGAAGAATATAATGAGACTGTATGAGGCGAAAGGGGTGTGTAAGAATCGTAGCAAGTGGAAATCCGTTGTCTCTGCCTACCCGTATGGGAAAAAGGCGTGAGTCTATGTATCTTGTATGTATGCATAAATACATAAAAGCAGCTACATGCACCCCCACTTTGATATTTAAATAAATAAACATGAAACTTTGAACAGAAATAAACACATTGAAAATCCATTCCAACTTGTGTTCACGTGAACAAAGTTCAGCTTTCTAGGTCAACAGAACTTGGAGTATCGCTAGGTAGAGAGTGTGATATCTCGAGGAAATTGTGTATAACATCTCAGCCGCAAACTGGAACTTCTTATCAAATTATATCTTAACACGTATAGTGAGATGAGCTTAATTAATACGAAGGAAATTTTCCGTGATATCAAAGGAAAGTTTTGTAATTATTAATTCAATGTCATGGGTGATTGGTCTTGACTCACGTGGTATGATTTGAACATTGAACCAATTTAATAGTAGAACCTTGATCGAAAAGGAAGTTTAAGGGCGTCTATTTCCCGAAAACACACCTTATCTGCACGAGATTAAGTTTATTATCGCAGTACATCTTCAAGAACAGAAGAAGAGTATTGATGGTGTCGATCTAATAAAGAAACCATATTTTTTGTATTACTCAATTTCACAGTTAGGAAGTAACCATTTTTTAGAGTGCATACGTTCTTGGAGAGACACATTTCACGTAGAAGGAGCCGCAAAATAAAGCTAGTAAAGAAATGAAGGCTAATAATATTCATGAAGTAATTTTCCAGAAAATGACGTACTTTAAAGGATTTTGCTAGAAAGACGTAATCAACGACAATTTGCTACTACATTCAATGGAAAACTACTTCTCATTTTGCACTATTGTCCTTCACTCGATACCATACTAACACAGCGGGGTGGGATAGCTAAAGTCTCTCTCACTCTTTCACTCTCATTTTACGCTATATAACAAAGAGAAGTTGTAGTTTATACTGCGGGTTTTTTTATAGCAGACTGGCAAACGAACAGGTGGGTCACCTGATGACAAGCTGCCAATTTACGTCGGTTTTCTATATGACAATGGTGTCAAACTGGTCGAACCCGTTCATGCTGTAGACATTAGTGTCTATAGTATGGCTCTACCACTCACATAACGTGGTGGTAGTGGTTGGTGGATTTGTTTAGGTATGACCGCTTCCAACATGTTGGTTTACAAGTCCTTGCAGGAGGCCTATGTTCAGCAGACGTTCTAGTGCTGATTATAATGGCGGAAGATTTTCGCCCTATTCCAAAGATGTAGAGACAACTCCCTTCTTAAGAGAATGCTTGAGAAAACTCCTTTGCCTACCCCGTGGGGATAGTTTTCAAGTGGTAGAGCCATGCTGTAGACAGTAACGTCTACAGCAAGAATGGGCCGGCTCGACCGGTTAAATACCACTGTCTCACAGAAAACCGACGTAAAGTGGCAGCTTGCTGTCGTATTTCGTTCGGTGAGTGAGATTTCCGGTGTCCCATTTCCCTACTCCCTTTTCCAATCCCCTTCCCTCCCATTCCATTCCATCCTTTTAGGTTGGCAACTCACCCATGATTCTTTTTGTGTCTTGGGTGTCTATGGGCGGTGGAGATCACTTACCATCAGGTGACCCATCTGCTCGTTTGCCAATCTCTGCTATAAAAAAAAAATACTGTCGTAATGCTATGCTATATATGGCTTTATGCTAGCTATGTATGGCTGATGAAATCTTGACTGCTATGAATGTTCTCACAAAAGGCATTTCATGCCATGCATTTCACTTGCATATCTCAATGTTAAATATTGTCTGGATTTTATAATCTCAAGTTTAAAAAATAAACAGACCAACTTCAAATCCGATCGTGACCAAATTTATATGGGACCACTTTTAAAATAAGCTCTATCGAACACGAATAGAATTTTGAAAATCGGTCCCCATTTTGCGGAAATATCGCGTAACATAAATAAAAAAAAACATACGAATTGAGGACTCTCTCCATTTTGAAAGTCAGTCGAAAAGGGGCGATAACCCTTAAATTTGTTTAGGCATTTTTTCTCAAGGATAGCTACGAAATGCCGACGTCTTTATTTTTAAACATATGCCATGTAAAAGTTTAAGAAGGAAGGCGGACCCTGGCAGTAGGCCGGGATAACGCCAGGCAGAAAAAAATGAAAGAAAGAAATGACATGTAAAAGTGATATATAATATCCTATTTGCAGTATAAATTATTTGAATTTCAATTGAATTTTAATAAAACAAAAGACAGCGAAGATACCAACCATAATTGATAAGTAATTACACAATCGAGATGCACAGCGGTTACTCGGCAATTAAAATTACACTCCAATGTCGTTCCCACGAATATTAATAACACATTTTGGTGCCAACTTGTCTTTCAGTGCCAATAATTAAAAAGTTTTCAATACCGAACGTTTACATAGTCATTGGAGTTACCAAACTTCCTTAATTAAATATACAGAGTGTCTTAAAGTTGGTATTAATAACAACTACACTATAGATGGCTAGCAATCTAGCGGTAAAGTTTAAAATTTCGTAAGGCTTAGTTTTTGAATAATGGAAACTTAAATTTGTGTCAAAAAAATGTTTTTTAGTTCACTGGGTAAGCTGCAGTACATATACCAGCTACTTAGGGGGTAATTAAAATTATTATTTTTTAGCATACACAAAGCTATTCCCATGGTAAATGCGACGATTTACAAGTTGCATTGCGATTTTAAAATCCTCGTGTTTAATAATTGATAAAAAAAGAAAAAAATATTAACTTTACCATTATGAAATTAAACTATTTTTACGGATTCTATCACGATTTGGTTTTAATTTTTATACCCGACGTTCTTTTATGACGACGTTTTTTTATAAGTCTGACCCGTGACCACGAAGGCTGCAAAGCTTTCGAAACGTCGGGCATAAAATTAAAACCAAATCGTGATAGAATCTGTAAAAATTATTTAATTTCAATGAATAACATTCACATAAACCTTTTTTTTTTAAATAAATCTTTACCATTATGCTTTAAATGGTTATCCCTGTATGTGTAATTATTATTGGTACCATCTTTATGCAACACCCGGTATATAGGTAAGTACTTTAAGTCCAGCGGCCTCCTTGGTCTAGTGGCAGCATGTATAGGCTATGGACTGGGAGGTACGGGGTTCGATTGCCAGGTGGGGTAAAGGAAATTTTCTAATTTAATTTGCCCGGGACTGGATCCCTCACAGGGGGTTGGCGTCAGGCAGGCGGCTGATCATAAAAACCAAATCAAATCCTCTTTGCAACATTCTTGAAAAATTGTGTTACACCGACCCCACATTAAGGTGGCATAAGGGCAGGTAGAAAGAAAGACTTTAAGTTCAGCGGCCCGAATATTTTCGACAATTGAATTCGAATCGAGCGCTGATGACATTTGCTTAATACTTTATATAAATTTCATAGACGCGCATCGAGCTCGAGATGAATTCGATTGACAGCCTCCGTGGTGAACGTGGCCAACTTGAACAATACTGCTCTATGATTCTCTATGCAATGACGTAACTTCGGTTTTGCAATTACGTTCCTTTATACGTCATTTAACGACCGACTTCCACAAAAGGAGGAGGTCCTCAATTCGTCTGTATTTTTTTAATTTATTTTTTTATGTATGTTACGCGATATCTCCACCAAATGTGGACCGATTTTCAAAATTATTTTTGTGTTCTATAGCTTATTTCAAGGGAGGTCCTTATTTGGTCACAACCGGTAAATTAAAAGTCGGTCAGATAAGTTTTTAAACTTGTGATTATAAGTAAGATATTTGGTAAAATATAAATTATTTTATAGAGGTATTACAAACTTCATGATAGCACATTTCATGGCTTTATTTATTGATTTATCAACACAATTTCTCGTTATAATTTTTATGCAAGTTTCCCATTATTTACCCTTCTCATAAAACTAAGTGTACAAAGAAGTATATAGTAATCCTCCATCAAGGGTAGGCGTCAGGCAGACGGCCGACAAATGCGTTTCCTAATATGCCTAAAAAGAGGTAAAGAGGTCCGCCCGAATGGTTAAACGCTACTTAACTTTAACGGCTTCATACATTGATTTTCGCCATACAATTTTGACAGATAAGGCCGCCTTAAACGACATAAGGCAACCTTAAGTTTATAAGCATTCGGGGCGTGAGAGTAGAGTAATAGCAAGATAGGTAATGATGGCTAATCAGTTAAATAGCTCTTGACGCCCTAATGGCTGAATAAATAAATAAATAACACCCAACAGTCACACATAGTTCTAACCCCATACTAAGATACGAGTCTTGTGTCGTGGGTATCAGGTACTACCAGATACTTTCAGAGACCAATTTACAGACTGATTTCTTAAGTTTACGCAAATGTTATACATTAAAATATATATAAATACCATGGTCAGTCCGACCCGTGACCACGAAGACTGCACAGCCTTCGAAACGTCGGGAATAAAAATTAAAACCAAATCGTGATAGAATCCGTAAAAATAGTTTTATTTCAACCAATTTACAGGTTAGGTTTTGACTATACTTCTGTGCCTCAAGCTTTTTTTTGAGTGGTAGAGTCACGCTGTAGACAGTAACGTCTACAGCACAAATAGGCCGGCTCAACCAGTTTGATACCACTATCTCACAGAAAACCGACGTAAAGTGGCAGCTTGCTATCGCGTTTCGTTCAGTGAGTGAGATTTCCGGTGGCCCATTTCCCCCTTCCCTTCCGAATCTTTTTTGCCTCCCCTTTCGTTTTTTTCTTTTAGGTTGGCAAGGCACCCATGATTCTTTTTGTGTCTTGGGTGTCTGTGGAGAAGATCATTTACCGTCAGGTGCTCGTTTGTCCGTCTGTGCTATAAAAAAAATAAAAAAGTAAGTACCTACACGGCAGATACTTACTAGAATTTATTTTTAACTTTTTAATTAAATAAAAGCTTGGAATAACGCACATTGTTGTCACTTGTCATGAGCGGTCGGCAACAGACAATGAGTATTTACATCGAGCTCATTGTTCCGGCCGAGTGGATGTGTCGAAAACAGAACGACTGCCCGGCGCAGATACGCAGCTTACGAGCTTTTAAGAATTGTTGAAAAAGGAATACTTCAACAATAACCACAAGTTTAAAACTTAATGGACCGTCATCAAAACGTATCCCATCGTGACCAAATTTATGTGGAACCTTGGTATGTGTTGAATAGCAGTGATAGCTCTGTTGGGAATGGTACGGACTGCCAAGACAAGCGTCGGAGGTTCGAGACCAACCCCAAAATGGAGCATACACCTCTGACTTTTCTATGTTAAGTGTGTTTTCATTGTGAAATATCGCTTGCTATAACGGTGAAGGAAAACATCATGAGGAAACCTGCATACCCGATTTCGCCACAAGAAATTCGAAGGTATGTGAAGTCTACAAACCCGCATCAGGCCAGTATGGTAGACCAAGGCCTAACCCCTCTTAATAGTAGAGGAGGCCCGTGCCCAGCAGTGGAACAGTAATATTACAGGGCTAATATTATTATTACGATTCTATTTCTGTTTTATTTTTAGTCCCGACGTTTCAAATGCAAGCCATTGAGGTCACGCGTCGAACTTGAAATATATCGTGATAAAATGCGTAAAAAACTTTATTTCAATATCATAGGTCTCTATTTACCATAACTGCCTCGGTGGAGTGGTTGTATTTAGGTGCGACTACCGTCCTGAGGTCTCGGGTTCGATCCCCGGGTCGAGCAAAGTGATATTGGATTTTTCCATATCAGCCCGGAGTCTGGAATTTGTGCCCAATATGGCGATAGGCTCGCCCCCTATCACATCTGGGACGGAACTAAGCTCGGCGAAATGTGGGTGTTCTAGTTCGCTAGTGCGCCTCTGCCTACCCCTTCGGGGATACAGGCGTGAGCCTATGTTATGTTATTTACCATCAAGGGACTGTCGATGTCAGTCTCTGCTAAAAATATTAAGCACTTGGTATATAATGTGATCCCTGTATTGACATAATAGACAAAGGTTTAACGAAAATCTATTGAATATAAATATTAATAAAACTGAAAGGGTTTAGCGTCTAAACAAGATTGGAACAAACACGTAATCTCATATTACAGAGGTCAATGTGAACTGGATGCCTTCATATTTGATTTATTAGGACTTCGAACACATGTACATACATAGCCTGTACCCCCGAAGGGGTAGGCAGAGGTGCACTAGAGAACTAGAACATCCATATTTCGCCGAGCTCATTTCCGTCCTAAATGGGATAGGGGGCGAGCCTACTGACATATCGGGCACAAATTCCAGACTTCGGGCTTATACTGAATAAAAAAACCCAATATCACTGCCCGACCCGGGGCTCAAACCACTACAGTCCTGTGGTCTTGACCTCAGGACTGTAGTGGTGCCGAAATAAAACTACGCCACCTACATACTGAATATCACGGACGTAAAGAAAAAGGACACAATCTCGCCTATAGTTAAACGGACGCCACAGACAACCCACGCACACAAACGCGCCTGTACAAAAGTGCCCTACGCACACACACGCCATTACGTGTCGATAGATCGAATGGGCCGAAAACCCTGCTTCACTTTCAATGTTCGTATCGCTCCATCGATCTTTTTTTACGTCCATGCTGAATATTCTGACGTTTCATAAAGTTGGTACAAATAACAATTTCACATACAGGAGAATGATTTAAAATGGTAAAGTTAAAAAATAAAAAATTATCTTATTTTTTTTAATCAATTATTAAGCATGGGGATTTTAAAATCGGAATGCAACCTTTAAATCGTCGCTACTACTATAGAAATGGTTTTATGTATGCTAAAAATAATTATACATTCCGATTTTAAAATCCCCATGCTTAATAATTGATTACAAAAATTAAGATCAATTTTAATGTACTGCAGCTGACCCAATAAGCCAAAAAAATTTTTTCGTCTCAATTTAAGTTTCCATTATCCAAAAACTATGAGCCTTACGAAATTTTAAACTTTACCGCTAGATTGCTAGCCATCTCCTCTTTAATTGTAGATATTATTGATACCAACTTTATGAAACACCCTGTACTTTAAAAATGATTCAGAATATTTTTAAAAACAAATAATTCAAAGTAAAGTAGGTGTGATATAAATTATGACAAAATATCCCATATAGATAGTCGTAAAGATGTAAACAATAACCATTATGTATGTGAAGTAGAAATATAGTTCCATAAACTAACCAAGAAAGACCTTGTAACGACCTATATATTATTTGAATTGCGCCACACGCAGAGATAAGTTTGACTAGCTACACCTGGAAGACTGTGAGACAAAAACATTAACGGTGACTTGCAGCTCTTAGATAAATCTCAACCTTATCCAAAATCTCGATTTAACTATACGAATTATATGTAGGTTGAAATGAGTTTAGGACTAACTCAAGATTACTAACAAGTCTAGAAGACGCCCTTACTCTCTTCCTAAATTCTGACGTGTGCAACTGTTCGTAACAAGTGCCTTTTTTAGTTCGATTTGCCCGGGACTGGATCCCCAAATGGGGGTCGACGTCAGGCAGGCAGCCGCTCGTAAAAACTAAGTCAAATCCTTTCCGCAACATGCTTGTAAGAGTGTGTTGCGCCGACCCTACATTGAGGTGGGATAAGGGCAGGCAGGAAGAAAGCAACTGATCGTAACTTAGGTTCTGTTCTATAATTTAAGTATGCAACGATGCAAAAGTAATCATTCTGCAATATTAATTATAGTTCAGAGTATTTTCTTCGTCCTGCCCTCATCCCATTCCAACTTCCACAATACAAATATTTTTATCATGTTACAGAAAGGATTTGGCTTAGATTATACAACCAGCTGCCTACCTGAGATCGACTCCTTCTAGGGGATTCAATCTAGTTTTTAAAAAACAAACTTGGACAGAAGAAGGCACAGGCCTCCTCTTTATTCCTCAACTCGTCCCTATCTTCCGTCTTCTCCGAACCTTCTTAATTGATCCATTGTAAATGACCATTATCTTTCAAATAACATACCAATAAAATCCAATAGAAAACTAAAACCACACACGATAACCTATTTTCTAACTTTACATAGCCGAGAGTGTGTCACGACCATTCGATATTGAGTTTTGTTTCATAAAATGGACTGGCGCAATCTTTTGCCTAGCAGTTTGAAGCGATTGTTTGTCCCATCGATATATTATTTACCTAGATGCACAGTTGACGCTCGGAAAATGGGACAGCAAAGAAGTGCTTAAGCACTCGTTTTGCCTACAGTCGGACGTCGATAGAATTCTAAATTTCCAAATTCAAATTAAAGAACGCTTGCTCATATCATTTAAAAACCTACTTTATAACACGTGCTTAGGGTTATATTTGTGTTGATATAATTACAACTTGTGATCATTTTCTTTGTTTTATTTCTGAGACCACTTTTTAGGAGGATATTTGCAAAGAACTGTGCATCTAGGGTATAATATATTGATGGTTTGTCCGTGCAAACTACACCAAACCAGCGGTTCTCAATTGTGGGTTTCAAGTTTGAACCCAGTCTGGCTTGCTGAATATATTTATGTAGCTCAAATAGAGCTTAAATGTATGTTAATAGACGTATTATTTAAGTAGTAACGATGCATGAATGTGGACGAGGCAAAAGAGGTGAGTCAGGATCCGTAGTTTGTGGCGCTCAATTGTCCGTGAGTGTGTATGTATGTATTTTTTTCTTTATTTCTACCTGCCCTTATCCCACCTTAATGTGGGGTCGGCGCAATACATTTTTTCAAGCATGTTGCAGAATGGATTTGGATTCGTTTTTACTACCGGCCGTCTGCCTGATGTAAGCCCACTCTAAGGGATCTAAAAATAGATAGATTTATTTTGCCAATTATTAAAATATTTTTCTATCATTCTATAAACAGGGTAAACGGCATGTTATAGAATAAGTGATAGAGAAATAGATTTTCTAGTAACCCTCCGTGGCGCAGCGGGCGAGTAGCCGTGTGAAGCGAGAGGCCGCGGGTTCGATTCCCACATTGAAACAAATGTTTGTATGGCACACAGATATTTGTTTCCAGTCTGGGTGTTATGAGACCGAAAGGCTCTCATATTCTCTGACACCCACGATACAGTAATACCTAGTGTAGGATCAGGACTAGATGTGTGACTTTTGAGTAAAAAAAAAATTACCTTTGATAAAAAATTTACAGATTTTTAATATTTTACACAATAATGATGATGATCAAGATGATTAGGATTTCAAAACGATCTTCTATAGTAGATAGTAATAATACAAATGATAATCATCGTACAAAAAAGCAAATGGTGGAAGACTAGCCGCCGAATGCTCATACAAGTGTATGTCGCCTTATGTCGTTTAAGGCCGCTTTATCTGTCAAAATTGTATGGCGAAAACAATATAAGAATCCATTGTAATAAAACTATTTTTACCGATTCTATCATGATTTGGTTTTAATTTTTATTTCATTAAATAATTAATTTTTATTTAATTTTTCGGGCCCGACCCGTGACCACGAAGGCTGCAACGCCTTCGAAACGTCGGGCATAAAAATTAAAATCGTGATAAAATCTGTAAAAATAGTTTTATTTCAATGAATAACATTCGCGTAAACCTAAGAAATCAGAATGTAAGAATCCGTTAAAGTTGAGTAGCGTTCCAGTATTCGGGAGTAGTTACTGTAGATACTACAAGGTAGTACCTACATATTTGACATGCTATACTTACGTCTTAACATTATTATGACGGGACTCGGACATCCTTGAGAACCGTTGATCTAAACTGAGCCTTGTGGAGTTTGGACTCGTAAAGGGATGCGAAAAATAAATGCGACGTATGAGGAAAACGAATTTATGGGAAATGTGCGTGCTTAGTTAGAATTGCTTGGAGCTTTAGGTCTTAATGCAGGAACTAATTTCACAACGCATAATAGTAGGATAGAATATTAAAAGATCATCCATTTAGCGAAATACGTGACGAATCGAAAATTGTATCATCATCATGAGTAGATGTAGAATAGAATATACATACATACACATACATAGACTCACGCCTTTTTCCCATAGGGTTAGGCAGAGACAACGGATTTCCATTTGATACGATCCTTACACACCTCTTTCGCCTCATTCAGTCTCATTACATTCTTCATGCATGCACGTCGGTTTAGGGTACTTTTAACTTGACCTTTCTCGAGTAAATCTCTGACTTGGTCAGAGAATGTTCGATGAGGTCTTCCCCTTCCAACTCTACCATTAGAATAGAATATTTGTATTTTTTTTTATTTAATTCATACAAAAAAGGTTACAATCATTGATTGATACACAATTATTACTACAAAAATTCATTTGTATGTATTTTCTTGGTGGTTTAGCTGCTCTAATTTATATATCTTTTTATGTGTACGGTACTTTATAAGCAATTATTGGCAACTGGCATTTAAAAGAGCAACGCCAGAGTTTCTTGCCCGTTCTTCTCTGGCGAAACGGCCTTCCAAACTGGCGATAGAGGAACTTTGATGGAATCTAAATAATGTAGTAGCATTTCATGGATTCAATAAATATTTTGATTTTGATTTTTGATTGATGTCGTTTCTGGTTGGAGCTTTACAGGATTTACTGAGGCCGTAGCAATAACTTTCGATATCTTTATCGATTGTCGTGATAAAGCTTATTATCTTAGTCAACCTATACTTATACCCCTATAATCACAAGTTTAAAAACTTAACGGATAGACTTCAAATCCGATCGTGACCAAATTTATTTGGGACCACCCTTGAAAGAAGCTCTATCGAAAACAAAAATAATTTTGAAGATCGGTCCACATTCGGGGGAGATATCGCGAAACATACATAAAAAATAATACAGACGAATTGAGGACCTTCTCTTTTTTGGAAGTCGGTCGAAATCTTTAAAAAAATGTTTTATATCATATCTGCAAATCTGCTAGTAGCTGCAAAATTAACCATCGTAATACTAATAGTATTGCCAAACATTATTTCATCTATATTCTTTTAGAAGTATCCATTCTTTATTATGTGCATTAAAACCTCATTCATAGCTGCCTTTGAAGAACAAAGCACATTTATCCCTTATCACTATAAAGTTTAACAATGCTTATTCCGTCGATCTACGTCGTGCTAGACTTTTATATTTTTCGTTGCAAAAAATGTGGTCGAGAAAGTAATATTGTTCCACGTACTTTAAATGAAAGTTCGAACAAAAGAATTTTAATAGTTGCTTTTTACCGCTCTAGCATTCAAATATAATAGCAGATAGTATAGCAATATATCACTCATGAGGTTATTGCCATTCTACTTCTTCTACCTTTTTTATAGCAAAGACTGGCAAACGAGCAGGTCGGTCACCTGTAGCTCAACCATGAGTTTGTTGCACGTATTTGCGTAAAAATATTTGTATAGAAAACGTCAGATTCCCGCGTAACCGCTAGAGGCGTTCGGGTGTTTGTCATACAAATATTTTACGAAGTCGCTAGCGAGTAATGTCAAAAAAACTCATGGTTGGCCTACTGATGGTTAGTGATCTCCATGGCCCATAGACACCCAAGACACAAAAGCAATCAAGGGTGCCGACCTAAAAGGAGGGGGAATAGGGATTGGGAAAGGGATGGGTAAATTGGGCCATCAATGCCTCTCACCGAACGAAACGCTACAGAGAGTTGCCACTTTACGTCGGTTTTCTGTAATACAGTGGTATCCAACCGCTCGTCTCGGCCTATTCGTGCTGTAGACGTTACTGTCTACAGCGTCTATATCGCATTTCACTATAGGTATGGCGCAATATACTTTTCGAAACGTGATGCATATATGATTCAGTTTTAATTTTGCTGCTGGTTTCACGTCAACCCCCTCTAAGATATCAAATCGGGCAAATCGTTTCAGAAAAACCGCTAGCCATTCCCCTTAGTTATAAAAAATTACATGATTATGATATTGACCTTAGATTAATAACTCATTATTGACAATATAAGTTGTATGGCAAATATTACTTCACCACGTAACCGGGCACTGCGGTATTTCTATTAAAATGTATAATACATTGTCTCTAGCGAAAAACGTGCAAAAAGCTCATGGTTGTACTGCATCATAGAAATACCAGAATTTTTGTACTCTTTTGAAGTCGACAGGCGGAGTCGGATTTTTGTACTCACGCGTCAGTTTCATGTGTGGAAAAAATGGCACAATGAGCAACGACGCAAAGGAAGTAAAAAAGCACAGCCAGAAAAACCACGTATTCAGAGCGTAATGAAGTGTCAAATCAGCAATTTTTAATGGACTTTTTCGTAGCTAAGGAAAACTGTTTGATTCAGTTTCGTTCCTTTCATTCGCGGTAATGATCAAGTAAGTCTGGTAGTGACTTTGTTAATGTTCAATAATTTGTATTTTTTTAATTAATTTTCTGTTACTCGTATTGGTACTTTCCTAATTTGTTTGTCCAATACCAGATTAAGGAGGAAATTAATTGAGAACGGGCAGGTATATTTATTTATGATATTACATCATATTTTTATTTCTATTGTAAACACATCTGTTTTAGAAAGATACATAATAAATAACATCACATAACATAAGCTCACGCCTGTATCCCCGAAGTTGTAGGCAGAGGTGCACTAGCGAACTAGAACACCTACATTTCGCCGAGCTTAGTTCTGTCCCAGATGTGACAGGGGGCGAGCCTATCGCCATATCGGGCACAAATTCCAGACTCCGAGCTGATAAGCAAAAATCCAATATCACTTTGCCCGACCCGGGAATCTCACCCGAGACCTCAGGACGGTAGTCGTACCAAAATACAACCACGCCACCGAGGCAGTCATAATAAATGAACGTGTAAATAAAACTACTGCACCATAATGACGGAACAAATATTATTTTGTTCCATATTTATAAACAAGTGGGTTAACTAAGGTTTGCGTCACAATCAATAATATTTATTGTTGTTGTTTTTATGTACCTAAGCAAAGACTTCTATGTATACTAGACTAGCTGTTCGGTACATAGAATTTGCGCACTAAGTCTCTGTTAATCGACCTCAACTCACTATAGAAATCTGCTCTTTTCCTTAGCCGTGAAACGTCAAACCATCGATATATTATTTACCTATGTAGATAAACAGTTGACGCTCGGAAAATGGGACAGCAAAGGAGTGCTTAAGCACTCGTTTTACATACAGCCCGACACCGATGGAATTCTAAATTACAAAATTCAAATTTAAGAACGCTTGCTCATTTCGTTTAAAAATCTACTTTATAACACATGTATAGGGTTATATTTGTGTTGATTTAATTAGAACTTGTGATCTTTTTCTTTGTTTTATTCCTGAGACCACTTTTTAGGAAGATATTTGCAAAGAACTGTGCATCTAGGTTATATTATATTGATGCGTCAAACACTCGCCTTCATGTGCCACAACTTTACTTCGAAACAGCTTGTCTAGTAAATACATAGAAGTCTTTGACCTAAAGGTCTATTATCTTTGCCTAACTCCTCTAACAGCTGGTTTCAATAAACAATCTCAGGGGGGTTACCACGACTTCTTATAGCAGTATTATTATTATCTTACTTGTACGGATTCGCATACAAAACAAACGAAGAACGATTATAATAATACTGCTATAAGAGGTGGTGGTAACCCTGCATTTCGAAAGTGCAGATAGATTACAAAAATTTGCCAATAAGACATAACATAACATAAGCTCACGCCTGTATCCCCGAAGGGGTAGGTAGAGGCGTACTAGCGAACTAATACACCCACATTTCGCCGAGCTTAGTTCCGTCCCAGTTGTGATAGGGGGCGAGCCTATCGC
Organism: Clanis bilineata; assembly: GCA_036417725.1. Classification (NCBI taxonomy): domain Eukaryota; kingdom Metazoa; phylum Arthropoda; class Insecta; order Lepidoptera; family Sphingidae; genus Clanis; species Clanis bilineata. Next base: position 5,227,919 of record CM071139.1, on the reverse strand, counting down.
CATATCGGGCACAAATTCATCAGGCTCCGGGCTAATATGGAAAAATCCAATATCACTTTGCCCGACCCGGGGATCGAACCCGAGACCTCAGAACCGTAGTCATACGGAAATACCACCACGACACCGAGGCAGTCATACATGTAATGAGTTACATGTCATTCATATATTTCTTTTTCAATTTAACTTGAGGTTAGGAGTTAGGACATTAGTCCTAACGTTATGTAGGTTAGTAATAGTGGTGCTAGTCGCCCTTAGAATCACAAAGCCGAAGTCTGCAACATAAAATTAAAAATTAATTTCATATCTCTGCAGTTTCTAGACGAAGTTGAAATGCAGATTAAACAAAAGGCAGCAGACAATGAGATGTCGCCAATTGTATAGACTTGTGAAAAACAAACCAGGTTTGTGCTCTTAGTTCAGTTATAACGGATCTGTTGTTTAAATATACCGTTTTTAATATTAGTTCTTTTTCTGACTGATTTTATATCTCGTGAACTTTTGTCGACCTTTCACTGTATTAATAAGCAAGGTGTTTTTCCATCTACCCTTATCCTACTCCAATGTGGTGTCAGCGCAAACTGTTATATAAGCATGTTGTAGAAACGATTCGGGTTTAGCGACTGCTTACCTGCTCTTAAACACATCTGGGATCTCGGCCCTAGGACGTATTAAGGTAAGTAGGCCAGGTAATAACGTAAAATACAATAATACCATAGTCTAAAAATATTACTGACTAAGAATGAATATATGACTGAAACTGAATATAACTGCCTCCGTGGCGTGGTGGTATTTCGGTACAACTACGGTTCTGAGGTTTCGGGTTCGATCCCCGGACCTGGCAGTGATATTGGAATTTTTCCATATCACCATGGAGTTTGGAACTTGTGCCCGATATGGCGATAGGCTCGCCCCCTATCACAACAGGGACGGAACTAAGCTCGGCGAAATGTGGGTGTACTAGTTCGCTAGTGCGCCTCTGCCTACCCCTTCGGGGATACAGGCGTGAGCTTATGTTATGTTATAAAAATATTAACAAACATTTAATTTATTTATTTATTCTTCATATACATTGTCTATAAAGGCGGGCTTAATGCTAAAAGCATTCTCTCCCAGCCAACCTTAGGGTGATGCAGAGATGTATAAGGTAGGTGCATAAATGTCAAGTAAACTAGACATAACATAATATGATAGATAATAAGGAATTATATATTACATATAGTACATAAGATATCTAATAAATACATACACAATAAATCCTACATAAAATACACTATAAATAAACTGATCTATATAACATATAACATAAGTATAATACATATTTATACTACATACTAAATATGATCTATAAATATGATTAAATAAACTAATGTGATGATTTAATTTAATAACCAGTTCGCCATTGTCTCTATTTTGTTTTAATTAATAGATTTATTTGACTATTTTTTTATTGGTTTACGCAGGCAGATAAGCCCGTTTCGAGGAAACCTCAGGAGTTCGTCGGTCGCAGGTGCCTGCATGAGATCGTATCTAAGACGGTGTTTGCCGGTGAGTCCGACGTACAGTTAACCAAGTCGCCGGTGATCCAGTTTTTAAACATTTTCCTTTGAACGATTTACAGTGTCTCGACACACTCACATTTACATGAGTAATGGATTCCGCGCCTCCTAGCCGTAAAACTGGTTTTTGCGTGTCGTTGTGTGCGCGCTTACGCCGAGAATAATGTTCTTGTCACGTGACTTTGGTCTTAAGGGTGATCAAGCGGCGGCTTGGTCCACTGTACCTCCGAGTCTTGGCTCGGAGGGCTCTTTAAACGGATTCCACGTGTAAAAAAAAATAAAAATAAAAGGGTTACGTCCTCGTGGATGACCCAAAAAGCGCTGGCTAGACGCTGGCCTCCGGGAATCCCACTGCTGCAACTTTCTATCAGTTTTTATAAGAGTGTAATAATCGGCTCATTCATGTTATAGGTAAAAATAAAATTGCTTTCAGCATGGATCTAAAGCTTAGGCTGCGGACAGGAACTCAGCGGAAGCGGGGCGGTGGTAGCGGCGGCGCTAGGAGCGGCGCAGCAACGTACTACTAGTAGACCGTAGACCGGTGGTACGCCGCTCTACGCGCCACTGCCTTCGAGGCTAGTTCCATTTAAGTCTATGCATTGAAATTTGAAACGCAACGCTCCTCGCCGCTCCGCTCCCGCTGAGTTCGTGTCCGCGGCCTTAAATATTAGTGTAGGTCCTCATTGGTATTTCCCCAGTATGTCAATATGACGCATAATACATTAATAGTTGACTCATTATCATCGTTTCATTTCTATAAAATGAGTCAGTTTTTAATACGAGAAAATTCAACTTAAAATTGTCATTTACCCATGACTGGTCGTAATGTAAAATTGAACCTTTACCTTTACTCACGATCTTTCAATCCAAAGTCAAAGTATGGTGAGTAAAAGTAACGGTTAAAATTTACATTTTATTTTTTTAACACATTTGATTCTATTTTTAGATAAGCTAGCACGTAAGTCACAATTGTATGCGTATAAACAAAACGTGATTCGTTTCATCCATTCAACCCGTGTATGCAAAATAAACAAATACAAAATTCAACGTTGGTCAGTTCATAATTAATTGTATTCGTGTTTGAATTGAATGATGAGAATAATACATCGCCAAACTCCTGTTTATCAAATTTAAACCATACTTTTATGTGAAATTGTTCGAAAATACCTTCATACTGTGTTTGGTTACCAAATATACGAGAGGTGAGAGTGGTTAAGACAGATTGAGGGAGTCTTTCATGTTAACTTTTCCATCGACTTCCAAAAAATCGTATGTATCAATGGTCCTCAATTCGTATGTATTTTTTTAATGTATGTTACGCGATATCACCGCCAATATGGACCGATTTTCCAAATTATTTTTGTGTTCGATAGAGCTTATTTCAAGGGTGGTCCCATATAAATTTGGTCACGATCGGATACGTTTTGAAGTCAATCTATTAAGTTTTTTTATATGTGAAATTGTTCGAAATAATCACAAGTTTAAAAACTTAACTGACCGTCTTCCAATTTACCGATCGTGACCAAATTTATATGGGACCACCCTTGAAATAAGCTCTATCGAACACAAAAATAATTTTGAAAATCTATTCACATTTGGCGGAGATATCGAGTAACATACATAAAAAAAATACCGACGAATTGAAGACCTCCTCGTTTTGTGGAAGTCGGCCGAAAAATACCTTATACTGTGTTTGGTTACCAAATATATTATAGGCGATGACAAGGGTTAAGACAGATTGAGGCAGTCTTTCATGTTAACCTTTCCGGGTCTGTGTTAAGGTTACTATACTTGTTTTGAGTATAAGCAGGAATGGACGACATTAGGTACATTTTTAGCATAAAAACAAACGACTATATGTAATGATTTTTTAAAAATTAAAACCAAATCGTGATAGAATCCGTAAAAATAGTTTTATTTCAATGACTATAAGTACTTTTCAGGTGGTAGAGCCACGCTGTAGACAGTAACGTCTATAGCACGAATGGGCCGGCTCGACCGGTTAGATACCACTGTCTCACAGAAAACCGACGTAAAGTGGCAGCTTGCTGTCGCGTTTCGTTCGGTGAGTGAGATTTCCGGTGGCCCATTTCCCCACTTCCTTTCCCAATCCCCTTCCATTCCCTCGTTTTAGGTCGGCAACGCACCCATGATTTTTTTGTCTTGGGTGTCTATGGGCGGTGGAGATCACTTACCATCAGGTGACCCATCTGCTCGTTTTCCAATCTCTGCTATAAAAAAAAAAAAAATACTTATCGACCGACTTATAAGGAGAAGGTCCTCAATTCATCCTTTTTTATGTATGTTACGCGATATCTTCACCAAATGTGTACCGATTTTGAAAATTCTTTTTGTTCGAGAGAACTTATTTCAAGGGAGGTCCCATGTAAATTTGGTCATGATCGGATTTTAAGTCGGTCTGTTAAGTTTTTGACATCCTTATTCACTTTTTACCAAATTCATTTACTGCGACGAAAACCCAGTATCCCTTAAACTGACTTAAGGCCAATTGTAGCTCCGCGATAAATCTCTATTTATCCCAAATCTTGATTTAAAGATAGGAGTGAGTTGTAGGATAGGTCGCATCCTTGGCCTAGTGGCATATATGGTCTGTGGACCGGAAGGTCGTGGGTTCGATTCCCAGATCGGGCAAAGCTAATTTTCTAATTTAATTTGCCCGGGACTGGATCCCTCAGAGCGTGTTGACGTCAGGCAAGCAGCCGGTTGTAAAAACTTAGCCAAATCCTTTCTGTAAGATGCTTGATAAAGCGTGTTGTGATGACCCCACACTAAGGTGGTATAAGGGTAGGTAGAAATAAAATGAGTTGTAGGATAAATCGATTGCTCTAGCTTGGTAATAGCGTTGCAAGTCGCCCTTAGGATCTAACCTTAGTATATTATTCACCCCCTACTCCACCGAGGTAATCTGAATACAAAATAAAACAAGTTTAAAAACTGAACTGACCGACTTCCAATTTACCGATCGTGACCAAATTTATATGGGACTACCCTTGAAATAAGCTCTATCGAGCACACAAAGAATTTTGAAAATTGGTCCACATTTGGCGGAGATATCGAGTAACATACATTTTTCTGTTACGAAGCTGTGTGAATTGAGTGCTGTGTACAGTAGTAAATGGACTTCGGATTTACAATCTTTGTATTAAGAGTGTAATTCTGTGTTGTACTTGATCTGTAGTCTGTGTCTGTACCTAATAAATAAATCAATAAATAAAAAAATACAGACGAATTGAGGACCTCCTCCTTTTGTGGAAGTCAGTCAATTATCGTTAAAAATTGGATATGACATTGTTCAGTTGACATTCTATAGGTACAGTAAGGGCACGAAAAGCGCCGAAAGGTTAAAAATCAAATGCCATCCGCACGTTATTTTCTGCCGCGTAAATTTTCCAATTTCCATGTCCCTTCCGCTCACTTTGAAATTATATTTGCTCGTCTTCAAGTATAAATACGTAAACGGACGTTTCAGCATATGGCAATTCGCATTTTATGGTTAAGTTTACGATCAGGATTTTTATTAAATTGACCGCGTGTTTACGATATCTGATTTAGATTATGAACGGAGAACGCCCGTTAAAATTTTATTCATGGCCTATTTTGCATCTGTTTTACTAGATTTTATTATCATTCCTAGGGTAAATGATCCCGCTCGGAGGCGCAGACACCGAGGCAGTGCTAGAAATCACCCTGGTTCCTGTGCCTAAAGGGGATATTGCTGAAATTTGGAAGGTCCATAACTTTTCGCTGCCCGCTTCGTTTCGATAACAACACTTTTATCAATTTTATACGATATATGTTTTAGTGATAACGAAATAAAAGTTTACCAACTAGGGTAATCAATGTTTTACCCAATAGTTGGCGTCATGTTAGTCCCAAATAGCTGCATGAAACATTGACTTATGTTTTTCTCATGTCCATTACGCATTTCCTTGTATAACTTTCTCCCCAGGAGTGTTGCCCGCCCTATAAATTTAAATTCGCTTCTAACTCTGAAATTGATTACATTTGTTAGTTTGTTGAACAGATTTATTAATGTTAACACTAATTTTTGTTTTTTTATACATTACTATTTATCTTGTAGCAATGGACAATAGTAATTCGAACAGCTTTTGTGACCGTTTTAAGCAATGGAAGAACGCTTTGTATTTAATAAATGTTTAACATCTTATCGTATCAGTTATTATATATACGTGTCAAATTAACCGACTGTATGAAACAACCTGCCCTATTTTTAAAGTGGTAAATAATGAATAATGTCACAATTATTCATCTATACTAATATTATAAAAAGGAAAGTTTTTTTAAATTTTGTTTGCAATGAATAGGCTCAGAAAGCACTGAATCGATTTCAAAATTTCTTTCACCTGTAGAAAGCTACATTGTCAGCGAGTAGTACATTGTACTTTTTAGCCCCCAAAAAAGTACAGTTCCCGTGGGATATCCACTCGAACGAAATCGCGGGCATCAGCTATTGCATGACAATACTAGTAGATTAAAACGGGGAAAATCTATTTTAATTATATCATTATCGCATACGCATTATGTTACTCATCCTTTTACAAAACAATCCACAATTAACAACAGTTATTATCCTCAACTCGGAACTAAGTAGCAATTTATTTGAAAACCCCAGTATGATTGTTATTACGTAAATAAAGTTTGATTTAAAAATTCCAAATCCTCACTAAATTTATTTAATTATTACAGACTTTGATGAATAAAATAAGCCCAGAGTTTCTTTCTGCCTTTCTTCTCCGGGTCGTCACCCGTAAGTAGCTAGAGAAAGGCTGGTAGGTTAGCTAGGATAGGGCCTCATGCACCAATCCCGACTGCTTCCAGTATTTCCAGTCAATCCCCTGCCACCATCCATATGCCATTCCCATACAACCCATTCCCTTACACTCTTTTCCTATCTCCCCTTATCACCCTATCTTAGCCATCCCATCGTTATTATGTCCATACTTGCCTGCTTGTCTTCAAATTTATAGCGAGATAATATAAATTATATTAATCTTAATTCAAAATTTGCTTGTTTTGACTTGTCATAAGTGCTTTTTTACATGCCTACGTGATCAATAAAGATTTTTATTTTATTTTTTATTTCAGACTTAGTCGAAGTTCGTTCTATAGATCCACGATACAAGACTCGATCTTAGGCTGAATCTAAGATCGAGTCTTGTATCGTGGATATCAGGAACAACGAGAGACTTTCGGTCTCACAACACTCAGACCCGAAACAAATATTTGTGGGCCACACAAACATTTGTCTCGGTGCGGGGATCGAACCCGGGGCCTTTCGCTTCACAGCCGGTTCCTCGCCAGCTGCTCTACGGAGGTTGGACTCTGGAGGCTTTGTATGTCCATACAGCTACCTCGATGGCGTTGTTCTATTGCGTGTGCGGTACGACTACCGTCTTGAGGTCTTGGGTTCGAACCCCTGGTCGAGTAAATTGATATTGGGTTTTTCTGCTCAGTATGTGCCCATCCGAAATTTGTGCCCGATATGGCGATAGGCTATCATATATGGGACGGAAACGAGCTCGGCGAAATATGTGTTATATTTCGCTAATTCGTCTTTGCCTACACTTTTACGGATACTGGCGTGAGTTTATGTGAGCTTGTAGGATTTTGTAAATATTTAGTAGACGTTATCCTAACACGCTTGCTGCAAGTTCTGCTTCAAAAACTTATCCAATATCCAAGATTGCACAACTCTGTAACCATCGTGGCGACCGACACGATAGTTTTCCTCAATATTAAAGCAAGATAGTTTCCTATATAATAAAATAATATTAGCTCTGTAATATTACTGTCCCACTGCTGGGCACGGGCCTCCTCAACTAATGAGAGGGGTTAGGCCTTAGTCTACCACGCTGGCCTAATGCGGGTTGGTAGACTTCCCATACCTTCGAATTTCTTGTGGAGAAATTCTCGGGTATGCAGGTTTCTTCATGATGTTTTCCTTCACCGTTATAGCAAGCGATATTTCACAATGAAAACACACTTAACATAGAAAAGTCAGAGGTGTAGGCTCCATTTTAGGGTTGGTCTCGAACCTCCGACACTCGCCTCCGCAGTTCGTACCACACCCAATTGAGCTATCGCTGCTATATTTTACTATACGGTTACAATATAGAGGTACATATTATGAATGTATGTTATATATAACATTATGATAGCCTCCGTGGCGCAGCGGGCGAGTAGCCGGCTGTGAAACGAGATGCCGCGGGTTAGATTCCCGCACCGAGACAAATGTTTGTGTAGCCCACAGATATTTGTTTCGGGTCTGGGTGTTGCGAGAACAAAAAGTTTCTCGTAGTTCCTGATACTCGACATCAGACTCGATCTTAGTGTGGGGTCAGACCTGTGTATGTCTGTTGGGCGTTATTGTTATTAAATATAAGCCCAGGCCTATATCCCTGAAGTAGTAAGAAGAGGTTAACTAGCGAATTAGAACACCCACATTTTGCCGAGCTCGTTTCCCAGCTGTGATAGGAGGCGAGCCTATAGCCATATCGGGCACAAATTCCAAACTCCAGGCTGTTACTGAATAGAAAAACACAATATCACTGTACCACCTGGGGATCAAACCCGAGACCTCAGACTGTAGTCGTACTGGTACGTCAATATTTTTGCCGTCCCATCACTCCTTATTTTGAGATGTCGCCAAAAATAGTGAAAGATATTGTCCCTAGAGGTTTATTAGACTTTCGTTTTTATATTTAATAGACCTAATAACTTGTTTACTTTAAATTTAAACATAGACATAAGTCAATGAAATCTCTATGTACAATATTTTTCACGTTTTTTGGCGACATCTTGAAATTAGGTTTATTAACTTGACGCCATTTTAGTATTAGGACGGGAGGTTTGTGAACCGCGTCAACATTTTTGTTTTTTCTTATAGCAGAGACTAGCAAACGAGCAGGTGGGTCACCTGATGGTAAGTGATCTCCACTGCCCATAGACAATACACAAAAATAATCATGGATGTGTTGCCAACCTAACAGAAGGGAAATAGGAATTGAGAAAGGTAGGGCCATCGGAAATCTCACTCACCGAACGATATGCGACAGCGAGCTGCCACTTTACATCGTGTTTCTGTGAGACAGTGGTATCAGACCGGTCGAGCCGGCACAATCATACTGTAGACGTAATCATCTACGCTCTACCACTCAAACCACGGTTTGTAGTGTATTTGTATCTTAATCCTAAAACGTGTACAAATAAAGTCAAATAAAATTGTATAATTACCTTTATTTTACATTAAATACTTAAAATATATATGTATCAAAAATATATTTACAATATTATCAGACGAATTTGAAACAATATATACTTATCAACTATTTATAATACAGTATTGATATGAAACGAGAAAAAAATCGAAGGATTTACGACAGAACAGACGGAGCCGGAGAACGGTCAATTTCTTTGCATCTTTGGTAGAAAAGCTACATCTATACTACCTACTTATACTACTTAATATACCCGCGTTATTATGTATGTACATTTTAAGTTATATACAAATCCTTATGTATACTTTCATTAATCTGTTCTAGTTCTACGAACATTTCTTAACTTTGTAACGTATCATGAACGAATCTGGCATTTTGATATAGATCTTCTCGAATTGGAACATTATCGTAGTAGTCTTGTGGCTCGTCATCAGAATCATGGTTATTGTTGCCCATCGGTGGGCTATCATACACATCCATATCTTGAGTTCGCCCACTTGCAATTTTTTTTGGTGTTGGTAATATATCATACTCTTCCAAGTCATCATCATTGGTTCTTTCTTCGTTGTTTTTACTCTTGATTAGTTCGTTAAGGTGCGTTAAGCTTGTAGACTGATTGCGCTTCATTTTAGAAAGTACTTCATTACACACTTTGTTCATTTGATCTGGAGTAATAACTGGTTGCATGGGAAGTTTTGTACCGTTAGCTGTCTTCATGTAGTCTAATCTAGCAGGTTTCGGCGTCAGTGGTTTGCTGTCTGCACGACTTGCTTGCTCTTTCACGTCTGTATCGACCATTGTTAGTATATCAGTTTGCTTGAAAGGACTTTCGTAGCTTATCTTTTTCATTGGTATTGGGTCGAGTTCGCCAGATGGTTGTCGAATGTATTCTTTACTGGTTCCAACATCATCTGGGCTCGAATATATTTTAATTTTGTATTTTCCATATTTCAATCTATATAGCAGGTAGCTCAAGACGCATATTGCTATGAACATGAAAATGATGGTCAGTGACAGAAGAATGATCCCTTTAACGCCTATTACACAGCCGTCAGATTTTGATGCTGCAAAAAACGTTTTAATATTAAATTATAAACTTTACTAATTATTTGTTTAATATTGTTTCTACTGAATTCTTAAGATTAGGTACTTGTTACCTCTTTATTTTTTTTATTACAAAGAGGCCTGTACCATCAAGAGGCCAGTAAGATTACAAGGCTAATATTATTATTTGAATATGGGTATGGACTTTGTACTTATTTTCTAGATGTTTTACTCCATAATTAAATCAACAGCCTATTCAATATACACTTATAAAATTCATGTTTATATAGAACTATTTTTTTAATTGCATGTTTATATAGAACTATTTTTTTAAACTCCCCTCTTTCGGCGCGACCAAGGACATTTAATAGTATATAGACGGGACAAGAGTTATGACCTCATTCCTGGTCATAAGTCGCTCAGTTTATTTCGGTCGGCCATCGTAATAATATTTAGAGAACAAACTTGTCTCACGTAATTCTTAACCATTCACAGAACATTCTAGTGGGTAAATTGTAATAATCGCCCTCGCATTGCAATAAGTGGTGGGTGGTACTGAAATTTGAGATCATTTTTTTTGTATGGAAACATTCTTCATAGCCCCTCTATAGTTAGTAATATTAAATCTCTTTGGTCTCGACATTCTGATTTACTTTCGGGCTATCTTTATACAAAAGAAGTTTTATGATGTACATCCATTTCGTATGTATATTTTATAAATGTGTAATACATAAAATCAACAATTGCTGGTGTACTTAAATGAATTATTTCCTTAAATCCACAGTACATTATTCATCATAACAAAATGCCATGTTAATGTTATTATTATTGCGTACATATTATGTAGGTATATGACATATTTCATTTACTATTATTGGCTAATGATTAAATGTAGAATACGTAATGACAGAAGCTGCGTCGTAAATGCCTTAAATAAAATAGTATCGACTCTATACTTTGCATATACGAACAGTAATTTCATGTTTGGACCTGACCCAATGAGGGCTAATATTAAATCGCGTCTCATATGATAAAATATTATCTCTACATCCTCTCCTCAGTAGTACACTCTTGACAGAGTGGTCGTGGTTTAATGATGAGCGGTGTTGGGTTGTCGCTCATTATTATTATTATACCTCATTTATTTCAATATTTTTTTTACATTTTTAAATATAAATTATATAAAAATAAATACATTTAAAAATATAAAAATAAATAAATGTCACCCTCCCGATGACGAGGCTTGAGACCCAAGCCACCGGTGGTTAGGAGCTCAGAGTGAGGAACCGCCTCACAATGCGGGCCGTGTCCAATGACACTGCCTTCTGTATCTGGCTCTTGACCCATCATATTATTATTATTATTATTTTAAGTCCTTCGAAACAGAAGCCTTCGCGATGATCTCTACATAAATCATGGTATCTCTACAAATCTTTGTCTATGGTCCATTGTTCTATGAGCGGGAGACAACGAAATTCATTGTTTTTCGTATGTGTTTTGTTTCGAGAAAAACAGTCGCACGAGACGCGGTCAGACCACCACGCTAGGCAAATAAATAGCACCCAACAGCTACACCCAAACTCCTGGCACCACAGTAAGATACGAGTCCTGTCCTTCTCTTAACACTCAATTCGATTGTGATTTCGATTTGGTTTCATTTATTGATTTCTTAAGTTTACGCGAATGCTATTCATTGAAATAATATTACTTTTACGGATTTTATCACGATTTGGTTTTAATTTTTATTCCCGACGTTTCGAAGGCTTTGCAGTCTTCGTGGTCACGGGTTGGACTGAGATGATGGACATCTCAGTCCAACCCGTGACCACGAAGACTGCAAAGCCCAAATTTTATTTCAATTCATTTATTGACTTAAAATTCCACCGAAATCGAATGAAAAAGTACGCTAACATACATACATACACACTCACGCCTGTATCCCATAGGGTAGGCAGAGATAACTGAGTGCCACAAGCTACGTTCCTGACACACCTCTTTTGCCTCATCCACATTCATGCATCGTTTCATACATTTCCGTCGGTTGAGGGTACTCCGAACTTGCCCTTTACGAAGAAGATCGCTTATTTGATCCTTATAGGATCGTGTCGGGCGCCCTCTTCTGGCCCTACCATTCACTTTAGCACGATAAATACCTTTCGTTAGTCGCCTTTCATCCATCCTGTCTACATGTCCAAACCACCTATGCATCCCTTTCTCAATCCTAAGTACGCTAATGTTGCATTATATTCGAGAACATGTCGTTTGGTAATATTAAACGTGACATTAATGCACTTTTTAACTCGATTTCGGTGGAACTTAAGTCGATAAATGAAACCCGATCGAATTCAAGTTCGAATTTTGACAGCCGCCGTGACCCAGTGGGCAAGTAGCCGGCTATGAAGCGAGAGGCCGCGGGTTCGATTGCCGCATTGAGACAAATGTTTGTGTGGCCCACATATATTTGTTTCAAAGTCTGGGTGTTCTGAGACCGAAAGTCTCCCATAGTCTGACACCGACGATACAGGTTATACCTAGTGTGGGGTCAGGACTAGGTTTGTCTGTTGGGCGTAAAAAAAAGAAAAAAGTCGAGCTTTAGGACTCAGCCCCTACGTGAGACCTAATGTGAGTAGACTTCATTGGCCCTTGAAATTTGTTAAATGCTTGCAATTTTGTACTGCACTAACCCCAAGTAGGATAGAGGCAGGTAGAAAGAAAGTCTTATCTATATATAAATACGTGAAGCTAAAACTTTGTAAAAATAATAATAAAATAATATTAACCCTGTAATATTATCCCACTGCTGGGCACGGACCTCCTCTACGGATGAGAGGGGTTAGGCCTTAGTCTACCACGCTGGCCTAATGCGGGTTCGTAGACTTCACACACCTTCGTAATTCTTGTGTAGAAATGTTCGGGTATGCAGGTTTCCTCACGATGTTTTTCTTCACCGTTATAGCAAGCAATATTTCACAATGAAACACACTTAACATAGAAAAGTCGGAGGTGTGTGCTCTTTTTGGGGTTCTCGAACCTCCGACACTCGTCTCGACAGTTCGTACCATTCCCAACTGAGCTATCGCTGCTTCTGTAAGCTTTATACCCGTTTTTAATAGAAATACGCGGACGGATGAACTTGAAATTTGACACAGTTGAAGTTTATGTGGAGAAGAAGTGCTTAAAATTATTTTTATATATACAGGCGTGAGCTAAAAAACCCTATTAAATAAAATAAAAATGAACAAATCCAAGATGTCGGATAAATAGCCATGTGCAAATGTATTATTACCCTTTTTCCTATGCAGTCGGGTAAAAATAAATGAAATAACGACTTCCTCTTTTTTTTGAAGTTGGTGCAATTCCAGATACCACATATATTATTATATTGAAACTATGTATTTGTTTTTAAAGAAACACCTAATTTCTTTCTTTATACCTGCCTGTGTACTTTGCCCGACCCGGGGATCGAACTCGAGTCTTCAGGACGGTATATATATACTACAACTTCGCCACCGAAAGAAAAATAAAATAACTTACCACCACCATTTTTAAGATGATTTCTCATTATTAAATCACTTTAAACAGAACTATTAACAAACACAACTTCCTTCAGAGTAGGCTAACACAAAATGACCATATCCCCACACAATTAATATTGAGGAAAACAATGTTACACACACACCAACACTGAAAATTCAGCCTTATTGCTTAATGTTACGCTTGAAAATTACATGAAAATTGTGATTTATAAAATCAGAGACATGAATACAGTTGACATATTACTGTTCTCTATTTTGTTTATTTTTATCGAAGCCCATTTGACATTCGATTCCGTTTCAACTACGATTCGAGTAGATAAACATAGGCTGCATTACCCTTGTCTGTTTATTTGACAAAAAATAATAACATAACATAAGCTCACGCCTGTATCCCCGAAGGGGCAGGCAGAGGCGCACTAGCGAACTAGAACACCCACATTTCGCCGAGCTTGGTTCCGTCCCTGATGTGATAGGGGGTGAACCTATCGCCATATCGGGCACAAATTCCAGACTCCGGGCTGATATGGAAAAATCTAATAGCACATTGCCCGACCTGGGGATCGAACCCGAGACCTCAGAACCGTAGTCGTACCGAAATACCACCACGCCACCGAGGCAGTAAAGTGCGTTAGTGTTGCATAATATTTGACTTATCATTTGGAATTTTTTAACGTTACATTAATGCACTTTTTAACTGGATTTCGGAGGAATTTTAAGTCAATACATGAACCCGAATCGAATTCACGTTCGAATCGAGCGTCAGAGTCCTCACCTGGTCACAGGAAGTCACTGGATGCAGGCCGATTCCAACAGTTCGATCTGGAAATCTTAAGGGGAGGCCTATGTCCAGCAGTGGACGTCCTATGGCTGATGATGATGATGATTAAATGCACTGTTTTACCTGTATGTTAACTATGATTATTAAACACATGACACCTTAGACCATAATCTAAGCATGTATACGGTTCCAACATCATTGCATGACACAATGCGATTGGAAAGGGATAGAAAGATATCCCCACTACGCACCCACTCTTGCACATCACAAAAATTAAAACGACGAAAATTCCAACCTCACTTTTCAACCAATTTGGTGCAGTTCTTACCGAATGTTTTTTTTTCATAATATTTACTTTTAGCTGATGGTCGCGACTTAAACTTAAAAAATAGCCTATTTTACTCACTATAATGTAGATTTCCATAGGCGGAATAATTTTTAAAATAGGTTCAGTATACTTATATCTTAAGTTTACGCAAATGTTATAGATTGAAATAAACCTACTTTTACGGATTCTATCACGACTTATTTCAATCATTTTAGTTTAATCAGCTTAGTAGTTTTTAAGTCTATTTATTACAAACAAACAAATAATTTCCCTTAATAATATTAGTATATACTACGGATGCAGGCCGATTCCAACAGGGGGGTTACCACCACCTCTTATAGCAATATTACTAAAGTCTTACTTGTACCGATTCCCGTACAAAAAAACGAAGTAAGACTATAATAATACTGCTATAAGACGTGGTGGTAATCCGCAAGGTTGATCTGGAAATCTTTGGGGGAGGCCTATGTTCAGCAGTGGACGTCCTATGGCTGATGATGATGACGGATGTAGTATCAACTATCTTAGCTACCTATATATACATAACAAAACATAACATAAGCTCACGCCTGTACCCCCGAAAGGGTAAGCAAAGGCGCACTAGCGAACTAGTACACCCACATTTTGCCGAGCTTAGTTCCGTCCCAGATGTGGTAGGGGGCGAGCCTATCGCCATATCGGGCACAAATTCCAGACTCCGGGCTGATATTGAAAAATTCAATATCATTTTGCCCGACCCGGGGATCGAACCCGAGACCTCAGGACGGCAGTCGTACCGAAATACAACCACGCCACCGAGGACGTCTATATATCCATCTATATATCTCCAGTCTATAAGTATATCTATATATAGGTTACTCTATAATAGGAACATAAACCACAAGCATCCCTTCTCTCATCACCTACGCTTTATAACGACTATGTGTTGGTTGAGTCTCCCCATTCTAAATACGTACTCTTGTGGGCGTTTGTAATTGCTTTTCTAATTTGCAACAAGATCCTTTCAAACACGACTACAGAGTACTTCAAGTTCTGGCAATTTTATAGAAATCAATTGAATTGTAAAAACATCTTGAAATAAATCTAGTTTATACAGATTCTATTGCAATACGACAGGCCCCTGAGCCACTTCCTGGAAGTGGCTCAGAGGGCAATTGAGAAAAAGTTGGTAGGAATGACATTGATGTACCGCAAAACAAATAAATGGCTTCAAGAACAAAGCAAAGTAGCAGACGTGACGAAACGAGTGGCACACCTAAAATGGAAATGGGCTGGACATGTTGGCCGATAAGAAACATCATGGTGCAAACGTCTCCTTGAGTGAAAACCATGAGGAAAAAGCGTCCCCAAGGAAGACCGCAAACGCGCTGGAAAGACGACGTGAAGAAGGTCGCCGGTTCGAACTGGATACATAAAGCACAAAGCCGCGAAAATTGGAAGTTGATGAGGGAGGCCTACACCAAAATGGTTAAGAAAGGCTGAAGAAGAAGAAGAAGAAGACGACAGACCTAAAAATAAAAACATATTATTGTAATAGAATCCGTGCAAACTAGAGTTATTTCAATGTATAACGAGATGGTTCTGTTAGTCAAGCTGTATACAATTTTTGAGCCTATTATTAAAAAAATGTGTTTCGTCTACAAAGGCGCGGTGAAGTATTGATGAGGCGTTTTAGTAAACGTAAAGAAAACAATTACGTTTGGAAAATGTAAAGAACATATTGAGTGAGATAAAATTTGACGTTTTTCTTTAACTAGTTTGTGAAAGATCTTTTAACGTAAGCATTAAGTACATAGATGTATGATTGTTTTGTTTTGAGACATTGCCTGAATTTTTTATTAGGAGTCGTCTTATTACATATTTTGTATAGCATACAACATAAATTATATTATTATTTATTTTAAGATTAATTTGGAAAAATTAAGATTATTTAATTTATTGCCTCGGTGCCTGCGTGGTTGTATTTCGGTACGACTACCGTCCTGAGGTCACGGGTTCGATCCCGGGTTGGTCAGTGATATTGGATTTTTCAATATCAGCCCAAAGTCTGGAATTTGTGCCTGATATGGCGATAGGCACGCCCCCTATCACATCTGGGACGGAACTAAGGTCGGCGAAATGTGGGTGGTCTAGTTCGCTAGGGCGTCTCTAACTACCCCTTTGGGGATACAGGCGTGAGCTTATGTTCATGTTTCCACTAAGCTTACAAAAGCTATGAACGAGTAGAACATCATTTGATTTCAAGTTAATCATTTTTGGTCTTTTACTAATAAGCTTCAAAGCAATATTTCCAATTTTCTTACGATTATTTCGCGTATTTACTTAGACATTTTGTCGAAGCACTGAGCCGTTTCTTATAAACATAAAATTCGAATATCGCGGGCAAGTGCTGATCTTTTCCTGTAACAGAATACGTAATGTACATTGTTGCGTGAAATTGCTGTATAATTGGCTCATTTTTCCGCGAAATAGCCAACGATTCGATACGGAAGCTGTACAAATTGTATTGATTCTAAAGCAGAGACAAACTTTACATTTGATTGAAATGAAGCCTGCAAACCGTTCGAGGCTTCTAGGCTTTTTACATCCATGGCTTTGTGTGAATTAATTAACTTAATTAAATATGGCCTTACTTATAAAAACATTTCGCGGAGCAAATGGCTAAAAATAGTCTGTCACTTTTTTCCTTGTGTCACATTGTTTGAAAATAAAAGGGATAGACTATTTTTTACCGTTTGCTTAGCTATTTTTTTTATAAGTAAAGCCCAAAGACTTCTATGTATTTACTAGACAAGCTGTTTAGAAGTAATTGTGGCACGTGACAGCGAGTGTGACATTTCACGGCTAAGGAAAGAAGCTCTATAGTGAGTTGCCGTCAATTGGCTGAAACTTAGGCTGAGATCTGTACCCCTTACTTATAAAAATATTTGAGCGCTGCTTATCTTTAACCATAGGTTGTCCCTTTTATTTTTAAACAATGTAACGCAAGGAAAGAAGTGACAGGCTATTCTTAGCGAAAAGAAAAGCGAAACTGTTTTTATAAATAAGGCCCTATAGAGCAAACTTCGACTAAGTCTAAGTTGAAGAAACGAACTCGGTGAGGAATTGGAATTTTTAAATCGAAGTTTGACTTACTCTGAGTATTTTTTTTCAAGAAAATCTTTGCTTAATCTGTCTGCTTTTCTTGTAAAAAATGTCTCGGAGCAAGTCGAAGTGCGATGAGGGTTGGTGTGTGTTAAAAACTTCGCCAAATTACGAATTTCGTCCAAAACCTTTGTGAATCTTTGGGGCATGATAAATTCGTAAGTACGCCAGTTTATGGAATGAAGGAAAATTCACGAACTTTTTTATGCATTATATACATTTTTTTCATGTTTCTTGCAGATGGTTTGATGTAGTCCGCAATGGCCAGGGCAGAAATATTTAGGACTATTTTTGAATTTATGAATTTTCTGTCTATTATTTCCACCTGCCTTTTTCCCACTCCAATATGGGTTCGGCGGAATACACTTTTAAGGCATGATGCAGAAAGGATTTTACTTTAATTTTTATGATCGGCTGCCTGTCTGACGTCGACGCTCTCTGGACATAAATGAAATTTTCTATGTTGATAACCCTAAATGCAGTATTATATAAATATAATACACTCACGCTTGCATCTCCAAAGGGACATGCAGAGATGAACTAGATAAAGAACACCCACATCTTGACGAGCTTAATTTTAGTCTCATTTTGTGATGACTGTAGCGGTGGCGTAGCAGTATTTTGTGCGCGGTGCAACTATCGTCCTAAGGTCTCGGGATCGATCCCCGGGTCGGGCAAAGTGGGCAAAAAATATTGGACGGACCCGCGGATCGAACCCGAGACCTCAGGACGGAAGTCGTACCGATTTACAACCACGCCCCCGAGGCAGTCACCTACACATACATACATACATAAGCTCACGCCTGTATCCCCGAAGGGGTAGGCAGAGGCGCACTAGCGAACTAGAACACCCACATTTCGCCGAACTTAGTTTCGTCCCATATGTGATAGGGCGAGCATTTCGCCATATCGGGCACAAATTGCAGACTCCGGGCTGATATGGAAAAATCCAATATCACTTTGCCCGACCCGGGGATCGAACCCGAGACCTCAGAACCGTAGTCGTAATTAATTTCAAAATATATACACCAACTGACACCGCTACAATTAATACCGCCCACAATAATATCGCCCTCCTCTAACACCAATTATTTGAGTTCACTTTTCAAATCTCCAATTCGTGGAATATTCGTCGAAAATAATTCAAAACTGTCGAAAATAAGTTCAAACTGGGAATGATGAAAATGTAATTCACAGTAACTATGAATACGAATTGTCAGAATAACGAGATGAGCTGAACAACGGAGACCGCTTTTGTGCTTGCTTCGTTGAACCTAACAATTTAAGCTCGCCCCGTGACGAAATAAAGCTTTCTTCGCGAAGACAACAAATTCTATTCTAGTGTCGCGCCATTGTTTTTATTATATATAATTTATCTAGTTTTTGAATTATGGGTGAAAGCTGTGATGAAAAGATAAAGTCGGATAAATCTGAAACTAGTAATGTGTTCATATTTGAAATACATAAATAAGCTCACGCATGTATCTCCGAAGGGGTAGGCACAGGCGAACTAGAGAACTAGAACACCCACATTTCGCAGAGCTTAGTTCCGTCCCAAATGTGAGAGGGAGCGAGCCCATCGCCATATCGGACACCGAATTCCAAATTCCGGGCTGATATGGAAAAAATCCAATGTCACTTTGCTCGACCCGCGGATTGAACCCGAGACCTCAAGACAGTAGTCGTACCGAAATGCAACCACTTGGGCAGTCATAATTGAAATAAGACTATTTTATACGGATTCTATCACGATTTGTTTTTATTTTTAAGGCCGACGAAGAGCCGACGTAGGTAAGAACAAAACTCAAGTTTTTTTTTATAAATACACCAAGCCAACAGACGACAATCAAGTAGATGGTAATAAACTCGGCGAACCGTAAGTGTATTAGTTATATTTCAATCTACACCCTCAACGTTTCAAAACACAATACAAATACGTTAAAACTAGCAGAGCAGCATTGTATGCAAAATTCATATTGAAAATTAAATCAATAATATCCCTGATATTTAATCATGCCACGCTTTCACCTATTAAGACATCCGGAGAATGTCCTCGATTTAATATGACATTGAATTCTGAACCCGTAGTGTTCCCAACAAAGCGCCAAGTACGTGCGAACCTTGCAGTTCGTGGTTTGAAGGAATTTTCAATTATGCTGTAAACACAATTTTGAGGGCATCTGTTACATATTTTATTGAAATGAGATGTTCGTTAGGCGAGCTGAGCACTTTATTTTGTGGGTAGTGAATGAAACTAACGCCCGGTTCCAATAAACAATCTCAGATCGAATGTACATATAGATTACAAAAATTAGGCAATAAGAACACAGTTTGAACATGACTCTGTCAAATGACTTGATTTGATTGGTTCATAAGCGCGATCTATCTGCACTCTAAACTGAGATCGTTTATTGAGACCGCCCGTAAGCCGTCACGCTAGCTTATGTAACGCTCGTTCGGGTGAAATCGGCTCGCGTCGGCTAAGGGAGCGAGAGGTCATTGCTATACTTGCTCGACGAGCGTTACATGAGAGATTATGATGCATTAGTCTCATTCAGTATCGACATAAACACGAATATAGAAAAATAAATGTATTTCGTATTATTAACTTCAACTTAATAGCGTCTTACTTCAATCGTGTGGTCTTAAGTACATTCTGTTTTTTAATTTCTATTTACGTTTAATATTTTTTTTTTATCCCAACTCAAAGATACAACGTTAAAGATAATATCATATTTATTAACGAATTTTGTTTATTTGAAAAGTATCAAAATGCTTATTATTTTTTAGTTTTAGCCTCATTTTTACACAGGGTTCTTAAAAATATTTATTACGTTTTGATGAATTTAAGATAATATCGTATTTTTAAACAAAATAGACCGCGAGAAATAAAAAGATACTAATATGAACGCTGAGCACCAATTTTAAAATCGGAATTTTAATTTATTAATAGAGTGCAGGGACGAGACTTTTGTCATTTATAAGCAGATGTGAAACATTGAAATAAAACTATTTTTACGGATTCTATCACGATTAGGTTTTAATTATTATTTCCGACGTTTCGAAGGCTTTGCAGTCTTCGTTGTCACGGGTCAGACCAACAAACGAAACGAAACGTCGGGAATAATAATTAAAACCTAATCGTGATAGAATCCGTAAAAATAGTTTTATTTCAATGCATAATATTCGCTTAAACTTAAAAAATCAGATGTAAAACACTTTGAGTTCGATGAAATATGTCAACTACAGGCTTTGTAATCTTTACGATCATTTATTTAGCTTCATTTAACTTAATAAAACTTCGCAAATGAGACTTGTTGGAGATCTGGGCATAATAAATATCAAACCTTATGTCGTTAATTTATTTTTAATTGTACAAAAATTGTATTGTGTTTTTGATTCAAAAGAACTTTTGTATCGTTAGTTACTCACTCATTTCTATCTATTGGACTCATGTATTAATTATTTATTATATTTTTTTACTCTCTTTTCGTCCGCACTTAACCTCAATGTGCACCATACCTTTTTAAGCATGTTACAGAGAGAATCTGACTTCATTTTACGACGGTTGCTTCTCGTTACGGCTGATCGTGTTAGAAAAACACTCTACCCGATCTGGGAACCGAACACAGAACCTCCTGATTCAGAGCCCATTTACACTGCCACTAGGCCTAGAAGGCGACCTATGGTTACCAACCTCTTTTCTTTCTATCTGCCCTTATATCACCTTAATGGGGTCGGCGCAACACACTTTTCCCTTTGGTTGGTTACCAACCTCTGCTAGAAATAAATTCAATGAATCATCTGTATATTTTCTAAAGCACTTAAATCAGCTTTATACCGACCACCACGAAGCGTCGATTTGAAATACGATGTGGCTTAAAACATTACTTTTCTAGAACATTTCACCGAGGGAATAAAAATATAAAACACAGCCAATAGTTTTAAAAACGTATATATAAAAGTGGAATTATATAGTGCACTATAATAACACCATTAGCATAAAAGCATTGGAATTGGAGTTGACGTCACTAGCACTCCAGAGGCCCTAGCACGAGACTATCGACTAGGTATTCGAATCAAGCTCTCGCGCACATTCATTTACGATTGATATTTCTTTGCAGACCTTTTGCGCAAATACTTCGCGGCAGGTAAAACATAAAAAAGCTCACTCCTGTGTCCCCAAAGGGGTAGGCAGAGGTGCACTAGTAAACTAGAAGACCCACATTTCGCCGAGCTTAGTTCCGTCCCAGATGTGATAGGGGGCGAGCCTATCACCATATCGAACACAAATTCCAGACTCCGGGCTGATATGGAAAGATCCAGTATAATTGCTCGACCCGGGGATCGAACCCAAGAACTCAAGACGGTAGTCGTACCGAAATACAATCACGTCACCGACGCAGTTCGCAGCCGATGCCTCCCATATATTTGAGACATAGTCATACAACGCGTAGTGTATGTTCAAGATTGGACAGTTTGCAAAAAAGGTGATATTGTTTTCGATTTCTCCAAATATTTGACTAACAGTGCCATTTGCGAAAACTATAACGAAACTAAAATAGTTGTATAGAGAAATCAAAAACTGTCATCGTTTTCGAGAAATGAGAACTCAGTCATGAGCTTTTTCGACATCACACGCTAGCGACTCCGTAAAATATTTATATGAAAAACACTCGAACGCCTCTAACGGTTAACTCGAATTAACGTTTTACATACAAATTATTTAACGTAGTCGCTAGCAAAGTCAAAATACTCATCGTCAAGCTACTCTTGATCTCGATGATGAGTTTTTCTGGTTTTTCACGCTAGCAGTTACATAAAGTATTTGCATGACAAACATGTTTTTCATACAAATTATTTTACGTTACGTATTTACGACTGCCTCCGTGGCGTGGTGGTATTTCGGTATGACTACGGTCCTGAGGTCTCGGGTTCGATCCCCGGGTCGGGCAAAGTGATATTGGATTTTTCCATATCAGCCCGGAGTCTGGAATTTGTGCCCGATATGGCGATAGGCTCGCCCCCTATCACATCTGGGACGGAACTAAGCTCGGCGAAATGTGGGTGTTCTAGTTCGCTAGTGCGCTTCTGCCTACCCCCTTCAGGGATACAGGCGTGAGCTTATGTTATAGCTTATGAGAAATGTCAATGTCATGGCCGAGCTACTGTTACCACAAACTCGTACTGATTGCACTGTACACAGTTTGTGACATTTCTCTGCTGACTCATTCAGTCAATGCCAGATTGACATTTGCAGCGAAAGTTTGAGTGCAGTTCGATTTTGTTACCGAAAACTATTTAGGTTTATATCTAAATTGTAGGTCAAAATCAGTTAGCCAACATGACAGTGACGCAAACGATATACCTTATGAGTTCGCAGCCTAAATGTATGTATGTGTTTGCAGCCTTAATATTATGAGCATCCGTTCGATTCGAGCTGTATAGTCGAAAGCGATACGTGCTACGGCCTCAGCCTGTCGAAGTACAAAATCGTAATCGTAAAGTACTTCATGACGCAAAAATAAAAGACTTGTCTTTGACGGTATTTTTAATGATGCCTTCGGTTTTGATATTCAGTATATTCGTATAGGTTTATGATTTATTTCATGTTACGTTTGCGTATCTTTTGATTCGTGATTTCATTGATAACTGTTAGAAACCGTTTCTAACTAACGATTCCCTTGCGAGACGCGGTTTGATGACCGTCTATTTGATTTAAATTATTAAGCGAAGTGTGTATAAACAAAATTACCACCAACCTTTATCGCATCTCAATGGTCGGCGTAACAGATTTTTTTTATAAACATTTTACAGAAAGGATATGACCTTATTTCGGATTAGTTTATTACTATGGATGGCGGATGGCGCTCGCCTGTCTGACGTCAATCCTTCTCTGGGTGATCTAAGCCTGGCCTGTTACATCTTCTTTCACAGTTTTTTTTTAAATAATTATGTTCCGCTAAAATATAAGTTTAAACTGTTTATTAGTTGGAAAAGTCAAAACAAGCTTCAAAACAACAAATGTGAAAAAATCATAAATATACCTAAAAATTTAATATAGTTTCCGACAAGGATAAAGCAATTTAATATAACGCCCATATTTCCGATGGTGTCGGTCAATAGTGAAATGTCCTTATAACTCGATTCCGCCTTACCTTTACCAAATTGTCTACTAGTAAATAAGTATTAATTCAAAGAGAAACTAGCATCGGCTTCCTTTTTACAAATCACCTTTCGCCATTCACCCTTCGCCACTTGTGTAGACAGATTGTAAAATATAGAACTGGAGCAATCTCGCCAAGCTTATTTCCATATCTATAAGATAGGGTATCCTCTATCACACGAAGGGACGCAAATAAGCGATTAGCATACTGCAAACAAATTGCAGCTCCGTGCAGACTATGTGTGACTTTTTAAATTAAATTACAAACTTTAATTGTCCTACCTGAGATTTGGCAAATACAAACTTTAATTTAATCTTTAATCCTACCTGAGATTTGAGCCCATGATCTCATGGTTCTTAATCTAACTACGCGATTATAACAATTTGATATTTAATTTTAATGAAAGTCATCTGTGCCCCTACTACGAGTTAATGATTTTCGATAACGATGACAGTTACCGTTAATCTCCATACATTTGACAAGCAGCGCCTCTTGCGGATATTACAATGAACTAGAATAAATGGATGGAGATTGTAACGATAACTATCATTGGTATTGAGTACTATTAACTCGAAATACCAGGGGTATTACTTCGGAATCGCATTATTAAGAGAGAATTTTATGACCACAGTAATAGTCTAAATGTAACACTCTTTTAGCAGCATATTTAGCCTAATAAATTAGCAAGTTTATGGATTCAAGTCATCCAGTCCATTTCAGGCAATAACAAAATATTTCTGCAACCGGGATGGAAAATTATGACGATAAGCTCACCTACCAAATGTCGGGACCAAATCGTACTAAGAATGCGCCCCCGTAGACAGCCCAGAACTCGCTGGATAGACATTTTGGAGAAAGGCACGAATTGAAATCGTTTAATTAAGAAAGCCGACCCTGGTATAAGGCCAGGATGACGCCAGCCAGAAAGATAAGGTTACCTAAAACATAACGATTCAAGAATCATGGGAAATTTCGGAAAAGTGCAAAGTCTGCAATGATCTCTGGCTACCAGGTGATGTTTCTTCTGAAGTCGCTTAAAGTGGCAATTAATAGCACTTAGTGAGCAAACCGCTCCTTGTGTAACTTACAAACTAATCTCAAAGAAGTTCTAACGAATTTCTACAAACGTTGCTTATCTACAGTTTCTACATCAGTAGCACGACCATGAGTTTCTTAACTTGTGATTCTCATAAATAGAATCATCCATGAGTTTCTCCACGTATCTCGTTAACATAACATAACATAACATAAGCTCACGCCTGTATCCCCGAAGGGGTAGGCAGAGGCGCACTAGCGAACTAGAACACCCACATTTCGCCGAGCTTAGTTCCGTCCCAGATGTGATAGGGGGCGAGCCTATCGCCATATCGGGCACAAATTCCAGACTCCGGGCTGATATGAAAAAAATCCAATATCACTTTGCTCGACCCGGGGATCGAACCCGAGACCTCAGAACCGTAGTTGTATCGAAATACCACCACGCCACCGAGGCAGTCTATACTTTATTACAGTTGGCCAAACCTGAGTTTCGCACGTTTCTCGCTAGTGACTTCATAAAATGACAAACACGCGAACGCCTCCAGAAGTAATATGAGGAATTAATGTTTGTCCTGCAAAGTTTAACGTAGTCGCTAGCGAGAGACGTGCAGAAACTCATGGTTGACTCCATTTACGAAAATCACAAATTTAGAAACTTAAAAACCTAGTTCAAAATTTATGGGTTTTGTACCACAATTTGGATCAAGCTCTATGAAACACAAAAATAAATTGGACAATCGGACAACATTTTGGAAATATTGAGTATCATGAATAAAAAAAACGCGGAATAAAAAAAATATTTTAGAAATTTAAAACATGCGCAAAAAAATATATACAATTCAAAAATTTTACGCGAGGATTTTCGTGTTATATAACCAGCACAAAAAAGAGTCACCGTCAATCTCTTTTGTCGTCCTTTGTCGGTCCATAATAGTCACAGCATTTATACTCAATATTTTATTTCTATTGTTTCATTTCATTTCGTTCAATTCTAAAAGACTAAAATTATACGAAAGTAATGATTTGAAATTTTGCCAACTCTCCGAAATTCCTGAGGAAGTATAAAACATTTTTATACGTATCATTTCCGCACTAAGCAGACTACGACACTTCCTCATGATAAATTCCTGAATGTGACTATCCGTCGTGAAAAGTTTTGGCCATAAATTGCAAAAATGCTTTATAGAACAAGCATTTAAGATTCGGCTCGGCTGATGTGACTAAATCAACGATTTAAAAGTATCATCTAAGTTTTATGAAAACGGCTCGTTTTCTTAATTTATTGCGAGTATAAAACACTCAAGCGTGCAAAGTTTGGGAAACTGAGTTTTGAAACCTCCTTGACACAGCGGGGGAGTAACCGGCTATGAAGCGAGAGACCGCGGGTTCGGTTCCCGCACCGAGATAATGGTATTTATTCATTGTAAATTTTCTATTTAATTACATTTCAATATAGTTATTTTGTAATACAAAAATGGGATCCTTATATGGGGTGTGGATATCTAGCTTGTTTTTACTACCTGCCCTTATCCCACCTTAATGTGGGGTCGGCTCAACACACTTTTTCAAGCATGTGAGAGGACTTGGCTTAGTTTTTACGACCGGCCGCCTGCCTGCCGTCAACCCCCTATGAGGGATAAGTCCCGGGCAAATTAAATTAGAAAATTTCCTTTGCCCGCCCTGAGAATCGAACCCAGGACCTCCCGGCCACAGCCCATACATGCTGCCACTAGACCAAGGAGGGCAC
The DNA here is from genome assembly GCA_036417725.1 of Clanis bilineata. Taxonomy (NCBI): domain Eukaryota; kingdom Metazoa; phylum Arthropoda; class Insecta; order Lepidoptera; family Sphingidae; genus Clanis; species Clanis bilineata. The sequence continues at coordinate 5,201,322 of CM071139.1, read as the reverse complement.
AATAATATACAATATTTGTAAACAATAACTGTGTTTCGATAAATTCTTATGATTAATCTTACCTACTACTATACATAACAATGGTATAATCACAAGGTAAGTCTTGTGCCTATGGTGATTTATTCATTTGTGTTTTCGACCGACTTCCAAGAAGGAGAAGGTCCTCAATTCGTCTGTATTTTTTATGTATGTTTTGTATTCGATAGAGCTAAGTTCAAGGGTGGTCCCATATAAATTTGGTCACGATCAGATTTGATGTCGGTCTGGTAAGTTTTTAATTAAACTGGTGATTATCATTGTGACTTCTTTTAAATGGACTGCCTCGGTGGCGTAGTTGTATTTCGGTATGACTACGGTCCTGAGATCTCGGGTTCGATCCCCGGGTCGGGTAAAGTGATATTGGATTTTTCCATATCAGCCCGGAGTCTGGAATTTGTGCCCGATATGGCGATAGGCTCGCCCCCTATCACATCTGGGACGCAACTAAGCTCGGTGAAATGTGGGTGTTCTAGTTGGCTAGTGCACCTCTGCCTACCCCTTCGGGGATACAGGCGTGAGCTTATGTTATGTTATGGTTTTTAAATGGTTAGTGATTAGTATTACAACCAAACTTAATTTTGTGGTTCGTAAAATAAACCGACATAAATCTATATTATAATTTATAAGGTTTTTATAAAGATAGATTAACGGTGAATAAATAGCGTGTGAAACGGAATCCTAACTCATTTGTTTACGTCACGCCCTTGGCCTGTTCCTACGTCACTAACTTCTATTGTTGCCAAGATTCATCACTTGTCCTATTATATTATAATATGCTTCATTTCAAACATTTTTACCGTTGTCATTTAAAAAAAACACAGTTTTTCAATCAGAACAATTCTTCTTTTTCTTGGCATAAATAATACTTTACGATTGACGTGGAAATGAAAACCGATTTAAAATTAGAAATTTCACGGGCGACGTTAAAAAGCCAAAGAACTATAACCAAAATAAATTCTTAAATAAATGTAGAATAAAATAAAATAAACATACTTTTAATAGACTGCATTGTTGGCGTTGTTGTATTTCGGTACGACTCTCGTACTGAGGTCTCAGCTTCGATCCCCGGGTCGGGCAGTGATATTAGATTTTTCAATAGCCTGGAGACTGGAATTTGTGACGTGGTGGTAATCCCCAAAGAAGTCGCTGGATGCAAGCCAATTCCAACAGGTCGATCTGGAAATCTTTGGGGGACGCCTATGTCTAGCATTGGACATCCTGCGGCTGATGATGGTGATGATTTATTATCAAAAATTATGACTTAATCTGGTATTTGTTCATTCATTCCGATGTATTATAACAGAACATTACATAAATTACTGATTTCTTAAGTTTACGCGAATGCTATTCATTGAAATAAAATTACTTTTACGGATTTTATCACGATTTGGTTTTAATTTTTATTCCCGACGTTTCGAAGGCCATTTTACCATCAGATAAAGTAGCTGCATTTTTAAATCATCTTAACTCTATTAACAACAAAATTAAATTCACTATGGAGTTAGAACAGAATAAATCTTGCTTTCTTAGATGTTTTAGTTATCCGTAATTCTGATGCGTCCTTGAGTCACACTGTGTATAGGAAAAATACCCATACTGATAAATACCTGAATGGAGAATCTCACCACCATCCGAAACAGTTAGCTACCGTGGGTAAATCTTTGTTTCAGAGAGCACAAGGAATCTGTGACGAGGAACATCTTGCCGCTGAGCTGCATCATGTCAAGCAAGTCCTGCGCGACAACAAGCTCCAAATTCCACGGCGCCGTCACAGAAACCGAGTGAAACCAGCCACTGTTGAACGCGTCCCGGTTGTATTACCATATGTAAGAGGAGTCACCGACAAGATTGGCTATATCCTGAAGCGTGCTTCTATAAAAACTTATTTCAAGCCGCCTAAGAAGATTGGTCAATTCCTACCACCCGTCAAGTGTAACATACCTCTGCAAGAACCAGGCGTGTACAAAATTGATTGTGACTGTGGTCTCTCTTATATTGGACAAACAAAGCGTAATATAGGGACCCGCGTAAAAGAACATATAGCTGACGTGAAACACCGACGCTCTACGAAGTCTGCAGTTGCCGAACATTCAGAGGAAGGCTCCAAACATTACCTAAGATTTGACAAGCCACAAATCCTTGCCAAAGAACAACGATTCCTACCTAGGATGATACGCGAGGCTATTGAAATTAAAAAAACATCCTAATTTCAATAGAGAAGATGGTTGGAAGCTTGCACAAGCCTGGGATCCAATTATACATTTAATCAAATCGGAACCCAAAAGACCAGCTGCCAGACCTCAAGACACTATGAGCTCGTACTGCGTAGATCGGAACATAAACGGTTAATTTTAAAAAAAAATCTGTATAATTCTAAAATGAAGGTAGATTTTGTAATACTAACATTTTTGGACAAATGACATCTCAGTCCAACCCGTGACCACGAAGACTGCAAAGCCTTCGAAACGTCGGGAATAAAAATTAAAACCAAATCGTGATAAAATCCGTAAAAGTAATTTTATTTCAATTACATAAATTCTTGATACCTGTGCAAATTATATATTTTAATACTGAAATTCAACCACTTTTATTAGTAGCACTGGGTCTGGTTGAAATCAAATTGATTCCCGTTGTTTATTTATAATATTGTATCGGAACTTCAAGCCTGTGAGTTGTAAACATAGGTCTAACTAATTTAATTGATGTATGTGACTGGATTATATCGGATATAACACCTAACAGTCACATACATAGTCCTGACCCCACACTAAGATCGAGTCTTGTGTCGTGGGTATTAGGAACTACGAGAGACTTTCGGTCTCACAACACCCAGACCCGAAACAAATATATGTAGGCCATACAAACATTTGTCTCGGTGCGAGAATCGAACCCGCGGCCTCTCGCTTCACAGCCGGCTACTTGCCCGCTGCGCCACGGAGGCAGTCATTTAAGTTAATGGATATTATGTTCAGCAATAGACGTCCTTTTAAGGCATGCCAGAGACGACCAGCTCTCTGGCTCTGAAGGGCCAGTTCAAATCGTTTTAAAATACCGCGCGATACGTCTGGAAATCTTACTAAAATAACAAATTTCTTGAAGCTTTCGTGAGACAGCGAAATATAATCAATTAATCTGACTTTAACCTCGCTTTCTACCTGTCCTTATCCCACCTTAATGTGGGGTCGGCGCAACACACTTTTTCAGTCATGTTGCAGAGAGGATTTGGCTTAGTTTTTACGACCGGCCGTCTGTTTGACGTCAACCTCCTATGAGGGATCCAATCCCGGGCTAATTAAATCAGAAAATTTGCTTTGTCCGTCCTGGGAATCGAACCCAGGACCTCCCGGTCCATACATGCTGCCACTAAACCAAGGAAGCAACTGAATGAATATGACTTTAACCCCTCACCAAAAATATTAACATTATTTAAAAATTCTGTTTTAATCGTTTAATAACACGCCACGTTGCATTTTAAAACTTCCTTATCATTAATCGCTCAATAAATGTCCAAAGTAACGAATGTAAAAAATACAAAAGTACTCCGTTTTCCGCTTTTCCGCTCTGGATATTAGTTCTGAGGCGGACAGTATTTTCATTGTAAGCGTTGTTCAGATCGTTGTCTAAAGTTTATTGTTCTAGTTTAAACCAGCTAATTCTGCATTTTTTATATATTACTACCTATTTTTAGGTAAGCTTATGTGCATTTTGTTTTGAAAACGATTCCATTATTTTTTTGTTATATTGCAAAACTACTTGCGATAAAAGTTAAAGAAAGTAAAAAAAGTTTAACCGCCGAATGACTTAAGGTCGCCTTATGTCGCTTAATGCCGCCTTATCTGTCAAAAATGTATGGCGAAAATCAATGTAAGAAGCCGTTAAAGTTGAGTAGCGTTTGACCATTCGGGTTTGTTAGAAAGGTTTAAAGTGAAAATCAAGAATATCTTAGATAAGACATTAAAAATGATTGAGTGACATTTTACATGTATGAACTCACGCCTGTATCTACGAAGGGGTAGGCAGAGGCACTCTAGCAGACTAGAACACCCACTTTACGCCGAGCTTAGTTCCGTACAATAAAGGGGGTGAGGCTACAGCCATATCGGGCATAATTCCAGACTCCGAGCTGGTATTATAAAAACCAAATATCACTTTGCCCGATCCGGGAATCGAACCCGAGACCTCAGGACGGTAGTCGTACTGTAATACAACTACACCACCGACGCAGTCAATAATGTCAGTAAGCAAAAAAATATTGTTTAACATATGTACATAACATTAACTCACGCCTGTATCCCCGAAGGGGTAGGCAGAAGCGCACTAGCGAAGTAGTACACCCACATATCGCCGAGCTTAGTTCCGTCTCAGATGTGATAGGGGGCGAGCTTATCGCCATATCGGGCACAAATTCCAGACTCCGGGCTGATACGGAAAAATCAAATATCACTTTGCCCGACTCGGGGATCGAACCCAAGATCTTAGGACGGTAGTCGTACCGAAATACAACCACGCCACCGAAGCAGTTTGTTTGTATAACAATAGATATATTATGTACTCGTATGTATGTACATCAGAATCAGCTGTACGGAGTATTTAAGTCTAAAAAATGTGGTGTTATTCATCAAGATTACTCGCCGGCATACAAGATTATCCCATAAATTTCAACATTCATCCAATCAAATAAACTCTCTTGTTAACATCGTCGATTTTTCACAAAAGTTTGGTTTACTTTGTGCATTTTTCACTCAATTTCCATTTGAGTTTGAAATTTAAAAATTACATGTGTACTGGGTGGGAATTTGTATCTAGAATACGATCGCCCCCTACAACTTTCTTTCAACCTCCATTTATATCAAAATTTGGGGTCGTCGCAACACACTTTTTCACACATGTTGCAGAAAGGATTCCGCTTAGTTTTTACGACGGGCTGCCTGTCTGACGTCAATCCTATCTGGAGGTTCCAGTCCCGGACACATAAAATTAGAAAAAATGCTTTCCTCGACCTGGGAATCGTACCCAGCACTTCCCGGCTCACAGTCCATATAAGACCAGATCAAGAAGGCGACAGATCGCTCCCAATAACATAGAAGGAAAATAAGCGAGATGTCAATACTGTAATTCACCTCTGCCCACCCTTTCAGGGATACAGACTTGAGCATCGTCATTTATTAACCCTTGAGTTTGTTTCGGCATTTCTTCTCAGGGATAGCCACGAAATGCCGACGCCATTATTATTTTTTTCAATATATACTCGTAATTGACATCTAAAAGCATCGATATATTATTTACCTAGATGCACATTTGACGCTCAGAAAATGGGACAGCAAAGGAGTGCTTAAGCACTTCTTTTGCATACATTCGGACGCCGATAGAATTCTAAATTTCAAAATTCAAATTTAAAAACGCTTGCTCATTTCGTTTAAAAATCAACCTTACAACACGTGCATACGGTTATAATTGTGTTGATTTAATTAGAACTTGTGATCTTTTCTTTGTTCTATTCCTGAGACCACTTTTTAGGAGGATATTTTCAAAGAACTGTGCATCTAGAGTATATTATATTGATGTGTAAAAGTAATATAAAATATCCTATTTGCTGAATAAAATAATTGAATTTGAATTTGAAATTTGAATATGGTATACGTGACATGAAACACGTAAAAGCGAAGTAAAGGAAAACTTATATTTAATAATAATATTTGTTGCTATAGTAATATGCAAATTAACAATACATTTTATCACTAGATGACGCTAAACATCTTTTGTCATACATGACACGTCATCAAAACCCGGTATCGGAAATGTGGTTGGAATACGTATGACGAATTATCATACTTTGTCATGACCATAAGTTGTTATCTATACCCATTACACATATTTTATGGGACAGATTACCATTTTCTTATAAAGATAGCTAATGTTAATAACATAATATTGTTTTGGTGTATTTATTCAGTATATATATATACAGCGGTCGCCTACTGGCCGAAATTCGACTATAATTTAAACAATTTCAAGTTTCATTTTTGTCATTAGCAAAATATTGACATTTAATAAGACCAAAGATAATAATATTTTTCGATTCATTTAATGTATTTCTAATGCATTATATATAAAAAAATAAAAAATTATGCACTTCTTCTCCATATAAACTTCAACTGTGTCAAATTTCATGTTCATCCGCAATTCTCTCTTTTTTTTTCGGGGGTAGGCGCGAAAAAAGATACAGCTGTTTTGCGATCAGCTGATTTAATTATAATAAAAAATATATATTTAATCACTTTTTATACACACCGTTTATGTTAAACTAAAACCAAGACTTTCGCACCTGCCGGGAAGTGTTATCTCTAAAATATAAACAAAGAACACTATTTCCAACAAATATGGCCCAATCACAGCCCGACCTGGAGTCCATCTTGGAGAATCAATCACAGCTTCAAGCACTTTTCTTGCAGCGAATGGGCCAAATGGAAAATGAATTTAAAAAGGCCACCAATCCGTCATCTTCATCTTCAGTGACCACCACCACCACCTTGGCAGCTGAATTCCATGAATTCAAGGAGTTTATCATGACTGCTTTTAAAGCAATCCAAGCTCAGATTGCGCTCCTCTCAAACAATTTGGATCGACTCGACATGCACAAACGCCGCAAAATCCTGTTGCTTCACGGCGTTCCCGAAAGCAAGGATGAGGACATTGCGGCTATAGTCACAGACACTGTCGTCAACCGCATTAAGATCGCCGATTTCAGTGAAGAAGATATGACCCGATGTCACCGAATGGGCCGGTCATCTGGCCAGGACCGTCCTAGGCCTATCCTTGTCAAATTTCATAGTTTGGAGATGCGTAATAAGATCTGGCGCACTAAGACGCAGTTGCGGGGATCAGGAACAACGTTGTCCGAGTTTTTGACAAAATCACGACACGTTATCTTCACGGCTGCTCGACGAAAATTTGGTGTGACCAAATGCTGGACAAGGGAGGGGTCCATTTTTGTATTGGATTCCGATGGAGTCCGCCACAGAGTAAATCGTGCTGGAGACCTCGACAATATCATTGCGCCCGCGCCTATCGAGCCACCCAAACAAACGCGAGCTCCAAAAGAGAATGCGGCTCCCTCTACAAGAAGTAGAAGAAATAAGTAAGATGACTGTGTATGTCTTTGTTCACAAAGTTGTAATTAAGTTTACTTTTGCTACCCGTTTTGTGATTTGTTTATTGTTTGCTTTCACTTCTTGACACTGACATATTTTAATTTTTATTCACTTGTCAGACGTCAGCACTCAACTGTCAATTTTTTTTTTTTTTTTTCTTCATAATAGTTTTTATCGGTGTGACATTCTCGATTGCAAAAAAAAAAAAAAAAATTGACGTTCCGTTTGACGCATTTTCAAATATTTTTGTCATGTCTTACTTTGTAATTAGTTTAATTTTATTCATAGTTTAAAAATTAACTTTTATTAAATAATACCACCGGCAGATGTGAAAGTGGAAACACAGATATTGACGGACAAGAAGTTAGTAAACTGTGTTTGTAATACATGATCTTATATATAAACCTATATTTAAACTTATATTATATATTGTATTATATTGTTTATTAACATTTATTTTAATTATGTTGCGTGGTTTAGATGATGACGATAACAGTACTAGTGATCATTACACCTCTGTTTCATCTGATTTTGGCAGTGACAGTGACGAGAGTTTTGTTAGTATCCCGTCGCTCTTTGATACTCTCGAGAGTGAGTTTTCTGACGTCCCAAAAAACTTTAATGTGATTCATATTAATGCGCAGAGTATTCCGGCTCATTTTTCTGATATCTTTGCTTCCTTGAGTCAGAAAAATGTCCATGCTATACTAGTCTCCGAATCCTGGCTTAAACCCTGTCTTCCCTCAACGTCCTATTGTCTACCTGGTTTCCGTCTCATTCGGAATGATCGCACTGGCAAAGGTGGTGGAGGCGTAGCAATATATCTCCGAGAACATATTCCTTTTTCAATAGTAAGCTTGTCGTCGCAACCACCACCTCCCAATGCTGGTGAGCATCTCTTCATTGAACTTTCTCTTTCCCATTCCAAAATTCTTCTCGGAGTCTATTATAGCCCTTCCTTACATATTAATTATTTTCAATCATTTGAACAAATTTTAGAAGACTTTGTCCCTTCTTACGATCATACCATTGTTATGGGTGATTTTAACACATGCCTCTTGAAAAAGGATCATCGCACATCCTCACTATTAGATGTGGTAAATTCGTGCAACTTGCACAATTTGCCACTGTCTTCCACACATCATTCTCCCAACTCTGTGCCATCCCTTCTCGATGTCATGCTAGTATCCTCTCCAATGCATGTTGCAAAGCATGGCCAGTGTGCTGCTGACCAATTTTCTTACCATGACCTCCTATTTTTGTCATACAAAATTCGTCCTCCCAAATCCAAACCTAAAGTCATATTGCAGCGTAATTTTGGTGGTATGGATCAGCAAGCATTTCTCCTCGATGTACAGAACACTGACTGGTCTCCTGTCGTTGAAGCTGACTCCATAAATGATAAAGTTGTGATTTTCAACTCCCTCATCACACAGCTGTACGACATTCACGCTCCATTTCGTGCTATCAAGCTCAAGCACCTCCCTGCGCCGTGGCTTACGGATGATCTCAGACGCTTAATGCACAAGAAAGCTGCCGCAAAAACTAGATTTAAGGGTCATCCCAGCGATGAAACTAAGGCCAAATATTCAACCCTAAGGAATCGCTGCAACAGGATGTGTAGGGATGCCTATCGTCGCCATATTCACGAATCTGTCACTCAGGAAGATCCAGCTAAAATCTGGAAATTTCTGAGGTCACTGGGAATTGGTAAATCTCGACAAGACACTATCCCAAGTAATCTTAGCATAAATAACTTAAATCAGTTTTTCTCCTCTTCGTCTCACATTGACTTGTCAATGAAAACTCAAACTATTAACTTCCTTAATTCGTTATCATTTCCCAGCCACAATCCTTTTGTTTTTAATCGATTTACCGCTCGTGATGTTAAGTCTAGCATACTTTCTATTTCTTCTAAATCAGTGGGAGTGGATGCTATTAGTCGTAATATGTTAGTTCCTATATTAGATTTCGTCCTACCTACATTATGCCATATTTTCAACTTCTCTATAGAAAGCAACAGTTTTCCTTCTATCTGGAAAGACGCTCAAATCATTCCTCTTCCTAAAAAAAATAATCCAAAATCGTTTTCGGAATACCGTCCAATCTCCATTCTCCCCTTTTTATCTAAAGTCATTGAGCGTCTTGTACACTCCCAGTTGAATTCGTTCCTTTCTGAATACTGCATCTTAAATCCATACCAATCTGGTTTTCGTCCTGGTCATAGCACAGTGACTGCTCTCATAAAAATTACTGACGATATTCGCCTTAGCATGGAGAAGAGGCAGTTAACTGTGCTGTTGCTACTGGATTTTAGTAATGCTTTCAATACTGTTGATTTTGATATCCTCCTTGCTTTACTTCGCTCGATTAACATATCTCCGACGGTAATCGATTGGTTTCACAGCTATCTGTACGGTCGCCGTCAACGTGTTCGCCTTGAAGATTTATTTTCTTCATGGTGTAACTCATCTGCCGGTGTACCGCAAGGCGGCGTTTTATCTCCTTTACTCTTCGCAATTTTTATAAACTCAATATCCGAAAATATCTCTTCTTCCTACCACTTGTATGCAGACGATCTCCAACTATATTGCCACGCTCCATCTGACGAAATTGATACAGCAATAGCGGCTATGAACATCGATTTAGCTCGCATATCCGAATGGAGTTGCCGCTTTGGTCTAAAAGTAAATCCCGCTAAAACCCAAGCTATAATTTTAGGAAGCTCTCAGCAAATTGCTAAAATTGAGTGGTCTACGCTTTCTCCAATAGTTTTTAACGGGGTTACAGTTCCTATTTGTGAATATGTTAGAAATCTTGGACTGATAATGGACCGCAGGATGTCCTGGGATCCACAAGTTGCAGCTATTAGCCGAAAGTTGTTTGCAACAGCTGCTTCAATGAAGAGACTCAGGAATTTTTTGCCCACTGCCACTAAAATTACGCTTGCACAATCCATACTGCTCCCCGTGCTCGACTATGCGGATGTCTGTTATTTAGACCTGACCCAAGTCCAACTCGATAAACTTGAGCGTCTTCAAAATTTCTGTATACGTTTCATATTTGGTTTGCGCAAATATGATCATATATCTCATTTTCGTTCTAAGCTCAAGTGGCTCCCTATCCGCCTTCGCCGGAACTCTCATATTCTATCTCTTCTCTATACTATTCTGTTTAATCCCTTGTCTCCCCACTATCTTAAGGAACGCTTCACTTTCCTTGACAACAGCCACTCACGCTCTTTAAGGTCGTCAGAAAATCTCACTCTCAAAACCCCGCGGCACTGCAGTGGATTCGTTGGTAGTTCCTTTGTCGTTCAGGCTGTTCGCTTATGGAACTCACTGCCTGTGCCCATACGCCAAGCTCCATCACTTGACAGCTTTAAGAAACAGGTTAAAGTTTTTTATCTGTCGTCGCAACAATAATTATCTTTTTATTATTATTTTATTAAACTATATATATAATGTGTGTGTGTGTGTGTATATGCATGCACATGTATTTGTATATTATGTATATATATATTATGTATATGTATTTGTGTATGGATATTATGTATATATGTGTATTATATTATTATCATCATTTGCTTAAGAACATATTGTTCAATGAGTACACCCCCAACAGTATTCTTTCTTTGCCACAAATCCATCCTAAGGTTGCCTGGAAGAGATCGCTATTAGCGATAAGGCCGCCCATTGTTACACTTAGCTTTTGTTTATTGTTTTAATTATAAATTGTAATTTGTATATGGTGTACAATAAAGAGTTAAAATAAATAAAAATAAAATAAAATAAAAAATTCTCTTAAAAAGGGTTACAAAGTTTTCGCTTCACGTATTCATATATAGATATCACAAATCCTTATATCCTCTACCTACGATCCCTTCTGGGACACATTGCAACTAATGTTAATACACTTAATACATTACTACCAGAAATTATGTCTAACGGCGTATCAATTTCACACATTAGCGTACGCGGTTATGTATAGCATCCAATTCAAGAGTTTAGATAACATTGGTTGGATTACAGGATCTGTATAGTGTTAAACCCAACGACGACACATTTTAATAGACGCCGCATTACAGGCGACCGACATCTGACAACATATATGACTATCAGATCTGATATAGCGGACCGATTCAAATCACACACGGTGTATATGAACGGTGGAGATCTCTTACCATCAGGTGATACATTTGTTCCTTTGCCAGTCACTGATATAAAATAAAACTAGTGACTAGAAGCGCGAGTACCCCGCTTCTTCATACCTCGGCTAATTAGGGGACTTGGCTTGACGAGAAATGTGGAACATTAGGTGTCTATTAGCGTACTTCGTCGCCGATTAAACCCAACACTAAATATTTAAATTATTGCTTGATAGGTCCAATTATACATGGTATTAAACATATTGCCAACAGTGGGCTTTGGTTCAAAACGTTTGATGTAAGAACCAGATTTGCGTCTTGAATATCTTGAGACCATATTAATAAATATCAAAAATAAATATCTCCAACAGTTACATACATTGTCTTGACCCTACAATCTGTTTAATGTACAATCTGTTTTTAGAGTAGATATCATCCTGATATCGAGGAACCTGCGAGGAACATACGTTTTCACAGCACCCAGAGCATACACGAATATCTGTGGCACACTTATTGCGCGCTATTATGATGCTATACGCTAATATCCGTATATGCGAGAAAATTATACAATTTATTTTCTTTCTTTCCGCCTGGCGTTATCACGAATAATGCCAGTAAAAATTTACTGTTATCTATTAATTTTCCCTAACTCGCGTAGCGGGCTCCTTTTCCCTCGCATATCTTTAGACACAACCTTAATAAATAGGCTTAAGAATATAATTATTCATAATAAACAGGCCTTTTTATACATATCAAGTTTATAAACAATAAACTCCAACATCATTAATTACATGTCGTCCTACATTAATAAGGCTAGATGTAAACACGGTATAATACATGAAGTTTAAGAAACACAAATACACTGTATAATATACCCACTCATAAAAAGTTTGCCAACACCCTTGTGTACATTTTCCATTTGATAAATAATGAGGTATAATTATAGGACCGACAGAGATAGGTATATTGTGTTAATTAGTTCTTATACTGGGTTAAACGGTTCCGAAAACTAAGGCTTAGTAGGGAAGTCTTCCATGTATGATTTTGTACATAATTTTATATGTATTAGCAAATAATTCGAAAAAGAAACCCTACAGTTAAAACCGAATCAAAGTTGGTTGAAAAATGTGGCAGCAATTTATATTTTAACTTCTACAGTGAGCCAGAGTGGGCGCGTAGTGAGGATTATCCTGCTATACTATATCTTTTTAATGCTCGCACTGTTATGGGTAGTGACGTCATAGTTTGCTAATACATCTCTTTTCTGTTATTTCATAGTTACTTCTTTCACCAGATTTCAGAGGTTTATAGTGAAATTGTTTTATATTTCAAGAAATTTCAATATTTCACTGCCAGATTTTAGATTCAAATGTCCATAGTCATACTGATGATGTGGATAATGATGATGATGAATATAATGACAATTGTGGTGACGATTCTCTGTGAATTATTGCTTCCTATAACGGTGAAGGAAAACATCGAGAGGAAATCTGTATACCCGAGAATTTCTCCACAAGAATTTCGAAGGTATGTGTAGTCTACCAACCCGCATTAGGCCAGCGTGGGAGACTAAAGCCTCACGCCTGTCATTAGTAAAGCAGGCCCATGCCCAGTAGTGGGACAGTAATACAGGGCTTATATTATAATTATTGTGACGATAACATTGACGCAAGAAATGAAAAAGTGTTATTTTCAAGAGATTGCACAATCCTAAATTGCATGAACAGCGGCCTGAGCAGGAAATTTCTGACAACCATAAATGTATTCGAACTCGATGCGCGTCTATGAAATTTGTATGAAATATTAACCAAACGTCATCAGTGTGCAGCGAACTCGAATACATTTACATTTACATTAGTTTTTCGTGCTCGGGCTACAGATTACTGCCGTCAACTTTATTCTAATCCACGTAAAATAGTTTATCATAAAACGCGCAGAAAGTCTCGTGACTCATTACCAGATGTAACAATTACGGAGCATGTGTTGCGGATATTGGCAATATATTGTTACATGATTACCTTACGTGCCTTGAAAACCGATATTTCTGATCAAAATGGTGATGATATAATGTGTTTGGTTATTTATAGCACATTTAGATAGTTTATTGCAAACGCAGATTATATTCGTTCTAAAACGTGAGTAAAATTGCTAGTATCCAAATTTTTTGCTAATATAACAACCACGCTCTAGAAGTCTATTTTATCACTAATGAATAAAACTTTATATTCTAATTTTACATCTAGGATATCTAAACCCACAATATTAATCATAAATATAATAGGTACTTACTGATAAGAGAACGGTTGCTAAGATTAGACGCAAATCTTATATATACTCACCCCTCTCTCCTATAGGGGTCGGCAGAAACAACGGATTTCCACTTTCTACGATGCTTACACACCTTTTTTCTCATTCAGTCTCTGTTACATTATTCATACATGCACATTGATTTAGGATACTTTCAACTTGACCGTTATTCAAATCCTATTTATTCAAATTATCTTTCTCGAAATGAGAAATTATACAAAAATCACTTTATATACCTAAACTACATTAAAGGAAGTGTTATTTTAGGTCAAAATGTCATGGTAGAACATATATTTCTGACTGTATGGAGTGCATGGTATCCCTGTCCAAATTTCGTTTTTGTGTGGGATCGGTTTATTTTGTAAGTGTAAAGTAAGAATATTGATAAACCGTGGATCGTGAACTATATAGTTTTGAGTTCACACAAACATTTGCCGAATTTTACAAATCTTATTTTTTTTCCGTAAAATTCGAATACGTACATAAGCTCACGCCTGTATCACCGAAGGCAGAGACGTATTAGCGAACTAGAACACCCACATTTCGTCGAGCTTTATTCCGTCCCATATGTGGTAGGGTGCGAACCTGTCGCCATACCGGGAACAAATTCCAGACTCCGTGCTGATATTGAAAAATCCAATATCACTTTACCCGACCCGGGGATCGAAACCGAGACCTCAGGTCGAAAGTAATACCGAAATACAACTACGCCACCGAGGCAGTCGAATTATCACGAATAACATAATCACTTTGGTAATGAAGTTCGAAAAGATATGTCACAAACAACATGTAGATAATAAATTTCCGAGCAATATATCAGTTCGGATGTAGCAAAATTGAAACCTGGGTAAAGACGTAAAAGCAATAAATCAAGCTTAGATAGAAATAGCGAAAATGAACGAAATTGGAGAGACATGCATCCGGCAGTTGATGAGAATAAACGAAGCAATAAAAAATATTTTACGTCTCCGATCGATTTAATGCTGTTACATAAAAACTTTATACGCACCGAATCTCATTTATATTTGAATCTAGAAAGGAAGTTTTTAGCAAAGACTCCCACTAAGTGATGTGCTATTGAGCATGCTGGTGGTGTTGCTACTGTTCATTGGCAGTCGTATTGCTTACCATCCAGCAACAGCTCGTTTCTTTATTTAATTGCAATCGGCATTCAAAACTGACTGCGTTGGTGGCGTAGTGGTATTGCGTGCACAGAACGACTATCATCCTTAGGTCTCGGGTCGGGTAAAGAGATATTGGATTTTTCCATATCAGCCCAGAGTCTGAAATTTATGCCCGATATGGCGATAGGCTCGCCCCCTACTACATCTGGGACGGAACTAAACTTGGCGGAACTAAACCTCTTCCTTTTTTTTCGGGGATACAGGCGTGAGCTTATGTTATGTTTAAAAAAACCTGTATGTCCTAATGTTGTGTGTATTATTCCTTTATTTATTGCGTAAGTGGATGAGCAAGCAAAACCTAGACCTGTAGCCCGAGCACGAAAAACTAATGTAAATGTAAACTCGCTGCGCACTGATGACATTTGATTAATATTTCATTTTTTTCCAAATTTCTTAGACGCGCATCGAGCACGAATACATTTACGGTTGTCAGAAATTTTCCTGCTCGGGCTGCTGATAATATCATTAATTTAGCATCTTAAGAATATAAAGTCTCCAGATTCAGTACTTGAATGAAAAATGTCAACAAAACTTTAGTTTACGAAGCCAAGAAAATAGACCTTTTATTATCCCTCCAAACCTGGAAATAAATCTAAAATTAAATGTATTTATGACATTGTTAAAAGCAAAATTATCATTTCCAACTTAGTGGGGATGAGCTTCTTAATACCTCGTGATTAATTAATATTAATTAACTACCACCGCTGCTCGCATCTCATCCATCTGTTCATGATAGCCTTCATTTAAATTTACGAACATGGCAATTGTATTTTCATTCAAAATTGTTGCTGTATTTTACTTTACATTTTATTCATAGATACAGATTGGTTCTAGCAATTAGTAGAGAGGTGTTGAAAGAAAATATTTTAGAACCTTGTGGATATAAAGCTCCGGCTTATTAAATTGGTCATTTTTGATTAATTATATTTGTATATATTTATATTATTATAATGATAAATTTGGACTCCTTTCATAACGTCTTCAATTACACTCGAGTCGTGCTCTCTTCATTAAATGGTTAGCTCGACCACTCCATAATTTTAGAAAGTTACTAATTCTCAATTCAAATAAGGTAGGACCACGCTTGTATCCTTGAAGTTAGGCAGTGGTGCAACGAGTACATCTGCTAGTTGCCAAGATTATTCCAACAAATTACGTATGCGACGTCTTATGGGAACACCTGTCTCCAGCTTTTTATATTTCTCATGACAGAGGGGTATGCAACTCCGAACGAATCGTTTTAGATAAACCGCTTTTCCGCATCTGAGATTCAAATCGAGGATGCATCTTTTATGATTTGACAATTATCCCAATATTTAAAAGCTTATGACTTTTTTTTGAGAATATTTCAATATTTCTTTCCTTGCTAGATTTGAAATGACATTTTTAGGTAAGATAATAATAATAAGTTTGAATTTTTTTTTTTTAATAAATAACATCCAACAGTCACACACATAGTCCTGACCCCACACTAATTGCGTGAGACTTTCGGTCTCACAACACCCAGACCCGAAACAAATATCTGTAGGTCATACAAACATTTGTCTTAGAGCGGGGATTGAACCCGCAGCCTCTCGCTTTACAGCTGGATCCTGGCCCACTGCGCCACAGAGGCTGTAGAGTTTAAATTAGTTATTAGACAACTACCTAATTATTAATCACTTATTACAACATATTATGTTTATTACTGCAGTATGGAAGCATTTAGACATGTTAAATATAGTTTCAAACGGAACATCAAACAGAAGCAACTCAGATGTGCTCGTTTACAATATTAGTTGGCATTCACTCGAACAACCAAGTTCACATCCGTACTCGAAGTTCCTTTACAGTTGATACAAACGTATAAACTAGGTGGGTTATTTGCAATCTGCTCGACTTTGTATCGTCGAACACTCTCTGTAATATATGTATTTTACTAGCTGTTGGCCGAGACACTGTTATCGTGGAAACTTGCTCTCGAAGGGCTTGCGGCATGACTAGATTGGTTGGGACGGGTCCATACCCTGTGTCTGCATTGGTTATTTTTTTATTTCTTTTTTATAGCAGAGATTGGCAAACGAGCAGATGAGTCACCTGATAGTAAGTGATCTCCACCGCCCATAGACACCCAAGACACAAAAAGAATCATGGGTGCGTTACCAACCTAAAAGGAGGGAATGGAAGGGGAGGGAAGGGGATTGGGAAAGGGAGTGGGGAAATGGGCCACCGGAAATCTCACTCACCGAACGAAACGCGACAGCAAGCTGGCACTTTACGCCGGTTTTCTGTGAGACAGTGGTATCTAACCGGTCGAGCCGGCCCATTCGTGCTATAGACGTTACTGTCTACAGCGTGGCTCTACCACTTGTAAATCCGCCTGTCTTGTCGCAAGCCCCTCGATTTCCTTCCTTCCGCTTCTGCCGGGTACACCAACCGAACAAAGACGAAAGAACGTTCGCGAAAGGCCATCGGCGAAGAGGACGGAACGTTCCGGATCATTCGCGAATCTTCGCTGATGCGTTCACATAACGAAGATTACTACAGCCTGGCTACCACTCAAAAATATAATAATAAGATAAAGAGTTATAAGTTTTTTTATTTCTAATAGAGGGCAAACGAGCAAGTGGGTCACCTGCGGCCCGAACAGGAAAATTTCTGACAATCGTAAATATATTCGGGCTCGATGCGCGTCTATATTTGTATGAAATATTAACCAAATATTAACTGTGTCCAGCAGTGGACGTCCTGTGGCTGATGATGATGATTAACCAAATGTCATCAGTGCGCAGCGAGCTTGAATACATTTAAGATTGTTAGATATGTGATTATTGTGGGTTATGTACTCGTAGTTATTGTTATCAATTTATTGTCTCCTTTTAAATATGTGTTTTATCGTGTTTTTGTTTATACCATTGTGTCGCATAATGCTGTGCCGAATAAATATTTTTTATTTTCTTTCTTTCTTTATATGTTTCTGGTCAGTAAAGTGATGATATAACCTCTTAAATATAACCTTACCTTATCTAATCTAATACTACGACAAGTTAGACGGATGACCGATTCAGGCACATGGATGATATATTTACTTAAGAAGGGTTTCGTTGTTAGTGTAGTACCAAGTTCTTCAAACTTAGATAAATGCGGAGACTTTTAGAAAAGTTAGTTTAGTTTATTTACATTTTTTGTGTTGTGCTCTTGCTATAATACCACTGTTATAAAGGCTAAAGTTCGTGAAGATGGATGGATGTTTGTTACTCTTTGAACGAAATACTAGCTAACTAGGCAAAGACTTGTTTACTAGACTATGTTTTACTAGACAGGCTGTTCGATACATAGAATTTGCGCCCTAAGTTTCCGTCAATTGACCGCAACTCACTATAGAGATCTGTAGCCCGAGCACGAAAAACTAATGTAAATGTAAATGTAAATGTAAATGTTTGTAATATTCGAGTTCGCTGCGCACTGATGACGTTTGGTTAATATTTCATACAAATTTCATAGACGCATCAAGTTCGAATACATTTACGGTTGTCAGAAATTTTCCTGCTCAGGCCGCAGCTCTTTTCCTTAGCAGTCAAACGTCAAACACTCGCTGAAATGTGACACAATTTTTCTTCTAAACAGCTTATCTAGAAGTATACATGAAGTATAAAGAAGTAAGTAAGTATAAGTATGTCTTTAGAATGAAGGGAAATATTATTAGCTTACACATCAGAATAATACATATTTTTGGCTTGGAAATACTACGAGCGCCCCGCTCGAATATGACCGATGAGATAGCTAGGATTATGTTTTAATTGTAGCCTATATCTAATTTTTACTATATCCGATCTTAAACATGGTCACCTCCCTGTGAACTAGGGGTCCTGGGTTCGATTCCCAGGTCAGGTGGATGTTCTTCTGACACGATTTGCCCAGAACAGGGACTAAGAGGGGGTCGATGCCAGTCATGAAGCCGACAGTAAGAATAATTAGCCGAAATAATTCTGCAACATGCGGAATATCAGCTATCTTCATATCAAACTTCATCAAAATTGGTCCATTTGAGCGTGAAGAACAAACAAACATATAAACACACTCAAACTTTCGCCTTTATAATATTAGTAGGATTAAGACATACATTATTACTGCCTCGGTGGCGTGGTGGTATTTCGGTACGACTACGATTCTGAGGTCTCGGGTTCGATCCCCGGGTCGGGCACAGTGATATTGGATTTTTCCATATCAGCCCGGAGTCTGGAATTTGTGCCCGATATGGCGATAGGCTCGCCCCCTATCACATCTGGGACGGAACTAAGCTCGGCGAAATGTGGGTGTTCTAGTTCGCTAGTGCGCCTCTGCCTACCCCTTCGGGGATACAGGCGTGAGCTTATGTTTATGTTTATGTTTATTTTTTATCCCATTTTTTTTGCGCATTGGTGTATCAGTGCATAGGTGTTGTGGATGGCGGGTGATAATAGTTGAAAGTGAGATTAGATACCTAGCTGTTTATTATGTTTAATTTTGTAATTATTGTGATGTGGCAACATGTTTTGGGTCACAATCTAGAATAAGGCGATGTAAACATAGTTGGTATTGTAATTGTAATGATCTGATTGTAATCTATTATTTTGTCCTAATAAATAAATAAATACAAAGTCTACAGCACGAATGGGCCGGCTCGACCAGTTTGATACCACTGTCTTACAGCAAACCGTAAAGTGGCAGCTCGCTGTCGCGTTTCGTTCCGTTAGTGAGATTTCCGGTGGCCCAACTCCCCTCTCACTTTCCCAATCCCTATTTCCCTTCCGTTAGGTTGGCAATGCACCCATGATTATTTTGTATCTTGGGTGTTTATGGGCGGTGGAGATCACTTGCCATCAGGTAACCCATCGCCTCGTTTGCTATAAAAAATCATGTGTCTATAAGGAGGTATGTAAGGTTGTTAATTAAGTCCGAAAGTAAGCCGACATACATATTTTTTTTTGTCATGTTATGATTTCTCAGTGAAATTTTGTAGGGGTAGGCAGAGGCGCACTAGCGAACTACAACACCCACATTTCGCCGAGCTAAGTTCTGTCCCAGATGTGATTGGGGGCGAGCCTATCGCCATATCGGTTACAAATGTTCTAAATAAAGTTTTCTTAAACCGAAACAAAACGAAGGTATAAGATTTTGATAGCTAGAACTACGAAATTTTCCTCGCTCCAAACCACATACTCGAAATCCTTACGTATAAGGTAGGTAATGTTACAAAATACCACGTCACCTCACCTTACACATTAATCCAACTAAATCAAGGGCTAGATAGTCTAGTAAATGCAATTTAGTAGCTAGATTTAAGATCCGTGCTAAGCGTGGTGGAAAATTAAAAGCAATCCACAACCTCGGTACACTGAGATGACAAGGTAGAATAAACCTTTGAAGCGATGGTTTATTAAACAAAGTTGAAAAATTTAAAACCGATTTCAAAATTGATCTTGCTTTTATTTTTAATTTTAGCTATTAATTTTCCGGAATAAAATCACTGGTTTATAATATTAGCTATCTTCCAGTGAAAGTCCCGTCAAAATCGGTCCAGCCGTTTCAGAGATAAGCTGGAACAAACAGATAGACGGATAGAATAAAAAATGAAAAATGCATTTACTGAAAAGCTGTTAATTTGAAAAACAGACACTCCAAATTTATTTATTTTTTAGATAGGACAACCTTTGGACAAGCTCTATCGAACAAAAAAATAATCTTAAAATTCAGGGGGTTAACTCCTGACACTCGATTCGAACTTGAATTCGATTCGGTTTCATTTATTGACTGAAATTTCCACCAAAATCGAGTTAAAAAGTGCAGTAAAGTCACGTTAAAAATTACCAAATGACAAGTTCTCAAATGTTATGCATTAGCGCACTTTAAAAGTAGATTTTGGTAGAATTTTAAGTCAATAAATGAAACCGAATCGATATCACAATCGAATCGAGCGTCAAAAGTAAGGGGGCAGTACACATTTGGCGGAGATATCGTATAACAAACATAAAAAATACAGACGAATTGAGAACCTCCTTCTTTTGTTAAGTCGGTCGTAACTGGTCATTTGGCATCATTTTTTACAAATCAAATATTACATACAAGATAACCATCAAAACTATATTGATGAGATAACCGTCGTAGCTACCTAAGTTTTGTCTAGACTCTAGACTAAGGCAGTGGTACTCAACCCTCAGGTCTCTTAGCCTTTCTACTTGTCGTGCCATGAGTGACTGACATTCAGATTCTGGACTAATAGACCATAACATAACATAAGCTCACGCCTGTATCCCCGATGGGGTAGGCAGAGGCGCACTAGCGAACTAGTACACCCACGTTTCGCCGAGCTTAGTTCCGTCCCAGATGTGATAGGGGGCGAGCCTATCGCCATATCGGGCACAAATTTCAGACTCCGGGCTGATATGGAAAAATCCAATATCACTTTCTGGACTAATAGTGAATACAATAATCACAAGTCAATATCACAAGTAGCACTCTGTGCCTAGATATCGCCTAACATAAAAAAAATACAAACGAATTGAGGACCTCCCCCTTTTTTTAAGTCGGTCGTAAATCACATTTTACCTGACCCAGGGATCGAAACTGAAGCCTCAGGGCGATAATACTACCGTGTTCACGCAACCGGATAGTAAATTTTAATATTTTCTAAATTAAGTGCACACATCGTAGCTCAGCAGCGCAAATTGATGTTCGATTTTACAACAAACAAATTTTGGTTGCCGCCATAACACCTAGATATAATCCTTTTTCTTTCTACCTCCCCTTATCCCACCTCAATGCTGGGTCAACATTAACCAATTGCCAAAAACGTGTCAGCGTCAACAGTTAGGCTGAGATCTATAGAGCGAACTTCGACTAAGTCTAAGTCAAAGAAACGAACTCGGTGAGGATTTGGAATTTTTAAATCGAACTTTGACTTAGTCCGAGTCATTTTTAGACTTAGCCCAAGTTTGCTCTATAGATCTCAGCCTTAGTGTATGAATAAGGCTATTCGTGTTTACACGCTTTATTACATTCTTTTTCACAGACATCAAAAATGCGAGCGGACTCCCACCACATTTTACCAATATGCGACAGCTGCTAAATTGTTGCTGACCACTGGACAGAGGAAAGTCGAGACGAATGACCAAAGTAGTAAGTAAAGTACTCATATGTGAAATTACATTCGTCCAGAACAATTCCACAGTTTATTACCAACATTCTAGTCTGAAAGTTATTTAAACGACCAAACTTTGTATCTTGGTATTCGAGAAAATAAATTCTTTGACTTTGATGAATTTGTACACACTAGTAAACATTTTTATTGCAATCAAATGCCTCGGTGGTGTTATATTACAATACGACTACCGTCCTAAGGTCTCGGGTTCGATCCCCGGGTCGGGCAAAGTGATATTGGATTTTTCCAAATCAGCCCGCAGTCGTGCCCGATATGGCGATAGGCTCGCCCCCTATCACATCTTGGACGGAACCAAGCTCGGCGAAATGTGGATGTTCTAGTTCTCTAGCACGCCTCTGCCTACCCCTTCGGGGATACAGGCGTGAGCTTATGTTATGTTAAATGACTGAAGAAGCAAGCCATTTCTCGTCATGATGCTGTGCCGAATAAATATTTTCTTGCTTTTTCTTTCTTTCATGGTTGGTGCGGATATGGAGTATTATTATTTTTTAACAACACGCGTCAATCTACCATTTACAAAGTTAGCGCACATGATACCAAGTTATCTTACTTTCCGATGCAAATTTAATTAAGTCAGGCTTTAGGTATTAGAGCCTAATCTTGTTTATCGATAAAATACGCGATAATGTTAGACAGACAGGGATTATTTCGTTACAGGGGATCCATCCTGCCGGTGTCGTGCGGGTCAATAATTTAGGTTTGTAGTCGCCGTTTATCAGGGTCGCCAGCCAGTAAATTGGTTTTAAAGTTAACACCCCTACTCGACAAAATTTATAATTAAATCACATAACATAAGCTCACGCCTGTATTCCCGAAGGGGAGGTGCACTAGCGAACTAGAACACCCACATTTCGCCGAGCTTAGTTTCGTCCCAGATGTGATAGGGGGCGAGCCTATCGCGATATCGGGCACAAATTCCAGACTCCGGGCTGCTAGGGAAAAATCCAATATCACTTTGCCCGACCCAGGGATCGAACCCAAGACCTCAGAACCGTAGTCGTATCGAAATACCACCACGCCACGGAGGCATAATTAAATCATTCATAATTTAATTAGAAACTAAAATGCCTTTACGTGTTATATTAACTAATAAGATTTTTTTTTAGTTTTTACGGCCAACTGCCTGCCTGACGTTAACCCCCTCTAGAGCATTGGCGTTTAAAAAACGCCGCGTTTTAAAAGCGCCGGCGTGTGAATAAAACCAAATTATATTCTACTCTACTATATAGTGGAAGTCATGTTTCATTTCAACACTTTTTTACATACATATACATATACTGATTTCTTAAGTTTACGCGAATATTATACATTGAAATAAAACTATTCTTACGGATTATATCACGATTAGGTTTTAATTATTATTCCCGACGTTTCGAAGGCTTTGCAGTCTTCGTTGTCACGGGTCAGACTGAGGTGTCATTTGTCACAACGAAGACAACAAAGCCTTCGAAACGTCGGGAATAATAATTAAAACCTAATCGTGATATAATTCGTAAGAATAGTTTTATTTCAATACATATACATATGTTATTTTGATGTTTAATGTCATGGAAAAAACTGTCGTGCGAATGAGCCCTTAAAACTAGTGTTGGGTCACGACTATGTGTGTGAATGTGGTATTTATTTATATCATTGCAAATATTCTGTTATTCGCTACGAGAAATTTATTCCATGTGTAGCGGTCTTTACATTTATGGTCTGATTCATAATAAAACCTTTATCGAAGGTATAAACCTATATTAGTTAAAATGCATTTTAAGCCTATAAAAAAGAACTTCAAACTGACACAGCTGATCGTAATCGGCAGTGTTTTATCAAACTTTTATAAGCTCCAATAAGTTATTATGAATAAGAGCATTAATTTTTCATTAAAACTAGGGCTAGTGTTCATTATATCGCGCTATTTTACTTAATTTTATCCATCGATAGTATAATAATGTTTCAGCGTAACTTTCATTAAGGGAACGAAACGCTGTTTTTAGCGATAAGCAATAGGGAAAAGCTTTCTCAAACAAGTGTACATTAATTGATTAAGCTTCTCTGACAGCTTTAAGCTCATTCGTAAGCTCTTCACTGTTATCAGTTGTTATACAAGCTTCCGCATGTTGAACTTAGATAATTCTGTAAACACTTTATTAGGAGGTAGATACGTTAGTGGCGAAGAGTCCATACAACACGATTCCTTCCGGCTTGCTTTAACAAAATGTCTGCTATTAAACCTGTATAAACTGAGCGAAAAACTAGCATCAGCGTCTCATTTAGAAATTTTCACCCTAAAGTTATGGTATAGACAATAACGCCTAGAGCATAATTGCACCAGGTCGACCGGTGTGATATCACTGTGTCAGAAAACCGACATAAAGTGGCAGCTTGGTGTTGAGTTTAGTTCGTTGAGTGATATATTGCCGACGGCCCAATTCCCCCTCCCTTTCAGAATCCCTGTTACCCTCGTTTAACGTAGGTTTACAAAAACTTGGTGCCCTAGTTCCGCTTCTGCCTACCCCTTCATGAATAAGAAAAAAATATGAAATAAATATAATGCGATAGGCTCGCCCCCTATCACAGTTGGGACGGAACTAAGCTCGGCGAAATGTGGGTGTACTAGTTGGCTAGTGCGCCTCTGCCTACCCCTTCGGGGATACAGGCGTGAGCTTATGTTATGTTATGTTAATGAAGTAAAGAAAGAAACTTTATTTACCTAACCCTTGAGACCAGCCGTAATGACCTAAAATGGGTTCTGGTGCACTTAGATAATAATAAAAGAATACATACATAATCTCACGGCTGTATCTCTGTAGGGGTAGGCAGAGGTCCACTAGCCAACTAGACCACCCATATTTCGCCAAGCTTAGTTCCGTCCCAGTGTGATAAGAGGCGAGCCAATCAAAATTCCAATATCACTTTGCCCAACCCGGAGATCAAACCCGAAACTTCAGAACGGTAGTCATACCGAAATAGCACCACGCCACCGAGGCATTGATAACATAACATAACTTAAGCTCACGCCTGTATCCCCGTAGAGGTAGGCAAAGGCGCACTAGCAAACTAGTACACCCACATTTCGCCCAGCTTAGTTCCGTCCCAGATTTGAGGGGGGCGAGCTTATCGCCATCATCATCATCATCATCATCATCGCCATAGGACGTCCACTGCTGAACATAGACCTCTCCTAAAGATTTCCAGATCGACCTGTTGGAAGCGACCTGCATCCAGCGACTTCCTGCGACCTTTATCAGGTCGTCGGTCCACCTTATCGCCATATCGGGCACAAATTCCAGACTCCAGATATTAATAAAATAATAATAATAGAATAATAGCGTGATTATGTTTTGTATTTTGTTTTAAATCGCTATTTAACTAAACGGGCATTGTAAATGTTGAGTCTTCGTAATAAAACTAAAATTACGTGTTCCCATCTTCCAACAATAAAAGACACAGTTTTATTGGCATTAAAATTTATTTTAGCGCCTGTAAATCGTTTGTTATATAATCATCAAAAGGATCCCGGCTCGACTGGATTATTGCCACTGTTTTTTTTTTCTGGCACGACAAAGTGACTACACTGCACCTGATGGTAAGCCTAGTGTAGTCCAAAAATACTAGCGAACACTGACAAACAATGGTCAGTGGTCGCCAGAATCATGCCGGCCTATATATGCTTCTTCAGACTTCGAATCCGAGAAACAAATCGAAGGGCTTGCGACAAGACAGGCGGATGACCGATGCAGATACAGGGATACCCCCATATCCGTCCCAACCAACCATCAAGTCATGCCGCAAGCCCCTCGAGAGAACCGGAAGTACTGGAACTGCCTCACAAAAAGTGCGATTTGGTGAAGACTTGAAATACCCGCTCACCTTCCAATCCCCCACTCCTTTTTTCCACTATCTCGGTGGCGTAATTGAATTTTAGTACAACTACCGTCCTGAGGTCTTGGGTTCGATCCCCACGTCTTGCAAGTATTTTTTTTTATAGCAGAGACTGGCAAACGAACAGGTGGGCCACCTGAAGTGATCTCCACCGTCCATAGACACCCAAGATACAATAAGAATCATGGGTGTGTTGCCAACCTAAAAAGAGGAAATGGAAGGGGAGGGAAAAGGGATTGGGAAAGACGGGGGGGGGAGGGCCACCCGAAATCTCACTCACCGAACGAAACGCGACAGCAAGCTGCCATGTCGGTTTTCTGTGAGACAGTGGTATACAACCGGTCGAGCCGGCCCATTCGTGCTGTAGACGTTTCTGTCGGCAGCGTGGCTCTACCACTCAAAGATGTGATATTGGGTTTTTTTCGACCGACTTAAAAAAAGAGGAATGTCCTCAATTCGTCTGTATTTTTTTATGTATGTTACCAGCGGCCTGAGCAGGAAAACTTCTGACAACCGTAAATGTATTCGAACTCGATGCGCGTCTATGAAATTTGTATGAAATATTAACCAAACGTCATCAGTGCGCAGCGAACTCGAATACGTTTACATTTACATTAGTTTTTCGTGCTCGGGCTACTGATGTCTCCGCCAAATGTGGATCGATTTTCTAGATGGTATTTGATAGAGCTT
This sequence comes from Clanis bilineata, assembly GCA_036417725.1. Classification (NCBI taxonomy): domain Eukaryota; kingdom Metazoa; phylum Arthropoda; class Insecta; order Lepidoptera; family Sphingidae; genus Clanis; species Clanis bilineata. Next base: position 5,174,754 of record CM071139.1, on the reverse strand, counting down.
ATTCCAAGGGTAATCCTATATAAATTTGGTCATGATCGAATAAGTTTTGAAGTCGGTCCGTTAAGTTTTTTCAACTCAGTATCAGCCCGGAGTCTGTAATTTGTGCCTGATATCACGATAGGCTTGATATCACATCTGGGACGGAATTAAGCTCGGCGAAATGTTGGTGTGAACTAGGACATCAAGTCGCTGCTATCAAAGAAAACACAATACAAGCTCACGCCTGTCTCCCCGAAGGGGTAAGCAAAGGCGCACTAGTGACCTAGAACACCCACTATCACCGATCAATATCACTTTGCCCGATCCAAGGATCGAACCCGAAACCTCAGGGCGGTACTCGCAGCGTAATACAAATACACCACCGAGGCAGATGATTTTTAGGGATTTCAAATTGTTTTTACAGTACAAAACAATATTTTATTAAAGCTACATTATATTTACAAAATCTAAAGATACTGGCAAGACTTTTACCACAGGATTGAAGCTTGGACAGCTAAAGTTTTGTGAAATTAATCCAAAAGTCTTTTATTTATTATCACATAATTTATTGAGCCAAATCTTTGAATGGCTCCATAATGAAAATGTTGTATGAATAATGAATCAATAACCATACAAAATACTCACCTCAAAAACATACTTTACTGTTGCATATAAATTAATTATTATGCATCTGGATCCAAATGCAAGCCAAGTGCAACATAGCGTTTAGTAGATCGAGTTAATTATAACTTTAATATAAATTACACTGAAACGAGCTGAAAGCTATTAAAGACCGTAATATTAATAACGACTACAAACTGAAAATAAATTCAGCTCGTCGTTCGAAATTAGAATTAGAATTTCATTATAAAAACGAAACAGAAAAAGTTATAAAGATTTAATCGAATTATTGATTTAAGTTATTAAAATATTTATTAAAAATACAATGTACTTCCACTGACTTCCAAAAAGGAGAAGGTCCTAAATTCGTCTGTTTTTTTTATGTATGTTACGCGATTTCTCCGCCAAAAGTAGACCGATTTTCAAAATTCCTTTTGTGTTCGATAGAGCTTATTTCAAGGGTGGTCCTATATAAATTTGGTCACGATCGGATTTGAAGTCGGTCTGTTAAGTTTTTAAACTTGTGATTATTTCTTAGTTAATACTGAAGCTATTTAAATACGTGAATAAAGGATATTTTCCCAACTTATATAATTATGCAATGACAGCTGGATCATTTATTTTTCCATCAAACAATTTATCTATTTTAAAATTATAGCAATTAAAACCTAAACTCACCTATTTATGAAAATAATTAAAATTTCCCGTCACGCCGCATCCGCCACAACATCCGCATCATCAAACAAACTTTCGGCACTTCATAAATTGTTTTAACTATAAATAAAGTATATATAATTAGTCTACAACAAAATGCATCTATAATTTATTAATTAAATTGCACTAACACTCCAGCACAAATTCGCATTCGCATTTTGAAAAGCGAAAAAGAAATGTTCGCGTTAAAAGTTACGGGAGGTAGCGTCATAGGCGGCCACGCAGTTGACTCTCACGGCTTAGACTGGAGTCGGCGACTCGCGTAGAGACAGTACTGAATGGGAATGCGCATCGTATGGAAAGATAATCCAGGGTGAAAACGTGAAGGGCTTTTGTGCATCGCGCTTTTTGTATTCGAGTTTTGCGTGTACTTTTGAATGTTGCTTTGCGTGATTAGTCGCGATTTACAACACGTTGAAAACTAATAAACTTGTTTTTTAAGTTTTGATACAATATTTGTAGCCCGAGCACAAAAAACTAATGTAAATGTAAACTCGCTGCGCACTGATGACATTTGATTAATATTTCATACAAATTTCATAGACGCACATCGAGCACGAATACATTTACGGTTGTCAGAAATGGTCCTGCTCGGGCTGCTGATTAGATTTGTGTGGTAGAGCCATGCTGTAGTCAGTAACGTCTACAGCATGAATGGGCCGGCTCGACCGGTTTGATACTACTATCTCACAGAAAACTGACGTAAAGTCGCAGCTCGCTGTCGCGTTTCGTTCGGTGAGTTAGATTTCCGGTGGCCCAATTCCCCCTTCTTTCCCATTCCCTTCTCCCTCCCCTTCCATTCCCTCCTTTTAGGTTGGCAACGCACCCATGTTTGTTCTCGTGTCGTGGACGTCTATGGGCGGTGGAGTTCACTTACCATCAGGTGACCCATCTGCTCGTTTGCCAGTCTCTGCTATAAAAAAAAATGTATTTGTTAACATAATTATTCTTGTCAAGTATATCGTTGAGCTTATGTTGCATATTTCAATAATGTGCTCGTTGCGTGGTGGTATTTCAGTACGACTACGGTTCTGAGATCACGGGTTCGATCCCCGGGTCGGGCAAAAGTGATATTGGATTTTTCCATATCAGCCCGGAGTCTGGAATTTGTGCCCGATATGGCGATAGGCTCGCCCCCTATCACATCTGGGACGAAACTAAGCTCGGCGAAATGTGGGTGTTCTAGTTCGCTAGTGCGCCTCTGCCTACCCCTTCGGGGATACAGGCGTTATGTTTATGTTTTAATAATGTAAACATATGGATAATGTATCAAAATCAAAGACTTCTATAAATTTAATAAACACGCTGTTTCAAAGTAAAATTGTGGCAAATGACAGCGAGTGTTTGACGTTTCACGGCTAAGAAAAAAAGCAGATTTCTATAGTGAGTTGAGGTCGATTAACAGAGACTTAGTGCGCACATTCTATGTTCCGAACATCCAGTCTAGTAGTATACATAGAAGTCTTTGATCAAAACCGACTATTTGGAAATGTTAATACCGGTACTTTTGAATTGTATAAAGAATATATTATATTGTCATGAGAGATTGAACTGAGTCGGTCAAATATATTTAGTAAAATCTACAAACAATCTTTGAATTGTATTATTTAAGGAACATGGAACAAAGGATTTTATGGATGGAGTCTTAGGCGTTAAAATTCTTTGGATGGAGTTTATTATTGTAGCTTCGTAAACTAAATATACATAAACTCAAGCCTGTGACTCCAAAGTAGTATGCCGAGAAGCATTTAGTCACTAGTGCAGTCACTTTTCGCTAAGCTTATTAAATTCAAGACATAAAGCATTTTTAAACCGAACTTCAAAATCTATAGCGTTACCGCTATATATTTTATGATTTGATGAAAATGAATAAACCCAACAGTCACACACATAGTCCTAACCCCACACTAAGATCGAGTCTTGTGTCGTTTAGTATCAGGAACTACGAGACTTTCGGTCTCACAACACTCAGACTCGAAACAAATATCTGTGGGCCACACCGACGTTTGTCGCGGTGCTGGAATCGAACCGCGACCACACGTTTTACAGCCGGGTACTCGCCGCTGCGCCACAGACGTTGTCGAGAATTGACATGAAAATAATCTATATACGTCCCTTCTAGACCAAGGAAGTGACTGAGTTAATGATTCACAACAATAGTCTTTAATGCATTGGTATTTAATAAGCGCCTCCTTATTCTAATGGCAGCCTGCCCTGTGGTCGGGGGCGTTTGGAGAATTCCACCACGGTATCCCCTGCCCGTCGTAAGAGGCGACTTATAGGGGCCATCGGGGGTCGCGGGCGCGCAGCGGGGGGCTGTTGTAGCGCCCCGTTTAGTACTTTTGTACATGCGACCCCGAGATGGACGGCAGCACGGGTGGTTGGCCTCGTGTTGGCGTTGACGCCGCGACAAAAAAAAAAAAAAAAAAGATATATAGGCTGTGAACCGGGAGGTCATGAGTTCGATTTCACAGTTGGGCAAAGCGAATTTTATAATTTAATTTGCCTGGGACTGGATTCCTCAGAGGAGGTTGGCGTCTGGCGGGCAGCCAGTCGTAAAAGCTCAGCCAAATCTTTTCTGCAACATGTTTGAAAAAGTGTGTTGCGCCGACCCCACATTAAGGTGAGATAAGAAAAAAAGCATACGTATTTAAAGTTCATCTTGAAATTAACCTTGTCATTCCAACGGATCTATAATTCGATTGTGCCTAATTTCCAATAATTGAAATCGTTTTCATTTAGACGTTCATTAAAAGGACCCCGGAGCCATATTCGCATACCGAGCATATTTAGCCCTTCGAAAATCAATTAATTTAGTCTGGACCTTAGACAAAAGAAGATACAGGACAGGGCATAACTACAACAAAATGAAGCATTTCGAATATATGGAAACGAAACCAAAATGGCGACTTTGCGAAAGAAAGATCCCATTAATGTAACAGTTAGGCAACTTCTTTATACTCCGAAATTAGTATTATTGTAAATAAAACACCGTATTTACTATAAACTACTTTACTATAAAATCAATGAGTAATTATACGTTACGTCTTATGACGGTGACAATTCACATGTAAATAGATCGCGAAACCAAAATGGCGGAACTGGCTTCATAGTAAACACGTATTTTTCGTAGTTACATCGGGTCCTCTAATTATTCTTTAGTCATTGGTCTGGACTAATTCAATGCTTTTGCAATCAGTTCACAAATTGACAGCGATTTTGTCAAAATCAAGTAAAGTCAAAATGAATTAAGAAGCTGCACATTTGCTTTGTCATGTACCTACGTCAGTTTACCAAACAGTTTCCATTTAAAGTTCGTTGACTCCACAGTATTTTGAAGTACAAACGCAAAGTAACTATTAGTACAAAAAAGTATAACAAAAAACTAAATTAATTCTATATCTCGGAAGTAATCTAACCAATTTTGAGGTACATAAATGATTGAAAGCGCCGATTCAAATTGGTAACAACACGCAGTTAATTCTAACTGCCGATTGTTGATACATAATTAACTGAAAATAATCACAAGTTTAAACGGAGCGACTTCAAAATGAATCCGATCGTGACAAAATATGGGACCACCATTGAAATAAGCTCTATCGAATACAAAAACAATTTTGGAAATCGGCCAACATTTGGCGGAGATATCGCGTAACATACATAAAAAATACAGACGAATTGAGGACCTCCTCCATTTTGGAAGCCAGTCGAAAAAATCAACAGACCGACTTCAAATCCGATCGTGACCAAATTTATATGGGACCACCCTTGACATAAGCTCTATCGAACACAGAAAGAATTTTGAAAATCGGTCCACATTTGGCGGAGATATCGCGTAACATACGTAAAGAATACAGACGAGGGCCTTCTCTTTTTTGAATTCAGTCGATAAACCTCATAACGCGAACGTCTTAAATAACTCTTCAGACTCACTATAATTTACTCCTAAGAATCTTTTAACTACATAATAATGTTACAACATAATATCGATTATTATAATAACGCCTGCATAAGTGTAATGGAGAAAGTTTAAATTCAATTTTGCCTTCAGACAGCGTCGGAAACTTAGAGTTTGAAGAGCGTCAAGCAAACTTGACTTAAATTTACGGGTGCTTAAGTAGCGAGGAGTAAACTTAAATAATAACTTTAATGAGGAATTAACTAATGCCGTCAATTTAATTAAGGAGATAACGTTTTCTATCAACTGTTTCCTGGCATCAATCGCGCCATGTCTTATGAATGAATGAATGAATGAATGAATATGAATGAATGGGAATGAATTAATGAATTAGATGCCACAGATTTCCATGGTTTTCATATTTCGTATGACATTCTCATAGAATTTGGTTTTTACTCAGGCGGAACCTAGTTCCTTATAATAAAAAATGACATAATCACAAGGTTAAAAACATAACAGACCGACTTCAAATGCGATCGTGACCAAATTTTATTATTTTTTTTTTAAACTCCTATTTTAATTTTATATGGAACCACCCTTGAAATAAACTCTATCGATCACATAAAGAATTTTGAAAATCGGTCCACATTTGGCGGAGATAACGCGTAACATACATAAAAAAATACAGTCGAATTGAGGACCTCTTCCTTTGTGGAAGTCGGTCAAAAAATAAAGTAGTCAATAGTGTTTTTTTTATTATTTAAGCACTAATAGTCAATAAATAAATATTATCTTTGCCTTTTTATTTAATACGCATGAGTTAAACTTTATTTTATTTGTGGCTTTTCCAAATTGATTGGGGCCTAGTCTGGAACTCTGGACAATATTTTTTCAAAATAAATGTTTTGTAGACTGCCTCGGTGGCGTAGTGGTATTACGTGCGCGATACAGTTATCGTCCTGAGGTCTCATGTTCGGTCCCCGGGTGCAAAGTGATATTGGATTTTACAGCCTCCGTGGCGCAGCGGGCGAGAAGCCGGCTGTGATGCGAGAGGCCGCGGGTTCGATTACCGCATTGAAACAAATGTTTGTGTGGCCCACAGAAATTTTTTTTCAAGTCTGGGTGTTGTGAGACCGAAAGTCCCTCATAGTCTCTGATACCCACGATACAGGTTATACCTAGTGTGGGGTCAGGACTAGGTGTGTGACTGTTGGGTGTATTTATTTATTTTAAGGCGATAAGGCTTCCCATCACATCTGTGATGGAACTATGCTCGGCGAAATGTGGGTGTTGTAGTTCGCTGGTGCGCCTCTGCCTACCCCTTCGGGGATACAGGCGTGAGCTTATGTAAAAGTTTTTTTTTAATCGGTCAACCTTCTAAAAAAAAAACTCCCTCTTAAAAGTATCGGCACTTCAACGAAATTCGAATAGCCTCAATCTAAAGCACTAAATGCGTCCCAAAATATTTTAAAATTCACACAGTAATTCGTGATCTATTCGCAGGCCCTTCTTCGAATCGGAATCAAATTTGTTTAGGTCTTCTGGAAACTGCTTTTACATGCAAAAGGTTGTCAAATTGGAGTATAGAGGTAGTGGATGTAAAATTCATGCGGATGTAATTTAATTTATACAAGTAAAATTCTAAGTGCTTAGGCTGAAATCTATAGAACGAACTTCGACAAGTTTGAGTCAAAGAAACGAACTCAGTGAGGATTTGGAATTACTAAATCCAACTTCGAATTAGTCTGAGCCATTTTTTTACGAGAAAAACAGATTGACAGACTGAATAAGAAAACATTTTCATGTAAAAATTCGGACTAAGTCAAAGTAGGATTTAAAAATTCCAAATCCTCACTGAGTTTGTTTCTTTGACTTAGACTTAGTCGAAGTTCGCTCTATAAATCTCATCACCCTTGGGGCCGTATTTGTTTGAACATTTATGTATGTAGAGGTAGCTCTTAGATTATTCATCATCATCATCATCATCAGCCATAGGCGGTCCACTGCTGAACATAGGCCTCCCCCAAAGATTTCCAGATCGACCTGTTGGAAGCGGCCTGCATCCTGATATGAAATTGCGAAATCTCCAAGGTTTTTTTTCAACTGTTGTCGCCTCTTTGGTGTAGTGGTGTATACAGGCTGTGGACCAAAAAATATGTTTGAATCAGGTCGCCTAATGGCGGTTAAACACCGGCGAAGGCGAAAAAATCTATACCTGTTGCGTTCACACAAACAAACTTTCGCTGTTGTGTGAATGAAACAGACATTCTTTCGCCTTCGTTCGGCCGGTGTATACCCGCTATAAAACGAATTTCTTTTGTATTAAATTTTTTGCAAAATGTTGTGTTGCGTCGAACTAATATAGAATAATTAGCATTTCATTACAATTAAGGGGGGTGGAAATAAAAAATTCAATTCAATTAATTTTATTGACCGACTGCAAAAAAGGAGGTTTCAATTCGTCTTTTTTACGGCAATTACGCCATATCTTCCCTGCGGCCTTAGACAAGTAGCTTATGCGCTAATCGAATAGAATAATAAATGTATGGGAATGACATAAGAGTACGCCGCATATAGCGTTCTCTTATGTCATTCCCATACGTTTATTCTATTAGACTGTTCTATTCAACTAGCGCATAAGCCACTTGGTTAAACCCCCTGAAGTATAACGATTTCGACCACTAATTTTGTATTTAACAAAATTTGGATTATATTTGTTGATCTGCAAAGTGCAAACACAACACGTCTTTTCAAGTCGGTTGTTTAATTTTTTTATAGCTTTGCTGGCAAACGAGCAGATGGGTTGTCTGATGGTAAATGATCTCCACCGTCCATAGAAACCCAAAACAAGAAAATCATAGGTGCGTTGCCAGCCTAAAAGGAGGGAAATAGGGGGGAATTGCGCCACCGAAAATCTCACTCACCGAACGAAACACGACAGCGAGCTGCCACTTTACGTCGATTTTCTGTGAGACAGTGGTATCAAACCGGTCGAGCCGGCTCATTCGTGCTATAGACGTAACTGTCTACAGCGTGGCTCTACCACTCAAACTTTATACACCAATAATTCAACTTTATCACAATCTCTATACTTATTTTTATTTTCATTAAATACATTAATAAACAAAGAGCGTGAAGAATCATTTTTAATTAACGCACAGCTGGAAATAGACGTCCAATATAAATTAGACCACGGCACCTACAATAAAATTTGGGCCTTTATAGCCGCAGATTGCTGATAGGGGTCTGAAAAAAATGGTTGAATTACATTAGTTGATACAACTGGACGAAACAATGTAATAGGTGATTAGGAACAGGCTCAACACATTTCCAATTTAGAGGTTATTTAATAACCTTTAACATAGTTCTTAAATGGAAAATATTAAAATGGAATGGACGTTTCCTTTAGGCAGTTATCACTTTTATCTAGGTATGCGTAATCGGTTTCAACAGGTGAATAATTAAAGTATAACAAAAACTTAAAACCGACTTCAAAATTGATCACTTAAAAGTAAAAAATATTGGAGTCGGTGCCAATGCCGATGGAAATAAGTAAAGAGGCAAAAAGAAGATACGTACACATGAAACTTAGAACTGTTCGGCAGCCCACATACCCTCTGAGCATAACATGTCCGAAAATTGTGCAATTCTAACAATATTACAAAGGAGTCGTTCAAGTATTACATAAGCAGATTTTTTTACAGTTATTAACCCCTCTCTCCCCCTCGTCAGCAAAGTAGGCAAAGCTCTTAACCCCAATGCTTACGTGGAGAATGGTACATGCATTTTTCAATTAGTTCTGATTTCTTTATTAAAAGAAAATACAATAAAGCAAAATAATCACAAGTTTAAAAACTTAAGGGACCGACTTCAAATCCGATCGTGACCAAATTTATGGAACCACCCTTTAAATAAGCTCTATCGAACACAAAATGAAATTTTGCAAATCGGTCCACATTTGGCGGAGATATCGCGTAACTTACGTAAAATACAGACGAATTGAGGACCTCCTTTTTGGAAAATGGGTCGAAAAAAGTGCTAACGTAGTCACCATCCAGACCCCCCTCATGCCCCATATCAACAAAAATAAGGAAAGGAAAGAGTCATCAGCGGGCTTAGATAAGTGGCTTATACGTTAGCCGAATAGAATAATAAATGTATGGGAATGACATAAGAGTACGCCGTTTGTGGCGCTCTCTTCTGCCATCCCCATACATTTACTTTTCTATTCGACTAGCGCATAAGCCATTTGGCTAAACCCGCTGAAGTGCTTACGTCGTACTTAAATTTACGTACGGGTCGAATTGATAACCTCCTTTTGAAAGGAGGAGGTCCTCAATTCGACTATATTTTCAACCGACTTCAAAAAAGGAGAATGTCCTCAATTCGTCTGTATTTTTTTTGTATGTTACGCGATATCTCCGCCGAATGTGGACAGATCTTCAAAATTCTTTTTGTGTTCGATAGAGCTTCTTTCAAGGGTGGTCCCATATAAATTTGGTCACGATCGGATTTGAAGTCGGTCCGTTAAGTTTTTAAACTTGTGTTTATTTTTAAGTATGTTACGCGATATCTCCGCCAAATATGGACCGATCTACGAAATTCTTGTTATGTTCGATAGAGCTTATTTCAAGGGTGGTCCCATATAAATTTGGTCACGATCGGATTTGAAGTCGGTCCGTTAAGTTTTTAAACTTGTGATTATTTGAAATTAGTTAAAAAGAAATTTATATCAATGCAATAAAAGTGTAGAAGACGAATTCGCATTGTTTTGGTTCGAATTACTAAAACGAAGCGCTGAATAGCCACCAGGAGTTAATAGACGATAGTGCCAGCATAAACTGATTAAGGTCCCAAATTAATACTCGTTATGTGCTGGATGCAGGCCCCTTCCAACAGGTCGATCTGGAAATCTTTGGGGGAGTTCAGCAGTGGACATCCTGTGGCTGATGATGATGATGATGATGATGTGCAAGTAGATTATGAAGGAAAGCTGAAGTGTCCAGCTCATTCATCCCTCTTCCTTAGGTCTGGTAAATATAAAAAATAACATAACATAAGGTCACGTCTGTATCCCCGAAGGGGTACGCAGAGGCGCACTAGCGAACTAGTACACCCACATTTCGCCGAGCTTAGTTCCGTCCCAGATGTGATAGGGGGCAAGCCTAACGCCATATCGGGCACAAATTCCAGACTCCGGGCTGATATGATATATATGCATATAAAAAATAAATTAGAGCATATCCATAATATTATTATCAAATGTGTTTCAATTGTTACAAGGTCAAGTTTTTTGTATAAGTACTGTGAGTTTACATAAATCTACATTCCATGTTATTATATCTAATATTGTATCATCATGGAGTTCTTCGGGCCCTTCTTCATTTTAACACTCGCTACTATTTTCGATAACATATTTGTTGGCGAAGCAGTAAGTAAGTATATTTTGTAGTTTATCATTATTACTTGAAATATTATAAAATATATCTTCTTCCACCTTTCCATCATCATCACCTACAGCCTATAAGGTCCTACTGCTGATCTTCTCTTATATCATGCCATCTGTCTTTAACACACTCCAATGTGGGAACGGCGTAACACAGATTTTAAGCATGTTGCAAAAAGAATTCGGCTTTATTTTTACGACCAACTACCTGCCTGATGTCAACCAGCCCCGGATCCAGTTCGTGGTATGACGTGTTAAAAATAGACGTTGTGCGACCTAGATTTCGAACTCATGGACCCTCGCGTCGGTAACTGCTTCATAGGTTATTTATGCTGCTACTAGGCCAAGAGAGTATGATTATATAATATTTTATTTTAACAGCTTCTGAGATGAGGCAGCCATTATTGGCTGCATATAGACTGCCTGTGTTTGAGACGAAAACCTCTTAAGCTAAGATCTATAGAGCGAACTTCGACTAAGTCTAAGTCAAAGAATCAAACTCTTGCCCTAACCATTTTTTACAAGAAAATATTTGCTTAGTCTGTCTGGCAGTCTGTTTTTCACGGAGTTCGTTTCTTTCACTCAGATTTAGTCAAAGTTCGTTCGATAGATCACAGTTTTAGTTGCGATATCTGCACACAAATCTCGTATTTAAGTATGGGGTCTCCTTTTTGTGTGATTCTTTTCTTTATTCGAGCTCGGCAAAGTGACATAGTAATGGTCCTGGATGGTGTACCTGGTGCTAGACGCAGTGCAATAAAAAAAAATAGCGACCACCGACAAACAACAATCGGTGGTTACTTCTTGACACCCCGAAGGGAGAATAAACAAATCAAAGGAGTTGCAACAAGACAGGCGGATGTCTCATACCCGCCCCAACCAACAATCAATTCACCAGCCTCTTGATCTCTCAAAACCGGATATATACTGGCTGATTCTGGAACATGAACCACACAAATAATGTGGGCCACTATGTGTATGATGGTCGTTGTACAGGCGTTTACGAATCTCCTACCGCTAGTACATTTGTTTAATGTTATTTGTATGTTTATGTATATTTTTAATTTTAGATTGGGCGAGACTGGGTGCAAGTATTAATAGAGCTAAAGGAGGCCCGATGAGACTAGGTACCAAAAGCGCTGGCGGAAGTGCCAACAGCGGTGTAATAAATTTAGGATTGCCAAATGCGGGTGGCGGTTATGATAATAGCGGGCCAATGAATCTAAACTCGAAAAGAAAGAGAGCACGTGACAGAAGTGGTGTACGTGCCAGAATCGCGGAAGCATATACCAGAAGCAATGGTGTTAATGTTGGAAGAAATGGCATTAATACTAGAAACAATGATATTGTAGCTAGAATCGACGACACGGACGTAATTAATAGAATATTCTGTCGAGACGAACCAACAATTGATGACGATCTGGTAAGATTTCTTGTAATAAAGTTACAATATATCCAATTAGTATTCGTTGTCGGGAGGTCTTGGGTTCGATTCGGTCGGACGGGTGTTTTTCTAACACGATTTGCCCTTAATTGGATGCGCCAGAGGATGTTTATATATTGCATTAAGGTGGGGAAAGGGCATGTAGAAAGGAAGAATTAGTCTAAGCTGTACGTCTGCTTTCGATAATTAAGACATGTGTGAACATATGGTATATTAAATTCGAATAATTTAATTTTAAAGCCTACTATATTAAAATGTTATTACTTACGAACTTTTACTATTAATTTATTCTCATTAATACAAAACTTTTCTTTCAGCTCCGTTGGATGATATGCCAAATAGTTCAAATGCCTGAAAGCCTTGATAATACAAACACCTATGGTAGTAGTATGAATTCTGGAAATGGTGGCGACAGTTTTGAAAACGGTATTGTTAATTTTGAAAGTGATAGTGATAAGTCTGCAAACAGTGATGGCAATTCTGGAAATGGTAATGACACTTCTGGAAACGGTGCTGACAATTCTGTAAATGTTACTGACACTTCTGGAAATGGTGGGAATAATTCTGAAAATGGCATTGATACTTCTGGAAATGGTAGTGACAATTCTGGAAACGACGGTGACAGTTCTGGAAATGATACTGACGCTTCTGGAAACGGTGGTGATAATTCTGAAAATGGCGATGACACTGCTGGAAACAGTGGTAATAATTCTGAAAACAGTAGTGATAATTATGAAAACGGTAGTAAAAATTCTGGAAATGATGGTAGTAGTTTGGAAACAGAGGGCGTTAAGGACGATTCTAGAAATGATAATGACGCTTCTGGAAATGGGGGTGATAATTCTAGGAATGATACTAACACTTCTGAAAACGGTGGTGACAATTTTGGAAATGGAAGTGACACATCAGGAAACGCTGGTGATAGTACTGATAATGGAAATGAAAATACTGGGAACGGTAGTAATAATTCTGATAACGATAATGATAATTCTGGAAATGGTGGTGCCAATTCTGAATCAGGCGATTCCACAGCCGGCAGATCTGGAACAAACAATGATAATGTATCTCCCAATAATTCTAGTGACCCTTCTCAAGAATCTGATACCTCGGCAACATAGTGCTATATACAATATAAATATACAGTTATTGAAAATATTGATAAGAATTATGATAAGAATCCTTAACAAAAAAAAATTCCAATATCAAATATATTATTGTACTTTTTTATTATAGAGTATTCTTACTCCCATATTCAAGCGATCATTGTGACGAGACAAAATCAAAACGCGTGGTGGTGCTTTCACAGCGTTACTATAATTTCTACACTTTTATGAATAGAAATCAATAGAATACCTACTTGTAAAATTTTATATTTGGCACCCCACGCTTTTTACAATGATTTATATCGTTCTAGAACAAACTCTTCATACTGAAAGGATATTTTAATTTTTTAGTGCGGTGTTTTATAAAACCATGTTTTATAGGTTGTTTTTAAACTAATAAGTATTTTTACATTTTTGTGTCCGAATTCGAACTTCGATATATTTATCATATTTATTATCAGAAGACAGTGTCTCTTTATCTACATGGATATCGAAACCATACTTGTCGTATCTCGAAAAAAGTTGAATACGACTTATACCTCTACCTCTATATACATATATATATATCATTGAAAAGAGAAAAAAATACTGCGCCTAATGAACTCACTCTTGTTCTTCTATGATAAAAAAAACTTTGATATGACGTTGAAAAAACGACTTTTAAAAAAAAACATACTTCAAAACGATGTAAATAGTAAAAAATTTACTTTTCAAAATTTAACAGGTACGCCTAAATGGCTTCCACTATATTATAAAGATATCCAACATACGACGTACAACGTAGTCAAACAGTTTAATATAGTTACGACGCGACGTCGCGTCGGTTTCACATTAATTCAGAGTGATTTGATGTCCCCATGGAACTCGCCTCAAATATACAACGTTTTAGCTGCTTATGATTAAAAAATTGATTGCCATATCTCATTAAAAGTCGTTGATAAACTAACTTTAGAACTATTTAACCTATTGCAAAAAATGAGTTTTAATTCAAAGAATACGCATTCCAAATATGGAATTAATATCTCTTTTGGTTAAAAGTTGTGATTTTTTTTATAGTTTTTGCCCCTCCTGTAAATTTGGATTTTTCGAGATACTACAAGTATGCTTTCGACCGTCGATATAAAGGAAAAATATAATCAAAAACAAATTTTCGAAATAGAGCTCGGTTTATATTTTAAATCAACACGGAGATGATGATGATGGTTATTATAGTGAAGCAAGATTTGGGTACTTGATTATGTTTGATTTTATACACATTTTTATATGTAATAGCAAATAAAACAAAAAAAAACCTTCTGGATAAAGTGCATCGAAATTGGTTGAAAACTGAGGCAGTAATTCATATTTTTAATTCTGGAGTGGTCGCATAGTGGAGATTCATGCTATCCTTTTCCAACGCACGTACGTGATTATACCGATACTTCTCTTTCCCGCAGTTTGAACGTTACACGGAACTTCAAATGCTAAAACTTCATCTATCTTTGAGAATATTTCAATATTTCTGTTCTATATTTTAGATGACGTAAATTTCATATGAAATTAATTTTTAAAAAATAGTCAAGTACCTAATTGAAGAACTAATTATGCAAGTTTTTGTCTACCCTAATCTAAATACATGTGCAAGTCACTGTCCATATTTGAAGAAGCGAGCCGATCCTCCAACAAAGGTTTTATTAACATAACATAACATAAGCTCACGCCTGTATCCCCGAAGGGGTAGGCAGAGGCGTACTAGCGAACTAGAACACCCACATTTCGCCGAGCTTAGTTCCGTCCCAGATGTAATAGGGGGCGAGCCTATCGCCATATCGGGCACAAATTCCAGACTCCGGGCTGATATGGAAAAATCCAATATCACTTTGCCCGACCCGGGGATCGAACCCGAGACCTCAGAACCGTAGTCGTACCGAAATACCACCACGCCACCGAGGCAGAGGCGAAGGTATTATTACTTTGTAATTAACACAATTTAGAACACATAAACTAACAAAGTGCCGTTCTCATTACCTCATCAGTATCTGGTATATGTACATCTAATTATAAATTACCAAATATTTATTTTAATGTACAATTGAGGCCTAGTTACTTTTATTAGATTTTTATGTATACCTTTGTCGTATGATCGATTAGAACGGAATGGCTTTTCAATGAAGAAGATCTGATTAATTTTTCTAACAATTATTACTTAGACTGAGTAGTACTGTTAGTCTGTAGTTTCTCAACAGTTGGAATGAGCAGGCTCGACTGGTTTGATACCACTGGCTCATAGAAAATCGAGGAAAAGTATCAGCTTGCCGTTACATTTTGTCTGCCATGACATTTGCAGTGAAGAAAGAATGAAAAACCAGAAGAATTAAAAATACAATGTATTATATTAAATTAAAGTCTAATAATGGTTCTTCAAGAATTACATATCTTTTTTTTCTACCTGCCCTTATCCCACCTTAATGTGGAGTCGGTGCAACACACTTTTTCAGTTATGTTGCAGAGAGGATTTAGCTTAGTTTATACGACCGGTTGTCAAACAACAACCTCCTCTAGGGGATCCAGGCCCAGGCAAATCAAATAAAATCAAATAGAAGGGCAATAAAAGTTTTTCCCGACCTGGCAATCGAACCTTGGACCATACGGTCCACAGCATGGGCTGTGTGATGCTGCCACTAGACTAAGCAAGTCTTCATTTCAGTATATATTAAACAATTTCCTTCCATTGGGGGATGTCAATGTTTAGCGGTGGACATATTTTTGATGATGATAATATTTTAATGTTAGCAATATATCTCTCTCTCTTTCTCTCTCTCTCTATCTCAATAACTCTCTCTCCCTTTACCTTTCTTTAGGACTTATAATTATGTGAAATAGATTAAATACTCCCATGGTTTTATTCCACTACGATTCAAATACACTTTTATTTCTTTGAGAAAGGTCTTATCCATATTATTCTCAAGAACCACTTGTTTTATATTACAGGCCAGCATATTTAAATCCTATAAACAGCTTCCAATGTTCATTCAGTCTTGTCAATTCAATCGTGCCTTAACATGAAGTTTAAAACCGTCATAGTTTTAACAATCGCGGTGTTAACGAGTAAGTATCGAAACTAAATAATAACAAGTTTAAAAACTTAACTGACCGACCTTCATCTTGATCCGATCGTGCCAAAATTTGGCGTAGTATTGCGTGCGCGGTACGACTATCTTTGTGAGGTCTTGGGTTCGATCCCCGGGTCGGACAAGGTGGTAGTGGATTTTCCAATATTACACCGGAGTCTGGAATTTGTGACCGATATGGCGATAAGCTCGTGCCTATCACATCTGGGACGGAACTAAGCTCGGCGAAATGGATGTTCTAGTTCGCCTCTGCTTTCCCCTTCGGGGATACAGGTATGAGCTTTATTAATTAAAGGTGCGAGCGTTATAATCATAAATTGTATAATTTCTGCCTCGGTGGCGTGGTGGTATTTCGGTACTACTACGGTTCGCTAGTGCGCCTCTGCCTACCCCTTCGGGGATACAGGCGTGAGCTTATGTTATGTTTTGTATAATTTAATGTTGCAGGCGTTAGTAAAGACGTCTCGGCCAGACCTCAATCCATTATGCGTCAATTCTTATATCAATCAATTTGCACAGATGATGGTCTTTTACAAAGCAGTCGGGTACGATAAATTATAATTATTTTCTTTCTATTTACTTGTCAATACTTAGCAAAGTCTGGCAAATGAGCAAAAGGAAGTTTTTGCCAATGTCTACCTGACCGGCTGCCTGCCTGACGTCAACGCCCTCTGAGGGATCCAGTCCCGAGCAAAATAAATTAGAAGATTTGCTTTGCCCGACCTGGGAATCGTACCCAGCACCCCCCGGTAGAGCCCATATATGCTGCCACTAGACCAAGGAGGCGCCTTGTGTGGCTGTTGGGCGTTATTTATTAATTAATCCTCTGCATTCCACAGGAATTGTCAGTGATAATGAATGAAACATGGAAACATGGAATTTGTGCCGGATATGGCGAAAGGCTCGCCTCCTATCACATCTGGGACGGAACTAAGCTCGGCGAAATATGGATGTTCTAGTTCGCTAGTGCACCTCTGCCGACCCCTTCGGGGATACAGGCGTGAGCTTATATTATGTCATGTTATGAACATGATAATGATAAGTATTATTATTTCTAGGTGCTTTGTATGATGTGCAGAGGATTTCGAGCTGATTGTACAAATCCTTCAAATGGCGGAAATGTGGTCACTTCTACAATAAGTCCAGAAGCATCAGTAGTTATTAAATTCGTAGGAAGAAAATGTACAAATTGTTCTTAGCTCTTATTTTTGTTTTATAATGTTTTAAAAATTTGGTCGAGATTTGGATTTGGTCGAGACAGGATTCTCCAGAGGGCGTGGACATCAGGCACGCTGGTCATAAAAAACTAAACCAAATCATTTCTGCAACATACCTACTTAGAAAGAGTGTTGCGTTGACTCCACATTGAAGTGGTATAGGGACAAGTAGAGACATAAGTATAATATTAAAGTAATATATTTAAAAAATAAACTATTATTTTTTACTATACCTCTACATGCACAACTTTGTCACATGATGGTGACTTCATCGCCTATAAACTCTTATAATACTATTATATACAATAATCCCACTACTGGGAATGGGCCTCCTCTACTAATGAGAGGGGTTGGGCCTTAGTCTACCACGCTGGCCTAATGCGGGTTGGTAGATTTCACCTTCGAAATGCTTGTGGAGAAATTCTCGGGCAAGCAGCTTTCTTCACGATGTTTCCTTCACCGATATAGTAAGCGATAATTCACAATGAAAATACACAACATAGAAAAGTCAGAGGTGTTTGCTACATTTTGGGGTTGGTCTCGAACTTCCGACACTCGTCTCGGCAGTCCGCACCATTGCCAACTGTGACCCGAGCAGGAATAATTTTGACATTCGAATACGTATGCGCGTCTGTGAAATTATTATAAAATATTAACAAAATGTCATCAGTGGCTGACGATATTAGGGCGGGTATGGAGGAAACCAAAGTAACCATACTGGTTCTGGTTGACTTCTCAAACGCCTTTAATACCGTCAGTCACGACATTCTCCTATCTATTCTTTCCCGTCTTATGGTCTCATCAGTGGCGTTGGATTGGTTCTCATCTTATCTTCAAGGTCGTCAGCAGGCGGTGCGGCTTGATGATAATTCATCAAGTTGGCGCGATATCGTCACTGGCGTTCCTCAAGGCGGTATTCTCTCTCCTTTGTTGTTTTCTATATTCATTAATCTCCTAACAAAAAACCTTCAATGTGCGTATCATCTGTATGCCGATGACCTCCAGTTGTATTCTCAGGTTGGTGTCGATTGTGTATCTGCGGGCGTCGCTAGTGTAAATAGGGCCTGGCATATTTAAAGAGCTGGTCCGACAGTTTTGGTTTGACAGTTAACCCTAATAAATGTCAAGCTATTATTGTGGGCCGTTCCAGAATTATAAACCGCTTGGACATGGCAACCATTCCTCCGGTTGAATTTGATGGTACCGCTATCCCTTTTTCCGCTTGTGTTAAAGACCTGGGCTTACACATAGACGCCACCCTGAGCTGGCAACCCCAGGTAGCGTCTGTCTGCCAGAGGGTCACCGGTACTCTTCGCGCCCTTTATCGCCTGAAGAACTTCCTGCCATCTAGGACAAAAATCATGCTTGTGCAAGCCTTAATCTTCCCAATTATCGACTATGGTGATGTGTGCTATTTTGACCTGAATGCAGACCTGCTCAATAAACTCGACCGCCTTCTTAATAACTGCATTCGATTCATCTACAATCTTCGCAAGTATGATCATGTGTCATCTTATCGCATGCAACTGAAATGGTTACCCATTCGTCAGCGCCGCTCTTTACGCGCGCTGACCACTCTCCACTCGTTTCTTACTTCTTCTTCTCCACCTTCTTACTTATCTTCCCACTTTCAATACCTTAGTAGTAACCAAGTAAGAAATCTCCGTTCTTCAAGTAATCTTCTTCTCAAGTGTCCCTCTCATACTTCAGACTTTATCCATTCTTCTTTTGCCATCCAATCGATCCTTCTCTGGAACTCTCTCCCACTCGAAATTAGGTCGTGTACTAATCGCCTGGCTTTTAAAAACAGAGTTCGTCAACTGCTTCGTGGCGGAGATGCAGAGTAATTTCACTAGTTATGTTTTGTTATGTTTTCGTACTGTTATGTGTATATATATGTGTGTAATATTTATTATCTATCATATGTATGTATATATATATTTATATATATGTATTATATGTGTGTATATGTATGTATGCTTGTATGTATAAATATGTATTGTTTTATATTTATAATGTCTTTCACCTCTCCTCTCCTATATCAATTTATACACCTGCCTTGTATATTCTCTGCACCACCCAAAGGTTGACTGGTAGAGAATGCCTCAGGCATTAAGTCCGCCTGTACATATCATATTATGTATAAAGTGTTTTAAATAAATAAATAAAAATCAGTGCGCAGCGAGCTCGATACGAATTCTATAGTCAAAATTGTTCCTGCTCGGTGCACTGAGCTATCGCTGCTTATGATACTACCTAACCTTAATATTAGTAAGGGAAATGGGATTCTCTATGACTAAAGGTACATTAAATTTGAACGTACTCACGTCAGGTTAACTTACCGAAAGTGGAAAATCTTTTCTTTATAACATTCTCTTTAGGTCTATTATTCTGAGCCGCGGCCGAAACCCAACGGTGATGTGCCTCCTGGGGGCTGTTGCGCAGCTCGGTTGCCTCCGAAGCGGAAGTGGAGTGCCACCCGGATTGGGATTAAGGGTGAAATAAAATCAAAATCATTTATTGAATCCATGAAATGTTCAAACATTATTTAGATTCCGTCAAATTTTAACTCTACCGCCTGTTCGGAAGGCTGTTTCGCCAGAGAAGAACGGGCAAGAAACTCTGACGTTGCTCTTTTTAACACCAATTTACAGTCAGCTACTAATAAAGTACAGCACCAGATACAGAAGGAGCTTGAATTAGAGCAGCTAAACCATGATAACAATAGTATAGGCCATCTAATAATATAGGACAAAGTAACATACAAGATACACTGAGCGACCCCCGTTAGCCACGGCAAGTTGAATTGACACAAGGGAAACAAAACAGTCCAGGCAGACCAGTCTCCACAAGCAGCACCCGTTCACGAGTATGACGCATGTGCCAGCCATCGACCTCCTCAACCATGTTGCAGGGAAGTGATCGACCCGGCACACGACGCCGCCACAAGCATAGACCTTAAGTGAGCATGACTGATGCAATGGGCAAATAAAGTACGCCACAATACAAAATATATAGAATACATAATAATAGTTCTGGGGAGTGAGCTGATCACCCGTCTGTGCGACTGCAGACGTCCCCACCATAAATAATAATAATAATAATAGATTTATATCCTGGCACATGAGGTTACTCGCATGTGGGATGTGGATTCAACAATCATTGTTCCGATAGTCATTTCTGCCCATGGTTTAATACCACTGAGCCTCAACCAACACCTCAAGAGGCTCTCGGTTGTTGTTTGGGTCAAGAGCCAAATGCAGAAGGGTGTATTACTGGATACGGCACGAATTGTGAGGAGGTTCCTCACTCTGGGGTCCTAACCGTCGGTGGCTTGGGTCCCTTGAGCCTCGCCATCGGAGGGGAATATTTTTATATTTTTAAATGTATTTATTTTTATAGCCTATATTTAAAAATGTAGAAAAAATCTTTAAAAATAAAGAGTGCTGACCATAGGTCTATTATCAAAAATGCGATGAGTTGCGTTGAAAACTCATTTTGATTGGTGGGCATAGAGAATCGGGGAGTTTAATCGACGATTAAAATGGTTAATGAGAAAATCGTGAACAAACTTTCCAAAAAGTATAATTATCGTATCCATACATAATTATACTGGTAACATAATTAAACCTAAACACGTACACACACTTTGTGTTATTATCTTTATTGTTTCCTTTATGTAATGAATGAAAACTATAAATTCTACGTAAGTACACGCCTGTATCACCGAAGAGGTAGGCAGAGGCGCACTAGCGAACTAGAACACTCACATTCCGCCGAGCTTTAATCCGTCCTCGATATGATGGCCAGCCTATCGCCATGTCAAGCACAAATTCCAGACTCAGGGCTGACACAAAATTGAAAAACCCAATATTACTTTGCCCAAACCGGGGATCGAACCCGAAACCTCAGGACGATAGTCGTACCGCACACAATACCACCACGCCACCCAGGCAGAACAAAATACAAATTATACTACTATTGTAAATCGATAACGCCAGAAAGGCTGAACGGATCTGAATGTATGACACAAAGATAGATTACATATTATAGTCTGGAAGAGCATATATGCTATTTTATTGCATATTTTATTATATGTAGAGTGGTTGAGCCAGGCTGTAGACAGTTACGTCTACAGCACAAATGGGCCGGCTCGACTGGTTTGATACCACTGTCTCACAGAAAACCGACGTAAAGTGGCAGCTTGCTATCGCATTTCGTTCGGTGAGTGAGGTCCGGTGGCTCAATTACCACCCCCCTCCTTTTCCCAATCCCTTTCCCCTCCCCTACCATTCAATCATTTTAGGTCGGCAACGCACCCCTGATTATTTTTGTGTCTTGGGTGTCTATGGGCGGTGGAGATCACTTACGCTCAGGTGACCCATCTGCTCGTCTGCCAGTCTCTGCTGCAAAAATATATACAACGTGATACATAATTAACGTACACGCACCCTGATAGTAGTTTGTGCTGCCCCCTTACACCTGACATTCGATTCGAACTTGATTTCGAATCGGTTTCATTTATTGTGGGTACTTGACTAGTTTTTTTTATTAATCTTATAAGAAATTTACGTCGTCTAAAATATAAAAGAGAAAGAAATATTGAAATATTCTCAAAAATACAAAAGTTATAAGCCTTTGAAGTTTTTGTAACCGTCAAACTGCGGGAAAGAGAAGCATCTGTAAAACTACGTCACGCCATAACGGTACATGCGTAGGAAAGGGATAGCAAGATATCTCCAACATGCGCCCACTCCAGAATTAGTATGAATTACTGCCTCATTTTTCAACTTATTTCGATGCAGTTTTTACAGAAGGGTTCCTTATTCGTTTTGTTTGGTATTACATATAAATATGTGTATAAAATCAAACGTAGTCATGTACCCAAATCCACCGATCGAGTTAAAAGTGCGCTAATGTCGCATTAGATTCGTGAACTTGTCATTTAGTCATTTTTAACGCTACAGTAGTGCACTTTTTACCTTAATATCGGTGGAATTTTAAATCACTAATTGAAGTCGAATGGAAATCAAATTCGAATCGAGTATCAGGAGACAGCCTCCTGAATAGGCTTCTGAATTAATTTAAGTATTTTATAAAACTAAGTAAATTACAGTCAACCTTTCATAAAACTTCCCAACAAGTGAAATTAAAACATAGTGCCAAGCCATAAGGCCTTTTTAAAACATAACACAACATAACATAAGCTCACGCCTGTATCCCCGAAGAACTAGAACACCCACATTTCGCCGAGCTTAGTTCCGTCCCAAATGTGATAGGGGGCGAGCCTATCGCCGTATCGGCCTTTTTAAAAATGAAATAGTAAACAAAATTCTATTAAAAATTAAAATAATTCCGCCGATAGTAACAAAGATCTTATTACAAATATTTGTTGTAAGGATCATTTCTATGAATTATTATTGTATTTATATATTATTTTTTTACTATTATTAAACACATTATTACATATTTGAGTTTTAAATAGCATCTATGAAATCACTAAGATTTATACTAGTGCTAACTTCGTAGTCCACATCAAGCTATTAACAAACGATAATAATTATTATGTAGGTTTACCTCTACATTAGAATTACACACATTTCAACAAACACACACATATTTTAACTAACGAAAACATAATTAAATATATAGATATGTGTATAAAATACTAATAACACATAAAATATAAAATAACAATTAATGCATATTATTCTTAATAACATAGATCACTCTGTATTGTCTTTATTCACTACTCCATTAAACGATGTTCGGAGTCGGGCACAGGCGACTACTTGCACTTGGTAATCCGTAATAATTTAGTACAAATTATATAACTACCGACGGAAATCGGCCAGTGCGCTTGTTGAGAAAAATATAAATCTTATGGCTGTTAAGTTAAATTACATAGATCATATTTTTATTTTTAAGATAACCCTGTACTAGTGATTAATTAGCTTATAATGACGGATGACAATGTATAGATGTACAGAAAAACTTAATCGAGTTTTTGTTACATCTCTGTGATTAAATATGTTGTATTTGTTTTTGGTAATAATAATATAATCTGAGGGTGTGCTTTAAGTATGTAACAAATTGTATATGCATTATGTGGAAAAATGCACGGTTTGTGGGATAGATTCCAAGCGAACGAAGTCGCTGGCAATAACTAGTTCTCTACATAATAATATACACTTAGGCACATAAAATTAATGATTCGTTTTAATTGCCATTATCCGCAGTATAATTTCAATTAAAGTATATGTAGGTAAGTTTATCTATAATAATCGCCTCCTTGGTGTATTGGAAACTTTGGAGATCCCGGGTTCGATTCCGAGGTCGGGCAAAGGGGTTCTTCTAACATAATGACTTCTTGTCCGGGACGATCTTGTCTCCACTGTCTCACAGAAAACCGACGTAAAGCGACAGCTTGCTGTCGCGTTTCGTTCGGTGAGTGAGATTTCCTGTGGCCTATTTCCCCCCTCCCTTTCCCAATCCCTTTTCCCTCCCCTTCCATTCGCTCCTTTTAGGTTGTCAACGCACCCATGTTTATTTTTTTAATCATCCATGATCACTTACCATATATAAACTGGTTGATCCTAGAACGCGAACCACTCAAGGAGTGTGGGTCACTGTGGCAGGCTTTAACGTCATGTACCAGCAACTATCAACCATGTTACTACCATAATTGGGTACTTGACTATGTTTGATTTTATACACATATTTATGTAAATAAAGCAAAAAAGAAACCCTTCTGTAAAAACAGCATCGGAATTGGTTGAAAATTGAGGCAGTAAAATAAATAAATAACACCCAACTCTCACATACATAGTCCTGACCCCACACTAAGATCGAGTCTTGTGTCGTGGGTATCAGGAACTACGAGAGACTTTCGACCTCACAACACCCAGACCCGAAACAAATATCTGTGGGCCACACAAATATTTGTCTCGGTGCGGGGATCGAACCCGCGGCCTCTCGCTTCACAGCCGGCTGTTCGCCCGCTGCGCTACGGAGGCTGTCAAAAGTAATTCATATTTTAAATTTTGGAGTGAAAAACAGTGGCATAAAACCGGTCGAGGCGGTCTGACGGTTTAAAAAATGACTCCGACCCAGTAGAGCTTCGATCTATAGATCTTAGCCTAACACTCAGTCGCCGCCATTACGAGTCCATAGATATCCTATCTATCACACGAAAAGACGTCAGGAATCCCTGCTTCACTCCCAATTTTCCTATACGTCCTCTTTTTTTCTACGTCCGTGGTGGAACATTAGTAATTTTATAGTAATTGCCAAATATATTCTGGCCCCTTAAAATTTTATGTTTATTATAGTATTTGGTGAATAACCTTATAATTATGACTTTATTGAGTTAGTTTATTACTGAGGGCTTATGTACAGTGTGTTCTATTATTGCAACAGTATGATCTTAAAGCTCATAAATTAGGAAGACATTCTGGTAAATAATTTCTCACTCAAAATATCTTGGCAAATATTTTTTTGTTAAGAGGAGTTTTCCACTGCAAAGAAATTCAAAATAATCTATTTAACTTTGTGATTCGCAATGGTATCCCAACATTAATATTATGTTATCATTTTTTATGATTAACACAAAGACATCAGATGCTGATTAATCCGGGCTTGTCTTATAAAGTGATATAGGATTTTTCAGTATCAGCCCGGAGTCTGGACTTTGTGTCCCATATGGCGATATGCCTCTATCACATCTGTAACGAAAAGCTCGACGAAATGTGAGTGTTCTAGTTCGCTAGTGCGCCTCGGCCTACCCCTTTGGGGATACAGGCGTGAGCAGTTATGTTTGTCTTATAAAACGATACCTTAGATTTTCCCTCCATATTAATACCTAGCTTTTGCTCGCAGCTTCGCTCACGTATTAATGTATAAAATTATGCACCAAAACCTACCACATGAATTACTCTATCTATTCGTGAAAACCGCATGAAAATCCGTTCAGTAATTTTTAAGTTTATCGCGAACAGACAGACAGACGCAGCGGAGGACTTTGTTTTAAAATATATAATTTCACTACTATAATGTAAAAAAAAAACAACCAAAAAAACACCCTGTTAAAGTGCATCAACCGCCTATTAATATACAACTAACTGCCGGTTTAGTTGTATTTAAACCGTTAGTCGCGACTAACCAACATTCAGTGTTTTTGTTTGTGCAAGATGAAGTTGTCCGCAACGCTGTTAGTTCTGGTACTCGCGGCCTTATTCTGGTCCATTTCTGGACTTAAAAAAGAAGAAAAGCCTGTTAGTTTGGTAGATGAAGGTATGTATGCTATCTTTCTACCTCCCCTTATCCCACCTTAATGTGGGCAACCTTACTGTGGTTAAAACATGTTGGAGGTATAAGTATTTGGCTTAATTTTTACGACCGATTTCCCGCCTGACATCAAACTGTCTTCGGTGCGCATAGAGCTCCATACGAATTATTTCTTTCTTTCTGCCTGCCGTTATCCCGGCTTAGTCTCAGGGTTCGCCTTCCTACTTAAACGCTTCCACTTCGCCCGGTCTTGAGCATCCTCCACAGTAAGACCATGCACTCTCATATAATCCTCCAAAACGTCCAGCCAGCGCTTTTTCGGTCGACCGCGGGGACGCACCCCTAATACGATCTGGTCCAGATACTTGCGAGTAACGTACTCCTGTGGTTTTCTTAAAACGTGACCATACCATCGCAAGCGACATTCTTGCAGTTTATCCGCCACGTCGCGGACACCAAGACTACCGCGGATGTACACGTTACGTATTCGATCGAATCGTGTGATGTTGCACATCCACCACAGCTCCATCTTCATTTCCGCGACGTGGATTTCCTGAACGTATCGCTTAAGGACAGGCCACATCTAGCACCCATACAGAAGTACTGGCCGAATGATGGTCTTGTATATGAGACATTTAAGTCTCATCGGCATCTTGCGGTCGCAAGTGACACTTGATACGAATTCTATTGTTAAAAATATTCCTGCTCGGGCCACTGTACCGATGATAGTTTTCGTTTCCTCCGTAGATTTGACTTCCAGCCCCACCTACGGAAATTATAACAAACTAATAAAATGTGTGGAGAACTGCCAACAAAAACTAGTAATAGGGGTGCTTGAAACAATCGAAAAGAAGATGGAGTATCATGATATTTGCACCTAAGGAGTACCTGTCTCGAATCGGACACATAGACGATTTTTTTTATGCTAAGGCATCATTAATGGCATCTTTGGGGGAGGCCTATGTCCAGTTGTGAACCTCCTGTGGCTGTTGATGATGATCCTTGTGATGATTGATGGTTGCTGTGAGTTAGTACGCCAACTCTCATTCAAATTATGATTAATTTTTCAGCAACTGGCAGAGGCGCTGGTCCCCCCTACTTAATGAAGAAAATTTGCCAAAATCCCGAGTTATATAATAAGTCTAAGGTATGATTCAACAACTTTTTTCATTTATTTTCATTCATGAACGGCGTTGACTGCTTAACATTACATAGGCCATTATCTGTTGCGCCTAAAATCTTCTTGCCTAAATCATAATCTATAAATAATATTAGCCCTGTAATATTATTGTCCCACTGCTGGGCACTGGCCTCCTCTACTAATGAGAGGCTTGGTCAACCACGCTCGCCTAATGCAGGTTGGTAGACCTTACATACCTTCGAATTTCTTGTGGAGAAATTCTCGGGTATGCAGGTTTCCTCACGATATTTTCCTTCACCATTATAGCAAGCGATATTTCACAATAAAAACACACTTAACGTAGAAAAGTCAGAGGTGCATGCTCCATTTTGGGGTCGGTCTCTTCCAAAATCAAAAGACAATAAATTATTTTCAGATTCTCAAAATGATATGCAAATCCTCAAATGGCGGTGGTAGTGGCGGTGACAAGGATGGAGGGTCTGGTGGGTCTGACGGGTCCAGCGGCTCCGGGGGCTCTGGTAACTCTGGTAGTTCTGATGGCTCTGGTAGCTCCGGTGGTTATGGCAGCTCTGGTGGAGCTGGCGGGGCGGGCGGCGCTGGAGGGGCTGGGGGGGCTGGCGGGGCCGGAGGGGCTGGTAGTGCTGGTGGCGCTGGAACACAAGCATACGGATAATAATATAATAGATTTTTAAAAATCAATGAATGCACTTGTCCACAAAAATTGGCCTTAATCAATCAGCTTTGTGTATAGCATTAATATTGTATTTACCCGATCGCTTTGAAGGAGGGTAATGTTTTTACGATTTGTTTCCATACATAAGCATAGCTTTGTTGTAATGTTTTATGTTCTCACATAAGTATCCTGTATCGTATCTTATCAGGGGCGTGATCAGGAATCTTTTACAAACGAATTCGAATCGAGCTTGTTGCGTGTCTAAGATATTTGTATAAAATGTTAACCAAACGTCATCAGTGTGTGCAGAATGCTCGATGAGAATTCGATTGTCAAAATTATTCCTGCTTGGACCTCTGATTTTCTAAATGAGGTGTTTAATTTACTATCACTAATTTTCACAATAACATCAGTACTTAGTAATAAATGACTGTTGTATATTTTTGTGTCATTTTCTTGATTATTATTATCATATACAAGTTTCAAAATAACTGATTATTGTTAACTTGCCTCTGTGGCATTGTATTGCGTGCGCGGTAGGACTACCATCCAGTGGCCCTAGCAGGAAAATTTCTGACAATCGTAATTATATTCGAGCTGGATGAGCGTCTATGAAATTTGTATGGAATATTAACCAAATGACATTAATGCGCAGCGAGCTTGAATACATTAACGATTATCAGAAATTTTCCTGCTCGGGCCGCTGATGTCTCGAGTTTCAGGGGCGGAATATTGAGTTTTTCTACTTAGTATCAACCTGGAGTCAGGAATGTGTGCCTGAAATGGCGATAGGACGTCCACTGTTGAACATAGGCCGCCCCCAAAGATTTCCTGATCGACATGTTGGAAGCGACCTACATCCAGTGACATTCAGCCTGTGTTTACGTCCTAAGGCTGACGATGATGATGACGATAGGCTCGTCTTCTGTCACTTCTGGACGGAAATGAGCTCGGCGAAATGTGGATGTTCTAGTTTACTAGCTCGCAACTGCCTACCCCTTCGGGGATACAGGCGTGAGTGACCTTATATAAATAATAAATTGATAAAATTATTACTTAGTTATATTATAAATTATTACATTATGTAAACTGAAAGGGAGAAAAGGGATTATTTCTTTAAAGAAAGGGAAGGAAGGTTCAAATTTTTATCTGGATTTATTTCGGCATTTCTTATCAGAAGTTAGAGACAATTTAATAGGCACCTAATAAACGGGGCGACGAATTTTATTGAAACTTTCAAAAAATTAGATATCGCTTCAACAAAACACAGGAACGGCCGACGTTTTAGTATTATCTTTACTATTTCCTGTATGCGATAACAATTAGAACCTATTAGAAAAGAAACGAAAAATTGCAAATAACATAACATAAGCTCACGCCTGTATCCCCGAAGGGGTAGGCAGAGGCGCACTAGCGAACTAATACACCCACATTTCGCCGAGCTTAATTCCGTCCCAGATGTGATAGGGGGCGAGCCTATTAAATATCATCATATTTTTTTAGAAACTAATAAATACTACTTGCCACTACCTTAGTACGGTACATTGATAGATACGTTGCCTATGTTACTAGTTATAGGTAATATAAGATTCAAACCCAAAATTGTTCAGTCCATAACATACAAGCTATCGCTAGATCGAGGAGGCGTCAGATATTTTATTTCCCCACTGTAAGCAATTCTCTTCTATCTATGATATGGATGTACGTTATTTTTTATTTGCTAAGTTATATTATTTAGCATTTTATTGCTATATAAGGTGAAATTAGAATATAATTATTAGCTTTTATGACATTCGTTTATTATTGGTACGGAGTACTTATCTACAGGTGCTTGTTATTACAACATTATGAGGTATATAATATAGACAGCAAGGAAATATCATAAAGACATTTCATTACATCAAATGATTGTACTCTGATAAAGCAAATTATGTGAATAAATTCAATTTCATGCAATAATTGTTTGACATATAACAACAAAATTTAGACATCATAAGTGGATTAAACTTGGTTAAAGCCGAATTGTTTTTTATTTAAAATTATTCCTCAGACATTTTTATTATTTATATAAATTTTGTTGTCATACATTATACTATTGTTCGCGACTCCACTGTAATGATAATAAAAAATAGCCTATGTTAAAATAAAAAGTACGTCAAATTACTTTTCCTGCCCTTATCCTACCTTAATGTGGGGTCAGCGCAACATAATCTTTCAAGCATATTTCAGAAATCATTTAGCCTAGTTTTTTTTCGACAAGCTGCCTGCCTGACGTCAAATCCCCTCTGAATGATCCAGTCTCAGGAAAATAAACTTACTACTAAAATGGCTTTACCCAACCTATGAATCGAACCTAGGACCTCCCGATCCACAGCATACACGCTGCCGCTAGACCAAGGAGGCGACAACTTATGCCACTATTACAATGAAATCATTTTCAAAATAGCTTTACTAGTTTCACATATCAAAGCGTTAAAACTTCTAATAAAAATCTTTTCACTTTTGTAGTAAAAGTATAGAATTACTTGTTATGATTTAGGAGTATCTCATAGTGTTATTGTCTAAAAATACATCCTGTACAATGGACTATTAATTTACACTTAACTGCCGGTTTTTTTGTATTTAAACGTGGTTAATCGCGACGAATCCACATTCAATATTTTCGTTTGTAAAACATGAAGTTGTCTAGAGTCCTCGTACTTATAGTATTCGCGGCCTTATTCTGTTCCATTTCAGGAAAGAAAAAAAACGAAAAAAAAGCCATTATTTCACCTAATAAAGGTTCGTACTGTTTAACAAATATTTTTTTTCGAACACATCATCATGGAGTGCCATCTATTTGAAGTTTGAAGGTCAATTGGTGCATTATCAAAATTATTTTTCTATTCGATAGAGTTTATTTCAAGGGTATGCCATATAAATTTGGGCCCGATCGTATTTGAAGTCGATCTGTTAAGTTTTAAACTTGTGATTATTTTATGTATGTTACTCGATATATCCGGCTAATGTTGACCGATTTTCAAGATTCGTTTGGAAAGAGATGTTCCAAGACTGGTCCCATATAAGTTTGATGAAAGTCGGATACATTTAGAGGTTGGTTTATAAATGTTTAAACTTGTAATTATTTTTTCTTTTACTTTTAGAATTAATTAGTGATTTTAGTAAAAGATTATTGTATTGTACATTTCAGAAGGTGGCAGAGGCATCGCGAGTAGATCTCTGTTATTGCTGTATATTTGCCAAAACCCCCAAATAAAGCAAACGTCTATGGTACGACTTTACAATTTCGGGCCATACTTATAAACACATTTTCGCTTATCTTTTCACTAAGAATAGCTTGTCACTTTTTTCCTTGCGTTACATTGTTTAAACATGAAAGGGATAACCTATGGTTAAAGATAAGCAGCGCTTAAATATTTTTAAACCGCGAACTAAGCGGCTCAGTTTGTTTCTATTTCTACCGAAAATCAGAATTGTAAAAGCAATGTTGTTTTCCAGTGTAAAAGTCATTGTAGACAGTATAATTACGGGCCTACTGGGTAATATAAGACTTAACATCCAATGTCTCAGGGTGAGAAGCGCAATTCAGTGCCCCTCAATGCTTTGTTCTTCAAGTGCTCAAGTGTCAAGGACGTCCACTGCTGTTAATATTTCTGCTGTTTTAATAACCCTCTTTATTTCAGGCAATCGCTATGTTATGCTACATATACAATTCGAGTGCCGGTGGCTATGAAGGGGGTAATGGGGCTGGTGGGACCAGTAATGGATCGATTGGTGATACCGAAAGTGGTGAGATCGAAAGTGGTGAGACCGATAGTTCTGAGACCGAAAGTGGTGAGACCAGAAGTGGCGGAACTGGTGGGGCTGGAGGTGCTGGAAAAAGCGGTGTAGCCGATAGCGCTGGTGGAACTGGTGGGTCTGGTATTGCTAAAGGAAGCAGTGGAGCCGTTGGCGCCGGTGGGGAGGTCTGGACTGGTTGTTATAATGGCGGCTTAAGAAAATAATAAATCAAGTTTAATGTTAGTTTATCAGTGAATTAAATAAATTATTTAACATATTTGCTATTTTTTTACAATACAATTATTATTATTTATGATTTATAAATATCCAGAGACTCAACCATGTTTTTTTACATTTCTCGCTATCTCAATATTTACGTAGTAGCTAGCGAGAAATACCAAAAAACTCATATTTGGCCTACACTTTAATTTTATTTTGGCTCACGTGGCGGAAAGGTGACGTCGGTAATATGCAAGGCGAATTATTCTAAGCGTTTTAGTAAAGTAGAAACATAAATGGGATACATACATAAATTCACGCATTATCCCCATAATGCTGAATAAATAAATGATTGTGTCACCCACAAATACTAGTTTCGGGTCAAAGTGTCATATGGCCGAAAGTATCTCATCTCAAATACTCACGGTACAATATAGAAACTATTACATATGACTCATAATAGTAAAAAATAGGTTGTATTAAGAAAATAGCCCATGTTAAAATAAAAAGTACTTTATGTTACTCGCGGTAAGTGTAGTTTTTTAAAACAAAATTATTTTAAAATTCATTAGTGTCACAGAATAGCGCATTCAAGCTGACGAATTGAATATTTTTCACCTTTATAATAGCTGTTACCCGCGGTTTTCGGAAACCGTACATTTTTTCGGGATAAACAGTAGTCAATGTGTTAATCTGATGTTTAATTTGTATAATAATAATTGACTGCCTCGGTGGCCTAGTTGTATTTCGGTATGACTACCGTCCTGAGGTCTTGGGTTCGATCCCCAGGTCGGGCAGTGATATTGGATTTTTCCATATCAGACCGGAGTCGGGAATTTGTGCCCGATAGGGCGATAGGCTCGCCTCCTATCACATCTGGGACGGAACAAAGCTCGGCGAAATGTGGGTGTTCTACTTCGCTAGTGCGCCTCTGCCTACCCCTTCAGGGATACAGGCGTGAGTTATGTTGTTGTTATGTTTATAATTTATATAATTGTAAATTGTTATCAAAATCAATTTAGTATCTAGTTTTTGCGTAAAAGAGTTACAAACATACATATTCACAAACTTCCACGTTTATAATATTAGTAAATTTTTTTTTTATTATCCACCGACTTCAAAAATCCTCAATTCGTCGGTATTTTTTTTTAAATGTTACGCAATATATCCGCCAAATGTGGACCGATTCTCAAAATTATTTTTGTGTTCGATAGAGCTTATTTCTTAGTCCCATATAAATCTATTTTGAAGTCGGTCCGTTAAGTTTTTAAACTTGTGATTAATGTGTTACTATCTAAAAATACAAAAACACATCCTGTACAGTGGGCTCATAAAGTACCTATTAATTTACAATTAAATGCCGGTTAGGTATTTAAACGTGGTTAATCGCGACTAATCCACATTCGGTGTTTTCGTTTGTGCAACATGAAGTTGTCCGTAACCCTCGTACTTATAGTATTTGCGGCCTTACTCGGTTCCATTTCTGGAAAGAAAAAAGACGAAGGAAAAATTACTTTGGCTGATAAAGGTGCGTACCGTTTAGAAGTTAATAGTTTTTTTTTATCCGAGTACAGCTATGTCACTACACTACACCGGAACGTAAGTGAAATGTAGTCCAAAAACAACGACAACTGACAAACAATGGGTATATCGGTGGTGATTAGACCCATGCCGGGCTTGTGCTTATCCACACGCCGAAAAGAGAAGAAGCAAATCAAGAGGTATCCGACGAGAGAGGTGGATGACTGATGCAGTCTATTTCCATACCCGA
Organism: Clanis bilineata; assembly: GCA_036417725.1. Lineage (NCBI taxonomy): Eukaryota > Metazoa > Arthropoda > Insecta > Lepidoptera > Sphingidae > Clanis > Clanis bilineata. The sequence continues at coordinate 5,141,352 of CM071139.1, read as the reverse complement.
TCCCATAATGCTATTGATGGTTATAGATGTAATGAAGGCCAATAATATCTACAACTATCAACAGTATTTATATAGGCCCATAAACCGTAAGGTGTTGACGTCTCTCCACTATTTTTCATGAATAGCTCTTTCTCTCCTATGATTATGGAACCCCGGGCAAGTCTTCGTACAAAAAATACATAAAAAACGAACTTCTTTCTTCTTCTTCAAACGACTTCCCAAGCCAAGAAATGCCGTTTTTCAAGATTATTTATGTGTTCGTTCGTGTAAAGAATAACTACATTTTGAAGTTGGTTTACATTTTTTTTTTACTTGTGATATTTTTTTCTTTTTGTTATAATAATTTAACAACTAAGAGCTACAATATTATATTGTACATTTCAGAAACTGGCAGAGGCATTGCGCTCGGTGTGTACTCGTATATGTCGAAGATTTGCCAAAACACCCAGATAAAGCAATCGTTTATGGTACGAATTTACAATTATATTACATAAGGACACGCCAAACCGTGAACTAAGCGGCTGAGTCTGTTTCTATAAAAAGCAGAAGTGTTCAAGCAATATTGTGTTCCAGTGTAAAAGACATTATAGACAGTATAATTAAATAAATTTAAATACACCCAACAGTCACACACCTAGTCCTGACCCCACACTAGGTATAACCTGTATCGTGGGTGTCAGAGACTATGAGAGACTTTCGGTCTCACAACACCCAGACTTGAAACAAATATCTGTGGGCCACACAAACATTTGTCTCAATGCGGGAATCGAACCCGCGGCCTCTCACTTCACAGCCGACTGCTCGCCCACTCGCCACGGAGGCTGTCAAGCTGTCAATTACTGGCTAATATGAAGATTAACATCTAAAGTTTCAGAGTGACGAGCGCAGTGCAGTCCCCCTCAATGATTTGTTATTTAAAGTGCTCACGTGTCAAGGACGTCCACTATATTTTTGTTGTTTTAATAACCCTCGTTATTTCAGGCAATGGCTATGATATGCTACATATATAATTCGAGTAGTGGTAGTGCCGGTGGCTATAATGGGGCTGGAGGGACCGGTAATGGTGGTACTGGTGAGACCGGAAGTGGTGGGACTGAAAGTGGCGGAACTGGTGGGGCTGGAGGTGCTGGAGGAAGCGGTGGAGCCGGTGGCGCCGGTGGGGCGGGCGGAGCTGGTGGTTATAATATATAAAGGCGGCGTAAATTAATCGAAATTAATGTTACTGTAATAATGAATAAAAGCAATTATGTAGCCTATTTGTTATTTGTTTTACACTATAATGATCGATAAATATCCAGAGGCTCAATCATAATTGTTTTTTACGTATCTCGCATCTCAATATTTTACGTAGTCGCTAGCGAGAAATATCAAAAAACTCATGTCTGGCCTAAATTTTAATTTTATTTTGGCTCACATGGCAGAAAGGTGATGTCGGTAATACGCAAGGATAATTATTTATTGCTTTTAGAAAATTTAAAATATGAATGAAATGCATACATAAACTCCCCATACTTTTCCCCATAACGGAGGACAAAATAATTAATGTTTGTGTGAAACACAAATACTAGTTTCGGGTCCAAGTGTTGTGCGACCGAAAGTCTCTAGTATTTACCAAATACCCATGATGAAATGTACAAACTATTGCCCGCGACTCATAATAGTAAAACATAAGTTATACTAAAAAATAGCCCATGTCAAAATATTTTTACTCGCGTTTAGTGTAGTTCTTAACCGACTTCCAAAAAGGAGGAGGTTAACAATTAGTCGGAATCTTTTTTTATGTATGTTCCCCGATTACTCGAAAACGCCTGGGCCGATTAAAGAAATTATTTTTTAGTTTAAAAGGGTATACTTCCCAGGTGGTCCCATAGGCACCAAGTCAGGATCTGATGATGAGATCCCAGAAAATTCGAGGGTAACCCTCAAATTTTAAAGGGACCTATAGTGTGTTTTATATATTTTCTTAAACTATTCAGGTATTTGCGTCTGGTACTCACCGTCTCATGTTGCCGCTGATGCTGGTAATATAACTGCTTAACTTTTAGGAGTTATTGGATAATTCTTGCAATTATCCAATTGCAATTTTATGCTACTGAATACTAATGAACACTAAAAATAGATGAATAATTAAAGTTTAGCAAAAACTGAAAACCGACTTCAAAAATGAACATTTAAAAGTAAAAAATACCAACAATTTCTTACTCTCTTTGGAGTCGGTGCCTTTTCATTTAATCTGCTTCGGCCTCAGCACCGACTTCGAGCTTATTTCTTATATATTATAGAGCTTATTTCTTACGGCCGGTCTCAATAAAGTACTGACAGTTATGTTACGAAAGTTACCTATTACCCTATACCCTAGAAAATTATTGAGACTAGGCGTAAGTCTATTTTGAAGTCGATCTGTTAAGTTTTTAAACTTGTGATTACAGGGTTATTGTCTAAAAACATCTCGGTGCCTGCCTCAGTGGCGTGGTGGTATTTCGGTATAACTACAGTTCTGAAGTCTCGGCTTCGATCCCCGGGTCTGGCAAAGTGTTATTGGATTTTACATATCAGCCCGGAGTCTGGAATTTGTGCCCGATAGGCTCGCCCCCTATCACATCTGGGACGGAACTAAGCTCGGCGAAATGTGGGTGTTCTAGTTCGCTAGTGCGCCACTGCCTACGCCTTCGGGGATACAGGCGTAAGCTTATGTTATGTTATGTGTCTAAAAACACGTCCTGTACGGTGGGCTCATAAAGTACCTATTAATTTACAATTAACTGCCTGTTAGGTATTTAAACGTGGTTAATCGCGACTAATCCACATTCGGTGTTTTCGTTTGTGCAACATGAAGTTGTCCGTAACCCTTGTACTTATAGTATTCGCGGCCTTATTCGGTTCCATTTCTGGAAAGAAAAAAGACGAAGAAAAAGTTACTTTAGCTGATAAAGGTTCGTACTCTTTAATAAATTAATAGAAAACACTTGAGTCTCACAATGTAGAGTTGGCATATTTTAAGCAGAAAAGATCCGGCTTATTTTTTAGCGGCTACTTGCCTAACTTCAACGGTTGAAGTTTAACCCCCTCATGATATCGAGCCCCGGCAAGTCATGTTAGAGAAAATATGTTGCACGACCGACTTAAAATGATCTCCCTATCAACGTCAAGTAAAAAAGTGTAACATACTGTTCGATAGAGTTTATTCCAGTCGTCGTCTCCCTCTAGTGGCAGCATATATGGGCTGTAGACCGGGAGGTCCTGGGTTCGATTTCCAGGTCGGGCAAAGAGAAGAGAAAATACGTTCTTATTTAATTTTCCCGGGACTGGATCCCCCATAGAGGGTTGACGTCAGGTAGCCAGCTGGTCGTAAAAACTTTCCAAATCCTTTCTGCAACATGCTTAAAAAAGTGTGTTCCGCCGACCCCACATTATGCAACATTTTTAAAAAAGAACATTAAGGTGGGATTAGGGCAGGTAAAAAAAATAGAAAGAGTTAAAAAAAAGAGTTAAAAGAGTTATTGTATTATATTGTACATTTCATCATCAGCCATAGAACGTCCACTGATGAACATGCGCCTCCCCCAAAGATTTCCAGATCTACCTGTTGGAAGCGGCCCGCATCTAGCGACTTCCTGGACGTCCCATGGCTGATGATGATGATGATGATTGTACATTTCAGAAACTGGCAGAGGCACTGCGCTTGGTCTGTACTCGTATATGTCGAAAATTTGCCAAAGCACCGCGATAAAGCAAACATTTAAGGTAGGTACGACGCGATAATTGGGTACTTGACCATGTTTGATTTTATACACATTTTTATATGTAGTAGCAAATAAAACAAAAAAGAATCCCTTCTTTCTAAAAACTGCATCAAAATTGGTTAAAAAATAAGGCACTAATTGGTGGTTTAAATTCTGCAATAAGCAAGATTGGGGACGTAGTGGAATTATGTTGATATCCCTTTCAAGCGCATACGTCTCATTCCCGCAGTTTGAGGGTTAAAATTCAAAGTCTCATAACATTTTTTTCATTTATGAGAATTTTTCAATATTTCAGAAGTTCAGACTTCAGACTACACTGAGAAATAAGAAGATAATTCATTACATATATGTATTTTTACAATTAAACAGTATTTTACAAGTGTGTCTAGATTGAAGAACGTTATAGCCAGTCACAGATTCGGATCTGGGTGTTGTGAGACCCAAAGTATCTCGTAGTTCCTGATACCCCCGACACAAGACTCGATCTTAATCGACACTAAGATCCTGACCTCACGGTCAGGACTATGTGTATGACTGTTGGGTGTATTTATTTACTCAAAACATCTTGTCCAAAGTAATTTAAGAGACATCAGCAAGGGGTTACCACCACGTACATAAAAACAAAGTAAGATTATAATAATACTGCTATAAGATGTTGTAGTAGCCAAGATTATAAAGGTTGCCTTTTAACCATTTTAGCAGTCGATAGTAAGGTCTAAAAAAATGGACTATCATAATTAAAAAAAGTTTTAATAACACTTATTATTTCAGACAATGGCTGTGATATGTTATATATACACTTCGAGTAGTAGTGCTGGTGGCTATAATGGAGCTGGTGGGGCTGGTGGGGCTAGCGGGGCTGATAATGGTGGGACTGATGGGAGCGGAAGTGGTGGGACGGGAAGTGGCGGAACTGGTGGGGCTGGAGGTGCTGGAGGCAACGGTGGGGCCGGTGGGGCGGGCGGTGCTGGTTATTTTGGTGGATAGGAAAATAATTATGTAATTTATTGTTATTGCATTTGTTCTACAATACAATAATGATCTGTAATCCCAGTTTAATTTTATTTTGGTTAGCATGGCGGAAAGCGTGAGGAATTGAACGCGTAGGTATAGTCCGATTGCTAATTAAATGGAGTAAATTGAGAGATCGAAATGTAACTTCACAAAATAATATTGCCTACTTCCAAAACATAGTGATTGATCTAGTTAAATTTTTATCATTCAAAGAAACAATAACTCGGCACTAGCTTGCGAAATTAGAATTTTAATGCGTATTTTAGAAATTTCAGCTAAACCTTTCGACTTAATGACCGTGTTAATAATTTTACGTAAATACTTACAATAGATACGTGAAATGATAATGAAAATTACAAATATTAATCTTATTTTTGAGAAAAATTACATTCCGCACATTCATAACTTTTGTTAGTTTTGTTTATAAAGAACCATGACTATAATTCCAGTAGACATGCCATAACTTAGCATGCAGTTACCATGGCTATAATTTAGTAGACACGCATCATCATGGCGTACATGCAATAACACATTAGACAGGAATTACGACTTTGAGTTGGACTTTAGACAATGAAGGAATGAAATGATTCACAGAATTGAAATGTTTAAATAATCTTGATCTTTCTACCTGCCCTTATCCCACCTTAATGTGGGGTCGGCGCAACATACTTTTTCAAAATGTATCAGATAGGATTTGGCTAAGTTTTTATAAACGGTCTGCCTGACGTCAACCCCCTATGAGGGCTCCAGTCCCGAGCAAATTAAATTAGATAATTTGCTTTGCCCGACCTGGGAATCGAACCCAGGACCTCCCGGTCCACAGCCCATACATACTGCCACTAGACCAAGGAGACGAGTTGATCTTTTTCCGCAGAACTATTTAAATTTCGTGAAAAAGTGGCAACATTCGAAATGTCAGTTTACTCCGTTTAATTAGCAATTTACTATATTAGTAGTAAATTAAAATAAAGTACTAGTAAAATACTGATTTCTTAAGTTTACGCGAATATTATACATTGAAATAAAACTATTCTTACGGATTCTATCACGATTATGTTTTAATTACTATTCCCGACGTTTCGAAGGCTTTGCAGTCTTCGTTGTCACGGGTCAGACTGAGGTGTCATTTGTCCAAAAAAGGTTAGTGTTACAATATCTACCATCATTAAAAAATATACAAAATCAAAAAAGGTTAATTATTTGTGTTTCGATTTATGCAGTACGAGCTCACGGTGTCTTGAGTTCTGGCAGCTGGTCTTTTGGGTTCCGATTTAATAAGATGTATAATTGGATCCCAGGTTTGTGCAAGCTTCCAACCATCTTCTCTATTGAAATTAGGATGTTTTTTAATTTCAATAGCCTCGCGTATCATCCTAGGGAGGAATCGGTGTTCTTTGGCGAGGATTTGTGGTTTATCAAATCTAAGATAATGTTTGGAGCCTTCCTCTGAATGTTCAGCAACTGCAGACTTCGTAGAGCGTCGGTGTTTTACGTCAGCTATATGTTCTTTTACGCGGGTCCCTATATCCCTTGCACAAACCTGGGATCCAATTATACATCTTATTAAATCGGAACCCAAAAGACCAGCTGCCAGAACACAAGACACCGTGAGCTCGTACTGCATAGATCGGAACACAAATAATTAACCTTTTTTGATTTTGTATATTTTTTAATGATGGTAGATATTGTAACACTAACCTTTTTTGGACAAATGACACCTCAGTCTGACCCGTGACAACGAAGACTGCAAAGCCTTCGAAACGTCGGGAATAATAATTAAAACATAATCGTGATAGAATCCGTAAGAATAGTTTTATTTCAATACTAGTAAAATAATAAAGTAGTAGAATAAACTACTTTTCAATAGTTTACAATGAGGTACTAAAAACTAATTGTGACCTGCAAAATTATCTTTAGTGTTAAACAGGCGATGTATTTAATTAATTTTATGCCATATTCAATACATGTATGCTGATTATATGTATACCTATTTATTTAAAGTACCACAACGTCATTTATTAATACTTACATTATCAAAAATTGTACACTTTTATACAAAGCACCGATATAAATGACAATTTATGTGAGTTCACAACTTACTCCGTATGTGAAAAAAATAGTAAAATAAACACCTATCGCATATTGAGACACATTTCCTTCGTGACTGACTGCCTCGGTGGCGTGGTGGTATTTCGGTACGACTACGGTTCTGAGGTCTCGGGTTCGATCCCCGGGTCGGGCAAAGTGATATTGGATTTTTCCATATCAGCCCGGAGTCTGGAATTTGTGCCCGATATGGCGATAGGCTCGCCCCCTATCACATCTGGGACTGAACTAAGCTCGGCGAAATGTGGGTGTTCTAGTTCGCTAGTACGCCTCTGCCTACCCCTTCGGGGATACAGGCGTGAGATTATGTATGTATATTCCTTCGTGACTTTTGCTTAACTACTTACCTAGTATTCTAAGGAGGGTACGGTTGTTGTTGTTGTAATAAAAAAATAAACATTTTGTATGATGAGTAAGATTTTTAGCGGCTATAATGACAAATTTAAAAACAGACCGACTTCAAATCCCATCGTGACCAAATTTATATGGGACTACCCTTGAAATAAGCTCAATCGAATACAAAAAAATTCTAAAAATCACAAGTTTAAAAACTTAACTGACCAACTTCAAATCCCATCGTGACCAAATTTATATGGGACTACCCTTGAAATAAGCTCAATCGAATACAAAAGAATTTTAAAAATCACAAGTTTAAAAACTTAACTGACCAACTTCAAATCCCATCGTGACCAAATTTATATGGGACTACCCTTGAAATAAGCTCAATCGAATACAAAAGAATTTTAAAAATCACAAGTTTAAAAACTTAACTGACCAACTTCAAATCCCATCGTGACCAAATTTATATGGGACTACCCTTGAAATAAGCTCAATCGAATACAAAAGAATTTTAAAAATCACAAGTTTAAAAACTTAACTGACCAACTTCAAATCCCATCGTGACCAAATTTATATGGGACTACCCTTGAAATAAGCTCTATCGAATACAAAAGAATTTTGAAAATCACAAGTTTAAAAACTTAACTGACCAACTTCAAATCCCATCGTGACCAAATTTATATGGGACTACCCTTGAAATAAGCTCTATCGAATACAAAAGAATTTTGAAAATCACAAGTTTAAAAACTTAACTGACCAACTTCAAATCCCATCGTGACCAAATTTATATGGGACTACCCTTGAAATAAGCTCAATCGAATACAAAAGAATTTTAAAAATCACAAGTTTAAAAACTTAACTGACCAACTTCAAATCCCATAGTGACCAAATTTATATGGGACTACCCTTGAAATAAGCTCTATCGAATACAAAAGAATTTTAAAAATCACAAGTTTAAAAACTTAACTGACCAACTTCAAATCCCATCGTGACCAAATTTATATGGGACTACCCTTGAAATAAGCTCTATCGAATACAAAAGAATTTTGAAAATCACAAGTTTAAAAACTTAACTGACCAACTTCAAATCCCATCGTGACCAAATTTATATGGGACTACCCTTGAAATAAGCTCAATCGAATACAAAAGAATTTTAAAAATCACAAGTTTAAAAACTTAACTGACCAACTTCAAATCCCATCGTGACCAAATTTATATGGGACTACCCTTGAAATAAGCTCAATCGAATACAAAAGAATTTTGAAAATCACAAGTTTAAAAACTTAACTGACCAACTTCAAATCCCATCGTGACCAAATTTATATGGGACTACCCTTGAAATAAGCTCTATCGAATACAAAAGAATTTTAAAAATCACAAGTTTAAAAACTTAACTGACCAACTTCAAATCCCATCGTGACCAAATTTATATGGGACTACCCTTGAAATAAGCTCTATCGAATACAAAAGAATTTTAAAAATCACAAGTTTAAAAACTTAACTGACCAACTTCAAATCCCATCGTGACCAAATTTATATGGGACTACCCTTGAAATAAGCTCTATCGAATACAAAAGAATTTTAAAAATCACAAGTTTAAAAACTTAACTGACCAACTTCAAATCCCATAGTGACCAAATTTATATGGGACTACCCTTGAAATAAGCTCTATCGAATACAAAAGAATTTTAAAAATCACAAGTTTAAAAACTTAACTGACCAACTTCAAATCCCATAGTGACCAAATTTATATGGGACTACCCTTGAAATAAGCTCTATCGAATACAAAAGAATTATGAAAATCGGTCCATATTTTTGCGGAGACATCGCGTAACATACATAAAAAAAACCGACGAATTGAGGACCTCCTCCTTTTTGGGAAGTCGGTCGAAAATCGGTCCACATTTGTGCGGAGACACCGCGTAATATACATTAAAAAAAATACGAATTGAGGACCTCCTTCTTTCTGGAAGTCGGGCGAAAACTACTGTCTCCTTCCTAATCCCCATTATTTTCATTTACATGGTAGACAACGGCAATCCTTGCACTTCCGAATGAAGGCAACTAAAATGCCTCGGTGGCGTGGGTGTATTTCGGTACGACTATCGTCCTGAGGTCTCGCGTTCAATCCCCGGGTCGGGAAAGTGATATTGGATTTCTCAATATCAGCCCGGAATCTGGAATTCGTGCCCAATATGGCGATGGACTCGCCTCCTATCACATCTGGGCGGAACTAATCTAGGCTAAATGTGGGTGTCCTAGTTCGCTAGTGCGCCTCTGCCTACCCCTTCGGGGATACAGGCGTGAGCTTATGTATGTGTGTAAACACGCCTGTAACAGCTGTTATTCTTACATACTACACTTCTACTCACTACTTCTCCTTACAGTACAGCATCTATAGCGCAGCTGCCGAGTAGTTGGCTGTGTAGCGAACAAACAACAAGACGAGAGTTGGATTCTGCATAGACGTAAAGATATATGAGGCCCAAAAATATTTGTATCAGGCCTAGGTATTGTAAGATGGAAAATCTGTCGGAGCTCCTACTCACGATACAAGAGTCAAAGAACTGGTCGGCGCTAACCGGTATATGAGCTATGAAAGAGAGTATTAATGATGGTCTGTGATAAAAATGAAAAAACATTCCGATTAATAATATAATTCCAAAATAAATAAATGATGACAATAATAACTAACGGTGCAGTTTAACAAGGTAAGTACAAGGTGATCGGTGGCCAGTAGCTCGTTTTTTATATATTTCACGCTAGCAGTTTTATGGCTCAATTTGCGCCATCCATTTCATTTAATTGCGCAATAAGATTTCATATATTTTATCGATAAATAACGCAATAATGAAATAACTGCCCGAGTCCAGCAGTGGGACAGTAATAAGTTCTTAAAAAAACTTTTCTTTTCATTTTATTTAAGTAGATTTTGTAATTGCCATAGATTTCATCAACCTATGCCAACTTTAGAGCAGCTTTACCGCCAGTGCCATTAGCACCTTCAGTTGCACCGGCTTTAGCAGCTTTGCCAGCAAGTCCACCGCCAGTGCCAGTTCCTGGACCACTTCCTGTGCCACTTCCAGGGCTGCCTCCAGTACTACCTCCAGCGCCACCCCCTGCACTACCCCCAGTGCCACTTCCTGTTCCACTCCCTGCACTACCTCCTGTGCCTCCTGCACTGTCTTGACCAGCATCGCCTCCAGCATCATCAGCAGTATTGTTTGATATCAATTGACAATAAAGTGCAATTAGCTGTAAAAGAAAAAATCTACTTATTGTTTGTATAACTTCATTTGGTTTGTAGGGATACAAAATGTCCGTATCCATTTGAATATCGCGTATTTGACAAGTTTGTCAAATGCATGAAAATTGATTGTACTGAACTTTACCAATTTTTATGAAACTTTACACATTTTATCGAGGGTATTGGTAGACATTGTACGATTGAAGCACTCTAATAGAATTGTATAAAAAACATCATACTGAAAAGAATGTATGCTCAAATTCCAGACAGACCTTGAATTATTTCACATTCTACGTTTCATTGTCCATGCAAAGGCTTAGATATTGTAGAAGATACGTCGGTGGTAATAAGTTGGCGAGCCAGACCGTTTATGATATAGTCAAAAAAATTACAGCATGGCTTGAATACTCATAAGAATTAAAGATTCAATAGTGGTCTCCATGAATCTATTTTTTATGAAATCTAAACTATGATTGGGATAATGGGAGTACCACAGACGTAATTCAACGGCAAATGAACTTAAGAAAGGAAAAAGCATAGATACGTACCGAATATTTTTGTTTGTAATGTGTCACTGCACACTTTGTCAAGGTACGAGTCAAGTTCCATGCCAGTACCTCTGATGGCCCGCCTATTCCTTTGGCTTGCTATTCAATAAGAAATAAATACTGATAAAGATCGCAGGAAGTCGCTGGATGCATGTCGCTTCTAACAGGTCGATCTGGAAATCTTTGGGCGAGGCCTATGTTCAGCAGTGGACGTCCTATGGCTGATGGTGATGATGATGATGAAATAAATACAACCAACAGTCACACGCCTAGTCCTGACCCCACACTAGGTATAACCTGTATCGTGGGTATCAGAAACTATGAGAGACTCACAGCACCCAGACTTGAAACAAATATCTGTGGGCCACACAAACATGCTATTTCAGAAAAAACACTAATGCTGAACAACCATCCTCAGCCATAATCGTCCACTGCTGGACATAGGTCTCACCAAAAGATTCACCAAATCGAATAACAATAATAGAGCGATAATAATTGTTACGATACTGATACTCTTACCTCAAATGCGTTGGTTCAACACACTTTTTAGCATATTGCAGAACATTTTACGACCAGCTATCAATAACCAGAGTAGAAACTTACATAGAAGAACAGAGTAAGATAGATAGATAGTACTTTTTTGTAGAAACACACAGAAAACTGGTACCATTAAATAGCATAATAACTGTGCCACAAGTGGAGGCCTTGTTGCTAATAGCGATCAAGGCAACTATACAATACATAGCTACGTACGTTATTGTAATAAGAACAACTTGATTGATAGAGCCATGCTGTAGACAGTTACGTCTACAGCACAAATGGGCCGGCTGGACTCGTTTGATACCACTCATACAAAACCGATGTAAAGTGGCAATCTGCTGATGCGTTTCGTTCGGTGAGTGAGATTTCTGGTGGCCCAATTCTCCGCTCCCTTTCCCAATCACTATTCCTCTTCTTTAAGGTTGACAACATACCCATGGTTATTGTTTTATCTTGGGTGTCTATGAGCGGTCGAGACCATTTACCATCAGGTGCCCCATCTGCTCATTTACCAGCCTCTGTTTTAAAAAAAACTACATACAAGCAGAATAGAGTTAGGTTTTCGCCAAAGAAGATTGACGTCAGGCAGGTGGTCTTTCAAAAAAGGAGTCATTTGTGTACTATGTTTGAGAAAGTACGCTATGTTGACTCCTCTAGTGGAATAAGGGCAGATGAAAAGAAGGAGTTTGATCGGAAAACTAGCATTATAAATTATTAAAATGATATCTACGAATCAGCAACGATAGCAATCGATTTGCCATTTCCTTTGGTACCTTATTATTTAATGTCAAAATAGCTTACCTTCTAGCTGACCGAATAAAGCAGCGAGCACAAAAACTACGAAGGTGGTTAAGAACTTCATGTTGACTACTGAGATGATGATACAGAATGAGGATTAAATCTTAAAAACAGCGCTTTAATAATAGTCAGGTGTGACGTAAATCAAATAGTTCGTGAGAATATTATAGATAAGCCTATAGACGATAAACCCCTGCATTTGTTCCGGTAATTGTTCTCGGGGATAGTCATGATATTATGCCGACATCATTAAACATATAACATAAGCTCACACCTATATCCCCGAAGGAGTAAGCAGAAGGACACTAGTATATTAGAACACCCACATTACGCACAGCTTAGTTCCGTCCCAGATTTTATAGGGAACCTACATATCATCATCATCATCATCATCATCAAAAATAAGACGTCCACTGCTGAACATAGGCCTTCCTCAAAGATTTCCAGATCGACCTGTCGGAAGTGGCCTGCATCCAGCGACTTACTGCGACCTTTATCAGGTCGTCGGTCCAGCTTGTAGGTGAAATGAAGAACGAAAGTGACATAGCCCAGAGGATTAGCAAGTTGAAATGGCAGAGGGCAGGGCACATAACTCGTAGAACCTACATATATTAGGCACAAATTCCAGACTCTGGGCCGCTACTAAATTAAAAAAACTAATATCAAATTAGACCCGAGGATCGAACCCGAGACCTCAGGACGGTAGTCGCACCGAAATATAACTATGCCACCGAGGCGTTAAACATACCTCTATAATTGACGTGTAAAAGTTAAATAATATAATATCCTAATTGCAGAATATAATGTTTCAAATTTTAATTTAATGCAAAACAACTTCAATACTTCAACTCTCCAAGTAAAATTTGAAGAAATGCCAGATATGTAGTAGGTAAAGTACAAAAGATGGTAATATTCATCATGGTCATCAGCCATAGGCCCATAGGACAACAATAACAACAACAGTAGTCTAAGCACGAAAAACTAATGTAAATGTAAACTCGCTGCGCACTGATGACATTTGATTAATATTTCATACAAATTTCATAGACGCGCATCGAGCACGAATACATTTACGGTTGTCAGAAATTTTCCTGCTCGGGCTGCAGGTCTATCTGGAAATCTTTGGAGGAGGCCTATGTTCAGCAGTGGACGTCCTATGGCTAATCGTGATATGCGAAAATGTATTTATTGGTTTGTCATTCTATCGTGTACAAAATAGATTCGAAGAATGGTTTAAGCTCCTTCATACGTAAGAGTAAATTTCATCATCAAAATACGGTGGGGAAAAAATGCAGGATGGAGTTTGAAGCAAAATCGAATTGTTCATATTTCTGTGTATAGTTTAACTTTTATCACACCAAACATCTTATACCAATTTGGTCTTAATTGTGTCGTGGTATTAAAGAAAACTTTTAAACTCATTTTACCTTTTGAAGACAGTTGGTCTTTACTACATTCTTCTCATATTTGCCTAAACTTTACAGCTTTAGATATTACTAGCTGTTACCCGTGACTCCGTTCGCGTGGAAATTGATTTTCCTTAATAAAATATAGCCTATGTGTTAATTCAGGCCATACCAAATTTCATCTAAAATTGGTTCAACCGTTTGAGCGTGAAGAAGTAACAAACATGCAAACACACTCACAAACTTTCGCCTTTATAATATTAGAGTGTTTATTATAGTTTATCGTTTGTTTAACGACCATCATGTTTATTTATCTAATTATGTTTCAGAATATGGTCGCCGGTGACTGAGTTTTTTAAGTCCATTCCACATTATTCTTACGTATGTTAATATAAAAATTATAACAATTGAGCCAAGTAGGTTATGTTTGTATATTCAATGATTTAATAGTTTTCTAATTGGGTTACATATTGTTACCGATATAAACCAAGACCTTCAATTTTTTTTAAATATTTACTTGTATAACTAGATGTTTGTCCTTTTGCCCAAGTGTTTTTTTTATTTTATTTACAACAATAAACAATTGTACAATGTGTCTTAAAATAAGGCTTATTATTTAGGATCAGTAGTCCGAGCACGCAAAACTAATGTAAATGTATTTAAGTTCGCTGCGGACTGATGATGTTTGGTTAATATTTCATACAAATTTCATAGACGCGCATCGAGTTCGAATACATTTACATCTACATTAGTTTTTCATGCTTAGGCTACTGGTTACTGTACAACCCACACCATTGTTCCCAGATTGTGTTAAGTAAATAGCATTCTATATACTTTGTTTGATTAATGTCTTTTCATTATAAAAACATATATTATTTTCATGGCTATGGTTATTTGGTGGTGGATATTTGTATCCTTTCGGATAGCAACCATCATTCATAATTATGGTGTTGAAACCTGCACTAGTGACCCACACTTCTTGTATGACTCGCTTTAAAGAATCAGCCAGTGGATGTCCAGTTCCCTCGAGGGCCTTGCGATATTCACGACAGAAGCGCATTAGCTAACTAGATGACCCAAATTTCGCCGAGCTTAGTTCCGTCCCATATAGCGTACTCTTATCTTGTCATTCCTATAGATTTTTTCTATTCGACTAGCGCATAAACCACTTGTCTAAACCCGCAGATGTGATAGTAGGCGAGCCTATTGCCATATCGGGCACAAATTCCAGACTGGGTTGGAATCCGATATCACTTTGCCGGACCCGGGGATCTGTATTTGTTATGGATCACCTGTATGGGCTGACAGAGCTACTACATACTATACTACATACATACATAGATATTTGTATAATTAAATATATGTTTCCATGTCTTGTACCTGTACGCCACCACACTTGTGTCAATAAATAATTCTTTTTTTCTTTCTTTCTTTCTTTCATTCTTTCTTTCATTCTTTCTTTCATTCTTTCTTTCTTTCTTTCTTTCTTTATTGGCGCCGCACGCAGAAAATTGCTCCATAGTCAGCGTCTGGCGTTGATATTCTTGTGTAAAGCTTATAGAACCGTTGGCACCGAAGTTTTACAGGACCTGTTCTTGCCGCTGTACTTCGATCTCTTCTATCACTTCGATCGATGGAGGTGCAGCGTCGCGCCGCGATGTATTACTCAATAAGAAAGAACATGGACAAAACATTTCTTACGTCCCGTGAGCTATCAAGAATCAATAGACTTTTTAAACCGGAATCCAAAATTTGTAACGAGCTTCTAAATGAATGGTAAATTCGATGGGACAACTCTATAAAAGGGTGGCATTGATATCAGTAGCTCGAGCATGAAAAACTAATGTAAATGTAAATGTATTCGAGTTCGCTGCGCACTGATGACGTTTGGTTAATATTTCATACAAATTTCATAGACGCGCATCGAGTTCGAATACATTTACGGTTGTCAGAAATTTTCCTGCTCAGGCCGCTGTACTTTCCTTTAGTCCGCGATCGTCTATCTAAAACTTGGTTAGAAGAAGATCATTGTGTCTCACAATTTCTTACAGGCCACGGCAACTTTAAGTGTAAATTGTTTTCAATTAGGTTGGTTGAGTCACCTGCGTGCCCGTGCTCTGTACTCGGCTGTGAATATGACCTGTAGCCCGAGCACGAAAAACTAATGTAAATGTAAATGTATTCGAGTTCGCTGCGCACTGATGACGTTTGGTTAATATTTCATATAAATTTCATAGACGCGCATCGAGTTCGAATACATTTACGGTTGTCAGAAATTTTCCTGCTCAGGCCGCAGCCCGCGCATCACATTCTTTGGGAGTGTAGTCTTTGGCAAAATGAGCGCACCATCATGCTAGACAGTATGCAAATAACATCTGGAGTTGTATACTATATGGATCTTGTGGAAACTAGGACGAATTTCCGTACATTCCGGCCATTCGTTTTTTGCCATACCTATTATTAGAATCAAGTTTAACAGCTCGCATGATAGGACCCACTAAAATTATTTCCGTGGTGCCTTACAACTGGCCTCTCCGGTTGCAAATATTCCTATGTATGAGGCTGATGCCTCTTTAATTCATTACATTGTCTCCTGCATTTTTACGGAGGGAAGTGGAAACCTTATAATTCCAACTCCTCCCTATCTTTCTGTTTGATTAATTTTGTTGCGGGATCAAGACTATTTTGCATTATCTGATACTCGCCGAGTTTCATTGCTCGGTGACGTTAAATGCGTGCCATTCATTGTTGATCCTGGCTTACAGGAGTTACAGTGACGGGTGTGTGGGCGGGACAGTCTCGTAATCATATTTTATAAAATTCTTCAAGTGGTAGAGCCACGCTGTAGACAGTAACGTCTATAGCACGAATGGGCCGGCTCGACCGGTTAGATACCACTGTCTCACAGAAAACCGACGTAAAGTGGCAGCTTGTTGTCGCGTTTCGTTCGGTGAGTGAGATTTCCGGTGGCCCATTTCCCCTCTCCTTTTCCCAATCCCCATCCCTCCCCTACCATTCCCTCCTTTTAGGTTGGCAACTCACCCATGATTCTTTTTGTGTCTTGGGTGTCTATGGGCGGTGGAGATCACTTACCATCAGGTGACCCATCTGCTCGTTTGCCAATCTGGGCTATAAAAAAAAATAATATCAAACATTCAATATACTCAAAACATGTTCAAAGTAATTTAAGAGACTTGACAAAATTACAAGGGCTCCCTTTTTACTATATCCATAGTAGATATGGAACTTTAAAAAATTAGATCATTTTTTTGTTAATTACATTTCGACCTATGCAAAGAATAAAGTTACATATGATAATGAATCGAAATTGCTTTCTTATTTTTACGAGCTTATATTGACTTGTATATTTAACGAGTAAATATTATTTTTAATCTATGTCATAATTTAACTTGTTATTATGTCATAACTTAAAATAAATAATTTATTCGTTAAATATACAGGTCAATATAAGCTCGGAAAAATAAGAAAGCAATTTCGATCCATTATCATATGTAACTTTATTCTTTGCATAGGTCGATTTGCTCTTTAAATTAAACAAGACAGAGAAATTATCTTAAGAACCGTGAGCTCTTTTTTGTGAAAATAATTTTGGCATACCCGTATTTTTGGTCAAGGGTGAGTTGTCCCTCAAAATGAATGAAAATGAGTAAACATTTTTATTGTTCTAATTAATTCAGTTTCATTAATTAATAATTTCATTGTATAGCATGAAAAATCGGCATAGCAGAAGGTCGAAAATACTTTTTTTTTTTGTAAAATTCAGATTCTAGAATGTGTTCCAATATGTGTAATCCGAGCTTATGTGATAGGGGAGAGCCTAAGGTGATAGGCTCCCCCCTATCACATAATATCACATAAGCTCGGCGAAATGTGGGTGATCTAGTTCTTCAGCAGGCCTTCGGGAATACAGGAGTGAGCTTATGTATGTATGTTAAGTACTTACTTTATTGTCAAATATTTTATGCAGGTAAGTAATTATTACGATACTACTACACATAACATAACTGCCTCGGTGGCGTGGTTGTATTTCGGTACCGGGTCGGGCAAAGTGATATTGGATTTTTCCATATCAACCCGGTATCTGGAATTTGTGCCCCATATGGTGATAGGCTCGCCCCCTATCACATCTGGGACGGAACTAAGCCCCGTGAAATGTGGGTATACTAGTTGGCTAGTGCGCCTCTGCCTACCCCTTCGGGGATAGGGAGCTTATGTTACTACTGATGGTAGAATAATGGGTTTTTGTTAAAAAAAAAACAACATTTTTATTGCTTTTCATTTTATTTCAGCATTTGCATTTTTCTTTTCATTGGCAGAGACCTCATCGACCCATACCAACTTTAGAAGCTTTATCGCCAAGTCCACCTCAAGCACCACTTCCTGTGTTACCTCCTGCATTCCCTTCAGTGCCACCTCCTGCGCCACCACCAGTACCACCACTTCCTGCACTACCTCCTGAGCCACCAGCGCCGCTGCCTGTTCCACCTCCTGCAGTGCCTTGACCAGCATCACCATCAGCGCTACCAGCATTGTTTGATATCAAATTGCAAATAAGTCCAATTGGCTGCAAAAATGTGTACATTGTAGATTATTGATTTTTGTTACATACCTCTACATAGTGCATATCTAATAACATTAAGTATTCAAATAGGTCGATCTGGAAATCTTTGGGGGAGGTCTATGTTCAGCAGTGGACGTCCTATGGCTGATGATGATGAGATGATGATTCAAATAAAGTGATTATCTAATCAAAATAAATTGTTTTTCTTTCTATTCTTTCTTCTTTCTTTCTATTCTTTTTATAACACGCGCTTGTCAATTGCTAGAACAATATATTGTAGTAGACTACCATTTTTTTATACCAGAGGAGGCTGACAAACAAGCAAATGGGTAAAGCAAGGGAATGCCGGTGGTAGGATATTCGTATCTGACCAGATAGCGACCACCGTACACATGGTGCTAAAATCTGCCATAGTGACCCACACTCTGTGTGTGGTTCGCGTTCCAGGATCAGCCAGTGTACTTCCGGTTCTCTCAAGGGGCTTGTGGCATGACTTGATGGTTGGTTGAGATGGGTATGGGGGTATTCCTGTATCTGCATCGGTCATCCGCCTGTCTCGTCGCAAGCCCCTCGATTTGCTTCTTCCTTCTTCGGATTCGGAGTGTGAAGAAGCATAAATTGGCCGACATGATTCTGGCGACCACTGATAAACCCATTGTTTGTCAGTGGTCGCTAGTTTTTTTGGACTGCAATACGCTTACCATCAGGTGCAATGTAGTCACTTTGCCATGCTGGGATAAAAATTCCCTTAAAAATTATCATAGGTGGTCAAATCTACGACCTATCATTATCCATAATACCAGGAGAATCATGGGCGCGGTAAAAATGACATGGAGAGTATTTAGGCTTGTAAAAATGTACTCATTGTTGTCGAGCGTATTGGTCGCCTTGGTCTACTGGCAATATACATATGTATATGGGCGGTGGAACGGGAGGTCCTAAGTTTAATTTCCAGATTTGAGTGGTAGTGTTGGTCGGCTCGATCGGTTTGATACCACTGTCTCACAGAAAACTAACGTAAAGTGGCAGCTCGCTGTCGAGTTTCGATCGGTGAGTGAGACTTCCGGTGGCCCAATTACCCCTTTCCTTTCCCAATCCCTACTTCCTCGTCTTTTGCGGTTGGCAACGCACCCATGATTCTTTTGGTGTCTTGGGTGTCTATGGGCGGTGGAGATCTCTTGCCATCAAATGACCCATATTCTCATTTGCCAGTCTCTCTATAAATATCGGGTAAAGCGATTTTTCTATTTGATATACCTGACTGGATCCCCAAAGGAAATTCATGCTGTAGAGAAAAACCCGCCCAAGTGCGAGTCAGACTCGCGCACCGAGGATTCCGTACAAATTTATTATTTAATATATGGATATGGATGGATATGCGCCGAAGAGATCACCGATCATTCAACGTCTTTAAAACGGTAAATCGTAAAAAAATCAATGTGACTCAGAAAATAGGCCAACGCCATCTATCGATAAATTTAAAAATTACTTTCGCTTTATAGAACACACATGATACAAAAATATTAATATATTTTGCTAGAGTTGACCGATTAAAATAAAATTAAGCCTAAAGATACCACGATGTGGTATACGATTCTATCCAGTTCCGTAAAATTACTTTGGTGGTTTTCATTTGATACATGTTCAAACATACAGACTGACAGACAAAATTTCTTAAAATGATAAAAATGTGGCCTATTACTATTTCTAAACTCCCCCAATTAGTTTAACCAATTTGCAAATCTAAGCAATGTACAGACGCGCGATATTTACATTCTTATTAAAAGTATATTGATTGATTAATAAGGATTGAGGATTCATCAGTTTGCTGTCTCCAGCAATCTAGATTTTCATATGAAATACAAAATAAAAAATGTGACAGTGGCAATACTACGGTCGTCACTCAACTGCTTATGAACATAATGCTCTAAAAAAGAAAAAATAACGACACGTACCGACATTTTTTGCAATAATGTGTTATTGCAAAGTCCTATTCGTATGTCAAGGCACAAAATAGGGTCACCGCCAATACCAACACATCTTTCCAATGCTGCAAATAAACATAATATGGCAATGTGAATTGTTACGATACTGCCTCAAGATTCTTCCGTAATAATAAATAACACCCAACAGTCACATACATAGTCCTTAATTCCGTCCCAGATGTAATAGGGGGCGAGCCTATCGTCATCTCGGACACTAACTCTAAACTGCAGGAAAACCCTATCACTTTGCGGTGATATTCGGTGATCGAACTCAAGATCTCAGGAAGGCAGTCGTAGCGAAATACAACTTCGCCACCGAGGCAGTCGACAAATCGTAATATTTGAAAGAATATATATAACACATAGATACATATGTACATATGGACATATGTACGTAACACATTGTCGAGGTTTGGATCGTGTGTGCTGGGAGACTTATGTAGTTTTAATAAAATATTTATAACATATTACTTCACTTTTATTTAATCACTTTACACATACATGGCGGCTACATTTTGGTTAGCGGAAGAAGCTCAATAACCTCTTTGACATTTCCTACCATAAACTTATAAACCAATGACAACATAACATAAGGCCTTAACTCTTTGTAACATGGGCATTGGATCTATACCTCAACACTCTCCCTCAATGTCCATGTTTCAAACCTAATTCATACATACATTGAATAAACTTATCTCTACTAACAGGTTTTGTGAATACATCTGCGAGCTGATATCTAGTGTTTACATATTCTACCTTAATAAGTCCTTCCTCTACCTTTTGTTTAACAAAATTATATTTTATGTCTAAATGCTTCAATCTCTTTTGATCTGGATTCTTTACCGTTTTCATAGTACTCTGATTATCTTCAAAAATAGTTACACAGTCTACATTTACATTTAAATCTGATAATAATTTTACAATCCAACATGCCTCCATAGAAGCCTCACATAAAGAAATTAATTCTGCCTCAGTTGTACTCAATGCTACTGTAGTTTGTTTCTTAGATCTCCAAATTACAGTATTTCCATAAACTTGAAATATATATCCTGATGTGGATTTCCTATCTGAATCTCTAGCATAATCAGCATCTGCATATCCTAAAATTGGTGACATTACTCTACAGTTATTATCTTTTGAATAAACTAACACATAATTAACAGTTTTCTTGACATATCTCAACACTCTTTTTAAAGCTATCCATAAATTTTCACATGGTTTAGACTGAAATCTACTTAAATAACATATAGCAGTTGTTAAATCAGGTCGTGACCCCACTGTTGCATACATAAGAGAACCTATCAATGATCTACATTTATGTTCATAACTCATATCAATATTACAATTTTCATCAAATTTAAAATTAAGTTCCATTGGTGTGTCACTACCTTTACAATTCTCCATACCATATTTCTGTAAAATGCTTTGCAAATAATTTATTTGATTAATATGAATTTCTCCTTGTTTCTTAATTATTGAAATTCCCAAGTATGTTAAATTCTCATTTCCCAAGTCTTTCATTCTAAACTGTGATGATAAAAACTTTTTAACATTCTCAATTTGCAAATTATCTTTTCCTAGTATTAACAAATCATCAACATATAATAATAAGTACAATTCCCCTTTAGTATACAAACAATAGTCATTTACAGAACGTTTAAACCCATATTTAGTTATAGTTTCATGAAATTTTTCATACCAATACTTTGGTGATTTCTTTAACCCATATAGTGATTTTGTTAATTTCAGAACATATCCCTCAGGTACATTTAAGCCTTGTGGCGATTTTAAATAAACGTTTTCATTAATGTTACCATATAAAAAGGCCCCTTTTACATCCATTTGGTGTACATCATAATCTCTATACATTGCAACTGACAATAATATTCTTAACGTTTGTAATTTTAAAACAGGTGAGTAAATATCTTCTAAATTATCCTTTTGTTGAAATCCACGCACTACTAATCTTGCGTTATATATTTCTTCATTTCCTATATTTTTCTTTGTAAATACCCATTTACTGTCTAATAATTTTTCTTTCTTCGGTGTTGGTACTATTTTCCAAGTTTCACTTTCTTTTAATACTTTTAATTCTTCTTGTACTGCTTTTACCCATTTTAGCTTGTCCGGTCTTTCATTTATCTCATCATAACATAATGGTACCTCTTGATTCATACTTAGTAGAGCAAATAACGCATCATCACTATCATCATCCATATTTACTTCATAATCTTCTTGCCATTTTGGTTTTCTTGTTTGCCTTTTCTCTCTACTATTTTGCTTATATCCTTTATTCTTTTCATCTTCTGTAGTATTCTTCTGCTCTTTTCCTTTTGTATTTGATATATCTATTACTTCCTGCTCTTCATTTTCTGTTTCATAATCTTCTCTCTCTGATTCCTTTTCATCCTCAAATGTAACTTTTTCTCTCTGTTGTTCCTGTGTATACTTATCTGTGGATGCAGCTGGTAAGTGAACTAAGGGTTCTTCTTTTTGACGTTCATCAAATATTACATTCCTAGCATGAACTAACTTATCGGTTTCCTCATCATACAATAGATACCCTGTTCTACTATAACCTACCATTATCATTCGTTTCCCTGTGTTATCTAATTTCTGTCTATGTTCTTTAGGTACATGATTATATGCTATACATCCGAATACACGAAAATTTGAAACATCCGGCTTCCTACCTTCCCACAATTCACTTGGAGTTTTATCCTTTCCTACAGTTGGACTTCTATTAGTTACATAAGCTGAATACAAAATTGCATCTCCCCAGAATTCTTTTGCTAATTTAGATTCCAATAAAATTGTCCTAGTCTTTTCTACAAGTGTCCTATTCATTCTTTCTGCTACCCCATTCATCTCAGGATTATACGGTACTGTATACTGTAATGTTATACCATTATTTGAACAAAATCTTTGAAATTCCCCAGATATATATTCTCTACCATTATCACATCGTAACTTTAATAAATCTGCATTAAAATGTTTAGTTGCATAATAAAAATATTTCTTAAAATTATCAAAAACTTCTGATTTGTGATGCATTAAATATACCATACAAAAATGTGTGTTATCATCTATAAATGTAACAAAATATTTATGACCTTCTCTATCTGTAGGGGTTATAGGTCCACAAACATCTGTATGTACTAACTCTAAAGGTTTCTTCGCTCGGTAACCCTGCTTATTAAATGGTTGTCTCGTCATTTTTGCGAGTAAACATGGTTCACACAACATATGTTCAATTTTATTACCTTTCATATCATTTAAACCATTTACCATATTTTTATGCAATAATGTATTAATGTTATTAATACCCAAATGTGCAAAACGTCTGTGCCATAATTCTGTCATATTACTGTTTGACTCTGTATAATTACATTTCGAAAAATCCACTTGCATTTCTATATTATACAATGAACCATCACTGTCCCCAATCATTAATAAGCCATTATTTTTATAAACTCTAACTTTACCTCCTTGAAAACAAACTTTTAAACCATTAATTTCTAATTTATGAACTGATAACAAGTTTTTTCTTAAGTCTGGCACATAGTAAACATTTTTAATAGTACAATTAGAAGGGTTTTTCCCAACATATGTTTTTGCCTGTATATTACCTATTCCTACCGCTTTTAACATTACACCATTTTTTGCCGATGCTATATTTTTAGGTTTATTCAACTCTTTATAATCAGAAAACATATCTTTTGTATTTATTAAATGATCTGAACAGCCAGAATCTATATACCACACTAATTTATCCTTAATGTCCATATTACACTTATTCACTTCACAATTATTAGCCGCTCCATGCTTCGCTGGCCTATTCTCCGCTGTATAGGACTGGTGTCCTCTCCCTGAATTCCTGGCTCCTCTATATCCTTGTCCTCGGGTGTTATTACCACGTCCCCTCGGGTTATTAAAATATCCTCTTTCTCTTGTATAATTTTCTTTTCTTTCTTGATTATTTTCCATTCCTTGATTATAATTTTCTCTTCCTTGATTATAGTTATTCCTCCTTTGCATATAATTCACATTTCTTGTACATTGATACTTCTTATGACCAGGTTTTCCACATGTATAACAGTTAAATGCGTTCCCACAATTAATTTCTCTATCATTTTCTTTTCCGTTAAATTTCTTTTTCTTTTCTTCTTCTCCCAGCAGCCTATTTTTCACAAAATCTAGTTTCAAATCCTCTTGTGTCTCTAAAGCTGTAATAATTCCTTCATATGACCTTGGCATTGACAACAAGACATAATTTACTTTTTCTTCCTCGCTTAATTCTGAATCAGATTCCTTAAGATCAGTAAAGATTTGCTCCATTTCTACTAAATGTTTCATCAGAGACTCGTGCTCCTTGAACTTCATGTCAGACAACTGTCTTCTCAAATATAACTTTGACCTCACACCTTTTTTCTTAAAATTTTCTTCTAAATTGTGAAACATTTGATGGGCACTACTTTTCTTTACATACTCTATATGGCTATCCGCCACACAAGCAATAATAATAGCCTGTGCTTTCGCCTCAGATGCCTTATTTTCTTCCTTCGCGCCATAACTCTCATTCTCAATGGCGTCCAATACCAAATTTTCTCTTAATATATTGCGTACTCTAAACGCCCAAGTATTAAAATTAGTGCCTTTAAAGGGCTCGACAGAATATTTTTCCTTCATCATACTGATTCAGTTTAATTATGAGTTTCTTACTTTGATTTCCTACGATGCGACAGCCATCTTCAAATACCGCGTGGACGAACAAACACGGCGAACCACGATGAACTACAATAAGCACGGGAACCACGGGAACCACGATATGCTACCACTGTCGAGGTTTGGATCGTGTGTGCTGGGAGACTTATGTAGTTTTAATAAAATATTTATAACATATTACTTCACTTTTATTTAATCACTTTACACATACATGGCGGCTACATTTTGGTTAGCGGAAGAAGCTCAATAACCTCTTTGACATTTCCTACCATAAACTTATAAACCAATGACAACATAACATAAGGACTTAACTCTTTGTAACATGGGCATTGGATCTATACCTCAACACACATTGCAGTAGAAACAACATAAAAGTTGATACAAGCAGAGCTGAGTTTGGTTTTCCCCAAAGGAGATTGACGTCAGGTAAATGATCTGTCGAAAATCTAATCATATTTGCAACATGTTTGAAGTGCATTACGTTTACACCACAAGTAGAATAAGGACAGAAGGAAAGAGAGAGTTTGAAAATCTGTATATCTCGCGTCTTCATGAGCACGACTGAGCAATCTTAGCAAACGTTTAGCAGCTTGTTCTTCTGGTACGTTATAAATTCCTTAATTCCAGTCTATATAACTTACCTTCTAGCTCGTTAAATCCAGTACAGAGAAATGCAGTGACCAAAAAACCTACGTAGGGACTTAAAAACTTCATGCTGACTACTGAAATGATGATATAGAATGAGGATTAAATATTATAAACAGTGTTTAAATAATAACCGGTTGTGACGTTAATCAAAAAGTTGGTGAGAATGTTATAGATAAGCCCATCATAAATAAATAATAATTAATAACATCCAACTTACATAGTCCTGACCCCACACTAAGATACTATTCTTGTGTCGTGGGCATCAGGAACTACGAGAGACTTTCGGTCTCACAACACCCAGACCCGAAACAAATATCTGTGGGCCACACAAACATTTGTTTAGCCGAAGGGTGGTATAATCTACAAAGATGGGAAAAAAATATTATTGAGGCTGCATTTGCCTACAAACCTAATTGTTGAAACTTGAAAGTATAGTTTTATTATTATGTCGTAGTACCTATATGGTCATAAGTATGATGTGACATGCAAATTTTTTAAAGGTTTTACTAATTATTTAGGACCTTTAAACAATATTTTTCCTATACCTAAAAGATTTTGTCTCTATTTTTAATTTAACAATGGTTGACTACTATAATGGTATCTGATATTATACGCTACTATTATATTCTTTCGTTTGAAATCATATTGGCAACCATCATGTTGTTTTAACGACTTAGATGTATATTTCAGTACTCCTAATACGAGTGTTTTGATAGTTCTCGCTTCTCCTTTCATTTGACTACTAGCGACACTTACGGAATCTATAAAGAACTACAAAAATGAAAACTACCGAAATTCATCATCAGCATCATCAGCCATAGGACGTCCACTGCTGAACATAGGCCTCCCCCAAAAATTTCCAGATCGACCTGTTGGAAGCGGCCTGCATCCAGCAACTTCTTGCGACCATTGCATGAAGACATTTCCGTGGGGACCACGTACCGGCAAGCGCAGCGTAGGACGTCCTGCAAGGTGGACCGAAGACCGAAATTATCGAACAATATTTTTTCGAAAAGCTATTCCTTACTATTCTTTAACTTGGTAATATGGAAAATTATAATGATTGCGCCAAGTAGGCAGTGTTTATACAATAAATAACTTAATTGTTTTCTAATTGGGTTACATATTGTTACCGTTAAAACCAAGACCTTCATTTTTTTTAATATCACTTGTCTTTTTGTGCGTTTGTTCAATGTTTGTTTATATACACTTATAGTTTCGTTACAAAAACACATTATTTTCTTTCAAGAATCTTGAGTATAAAATATAATATAATTATTTAATTATCTTGAGTGTAATATAATTGCCTGACTGAACTAGACTGCCTCGGTGGCGTGGTGGTATTTCGGTACGACTGCGGTTCTGAGATCTCGGGTTCGATCCCCGGGTCGGGCAAAGTGAAATTGGATTTTTCCATATCAGCCCGGAGTCTGGAATTTGTGCCCGATATGGCGATAGGCTCGCCCCCTATCACATCTGGGACGGAACTAAGCTCGGCGAAATGTGGGTGTACTAGTTGGCTAGTGCGCCTCTGCCTACCCCTTTGGGGATACAGGCATGAGCTTATGTAAATTCATGAAATAATTTTACACCATCTAATTTTCGTAAAATTTTCTCTACCGCTAGTTCAGAAAATCGCTATTTCCAATTCGATTGAGGTATTAGCAACTGGGGCGACTGAACTTTATGATTAATAACCATGATTGATGTAGGAACATTTGGCGCAGACCAAACCAATGACCTCAGCGGCGTGAGCAGGAAAATTTCTGACAACCGTAAATGTATTCGAACTCGATGCGCGTCTATGAAATTTGTTTGAAATATTAACCAAACGTCATCAGTGCGCAGCGAACTCGAATACATTTACATTTACATTAGTTTTTCGTGCTCGGGCTACTGATCCATTGCGTTAAGGAGGTCGTCAAAATAGATCATTTACGAAATAAAAGTAAGTTGAAAAACAAAATGAAAAGTGCGTGACGATTCAAACACATCTTATATTAAAAAGAACCAATATAAATTAAACCATGGCAACAAAAATGTAATAATGTATTTTGGAATACAAACGTGATCTGGGACGGTTCTATTAAAATGGTTTACAGAGGCTATACAATTTACAGTAGGTCGTATAACTAGGAAAGAGATAATAGAATAAGTGTACGCAACGGGAAATCCAAACGGCCTTTTTATTTTTATATTTCCTTTGTGTTGAAATGAATGATTAGAAAGAAATGGCTTGGCGAGTTTTAGATTAATAGACATCTAGCAGTTTATCACTATACTTTCTAGTGACAACTGTTAACTCATACTTGGCTACAGAGAATTCGGGTTTTGGATGGTTAAGTTTGAAACGTATTTCGACTTAAGGAACATCATTTTCGTGATATGAAAGTGGAATTTATTACTAGAATAGCTTATAAAATCTACTTAGCCTGGTATCTCAGTATTAACTAGGCATTCTGTACAATAACTATTAGTGTCAAGCTTTAAATCATTTTACACATAAGACTTATCTACATGTATTTCTCAACATGCAGTTTTCAGTTTATGTCCCACGACTGCGTTTTCCATTTAAGAGGTGTTAGTTGCCAATATTCCACATTTGGTATCCTCAACGCTCGTGCAACATGAAGTTCTTCGGCCCTTTAGTTTTAATCCTCATCGTATTGTGCTGCACCATCTCTGGACGAATTATTAAAGAAGGTTAGTACTTCTTTATTTGTACAAATTTATTTATCAACAATGTTACCATTCAAAGAAAGTAGTCTAAAAATGTTTAGAACTACATTTACTGTTATAACATAAATCACGCCTGTATCCTGGAATGAGGAATCAACTATAGCAAGTACACTTTGAAAACTGTGTCCTTCCCATTATTGTGATATAGGACGTGTATTAGCCATATTAGGCACTTAAATACTCAAATACTCACTGTGATCGGCCGACCTGAGATTTAATCTCAGAACTTCATGATTCTGAGCATATACTCGTAAGGCTGCGTTATTAATGCTGAAAATGCCATATAGAAGTGAATTCCGATTTAAACTTTTGCTGAGTGAATTAGCTTTAACAAAGTCTATTACTGAAGCCCACTAATATCATGCAATATTAAACTTAGATCTTGATCCAAGGCTTCAGCTTAAATTGAATAATCCTACACACATAACATAACATAAGGTAGGCGGAGGCGTACTAGCGAACTAGAACACCCACATTTCACCCAGCGTAGTTCCGTCCCAGATGTGACAGGGGGCGAGCCTATCGCCATATCGGACACAAATTCCAAACTCCGGGCTGATATGGAAAAAGCCAAAATCACTTTGTCCGACTCGGGGATCGATCAGAGATCTCAGGACTGTAGTGGTACCGAAATACAACCACGCCACTGCGGCAGTGCATAATCCTACTAATATTATAATCGTGAAAGTTTGTGAGAGTGTGCATGTTTGTTACTCTTTCACTCAAAAACTAACTGATAGATTTTGATGAAACTTTACTGTTATATAGATTATACATCAGAATAACACATAGGCTATTTTTTATCCCGGAAAGTAAATTTTATCCTGGAAAATAAATTGCCACGCAAACGGAGTCGCGGGCAACAGCTGGTCGTTTATAATTGACAAACTCTTCTTGTTCTTCTTATCTTATTTGGATGGCGATCTACTTGTTCTTTATCTTTGGGGGAGGCCTATGTCCAGCAGTGGACGTCCTGTGGCTGATGATGATGGTGATGAAACTCTAATTCATCTATTTACTTAAAATTACAACGGAATCAAGGTATAAAGAGCGCTAAAAAGTAATAAATGAGAAGTTCTCGGCCCCATCCTACAATTAAACCTAATAATATCCCTGCAATAATATTACTGACCCAGGGGTAGGTATAGTTGGGTACAGGCCTATTCAATTAATGCGAGCGGTTAGGCCTTATTCTTACGATGTTTTCCTTCACCTTTATAGCAGACGATAATACTCTTCCAATCTTTTCTTTCTTTCTGCCTGGCGTTATCCCGGCCTTCTGCCAGAGTCCGCTTCTATTCCAATCATATAACTTAAATAAAATTAAGTGTCAAATTTCCTACAGGATTATGTGCATGATATAAAAACTAAAAGTCAATTGGTTGCCGTTCCAGGAAGAGCTCAAGTAGCTAAAGAAGCGGCTAAAGGATTCGGTGGAAAGGGTAACTGGTGGCGAGAGTTCTGTGACAATGATCCTGCCACGGAGAACAATGTGGTAAATAAAAATGTTTGAGTCTTATTCTTTTCATCAGCCCTAATACTTTCTCAATGTGAGGTCGACGCAACTTTTCGAGCATGTTGCTAAACGAATTGGGCTGTGTTTTTTTACTCTCTATCAAATATAACCCTACGTTCAAACTCATAAATTAACTTTTATAATTATTCTTAGCATATAACGGGATAAAATCTCCCAGTGGGGTTATGTCCGTCCATCAGCCGATAGTAAAAAATTAAGCCCAAAATTTTCTGCAACATTCTTAAAAAAGTGTGTCGCGCCGACCTTACCTTCGAGTAGAAGAACAATCATAATTATTAATAATAACCCCTAATTTTCAGTTCATCTGTATAGCATGTAAAGGATTTTCGCGATTGTGCTTTACTATACCAATTAATGCTGGTAGTTCTGGGAGCAAGCCTGGTAGCAGCAGCTCAACTGCTAAGCCTAGCACTCCGAGTTCTGGAGGAAATAGCGTCACTTCTGCAACAAGCGCTGCAGGAGAGGAGACGACTGAAGCTGGAAAAAAAATTTAACGTAATAATTTGAAGATTTTGTTTTAGTTTATGATAGTGTATAAAGTTGGCGGAGATATCGTCTAACATAGTACGTACGTACTTCTTTTGAAGTCGGTCGAAAATATAGACGAATTTAAATCTTTCTCCTTTTAGGCCCTAGTTTTAGCCTTTAGCCCTATAGAGGTATTATAACACAATCCAAGTTCTGTGCCTCCTTAATCTAGTAGTAGAATATGAGCTGTGTAATGGAAGGTCCTTCTTCAATCAAGGCCTCAATTCTAGATTACTTTCTGACACAAACCCGGGACTGGATTCCTTAGATTCCCGTTGTAAAAACAAATAGTTACTTTCTGCAACATGCTTAAAAAATATATTGTGTTGTGGTGACCTAACATTGGAGTAGATTAAGGCAGGTCGGAGAAATAAAGACGATCCCACTTCTGACTTCAAGGGAAAAAAAGACGATCCCACTTCTTACTTCAAGGGAAATAAAGACAATCCCACTTCTGAGCACAAGGACCTCCTCTAATAAGACGATTTAGGACTTCCGATGGCCACTCGCTTGATGGTAAACGATTGTATAATGTATGTATTGTACAATTGTGACTATTACACTTTAAGTCGATTTTATTTGTAATTCTGAGTTTTTGATTTGCTTTAACTGCCTCGGTGGCGTAGTTGTATTTCGATATGACTTCGGTCCTAGGGTCTCGGGTTCAATCCCCGGGCCGGGCAAAGTGATATTGGATTTTTCCATATCAGCCCGGAGCCTGGAATTTGTGCCCAATATGGCGATAGGCTGGCCCCCTATCACTTCTGGGACGGAACTTAGCTCGGCGAAATGTGGGTGTACTAGTTCACTAGTACACCTTACTCCCTATCCCTTCGGGGGTACAAGCGTGAGCTTATGTAATTTGAAGGACTACTTTTTTATTTTATTGATCTACATTTTAATCTCAGCAGGATTTTTGTGACCATCAATAAACACGCGGTTACAATCAGATGTATTTTAGTAGTTTTGCTTGTACTTGCATTTTTCATAGAAAATACTTCTTATAGAAACAGTATTATTGGAAAAAAATGATTTTAGTTTTTAGGAGATTTATTATTTTTCATACATACTATTCGCATACAGACAATTGGGTACTTGACTATGTTTCATTTCATACACATTTTTATATGTAATAGCAAATAAAACAAAAAGAAACCCTTCTCTAAAAATCGTATCGAAATTGGTTGAAAATGAGGCAGTAATACATATTTAAATTCTGCAATGAGCAAGAGTTGGGGCGTAGTGGGGATATCTTGCTATCCCTTTCCAATGCACGCACCATTACGGCCGTGACGTGATTTGACTGATACTTCTCTTTCCCGAAGTTTGTAGGTTACACCAAACTAGAAAGGCTTATAACTTTTTTTATTTTTGAGAGTATTTCAATATTTCTTTCTGTGCTACGTTTTAGATGACGTAAATTTCGTACAAAATTAATAAAAACAAATTAGTCACGTACCCAATTCTACGCCTACATGAAGCATTAGATGGAAGCATATTCCTCACCCACGCTTAACTAAACTTTAAACTACACGTGTGCATAATAGAACAGTAGTCGAAAATTCTCAGTTTCACTAACACACCTTTCCTAATTTAACTTTTAATTACAAATTTTAAAACACACGTGAAGATGCTCGAGGTAACGTGAAAATATTATGTTCAACAGTATTTTTAAATCTCACTTTTTAGGGTTCCGAAGCCAAGTGGCAAAAACGGAACCCTTATATTTTCACCATGCCCGTCCGTCTGAAAACAAGATTTTTACCCCCTATACCCCACTTTATGTGTAGGGAAGGGTAAACGATGATTTTTTTATCGATTATCTCATAAGGTATCGTTGGATAGGTCGTTCAAAACGTTATATCACTAACATTAACCTCTACTTAGAAACCATTAGGTAGATTAAGGCCTAACCCCTCTCATTGGTAGTGGAGCCCGTATTTACAGGGGTAATACTAGGAACCTTTTATTGTGCGTGGTCAGATATGCAGCATGCAATTAGCCGGTTTTATTTCAAAGTAATTTTAAGACATGAGTGCACGTCGTAGTTTTAATATTATATTATTAACAAAAAAGTCTTTTACTTGATGTAGTGGCAGCATATTATAAGCTATAGACCGAGACATCCTGGGTTTGAATCAAAATTTACCCAGCAAATGGGTTGTTTAGTAAAACTTAGGCCGAATACTTTCTGAGAATGCACTTGTTTTTGGAAACATCGCTGAATTTAATGTAATAAATAAATAAATACAGTCACACACATAGTCCCGACCCCACACTAAGATCGAGTTTTATGTCGTGGGTATCAGGAACTACGAGAGACGCACGGTCCCACAACACCCAGACCCGAAAAAATATCTGTGGACCACACAGATATTTGTCTCTGTGCGGGAATCGAACCCGCAACGTCACGTTTCACAGCCGACTACTCGCCCGCTGTGCCTCGGAGGCGGTCAAATACTATAAATATAATACCTTAATACTGTTTGTTCCCTTCACTCAATAAATACATAACTGATAGCTCTGACTGCGAGAGTACTGTTCCAAAAACATTGTTGAACTTTCATAAGAGCTACCACGTTCCAGTTCACATTTGTAATGAAATTAAAATGTAAAACACATTTTGCACTAATGAGTTGGTGTTGTTTTAATATGATACCAATTAGTCGCTCGTCAGATTTTATTACCATTATAAAATTGTCTCTGCCTACCCCCATAGGATGCAGGCGTGATGTGGAACCGGGTCACCGGAAATCTCACTCTCCACCGAAACGCAACAGCGAGCTGCCATTTTACATCGGTTTTGTGTGATTCAGTGGTATCAAACCTAATGTGGACAGGTCTTGGATTCGGATCCCAGCCCGCCTAGCATGCGTGCCACGAGATATCCCGATAATCACTGTCGAGATGTTGTCTACGTGTTGTCGACAATATTGTATGAAAATAAAGGAGGACGCATTTTAGTATCCGTAGACAAATAGAGAAAACCGGTTATAACAGGACAAGACGCTTAGACAAAATGTTCTCGTGGCCCGCATGCTAGGCGGGCTGGTTAGGCAAATCGATTTACCCAACATGATTTGTCCTCGACTCGAACCCCCAGAGGAAGTTTACGTCAGGTTACTAAGCCTAAAGTTCTCTGTACTATGCTTATAAATGTACATTACGCACCCCACATTAAAGTGGGATCAGAGCAGGTAGAAGTTGTAGATATAAAGTTAAATATACACGCGTACGAAACATAGGAGTTGTATATGTATATCGTGATAGTGCGATTCAAATAAGAATAGGAACGTCAATGACCTCTATCTGTCAAATGTCACTTGAAAAGTAAGGTTTGCAACGAAATGTTATCTGCGTTTCAATAATGTTTTTTTTTTGTTTTACTGTCTCAGTTACTCAAAGTGAAAAACCGTCTAAAATCATATGGTTTCATTCGAAATCTTACTTTTCAAGTGACATTTGATAGAGGTCATTGACGTTCATATTCTTATTTGAATCGCATTGTATGTGAATGCAAGAGCCTCGTTACTTTTAAACTCCGTCTACCCCTTTGGGCATAAAAGCGTGAGCTCACCCTAATTCAATATTAATAAAACACCAAATACATAAGGCACCGTTTACTTACATTAATATTAACAAGTAATATAATACTTCATTAAATTTCAACACAATTTAATGAGAATATGTTTTGCGTCCTGTTTTACCATGTTGTTTGGTCTGAAAATAAACAAAATTATAATTAATTTGTGTGGTTTGTGTTCTACTATATTTTAAAGTCGCCTCCTTTGTCTAGTGGCAGCATATATGGGCTGTGAACCGACAGGACCTGGGTTTGATTCCCTGGTCGGGCGGGTTCCGGGACTGAATCATCTTAAGGGGGCTGACGACAGGCAACAGGTTGGCAAAAAAACAAGGCCGTTTGCAACATGCTTGAAAGTTTGTTACGCCTACCCCAAATTGAAGTGGGATAAAGGCTAAAAAGAAGTGGAGGGGAGAATTGGGCCACTGGAAATCTTACTTACAGAACGAAACCCAACAGCAAGCTGACAGTTTCCGTCGATTTTTTGTGAGGCAGTGTTATCAAACCAGTCTGGACGCCCATAATTGTTGTAGACGTTACTGTCTACAGCGTGGGTCTACCAATCAACTTATTCATAGCCAATTTAAACTACCACTGTTTCTATCTTGATAGAAAGAAAGAACAAAGAAATTTTTTTTTTGTGGAAGTACTTACATACGTCAATATAAAAATAAATAACAAGACAACGATTTTATGTGCTTGTCACAAAAAAGGCCCAACTCAGCGTATAAAATAAATAATTAAAAATAAAAATCTTTATTGATCACGTAGGCATGTAAAAAAGCACTTATGACAAGTCAACACAAGTAAATTTTTTAATTAAGATTAATATAATTTACATCATATATTTGAATTGCAGGCAAGTATGGACATAATAACGATGGGATGGCTAATATAGGGTGATAAGGGGAGATAGGAATAGAGTGTAAGGGAATGGGTTGTATGGGAATGGCATATGGCAGGAATGGTGGCAGGGGATTGACTGGAAATACTGGAAGCAGTTGGGATTGGTGCATGAGGCCCTATCCTAGCTAACCTACCAGCCTTTCTCTAGCTACCTACGGATGACGACCCGAAGAAGAAAGGCAGAAAGAAACTCCGAGGTCCTTTTTTTTCAGCATCAATTGTCACCATTTCTTTTTTTTTATCTTTTGTCTTTTTTCCATTTTTAATAATTTGATTTACAAATTTTCGATACAATTGATATTCATATTTATATGGATTCACTCGTATGCTGGTCAAACGAGCAGAGCTGTTCTTCCGTTGAGCAGCGTTTTTTATTTTTTTTATTGCAGAGTCAGTCTCTGCTATAAAAAAAGAAACAGTACCTTAGTACGATCACCAGCCTCGTATCCCCCATGCGCAGAATATTCTCCATCAGTACCGAAGTTCTTTATCTCTGGTGGTTGTGGCCACTCCACACCATCATCGTCGTCGTCACCTTGCTCTGGTATACCTTCATCTTTCACTGCCTTCGACTGCACCTTATGGGCCTTGCCACGGAAAGCTGTGGACGATATAAATAAACGCATATTCTAGAGTGACCTGACCTGATAAAAGATACGAAGTTTGTGTCGTATGTTTGGTAGTTGTAGGATTTTCGTATCCTCCCGGTTGGCGACCACCGTACACATGTTAAAATCTGCCATAGTGAACCACACTCCTTGTGTGGTTCGCTTTCCAGGATCCGCCAATATAGTCATCGATATATTATATACCTAGATGCACAGTTAACGCTCGGAAAATGGGACAGCAAAGGAGTGCTTAAGCACTCCTTTTGCCTACAGTCGGACGCCGATAGAATTCTAAATTTCAAAGTTCAAATTTAGGAACGCTTGTTCATTTCGTTTAAAAAGCTACTTTATAACACATCCATAGGGTTACAATTGTGTTGGTTTAATTAGAACTTGTGATCTTTTTCTTTGTTTTATAGCTGATACCACTTTTTAGGAGGATATTTGCAAAGAACTGTGCATCTAGGGTATATTATATTGATGAATATAGTACCCGTTCCCTCGAGAGGCTTGCGACCTGACTAGATGGTTGATTAGGGCGGGTATGGGGGCAGTGGCGTGCAGTCCATATAGACGGAGAGATATTTTTTTTCATAAATCAGACTGTAATTCATTTACCATCATATTTAGTGTAGTCACTTGGCCGTGTTACGATAAAAAATGAAGATAACAAGAATATTTTTCAATGCCCTTTTTCTATTTATTTACCTACATAGTTTGTTAATTCCCTTTCTGCTTAGTTTATTACCGATTAAGTGCAAGCTCCATAGAAGGATTTGAGAAACCGTTTGCTAAAGTAATGTGCCTGCAGCATCGATATATTATTTACCTAGATGCACAGTTGAGGCTCGGAAAATGGGACAGCAAAGAAGTCCTTAAGCACTCCTTTTCTCTACAGTTGGACGCCGATAGAATTCCAAATTTGAAAATTCGAATCATTTCATTTAAAAAGCTACTTTATAACACGTGCATAGGGTTATATTTGTGTTTGATTTAATTAGAACTTGTGATCTTTTTTATTCCTGAGACCACTTTTTAGGACGACGTTTACAAAGAACTGTGCATCTAGGGTATAATATATTGATGGCCTACGGTATTTCTACTCTGTTCTGCTCTGTTAAATAATATATAGAACATCAATCTATCAAAAACGTATTTATATTACCTTCATGTCGCTTACCGCTTCGTTTACTAACATTTTGCTATATAATAGCAATTTATCGCACTTAACTGTCACAAAGAATCCACAGATGAAAAACACAATGATAAAAGTCAATTTCCAACATACCTTTTTGACAAACCTATACTGTAAGTAATAAAAATGCTCAGCATTTCGACAGACGCTATCTCTAAAATGCACAAAAATAGCTACATAAAAATTTATATATTATTCATAAACCCTTTCACATATCACTCTGCAAAACACTTGTTTTGCAAATTCTTTGTGAATATGAAATTTAATGTATTTGCACAGCTATTACACGTCTAAATCGACAATTTGTTTTTATGATTGTACGTTTTTGTATTTTTTATCTGAGCTTTAAATTTTTATACATATAGGAGGCGAGCCTATCGCCATACCATACAAATTCCAGACTCTACTCTGATATCGAGTATAAAACACAATATCATGTTACTCTACCCGGGGATCGAACCTCAGCACGGTGGTTGTACCACGCACGCAGAAAATGAAAAAGCAGTTGATAACTTGGATATGCTTTGAAACTTCAAGTTACTGAATATTGAATACATAGTGTGTTTAACTCCAGACATTAAATAAATTATATATGGAAATAATATGTAATTAATTCTTACCTCTTCAATATTAACAGCATATGAATTGTTTGAAAATTTAGTTTAGTTACTATGTTATTATACTCCCACAAGGCTACCGTCCATATTGCTACATTAAATTAATATGATTGGCCATAATATATTCAAATTCTATCTTACAATGTACCAAAGAGATTTAATAATACTAACTATAGAGGGGATTAGTCTTTGGTCTAATGGTAGCAAGTATAGGCTGTGGATCGGGAGCTCCTGGGTTCTTGTCCCAGCCCGCCTAGCATGCGCGCCACGAGATATCCCGATAATCAACAGTCGAGATGTTGTCTACGTGTTCTCTACAATATTGTATGAAAATAAACGAGGACGCATGTTAGTGTCCGTAGACAAATAGAGAAAACCGGTTATAACAGGACAAAATGCGTTGACAAATAGTTCTCGTGGCGCGCATGCTAGGCGGGCTGGTTGGGCAAAGTGAATTTCTAATTTAGTTTGCTTGGGACTGGATCCCTCATGGGGGGTTGACTTCAGGCAGGCCGTTCGTAAAAACAAAGCCAAATTTTTGCAACATGCTTGAAAAAGTGTTTTGTGCCGACCCCACATTAAGGTGGGATAAGGGCAGGTAGAAAGAAAGAATTATAGAGGGGTATCAAGCAAGTTTCCATACAAAAATATCGATCTCAAAGTCAGTAACGCCATCTACCACATATTAAAATACGAGGGAGCTTATTACAATTTACATCATAATGATTTCTTAGGTTTAAGTGAATGTTATTCATTGAAATTAAACTATTTTTACGGATTATATCACGATTTGGTTTTAATTTTTATGCCCGACGTTTCGAAAGCTTTGCAGCCTTCGCGGTCACGGGTCAGACTGACCTGACTGAATTAAAACCAAATCGTGATATAATCCGTAAAAATAGTTTAATTTCAATTTACATGATGTTCTGTGAATATTCAAGAATCACGTAGGAAAATGTTATCGTCTAAACTATATTACGCTGGCACGACCTTGCGCATATTTCTAATACGACTATGGCTGAGATCTATAGAACGAACTTCCACTAAGTCTAAATCAAAGTAACGAACTCAGAGAGGATTTGGAATTGTTAAATCGACCGTTGACTTAGTCCGAGTAATTTTTATAAGAAAATCAGATTGACAGACTCATCAAGTAAAGATTTTCTTGTAAAAAATTACTCAGACTAAGTCAAAATCCTCGCTGAGTTCGTTTCTCTGACTTAGACTTAGTCGAAGGTCGCTCTATAGATCTCAGCCTAAGTGACTTATGACCACGAGGTCACATCTTTTGGATCACAACGTCCATGCTGTTGTATGTCTTTGCAATGAACACTCTCCAGCTAAGTGCGTATTTATAAAATCCATTTTTTATAGGGAATTATTTAAAAATGTAACAAAAAAGTTTATATTGTAAGTGGTAGAGCCACGCTGTAGACAGTAACGTCTACAGCACGAATGGGCTCGGCTCGACCGGTGTGATACCACTGTCTCACAGAAAACCGATGTAAAGCGGCAGCCAGCTGTCGCATTTCATCCGTCCTTCTGTGCCCTCGAATATTATTACACGCAACAAAAAAGCTTACCAACCTACGCAATTCATTCATCCATTTAATTTCATCTGTACTTATTGGTATTCTGTTACATGAAGACTTATTAAATATCGGGTATTTCTGTCTAAACTATTCAAAATCGTACGTGGGTGGAGACAAAAGACCCCCCAATATAAACAATGACAGACAGTTCATTAATATACATATTAAGGTGTCAACACACATTGCGGAACCCATCAATTTGGTGATATGAAATTAATGAATATTGGTGAAGGGGAAGAGCCTTATATAATATTAGCCCTGTAATATTACTGTCCCACTGCTGGGCACGGGCTTCCTCTACTAATGAGAGGGGTTAGGCCTTAGTCTCCCACGCTGGCCTAATGCGGGTTGGTAGATTTCACATACCTTCGAATTTCTTGAGGCGAAATCGGGTATGCAGGTTTCCTCACGATGTTTTCCTTCACATTAGCATGCGATATTTCACAATGAAAATACACTTGACATAGAAAAGTCAGAGGTGTATGCTCCATTTTGGGGTTGGTCTCGAACCTCCGACACTTGTCTCGGCAGTCCGTACCATTCCCAACTGAGCTATCGCTGCTTGAGTTGAGTTGCTGCTGGGAAGAGCCTTATTGTGATAGTCTTTTTAAACAATATTATAAAGAGACAAGTTTAAAAACTAAAATCGCGTCTCTTGCACATGTTTTTGGGGTTTCGTACCTTAAAAGGAAAAAAACGGAACCCTTATAGGATCACTTTGTTGACCGTCTGTCTGTCTGTCAAGACCTTTTTCTCAGGAACGCGTAGAAGTATCAAGCTGAAATTCATATCAAATACTCAGGTCTACTGTCCCTTGGAGCTGTTTCGAAACGAAACATTAAAATCTCCTACACAAAACAAGGTATTTCATTGTCTCCTGCTCATGTAACAATGGATCATAGTCAAAATAATCACAAGTTTAAAAACTTAACGGACCGACTTCAAACTTAATCGTGACCAAATTTATATGGTACCACCCTTAAAATAAGCTCTATCGAACACAAAAATAACTTTGAAAATCGGTCCACATTTGGCGAAGATATTGCGTAACAGACATAAACATAAATACGAGGATCTTTTCCTTTTTGGAAAGCGGTCGAAAATAACAATAATCTTCGGATAGTCAGTACAACACTTAATATCGTACTTGGCAGATGCGTTGGCGTACTAAATGAAGACAAATTAAGCAATACACGTTTCTGAAGCATTTCCACAATACGTACTGTAAGCTATTTCAAATTTCAACGCATTGTCAGTGATAAGTCATAAGCTGAAATGTATAGAGCTAACTTCGACTAAGTCTAAGTCAATTAAACGAACTCAGTAAGGACTTTGACTTAGTCAGAGTCATTTTTTACAAGAAAATCTTTTTTATGGATTTATCACGATCTCAGTCCAGACGAACCGACGACGAACCACGAAGACTACAAAATCCTCGAAACGTCGGGTATAAAAATAAAACAAATCATGATAGAATCCGGAAAAATAGTTTTATTTTAATGAAAATCTTTGCTTAGTCCGTCCGTCAGTCTGTTCTTGTAAAAATGGTTCGGACTAAATCGAAGTTCGATGTGAAAATTCCAAATCTTGAGTTCGTTTCTTTGACTTAGCTTAGTCGAAGATCGCTCTATAGAGCTCTATAGAGCTCAGCCTTAAATTACGCTGCGTTTTCCGCTATTACATAAGCAAATAAGGATAAAAGATAATTAACATATTGTTGTTAGGCTGAATAATAATTGCTTAATATTTCGCTTCCTTGGTCTAGTGGCAGCATATATGAGCTGTGGAGCAGGAGGTTCTGGGTTCTATTCCCAGGCATGGTGAACTTTCTAATTTCATTTGCCCGGGACTGGATCCCTCAGAGAAGGTTGACGTCAGGCAGGCAGCCCGTCGAACAAACTAAGCCAAATCCTTTCTGTAACATGCTTAAAAAAGTGTGTTGCGCCGAGCCCACATTAAGGTGGGATAAAGGCAGGAAGAAAGAAAGGAACAATAATTGCTTAATATTTGTGGAAGGTCTATGTGCAGATGGATGGACGTGTTGTCCTGATATGATGAGATTAAGGCGGCCTCCGTGGCGCAGCGGGCGAGTAGCCGGCTATGAAGCGT
Organism: Clanis bilineata; assembly: GCA_036417725.1. NCBI lineage: Eukaryota > Metazoa > Arthropoda > Insecta > Lepidoptera > Sphingidae > Clanis > Clanis bilineata. The sequence goes on along the minus strand of CM071139.1, from coordinate 5,100,257 downwards.
GAGGCCGCACGTTCGATCCTCGCACAGAGACAAATGTTTGTATGGCCTACAGATATTTGTTTCGGGTCTGGGCGTTGTGAAACCGTGCGTCTCTCGTAGTTCCCGATACCCACGACACAAAACTCGATCTTAGTGTGGGGTCAGGACTATGTATGTGACTGTTGAGTGTTATTTATTTATACAAAAAAGAATGCCCTGTCCTAGGGGAGAGTCAATCTGGGGTATTTATTTTCGTGGTATCTATTTTTGGTCAATAGTTAGTCGTTGAAGACTACTGCCTTCAAAATGTCTAGACATTATGGGATGTGTGATAACCAGAGGCGAACTACCGAATACCCACATTACACCGAGCTTATTTCGGTCCCAGATATGATAGGGGGCGAGCCCATCGCCATATAGATTATAAATTCGAGACTCTGGGCTGATATTGAGTAGAAATCCCCAATATCACTTTACCCGATCCGGAGATCGAACTCAAGACATCAGAGCGATAATCGTACATAAACAACGCCTTTTTGCCAAAATCGTCCATTATCTGTAATGGACGATTTTGGCAAAAAGGTTTACTCAACAATATTTGTTTTAAATTTATATAAACATGTGAACAAACATTTGCGTATAATAATATTTTGTAATAACTCAGTTCTTAACATAGACCAAGAATTTAATTAGACACCGTGGTTGCCACTACGTGTATTCCGAGTCACCGAGTTTACTACTGTTATTAAAATAAAGCTCTTGTCATCCGGGCCACAGACAAGAGACCGTTGTAAATTTTCACAATAGTATCTTATATACATATATGCATTTGAAGTTTTTAGTAACACGTTAATGTAGTTTAGACTAGACTTATGTCCGTCACTCGTGAATCGACTCGTTCAAATACATCATCACGGCAATACGAGTGATCACTCAAATATCAACAAGAGTAGGCGAGCAAGCCATAGCCGCTGACCACATTTCATACTCACGTCGCGATTCACGAGGTAACGAGACCCACGAGGTAAGCGAGCCACAGCTGCCTTCTACATTTTGGTATGACACACGAACACTCACGAGGAAAAATGAGACGATTCCTCAACCTCAAATAAAATTGATGAGTTACTCATGTCTTGTACAGACTTCAGGCTTAAGTTAAGTGATAATTAAAATTTAACATTGATTTTCGCCATACAAGTTTGACAGATAAAGTGGCCTTAAACGACTTAAGGCGACCTCAATTGTACGACCATTCGGCGGTAAGTCGGTTAAAAATTTATTTTCAATCAATTTATTTCAAACAGCGTATTGTAAAATATGTTACCTGGATTGAATGATGTATTTACGTAGTCTATTTAGATATTAGTCTGTGGTTCTGAATAACATTTATAACAAACAGGCTACATCCCGTATATTAATTCATTTTATCAACGCAAGAGGAAAACAATTTCTTCGTTGTTTATCGCAATTACGATGAACAACATATACGCTGGATATTATACTTTGAGATTTAAAGGTCGCTTCCTTAGTCTAGTGGCAGCATTTTTTGGAGGCTAATGTCACTCGCGTCCGTAGGCTTTACTCTAGTTTCCCTACACGTGGCCTCTGGGTAGTGCAAAATGAGTGACCCATTTCCCCGGTGGTAGGCCGCAAGGCCATGGCTGGTCACCACCCTTAAGGCTAAGTCAAACCGCCAAGCGTTGTAAATCGTGTTCCGGCTTGAAGCCTTAAGTAGCCGCAATAGGTGAAGGGTTTGTGCAGTAACACGGAGCGAAAATACCGATATTTGGCACTCTATGGAAATAGCATTGGAGGTCTGGTCCCGGAGTATAGCGGGATCCGAAGCACGGTGCTCCGCTGGCCGACCGCAGGTTGTAGGGGGCCCAATGAAGTTTAGCCACCTGTCAAAGGCTGCCCCACCGCCTCGCGAAAAATCCCGGGGTGCTCCATCGGGCCGGTTGGCAACCGGATGAAAGGACCCGGTGGCCACTTCCGGGGGGGTTCGGGCGTCCCCGCGCACTCCGGCCCAGCCTTCCGCTGGTGTCTACGACTGTGGATTATGTCAACGGGTTAATCGCACTGTGTCTCGCCCAAATGCTTCCATCCACCTATCCACTCTAATAATTTTAATGAAAAATGAAAAGTCTAAAGAAAAGGAACGTTATACAGCGGATGCACGTCCTTTCACTTAAAGTGCACCTCTGCAATATTCGCGGTTTGCACTCTAATCTCGACCCCGTCCATTATCACCTAGAGACTGAAAAACCTCACCTCTTGTTCCTCACGGAGACGCAAATCAGATGTCCGTCTGACGTAGCGTACCTCAATTATCCTAATTACACTCTAGAGCATAACTTTAGACAACGAGCTGGTGTATGTGTATACGCTCGCAATGATATCTGCTGTCGACGTCTTCGTAACCTTGAAGATCCCGATTTCTCAGTGTTATGGATACTGGTGGACACCGGAATCGAGCAGATTCTCTACTGTGGAGTCTACCGCTCGCATAGTGGAGACCAGGATACAACTAGGCTATTTGAACATCTTGGTGGCGTGGCAGAGTTAGCTCAGCAACGGTACCCGAGCGCGCAACTTGTTTTTCTAGGTGACTTTAATGCCCATCACCAAGACTGGCTATTTCCTTTCCAGAAAACTGACCACGCTGGGAGAGAAGCACGGACATTCTCTCTATCATTAGGTCTCTCCCAGTTGGTACACTGCGCAACTCGTGTTCCCGATGTTGCTAGTCAGACATCCAATTGCTTAGATCTTCTGATGACAACGAATCCAGACCGATATCAAGTGACGGTTACCGCCCCTATTGGGACGTCTGATCATTGTCTGGTTAAATCTGTGTCCACCTACTCCCCACCCGAATATAATGAAAAAATCACTAGAAGAATATGGCGATACAAATCGGCTGACTGGGATGAAATGCGGCATTTCTTTGCGTCATACCCTTGGCGACAGTCCTGTTTCTCTTGTGAAGATCCGTCTGAATGTGCAACTGCTGTAACAGATGTGATTTCTCGGGCTATGGAGTATTTTATTCCTTATACCGATAAATGCTCCACCGGTGTACCGCGTCCATGGTTTGGTGCTGAGTGTGCCAAAGCTGAAGCACTGAAGCATTCAGCTTATCTCGCCTGGGCTGAGGCTCGGTTGCATAAATCGGCGAACGCTAATACACTCAAAAGAGCCTATAACAAAGCCACCAAGTTGAGCAAACGCGTGCAGCGCAAGGCTCGTTTTGCCCACGTGAGTCGTATCGGAGCCAAGCTAGTGCGGTGTCCGTCTGGGAGCAAAGCCTTTTGGTCCCTAGCCAAGTCCGTCGAGGCGAATTTTTGCCGCTCTTCAATACCACCTTTATTGTGTCCCAATGGTTCTCTTGCCCACACTGCGCAAGAGAAGGCAAATCTATTTGCTTCTCTTTTTGCGGAGAATTCCCGACTGAACACCGCAAACGCTGTTCCACCCACGTTAGCACGCTGTGACACCACAATGCCGGACGTCACTATCCATAACAAACACGTGCTAAACATCCTACGCACCCTGGATGTCCATAAGGCAAGTGGTCCGGACGGAATACCCGCTATAGTGCTTCGAAATTGCGCTGCTGAATTATCGCCTATTCTAACTCGTCTGTTTCGTCTCTCTCTAAAATCAGGTACCGTTCCCAAGTCCTGGAAGTTATCCAATGTGCAACCTGTGCCCAAAAAGGGCAGCCGAGCTGACCCAAACAACTATCGCCCAATCGCAATAACCTCGCTACTTTGTAAGGTTATGGAGCGTGTATTAAACCATCGTCTGCTGGCATACCTGGAATCCAACGACCTCCTCAGTGACCGCCAATTTGGCTTTCGACAAAGTCGGTCCACTGGGGATCTTCTAGTATATGCCACTCATACATGGGGTGAAGCCTTGGAAAAAAACGGTGAAGCTATTGCTGTCTCTCTTGATGTCTCGAAGGCCTTTGACAGAGTCTGGCACGGGAGCCTTTTAAGCAAGCTGGCATCTTATGGCTTACCCGATGTCTTGTGTACGTGGATAGGTGACTTCCTAAAAGATAGATCTATTCGTGTAGTCTTAAATGGCTGTTCTTCCGAATTACAAGGCATTAATGCCGGAGTCCCTCAAGGATCTGTTCTTTCCGCAACGCTTTTCCTGCTACACATTAATGATTTACTAATGGTGCCTTGCATTGTTGGTTACGCAGATGACAGTACTGTAGTTGAAAGATACCTTTCTAGTGCACTGACTAATAAGGAGGAAACACGAGCTCTTCGTGACACTATGGTGAATCGTGTCAATCTGTCATTAAAGGCCGTTTCAGACTGGGGAGATGCCAATTTGGTTAATTTTAACACTACCAAAACACAGGCTTGTTTGTTCACCGCTAAAAGAGACCCTTTCACCCTGTCTCCGGTTTTTCGAGGGGTATCCGTTCCCATCTCTGATCATCTCGAGATGCTGGGTGTTACTCTATCGTGCAAGCTGAACTTCGGAAGTTATATCGAGTCCATTGCAAAAACTGCTGCAAAAAAAATCGGCATCCTATTCAGGGTAAAGCGTTACTTTACGTCTGAGCAACTTCTGAACTTGTACAATGCCCAGATCCGTTCGGGCATGGAGTATTGCTGTCATCTTTGGGACGGATCTGCAAAATACCAGTTAGCCGCTTTAGACCTGATCGAACGACGTGCAAAGAGGCTTATAGGCAATGACCCTCTTGTGAACGCTAAACTTCTGAGTCTTGACCACCGGCGTAATGTTGCTAGACTGTCGGTGTTTTATCGGTTGCACTTCGGTGATTGTGCGCAGGTTCTACATGACTTAATCCCACCATCTCCATTTTACCTGCGAACAACTAGAAGAACGGCCGGATTCCATACTTACATAGTCGACATTCCACATATCCGCACGAAGAGATTTGCCTCATCTTTTATCATGCGTACTGCTAAGGAATGGAATTCGTTGCCGGACTCTGTGTTTCCTGAGCACTACAATCTGGGACTCTTCAAGGTTAGAGTGAATAGGTATCTTTTGGGCAGGCGTGTAACATCGTAGAACATATCATCACTTTCCATCAGGTGTGATTATGGTCAAACGCTTTGCCTGTATTTGTATAAAAAAAAAAAAAAAAAAAAAAAAAAAGCATACATATATGGGCTGTGGACCGGGAGGTCGTAGGTTCGATTTCCAGGTCGGGAAACCCGAATTTTCTAATTTAATTGCCTGAAACTGGATCCTTCAAAGGGGGATGCCGTCAGGCAGGCCGCCAGTCGAAAAAATTTAGCGAAATCCTTCCTGCAACATGCTTAAAAAGTATGTTGCGCCGATACCACATTAAGGTAGAAAGAAAGAAAGATTATATTTTGAGATTTCATAATCAAAATACGAGTACTAATACATTCATTCTGTTTTATGTTTTACAAATCGTCTGCGTGCCAGCCCTTATCCCACCTTAAAGTGGGATCGCCGGAACACACTTTTCAAGCCTGTTGTGTAAAGGATTTGGCTTAAATTTTACGACTGGCCGCCTTTTTGACGTCAATTCAAATCAAATCCCGGGCAAATGAAATTAGAAAAATCGCTTTACCCGACCTGGGAATCAAACCCAGGACCCGATTCACATCCTATAAACGCTACCACTAGAATAAGTAGGCAACTGACTAACTCTAGATTTAGTAAAATCGAGATGGTAATAATGCTACAAGTCGCCTTAAGATTCCCTCCAGAAGCATTTGTTCGTTTGCTAATAAAAGGCCGGCTATTAATTAATGACGTCATTATTTATGACTTCGTTTGCTATATTAATGGGTCAATTAGAATTAGAACCCATAAAAACCAATCCCCTTAATACTTACTGCATAAGCCCACTCCTGTGTCCCCGAAGGGGTAGGTAGAGACACACTAGCGAACTAGAACACCCACATTTTGCCGAGCTTTGTTCCGTTCCAGATGTGATAGAGGCGATTTTATTGCCATATCGGGCACAAATTCTGAACTCCGGGCAGATATTAAAAAAAAACAATATCACTTTGCCCCACCCCGGGATCGAACACGAGACCTCAGGACTATAGACGTACCGAAATACAACTGCGTCACCGATTATAACAAATATTGCACAATTTATGTTTCTTCTTAATAATAACTAATAATAATAATAATCCTCCCCTATCACATCTGGGACGGAACTAAGCTCGACGAAATGTGGGTGTTCTAGTTCGCTAGTACGCCTCTGCCTACCCCTTAGGAGAAACAGGCGTGACGTTATGTTAATAAAAACTTATATGCTAACCTGGGATTTGGATCCAGGACCTCCCGACCCACAGCCCCATACACTTCATCCAATCTACCAAGTACCAATCCAGTGCAGCTTTGTCGGACAAAAAATCACTTACCCGCTTCAGCTGTCAAAGCAAGAACAACCACCAGGGAAATAACAATAGCATTCATGATGCCTTCTGCACTATACTTTTGCTCCAAGCAAGGCTCTTTTATACGTTTTGTTGCAGATACTTAAAGAAAATTGTAACGATAACAGAGTGCTTATGAACAATTACAGACAGTAATTATACATTGTTTTGTATATTTTACAGGAATGTAGTAATTAGCAGGCAGTCCGAGTAGATTTCTGACAACCGTAAGTGTATTCGAACTCGATGCGCGTCTATGAAATTTGTATGAAATATTAACCAAACGTCATCAGTGCGCAGCGAACTCGAATACATTTACATTAGTTTTTCGTGCTCGGGCTACGGGCAGCTCGAGCAAATTTCTGACAATCGTAAATGTATTCAAGCTCGATGCGCGTTTATGAAATTTGTAGCGAGCTCGAATACATTTACGATTACAAATACAAAGCATATAATAACTTAAGAAATCATTTCATTAACGATTATTAGAAATTTTCCTACTTATTATCTTCATTGCCTTCTAGTGGCAGCGTATATGGGCTATGAATGGGAGGGGGGACTTGGGTTCGATTCCCAGGTGGAGATAGCTATGTGAATTCTGAACTTACGTCCATACATAAATTGTGTATGCACATCACGTGTTCCGACCTTCCTAATTGCCGACACCTGTAATACAGCACTCAGGTTTTTGCCAAACAACACAAAGTTTGTGAAACACTTTAGATGGCCGAATAAAGGGCCAAACTAACGATGTACAAACATAAATTGGTCGCAAACAAATAAAGGATGACCTGGCGTGTTTGATGTAGGTTTTGACTAATGCCGAGATTTAACAACACAAACCAGTACATTTCCACTGGATGATGTTTACTTAGGACAGCATTAAGGAAGCATCTAAGGAAGATGACAATGCTACAGATGGAGGGTACCTTTAGGGGATTAATGATCTATACAACAGTCAAAGGGACCCAATTCCAAAGGAAAAGCAGTATTATGGAATGCTTCTTGAAGTCACCAATTTCTGAGCAATTCACAAGACGTTGTTGATAGGTATTATCATCGATTTTGTATAGGATTCTTATGGGATACATCACAAAATACTGTAAAGATCTATTGGAATTGTATTCACATAATATAAATAATATAAAATAAAAAAATATAAAATACAATTATGTAGACTTTAAACCCAAAACAGCTAAAACTTCAAACAAAACCCATTAAAATAAATATACTTACCTAACACATGTAACTAGACACACGTGATACATTTTAGGGAATAATTAAAAATTTTAAAAGTACTTCTGAACATTTTGCTAGAAACGCTTGAAAAGATGATGATAATAATAATTTCAAAACAGAAATAGCCCAAATAGAACAAAAGTTTATGATAGATATACACATAATAGAAACAAATATACAGATTAAACCCATCGCCGTCGTGATGAATGGCCCTAGTTGTTAGACCGTGATTAATAACTAACACTTCACATTTGTCCTTTGTTGATGAAAAGATTAATTGGAAATATGGAATGGATTTTTTTGGAAAAACTAATGTATCTTATGAAAGTATCAACCGTAATAGTAATATAGTAGTCTCGTCATCAATGACATTACTTATAACGATGATTGAATGTAAAATAAATATATGTACTCATATTATAGTTTTATTTAATACTAGATCATTGTCGCAAATCAGCATGGTTACCACCACCTCTTATAGCAGTATTATTATAATCGTTCTTCGTTTGTTTTGTATGGGAATCGGTACAAGTAAGATTATAATAATACTGCTATAAGAGGTGGTGGTAACCCCCCTGGTGGCGTCAAAATAAAATATTTGTATGTCCTAATCAAGATTTAAGAGTGTCTTTTTCATTCAAATGCGGTCACTCGGGGTAAAGCAATTAATTAATCAATCATCTATTTTCGTAAATATCTAATTTTTTTTATAGTAAGATAGCATTAAACAGCAACTAATAACACAAAAAAATAATGTAACATAAGCTCACGCCTATATCTCCGAAGGGGTAGGCAGAGGCGCACTAGCGAACTAGAACACCCACATTTCGCCGAGCTTAGTTCCGTCCCAGATGTGATAGGGAGCGAGCCTATCGCCATATCGGGCACAAATTCCAAACTCCGGACTGATATGGAAAAATCCAATATCACTTTGCCCGACCCGGGAATCGAACCCGAGACATCAGAACCGTAGTCGTACCGAAATACCACCACGCCACCGAGGCAGTCAAAAATAATATAGGCACTCACAAAAACTCACCAAAAGGGGATTGTTAACAATGGTAAGTCTTAAGGAAAATACATATTGAATTCTTCGATAGGTTACAATTTCATAACTCACAAAGCTAATATAAAATGTCTTGATACAGAACGGAAAATGAAAATAAAACATATCCGACGTGAATCAATGAATTGGGAAATGTATTTCCTACGGACCTTCCGATAGCTGCCATAGAGGATTTAGAAGGGTAATAACAATGGACTGTATTGATGGTCGTTGATTGAACTACGCTGATTAGGAAAATAATATTAAATTTAAAATCTAAGATGACATGATATTTAAAACAATAGGAGATAACCGAGAGATTAAAGGTAAGAGTTCTCTAGGGAACTTGGGTAGATCAAAGGTTTTAATGAGAAACAATATCAATTTCCGAGATAATCAAAAAGGTTTTCGGACAAGCCTTGAGCAAAAGCTTTATACATGTAAATATATAACTATCAAGGAATGCTTGTCTTCTTTAGTGTACACCCAAAAATAATTTTATAGGATAAGTATACAATGAGCATTGGCAAGTTTGGTCTAAACCCTAAAAACACATTTATATGAGTAAAAGATTATGTTCTTAGATCACACCTAGTACAATCCACTTCTCGTTAGTAATTTAATCATCTTAAACTAAAAGTAATGAGATTAAGGTGACGAGACAATACGTTTAAAAGTTTCTCTATGAAAAACATTCGATAAGGGAGGAAATGTGGGAGATTGATGTGTTTGTACCAAGTGATAAATTCGCCTAGTAGAGTATAAATCTTTTATGGAGTAATTCTTCGAAACATTATCATGTTTACTTCCTTATTGCGTAAGAATTTCACTACATTTGTTGTTTGAAAGGTAAAAAATAATGTTTTCCTGGATACCTTTGTTTTCATGAGTTATAACGACATGTCCAAATATTATAATATCAAGTTTTAAAACTTAACGGACCGACTTCAAATACGATCATAAACAAATTTATATGGGACCAGCCTTGTAAAAAGCTCTATCGAACACAAGAAGAATTTTGAAAATCGGTCCACATTTGGCAGAGATATCGCGTAACATACATAAAAAAAAATACAGACGAATTGAGGACCTTCTCCTTTTTGGAATTCGGTCGACAAACTCAAGACACATAAGGATCGCTGAGAAAGTCGGCTCCATTATATTCTTCCTTGTCATTACCTTGTTTCTGAAAGTCATGCCAAATTAAAAGCATTAGTTGTGTTAGCAAGGCTCCATCAATTTTCCTGTACCAGACCATTAGAAGGCATTGTCATGCTGTGGCTCAGATTACAAGGATCATTGGGCTTATTAACGTCAAAAGATTGAGTGTCACCGTCACTGTCGATCGAGAGGCAGTACAAAAAGGCGCTGAATCTGGTTGTTCCAAAGACTTCTATGTATTACTAGACAGGCTGTTCAGTACATAGAATTTGCTTACTAAGTTTCGGTCAATTAGCCACAACGCCCTATAGAGATCTGCGGCCTGAGCAGGAAAATTTCTGACAACCATAAATGTAGTCGAACTCAATGCGCGTCTATGAAATTCTTATGAAATATTAACCAAACTTCATTAGTGCGCAGCGAGCTCGAATACATTTACATTTACATTAGTTTTTCGTGCTCGGGCTACTGCTTTTTTTCTCAGCCATCAATCGTCGAACAGTCGCCGTCATGTGATGTGACACAATGTTACGCCTAAACAGCTTGTCTAGTAGTATACATAGAAGTCTTTGGGTTGTTCAGACTTCTTTTCATATCTCAGGTCGGACGGCTTTCGACCAGCTTCCAAAAAGGAGAAGGTCCTCAATTCGTCTGTATTTTTTTTATGTATGTTACTCGATATCTCAGCCGAATGTGGACCGATTTTCAAAATTATTGTGTTTGATAGGGCTTCTTTCAAGGTCCCATATCAATTTGGTTACGATCGGATTTGAAGTCGGTCCCTTAAGTTTTTATCTAACAAGATTTCCCTACGACCTTCCAATGATTTGACGTCAGGCAGGCCGCTGGCCGTGAAAACTAAGCCAAATGCTTTCTGCAACATACTGGAAAAAGTGTGTTGCGCCGACCTATACCTATTACCTTACACTAAAGTAATATCGCACATGATTATCAATATAGAACCATCTCAAAATCTGTTTCGAGATATTATGTATTATTAGAAATGATAAGATGGGAGGGCGGAATATATTAGAAATCACTTAATTCCAAATAATAAGGAATACATTAATAGTATATATAAAGACTATTTGGATAATATTATTTTTAGAATATATACACAAAACACTGATGTATATTTTCCCACAAGGCAGAGGCGCTTAGTCCTGGATAAGCTTCAAAGCAAACGTAGTAATCATAATGTATAAGGAAAAATCCTGATATTATATATCGAATTACCAGTACAAAACATGTCTACAAATATAAAAATCAAGTTAACATTTTAACAGCCATCCACGTGTAAAGGAGAGATGGTTTATAAAAACTTTTCACATTACTCATAAAGTCATAACAAAGCGATTCGAATGTTTATTATCTGGTACGAAATCTAGTTTTCCAACGATATTTGGAAAATTACACAATAAATTTACTGAATGTTTAACTAGATAAATAATAATAATAAAAGCTAAGTTGGAGAGCATTCGGGGTAATTTTTGACCGACTTCCAAAAAGCAGAAGGTCCTCAATTCGCCTGTATTTTTTTTAATGTATGTTCTTTGATCTTCAAAATTCTTTTGTGTTCGATAGAGCTTCTTTCAAGGGTAGTCCCATATAAATTTGATCACGATCGGATTTGAAGTCGGTCCATTAAGTTTTTAAACTTGTTAAAGTTCGAAGTAATGAACTTGGTGTCTTCGGAATAAAAGAAAACAAAGACACATATTTTCTTTCTACACACAACATGGGTACGAACAAATAAATTGAAAATATATTATAAAGTACCGATGAATCAAAAAACAAATAATATAAAAATCCTAATTCAATTAATTATAGTGCAAGAATACAAGAATTTGCATACATGTCGAGATAGGCTTGAGAACAGTGGCTGACGCCGAAATGTGACTCTTCTAAAACAGCCAGTACCTACTTCATCATCATCAGTCACAGGACGTCCACTTCTGGGCCTCCCCCAAGTTCGCCAGATCGACCTGTCGGAAGCAGTCTGCATCCAGAGAGTTCATACGACATTCATTACCTACGTGATATTATAATTACGTTGATTCCCCAACTCTCCTGTCAATCACAAATATGGATAGTGCCGTCCTAAAAGATAAACTCCGATCTCAATTAAAGCATTTCATCAACAACGTCTTAAAAAACTAGATCCTATGTTTCTTCCTTATTTAACGTCACGTCTTTCTAACTGATAACAGATTCCATAAATATAAATAGCACAGCCCCACATCAAGGATATAAAGTGAGTGGGCGTATCCCGATGACAAAAGAAAATAGGGACTTGGCATAACTACGAAAAAAGGATTTACTTTGCGGCCGGTTCCGCCATTTTCTGATCTCGATCTATTTACATGTAACTTAACATCGCGTTATATGATTAAATTAACGTTTAAATTCTTGGGCGATTTTAACATAAATATGACGTTTTATTTAAAAATTCTGGATATGATATGAAGTAAATGCGAATTGTCCGGCAGCAGAGAGTATGCACATTTGACAATTCATTCGAGTGTTCGATCTAACTTTGAAGCGGCGAACACATTGGGCCTTTCTTATAAAAACATTTTCGCTTATCTTTTCGCTAAGAATAGCCTGTCACTTTTTCCCTGTGTTAAATTGTTTAAAAATGAAAGGGACAACGTATGGTTAAAGATAAGCAGCGCTTAAATATATTTATAAGTAAGGAGCATAATGTCGAAAATATTTTGCCGCCTCTGCTCCGTCGTTGCAAGGTTACGACAGCAGCCCATTCAAGCTAGTTATGTCAATCTGTTATTATTGTCTGTTGCCGCCATAGCTTAATTGTGCAATAAATAAATAATTAAATAAATACAAATAAATAAAATTAAATAAATATGAATTAATGCATTGTATAAATTAATAAAGGTAAATAAATAAATTGATAGTGTAGTAGTATTGTATACTCTAATATTATATAGCATTCAATCTAATTAATCAATGTTTCATGTTTTATATATTTGACATAATGTATCAATTTTAACATTGTTTGTAATCAAAATGTCTTGTAACTTTATAATAATATGGTCTATGAAGCATTGCGCCTAAATACGTAGATGCATATTTTTGCCGCGATGAATTTATCAGGCACTTGTGCCAAAGTTCAAAGTTTAACGGTCCACTCAGTGACAACCTTTAATTGTCATTGAGCCGTGTCCGAATTAGCATCTGTTATAATTTAATCAAGTAATTATTGTTAACTAAATATTGTATAATTAAACATTATTTAACAAGAAGCAAGTTTATTAATTTCTCTTTATGTTTTCGTGCTAAATTACGGAACATAAAATTGGCGACCGTGACAGGACACGGCTTAATTGGTCCCAAAAATATTTTTCGGCCACGTTGGAATTCGCCGCACGGGTGAAGACGCAGCTAGGCTCATCCATTCAAGAATCCACGTCGTTCTTGAGGAGGCCGCCGTCAGAGAAGCACAGCAGGAGGCAGAAGGTCCCTGTACAGCCAGCATCTCGTGCTCCATCGAGTTCTTCGGCAGCATCAGGCGTTGTGGAGTACGTTGAGGAGATCCAGGCAGTGCACTTCAGCATCGTTGGAGACCTGCACATGTAACATTACTGCCGGAAGAGGTTTCGGTAGTGCCGTCGTGTGTCGTCACTCGAGCTAAGTGTTCAAACCATTTTCTCCCTTAGTCCCACACTGTACCTGCACTAATTATCCATATGGGTCCAAGACAATTCCTTACTATAGTTCGGTGCAATTTAAGTGGAATTTAACACATTTTGAAGCCGAACACTTGTGCAAATTTTGTATTTATCTACCCTCATTTTCAAAAATAAAGAATTTACTTATCGAAATCATGGTTTAAAGTTTTAAATTACTATTAAATACAACCGTTAAATGCTATTAGAAGGTGAAATAAGACCTAAATAATACTTACACTCAATAATAATTTCGTCTTATTAGTAGATTCACGTTTTTCACTCACAAATTCCAGGCGAAATACTGCGAGCGCACTGAGTTTTCTCCGTGTTGATCTGTAGTGGCGGCTGCAGTGCATCTTAGCGCCGACTGATTACATAACGGGCGTCTGCACCTGTCTTCCCCCACACCCCTTGCATCGTGCCATCACAGTGAGGAGCGTGAGCCATATAACTTTCTTATTTACACTTATTATCGCTTTCATTTCATTTTTGGTCGGTTTCAAGGCGGTATCTCACATTATAAATCAATAGTTTAATAAACGCGTAGTCACAATTTTAATCTAAGTGTTTATCGCACCTTTCATCTTATATAAGAGGCATATTTGATCGTCTAACATGCCGGACACAAAGTCATCCGACGAACTGTTTAAAGCAAACTGTATTAAACGTAGCTCAATTAAGGGCCAGATAACGAAATTTAAAAATTATCTGGAGAAATTTTCAAGACATCCTAGTACTGTCGAGTTGACCGAACTAAAATTAAAGCTGACCAAATTTGGAAATATAGCCGTAAAATTCGATGAGTTGCAAACGGACATTGAGGTTTTGAATGGTGATAATCTAGAGAGCGAATTAGATCAACGTGAAATTATTGAGACTGAGATACTAACTGTAATATCCACGGCGAAGAGTTTCCTTAAGGTTTATGATGAGCAGAGTCCAAGCGATGCTCAGGATGCTGCAATTAAGTTACCTCGCATGCAGATCGCTAAATTTGATGGGTCATATTATCGCTGGCCAGAGTTTCGTGACACATTTGAAACCATGATACACCAAAATAGAAGCATGGCCCCTATTCAGAAATTTTACTATCTAAACAGCTATCTGGTAGGTGACGCAGCTATGGTTATCTCTAACCTACAGGTATCCTCTGTTAATTATGAAAATGCATGGAAGTTGCTCAATGATCGCTTTAATGATACTCGGTTCTTGATGGATCAACACCTCGATTCACTGTTTAATGTGCAGCCTTCGACCCGTGAGTCTGAGAAGTCGCTTAGATTTTTAGTTGACCACGTAAATAAAAATCTACGCGCGTTGGCTAGCTTAGGATTACCAACCGACAAGTGGGATGTACCTCTCATATATTTCATGTCCAAAAAACTAGATAGCCGTACGCTTTTAAAATGGGAAGAGTTAAGAAATTCCATAAAGGAGGACATCCCGACACTTGAAACTTTTAATAACTTTTTAATTGATCGCGCCAATATTTTAGCGGCCATGAGTCGCAATAAGCAATCAGTAACATCTGATCAAAATCCTAAGCAGGTTTTTAATAAATCTCCAGTTAAAGGCCAGTTATCTTTGCCTAGCACTGAGCCCGCGACCGCGTTTAGTAAGCCATGTTTTATTTGCACTGAACGACATAAAATATATTATTGTCCAATATTTAAAAATAAAAGTATTGAAGACAAATTATCTGATGTAGCTAAGTACAGACTTTGCTCAAATTGCTTGCGATCCGGACATCCTACTAAGAAGTGTAGGCTGGCACCCTGTCGTATCTGCAGACAAAGTCACAACATATTGCTACATCAGGACGTTGAACAAATTTCGCAGACAAAGAGCACCCCTGCTTTTAATGAGGTTGCAGCTCTTTGTCACAGAAATAACAAGCATGTCTTGTTGTCAACGGCAATAATTGTTGTAACCAATCCGAAGACTAACATGTCGACAAGAGCCCGCGCGTTGCTCGACAGCGGTAGCCAGTCTACATTTCTTAGTCAGTCGTTAAAGGAACGGTTATCGCTTGATACCAATCGCATAGAAACATTAAATATTATAGGTATAGGTAATACCGCAGCAAATATTGTGAGAGAAAACTGTATAGTCACTTTAAGTTCCATGCATAGCGAGTATCACGTGACACTATCGTGTCTAGTGTTGCGCGAGTTAACCGGCCCGACACCGAGCGTCCAGTTAGATACGGCACTATTGAACCTACCTATAGACATACAGTTAGCTGATCCAAACTATGATCGTCCGGGTCCTGTCGATGTTCTTATCGGAGCAGATTTGTTTTGGGACGTTCTAAAGTCGAATCAGCGCTCGTTAGGTATTTCTCAGCCTAAATTACATAACACTCAATTTGGTTGGATTATCGCAGGTCAAATTAACTCTAACTTTACTCCTAATAAATTTCAAAATAAATCTTCTGTGCAATGTAATCAAGCAACAATTCCAAATATTTCTTCAGATGAAGAAATAAGCAGGTTTTTACCTAAATTTTGGGAACTAGAGGAAGTACCCAAAAAACCCCTTTTAAGTGAAGAGGATAAGTTTTGCGAGCAACATTTTTTAAAAAACACTGTACGCCTTGATTCAGGCAGGTTCCGTGTAAAGTTACCTCTTATTGAATCACCGGAATGTCTGGGAGATTCCTATCATGCAGCTAAAATGAGGCTTATCGCCTTAGAAAAGCGTTTTCGTAGGAATCCTGAGTTGAAGGCGCAGTATGTACAATTTATTCGCGAGTACACTGAATTGGGACATTTATCGGAATCCCCGATGGCAATACCTGATCCATCATATTTTTTGTGTCACCACGCAGTCGTAAAGCAAGATAGCGAATCGACCAAATTGCGCGTTGTATTTGGTGGATCCAATCCCACGTCTTCTGGATTTTCATTAAATGACATTCTTATGGTTGGGCCAAATGTACAGGATTCTATTTTCTCGGTGTTGCTCAGAGCGCGTCAGCATAAATACTTGTTATGTGGTGACATCGAAAAGATGTATCGCCAAGTCGAGGTATCATTGCAAGATCGCAACTTACAATTAATCTTGTGGCGTGAAGATGAGTCACAACCAATAAGAACACTGCGCCTAAACACATTAACCTACGGTACTGCTAGCGCGAGCTATCTCAGTACTCGGTGTCTGTGGCAATTAGGACAAGAATGCGAGGACCCAACTATAGGGACTATAATTCAGCAGGATTTTTATGTGGATGACCTTGCCGTTTCAGTGGATGACGAAAGTGAACTACTTTACATAAAGGATTCCGTGTCCTTAGTTCTAGAATCTGCGGGTATGATTCTTCGAAAGTTCAAAAGCAATTTGCCTGCAATTTGCGATAATATTAAATCAGAACAGGGACAAGATTTGTTGTTCAGTGATTCAACAAACACGTTGGGTTTGGGTTGGGACTACGCCAACGATTTGTTATTTTTTCCCTCCAAACCCTTAGAAGAAAGACAGGTTACTAAGCGTTTTATAATGTCGCAATCACTTAAAATTTATGATCCCTTAGGATTATTAAGTCCATGTGTAATAATTCCTAAAATTATTTTTCAAGATATTTGTGCTGAGAATTTAGGATGGGACGAACCATTACCTTCCCACATTGTCGAGTTGTGGCAACAGTATTATAAAAATATAAATTGTTTAAATAGTATTCGCATTCAAAGGCACGTAACATGTGACAAACCGGTTTTAATAGAATTGCATTCCTTTAGCGACGCCTCAGAGCGCGCTTACGGAGCAGCTGTTTACGTACGATCTATTAATAGTAATAATGACGTCACAATTAGGTTATTATGTGCGAAATCTAAGGTAGCAAAACGTAAACCGTTAATCACAATACCGCGTTTAGAGCTGTGCGGTGCATTATTGGCTGCTAATTTGTGTAAAACTATTATGGACGCAATCAGATATAAACCTAATTCCGTTACGCATTGGTGCGATTCTAGCATTGTTCTCGGTTGGCTTAAAGCAGATCCTACAAGGCTTAAAACATTCGTGGCTCATCGTGTAGGCGCAATCCTTGAGTCGACGAAGTCGTCAAATTGGCGTTATGTACCCACGGATTCAAATCCAGCTGACCTCATATCTCGAGGTGTCAATCCTTGTCAACTGAGCGACTTGGACATTTGGTGGTCGGGACCTAGTTTCCTTTTAAAGGATGAATCGCAGTGGCCAACGCTGGTTAGATCTGCAGACTTCGTTGATTTGCCTGAAACTAAAGGTTTACAAACTAAGTCTAAATCTAACCAAAGTAAAAGTAAAAAATATAAAAATAAGGACTTGCCTAATAATAAAAATGTCACCGTACTTTCTTCCTTGTTGCAGTTAGAACCTATAGTACACATAAGTAATTATTCAAGTTTAAATAAATTGCAAAGAATAGTAGTTTACGTTAAACGATTTTTACATAATATAAAAAATAAGGATCGAAGGTTAACTGACGTGTTATCGCCAGAAGAGTTGCGCGATTCATTTATTTATTTGTGTTCAGTAGCACAGCGCGAATCTTTTCCTGTGGAGTTTAAGGCTCTACTGCTGCAGCAACCCTTGAAACCAAAGTCTAAAATATTGTCACTGTCCCCGTTTTTCGATGGTCATGTGATACGAGTGGGAGGTCGCATTGATGCTTCGCGTTGTAGCTATGAGAAGAAACATCCTATACTGTTGGATGCGACGCATCACCTGACAAAATTAGTTTTTGAGCGTGAGCATTGTCGCAGTTTGCATGCAGGCCCACAATTGTTGTTAGCGACGGTTCGGGAGTATGTATGGGCTATAAACGGCCGGCGCCTTGCTAGACGTACCGTTCGTCAATGTGTGCGATGTACGCGTTTGAGCGCTAAAACTATCTGTCCTAAGATGGGTGATCTGCCTGCACAGCGCGTTGATGTAGATTTTCCGTTCTCGTCTGTGGGCCTAGATTTCGCTGGCCCATTTCAGATTTTAAATAGAAAGGGTCGGGGTGCTCGGCTTGTAAAATGCTATTTATGTTTATTCGTTTGTTTGCGATATAAATGCCTACATTTGGAGGCCGTATCCGATTTGTCCAAAGACGCGTTCGTAATGACTCTGAAACGATTTGTCTCGCGTCGAGGTAGACCTGTGGAGATATTGTGCGACAACGGACGTAACTTTGTTGCAGCATCAAAGGAGCTCGCAAACTTTATAAAAAATCATAAAGACCCACTGTCTGAGTTTGCAGCTCAAGAAAGCATACGGTTCAAATTTATCCCCGCTTACGCTCCTCACTTTGGTGGCATTTGGGAGGCTGGGGTAAAATCCGCCAAATACCACCTTAAGCGTGTCATGGGCAACGCGATGTTACTTACGAGGAGATTTGTACATTATTTGCGCAAGTGGAGGCGGTGTTAAATAGTCGCCCCTTATGTCCTCTTTCCAGCTCCCCTAACGATTTCCTTTCCCTCACTCCAGGACACTTTCTCGTTGGGCGACCACTGACGGCTCTGCCAGGGCCTGTTCTGGAGCATCGCAGTGACAGTTCGCTCTCACGGTATGCCCGCCTGGAGAAGATCCACCAGCATTTCTGGGCTCGATGGCAGCGCGAGTACATCGCGGAGCTGCAGCAGAGGAAGAAGTGGAGGACAGGATCGAAGCAAGACTTGGCTGTTGGAGATCTTGTACTCATACAAGAGGACTACGTTCCCCCGTTGTGTTGGCGCCTTGGTCGAGTACATCAACTATTCCCGGGCGCTGACGGTATTTCCAGGGTGGCAGATGTCAACACCACTAGGGGCTGTATGCGTAGACCCCTAATCAGACTCTGCCCTTTGCATTTGCCAGAATAATTCCCTCTGAAAGGTGGACCTTTCAGCCGGGGGGTAGATGTTGCCGCCATAGCTTAATTGTGCAATAAATAAATAATTAAATAAATACAAATAAATAAAATTAAATAAATATGAATTAATGCATTGTATAAATTAATAAAGGTAAATAAATAAATTGATAGTGTAGTAGTATTGTATACTCTAATATTATATAGCATTCAATCTAATTAATCAATGTTTAATGTTTTATATATTTGACATAATGTATCAATTTTAACATTGTTTGTAATCAAAATGTCTTGTAACTTTATAATAATATGGTCTATGAAGCATTGCGCCTAAATACGTAGATGCATATTTTTGCCGCGATGAATTTATCAGGCACTTGTGCCAAAGTTCAAAGTTTAACGGTCCACTCAGTGACAACCTTTAATTGTCATTGAGCCGTGTCCGAATTAGCATCTGTTATAATTTAATCAAGTAATTATTGTTAACTAAATATTGTATAATTAAACATTATTTAACAAGAAGCAAGTTTATTAATTTCTCTTTATGTTTTCGTGCTAAATTACGGAACATTGTCAAACGTGCATTCTCTCAACGTGCATTCTGGCATATTGTGTTGTCTCTATTTTTCGACCGACTTCCAAAAAGGAGAAGGTTCTCAATTAGTCTGTTTTTTTAAGTATGTTACGCGATATCTCCGCCAAATGTGGACCGATTTTCAAAATTATTTTTGTGTTTCATAGAGATTTTTTCATGGGTAGTCCCATATAAATTTGGTCACGATCGGATTTGAAGTCGGGCCGTTAAGTTTTTAAACCTGTGATTATCAAGTATACACGACTTTTCGTAATTTTATCGAGTCCTTATTTATCTTTTATCATTAGTATAACCTCTCGCGGTTGCTATAGCAACTGGCAATAAAACCGCCCGCCAACACGTAATTTACACTCCAAATGATCCGAGGATTACTGCCACGCATAGCCTGTAAAAATATAATATCCAGAGGTGGGTGATAAACGTTATAATAACATTAGGAAAGCAAAACTGGGGGATTTAGCTTTATTTTATTGGGCGTGAAATTATTATATTTTTTGGGAAACATACATAAGCTCACGCCTGTATCCCCGAAAGGGTAGGCGGAGCGCACTAGCGAACTAGAACATTTTGCCAAGCTTAGTTCTGTCCCAGATGTGATAGGGGGCGAGCCTATCGCCATATCGGGCACAAATTCCAGACTCCGGGCTGATATTGAAAAATCTAATATCACTTAGCCCGACCCAGGGATCGAACCTGAGACCTCAGGACGGTAGTCGTACCGCGCACGCAATACCACTACACCACAGAGGCAGTCTCTTTTAGTTTCTTCAAATCCTTGTGGATGATGCTCGGTGAAATATGCATGTTCTAGTGCACTAGTGCGCCTCTGCCTACCCCATTGGGAATACAGGCATTAACTTATGTTATTTCATTTGAAGAAAAAGACAGAAGTAAGAGATACATAAAGCGACAGACAACGGGAGCTCATAAAACTTTAAATCAAACGAAATGCGATATCTCAAGTCAATACATCACCGATTCCAAGTAGATAAAAGTGTTCTTGAGTAAATCTAGACTATTTGCCGAACTCTTTTCTAGTTAGTGTAGTCTGTTAGACTGCCTCGGTGGCGTGGTGGTATTTCGGTACGAACACGGTTCTGAGGTCTCGGGTTCGATCCCCGGGTCGGGCAAAGTGATATTGGATTTTTCCATATCAGCCCGAAGTCTGGAATTTGTGCCCGATATGGCGATAGGCTCGCCCCCTATCACATCTGGGACGGAACTAAGCTCGGCGAAATGTGGGTGTTCTAGTTCGCTAGCACGCCTCTGCCTACCCCTTCGGGGATACAGTTATGTTATGTTATGTTATGTTATGTTATGTTATGTTATGTTATGTTATGTTATGTTATGTTATGTTATGTTTTCTAGTTATAACAGTAAGAAGTATTTTTCCTTGAAGCGAAAATAACTCTTCGACTGATTATTGAGAAATAAAAGTGTAGATAGAACGCGGTAGAGCCATACCCTAGATAGTTACGTCTACAAAACACACAACTCTAAGTAGAACGTGGTAGAGCCACGGTGATGCCCTAGAGTCTAGACAGTTACGTCTACAGAACAAATAGGCCGGCTCGACAGGTTTCATACCACCGGTTTCATAAAACCGACGTAAAGTGGCAGTCCGCTGTTGCGTTTCGTTCTGTGAGATTTCCAGTGGCCTAAATCCCCCCTCCCTTACCCGATCTTTATATCCCTCCTTTTAGTTTGGCAACACACCCGTGATTCTATTTGTTTCTTGGGTGTCTATGGGCGGTGAGGATCGCTTATCATCAGGTGACCCATCTGCTCGTTTGCTAGTCTCTTCTATAATAATAAACGTAATTGCAGCAACTAGAATAAGTGATTGTTACCTGTATCTCTTTATCTATCCCATTTGTCTCCCACCCTACATATAGTTATATCCCTGTCCCCCTTCAATGCAGTGTACCAATATTGCAGAAAGTTCCGGCTTAGTTTTTACAACCAGCTGCCTGACAACCTGCCTTGTCAACCCGTGGGGATTATATAACAGATACTACCTCTTCGAGGATATAGGCTGAGTCTATGTACATACATACACTCAG
The DNA here is from genome assembly GCA_036417725.1 of Clanis bilineata. NCBI lineage: Eukaryota > Metazoa > Arthropoda > Insecta > Lepidoptera > Sphingidae > Clanis > Clanis bilineata. The sequence continues at coordinate 5,078,246 of CM071139.1, read as the reverse complement.
CCTGTATCCCCGAAGAGGTCGGATACATACATATGTATAAATATTTTTTGTCCAAGAAACTTGCTGATGGGACAACTTCCTTCAACAACTTTTTACGTCATAAGCGTTACGTTAACCGCAAAATATCTAATTGATGACAATCTAGTACCAGTAACCAGTTTGTAGAGATCAAGTGTCGCCGGTTTACTAAGTGAGAGTGGATTTTACATATCCAGATTCCTTGAAGGCATATTACGTAAACATTTTTTTAATTGTACGGTATTCCTTAGCTGACTGCGTCGGTAGCGTGGTTGTGCTTCGGTACGACTACCGTCCTGAGGTCTCGGGTTCGATCCCCGGGTCGTGCAAAGTGATATTGGATTTTTCCATATTAGCTCGAAGTCTGGAATTTGTGCCTGATATGGCGATAGACTCGCCCCCTATCAAACCTGGGACGGAACTAAGCTCGGCGAAATGTGGGTGTACTAGTTTGCTAATTTGCCTCTGTCTACCCATTCAGGGGTAAAGGCGTGAGCTTATGTACGTCCTTAGCTGTCGCCTCCTTGGTCTAGTAACAGCATGTATGGGCAGTGGATCGGGAGTTTCTGGGTTCGACTCCCAGGTTGGGTAAAGCAAATTTTGTAATTTAATTTGCCCAGGATTGGATCCCTTAGAGAGGGTTGACATCAAGCAGACGGCCGGATGTAAAAATTAAGCCAAATCCTCTCTGCAACAGGGTTGAAAAAGTGTTTGACCCCATATTAAGGTGGGATAGGGGCAGGTAGAAGAAGACGGTATTCCTTAGCTAACATTCTAAGAGCATCTTGCAGCACTATTACCAAAAACTTGATTTATTTTAATCTAAAGTTAGTCCTAACCTCGACTTACTATTTATTCGAGATTTAAGTTAAATCGACGACGCGGGTGCATTGGGTGCATTCGTTAAGGGAGATGTTCAGCGATGCCTTCACCTAACCAGTCCATCCCAAAGGTGCCCTACCGCGAGTTCTAATACCTTGAAAATGTCCTTGTAGTGCAAGGCGCTCCACAGACGTATACCTCTTCGCGATATATGCCCAAAGAAGGTAAGAATACGATCATGAACGATGGAAGACGCTGACGCTGCTTGATACCGAGCAGCAGGTCGATTCTCTAAGGTTTCAATTGTGAAAACAACGTTGCGGCATCGTTGCGGCAACGATGTTTTCATTTTTGTATTCAGCAAGGTACAAAGCGCACGCACTAGCGCTATGCGTGATGACGGTGGTTATGCGAACTATGTAGCTCTCTCGAGCGAGACGTTTGACGATAAGTGTATGGAAAATGGTATTCTCTAAGAACAACTTGAACACTCCGTCGATCTCAACGATGTGCGCTGCGGGAGCTCGTCGTCGACCACAACGTTGTGGCGTTTCTTAGAGAATCGACCTGCTGCTGTAGACAGACGTAACTGTCTACAACGTGACTCTACCACTAAAAAATTGTCACTAAAAAATCTGTATTTATGTAAATGCTTCAATACACATGAGTAATCCCGACAAGAGACTACACAAGTAAGAAAAAATGTACACATATTCGAGATAAGAAAGTGTGAAACGGTAATGCTGTAATAGCGTACTTGACTTTCATGTGATCCTTCCTGCCTCATACAAAACGTGGCATTCAACCGTAAAGAACATATAAAATACGTGTAGTGCGGCTTTTAGGTGCCATCTATTCGATGATGGAGCACCCGTCATTGAAATTTAAACCTTAATGCATATAAAATATAAAACCGCTTCAAGCGAATCTTCAGTGTATACTATATAATCATTGATGTATATAGTATATTATGCCTATGTTACTACTTGATAACGTTGCTTTCCATACGTAAAAGAATTTTAAAAAATGGTTCAATACTTTTTGAGCCAATTTGTTCATAGCAAACAACACAACAACAATTTTTTTTTTATAAAGTAGTATAGACAAAGGCGTACATAGATAAATGTTCTTGTAGCTACATCGGCCTAGACGTAGCAGCATATATTTGCAAAAAAACAATGTATTGTTTTCTACAATAAAAAAAACACGATTTTCCAAGCGTTCGAACTTGTGCTCTATATTACATGATCGCAGGAAACTAGCTAGGCAAAACTATCCCAAAAAAAGTTATTTTAATACCCACCTTTCAAACTTGAAAGTATTTTTCCATTTAACAAAATATTATCTTCACGTTCGAATAAATAGAAAAAGCATTCCCAAAGATTGAAACTAATATGATTCCGGCCAAAATATACCCTCCTAATGTCAGCAAGTAACTGACGAGATTAGACTGTACAAAGAAACGGACGCTTCGACCTGTTTCGTAAAGGTAGACCAGTCATTTTCCTTGCTATTTCACATGGCTGAGCACTGGATGACAACGGTTCTAAAAGTTGTAATAAAATAATATTTATTATTAAATTAATACGCTTCGACCTTTGGCAGCGCTTTGAGGCCCCTTGGCCTTTCCGCCCAAATATATTGGCAGTTTTATTCCATAAGGCCCCCTTCCAAACGAGGGTGAGTGCGAGGCCCCTTCAGGCGTGTGGCCGTCGCCGGTCCGACGCCGCGTCGCCACCGCCTAACACCCCAGGGGCTTAGACAATCTATGTGTCTTATTAGACGTATGCATGTTGATGACAATAACAAGAAAAAAGAAAATTTTAGTAGTTGGTAATATGTATAAGATTTATATTCCTTTAGCAAGACCTAAAGAGGTATTAGCTTCATGCATAAGGACAATTAACATAACATAAGCTCACGCCTTTATCCCTGAATGGGTGGACAGAGTCAAATTAGCGAACTAGTACACCCACATTTCGCCGAGCTTAGTTCCGTCCCAGATGTGATAGGGGGCGAGCCTATCGCCATATCGGGCATAAATTCCAACCAACCAATTAAGGACAATTACAACTAGAGAATATGTAAAGTATAACTTCAAAAGCTCGTAATAATCATTGATAATTATAATCTATACTAATATTATAAAGCTGAAGAGTTTGTTTGTTTGTTTGGTTGAACGCGCTAATCTCAGGTTCTATTTGAAAAATTATTTTTGTGTTGGATAGCCCAATTATCGACGGTGGCTATAGGCTATATATCATCACGCTATGAGTAATAGGAGCGAAGCAGAAATGAAAAATGTTTAAAACCGGGGAAGGCGATATCTCAGAAACTACTGGTTCGAATTGAAAAATTATTTTTGTGTTGGATAGCCCAATTATCGACGGTGGCTATAGGCCATATATATCATTACGCTATGACCAATAGGAGCGAAACAGAAATGAAAAATGTTTAAAACCGGGAAAGGCGATATCTCAGAAACTACTGGTTCGAATTGAAAAATTATTTTTGTGTTGGATAGCCCAGTTATCGACGGTGGCTATAGGCTATATAATTATATATCATCACGCTATGACCAATAGGAGCGGAGCAGAAATGAAAAATGTTGAAAAGACTATATTTCAGAAACTACTGGCTCGAATTGAATTTTTTTTTGTGTTGGATAGCCTATTTATCGAAGATGGCTATAGGCTATATAACGCTTTGACCAATAGGAGCGGAGCAGAAATGAAAAATGTTACCAAATCGGGAAAATTTATATCTCAGACAGAAACTACTGGTTCGAATTGAAAAATTATTTTTGTGTTGGATAGCCCAATTATCGACGGTGGCTATAGGCTATATAACATCACGCTATGACCAATAGAAGCGGAGCAGAAATGAAAAATGCTGCTAGCGGGGAATTTTATATCTCAGAAACTACTGGTTCGATTTGAAAAAATATTTTAGTGTTGACCAAGGGGATGAATGGTAGGGTGACTAAGGGGTGACTGACGGGGTGATTGATGGGGTGACTAATGGGATGACTGACGGGGTGACCGACGTGAGGAATGACGGGGTGACTGACAGGCTGACTGATGGGGTGGCGGACGGAGTGACTGACGAGGTGAATGACGGGGTGACAGACGGGGTGACTGACTGGGTGACAACCGGGGTGACAGATGGGGTGACCGACTGGGTGACAGACGGGGTGACAGACGGGTGACAGACGGGTGACAGAAGGGTGACAGACGGGGTGACAGACGGGGTGACCGACTGGGTGACAGACGGGGTGACAGATGGGTGACAGAAGGGTGACAGGCGGGGTGACAGACGGGGTGACGGACGTGGTGACAGACGGGGTGATAAACTGGGTGACAGACGGGGTGACCGACTGGGTGACAGACGGGGTGATAGACTGGGTGACAGACGGGGTGACCGACTGGGTGACAGACGGGGTGACAGACGGGTGACAGACGAGGTGACAGACGGGTGACAGACGGGGTGACGGACGTGGTGACAGACGGGGTGATAGACTGAGTGACAGACGAGGTGACTGACTGGGTGACAGACGAGGTGACAGACTGGGTGACCGACTGGATGACAGACGAGGTGACAGACGGGGTGACAGGCGGGGTGACGGACGTGGTGACAGAGGGGTGACCGACTGGGTGACAGACAAGGTGTCAGACGGGGTGACAGGCGGGGTGACAGACGGAATGACAGACGGTGTGACAGAGGGTGTGACTGACGGGGTAAGAGACGGGGTGACAGACGGTTTGACAGACGGTGTGACTAACGGTGTGAGAGACAGGGTGACTGACGGCCGAAGTAGATCATCCCATTACCTCTTTTAGAATTATTGTGCTATAGGTGCCTACGACTTACTCTTTCAACCCTCTCTCTCATACGCAGACGAAGTTGCGCAGGTCAGCTAGTAATATAATAAAGTTTAACTACATTTCTTAACATATACTGAGAGAGCAGTAGAGACCGGTAGAGACACCGAAAAGATGTAATTCACGTCAGAATTTTTTATTTTACCATATTCATTTTTTGAAGTCGGTTTCTTAATTCTTGGTAAACATGTATTGAAAACTAATATTGAAATGAGGCTATGCTTTCGACCCCATTTTAGATTTAACACAAAACATGTACACTTTTAATATACCTAAACTTAAACAAAAGAACGTAGAAGACAGAACATAAATACGAAAAATGAAGCATTCCTAATGTATGGAACGAAACCAAAATGACGACTTTGCAAAAGAAAGATCCCATTAATGTAACAGTTAAGCATTTTCTTCATATTCCGAAATTAATATTATTGTAAGTAAAACACTGTATTTACAATGAAATCATTAAGTATTTAATGCTTATGACACGGTGACAATTACATGTACACAGATCGCGAAAAATCTCGGAAACGGGTTCATGTAAACACGTATTTTCGCAGTTATGTACCTAACCAATAGAATAAAGTTTTACAACCACTGCCTCAGACTTATTTCAAAGTAAAATGGCTGTCGAACAAGTGACACGCCGCAAGATAAAATACCTTTTTTACTGTCAAAACTTTATGTTTGAAAGGAAACTATAAGCCTGGGGTCTAACATAACTGACACTTTCCCCTGAATGAGTATGAATATCTGGCACGTATGTAAATTAAAGTACGTTGGGTTAAATTATAAACATGTCGGTGGAAAAGATAGCACTTGGGTCTGGATTAATTTGTTCCAGACGACCTTCGCACTCCACGCCTGTTTAAAATATCACACATTGTGTTGTGCACATACCGTACGTAGGTACTCGTTTCGAAAACTCATTCGAAAGCTATTCGTTCTAGGTACTCAGTTACAGTATCACGTCAAGGTAAAAATAATGGGGTATCAGCAGCCAGAAGAAAAAATAAATTTGTGTGAGATGGGAGTCTTAGAAGTTGTCGAAAACGTGTAAAGGTCAGATTAAGCGTACAACCTTGTCACCTCCCTGGTTTAGGGGCAGCGTATATAGGCTGTGAGCCGGGTGGCCCTGGCTTCGATGTCAAGACCACGTTAGGTGTTTTTCTTACATTTTCCCGGGGCTGGATCCCAAGACGAGGATTGACGTAAGACAGGCAGCCAGTCGTAAAACTAAGCCAAATGTTTTCTGCAACGGGCTTAAAAAAGTGCCTCGCGCTAACCCTACTCTGGAGTAGGATATTCAAGGGAAATAAGAAAGGTAAGGTAACGAACTCGATTCGAAAATAAAGTCGAAAGTATACGCCTTCAGAAGTACAGCAAATAAATCCGCTCTATCATTTTAAAAGCCATCATAAAATGTGGAAGTGTAAATTTAATATTTCGTCCCAAATCCGACAAGCGTGAATTTAGCTTCACACTCGATTTGCTAGGCGAACGAATTGGGTTGAAGATACGTCTGCATACATTATAATACCGCTAACGTGATTATATAACATCGCATTATTTTGGAGACAGTTACGCAAAGGGATAAAGTTGTGTCGTCTCTTATGGGGTTATGTTTTGAAGGGCTTTAGACAAACAAATGAAATCCTTTTGTTTATTGCACTTAGCACAAGTTGTGGTTACTAGTTTTAGGGTTGCAATCATCGATATATTAATAACCTAGATGCACAGTTGACGCTCGGAAAATGGGACAGCAAAGGAATAATTAAGCACTCGTTATGCATACAGTCCGACGCCGATGGAACTCTAAATTTCAAAATTCTAATTTAAGAACGCTTGCTCATTTCGTTTAAAACTTACTTTATTACACGTGCATAGGGTTATATTTGAGTTGATTTAATTAGGACTTGTGATCTTTTTCTTTGTTTTATTCCTGAGACCACTTTTAAGGAGGATATTTGCAAAGAACTGTGCATCTAGGGTATATTATATTGATGGTTGCAATACCAAATTCTTCTGCCCCATCGGCTATCAGTTCTACGAGCTATGTGTTCAGTCCCCTGCCACTTCAACTTGCTAATTCTCTGAGCTACCAAATTTAATTTATTTTTAATTTAATTTCAGCATACGGGCCGCTTCGAACAGTTAGATCTGGAAATCTTTGGGGGAGGCCTATGTTCAGCAGTGGACGTCCTATGGCTGATGATGATAATGAATACCTCATTTACTATCAAAGAAATTCAACAATACATAGACGGGAATAAAAAAAATTCCTCACTGAGTACGTTTCTTTGACTCAGACTTAGTTGAAGTTCGATCTATAGATCTCAGCCTAATCCCTCTCATTAGTAGAGAAGGCCCGTGCCCAGCAGTGGGACAGCTCATTTTACACACATTCAACCAACATCTCGCACAATAGTGGTCGTAAGTGGATCGATATATTGTACTTCACCAGATAACAATATATGGCGTCTTTTCCAGACCGTTACAGATCATTTTCTAAACAAACATACAGATTCAAGCAGTTATCGGCCGGAGCATAAAAAATAATAGCACTTTACAAAAATAATATAAGATAACCTTTCAGTATAAATAATACCTAAAGTTTCTTGAAGGTTGAAAGACCTGTCTTTGCCAACTACCGACTAACAACTTTACCTGCTTGTTTTCCAATTTCTGATACAAAATAATTACCATAAGATCTAGCTGTGGACAGGTCCTGGGTTCAATTCCCACATCGAGCAAAGTAAATTTTCTAATTTAATTTACCTGGGACTGGATCCTTCAGGCAGGCAGCCGGTCGTAAAAACTTAGCAAAATCCTTCCTGCACCATGCTTGAAAAAGTGTGTTGCACTGACCCCACATCAAGGTGGGATAAGGGCAATTAGAAAGAAAGAAGGCAAGCTGCCGCCCTTTTTAACCTTATTTTTAATCGTCTTCAAAATAGGAGGTGCTCAATTTGTCTATATATATTATACACATTATATATTCTTATGTATGTTCGACCACCGTTCACCTTCTTGGTCTAATGACAGCACCGCTGGACCATCTGGAGATCCTGGGTTCGATTGTATCTATTTATATATCATTATATATGTTCGACCACCGTTCACCTTCTTAGTCTAGTGACAGCACCGCTTGACCACCTGGAGATCCTGGGTTCGATTTGCCGTTTCGTATTCGGTCGTCCCAAATATATTAGGCGCTCTTTGCCCGGGCATAGTTGGCCTTAATCCGCCACTGACTATACCCTCCTAACCAAAGATCAAGTCATGTCCCTGCCTCTAAGAATCGTTATGCAACAAAAACAAATTGAATGTAAAATTAATAATCATAGAAGATGTAGAAGTTATAAGGAAACGCACTCACGATGACCTCAGCAACTTTCTTGCGCTTAAAATGTATTAGTTTATGTAGTTGTTCTGTACCGGGGTGCTTACGGTTGATAATGTATATTCCTTAATACGTGTTGTAATGGAAATCGATGTTTATTTAATTTGAATTAAAATAATAATGTAGTTTCTCTCTGATTTACTTAATAAATTTTTCCACATAAAGAACTGTGTTTTTGTTCGTTTTATTTCTTTTTAATAATGAACATAACAATATAAAGGTTTTCATATAAAAATGAGGTTATTTTTATGATGACCACATTAAAATATTCTATACAAACCAGATTTATGATTTAAAAAATGAAATAATGTATAATTCCTTAGATGAATCAAATTTTTCAACTCACTGTGGACTTGTAAACCTAGATCATGCACAGCATATTATATATTTATAGCTTCTGCACGTGACTATACCTGCGTGGGAGGCTTTCAGACATATTTCTATTATTTCTCCATACAAATTTTAAACCCTATGAATTACCTTTGGGAGGATAAATAGGTAACATATTCCTTATTCCTTGTACACGTTATAAAATGAACCTCTCAGCTTTCAGCATTCTTATCCAAAGGTTCGAGTGGGCGTCAAAGAATCAATGAGTGGATCGAGTATTTTTTAATTTCCATAACGACTAATATCTATCACAACACGCAATAGTTCCGCAGGTGCTATGTGCGTATAAAGATCGCGGAAAGTTTTCAAGAAAAGTTGTATTCATGTAGAAGTGAAAGGAGTGCGTGTGTATCAGTGCGTTTAAAAATGAGAATTCCTATATTTTTTACAGTAACCATAAGTATTACGGTTTGTGAAGCATTTTTCTTGTTCGCAGGTAAAAATAAAATAAAAACTTATGTCTTTAAAGTAAAAATAATTAAAAAGTGTAATAAAATATAAAACAATAATTTTGAGCACTTTTACATTGAGATGCGCGTAACAATTTAAATAAATAATTAATATTGAAAATGAACAACAGAGTTGATTTGATTTGATTTTTAGGTTAACAGCAAAAAATTTAATGGCAGAGACTGTTTATTACCCAATAAGAAATATATTAACATAACTCATAATATTAAGAAGAAGAAGACTGCCTCGGTGGCGTGGTGGTATATCGGTACGACTACGGTTCTGAGGTCTCGGGTTCGATCCCCGGGTCGGGCAAAGTGATGTTGGATTTTTCCATATCAGCCCGGAGTCTGGAATTTGTGCCCGATATGGCGATAGGCTCGCCCCCTATCACATCTGTGATGTAACTAAGCTCGGCGAAATGTGTGTATTAGTTCGCTAATGCGCCTCTGCCTATCTCTTCGGGGATACAGGCGTGAGCTTATGTTATGTTTTTAATATTAAGAAGTATTATAACGTTTTAATAAGCAAATAATTCAGTAAGAACTGTGCCCATAAATAATATAAGCAAATAATTTTATACATTGTTATCTTTGTTATTAAATTATACGAAGCAATATAAAGCAGTATTTAAATCATAAAGACGTGATATTCCGCGACGAAATCTTGACGCAGCTCCGTACATAATATTACTAGGAGCCATTGTTGTGGCTTTATCTCAAAACGCATTCCGGTTTTTGTGGTCGTCGTAATTTTCGACATAATACGTTAAATTGCGGATTTAATTTTACGACACAGTGATAAATTAAACAGTATATTTTGATCATTTTGCATAAATTAGTATAATAATGAGATAGATATATAACATATTACAATTTAACAATTAGCTTAAATAAACTTATGCTAGATTTTGTATAACATGTTATTTAGTTTATTAGCCTGTAAGTCTTGCTCAAAATTAATTAAATTAAATTATATTTTTGTGCAAAAGTTGAAGATAAAAAAGTAATATTACTACATAATATTACACCTGTATGCATAGGGATAGGCAGACACTATGAATTTCCATTCTATGGATTCTGACGTACTATTTTCGGTTAATCTATTTTTCATCAATCTCTTCATGCATTCGCATCGCTTTAGTGTACTTTTGATCTGTCCTTCATTTACATAATATTATTGTACTACATATAAATAAATAAAATATGAAATTGTAAAGGCAATTTTCCTCCTTTCTATAAATACTCTAAATTCTTTTTTTGAGTGGTAGAGCCACGCTGTAGACAGTTACGTCTACGGCACGAATGGGCCGGCTGGACCGGTTTGATACCACTGTCTCACAGAAAACCGACGTGAAGTGGCAGCTTGCTGTCGCGTTTCGTTCGGTGAGTGAGATTTCCGGTGGCCCATTTCCCTGTCTCCCTTTTCCCTCCCCTTCCATTCTCTCCTTTTAGGTTGGCAACACACTCATGATTATTTTTGTGTCTTGGGTGTCTATGAGCGGTGGAGATCACTTACCATCAGGTGACCCATCTGCTCGTTTGCTTATCACCACTACTATAAAAAAAAATCGCTTTAGTTTGATACGGGTAAATGCATTAGAAAACGATATAAACAATAATGAAAATCTATTTTTTTCTTTTTATTAGTTTTTAAGGGAAACATACAAAGAATACCTTAATGTAATTTAAATCACTAAATGTAACACATGAGCCAGCAAAGATTCCACAAGTAATAACTTTTACTTATACTATGTTATTACTATCCCATACAACCCATTCCCTTACACTCTATTCCTATCTCCCCTTATCACCCTATCTTAGCCATCCCATCGTTATTATGTCCATACTTGCCTGCCTGTCTTCAAATTCAAATATTTAATGTAAATTATATTAATCCTAATTTAAAAATTTACTTGTGTTGACTTGTCATAAGTGCTTTTTTACATGCCTACGGTTTCAATAAAGATTTTTATTTTATTTTATTTTCTACTATGTTTAATTTTAATAATTGTTTCAGAAAAGGAACCAATATTCCTATGTTTTAAGGTTTGTCCCCTTTACTGCTCACCACGGCGGCATGATCTAGGTAAGCAATACTAATTTCTTAAGTTTACGCGAGTGTTATATATTGAAATAAAATACAATAATTAATTAACTTTTTGATTTTGTATAATTTACTGCCTCGGTAGCGTGGTGGTATTTCGGTACGACTACGGTTCTGAGGTCTCAGGTTCGATCCCCGGGACGGGCAAAGTGATATTGGATTTTTCCATATCAGCCCGGAGTTTGGAATTTGTGCCCGATATGGCGATAGGCTCGCACATCACCCCTCACATCATGCCCCTATCACATCTGGGACGGAAATAAGCTAGGCGATATGTGGGTGTACTAGTTCGCTAGTGCGCTCTGCCTACCCCTCGGGGATACAGGCGTGACCTTATGTTATGTATAATTTAAAAATGAAGGTAGATATTGTAAAATTAACTTTGTTTATATTTTTTTTCTTTTTACAATTCGTTTTCTTTTTTTTCGTTGCCTCTTCGCGTGAAATTCCCTAAATGTACATATATTGATAAATGACAATTTTAAGTGCTGTAACCCATAAGTAAACGAAATAAATTTTGATTGATTTGATTGATTGATTGCTTTTATAGCTTAGGCGAGCGCTAAGAAAGAATATTTGAAAATTCATCCCCTAAGGTGATGTAACGGGGGATGAAAATTTGTATATAGAAAATGGAAATACGACGGGACTGAATCTAAAGCGTGCGTAACCGCGAGCAAAAGTTAGCTATTGATATTTGTACTATTTGTCTACCTGACTAGCGAGCTGTAGTACAAATATTATTAAATAAAAATATATTTTCTAATATAATAGAGAAATATAGACTTATCGTTAATCCTCTTATCAAATATTTTTACTGTAAGCTAAACTTCGGAGAAGTGATCTTTCAGCGGAGCTTAGCAAATAAAACTCGAAATTACTGTTCAGTAATTGGATGAAACGAAGCAAATTGAATCAATAGCACTTAGGAGGGTTGTTTATGTCTGAGAATGATATACCTATGTAGTTTTATATCTAACTTTCTTTCTACCTGCCTTTATCCCACCCTAATGTGGGGTCGGCGTAACACATTTTCGAACGACTTCCTAACTCCTCTGGGGGATCCAGTTCCTGGCAAATTAAATTAAATAACTCGCTTTGCCCGACGTGGGAATCGAACCCATGACCTCCTGGTCCACTGCCCATAATTATATGCTGTCACTAAACCCAGGAGGCTACTAATTTTTATATTTAACTAATTAAAAATAAACGATTTCTTATTAATATATTATAGACATAGTTATATTTATATTATACTTTCCATCTGCTCTTATCCTTCACACATTATGAAGCATGTTACAGAAAGAATTTGGCTTATTTTTTACGCCAATTGCCTACATGTCGTTAACTCTCCTTGGTGAATCCAAACCGAACAAACCATTAATAATATTCATGTTAAATGAATTTCACAAATATATTGCGATTACTAACTGTCTCGGTGACGTAGTGGTATTTCGGTACGACTACCAGAAGTCTCGGGTTCGATCCCCGCGTCGGGCAAAGTGATATTTTTTTTAATATCAGCCCGGAAAAAACATAACATAACATAAGCTCACGCCTGTATTCCCGAAGGGGTAGGCAGAGACGCACTAGCGAAATAGGACACCAACATTTCGCCGAGCTTAGTTCCGTCCCAGATGTGATAGGGGGCGAGCCTATCGCCATATCGGGCAAAAATTCCAGACTCCGGGATGCTATGGAAAAATCCAATATCACTTTGCCCGACCCGGGGATCGAACCCGAGACCTCAGAACCGTAGTCGTACCGAAATACCACCACGCCACCGAGTCAGTCCGGAAAAAAATTATGGCGATAGGCTCGCCCCCTATCACACCTGGGACGGTAGTAAGGTCAGCGAAATGTGGATTTTAGTTCGCTAGTGCGCCTCTGCCTACACCTTCAGGAAAGCGTAAGCTTATAAAAGACGAAAGAAAGTAAATAAGTTTATTGCGACATCTCACACCAATCACAATACAAAAAAACGTTAATGTTACTTAATTATACCTAGATTAAGCTAATACAAACATAACAACATATATTTTTAGCAGTGTGTTCCAAAAGATCAGCGGCCTGAGCAGGAAAATATCTGACAACCGTAAATGTATTTCAGCTCGATGCGCGTCTATGAAATTAGTATGAAATATTAACCAAACGTCATCAGTGCGCAGCGAACTCGAATACATTTACATTTACATTAGTTTCTCGTGCCCGGGCTACAGTTGTGTGGGGCCGCGAAAAGTCCTCAACTTAAAATGCTGCAACGGATGTTTAAATGACATGATGTTAAAAATATTTTTTTATTTTCCCAGACGCATCATCCCTAATCTACATCGACGACGAATCGTATCACGATCATCCGTACTATGATGATCATGACATACACTCTCATCACGGCTATTATGTCTTCTGCAAGCCGAAGCCAACGACGCCTAAGCCAACCACTACCACAATGGCCACCACCACCGAAGAACCGACTTGGATTTGTATGCTGTGCATGGATAAATGTAAAACGAAGGCGAAGACACGAAAATAATAAATAAATAATCACAGGTTCAAAAACTTAACTGACCGACTTCCAATTTACAGGTCGTGAGCTAATTTATATGGGACCACCCTTGAAATAAGCTATCGAACACAAAAATAATTTTGAAAATCGGTCCACATTTAGCGAAGATATCGAGTAACATACGTAAAAACAAATACAGACGAATTGAGGACCTCCTCCTTTTGTGGAAGTCGTTCGATAACACCCAACAGTCAACATAGCCCTGACCCCACATAACCTGTATCGTGGGTATCAGAAACTACGAGAGACTTTCGGTCTCACAAGACCAAGAAGGCAATGAATAAACGCCAAATTCAAATCATTTATTCTGCAAATAGGATATTTTATAGCCCCCAGAGGACGTCATGTTGACGACAGGCAGGTAGCCGGTCGTAAAAATTAAGCTAAATCCTTTCTGCAACATGCTTGTGTCTTGCGCCGACCCACATTAATGTGGGATAAAGGCACCTGCCTTTCTACCTAGAAAGAAAGAATATTTTCACTTTCATCTGGAAATATTTTGGGGACGCCTATGTTCAGCAGTGGACGTCCTATTGCTGATGATGATATCACTTTTACATGTCAATTACGAGTATATATAGAAAAAATAATAATGGCGTCGACATTTCGTGGCTAAACCTGAAAAGAAATGTCAAAAGAAACTCAAAAGTTACACGTATAAAGTTACATAAGTAACACTGTATTCATTTTGAAATAATACATACGGAAGCCAATAAGGCTGAGTGCAGTCAGATCAAAGACATTCAACAATACATAGATGATAGACGGGACACCAGCACGAAACTTGTGATCCAAAAGTTGTGACCTCATGGTCATAAGTCACTCAGTCGTATTTGAAACATACGCGCGAAAGCCCGTGCCAGCGTAATAATACTTAGACAGTAAAAAAATCCTACGTTATTCTAGAACATTTTAAGGTGTCAATTGTAATAAAGTAACTGTAATAAGTGGTCGATGTTCCTGACGTTTGAAATCATTTTTTGTATGCTTAGACAGAGATCTATAGAGCGAACTTCGACTAAGTCTAAGTCAAAGAAACGAACTCAGTGAGAATTTGGAATTTTTAAATCGAACTAGACTGCCTCGGTGGCTTAGTTGTATTTGGGTATGACTACCGTACTGAGGTCTCGGGTTCGAGCCCCGGGTCGGGCAGTGATATTGTATTTTTCCATATCAGCCCGGAGTCTGGAATTTGTGCCTGATATGACGATAGGCTCGCCCCCTATCACATCTGGGACGGAACTAAGCTCGGCGAAATGTGGGTGTTCTAGTTCGCTAGTGCGCCTCTGCCTACCACTTCGGGGATATAGGCGTGAGCTTATGTTATGTTTATGTTAGTAAATAGAATTATAGAATCGAAAGAAAATCTATAAATCTCAGCCTTAATGGTCCCTCTATAATTAGTAATATTCAATCTCTTTGAGTCAGATTGAATAATACGTTCTCAGTATTTTTCCGTGAAATATCTCGCATGTAGTCTAAGCCTCGTGGGAAAGCCTCAGTCATGAATATTATTCCAAAACTAATATGGATAATGCATTTTCCATCGATACTATATCGACTACTTGATCTTTTGAATTCGAGTGGGTAGCGACGACCCTTGTGGCGAAGGCGTGGTTTTTAAAAAGAAGCTGATGCAAGTTTGTGTTTTACGCCCGCTTTTAAACAATCTCAGTTCGAATGTGCAGATAGATTACAAAAATTAGTCAATAAGAACACAGTCTGAACATGACTCTGTCAAATGAGTTGATTTGATTGGTTCATAATCGCGATCTATCTTCTCTCTAAACTGAGATCGTTTATTGAGACCGGCCGTAAATAGTATTAGTAGAGGATTATCTTAGATTACAGTGGCGAAGGGTGAACATTTCTATAAGAGGCTGTTTTTTTTTATTAATGCATAATTGGTAAACATTTTGACAAAGGTAAGGAAGTAATCGCATTATATGGACCTTTCACCACTGTTAGATAAGTTAGTATCAGTATTCATAATACAAATACTACGTCAAAAAACATAAACGATTGGCTGAATGATTTAAATTGTTTTTTTTATTTACTGATTTCTTAAGTTTACGCGAATATTATACATTGAAATAAAACTATTCTTACGGATTCTATAACGATTAGGTTTTAATTATTATTCCTAAATAAAAAACAAAATAATAATTAAAACCTAATCGTGATAGAATCCGTAAGAATAGTTTTATTTCAATGTTTTTTTTATTCCCATCCTTATCCCGCATTGAAGCATGTTGCAAGGAAGCTTTGACTTAGTTTTTAAGACTGACGTCTGACGTCAACCCAATTTGGAGGAACATACAAGTAAAACATTTTTCGTAGTATATCAAGTGATTCTTTAAAATTAAAAATCTTGCTTCTTATAAATTCTCGTTGGAATTCTAATAGAATTATGCTATAAAAAGACAAGGAACCAGAGATGCGCGCGCCTTTATCATGCATTGAAGCGAAAAATAACTTACTTTTACATGAAATGATGCGGGAAATGTGATCGCAGTGCAGCGTCACGGCATCAACTGTGCATATTTTAAAGCTTGCAAGAAAATACTTTGAATAAAATCAAGGGACATTTTGCGGTGAAATCCAATACAATTAATTTCGACCAACTTCAAAATAAGGAGAAGGTCCTCAATTCGTCTTTTTTATGTATTGTATGCGATATCTACGACAAATATGAATTTCAAGATTATTTTTGTGTTCTGTAGAGTTTGTTCCAAGGATGGTCCTATAAACGGTTCTATAAAGGATGGTCACGATCGGATACATTTTGAAGACGGTTCGTTAAGTTTTTTAACTTGTGATTATTGTATTCGCTCATTATCTGAAACAGATTATAATTTAACTAGCAGCAGCGTCGATTTCAACTGCGGGAACCACAATGTGATTATTATACATATGTACATTTTCAACACATTCATATTGGCCACCTACGAGACAGGCACACAGCCTAGTGTAGGGGCCAAGGACAATATTATAATTTTTGTAACTAATTAAGTAAATAAGTACTTTGGTTACAATAATGTGACTTTGTGATTTTGTGAAACAAATAAATGATTTTTTGGGAAACAAACACGAAAAGATATTTATGTGAAAGTTAAGTTTCAAAAACTGTTCTGATGAATTCTTATATCGAGATAGAATATTTAACAAGATGAAGATTAATTAAATAATCCACAGTCACTTTGTCTTTGTTTAGGGATGGTATACACACTCTTGATACCAGTCTAGATAATTAACGGAGTCGTGGTTCGATCTGGCGAATGACGTTTTGAAATCTGCCAATCTAGCAACTTCAGCGATCGTTATTAAAAATAAAGAAAAAATTATATTACTGACAATCGTAAATGTATTCGAGCTCGCTGCGCACTGATGACATTTGGTTAATATTTCATACTTTCATAGATGCACATCAAGCTCGAATACATTTCCGATTATCAGTTTTTTTTCTGCTTGGGCTGCAGTTTGGGTGTAGGCTCTTAGATATATCGTTTAAAGTTTTACTGCTGTCATCTACATTTCTAATCATTATAATTGAAGTCCTACGACAAAATTAAAGCTTTTAAGGTTCCATTTAATATTTTACACCATTTAAAATGTAATTAAAATTTGTCTGAGAAGGTTCTTCGCAGTCTTACTTACTTTATTTTGCCTCAGTAATTATTTCGACGTGGATGTACAGAACTCTTTACAACGATTCTACACAAATCGATCATTGTTTTCGTTATAAGAGTTTTCGACCGACTTCCAAAAAGGAAAAGGACCTCAATTCGACTGTATTTTTTTAAATATTTTGTTTTGATGTATGTTACGCGATATCTCCGCCGAATGTGGACCGATCTTCAAAATTCTTTTTGTGTCCGATAGAGCTTCTTTCAAGGGTCGTCCCATATAAATTTGGTCACGATCGGATTTGAAGTCGGTCCGTTAAGTTTTTAAACTTGTCAACAATCTTTTTAATATAAAGTGTAGTTAAATCTTACTGCCTAACTGGTGTACTGTCAACGTATTTCGGTTGAACGCCGTGAGGTTTTATAAGGTAAATGACACTCGATTCGATTTCGACTGCGATTCGATTCGCTATGTGACTTTAATTTATTTTATTTATTTATTTATTTAAGCTTTATATACAAAACTGTATAAAGGTGGACTTAATGCCAAAGGCATTATCTACCAGTCTACCTAAGGTGATGCAGAGACAAAACGATGTGGGTGTATATAAAATATAAATAGAGGTAATAAGACGGAACCTGACAATTAATACAACAATACATACTTCAGTATAATAACATACATAAATGTGTTATAAAATATAATATTTTATAAACTACATATAAATACAAATAAAATATATACATATATATATACATATATAAATAATACTATGAATCTGTTAAAATTGAGATTCTGACACACTATCAGTCAAGAGCTTTCGTACCTTGAATTTAAAACTGACCCTGCTGGTAGACGCCCTGACATCGAGTGGGAGCGCATTCCACAGAAGTATAGATTGCACTGTAAATGCAGAATGAATGAAATCGGAGCTGTGAGAGGGAGATTGGAGAAGAAGGCTGTTTGAAGAGCGAAGGTTTCTTACGTGGTTAGATCCTAAGTAGTGAAAGTTGCTTGTTAAGTAAGAAGGGGCATTAGAGGAAGAAAGAATAGAATAGAGAGTGGTGAGGGCACGCAGCATTCGGCGCTTGCGGATTGGTAACCAATTTAATTGGGAGCGATAAGAGGATACATGGTCATACTTACGAAGATTGAAAATAAATCGAATGCAGTTATTAAGAAGACGGTCAAGTTTATTGAGCAGGTCTGCATTCAGATCAAAATAGCACACGTCACCATAGTCGAGGATAGGAAAGATTAAGGTCTGCACAAGCATTGTCTTGGTTTTATACGGGAGAAGGTTCTTCAGGCGATAGAGTGCGCGAAGCGTACCTGTAACTCTTTGGCAGACGGAGGTAATTTGAACCTGCCAGCTTAAGGTGGAGTCTAAGAGTAATCCAAGGTTTTTAACAGATGGACACAGTGCAATAACAGAATTATCAAATTTAATTGGGGGAAGAGATTCAGTGTCCAGTCTGCTAATTGAGCGTGAGCTACCCACAATCATCGCTTGACATTTCAAAGGATTCACGCACAGACCAAAACGATCCGACCAGCTCTTGATGTTGTCCAGGTCCCTGTTCACTTGGGCTATGGCTACAGCCACATCGTTTAAGCCTGCTTGAGCATAGATTTGTAAGTCATCGGCGTACAGATGATACGAACACTGAAGAACTTCGGTAATGGAATTAATAAAAATAGAAAATAATAAAGGACATAATATACCGCCTTGAGGGACACCAGACACAAGGTCACGCCAGCTTGACGAAATCTCGCCGAGACGCACGGACTGCTGGCGCCCTCGAAGATAAGTTGAGAACCATTCCAGTGATACAGAAGAGATCATCAAGCGGGAGAGGATAGAAAGCAGGATATCGTGACTGACGGTATTAAAAGCATTAGAAAAGTCTACCAAAGTTAACACAGTAACCTTGGTATCCTGCATCCCGGCTCTAATATCGTCAGTCACTTTCAGGAGTGCGGAAATGGTGCTATGACCAGGCCTGAAGCCGGATTGTAATGGACTTAGCAAGTTGTTGACATATACAAACTTGGACAATTGTGCATGGGCACAGGCCTCCAGCACTTTGGATAGGAAGGGGAGGAGAGATATTGGACGAAAATGGTTGACAAGGGCAGGATTAGGTATTTTCGGGAGAGGGATAACCAGGGCTTTCCGCCACAAAGAAGGAAAAACCCCAGTCAAAAAGGAAAAGTTAATAATATGAGTGATAATTGGAAGTACATGGTCAAGGATAGGAATGACCATGCGGCGACTGATGTTATCATAGCCTGTCGCATTTGACCTTATGGATAGGATAATCTTTTTAACCTCCTCTGAATCAACTGGAGAAAAGCGAAAACGGGTAATATTTAGGTTAGGAAGATTAGCTAAGAAATTCAGAGTACGACATTTGGTTTGGTAATCCATCGAGATAGGAGTAGAGAAATGATCATTGATATCATCCAAACCAAATGACCCCCGAAGATCAAAGCGTTTCTCCTTGCCAATGCCCAGAGTCCCAAGGAACTTCCAGATAGAGGCAGGAGAGGAGGAAGTTATATTATCGAGAATGTGGCGGCGTTTCCACTTCAATAGTACATTTTCAACTCAATTTTGGTGGAATATTTAGTCACTAAATGAAATCGAATCTAGTGTCAAAAGTCAGGGGGCTGGCTGCAAATTCCAGATCGAATACTATGGTTGAGCATTTCAAATTAAATAAAACATGGATTAAATAAATAAAATAAAACATTAAATAAAACATTGCCCAGGACTATCACAAGAAGAGACGTAAAATAAGTGCAGCGAGGTGTGTTCTATAGAAAAATCTATAGATTTTTAGTTCATCTATGCCTTCCCCTTTAGGAATACGGGCGTAAACTTACATTAGTAATCGAATATCACAAATCAAATATAAAACGAGCCTTATGACGGTATTTTTAGGCTGAGATCTGTAGAGCTAATTTCGACTAAGTCACAGTACAAAAATCAATCAGTGAGCCTCGGTCGCGTAGTTGTATTGTGGTACGACTACCGTCCTGAGGTCTCGGGTTCAATCCCCAGGTCGGGCAAAGTTGCCCGATTTGCCTGGTCTGGAATGGTCTGGAATTTGTGCCTGATATGGCGATAGGCTCGCCCCTTATCACATCTGGGAATGAAATGAGCGCTGCAAAATTTGAATGTTCAAGTTCGCTAGTTTGCCTCTGAATACCCCTTCGGGGACACAGGCGTGAGCTTATGAATATACAATAGTTTAGATATGTAGAGACAAATATTTCTAAAGATAACACACTATGGTAAACAATTATAAACTTATGCAACGCAAATATTTGTGGACCTTAATATCCACCGTAAGTTTGACAAAAGGGTATTAAACCACATTTCATTAAGAAAGTCCAAGCACAAAATGTTTTAAACGAATTAACTATCCGTCTACATATTAAACTTTAAAGCAACCAAAATTAGGAAAATGTTTACACTTTACGTTATAAACAGTTATTCGCTATAAAGAGTTAATTCTGTAATTACTTTCCAAAAATAAATTTATAAGGAAAAATAATATTTTTACGTATACATACATAAGCTCACGCCTAGATCCCGGAAACGGTAAGCAGAGGCGCACTAGCCAACTAGTACACCTCTAGTACTAGTACTACTCTATGAGCTTAGTTCCGTCCCAGATGTGATAGGGGGCGAGCCTATTGCCATAACGGGCACAAATTCCAGACCCCAGGCTGATATGGAAAAATCCAATATCACTTTGCCCGACCCGGGGATCGAACCCGAGACCTCAGGACAGTAGTCGCATCGAAATACAACCACCACACCGAGGCAGTCATTTTTACACTTAACGTTATAAACAGTCATTCGCTACAAAGAGTCGGCTGTGTAATTACTTCCCAAGAATAAAATAAGGAAAAAATAAAACACCGTTTTACCGTTAAAACGAACAATCAGTCCTCAAACTCTAGGAATCAGAAGTGTTACATTGTCCGCTCTCGATCCATTTCTTTGTACTACAAATTGACGTCCCGAAATTAAAAGAGGGATGTAATAACATCACGGGATAGGGAGCTCATTATACGGACGTCGCCGACGCCTTTGACGCCTCACAAAATTAAACCGTAATGTGACGTGAAACGAAATGATTTCAATCAAAAAAGGCGTCGGTCAAAGGAATTTCTTTAATGTGAACAGAATTGTCTTTTGTCGCTTCTAAAATTGGTAAAAATAGAAAGGAAGGTGAAAATATCTCCTTTTATTTCTTTAACCTTTTTTAAGGACATTGTGGGCCACGCAGATTATGGTTTTTTTTCTTCTAACAAATAATGGTCATTATAGTGAATGTATGCATTTCACTGGATGCAGGCCGCTTCCAACAGTAGCCCGAGCACGAAAAACGAATGTAAATGTAAATGTATTCGAGTTCGCTGCGCATTGATGACGTTTGGTTAATATTTCATACAAATTTCATAGACGCGCATCGAGTTCGAATACATTTACGGTTGTCAGAAATTTTCCTGCTCAGGCCGCAGGTCAGTCTGGAAATCTTTGGGGGAGGCCTATATCCAGCAGTGGACGTCCTTTGGCTGATAATTATGACGATGATATTAATTCCAATGTCTTTATAACCCCTTAAAATATTATGTTGTATGAGGTTACCTGACATTATTAGAATAATAACCAGTTACAGAACTCAAACATAATAAATATGTTTGCTATATCCTTAATAAAAGACCTGACATAGGAATTCTCCCTCCCCTTTCTTCCCCAATGCCTATTCCCCTCCTTTTAGATTGGCAACGCACCCATGTGTTTTTAGTATCTGGCTGTCTTTGAGCGGTGGAGATCACCTACAATCAGGTGACCCACCTGCTCGTGGGTCAGTCTGTAGACTGCACTACGTAGGTTGATTTGCTGCTAGATTTGTTTTTTTTTTATGGCAATTGAAATACATTATGCCAATGTCAAGTTAGGGAAACTGTTTTCCTATATCTAAGTTTTCGCAAGTGCAATGAAGTCGAATGTGTTCGATTTCAAGGCCCTGCTGCAGTTTTGGCGTCAGTTCCTTCCAGTTTGATGTTTTTAGACGATTTTCTCGCAGCGGAGGAATCGAACATGGTCGACCCGACAAAAATCATCCAAAATCACTTATTTCAAGGCTTCCACATACTGTCCATCTTCGTTGATGTTTATTGCTTAGATACACACCACATTTAAACCACAAACACAACTTTAGACTAAAATATGAAATCATTAAAACAAGCGACCACCCGGCACCCGCACCGTCAGAATTCCAGTCAAAATCCCACTAGATTTGTTTCACTACAACAAAATCCATCATAGACCGAGATCCGGCTGCAAGATCGCTAAGTTCATAATGTATGTAGTCAAAATATATTTTTTATGGATATTTATTAATGGGGGAATCTATTTTTGCCAAAGTGCCCATCAAAATTTGTCCGCGAGTAGGTTTAATTAATTTTTTTTTCTAAAAATACTCGTGGGCAAATTTGGTTTGTGTTCAGAATTTCAACTCTGTTGAAAGAATAAATATTCATAAATGTCAATTCACACATATGGCGGTAAAGTCTGTAAAACTTTACGATGTGAAAAGTGAATAAAATGCTATTACATATTAAAAGCTTTTACTTTGGATTCCAAACAAACACAAACATAAAACAAACTTTAGATATAATATGCTTTAAAATTGTCGCAGTAGAAAAATAAAATATTGCATCAAAACATCCACAATGCAAACACAGAATATGACTAAGTACACAAACTTTGCGAGTGAGTCGAGTACCACTCAAACCGCACACACTGAGCTGCATATTCTAGTAGTATTATGTATACAGCACCTCATTAGTATTTGTTGTATAATTATTTAAATCCGTCCAGCGTCCTAACATTTTAAAAAATTACGCTTGGGCTTTAGCTTGTTAGAAAAACACCTACCCGACCTGGGAATTGAACCCAGGACCTCCCGATCTACGGCCCATACACGCTGCCACTAAACCAAGTAGGCGACTTACGAATACTGTAAGCATAATATGTTTTTATAAAAAAAATCTAAAATTAATTTTGTACAACAATAATGAGTCACTTAATTCCAAAATAACAAACGATATTCCACGAGATTAATTTATTTACCATCAGTTAGTCCCCTGAGGGAAAGTAGGGCTCTTAAGTTGGTGATTGATTGAACCTCGACCATATTAGACTTTGTCCAGACGAGGCGTTTTACGAGCGAGGCGATACACGTAGCTCATCCCGCGATTGCGAGATATAACTAGAAGTATGAGTGGTAGAGTCACGCTGTAGATAGTTACGTCTGCAGCACGAATGGGCCGCCTCGACTGGGTTGATATCACTGTCTTACAGAAAACAGACGTAAACTGGCAGCTATCGCATTTCGTTCGGTGAGTGAGATTTCCGGTGGCTCATTCTCGCCCCTCCCTTTCCAAATTCCTTTCCATTCCCCCCTTTTATGTTAGCAACGTCAACAAACAAGCAACCGTCCCAGAAAACATAAAATAAGCTCACAGGGTAGGCAGAGGTGCACTAGCGAACTAAAATACTCACATTTCGCCGAGCTTAATTCAGTCCCAGATGTGATAGGGGGCGAGCCTATCACCATATCGGGCACAAATTCCAGACTCCGGGCTGATATAGATCCAAAAAAACTGGCGCGTAAAATCGCTGTATCTGTAGCTCAACCATGTAATTTTAGACATTTGCTAGCGACAAGTTAAAATCTGGAATTTATGCCCGATATGGCGATAGGCTCGCCCCCTATCACATCTGGGACGGAACTAAGCTCGGCGAAATGTGGGTGTTCTAGTTCGCTAGTGCGCCTCTGCCTACACCTTCGGGGATACAGGCGTGAGCTTATGTTATGTTATGTTAAGTTAAAATATTTTTGTATGACAAACACCCGTACGCCTTTAGTGATTACATGGGGCATTAATGTTTACGCAATCGCTAGCGAGAAATGTCTAAAAATCTCATGTTTGTGCAACTGAGCGTAATACAAAACGCGCCACTGAACTCGCGTATGAAACGCCTCATGTGTACAAGCTCTTACGTCTGCGGAGATTAGGTCACGGGCCTTCCTGTCATGACTTACAACTTTACGCCCTGTCGGCCAGTCAAAACAATTTGCAACTGCCTCAATGCTTACCAAGTTCTATAAACAATATTATAAAAATGTTTTGATGAAATATTGTTTTCAGCGTATATGGGCTGTGGACCCGAAGGTCCTGGGTTCAATTCCCAGGTCGGGCAAAGCAAATTTTCTAATTGAAGTTCTCCGGGAATGGAACCCTCAAAGGAGGTTGAAACTAAGCCAAATCCTTTATGCAACATGCTTGTATAAAGTGTGTTGCACCGACCCCACATTAGGGTGGGATAAGGGCACACTGCCTCGGTGGCGTGGTGGTATTTCGGTACGACTACGGTTCTGAGGTCTCGGGTTCGATCCCCGGGCCGGGCAAAGTGTTATTGGATTTTTCCATATCAGCCCGGAGTCTGGAATTTGTGTCCGATATGGCGATAGGCTCGCCCCCTATCACATCTAGGACGGAACTAAGCTCGGCGAAATGTGGGTGTTCTAGTTCGCTAGTGCGCCTCTGCCTACCCCTTCGGGGATACAGGCGTGAGCTTATGTTATGTTTGTTATGAGGGCAGGTAGAAAAAAAAATTTTTTAGCTAGTGGGTCACTTATTAGTTAACGCCAATTATATCGTCAGAATTATAGGTTCATCTAACTTTCATTAGAAGAGATTACTTACAAGAGAATGAAAGGAGCTTCTCTCCCCATGATCTCTGACTAATGAGAAGTATTTTTAAATGACTTTTTATAGCAGATACTGGCAAACGAGCAGATGGGTCACCTGATGGTAAGTGATCTCCACCGCCCATAGACACCCAAGGCACAAAAATAATCATGAGTGCGTTGCCAACCTAAAAGGAGGGAGTGGTTGATTCATTAGTCAGAAATGGGTACCTATTTTATTTCTCTTTCTCTCTTAACTCAAATAAAATATATGGTGAGATTGAGAAAGAGACAAGTCGTTAATTATAATAATCACCGCTTTTTTATCGACCGACTTCCGAAAAAGAGAAGGTGCTCAATTCGTCTGTATTTTTATGTATGTTACGCGATATCTCCGCCAAATGTGGACGGATTTTCAAAATTCTTTTTGTGTTCGATAGAGCTTATTTCAAGGGAGGTCAAATATAATTTGGTCACGATTTTCCACACATCCACAGTATGGGTGATCTGATAATTGATATTTAATAATTACATAAATATCTGTATAATTAATATATGTTTCTACGTCTTGTACCTTTACGCTACCACACTTGTGTCAATAAATGATTCTTTCTTTCTTTCTTTCTAATTTTAAAATAAAATTTGATTAAAAAGTTTTTAAACTTGTGATTATAAGACTATACATACGTTCCTAAAGTTAATATTCCCGGGACACAACTAACTCTATGTTACGAAACTTTATGGGAGGTTATATTTAAATGAAGCGGAAAGGTGAGGTGCTCACAGTTCTTATTAGACAAGGAAGAAGCGTAAAATGCTTAGCTTAGCACTTTTCACCCTGAAAAATTGGAGTGTTTTTTTTTTAATAATCTTAACTTCTTCGGCCGTATACCGTATATAGGGACATAGGGACAGACAAACAGCGGGAAGCGACTTGGTCCTTTTTATTATTTTTTATTTTTTTATAGCAGAGACTGGCAAACGAGCAGTTGGGTCACCTGATGATAAATGATCTCCACATAAAGACACCCAATACATAAAAAGAGTGGGTGCGTTGCCAACCTAAATGGATGGAATGAAAGGAAAGGGAACAGGAATTGGGAAAGGGGAGGGGGGAATTAGGCCACTGGAAATCTCACTCACCGAAAGAAACGCGATAGCAAGCTGCCACATCACGTCGGTTTTCTGGGAGACAGTGGTATTAAACTGGTCGAGCCGGCCCATTTGTGCTGTAGACGTAATTGTCTACAGTGTGGCACTACCTCTACCACTCAAAGTAGTGTTTTATACTATGTAAAGAAGATTTGAGACGATGCCAGACGTTCCTGGACAGTTTACAGAATAATTCTTAAATTGCTTTGAATTATATAGTTAAACATAACATAACATAAGCTCACGCCTGTATCCTCGAAGGGGTAGGCAGAGGCGCACTAGCGAACTAGAACACCCACATTTCGCCGAGCTTAGTTGCGTCCCAGATGTGATAGGGGGCGAGCCTATCGCCATATCGGACACAAATTCCAGACTCCGGGCGGGTCTCGGGTTCGATCCCCGGGTCGGGCAAAGTGATATTGGATTTTTCCAATATTTTATACTATCTTTCCATAACCTTTTAAGAAAGGATTCGGCTTACTTTTAACGACCGGCTGCCTGCCTGCCGTCAAGGCCTAATTGAAGTATCCAATCCCGGGCAAATCTAAAATTAATAACTAACTTTAATTAAACGAACATTAAATAATTAAATACTAAATTAAAAGTTTTTCAAGTTAATAACTCATAACTTTCGTATTTGATTGGTGATTTTGATCCACATTTTATAGTCCCTAACATTTGAGGCAAATATTGTTAAGAAATTATTATAGAAAAGACAAATAAAACTCATATAACTTTCTAACAAAACTCATTTTAAAATTGAACATAACTCTTGTTACACCACATTTATTTGGAAAGAATTCTCACACGTAACTCAAAATTTCCTTGGCAAAGTATACTGTTTTAACTAAATTTTATATGCGCCATGGCCAGACTTTCTAAGTAAACAGTTAAAATTGGAAACTTTGCCAAAATTCCGTCATATTTCGGAACTGAGTGCACACAAAAATTGAATCTTAATTTAACAATACCAAATGCAACTTTTATCTTGAAAGAAATTAAAATTTTCATCAAATTTTTTTCTGCAAATAAGATATTTTATATCACTTTTACATGTCAATTACGAGTATATGTTTATTGAAATTTTAATAATGGCGTCAGCATTTCGTAGCTATCCCTGAGAAGAAATGCCGAAACCATCTCAAGGGTTATCGCCTCGCTTAAACATAAGCTCATAACACTTATGTTACGCCTCTGCCTACCCTTTCGGGGATACAGGCGTTGCTTACTCACGCCTGTATTCCCGAAAGTGTAGGCAGAGGCGTACTAGCGAACAAGAACACCCACATTTCGCCGAGCTTAGTTCCGTCCCAGATGTGATAGGGGGCGAGCCTATCGCCATATCGGGCACAAATTCCAGACTCCGGGCTGATATGGAAAAATTCAATATCACTTTGCCCGACCCGGGGATCGAACCCGAGACCTCAAAAACGTAGTCGTACCGAAATACCACCACGCCACAGAGGCAGTCTCGCTTAAAGTCCATACAATACATAATATATAAATAAATAAACCTACTACATGTAAACTTATTATCACGGACGTAAAAAAAAGGTGGTCGGAGCGCTAGGAACGTTGCTAGTGAAACAGGGTTATTGGCTCATTGGATCTATCGACACGTAATAGCGGCGACTGATCGAATGAGCCGAAAACCCTGCTTCACTTTCAATGTTCCTAACGCTCCGTCCATCGTTTTTTTACATCCGTGCTTACTACTTACTTCAAAATCTACTACATCTAAATTTGTTAAAATTATTACATATTACCCGACAGCCACCGTGGCACAGCGGACGAGTAACCGGCTGTGAAGCGAGAGGTAGCGGGTTCGATTCCCGCAATGAGACAAATGTTTGTGTGGCCCACATATATTTGTTTCAAGTCACTGACACCCACGATACAGGTTATATACCTAGTGTGGGGTCAGGACTAGATAACGTCGTCTTACCTGGGATTCGAACCTAGGACCTCTCAGCCAACTCTAGACAAAGGAACGATTACTTCAAACCGCATCTATAAAATTTCATTAAAATACTTGTCATTCTCAATAGAATCCAAAATCTCAACTATTTAGGGTGACTTGCAGCTAGGCGATAAACGACGTTTAATCGTAAAATAAACTCCATTTTGGCATCATTTCAGTTCAACGTCTTGCACGTCGTGGTTTTACCCTTCATCTCGATTTAAATAAACTTTTAACTTAAATGGGCATGGCCGCCGGTTTAAAGTCGCTAATCTTGATTTTATTGACAAACAACCAAAGAATTTAAACACAAAAAACATAACCTTTTCACATTATTTCTTGTTGTTTAATGAAAATCTATGATAAAAATGGCTTTGTTTTTTACACTGAACATGATTTGGTATCAAACAAGGATGATGAATTCGTAAAATATATAAAAACTCAAGTTTTTTTACGAAGAGTATATAATTATCAATAACCCATACATACACCTTACAAACTAACATTGTATGTACATAATCTCTTGAAAAACCACATAATTACAACACTTCACTATTATGCACGATATTTGTGTGCGCACGTGTGGCACTAGTCCTTGGAAGCGGTGGTATACCAACCACGCCCGACCCGGCACTGCAGTCAAAAGTTTTCCTCAATGTCTCGTCGCACCTCGGTGCAGGATAGGTTTCGGCACACGCATCACAAACGCTTTGTAACTGGCGCAACTCCACACTTAGTTCATCACCATCAACGAGTACCTTGTTTTCTTGTGCACGCTCGCACTCCGCAATGTTCTTCTATTACAAAGTACATTAGTTATTCTATTTTCTAGATGAGCGTTGTTTTCGAGATGACAAATTTCACTTAAGTTAACGAATTTCAAAGTTACTTCTTGATAAAATTTTATTATACCTCTATTATAGAAATTACCATTGTTGACAATAGACTTATATAGTTCGCGAACGAACCAGTGCGGAGGACAGCTCCCACAGAAGAAATTAACGAACTAGTTCCCAGATCTCTCGTTCTTTAGTTCGTTTGATAAGTTAGATAGAATCTAAGGCCTTTATTCATAATAAAACCCCTAATGAAGATATAAACTCATATTGGTAAAAATGCATTTTAAGCCTATCGAAGGTTCGATAAAATTCTTTATTCATAATAGTTTACTATAGCTTCATTACCTAAAATATACATACCGTGTCACAATGTTGCTAGTACATAGATAAAACGTGATTTTATCAAGTTTTGTCTCTGGAAAGTCATGGAACGATGGCCTAATAAAAAAAAACAATCATTCACGCGCGTCTTGCGCGCGCAATTCGAAATAGTAAATGGCGATCATGGCGACCAGTTTAGTTTGTTTATATATTAATTTAATTAATTTAATCAAAGTAAAACTATGTTTGTTGCATGTGAAGTGATTTTGTTTTATGCAATACCTAAACATCAACGAAGATGGGTAGATTATGGATATTTGGAAATGAAATTTAGATTTGGAGGATATTCCTTGGAGCGTATGAATGAAAGGCGGCTTCCAGTCTTTGCAAATCGTGTAAGAAAAATACCCTGCCTTCTTTGAGAATGGAATTCAGGACCGGACTTTCCAGTTCACAGCGGCTTCAACATAACATTGTATTGAAGAATAATTAGGCAATATGCGTGTATAAGTATTTTTTGTTGAATCAGATTTAATAAAATTCATCATTGTATTTTTGAAGTGTTTTATTTCTCTTGATTTATTCGTGCTTAGATAATGATGATATTGAAGAAATAAATAAATATCACACGGAAAATATTAAATACTAGCTGACTTCAAACAAATCTATCCTACGGAGACCCTACATTTTCTGGAAAAAAGTAGCCTATGTGTTATTCCTCTATAAATAAATACATCCTAGAATGTAATGTTCTGTGAATGGTGAAGAATCACTAAAGACAAGTTTATTCTCTCAATATTATTACGCTGTCCGACCTGGCGCGCGTATATTTCAAATAAACTGAGCGACTTATGGCCATGAGGTCATAACTTTTGCATCACATTTATTTGTCCTGTTATCCTAGACATCTTTATTCTAGACTATAATCCATTTCTTTACCGAATTAAATTCAAATCCGATCAACCATTCTGGTGTGAAAGAGTAACAAAACATCCATACAACCTCACAAACTATCGTGTTTATAACATTAATTGCATTTGATAGAAGTCTCTCTGAAGTCTAAAAGACTGCCTCGGTGGCGTGGTGGTATTTCGGTACAACTACGGTTCTGAGGTCTCGGGTTCGATCCCCGGGTCGGGCAGTGATATTGGATTTTTTCTTATTAGCCCGGAGTCTAGAATTTGTGCCCGATATGGCGATAGGCTCACCCCTATCACATCTGGGACGGAACTAAGCTCGGCGAAATGTGGGTGTTCTAGTTCGCTAGTACGCCTCTGCCTACCCCTTCGGGGATATAGGCGTGAGCTTATGTTTTTATGTTTATGATAGAAGTCGCAGGCACCCTCAAATTAATCTCAACCAAAACGGGTGGAACGTTAAATACGAATCAGCTAATCGAAATCGGCCATATTTTTTGCTATTGAAGCGTTAAAGTAGGGTGCCAGCTTCTATAAATTGCAGACATTTTATGGGAGATTTTGGGAACGTTTTAACGCTATTGAGCTATTATGAATAACAATTTTTCGGAAACGTCCTACAGCGGTATTATAGCGTCCCACTAAGTCATTATGAATAAAGGCCTAAGTCTTGAGTATCGTCCAAAGTAAGACCATTGGTTCTCATATCATTCTCTAAAAAGTCCAGCCAGCGCTTTTGAGGTCGTCTGGATTTCCTTAAAATAACGCTGACAGACCACGTATCGTACATATACACAGAAGTACTGGCCAAATGATGGTCTTGTTTTCGTAACGTAGTAAATAACCACTAGGGAAATATCGTGCTTTTTTAAGCTATATTCAAATACGGTGCGCAGCACTTTTTAGTCTCACAGATGGGAACACATCATAATATTTTCTTTTACTTTCTTCGATAAAAAATATTTGAAAACATTTATAAAATACTACGTTTACACAACTCATGTACTTGATCTTTAGCACATTTCCTTTCAGTCGGCCATTTTCAAGCGGCCCCTAGACACTGTTTGTCTTAGACATCAGCGTACATGAACACCCACGGTGGTTGCTGAACCTCCATAGTGAACGGGAAGGGTGTGGTGACGCCAAAAGCAGTCCGAATCAAAGACTTTGATCGGAAGAACATGTCTTCGATAACGTCAACATAAGCTTCTGGCACCCCTTTGAACCTTAGGGCCCACCAGACTACCCGTCGGGACACAAAGTAAAAAGCCTTCTGCAGATCCAGGAAAGCGATATGCAGAAGCTTTTTCTTTCAACATGCATGCCTCGCAAAACGATCTAATAGCAAACATTTGGTCCCTGGTCTGTCCCCCATACCCTGCAAGGCAAGAACCCAGGTTTCGCCAGCACCTAGTCCGTTACTCAGAAAAGTGTACCACATGCAGATAAGGTTGGCTTAAACCTAAAGGTGTTGGTGGCCTACTGTGTAAGTAGGCCACCGTCATCGTTGGGTTCGTTTGGTAAGGGTTGTCCCTTAGACGCCGTCACTATTCCCCAAGTATGTACAAGTAAAAAAAAACAGCAGCATATTATGAAAGAATAAAAAATAATTAATCCGGGAACATACATAAAAAAAGATTCCAACGAATTGTTAACCTCCTCTTTTTTAAGTCGGTTAATTCACCTCCTCCTTTTTTGAAGTCGATTAATTAATAACCTCCTCCTTTTTTAAAGTCGGTTAAAATTCGTGCAAATAATATTTTTTTAGCCTTTCTTTGGTTCGAGACGTGAACTAAAAGAACGAACTAGTTCGTTGAGGAGCCGCGAACTAAAGTGACCATTCCTTATCGCGAAATATTATACATATGTCTAGTTGACAAGTCGTAATCCAGACAACTGACACTAATTATTTTTTTTCTATTATGCCTTTCATCAATTAGGCCAAGGAAGCAACCACATACAGCCTCGTCGTATGTGTGTTTATATTACATGTATTCAAACTGAATTAAAACTAAATATTTGCCAACTATTGACACAAGAGAATCTATTGAAATATCATATAAAATAAAATACAATTCTTTATACGCGAAATTGTGATGATAGATGTTGCGAGACGGCACTATAGATAATAATATGAAATTTACGGAACGTAAATAATGAGTGATTGTTGGGATTTATTTTATTTTAAATTGCAAAAAATATTTTTTTATGCGGAATTGTGATTGTGGTTATATATTTTTTGTGAAACGGAACTTATGAATTTGGAGTAGTGAAGAGTGTAGGCATCTTGCCCGCGTTGCAAAATTTCCCGATTTATCGGGATATTTACTGATTTTGGTCATTGCTCACGATGTCCCGATGTAGCAGTCCTATCTGCCGAATTTTTGGAATTTTCAACTAATGTAAAATAATATTCTTATAAAAAATGGAACATAATATTATTAATACGGCAAAACTAAAAGAAACCTGTAATACAATACAATACGGCCTATACGACAATACTACATACAATAAAATACGGCCATTCAACTTCGCGGTATATTAAAGCAAATTGTACTAAAATACCTTATAATAGAGTTTATTATTGTCTGGTGAGTATACAAGGGAAAATAAATAAATAACACCCAACTGTCACATACATAGTCCTAACCCCACACTAAGATCGAGTCTGGTGTCGTGGGTATCAGGAACTACGAGATACTTTCGGTCTCACAACACCCAGACCCGGAACAAATATCTGTGAGTCATACAAATAATTGTCTCGGTGCGGGGATCGAACCCGCGGCCTCTCGCTTCATAGCCGGCTGCTCGCCCTCTGCGCTACGGAGGCTGTCAAATGTCTCTGAAGATAACTTCGTTCGGGTTGTTTCCCAAATTCGATAACTTATACTTGCTTTAGTCGTTCATTATAGTCCATTCATAGAATTGCATGCACATGTCATAGAAATATAACACATAGAACGACAGTACACGGCCGCGGCGTGAAGGCTTTCCAAGTGAGACATTATTGTCTCACTACGTTGCACGGCGTCAGTATCCAAGGTTAAAACTTAGTTACGAAGAGCTCGCACAAAAATAACGGATTAAACATTCCACTAAGTCAATGGTAGATCTTCTGCACACAAAATGATGTATAGAAAACAACAATCAATGTTGTTACAATTTTAATAAATATGAGAAAATGTTCACGAAAATAGGTAGTAAGAGGTGGTAAGGAGACGAAAATGATTAATCAATGTACAATATATCAAACTATAAATGATTATATGTAACTTACTGATTATAATTAAATAAATTAACGCATTATTAACATAAACTACTTGTGTTTCATTCCGTATAAAAATCCTCCCGATTTTCAGATGCCAAATCTAACGAGTTTTAATTTTACACTTTTGCAATACTGCATCTTACTCTATTCGCCGTTTTATTAATACACGATTCAGTCCTAAATGTCATTTAAATCAAATGTCCCATTAGTTGTCTTGCACATACACATTTCTGGTTCGATTTAAGAAATCCGAGTGTAGATTATTAATCCGCGATTTCATTACTTCTACTCATTCTTTACGTTCCATTAGATTCATATCTAAAGTTCCGTATCAAAACATCTATCATAAAAATTTTGCATAAAACGAATTCTAGTTTGTTTTATATGATTTTTCAATAGATTCTCTTAAGTTAATAGTCGCCAAATGTTCACATGTAATACGAACACACATACTATGAGGCTAGTTATTTATATTTATTAAGGAGTAACTAGGAGTAACTTTGCACTTTGTTAGCTCAAGCGGAATTTATCATCTCGTAAACAACTGCAGGGTTAACACCACCTCTTATAGCAGTATTATTATAATCGTTCTTCGTTTGTTTTGTATGGGAATCGGTACAAGTAAGATTATAATAAGACTGCTATAAGAGGTGGTGGTAACCCCCTATCTCCTAAAAATAGGAGAACATCGCGGAGTAGGCACATGACATGGTAGGCATAGGACATGGTAGAAAACATAATATAAGCTCACGCCTGTATCCCCGAAGGGGTAAGCAGAGGCGCACTAGCGAACTAGAACACCCATATTTCGCCGAGCTTAGTTCCGTTCCAGATGTGATAGACGACCACACAGCCGATAAGGCTATCCGATAAGCGAGAGGCCGCGGGTTCGATCTCCGCACCGAGACAAATGTTTGTATGACCTACAGATATTTGTTTCGAGTCTGGGTGTTGTGAGACCGAAAGTATCTCGTAGTTCCTGATACCCACGACACAAGTGTGGGGTCAGGACTATGTTTGTGACTGTTGAGTGTTATTATTATTATTATTTTCATAAAACAACAAGAAATAATATGAAAATGTTATGTTGTTTGACATTCAATAATCGCGATTAGCCATTTAAACCGGCGGCCCCGATGATTTAACTTTGTCGTTTATTTTAATCCAGATAAGGGGTAAATCGACGACGTGCAAGACGTTAAACTGAAATGATTCCAAAATGGGGTTTATTACAAGATTCATCGTGGTTTACTGGGGAGCTGCGAGTGAATTCGGGACAACTAATATGACATTTGATTTTAATCAAGTTTAGGACAAAGTCGGGGACTAATAAAATGGCGATTATAGTGAAATCCCTGCAAGTCGCCCTTAGTATCAAAACATTTGTACTGCTTTTAAGTGTTATTATTACCATAGCAACTCCTACCGGGTAATCTACATTATAATGAGTTCATTACAATAAGGTTACTGTCTCATTAGGGAAACTATGAGCGGTCGATTATCGCCAGCGATTCCGAGACAAATTCAGTCATACAATATTACAGGCAAAACTGGATGTAATCTCAAGTTGTTTTGATGTTCCACTCTTTTCCGCAATGTACGCTCCTTCTAATAAATAGAAAAAACTATTACACAGGTCTGGAAACTGCTTGTAGTCCTTTAATTAAATTCTTATAGATTTCCGACCCACATATTATTCGATTATAAATAACTTCGCCAAGAACAATTTCTTATAGACCATACTAGACCACCCAGTAATAAGACAAAGCCATGAGCTTTCCATTATGCAAGACGTATCATTAGTAACTTGCAACCACAATGGGCTAGAATGAGCACTTGCAAATATTCTCGGGACGCTGTGCCACACCCGGATGTTCGCTTAACCAAACGCTTGCTGTCATTAGATAGACTATTTCTACGTATACGTACCATAACTGCAGGGTTACCACCACCTCTTATAGCAGTATTATTATAATCGTTCTTCGTTTGTTTTGTATGGGAATCGGTACAAGTCAAATTATAATGCTATAAGAGGTGGTGGTAACCCCCCTGAACACCGCTGACCGCTCACTGTGTCCCCTACACAGTGAGCGGTCGGCCGACGAAACAGCTGTCCACGTCATCCTGGAATGCGATGGCGTTGCTGCACAGCGAGCCCAAATCTTTAACACACTGAGGTCGTGAGAAGATCCTGCGCTTCTGGTTGGAGCTAGGCTGGCTAAACTTATAGCTGGCATTCATGTCACGCACAATGACCCACTTTTTATGGAGCTGAGTGCGGAAAATGGAGACCACACAACAAACAAACTGGATTATAACCACGCAATTCCTATTTGAGTCTTCATAGCTTGGCTCAATGGGACCACGGCTTAACTTGCAAACAATAAGCCTCTCACACCAGCTTCCCCTTAGGAAAGGCGACGAATCATTCGTACCTTATTACCACGCATTTCCTATTTGAGTCTTCATAGCTTGGCTCAATGGGACCACGGCTTAACTTGCAAACAATAAGCCTCACACACGAGCTTCCATTACGAAAGCCGTCGAATCATTCGTACCTTATTACCACGCAATTCCTATTTGAGTCTTCATAGCTTGGCTCAATGGAACCACGGCTTAACATACAAACAATAAGCCTCTCACACGAGCTTCCCATTACGAAAGGCGTTGAATCATTCGTACTTTATTACCACGCAATTGCTTTTTAAGTCTTCATAGCTTGGCTCAATGGGACCACGGCTTAACTTGCAAACAATAAGCCTCTCACACGAGCTTCACCTTAGGAACGGCGTCGAATCATTCGTACCTTAATAATACGATATTCCTCTTTGAGTCTTCATAGCTTGGCTCAATGGGACCACGGCTTAACTTGCAAACAATAAGCCTCACACACGAGCTTCCATTACGAAAGGCGTCGAATCATTCGTACCTTATTACCACGCAATTCCTATTTGAGTCTGTTTCGCTCACAGTTCAGCGGACCCTGATACCCGCTGATGGGATGTTCAGCCGACTATGATAATCGCTTTCGGTAATTCCAGCCTTTAAGGTTCCGTATCGTTGACGCGTCTGATAATATTTGTCTTGTAGTGATGGTGCCAGTGTACCTACTTGTGAACGCAAAATCCTGTCTTCAAATCATAAAGGCCTCATTTGCACGAGATCTTTTTCACGTGCGTTAAAAAAGCGTTGAAATGGAACAAATGAGTTCTATTAGACCTCATTCGCACGAGAGGTTTTTCAACGTGCTTTAAAAAAAGCGTCTCAACATGTATGTTCATATGATTGCTTGAAAATAATTCTTGCCTTATTTCCAATAAAGTATATTCTACAAAGTGCCCTAAAAAAACACCGCGTTTTAAAAGCGCACTCGTTTGAATAACTATAATCGAACTCATTTGTTCCATTACATCGCTTTTTAAAGCGCGTTTAAAAAGCTCTGGAGCGAATTCAAACGCCGGCGCTTTTAAAATACGGTAATTTTTTTAGGGCACTATGTAGAATATTTTATTAGAAACAAGACAAGAATGATTATAGCCCTCATATGAACAGATATGTTGAGACGCTTTTTCAACGCGCGTTAAAAAAGCGTTAAAATGGAACAAATAAGTTTTAGTATAGTTGTTCAAACGCCGGCGCTTTTAAAACGCGGCGTTGTTTTTGATGTTATGTAGAATATAACTTATTAGAGACAAAACAATTATGATTCTTAACTACTCATATGAACAGACATCTTGAGATGCTTTTTTAACGCGTGTTGAAAAATCTCTCGTGCGAATGAGGATTATACTAGCTGTGTTTGAGTTCAATGAGGCTGAGCTTCTTGGTGCTTCTTTTCAGACCAGTGAGCTTTTCCGAAGCATCGATAGATTAAATGACGTATACAAGTACTCCAAGTGGTCTATTTACTGAATAAAAATTTCAATTTGAATTCCAGTTCGATACGATTAAAGATTTAAAAAAAAATCTAAATACATCAGATATTGAGCAAGAATTTATGGTCAACGTCCCAACTATGAATCTTCTCATTATAAGAAAAATATAACATAACATAACATAAGCTCACGCCTGTATCCCCGAAGGGGTAGGCAGAGGCGCACTTGCCAACCAGTACACCCACATTTCGCCGAGCTTAGTTCCGTCCCAGATGTGATAGGGGGCGAGTCTATCGCCATATCGGGCACAAATTCCAGACTCCGGGCTGATATGGAAAAATCCAATATCACTTTGCCCGACCCGGGGATCGAACCCGAGACCTCAGAACCGTAGTCGTACCGAAATACCACCACGCGACGGAGGCAGTAGAAAAATATTCAACGAATAAATAATACCTCAACCCAAGCTATGATACTCTTTTGTCATGAGTATCAGAATATACGAAAGACCTTTTTCGCAAGACTCAGATCTCGTTCCTTTCATTTATCACAAAAAAATAATCATACGCAATCATGGACGACAAAACCTGACAAAAATTATACGGAACTCTGGCTCACAAAATTCTCTCACGGCTCCCATTTTTCGCCACAACACCAAAACCTTATTATTTTATCCGCCCTTCCGGAGGAACAGATAAACAAATAAAGACCATTCAAATTGTTATACTGAGTATGCTCGCGAAGAGCCTTGGTTTGTAATGAAAAGGCCTAAAAAATTCGAGCGACGAAATGCCAACTTAATTAAAAAATGTCTGTTGATACTTGTTTATAGAAATGTGGCGGATTTGTTGTATAACATCATCACACCAATAACTCAAAGTGTTTATTATGACTTTAACATTTAACTTATATATCATACAATAAAATAAAAAACCGGGCAAGTGCATGCTACATATCTGTAGCCCGAGCACGAAAAACTAATGTAAATGTAAACTCTCTGCGCACTGATGACATTTGATTAATATTTCATACAAACATAGACGCGCATCGAGCACGAATACATTTACGGTTGTCAGAAATTTTCCTGCTCGGGCTGCTGATCACGAACAGTACAGGGTTCCGAAGAAAAGGTAACTGTTTTTTTTCTACCTGCTCTTATCCCATCTTAATGTACGATCGAGGCAACTTTTTCAAGCATGTTGCAGAGAGGATTTGGCTTAGTGTTTACTAGCGGCCGCCTACCTGACGTCAACCCCCTTTGAGGAATCCAGTCCCGGGCAAATTAAATTAGAGAATTTGCTTTGCCCGACCTGGGAATCGAACCCAGGACCTCCCTCCCGGTCCACAGTCCATACATGCTGCGACTAGACCAAGGAGGTGGTGACTCATTAAACTTATATATCATAGAACTAAAAAAAAATTAAAACAGTTTTCTAACGACGGTAAACCCTAATAGATGCAT
Source organism: Clanis bilineata (assembly GCA_036417725.1). NCBI lineage: Eukaryota > Metazoa > Arthropoda > Insecta > Lepidoptera > Sphingidae > Clanis > Clanis bilineata. The sequence goes on along the minus strand of CM071139.1, from coordinate 5,039,411 downwards.
TACAGGCGACCGACAACTGACAACACATCTGACTATAAAATCTGACGTAGCGGATTGCTCAATAGATTCAAATAAGATTCAACACATTTCCGGCCCTTAAATACTTTCGCGTTATGGCGCAAGTGTGGTAAAAATAATTTGATTTGTTTGAGTTACCAGAAAGAATGCACAACATTTAATTACGCAGTACACCGTTTCCTCATACCTCGGTTGGAGAAAAAATGTCGAACATTAGGTGTCTATAAGGGTACGTCGTCGCTGGATTTTTCCAAGGAAAATATTTATTTAATTCTGTAACCGCGTTATTATTTAACGAAGAATAATAATTGTTAAATAAAACCTGACATTCGGCAACAAATATTGAACAAAAGTTTCTGAATAAAAATTTAATTTACATCATTTCCACAGTAAATGAGGGTGTTTACGAACGTTTTCTTAACAAACCGCGAAATTCCGACGACTTTGTTAAGTTAGTTAAATATTCATCGCAGATACTGATTTCGGCGTGTTTAATGGTAAGCAAAGCGCATAGCACGGACAAATTTCGAATAAGAATCGAATCGAGAACTCCTCGCGATCAATGCATTTGTATGTTTAAACAATTGGGTACTTGGCTATGTTTCTTTTCATGAGTATTTTTATATGTAATAGCAAATAAAACAACAAAGAAACCCTTCTCTAAACACCGCGTCGAAATTGGTGAAAAATAACGCAGTAATTAATATTTTAAATTCTGCAATGAGCAAGAGTGGGGGCGTAGTGGGGATGTCTTGCTATCCCTTTCCAACGCACGCACCGTTATGGCCGTGACGTGATTTTACTGATACGTCTCTTTCCCGCAGTTTGAAGGTTACACCAAACTACAAGGACTTAACTTTTCTATTTTTGGGAGTATTTCAATATTTCTTTCTGTGCTACGTTTTAGATGACTTTAATTTCGTATAAAATCAATTTAAAAAAATTAGTTAAGTAACCAATTATTCTCGTTTCGATACGAGTATTTTTTCTAAAATGTTCACGCTAACTCCGCTGATTGCTGTCTCGACATATTGATGAACTTTTTGTTGTTCAGATTTCTTCACCCATGAAATTGTATGGCACTTAATATCCTTTGAGTGTTATTATTCAAACAAAAGTATATCGAATTTTTGGCCAACTCTACTTGAAAGCTGCGGTTTATTCAACAACTTTATATTGTTCTATCAAAACCAATAGACTCTAACGAATTGAAAAAACATAATGGAATTCCTAAAATGTTGTTTAATAAAAAGCAATGTACGAAATTCAATATAAGAGAAGATATGAAATCAGCAGTAAAACAGTCAACTCTAACCAATATTACTATGTTATTTTCTTTTTAAATTCACGTAAATGCGTAAAATATAATAGGTATAGGGTCAGCGGCCAGAGCAGGAATATTTTTGACAGTCGAATTTATATCGAGTTCGCTGAGCACTGATTACGTTTTGTTAATATTTCATACAAATGGCATGCATTTATACAAAAATATTACTGTTTAGGCCAGTTCGTTTTTAATAGAATAAAACATAACATAATCTCACGTCTGTATCCCCGAAGGGGTAGGCAGAGGCGCATTAGCGAACTAGTACACCCACATTTTGCCGAGCTTAGTTCTGTCCCAGATGTGATAGCGGGCGAGCCTATCGCCATATCGGGCACAAATTCCAGACTCGGGGCTGATATGGAAAAATCCAATATCACTTTGCCCGACCTGGGAATCGAACCCGAAACCTCAAGACGGTAGTCGTACCGAAATACAATCAAGCCACCAAGGCTGTCATAGTATTTCATAGAATAACTAATAGTTCATCAAAGACGCCCGGCTTAGGGTCCATACAATACGAATCATACTTGTTCACCAATGCCAAATTGTAGTCTTGACAAAAAATATTAATTAGCAAAAAAGGCAGCAATCGGCTTACTTTTTAAAATCTTTCACCCTTCGCCACCAACACACGGCAGTGTGTGAGTCGAGTTTCAATTTAAAACTAACTAATAAACATTGCAATAAGCATGCTTTTGATGGCATACAGGCGTAACAAACGGGGCGAGTTTAACAAGAAATTATGCATGACATGCAAATGGACACCGAAGCTGCGAATTTCCAGTTTCCATCGCTTTCAGCCATTATCCGAGTCGATGGGGAACGTATTAACGTTGCCTTTGTGCTAGACAATTTTATAGCCACTTTGTATGTATATTTTTTTACTCGCCTTAAACGTTGAAAAGAAAAATTCTCTACATATTGAAATAAAACTATTTTTACGGATTCTATCACAATTTGATTCATTTTTATTCCCGACGTTTCGAAGGCTTTGTAGTCTTCGTGGTCACGGGTCGGACTGGCACGGTCGGGTGGGTAACGTCGGGCATAAAAATTAAAACAAATCGTGATAGAATCTGTAAAAATAGTTTTATTTCAATGTATGACATTCGCGTAAACTTAAGAAATCAGTATGAACTCTCTAGATAACTACCAAAAACATAAAACCATCAAATCAAAAATGCAGATTCTTACCTATAGAGTCGGTGCCAAGGCCAATGCAGATCAAATAAAAATCGTACATCCGCTTAAAAATAACCGAAAACTCAATGGTTCTTAAATACAATCTATCAACGCCTCTCATTGCATAAAAATATTTTAAAATAGTCAAGTACCTACTCAGATAAAATATATTGATAAACGCGTCAGTTCATCGCAACTTTTAATCAAACATCTTGGATCAAAGAGCATGTAAACTGTATCTTGGATATTTAAGATTTCGTCAAATCCAAATGGCAATCACATCACCACAGTCTAAAAATTATAGGTTGTCAACGAAAACGTTAGGTACTGATTTCTTAAGTTTACGTGAATATTATACATTGAAATAAAACTATTCTTACGGATTCTATCACGATTAGGTTTTAATTATTATTCCCGACGTTTCGAAGGCTTTGCAGTCTTCGTTGTCACGGGTCAGACTGAGGTGTCATTTGTCCAAAAAAGGTTAGAGTTTGTATGGTTTACCAAAAATACACAAAACAAATGCTCCGCTACGTCCCATTGTAAGTCAGATCGACACACCAACCTACAGACTGGCTCAGCACGTAGCAAAAGTTCTTTCACCTCTCAGAGGAAACACTAGAGCAACTGTCAAGGATTCATACCAATTTGTCAGTGACATTAAACACCTAAAATTAGCTGACAATGAAACTATGGTCAGTTTTGATGTTCAGTCGCTGTTTACAAGCTTACCAATACAAGACTGTATTGAAATAGTCTCTAAGAGGTTAACAGAGAATAACATACCCTTGGCATATGCAGACTTACTCAAACACTGCCTTACATCTGGCTATATGTTGTGGAATAATCAATTCTACGTACAAATTGAGGGCGTAGCTATGGGCTCACCTGTATCTCCAGTTGTCGCCGACATTTTCATGGAGGACTTTGAGCAGACAGCACTCAGCACGGCCCCAGTCTCACCAAGGTTTTACAAACGGTACGTAGATTATACTTTCACAATTCTACCATCTGATAAAGTAACTGCATTTTTAAATCACCTTAACTCCATTAATAACAAAATTCAATTCACAATGGAGTTAGAACATAATAAATCTCTTGCCTTCTTAGATGTTTTAGTTATCCGTAATCCTGATCAATCTTTGAGTCATACTGTGTATAGGAAAAAGACCCATACCGATAAATACCTGAATGGAGAATCTCACCACCATCCGAAACAGTTAGCTACCGTGGGTAAAACTTTGTTTCAGAGAGCACAAGGAATCTGTGATTTTATTTTATTTTATTTTATTTTAAAATATTCGGAAAACTTACAGCTAGAATATACAAATTAAATACAAGATTAAAAATAACAAGGCCATTTACAAGTTTTCACAGATAGCAAAAAAAATGTAAAAAGGTACAAGTCGGTGAGAACAATTTATGTAGTAATAAATTTAAATTAGGAATGTGTGCACTTTTTTTTTTTGTAAAACAAATTTCTGTATTAATTAATTTTTTTTTCTGTAAAACAAAAATAAAAACTCGAGCCGATATTAACCAAAAAAATTATTTATGAGGGTTTTTTTAAGATGAGAGACACTGGTAGCGAACAAGTCTAAATCGCAGTCACTGGTAAGTTTGTTAAAGGTCCTACAGGCACGAATCATAAAACAGTTCTGCCTGTACGTGGTATTTACAGGAGGTGTATGCAATAGTATTGGGTTTCGTAGTGTTAGAGGTGGTGTTATTAATCCTAAGCTACCTAGCAATTCTGGACAGTCTATGTTACCGTTTGATATTTTAAACAGGTACACTAGATCAGCTAATCGCCTGCGTTCATACAGGGGGAGGAGGTGAAACTTTTTACATCGTTGTATGTAATCTGACGAGTATATTTTGTGCGTTTTAAATTGCACAAACCGCAGAAAACGTTTTTGTACGCGCTCAATCCTATCAATATAAATGTTGTAACTCGGGTTCCACACCTGCGAAGCATACTCTAAGTGACTTCGGACAAAAGTACAGTAAAGTATTTTTAAGGTTTTAATGTTTTTAAAGTCCGAAGAAATCCTGAGTATGAACCCAAGTGCCCTGTTGGCTTTTTTTATAATATTCTCAATGTGAGCATCGAAAAGCAGCTTGGAATCGAAGGTCACACCAAGATCCTTTGCTGTTTTTCGATTGTTTAAGAATAATCCTTGTAAACTATATTGATGGGTAATAGTGTTGGTCTTACGAGTAAAAGAAACAACAAAGCACTTAGATACATTTAGTTCAAGTTTGTTGAAATGGCAATAATTTTGTAGCTCAAACAGGTCTTGTTGGAGACCGAGACAGTCAGAAGTTTGCGAGATGGGACATAGAATTTTCATGTCATCCGCATAAAGGATTATCTTGGAATGAGTAAAACAGGAACCTATATCATTTATAAATATGATAAATAGTAAAGGACCTAATAGTGAACCCTGAGGAATTCCTGAAGGTATTGGCACGCTCGCTGACGTGTAGCCATTTAAAACCACTGTTTGACAACGATTCTCTATATAAGATTTGAACCATCTAAATAGGTCTCCCCTAATACCGATTTCGAGTAGTTTGCGTAAGAGAATGGAATGATCTATTCGATCGAATGCCTTGCTATAGTCCGTATAGACTACATCAACTTGCGAAGGCAACGACATATACTTTGTGAGATAGTCGGAGCAGAGGAGAAGATTAGAAACGGTAGACCTATTTCTCAAAAAACCGTGTTGATAATCATACAGTGAATGTTTGATACCGTAATACACTGCGGTGTAAACAATTTTTTCCATTATTTTGGCGAATATACAGAGTTTCGATATAGGTCGATAATTCTCAACTCTGTCTCTGGGACCGTTTTTAAAAATAGGAGTAATAAATGCTGTTTTCCAAATGGAAGGGACCACTCCTTCATTAAGCGAACGTCTAAACAGTAAAGAAAGAGGAAGTGTTAAGCTTTTGGCGCATTTGGCAATGAATAGAGGAGGTACACCATCAGGCCCTGCAGACTTATTAAGATCGACGTTTCTTAGGAGTTTCAATAATCCTGATTGGCAGATTTCTGTAGAACAAATGTCAGCTATAGTCGGACGCTGGGGATGGGAAGGACATGTAATGTTGTCGTTTGAGGTTTTAAGGAAATTACAATAAAAGAAATCGCTAAACATGTTACAAACGATGCCGCCATCTCCCGATGAATTATTACCGTATTTCATAGTTGATGGGTATGAGAGGGACTTTTGTTTACCCTTAACATAAGACCAGAAGGTCTTCGGACATTTATTAATATTATTTTCAATAGTTTCAATGTGATTCTGGAACATTTTCATTTCTAGTGCTTTAGCGCGGCTGCGCAATATCATGAAGGATTCATAGTCTGATGAATTACGGTATTTTTTGTATTTTTTGCGATATTTAAACTTTTCTTTTAGAATTTTGATTAGTGGTGTTTTATACCAGGATGGATACTTAGGAGAGGATTTGATTAATTTGCTAGGGATGTGGGTGGCCCGTAGCGTGTTCAGCCTGTTGTAAAATAGCGAAACTGCATCCTCGATTGTTCCGTTGGTAAGATCCTGAGACCAATCAAAGCTGTCGAGGGCTTCTGATATTAGTTCGAAATTACCCAAATTATACAAATACTTCATTCTAGGCTGAGTTGGCATCGCATGATATTTAACAAATTCTACGGAAACACAAAGGGATGTATGATGAGGATCTTCGGGCACCAGAGGGTCATCACACACAGTTACGGATATATGGTTATTTGCATAAAATTAAATCGAGTATTCTATGGTTAACTTTTTTATGGCAGTTATATTGAAATAAATTACAAGTATCTAATATATCTAAAAAATCCGATTGAATTGGCCCCTGTACGCTGGAACGTTGCGGCATTAAAGAGAAACCATCATCAGAAGCAACCCATATTATATTTGGTAAATTAAAATCACCCAAAATCAAGAAAACATCCGTTAAGTGACCCGATACTATATCCAATAGTTTAGTGTGGAAGCAAGCCAACTGTGTAAGCAGGGAGTTGCCCAAGTTTTGTTTACAAAGATAGGCCGTGCAGATATTCAGTTTATAGGTCAAATTGGGTCTAGAGCATCGAAGTGTTAAAGTTATCCACAAGTCTTCAGCGGAGGAACACCAATCATTACGGTCCTCTGCGATAAGTTCCCGACGTACAGCGACGAGGACACCACCACCCAGTGACTGACATGTGTGAGAGTAGCTTCTATCACGCCTCCACACCAAATATCGATCATCAAATAACTCATTATTGCTAAAGTCTTCCTTAAGCCAGGTCTCCGTTAAGCATATCACGTCATAATTATTAATACATATATTTCTATAGAAGTTAGCCGCTTTTGTCCGTAAACCACGTACATTCTGATAGTATAATTCAATAGGCATTTTTAACGAAAATAAGATTTAAAATTACGCATAAGTATACTACGATAAGAGGGAGAGAAGCGAATATACGATGGATTAGAGGTCTGCGGGGGCAAATATGGTCTACAATCGGCGACAAAAATTTTATATAATAGCAAGTCAATAATATTAATAGTAATCCAAATGTAGGTAGCACGACAAAATAAAAAAATATGAGAAATGGGCATGCAAGAGTAATGACGCGAGAAGCTACTTTATGCGCAAGCAAATATGGTGCAAAATAGAAACAATAACAACAAGTAAAAAGATTCAACCGTTGCGGTGAGAGAACAATAGCAGTGACCGCTGACGCGTTCAATGAATAGAAGCAAGTAAACATACCAGTGTTTCTCAAACTCGATACCCAAATATGTGCAAATACAACAATATATGATGAGATAAATATTAAATTATCTTTTTTAAGTCATTTTCCATCTTGATTGCGTGTGTCGGGGAAGTTATATTCTTTTTCACAAATATGGTGCAATTCTTTACCCAAGTGTAGGAAAAATCCTTCTCCTTGGCAAGAGTCTTCGCTTTATTTAGTAATTGTTTATTTTCGATTGTTAGATGATCATTTACATAGATCTTACTGTCACCACTAAGTCCCAGGTCTGCTGATGTGATAGATTTACTTTTTTTAGCTGCAGTAATGAATTCATCTCTCAGATACCGGTTGTGCAGTGATATAATAATGTTCTTGTTATTCTTGTTACTTCTCTGGGGAACCCTTGCAATATGATTAATTTGATTTTTTGCAATCTCGCAGTTGATAATGCTGCCAATTTTGGATACGATTGAGAAAAGATTTTCAGAAGCAACCACTGGTACACCTTTTATTTCGACGTTATTTAGCCGCGACTTTTGCTCTGATTCTCGCATAGATAACTCAATTATATCAAGCCGGTGCTCCAGACGTGAAATATCGTCCTTTGCCTTGAGGAACATCTAGCCGCTGAGCTGCGTCATGTCAAGCAAGTCCTGCGAGACAACAAGCTCCAAATCCCACAGCGCCGTCACAGAAAGCGAATGAAACCAGCCACCGTCGAACGCGTCCCGGTTGTTTTACCTTATGTAAGAGGAGTCACTGACAAGATTGGCTATATCCTGAGACGTGCTTCTATCAAAACTTACTTCAAGCCGCCCAAGAAGATTAGTCAATTTTTACCATCTGTCAAGTGTCACATACCTCTGCAAGACCCAGGCGTGTATAAAATTGATTGCGACTGTGGTCTCTCTTACATCGGACAAACAAAACGGAATATAGGGACCCGCGTAAAAGAACACATAGCTGACGTAAAACACCGACGCTCTACGAAGTCTGCAGTTGCTGAACATTCAGAGGAAGGCTCCAAACATTATCTTAGATTTGATAAACCACAAATCCTCGCCAAAGAACACCGATTCCTCCCTAGGATGATACGCGAGGCTATTGAAATTAAAAAACATCCTAATTTCAATAGAGAAGATGGTTGGAAGCTTGCACAAACATGGGATCCAATTATACATCTTATTAAATCGGAACCCAAAAGACCAGCTGCCAGAACTCAAGACACCGTTAGCTCGTACTGCATAAATCGGAACACAAATAATTAACCTTTTTTGATTTTGTATAATTTTTTAATGATGGTAGATATTGTAACTCTAACCTTTTTTGGACAAATGACACCTCAGTCTGACCCGTGACAACGAAGACTGCAAAGCCTTCGAAACGTCGGGAATAATAATTAAAACCTAATCGTGATAGAATCCGTAAGAATAGTTTTATTTCAATGAAAACGTTAGGGTAATAAATTAACTGAATTTTATTTGTTTAACGTTCCACGGTAGGCAGTGGCTTCGCTGTATCTCTGGTATTGAGATACCGATGTTAGAGGGGGAGATATTTGTGCATAAAAGTGTTCTTTTTTTCTGTCGGCCTAATGCCAGAGTCCACCTTCCTACTTAAACGCTACTACTTCACCTGGTCCTGAACATTCTCCGCAGTAAGACCATTGGTTCTCATATCATATTGCAAAACATCCAGCGCTTTTTGGGCCGCCCACGGGAACGCACCCATGGTACGATCTGTTCCAGACACTTGCGACCGACGATTTTTGAAATATGTTACAGAAAATATTGGCCTTTAATTATAATACTGTCTGCTTTGCCTGAGGCTGCTGGGGATCCAGTCTCTGCAAAATCATGTTGACCTACCAATAATAACTAATTTTAGTTCTGGATTTAATTTTTAAATATTTTGTTGCGTGCATAACAAAGACATTCAACAGTATAATTTGTGATCCATAAGTTATGACTTAGTGGTCATAAGTCGCTCAGATTATTTGAAATATACGCGCGCCAGATCGCCCAACGTAATAATATTGAGAGAATAAACTTTTCAAGTGATTCTTATCCATTCACAAAACATTATATTGTGTAAATTATAATAATCGCCCTCGCATTATAATAAATGGTTGATGGCGGTACTGAAGTTTGAGATCATTTTTTTTGTATGGAAACTTGCTTGATATATGTATATAGTTAGCTCTTTAGTTAGTAATATTAAATATCTTTAGTGCAAGATAAAGAAGAAAAGCAATGTTACCCGATCGTGTACCACTCGCATGTCTTATAAACGATGTCGGTTTTATCGCCAACACCAAAATGCATAGACGGACTGTAAGATTAGTAAACTGTGACATACTAATATAACTTTATGTAAAAAGTTTTACAGTGACTTTTATTTAGTTTTCTTGACTTTGACTTGTAAAGTATTTAGTTTTGTATTGTAGTTTTATTTTGGAATAAGCATTAAAATGAGTATCAAGGTGAATGTCCAGTTAGTAGTACCCTCACGCCCTCTGAAGTCATGTCATTTGACTCCGAAATATAATATTTAGTGACTAATTCATCATCATCATCATCATCATCAGCCATAGGACGTCCACTGCTGAACATAGGCCTCCCCCAAAGATTTCCAGATCGACCTGTTGGAAGCGGCCTGCATCCAGCGACTAATTCAAGTTGCATAAAATATCCAATAAGAGGACTTGGCATACGAAAAATACGTGTTTACTTTGAAGCCAGTGCCGCCATTTTAGTTTCGCGATCTATTTCCATGTAATTTGTCACCGTGTCATATGAATTAAATAACGTTTAAATACTTAATAATTTTATTGTAAATACGGTGTTTCATTTACAATAATACTACTTTCGGAGTATGAAGAAGATGCCTAACTATTACATTAATGGGATCTTTCTTTCACAAAGTCGCCATTTTGGTTTCGTTCCATACATAAGGAATGCTTCATTTTTCCGCAGTTATGCCCTGTACTCTATTTTCTTTTGTCTAAGAAAATATCACACAATTTAATTCATTCATAATTATGCATATTCATATTCATGATATAGCAACGATAGCTCAGTTGGGAATGGTACGGACTGCTGAGACGAGTGTCGGAGGTTCGAGATCAACCCGAAAAAGAGCATACACCTCTAACTTTTCTATGTTAAGTGTATTTTGATTGTGAATTATCGCATACTATAACGGTAAAGGGAAACATCGTGAGGAAACCTGCTTACTCGAGAATATCTTCACAAAAATTTCGGCGGTATGTGAAGACTACCAACCCGCATTAAGCCAGCGTGGTAGACTAAGGCCTAACCCCTCTCAGTAGTAGAGGACAGTGTGCCCAACAGTGGGACAGTAATACTGCAGAGCTGATATTATTTATCTTTTATAATTATGCACCTAAAGTCATATTTAACTTTTCAGAATCAGACAGGAGTTGAAATTTGTGTCCGATATGGCGACAAGTTCGCTCGGGACGGAATTAGGCTCGGGGAAATGTGGGTGTTTTAGTTCGCTAGTACGCCTCTGCCTACCCCTTCGGATAGACAGGCGTCAGCTTATAATTTGTATGTTATCACCTACCTTACGTTTACATATTTGCATAGAGAATGGACTGCTTTTAATTACGCCCCTTACCGCCGAATGTTCATACAATTAAGGTCGCCTTATGTCGTTTAAGGCCGCCTTATCTGTCAAATTTGTATGGCGAAAATCAATGTAAGTTGTTACTACATACTTAGAAATAACTTCACAGGTTTATTATATAATTATTTTATTAAATAATTGAAAATTGATCGATATTCAACATTAATATTGTATTGCAGACTTCAAAGTACATGTTTTTGTAAAATAAATATTTGACACAAGTAGTGACATCTATCAAGAACATACTGAACAACTACGTTCTATCATTGTAACATAGATGGCGCTACGGACATCATGGAACTGTAGACCAACCATGAGTTATTTTGACATCACTCGCTAGCGACTCCGTAAAATATTTGTATGACAAACACCCGAACGCCTCTAGCGGTTACGCGGAGAACTGATAATTTCCATACAAATATTTTACGTCCTCGCTCGCGTAAATACGACCTACAAACTCATGGTTGAGCTACTGAAATATTTTGATTGGTGTTTATTTTCTTCCACTTTTCCTTTAACCCATTCCTGTCCGATCAAATGAACCTCCAAATTCAGCAATGGACGTCTTGTGAGGATGATGATTCCGTAAAAATATATAGGTACATTTTTAAAGCCTTCGTGGCGCAGTGGGCGAGTAGCCGGCTGTGAAGCGAGATGCCGCGGGTTCGATCCCCGCACCGAGCCAAGTGTTTTTGTGATCCACATATATTTTTTACGGATCAGGGTGTAGTGAGACCGTGCATCTTTCGTAGTTCCTTCAATACGACACAAGAGTCTTAACTTAATGTGGGGGTCAGGACTATGATGAATATATACTCCCGGGTGTTGTTTGTTATAAATAACAAGACGTCATTGCGAATAGCTTTATTAAGCTGGAATTTACACAACAATAATAATTTACATTTCACACACTTGTCTGAAGGGTGCAAACATATTGCTAGCGAGCAGCCAATCGGTGTCAAGCCCCTTTGAGTCTGCTATAATACAGGCACGTAATACAAAAGCGGTCCTGGGACTTTGACTCCCCTAAATAATATTGTAATATAATAAAACACAACATATGTTGCAACAAGTAATAAAATAATTGATAAACATTTTGCTGACATGACTAAAAATGTATGCCTCGATCAAATCTTAATATTATTATGTTCCATTATAATAATGTTATTATCAAATAGAAAATCAGCGACAGCATAGCAAGGAGTGATACGGTCTTCCAAGACCATGGTCGTATATTCGAACTAGCATGCACCTTTACCTTTTTTGTATGCATTGCAAAATATCGCTAGATTTCTTCTTGTTCTTTTTAAAAAAAAGGATCCATGCATTTGCCATACTCTGCGAATGTCAACGTACTTCTTCTTCTTTAAAAAAATAACCTTGCCAATGTCAAGTATTAGATAACATCCTTCTTTTCAATAGAGCAATTATCAAATTTTCGCAATGACTATGAGACTCAGATGTAGATGATGTCAAAGTTCTGCTGGAATTATGGCGGCAAGTCCTTCCAATGCGATTTCCCTCAGATGACCTTCCCTTAGCGGACCGATCGAACAAATCCAGCCAACGCACCAAGCAAAACACATCAAAGATCCTCAGTTAAAAAGTTTCAACGTAATACTGTCCATCTTCACTAAAGTTTGGTGCATAAAACCACATTACTTGAAAACAACAAACACATCTTTAGAACATAATATGAAATATTTTTTATAAGCGACGGCTACCCGATAAGACTTCCCATCAAAATCCGTCGCTAGATTTAACCGGGAAAGAAAATATTAAGAAAACGCACATACCTGATCTCTAAGAATATCTAATGTGTATAAAATCCGCATTATGCCAACATCACGGATGTTTCTAATACAGCAGGGTTACCACCACCTCTTATAGCAGTATTATTATAATCATTCTTCGTTTATTTTGTATGGGAATTGGTACAAGTAAAATTATAATAATACTGCTATAAGAGGTTGTGGTAACCCCCCAGGAGACCCTCAGTATTTGGAAATACTTAATATAGATGATATACTGTATAAAGTTAACTTCTTTGCAACAAGATATTTAGATTACCTGCATCTATCTGGATCCGTTGGTATTGAATTTCTCTTGCTATTCAGCTCAAAATCAGGAATCCAGTGAATACGTATTGGAGTTCACGTTACATGTAAAATGAAGGATTGCAGCGTGTAGGTATGTAATCTTGCCGAGATTGATGCGCCGCGCGATTACTCCAGGAATGCCTTGTCGTCTGTACGCAGTCTGGATCACGGGATGGATTTAGGTTAGGATCAGGGACTTATTCTTTCTTCCATAATATATTGTTTCATTTAATTTTAACCAACAATTAAAGTTCAGCTTATCCCTTGATTTAAAACGTATCCGGTAGGACATAGAGACTATTTTAATAGATTTGTTTTCGCACACTCTTAGGCTTTTTATTTTAGTGTTTCACCTCTTGTAAATACATTAAGGGCCACTATCAGCTCCGCGATAAATCTCGATTTATCCCAAATATTTATTTAAATATAGGAGTGAGCTGTAAGATAAATCGAGATATGTGAGTGGTGTTTAGTTATTATATAAAGTTACACCTGCAAGTCACCTTAAAATATGGAATAAGTTAACAAGCGTTACATAATTGAAAAAATCTGAAAATTAAATAGACAAATTATAGATCTCCGTAAATACACCACATTCCTTTCACATTGATAATAATTATAAATAAGAAACAGGAACTTTTATTAGTTCTTCAAAGCAGAGATAATACAATATTACATCGCAAAACAATAAAACGCAGTTTTAGCATACTATCTCAATCACTCTCCGTAATATTTTATTATCTTCTTACTTTATATTATGTCCCACAAGACATCCCAAATACGTGCCTGTAAGAAAACCTCCTACAATCAAGCTAAGCAAAATTGAGTTTGTTTCAATGCAAATAAAGTAGGTTTTCCTTTGACAATTATGTAAAAACATATCAACAGATGTTCGAGTGTACAGGGATTCCTGTAATGAAACACTTCGGCGTTGAGTACAGGATTTATTGAGTCAGACGCAATTTCAAATTTAATATACAGCTAATGAACAAGTGAAAAACCTTGGTCGTCGTGAATGTGATTAAGCTATCCTCGAGAAAATTCCCGGGCCTTCACTGGTCTCGTGGGTTGGATTCCCGAAACGATATTTTATGTGACGCGTCTTGGTGTTGTAGGACCGTACGTCCTTCGCAATCTTTTACCTACGATGCAGGTTAAATCTAGTGTGGGGTCAAGAGCAGGACGGGTGTAATTGTTGAGTGTATTTATTTGTTATTCTACTTGCCTTTGTCCCACCTTAATGTGGGGTCCAGGTTAAAACTTACTCCTTCTTTCTTTATACCTGCCCTTATTCCTTCACGAGGGATCAGCGCACAAGCGCAACACACTTTTTCAAGCATGTTGCGGAAAGGACTTGGCTTAGATTTACGCCTGGCTGCCTGCCTGACATCAACCCCCTCTGAGGGATCCAGTCCCCGGCAAATTAAATTAGAAAATTCGCCTTTCCCGACCTGGGAATCGAACCCAAGACTTCCCGGCCCACAGACCGTACATTCTGCCACTATGCCAAGGAGGCAACTATTAATTCTTACTAGCGACTACATAAAATATTTTTTTTCATATAATTTTCCCATGTAACCGATAGAGGCGTTGAGGTGTTTCTCATACAAATACACTGCTCAACAAAGTGTAGCGGACCAGGGAATATTGTTTATTTTAAATTCAATACTTTTTGTCTTAGATATTATACATCAATAATAATATTCATTATAATTTTGCAATTTAATACAATGCTTGTTAGTGAAAAAATAAAAATGTAATACAAAAAACTAACATTGTAGAAACAAAAAAATACGAGTTCATGTAAATAAAAAAAACTAAAGCCTAACTAAGAAATTAATTTAAAAGAATATTCTAACAACTATTTAATAATCTGTTGGACCTCCTATAAAGGCATTGGCGACGGCTTTATATCGTCGTAGCATACTTTAAATGCCGTACTCTGCGACCAAATTAAGTTGTCCCTCCATATTTCGAACAGATTTGGCTTTAGATATCAATTTTTAAATTTCGAACATTTATTTTATGCACTTTCAACTTACATTTTTAAATTTTAGGGGCCAGTATTTTTTTTAAAGAATTTTCATAAATAAGTGGATTCATGGCTTGTTCCCTACACTTCGTTAAGCAGTGTATTATACATAGGTGTTAGCGAGAAATATAAAAAAAAAACATAAAGAACGTGATATATTTTAAGTATATCAACAGCTTTCTGCGCTCCTCTCTACAAACATTAACTAAACCAATTCTGACGCGCCTCCGTGCGCGCAATATAAAAAGATACAAATCTATTCACGTACGGTTGCGGAAAATCTTTACGCAGTAAGGCATTCTTTTGGATATTAACGAAATAACTATGCAATAAATTACGGCATCTCTCCTATCATCTTAATTATGCTCACTCTGCAACATTTAGTGGATTATTTAGTACGTAAGTTCATAAAATGACTTCAACATTCATAAATAAGCTCACGCCTGTATCAGAGGCAGAGGGGCTCTAGAGGCGAACTAGCGAACTAGATCTATAAAATGACATCAACAAATTCTGCAATATCCCTCTCCATCTCATCGCAAGTGAGTGTAACTTTTTAAAAGATGTGCTTAAGCACTCCTTTTGCGTATGCAACCGACTGTATAGTCGGACGCCGATATAATTCTAAATTTCAAAATTCAAATTTAAGAACGCTAGCTCATTTCGTTTAAAAAGCTTCTTTATAACACGTGCATAAGGTTTTAATTGGGTACTTGACTGTAGTAATCAATATCAATGAATTTCTGTAGGAACATAGATTTATCATTGAAATAACCTGTACAATAGGAATTTATTAGAAATACTCCAAGGATAATTTTATTTTAGTAATTTAAATACTATTTTTTTTATCTGTGCGTCACGTGACCGTAAACACCAATCACGACGCATGATGTCACATTACTCATTTTTCTTATAAATTTGTTCTACAATGGCCTAAGACCTAAGGTCCAAAATCATACTGCCAGGTTATTTGGTATATTAGTTTCGTATTTTAATTTTTATTATAAAGCTCAACCTAATTTCAACGCGGATGTGATCGACAATCAATATCTGTTCGACGGAATATCTAACCCGTTTTAAAAAAAATAGTCAAGCACCCAATTGTGTTGATTTAATTAGAACTTGTGATTTTTTCTTTCTTTTATTACTGAGACCACTTTTTAAAGACTTTTTAGGAGGATATTTGCAAAGAACTATACATCTAGGGTATATTATATTGATGCGTTGTTTGTTTTTGAACTACCCAGCACTTACGATAAAAGATAGAGTATTAACTTTTCCGTGCATAAAAATATAAAGTACATAATGAAGTAGTGAAACAGCATCAAAGCTGAACCGTGCAATGGTCATTACAGTATCGATCGAGTTCGTCCTAGCGCGGACCGTAATGCCTCAAATATGAAAAGGTTTTTCACTGACAGCGCTGAATAGATTCATGAACGAGCTGCGAGCTAATTTAAACTCTCATTACTTGCTGTGAATGTATTACCAGTGTTGAATTGTAAAGAAATATCATTAATTTTTGAACTTATAATCATGATGACAAAACATAAGATAAGCTCACGCCTGTATCCCCGAAGGGGTAGGCAGAGGCGCACTAGCCAACTAGTACACCCACATTTCGCCAAGCTTAGTTCCGTCCCAGATGTGATAGGGGGCGAACCTATCGCCATATCGGGCACAATTTCCAGACTCCGGGCTGATATGGAAAAATCCAATATCACTTTGCCCGACCCGGGGATCGAAACCAAGACCTCATGAGAATAGTCGTACCGAAATACAACCACGCCACCGAGGCAGTAATCATAATGAGTTCTCTAATATTATCATTTTCTTTCTTCCTTCTAATAAAAAATATAAAAAATAAAAATCTTTATTGATCACGTAGGCATGTAAAAAAGCACTTATGACAAGTCAACACAAGTAAATTTTTAAATAATAACGATGGGATGACTAAAATAGGGTGATAAGGGGAGATAGGAATAGAGTGTAAAGGAATGGGTTGTATGGGAATGGCATATGACAGGAATGGTGGCAGGGGATTGACTGGAAATACTGGAAGCAGTTGGGATTGGTGCGTGAGGCCCTATCCTAGCTAACCTACCAGCCTCTCTCTAGCTACCTACGGATGACGACCCGAAGAAGAAAGGCAGAAAGAAACTCCGGGCTTATTTTTTTCATCATCAATTGTCACCATTTCTTTTATTGTCTTTTGTCTTTTTTTCCATTTTTAATAATTTTATTTACAAATTGTCGTTTCAATTGATAGTAATATTTAATATGGATTCACGCATACTCAATACCACTGGAGATGTAATTACCAAAAGAATGTTTAAAAGGTGAAATGGCATTTTAGGATGCAATAGTTTTAAGACGACACTTAAATATGTCTTCATTCGTATAATGAGTTGTTTCTCCGGGTAGTGTTTTACTTTTTCGTTAACTAATACAGTATTAGTTTATTTTTTCGCAAAATGTCTTACTTAACCCGTCGGAGGCGGCACATATATATGTTACATAAGCGTATGGGCCACCGGAGACCGAGCCGCCCGTGACTATCTACACGTGGAAGCTTTACACTGCCACAAGAGCAAGGAGGCAACACCAATACCAATAACAACTTAACAGACCGACTTCAAAACTTATCCGATAGTGACTTAATTTATATGACCGCCCTTGCAATAAGCTTTATGGAACACAAAAAAAAATGAAAATCGGTCCACATTTGGCGGAGATACCGCGTAATATACATAAAAAAACAGACGAATTGAGGACCTTCTCTTGTTTGGAAGTCGGTCGATAGAACATTATCTATTCTTCGATTAAGCCACTGCCTAAGACTGCCTTGGTGGTAAAAAAGGAGGCAGAAACACTCGGGTTCGATCAGACAAAGTGATATTGTGTTTTTCAACCGACTTCCAAAAAGGAGAAGGTCCTCAATTCGTCTGTATTTTTTATATATGGGGCATTTCACGCCAAGCGGGCAACGAAAAAAAAGTGAGGTTCTGAAATTCGTTCATATTTTGCTTATTTATACTTCTAGAGGGTATGAACGTGTACACAATTTTTTTTTTTTATAAACGGTCTGATTGTCAAATTATGGCCTTCTAAAATATTGACCTCACCGGTGTAAGGGTTCCTTTGGGAGGTATTTTGCGTATTGAAGTAATATATAATAAAATAACACATGTAGTGTTTTGGGTAGTAAATTTAATGGACTTTTCGATTTTTTGAACGGATTCGAAATTTATTTTTTTTATCTTGTGTTAAACCGGAAGTAAAGATTTCAAAACGAAATTGTAATACTTTGGGCAACAACATTTTTTTTTCTTTTTATTCGAAAATAAAGCTTGACATACACAGATTCTACCATAAAAATTGTAAATGGGGTGCTACATTCGTTTAGGAATTATATCAATTCGAGTACGTACATGTTGTACTGATCGAGGTACCTGACGCTTGCTATAGTCGGCTATTTTGCGTAAAAAAGAATACACACAGTAAAATTGCTTTGAAGTCACCTTTATATGTATGATTATAATATTTACAGTTATTTTTATATTGATAACCGACTTATCCTAGAGGAGGATAATGTTTTTCGAGTATAGGTTTTGTATTTATGTATGCCAATTTCTTTCGGACGCTCTACAGCCTAAACGGCTTGACGAATTTTAACATATGAGATATCATTTCATTCGTCTAAGTAATGGGAGTAATATAGTATGTAATTTTCAGGTTGTTGCGCCTGCGCATTAAAATGGGAAAGGAGAAAAAAAGTTTTTTTATTATTATATCGTTATTGTAAGCTCGCAACACTTTTTGTCAGATAGCAACACTATCAAAATTTTATTATATTTTATTTTACTCCCACTACTGAGACGAATGAAATGACATCTCATATGTTAAAATTCTTCAAGCCGTTTAGGCTGAAGAGCGTGCGAAAGAAATTGACATACATAAATACAAAACCTATACTCGAAAAACATTATCCTCCTTCAGGATCAGTCGGTTATCAATATAAAAATAACTGTAAATATTATAATCATGCATATTAAAGGTGACTTCAAAGCAATTTTACTGTGTGTTTTTCTTTTTACGCAAAATAGCCGACTTTAGCAAGCGTCAGGTACCTCGACAAGTACGATATGTACGTACTCGTATTAATATAATTCCTAAACGAATGTAGCACCCATGTTACAATTTTTATGGTAGAATCTGCGTATGTCAAGCTTTATTTTTGAATAAAAAGAAATAAAAATGTTGTTGCCCAAAGTATTACAATTTCGTTTTGAAATCTTTACTTCCGGTTTAACACAAGATAAAAAAATTAAATTTCGAATCCGTTCAAAAAATCAAAAAGTCCATTAAACTTACTACCCAAAACACTACATTTGTTATTTTATTATAAATTACTTCAATACGCAAAATACCTCTCAGAGGAACCCTTACACCGGTGAGGTCAATATTTTAGAAGGCCATAATTTGACAATTAGACCTTTTATAAAAAAAATATTTTGTGTACACGTTCATACCCTCTAGAAGTATAAATAAGCAAAATATGAACGCATTTCAAAACCTCACTTTTTTTTCGTTGCCCGCTTGACGTGAAATGCCCCATATATTACGCGATGTCTCCGCCAAATGTGTACCGATTTACAAAATTCTTTTTGTTCTTATTTCAAGGGTGGTCCCATATAAATTTAATTACGATCGGATTTGAAGGTCGGTCCGTTAAGATTTTAAACTTGTGATTATTCAATAATCTATCAGCCCGGAGTTTGCAATTTGAGCCTGATATGGCGATAGGCTCGCCCCCTATCACATCTAGGATGTAAATAAGCTCGGCGAAATGTGGGTATTCTAGTTCGCTAGTCCGCCTCTGCCTACCTTTTACATACAGGCGTGATATTATGTGTGTATGATTATGCCTCATCGCGCCCGGTCGATATCCACGGTAAATAAGTCTGTAAAAACATTTTCTGTCCAGTCCTTCCAAGTTTTAATTTAGTATAGCTCTACCAGTCGCGATACAAGCGAACTCTCGACGGAGTCTTGCAAGTTTCTTTTTGTTTCACGGACTGTGGAAACCGTGGTGGAAACATTTCAAACGTTGAAACAAGTTTAATGAAGTACAAACTACATATAGAGGTATAGATACCTACTTGTGTAGGGCTTTCTGTCCTTAATATTCATTAATATCTATTGTTATCATTGTTTAGCTGCTCTAATTTAAGTTATTTCTGTATCTGCGGCCTGAGCAGGAAAATTTCTGACAACCGTAAATGTATTTCAGCTCGATGCGCGTCTATGAAATTTGTATGAAATATTAACCAAACGTCATTAGTGCCCAGCGAACTCGAATACATTTACATTAGTTTTTCGTGCTCGGTCTACTGTTGCCGTATTAGTAACAAACTGTAAATTGGTGTTAAAAAGAGCAACGTCAGAGTTTCTGGCCAGATTCTTCTCTGGCGAAACAGCTTTCCGAACAGGCGGTAGAGTTAAAATTTGTCGGAATCTAAATAATGTTTGAACATTTTATGGTTTCAATAAATATTTTGATTTTGATTCATCAATATAATATACCTTAATATTAGTTCCGATTAGTTTAGAGTCGAGCAAAGTGATATTATTATTTTTTTTTTTATTTAATGCAGACTTACTTTTGTTTTAAAAACTTTGCGATTAAACCTGGCATGGCAATGGAAAATTTCATAGCTATTTTTTCACATAACATAACATAAGCTCGTGCCGGTATCCCCGAAGGGGTAGGCAGAGGCGCACTAGCCAACCAGTACACCAACATTTCGCCGAGCTTAGTTCCGTCCCAGATGTGATAGGGGGCGAGCCTATCGCCATATCGGCCACAAATTCCAGACTCCGGGCTACTGAGTAAAAAAATCCAATATCACTATTGTAATTACGTCTCTAATAAGTCGAGCCCCAAATCGTATTACTAAACAATTTCACAGCATATTCTAAACCAATTATAACATAATACCGGCATTAGGGTTGAAAATTCGTATCCTAGGCTTTGGAATTGAGAGCATAGTTTTCGAAGCGAGCGTCACCACGCAAGCGGAATGTATGCAAGTGTGCCCGGCTGACGCGGGCGGTATGCGAATATACGCCCTCAAGTCTCCATTGTGCAAGCTACCGGTGCATCTTGCCATGAACACAATGGGAAACCACCAAAGACATTCAGTACATAGACGGGACATTAGCACGAAATTTGTGGTCCAAAGTTATGACCTCGTGGTCATAAGTTACTGTCATATTTGAAAACACATTCAATAGTTCATAGACGGGAGAACAGCACGAATCTTGCTGTACGAAAGTTGTAGCCTCGTGGTCATAAGTCACTCAGTCATATTTGAAAACACATTCAATAGTACATAGACGGGACGACAGCAAGAAACTTGTGGTACGAAAGTTGTGACCTCATGGTCATAAGTCACCCAGTCATATTTGAAAATAAATTCAATAGTTCATAGACGGGAGGACAGCACGAAACTTGTGGTACAAAAGTTGTGAGCTCGTGGTCATAAGTCACCCAGTCATATTAGAAAATAAATTCAATAGTTCATAGACGGGAGAACAGCACGAAGCTTGTGGTACAAAAGTTGTGACCTCGTGGTCATAAGTCACTCTGTCATATTTGAAAACACATTCAATAGTTCATAGACGGGAGAACAGCACGAAACTTGTGGTACAAAAGTTGTGGCCTCGTGGTCATAAGTCACTCAGTCATATTTGAAAATAAATTCAATAGTTCATAGACGGGAGAACAGCACGAAACTTGTGGTACAAAAATTGTGGCCTCGTGGTCATAAGTCACTCAGTCATATTTGAAAACACATTCAATAGTACATAGACGGGAGAACAGCACGAAACTTGTTGTACAAAAGTTGTGACCTCGTGGTCATAAGTGACTCAGTCGTATTAGACAGACTAGACTCGGAAACATACGAATGCAAAGACGTGCCATCGTAATATGGCCTTACTCATAAACAGTTTAACTGAGAAAATGGTATAGAATAGTCTGTTCCTTTTATTTCAAACAATGTGACACAAGGAAAAATTGAGAATATTCATAGCCATTGGCTCAGCTAAACTGTTTTTATAAGTAAGGCTCATAACATTTAGACAATAAAATGTGATTCTTTAACATTCACAGAAATTTCTATACATATAAGGCCTTACTTAAAACAGCATTTTTAGCTGAGCAAATGGTTAAGAATAACCTGTCACTTTTTTCCTTACGTTACATTGTTTAAAAATGAAAGCGACAACTTATGTATAAAGATAAGCAGCGCTTAAATATTTTTATAAGTAAGGGGCTATGTAACACCCTCGCTTTGTAATAAGTGGTAGATGGCGTTACTGGCGTTTGAAATCACTTTTTGTATGGAAACTTGCTTTATAACCCCTCTATAGTTAACAATATGAAATCTCTTTGCAAGCCAGCCTTATTTTGAGACGGAGTATGCTGTAACTTGCAAGCGGATTATCGGGAATCTCGCATCTACGTACGCATAGTTCGGCAGCCGGCACATAGAGCCTGCATGACGCACATAGGACAGCCGAGAGCACTACATAAACCTGGGTATTGATTTTTACATTTTACATACGTACATATGTACTTACATAGCGGTATGAACTGTCCGTAAAACGATGAGCCCGGACTGTTTCATTTTTCAGTTCCATTTAGGTTCGCGCGTTTCAGTTTGTAAGCCCAATCTGGCCTATTATGTGTTTCATAACCCGGGTCTCGGATTAACTGACAAGTGGATACTTTGTTTTCGATAGCTCGCTTTCTATCTTATAAATTTAATCAACAGTTTTCACGCTCTAATAAATTTAGCAAATCCCTTTGTAAAGTAAATAACTTGACGGTATTCCTTTTACATGTTAAAGACTTACAATAAAGTCCGCACTTATCGATTCGGGCTTTGTGTACTGTTTTGTTTACGTTGCTGACGATCTGTAATTACTCAATATCGGCACCTTGAGACGAAGCATGTGTATCCACCTGAGCACGGCAGATGCGTCGCAGCTGCCGGCCGGGCTGGTACTCTGCCCCGCGCGCGCCCGCGCCCGCCCCGCTGACCCGCGCAATCGCGGCTAACAGTTTTATTTCCCGGAATAAACTTTATCAAACAAAGCGTGCGTACCCCGCGCCCTGCATCTGCTCGCCCAGCTGTTCCCGCTGCAGCTGGCGTGTCCGTCTCTCTCGCACGCGCGCGCATCCACCTTCACAAGCGAGACGAAGAGCGAGCGGTGTAATCGCGGAGCCCTTCAATTCCCTGTGCACAGCCCATTCGCAGTCTGCATCTCGATGCCGGCGGGCAAACTGATTATGACGAGCAAGCGAAAACGCGACGACGTCGATCGCAAAGTTAAACGTAAGCGCGTGATGAAGCGGTCTCGCAGCGAGCCGCTCTCGGGCGACGCGGACAGCTCTGAGAAGCGGCAGGCGCTGAAGCGTCTATTCGGCCGCGTGTGCTCGGCGGACTCTGAGAACAACCAGCAGCGTCTGCCGGACGAGGAGGAGTTCGATTCCCGCGACGCGTACGCCGACGAGAACGACGACCCGCTGCTGGACTCGGTGCCTGTGGACATGGATCCGGAACAACTCGGCTTCTTGGTGTGCGCTCAGGAGACGCTGCGGTTCCTGCACGGGCGCGGTATTCCGATCGAGCACCCGGTGTTTTCTCGACTGCGCTCGCGCCTGCTTCGTGGAATGGACGAGATCGCGATGGCCTGAGTGTTGCTGGGCCCAGAGCCCACCACCACATAAATCCCTTCGTACCTGACCCCATGGAACTGCGGCGACAGTGTTTGTTTCTGTGTCCTCCGAGATGTTTCCTTGTGCCCGTCTCTCGCGAACTCTTCTGCTGAACTCTTTGAGATGTCCTGTGTACTTGATGTAATTTTTATGTGTAAAGTTGTGAACCAATGTGCGCCCCGAGGGCTTTCTAGTCACTATCTAGTCAAAATCTACGAATTTCGTATAATGTATCTGTGTTAAGCAAATATTGTATTGATGTATGTAATATTCAAATAAATTTGTCCAATTATTATGTGAAATCGTTTATTTTTTTCTATTTTATGTAAAATACATTTTCAAGAATCCCTTTATCCTTTTCCTACAAATAATTATACACATTCTTGATTTAAATACTTAATTGCAAAAGCGAATGTTTTTTCTGTGTATTTTTAATATGAGATGAATAAATAGTTACACTTTACTAATAAAATTCTGTGACACAAAGATAAATGAACGCACAACGCAGAAACACAATAAATAAACCAGTCAATTAAGCATTTTTTATTAACTCAAAAAAGAAGCTAATTAAAACAAACATGCCATTTATAACCTCGTTTATGTAATTAGAATCAGTTAAGCGTTTTTCTTAAGATAGCAAAAGACACTCGAATGATAATCTCAATATTTCAATTATCTCTCGAATATTGAGATTCGAAATAGGTAATCAGCTTCTTTGTTATTCTAAAAGACCATTTAATGTAATGAGCTATAGAGAAAGATAGAGCTAATCATCAATCGTTTTTTTTTTTAAATATGGTATTTTTTTTAATAGCTAGATATTTTTATCTGGGGAATAATATTGACAGTTATGAAACATCTATCAAAGCTATTTTTACGGATTATATCACGATTTGGTTTTAATTTTTATGCCCGATGTTTCGAAAGCTTTGCAGCCTTCGTGGTCACGGGTCAAACCAGTCTGATATAATCCGTAAAAATAGTTTAATTTTAATTAATAACATTCACGTAAACCTAAGAAATCATTATCCGTCAAGGCTTCAAAATTATCCTCCAGATAAAAATATCAATCAATGTGGGGTTGGCGCACCACACAGAGAGGATTTGGCTTAGTTTTTATGATCAGCTGCCCGCCTGACGTCAACCCCCTCTGAGGGATCCAGTCCCGGGCAATTTATATTAGTAAATTCGCTTTGCCCGACCTGGGAATCGAAACCAGGACCTCAAGGTCTACAGCCCATATTTATGCTGCGTAATAGACCAAAGAGGTGACATTTATTACTTATTTATTACTTACAAATGTCTCGGTGGCGTAGTGGTATTGCGTGCGCGGTACTACAATCGTCCTGAGGTCTCGGGTTCGATCCCCGGGTCGGGCAGTTATATTAGATTTTTCAGTATCAGTCCGGTGTCTGGAATTTGTGGCCAATATGATGATTCGCTCCCTATCACATCTGGGACGGAACTAAGCTCTGCGAAATGTGGGTGTTCTAGTTCACTAGTGCGTCACTGCCTACTTCTTCGAGGATATAGGCATAAGCTTGTGTTATGTATGTATGTTATTACTCACAATAAAAGAAATCTCACCATAGAAATCTGCTCTTTTCCTTAGCCGTGAAACGTCAAACACTCGCCGTCATGTGCCACTATTTTACTTCGAAACAGCTTGTCTAGTAAATACATAGAAGTCTTTGGCTATACACTATAGACAGTGGCGTAGATAGGCGTGGACCGTCCACGGCCTCGCACTTAAAGGGGCCTCGCAAAGCCCCTTCAAATGCGATGCCCCCAGACTTTACCACAGATGACTAATTAATTTGATCACTTTTTCGGTCGAAACAGGACGTCACTTTAAAAGCGTGTTTGTTTGGGGTCTAGTAGGAAAGCCTCACAAATGCCCGCGTCTATATTAGTCCACGCTACGCTTCTGATTATAGATACTTATATATTCTTCTTACGGCCGGTCTCATTAAACGATCTCAGTTTCGCAGAGTGCAGATAGATCGCGATTAAGAACCAATCAAATCAAGTCATTTGACGGAGTCGTGTTCAAATTGGGTTCTTATTGGCTAATTTTTGTAATTTATCTGCACATTCGAACTGAGATTGTTTATTAGAACCAGGCGTTAGTAAATAAATATATGAATGACATATAATTACAGATAATATATGACAATATTTAATTAATTACATGTAATATATTACATGTCATTCATATATTTGTTTTTCAATTTAACTTGAAGTTAGGACTAACTGTAGGTTAGTAACAGTGATGCAAGTCGCCCTTAGTCGG
This sequence comes from Clanis bilineata, assembly GCA_036417725.1. NCBI lineage: Eukaryota > Metazoa > Arthropoda > Insecta > Lepidoptera > Sphingidae > Clanis > Clanis bilineata. Next base: position 5,013,253 of record CM071139.1, on the reverse strand, counting down.
CACTCTTGTCGCCTCCTTGGTCTAGTGGTAGCATGTATGCGCTGTGGAACGGGAGGTCCTGGGTTCGATTCCCAGATCGGGCAAAGCAAATTTTCTTATTTAATTTGCCCGCGACTGGGTCCGTCATAGGGGATTGATGTCAGATAGGCGGCTATAGTATGGTATGGTATAGACTCTGTTATGGAGGACCGTGTCGTCCTCATAGTATCGGTCCAGCGAGTAGGGGATCTGCCTCTACCTCTCTTTCTTTCCACCTGTCCCCATTTCTGGAAATGTGCTCATTTATACTTAATGGACCTTACTTATAAAAACGTTTTTGCTTAACTTTTCGCTAAGAATAGCCTGTCACTTTTTTCCTTGCGTTACGTTTGTTGTTTAAAACTGAAAGGGACAACCTATGGTTAAACATAAGCAGCGCTTAAATATTTTAATAAGTAAGGGACATTATACATAAATACATTTAATCATAAATAACTTTATTTATTTATTTATAGCCTTTATATTTCCGAACTGTACACAATAAATAAATTCAAGCAATACATTAATTGGTGCATGCACATGATTTTTAACTAAATATAGTATTCAAGCAATATAATTAATTGTACTAAATAATGATAACCTAATAATAAAAAACATAAATAACTTAAACAATATAAACTAGTTGTTGTACCATAAAACTTCTATTCAAATTCATTCGAGAGCATGTTAGATAAAATGTTGGAACTTCATGTTCAGTTTGCTTACAAACCTTTGTCTCTCCCGGGTCCGTCAGAGCGTGTACCAAATAAATAACAAAATAAAGTCAGACATTTGTAAATGCAAATATATGAAGAATAAAATTACCTAATTGAAACTTTACTGCATTGATGTGTTTGTTTTAGAAATTGAGATAAAAGAAAATATTTTTATTTAGGCAAATAGATTGTCAGGGTAAACAGTGTCTCTTCGTCTATATTTACTGCACGCCACCGCTTGTTAAAACATAACATAAGCTCACGCCTGTATCCCCCAAGGGCTAGGCTGAGGAGCACTAGCGAACTAGAACACCCATATTTCGCCGAGCTTAGTCCCGTCCCAGATGTGATAGGGGGCGAGCCCATCGCCATATCGAGCACAAATTCCAGACTCCGGGCTGATATGAAAAAATTCAATATCACTTTGACCGACCTGGCCATCGAACCTGAGACTTCAGGACAGTAGTCGTACCGAAATACAACCATGCCACCGAGGCAGTAAATTGAGATAATAATTACTAATTGATATCCACAGATATTTGCTTCGGGTCTGGGTGCTGTGAGCCCAGTCTCGTAGTTTCTAATACCCACACAAGACTCGTATCTTATCAACAGCTAGTGTTTAATCTATCAACTTCAAAAGAAGCTCGCAATTTTTTAACTAGGTATATATCCCGGTATCTCCAGCTAATGGACGTATTTTCGACCAACTTCAAAAAAAGGAGGTACTTTTTAATGTATTATAAGCAATATCTTCTCCAAATGTGGACCGATTTTATTTTGTGTTCGATAGAGCTTATTCTTCTTCTTCTTCTTCAGCTTTTCTCAACCATTTTGGTGTAGGCCTCCCTCATCAACTTCCAATTGTCGCGGCTTTGTGCTTTGTGTATCCAATTCGAACCGGCGACCTTCTTCACTCTTTCCAGCGCATTTATGGTCTTCCTTGAAGACGCTTTTTTCCTCATGGTTTCCACTCAAGGAGACGTTTGCACCATGATGTTTCTTTTCGGGCAACATGTCCAGCTCACTTCCATTTTAGGTGTGCCAGTCGTATCGTCACGTCTGCGACTTTACTTTGTTCTCGAAGCCATTTGTTTGTTTTGCGGTCCATCAATGTCACTCCTACCAGCTTATTCTAAGGATGATAAATTTGGTCAATATCAGATAAGTGTTGAAGTCGGTCCGTTAAGTTTTTACCAAGATTCTTCTTGTTCGATAGAGCTTACTTCGAGGGTAGTTCCATATTTGTATAAGATGTGATGTGGATCTGTTTTACTTTTGATTATAAATAGCGTTCAAGAATCGGTCGTTAGACAGCTACCAATCAACTCTGTACAATTCATAACTCCTTTTCGAAACACCTTTCTGAATTCAACCGTTGAGTAGTTCGAGTGTCGTTTGCAGTCGCCATATCTGTTGCTAAGTTACTAATGGCCTATCTTCAACCGCCGTCAATCCATCCGACACAGATCTGCACATCAACCCAGTTAGGCGCTTCGCAGACAACGCTCGGGTTTAAGCAACCAGCTACTCCCAATTGTTTGTGACTTTTCCAGACAACTTTATAATCTTTATAAGTCGTCTGTAGTTTTGTTTGTTTTTTTCGATATCTCCGGTAAATGCGGAATACTTATCAAGATTGTTTTCAATAGAGTTTCTCCCAGAACAAAACTAGGAGCACAAAGGAAAACAGCTAGTGTTATATGAAGAGATTTTTGTTTAGAGTTTTGGCAACCGTGTTCATCAGAGACTTCGTTGAAATCAAGAATCAAATATTTATTTTAATAGCCGCAAATGAAAACTTTTATTTTTGTACCGATTGTGTCAAGTTTCAAATTCCACAAAGAACAACCATACGCGTTAAATAGCTGCACTCATGTGCCATGACCATGAAATGACGATTCATTTCGTAAAATATAAAATTACGTCAATCCTAAACCACGACTTTTGATACGGCATTTGACAACCAACAAATCTTTAAAGAAAGAAAGAAGAAAGAAAGAAAGAAATTTTATTTGTCGATATACAAGGCACAAGTACAATTTAGCCAAGGTAATATACTGTTACTACAATAAATTACATAAATAAAAGGCTTAACGGGAAGTAAAGTTTAGAAGAAAGGTTGCCCCAACTACAGTCGATCGTGTGCGAAGAGCCTAAATAGCTAACAAGATCTATCGGGGTTATTTTCAACACCTACAGGGGATTGATTAAGGGTTGCCTGCTTCTCAATTAAGAGGGATCCGCAGTAGATGCTGATGAAAACGACGCTTTCATGATTGGACGATATTCTACGTTAGATTTTGAAGTGATAGCGCCTCAATAATTTAATGTTCTTTTCACTTAAAATATCGTTAATTACAACGGATTACAATATTTTTATCGTTTCTTGTGTTTGTTACACTGTATTTACAATTATTGGTATTCCAATACTGTACACAAATATATCAGCTTATCAACAGATCACTGAAGTTGCCTACGATTAATTCCCGTAGAAATGTATTAACAATACTATCTCATGGCCTATGTGGTATTCTAGATTAAAATATATATCTTTGCCTTTATCCGCTTAGCCGTTCTTTAATTCATCCGTTCCATCCATCCAAACTTTTTCATTTATAATAGCAGTAGGATTTGTTTCTTCTTGTTTCTGTCCTAATTATAGTGCTCCATTGTAGTGCTAAACATATTTTCAAGCATGTTGCAGAAAATATTCGTCTTTAGTTTTTACGACCAGCCTAATACCTGCAGGACGATTCTCTAAGAAACGCCACAACGTTGCGATTGACGACGAGCTCCAGCAGCGCACATCGTTGAGATCGACGGAGCGTTCAACGTTGTTGGGTCTTAGAGAATACTATTTTCCATACATTTATGTCAAACGCCTCGCTCGAGAGCGCTAGTTCGCATAAGCGCCGCCGTCATCACGCATAGCACTAGTGCGTGCGCTTTGTACCTTACTGAATACAAAAATGAAAACATCGTTAGAGAGTTAGAGAATCGAATTAATAGTTAATTTATCAAAAAGTAAATATTAAACTAAATAGGAAAACACACACGCCAGTACTTATTCTAGTACCCATTTCAACGTACATCTGGGAGTCACTTAGGTAGCTACTCTTAGATACTGATTTCTTAAGTTTACGCGAATATTATACATTGGAATAAAACTATTTTACGGATTCTATCACGATTAGGTTTTAATTATTATTCCCGACGTTTTGGCTTTGCAGTCTTCGTTGTCACGGGTCAGTCTGATAAATAATAATTAAAATAATAATTAAAACCTAATCGTAATAGAATCCGTAAAAATAGTTTTATTTCAATACCTAATCTTAGGTTTGGCTGAAAACGAGCGTCAGACATTTATTGTAGGCTATGTCCTTTTTATTATTAATTTATTGTCTCCTCGTAATATGTGTTTATCCCCTTTCTATTTATATCATTATGTAGAGTTTGAGTGGTAGAGCCACGCTGTTGACAGTTACGTCTACAGTACGAATGGGCCGGCTCGACCCTTTTGATACCACTGTCTCACAGAAAACCGACGTAAAGTGGCAGCTTGTTGTCGCCTTTCGTTCAGTAAGTGAGAGTTCCGGTGGCCCATTTCCCCCCTCCCTTTCCCAACCCCTTTTCCCTTCCCTTTCATTCGCTCCTTTTAGATTGGAAATGCACCCATTTTTGTGTCGTGGGTCTATGGGCGATGGAGATCACTTACCATGAGGTGACCCACCTACTCGTTTGCTAGTCTCATGATGTGTCACATTATGCTGTGCCGAATAAATCTTACTTTCTTTAAAAAATACGTCCAATACACCTGACTGACTCCATTTTTCCAACTTTGTATCGACGAAGTGTTTATAATGTAAAGACAAAATGGGTGTTCGAATAATTTTGACAGAAATTATTCTATTCTTCTATTCTATTCTATTCTATAGAAATACGAAAACATTACAAGAATTTGCAAAAAGCTGTCCCCATTATCACACTCGTCACTCGTCACGCTATGTAGTTAATCACAGCGCCCTATTGATTAACGCGTAATGACTAATGAGTAGTCTGTGGACATATTTGAAATTGATCTCTGTGGTAATATGCGACTTCAAATGAAGTTTATAAGTACAATACTGTAGATAATTTTGTCTTTATGAATGGATGCTTGTTATAGACTGAGTTCGAAATAAGAAGGTATGTTAAGCGATATCTCCGCCAAATATGGACCAATTTTCACTGTTTTTTTTGTGTTCGATAGAGCTTATTCCAAGGGTGGTCTCATTTATAAATTTGGTCACGATCAGATAAGTTTTAAAGTTAAGTTAAGTTTTTGAAGTTATACTTCTTTAGGCGCGTTATGAAAAAATTATGAGAGTGACATTTTCAGATGCGCGCGCATCTGTGACACAAAATTAACAGTATGAAGTTGTCTGCTTAACCGCTCAAAGCTACCAACAAAATAGAAATTGAACCTCGATATTAGTCGCGCATGTTGGTACGCTCGTCACCTCTGATCACTGTTCATATTTATAATATTTATCAACATGTTTCTAGTTTATACATTCACAACACGTGTTTTAGTTTCATACAAGTGCGAATTATATATGTGCTAATAAATTATATTCAGTAGTGATTTAAATTGAATATTTTGATTGATATTACTTACTATTTGTGAATATTAGTGGAAAAAAATGGGCTTATAATTATACTTTTTCAAGTATTATTTATTATTTATTGATATAAATTAAAATACTTTTATTTAATATAATGAACACTAAATATTATTAAATTATTAATGTTAAATACTTATTATTGGTTATTTAATATTTACAAAATAAAGAAATAAATTTAATCAAACATTTAATAAAAAGTTTGTGATAAAAATTAAAATTGAACATCAAATTATAATATTAATTTTTAATATTTGCTATTAAATTGAATAAATAATAAATAATATAATTAAAAACTATTTTTTAATGATGCCAAAGAAATATAACTTCTCACGCGCGTACATAAGTACACGCACCCATTTTTTTTCTTCTTTCTTTGTATGGGTATTCGATATCCCCGCCAAATGTGGATCGAATTTCAAGATCCCAGGCAAAAACACCCCATCCAACCTAGGAATCGAAACCAGGATCTTCCAGTTCACAGCCCATATACACTGCCACTAGAGCAAAGAGGCGAATTGCTAATGTTTCACTACTTAATATTTTCAGAAAGGTTCCAGTTACGTCTTTATTTTGCGTTAATATTGATTTTCTCCAACATCCTACTTAAATACTCTGCTAGTAAAAGCTATTCTAGGAAAACGTAATTTCCAATTTAGTAGGTCAAAAGCTTTCGAGGCACAATGCATCTGTTCTAGGTACTCTCCTTATTGAATCTGTTGCTTCTCCGAACTGAGTAATAACTGGCTTTAGTTTGAAGCAAAGTTGGTATTGAGTTTGATGTATATTCACGACTAGCTGTTTGTCGTACTTCTGATCGATAGCGATGATAGATAGATAACGTTAGATCTTCATAACATATCGCACAAATATGTCAAAATAAGGATAACTAAAAAAATAAACTAAAAAACAAGAAAACATCTTCTCTTATATCTTATCTTCTTCTTCTTCTTCTTGTCTCTTCTCTTTTATATAAAAATAAAATGTTTGTTTGTCTCGCTAAAACTCGAAAATTGCTGGAACGATTTGGCTAATTTTGATCTTGAAATATTTGTGGCAGTTCAGGGAAGGTTTAAACGGAGAGAAACATAAAAAATAAGTAAAGGAAAATATCAAAAACAAATGTTCCCCTTAGCCCTATCCATTCGTTTGTTTGACTTAAGTTTTGATTTCATTTTACACGAATATATGTATGTAGGTGATACGAAATTCACCGAGTCATCAAGTTTATCTATAAATGGATATAAATGGCTACCCCTTTGGGGGTACCGGCATATGTATGTATAATAAACATAGTATTATTCTGAGTTCGTTGGCCCCAATCGATACAGCTTCAATATTGGAAATCAAAATTCAGTCCTCTTTGTTACATTTCAACCTGTAATATTAACCGTAGTAACGAGAGAGCTTTTGTACCGGGAAAATGAAATATTATCCGGAAATAAATGTTCAGTGCACGCGGGTAGAAACTAAGTGATAATATAAATGTGCACGGTACATCTGTGCGTAATAATTATGATTTTTTTGTATGTCTATATATGGCGGCAATGTTACCTTGTTTTTCGACCGACTTAAAAAAAGGAGAAGGTTCTCAATTTGTCTGTGTGTTTTTTATGTATGATACGCGAAATATCCTCAAATATGGACCGATTTACAAGGTGGACCGACGACCTAATAAAGGTCGCAGGAAATCGCTGTATGCAGGCCGCTTCCAACAGGTCGATCTGGAAATCTTTGGGGGAGGCCTATGTTCAGCAGTGGACGTCCTATGGCTGATGATGATGATGATGATGGACCGATTTTGAAGATTCTTCTTCTTTTAAAAATAATGGCTTCCACGCATTGGTGATGATTTATTTTCAAGGTAAGTATAGCAATTATCATGTTTTGACAATGACCATGAGACCCAGATGTGATGGTCATTGTCAAAACATGATGGATGATTGGCCCTGTTGGGATTATGGCAGCAATTCCTTCCAGCGCGGTGCTCCTCAGATGACCTTCGCTCATCGAATCTACCGGACAAAGCCAGCCAACGCACCAAGCAAAACTCATCAAGATCACTGATTAAAAATATTCCACATTATACTGTCCATCTTCCCTAAATTTTGGTTGCGCAAACCATATCACATTAAACAACAAACACAACTCCAGACAATAATATAAAATAATTTTTAACAAGCGACGCGAAGTCAGACTTCCTATCAAAATCCCTTTGAAGATTTTTATTCCAAGGGTGGTCTCAAGGGTTTTCAAGGCTTCAAGGGTTTTTAAAGTTATTCTTATGGTTTTGCAACATCACGTTGATGCAGCCATGAGCAAAAACTAGTCCTCATAATACTTTTATTCACTCGTATTCAATTATCAAATTGATTCTGCGACGTGTTCTGTTTTGCCTCGGATTTATACCTCCAGGCGTAAAATGGTTTTTAACAATATGTGTTCGTTGGGTTTTAAAAATATTAACCAGACATGGAAAGTATCTTAGTATATTTTATTTGCTTAGACCTTTTAGATATTTTATTGACAGATTGACAGATGACAGATTGACAGCCTCCGTGGCGCGGCGGGCGAGTAGCCGGCTGTGAAGCGAGAGGCCGCGGGTTCGATCCCCGCACCGAGACAAATGTTTGTATGGCCTACAGATATTTGTTTCGGGTCTGGGTGTTGTGAGACCGAAAGTCTCACGTAGTTCCTGATATCCACGACACAAGACTCGATCTTAGTGTGGGGTCAGGACTATGTATGTGACTGTTGGGTGTTATTTATTTATTTTTGTGTTAGATAGAGACAGTATGTAGGTACCCAAGGTCCCAAATTTTTTTTCTTCCTGCTCTTATCCCACCTTCATGTGGGTTCGGCGCAACACACTTTTTCCAGCATGTTGCAGATAGGATTTGGCATAGTTTTTACGACTGCATTTGCAAACCACCTATTAGCTAATTAATTATTTTCGACCGACTTCCAAAAAGGAGGAGGTCCTCAACTCGTCTGTATTTTTTTAATGTATGTTACGCGATATCTCCACCGAATGTGGACCGATTTTCAAAATTATTTTTGTATTCAATAGAGCATATTTCAAGGGTGGTCCCATAGAAGTTGGTAATAATCAGAGGGGTTACCACCACCTCTTATAGCAATATTATTATAATCTTACTTGTACCGATTCCGTACAAAAAACGTAGTAAGACTATAATAATACTACTATAAGAGGTGGTGGTAACCCCCCAGATATGAAGTCGGTATGTTATCGATTTTAAAATCCCCGTCCAATTGATAAAAAAAATTAAGTCAATTTTTATTTTTTTACTTTAACGTTACGCTTTAAATCGTTCTCTCTGTTATTGATACCAACTTTATATAAAACACCCGGTATATACAGAAGAACATCTATTATAATGGACTTTTGATAAAGTAATGTATCTCAAATCTGTTATGGATTTACTCAAAACCTCGAACTCACTTACCGGTGTTAACATTATTGACAAATGTAATAAACACATATTTATAAGCAGCAAGAAGTGTGACAGATAAACAAAATCGTTTAACTTACAAAATCCTTGAATTGCTTAGAATTCAATTCAGCATGCAATTCCCAGCAGACGGCATGACAGCATCCGCATACGAGATTATTAACTTTCGCTGTAATGTTCATACGTAAAATATATTTAGAATTTGAAATATTCTTCTTTTTAATATGCCGTGTTTCAGCCATTTTCAAGGAAAAGTATTCTTTATGACATTCTCTTAAATAATATTCCATCGACACGATTACAAACGCTTACATACTCGTAGATAAATAGAATCAGGGAGAGGGAAAAGACATAACATAACATAACATAACATAACATAACATAACATAACATAACATAACATAACATAACATAACATAACATAACATAACATAACATAACATAACATAACATAACATAACATAACATAACATAACATAACATAACATAACATAACATAACATAACATAACATAACATAACATAACATAACATAACATAACATAACATAACATAACATAACATAACATAACATAACATAACATAACATAACATAACATAACATAACATAACATAACATAACATAACATAACATAACATAACATAACATAACATAACATAACATAACATAACATAACATAACATAACATAACATAACATAACATAACATAACATAACATAACATAACATAACATAACATAACATAACATAACATAACATAACATAACATAACATAACATAACATAACATAACATAACATAACATAAGCTCACGCCTGTATCCCCGAAGGGGTAGGCAGATGTGCACTAACGAACTAGAATACCCACATTTCGCCGAGCTTAGTTCCGTCCCAGATGTGATAGGGGGCGATATGGAAAAATCCAATATCACTTTGCCCGACCCGGGGATCGAACCCGAGACCTCAGGACGGTAGTCGTACCGAAATACAACTACGCCACCGAGGCAGTCAGGCAGAGGGAAAATATCCTTAAAAGCTAATTTCGATCTAATTTTACGAACTACTTAATTTACTTCTCAGACCAGTATACATTTTCGAAGCACCGGTAGATTCCAATGACATAAAGGTTTGAATTTAGATACTTGATCTAGATAGATTCTCAGAAACTAATTCTCAGTTAAGCGACAGTAATCATACAAGTATCGTTTAATAATATGGTTTGAATAGATAAAAAATATAGATCCATTCACTTTCCTTTTTTCTTTCCAGTCGGTTTGATGAACAGTCTACTGTAATCGGCTTGTGTACTGCACAGGTTCTCCACGTCATATTTGGCAGGAGGTAAATTTCAATTTGGAATAGTTCCCGGCAGTTCAATGCAAGTTGGTAGATGAATTTTGAAACACTGACCAGTGTAATCAGAACTTTCGAATCAGTATAGAGTTCCAAACTGGCAGAGAGCTCTCATTTTTCATTAACTAAAACCAAATTAGGGTGAACTCTTAAACATGTAATTATTTTTCTTTCAACATGTACTTGAGGGTTTTATATAGCAGAGGCTGGCAAACGAGCAGATGGGTCACCTGGTGATAAATGATCTCCACTGCCCATGGGCACAAAAAATCGTGGGTGCGTTGCCAACCTAAAAGGCGAGAAATTGGAATTGGGAAAGGGAGGGGAGAACTGGGCTACCGAAAATATTACATTACCGAACGAAACGCGACAGCAAGCTGCCACTTTACGTCGGTTTTTTGTGAGACAGTGGTATCAAGCCGGTCGACCCGCTCTATTCATGCTGTAGATGTAACAGTCTACAGCGTGGCTCTAGCAGTCACACAAAAAACCAACGTGAAGTGGTAGATTGCTGTCGCGTTTCGTTCGGTGAGTGAGATTTCCGCTTGGCAACGCACCCATTATTTCTTGTAGTGGGAGGCTATGCGTGATGGAGATCACCTACGATCAGGTGACCCATCTGCTCGTTTGCCATTCTGCTATAAAAGAAAACAATAAAGATCACCAAACAAAGCCTAAATAAGCAAACCTCAGACAAGTTGCATCTACTGGGAGTATAATAGCTGCCAAGTCCCATACGGATTGCGAGTTGCGACGTCAGCGACACAATTATCGCATCAAGCGCTGCACTGTGCGATATGATTGCGCTTGTTACAATAGAACCTTTGGAGATTGGTCTAAGAGACCGTGGTACATCGACATTCACTCATCTAATAACCAGATGGGATATATTTTTTATCAATTATCAACTATTTACAAAACCCCTATAATAGCTTGCCTATCAAAAAGTGTTCATGGCTATTTTCTATTTTAAAGTGTTCATAACGGTTTTTTAACGGCTAGCCTACACGATTCATTTTGTAATTCAATTATCTTTCTTATGATACCAATTTTTATTGGTTACCAGATCGGTGTAGTTACTTATATTGACATACCTGTTTATACCTGCTTGTCAAGTAGCCATGAAAAATAAGTAGACAAACCTACCACGGCATATTCTCTATGTTAAAAACTACCATTTATAATTTATTTTTTGGTTATTAAAATTGTTATGAAAAGAAAATTATTACATTTTTTTTTTATTAAAAATAGCTATGAACACATTTCGTTAGGCAAGCTATTATAGACGTGTTTGTAAATTAATGATATTTGATAAAAAAAATGTCTCATCTGGTTATCAGATAAGTTAAGGTCGATGTACCACGGTCTCCCCTACAAGATGTTCCGTTCTGTTGTTTGGTGTAACTACATAAATACATACGCTGAAGCCTGTATTCCCTAAGGCAGGCAGAAGCGCACTAGCGAACTAGAATACTCACACTTCCCGAGCTTATTCCCGTCCCATGTTATAGGGGCGAGCCTATCGCCATATCGGACACAAATTACAGACTGGGCTGATACTGAATTGAAAAAACAAATATCAATTTGCCCGACCCGGGGATCGAACCCGAGACCTCTGGTAATACAACTGCCACCGAGGCAGTCTAGAGTCTTTTGAAACTACCTCTACAGTGTTTTTGAAACTGACATGATCGAATTACTCCACTGAACCGCTGAGCTGTTTTAAGTGCATACATTCATAGCTTAAGTGTTCATAAATGAAGAATGTATCTTTAGACAATACCCTCGCGCAAAATTCTTCTTCCCACGCAAAAATTAAATTGGGAAAAACACTAAATAAAATTTAATAAAACTCACTTCCAAGCAGAGCCAATGCAGATCAAATGCAAAGGCATCCATTCCAATGAGAAATTATTTTTATTCTGCAGGCGTTTTTTAGTTTTACAAAACTTGATTTTGTTCTGTTCACAACTCAATAGTATATAGACGGGACAGCACCAAAAGTTATGACCCAGTGGTCATAAGTCGCTCAGTTTATTTGAAATATACGCGCGCCAGGGCGGCCAGCGTAATAATATTGAGCGAATAAACTTATCTTACGTGATTCTTAACCATTCACGGAACATTCTAGGGTGTAAATTGTAATAATCGTTGCATTTTAATAAATGGTGCATGTTGGTGCTTAAGTTTGAGATCAAATTTTTTTTGTATGGTGACTTGCTTGATAACCCCTCTATAGTTCACCATCATCACCATCAGCCACAGGACGTCCACTGCTGCACCCCCCAAAAATTTCCAAATTGACCTCTAGAGTTAAATAATAATAAAAACACCCAACAGTCACATACATAGTCCTGACACACTAGGTGTAACCTGTATCGTGGGTATCAACGAGAGACTTTCGGTCTCACAACACCCAGACCCGAAACAAATATCTATAGGCCACAGTCATTTGTCTCGGTGCGGGAATCGAACCCGTGACCTCACGTTTCACAGCCGGCTACTCGCCCGCTGCGCCACGGAGGCTGTCAAAGTTAGTAATCTCTATGTTCCCAACTCACTGGTATTCATTATTTCATGTACATATTCAAATTTATCATCTATTACCAAGTACCTACTATACCTTTTAAACAGAGCTGTTTTTAATTTCATTTCGGCTGACCATCGCCGGTTTTCAAGCTGCCCATTAACGAACAACCGACCGGTCTAAAATAGTCTGTCCAACCGCTGAATGAGTGCGGCGGGGACTACCCCCACCTATCCCCCCAGGGGAGGCGTAATGCTCTAATGTGGGTATAACCTATTGTTGGTATGGGTTTTGTTTTTAGAATGGAGATGAAACATCTGTAAATTGTGATAACTGTTCGTTTACGCCCGAATATTGAAACGTTACTCAAACAACAATGAGCAAACCGTACCTGACAATGATTCGATGTACCGGATATCTGAAAAAATTAATAGAAAACCTAAGATAAGAAATATCTCAAAACTCTAAAACACGCACACACACACACACACACACACACAGACACACATACACAGACACACACACACACACGCACATACACACATACGCAGACACAGACACACGCACACACGCGCACACGCGCAGTCACGTACACACGCACACACGCGCACACACGCACACACGCGCGAACGTACGTATTCACACACACACACACAAACGCATAAACGCCAGTACACAAACATTTAAAATTTTGTTTAATAAGACTTAGCAAATTAATATTATGTACTACAATGTGGAAGAGTAGGGCCTTCTGACACAAGTATCTATGAATACTTACTAGAAGATCCTAATCTTGCATCAATCTTTTGTAACAGAGTATTAAATAAATATTTCATTTCATCTCTGTATTATGATACTAAAAAAGATATGTAATTTTTATGGTTATTTGTTAAAAAATTATCAAACGTAGTATTTTGAACGCTCTTGTACGAGTTCTTTTTCGACCGACTTCCAAAAACGAGAAGGTCCGCAATTCATATGTATTTTTTATGTATGTTACGCATCAATATAATATACCCTAGATGCACAGTTCTTTGCAAATATCGTTTTAAAAAGTGGTCTCAGGAATAAAACAAAGAAAAAGACCACAAGTTCTAATTGAATCAAACACAAATATAACCCTATGCACGTGTTATAAAGTAGCTTTTTAAACGAAATGATCAAGCGTTCTTAAATTCGAATTTTCAAATTTAGAATTCTATCGGCGTCCAACTGTGGGGAAAAGGAGTGCTCAAGCACTTCTTTGCTGTCCCATTTTCCGAGCGTCAACTGTGTATCTAGGTAAATAATATATCGATGATGTTACGCGATATCTCTGCCAAGTGTGGAACGATTTTCAAAATTATTGTGTTCGATATATGTCACGACCCACACTACAACAATCACGACAATATTAACAGTTAATGCACGCACACAGGCGCACATGTAATTCAATACTTAATTGTAACAATTATGCCAACAATCTACAAATACGGCTTTAGGCTAAATAGAGCGGGAAATTACGAAGGTTATTGAACTCAAAATTAAGGATTTAGTACATAAAGGAAAGCTGAGAAAGGTGTTTACATTAGACAGATACTTCTGCTTCTGGAATTTGTGCCCGATATGACGATAGGCTCGCCCCCTATCACATCTGGGACGGAACTAAGTTCGGCGTAATGTGGGTGTTCTAGTTCACTAGTGCGCCTCTGCCTACCCCTTCGGGGATACAGGCGTGAGCTTATGTATGTATGTAGATACTTCTGCCCTTTTTAGGGATCCGAAGCCAAGCAAAAAAGGAACCCTTATAATTTCGCCATGTCCGTCTGTCTGTCTGACTGCGGGTTAGCTCAGAGTAATTTTATACTAGCAAATTTTAATTTGACATCTCGGTATCAATCACGCCGTCAAATTGGTAAAACAAAATCTGGAAAAAAAATTTGGGCACCTCCCATAGTACCTCCCCTACACGTAAAGTGGGGGACGAAATATTATTATGTGTTTCAATTTAAGGTCCTTGGTCTAGTGGCAGCATATATCGGCTGTAGACCGGGAGGTTCTGGGGTCGATTCCCAGGATGGACAAAGACAGACAAAATAAAGTTTCTTTCTTTATTTCTATTTTTCTTTCTTTCTTTCCTTTTCTCTATATTTCTATATATCTTTCTTTCTTTTTCTTACATGACTGATCTCTTTGTCCCTTCAAGTTTTTTTTCGCGGGGAAAAGCGTTTTACCGCTTTCGCCACGCCTTAGGGGAAACGTGACGGTTATGTCATATGTTAAACTACCCAGTCGTCCCTTCTACCTGCCCTCATCCCGCTCAAGGCTGGGTCGCAGCAAAAGACTTTTTCTAGCATCTTGCAGAAGTTTCGACATAGCTTTCACGATCGTTGGTCTAACGTCAACCTTCTCTGGGGGATTAAATTCTGGACAAATCGCATTAAATAAAACGCACCTGGGATTTTAACCTAGAAAGAACCCCCAGTCCACACCAAAATGGATCCAGCAGTCAGAATTGCTTACTATTTGCCCAATCGTTTATCAGTCTCTATAAAAAACTTTCCTATTAATTTTTTATTGGCCTACGAAGGCAGACGAGCAGACGGCCCACCTGATGGTAAGTGGTCATCGTCGCTTATGGAAATTGGTAATACCAGGGACACAGACTAGCCGCTGCCTTCCGAAAAAATGCTTTTTAAGCCTCGTTTGAAGAAGGACACATTTTCCCCTTCCCTTTCCCGGTCCCTTTTCCCTCCCCTTCCATCAGAGTTGGGCAAATATCAATTGTACAGACAATTAACAACTAACAAATAAATTGCGGCTTTTTAATTGCGATTAACAATTAAAAAAATAACTGTAATTGCAAGTTATCGCAATTAACAATTAATTAATTGTAATTGTGAGCACTGCAATTACGAATAATCAATTGTTAATCGTAATTATTGTAAAATAATTAACAATTAATATCGATATAATAAAGGTTTTCTGGAGACTGGAAGAGATTGCTATTAGCGATAAGACTTCCCATTGTATCACTAAATCACGAGTGTGTAGTCTACAGGTATTATTATGTTGAGGAACGCAATTCATCCAGGTGGTGGGTATGAAACTTCAGCTTGTAGCGTGTGGTACGATAGTAGAATTCACCAGTGAACGATAGTGAACCACCTTTATTATTATTTTTTTCATACCTATACACCCACCTTGTCTTTTCTCTGTTCCACCCAAAGGTTTTAGGATGGCAACGCACTCATGATTACTTTTGTGTCTTGGGTGTCTATGGGCGGTGGAGATCACTTACCATCAGGTGACCCATCTGCTCGTTTGCCAGTCTCTGCTATAAAAAAAGGGCGTCATAGCTCTGAGGGAACACCGAAGAGGGAAATTCTTTCCAGGGGGGTTACCACCACCTTCTATAGCAGTATTATTATCATCTTACTTGTACCCCATCCCATACAAAACAAACGAAGAACAATTATCATATATATAAGAGGTGGTGGTAACCCTGCAGCCCGCCTAACATTAGCGCCACGAGAACATTTTCTTTACGGTTTCTGTACTGTTATAACCGGTTTTCTCTATTTGTCTACGGAATGTACATGCGTCCACGTTTATTTTCATACAATATTGTAGACAACATTTCGACAGTTGATTATCGAGATATATGGTGACACTCATGCCAGCCAGGCTGAGTTGTTGATATTCTAACTTCGTAAATAGAGTATAAGAATAAACAAAAAATTTAACTTAAGAAGTATTTTCGAATCCCCTCAAACGACGCAAGCAATTTCAAGTTAAAAATAGATTTCTGGTAAGGCGTTTCCTGGCGTATCGGGCCGAGGGCTGTGACCCAGATATCTAAGGTAAGTGGTAGCTGTGCCTTCGAGAACTAATTTTGTCTCGGCGTAGTTAGGACCGGGAACACCACAACTCCTGTATTTAAGAGTAAATTACATGGCTTTACCTTTTGCTTAGGGAATAATATTTTGTTAATAAAATACATTATTTTTTTTAAGCAGACTGGCTAACGAGCAAGTGGGTCACCTGAGTGTTCTCTCTAAGTGCCCAAGACACTAAGGCTGAGATCTATAGAGCGAACTTCGACTAAGTCTAAGTCAAAGTAAACAACTAAATGAGGATTTGTAATTGTTAAATCGAACTATGACTTAGTCAGAGTCAATCAAAAACAATTTAACATAACATAACATAACATAAGCTCACGCCTGTATCCCCGAAAGGGTAGGCAGAGGCGCACTAGCGAACTAGAACACCCACATTTCGCCGAGCTTAGTTCCGTCCCAGATGTGATAGGGGGCGAGCCTATCGCCATATCGGGCACAAATTCCAGACTCCGGGCTGATATGGAAAAATCCAATATCACTTTGCCCGACCCGGGGATCGAACCCGAGACCTCAGGACAGTAGTCGTACCGAAATACAACCACGCCACCACAATGGACTTTTGATAAAGTAATATCTCAAATATGTTATGGATTTACTCAAAACCTCGAACTTACTTACCACTTACTTACTTACACATTATTGAAAATAAGCACAAATTAAGCAGCAAGAAGTATGACAGATAAACAAAATCGTTTAACTTACAAAATCCTTAAATTGCTTAGAATTCAATTCAGCATGCAATTCCCAGCAGACGGCATGACAGCATCCGCATACGAGATTATTAACTTTCGCTGTAATGTTCATACGTAAAATATATTTAGAATTTGAAATATTCTTCTTTTAATATAACGTGTTTCAGCCATTTTTAAGGGAAAAGTATTTTTTATGACATTCTCTTAAATAATATTCCATCAACACGATTAAAAACGCTTACATACTCGTAGATAAATAAAACCAGGGAAAGGGAAAATACCCTAGTTAAAAATCTACTTTAGATCTAATTTTACGAACTACTTTTTACTTCTCAGACCAGTAGCCCGAGCACGAAAAACGAATGTAAATGTAAATGTATTCGAGTTCGCTGCGCACTGATGACGTTTGGTTAATATTTCATACAAATTTCATAGACGCACATCGAGCTGAAATACATTTACGGTTGTCAGAATCAAAATACATTTTCCTGCTCAGGCCGCAGTATACATTTTCGAAGCACCGGTAGATTCCAATTACATAAAAGTTTGAATTTAGATACTAGATTTAGATGGATATTTTTTTTTCTTTTAGTTCTACGTAATTAGACGTTGAGTATGCTTGCAAAAACACTTTCACTTTATCGTGAAAGAAAACATCGTATAATCATATAAACTAGTTCTCAGTTAGGCGACAGTAATCATACAAGTATCGTTTAATAATATGGTTTGAATAGATAAAGAATATAGATCCATTCACTTTCCTTTTTTCTTTCCAGTCGATTTGATGAACAGTCTACTGTAATCGGCTAGTGTACTGCACAGGTTCTCCACGTCATATTTGGCAGGAGGTAAATTTCAATTTGGAATAGTTCCCGGCAGTTCAATGCAAGTTGGTAGATGAATTTTGAAACACTGACCAGTGTAATCAGAACTTTCGAATCAGTATAGTGTTCCAAACTGGCAGAGAGCTCTCATTTTTCATTAACTAAAACCAAATTAGGGTGAACTCCTAAACAAGTAATTATTTTTCTTTCAATATGTACTTGAGGGTTTTTTATAGCAGAGGCTTATACTTAGGCTTATACTTATACTTACCATCAGGTGGCCCATCTGCTCGTTGCCAGTCTCTGCTATAAAAGAAAACAATAAAGATCACCAAACAAAGCCTAAATAAGCAAACCTCAGACAAGTTGCATCTACTGGGAGTATAATAGCTGCTAAGTCCCATGCGGATTGCGAGTTGCGACGTCAGCAACACAATTATCGCATCAAGCGCTGCACTGTGCGATATGATTGCGCTTGTTACAATAGAACCTTCGGAGATTGGTCTAAGAGACCGTGGGACATCGACATTCACTCATCTGATAACCAGATGGGATATGTTTTTTATCAAATATCAACTATTTACAAAACCCCTATAATAGCTTGCCTATCGAAAAGTGTTAATGCCTATTTTTTTTATAACTGTTTTTTGCAGGATAGCCTATACGATTAATTTCACAATTCAATTATCTTTCTTATAATACCAATTTTTATTGGTTATCAGATTGGTGTAGTTATTTCTATTGACATACCTGTTTATACCTCGTTGTCAAGAAGCCATGAAAAATAAGAGACAAACCTACCACGGCATATTCTCTATGTTAAAAAGTATTCTCTTTAGTCAAAAACAGACTGACAGTTAGCAAAGATTTTCTTGCAAAAAATGTCTCAGACTAAGTCAAAGTTCGATTCAAAAATTCTAAATCTTCACTGAGTTCGTGTCTTTTACTGAGACTTAGTAGAACTTCGCTCTATAGATCTCAGCCTAAAAGAACCATGGGTGCGTTGCCAACCTAAAAGGAGGGAAATTGGGATCTGCAGGGTTACCACTACCTCTTATAACAGTATTATTATAATCGTTCTTCGTTTGTTTTGTATGGGAATCGGTACAAGATAATAATACTGCTATAAAAGGTGGTGGTAACCCCCCTGGGACCATATGTGGATAGTCTAGTTCGCTAGTACACCTCTGCCTACCCCTTTAGGGATACATGCGTAAGCTTATATCAGTATGCATGTAAATCCATTGGCTTTCATCCTCCTTCAACATACTCCACACACAACGTACTTTAATCACTCTTTCCAACTCTTTAGCTTTCTAAAATTCATTTTCCGTTCCATTTCTAATTCCAAAACCATAAACTTCGGCGCGCTGATGAGTCTGATGTTGACACGAGGACAAATGTTCTGGCCATCACAGGGAAGTAATAAGAGCGGGTAATAGATCTTCAGCCGCCATTTTCATTACGTCACTACATAGTACATAACCTCACAAGCTGTTAGCAAACGGGTTGGAGTCAAAGGACATTAATTTTGCTGCATATATTGCCCTTTACTTTTAACGCCCGGTTTCAATAAACAATCTCGGTTCGAATGAGCAGATAGATTACAAAAATTAGCCAATAAGAACACTGTTTGAACCTGGCTCCGTCAAATGACTTGATTTGATTGGTTTATAATCGCAAACTATCTGCACTCCAAACTGAGATCGTTTATTGAAACCGGCCGTATATTAAGGCCGTATTTAAGCGCTGCCTATCTTGAACCATAGGTTGACCCTTTCATTTTTAAACAAAGTAACGAAAGGAAAAAAGTGACAGGATATTCTTAGCGTAAAGATAAGCGAAAATGTTTTTATAAGTAAGGCCCATAAGCTCAAGCCGTATTCCAGAAGGGGTAGGCAGAAATCGCTTTTTACAATGATTTATATCGCTCTAGAATAAACTCTTTATACTAAAAAGTTATTTTCGGTTTTTTAATGCGGTGTGTTACAAATGCGTGTTTATTTTTCGTTTTTTTTTAACTATCCTATTATTTTAACATTTTTAGTCTCTGTAAAAGCGTTATCAGTACCTTATTACAGTCTTACCAGAGACATGATTTTTAGTGAAACGCATTTCATTTTTTTTTATCCTGGTGATCCTGTTCAGGATATCAGGACAAAATTATTAAATTATTGTATTGTCGTCGATCCTTGATACGCGTGCGAAGTTCACTAGACGTCTGGAACAATCACATTGAAAGATTCCATTACATGTACAGATATATACAGGTGAAGCTATAAAGCGTATAAAGAGGGTAAAATAAAACAACTTCATATATTACTAATAATTAAAATTTTATTGTAATTATAAATATAAATTCGTTAATGACTACAAATTATATTTCACTTATATGGATAAACCCAATAAAAAAATTAAAATAAAATTAACTAAAATATGAATTATTGCAGTCTTAGAAAGGTTTACGAAAATATTGCTGACGATAAAATTATTTTACTTATAAAATAAAAGTACTTTTTGATTTGTATTTAAAAACATCTTCGAATTTATACACATGAAGCTAGTAAGCAAATTAGGTTGACTAAAATGTTCTGTGAGCATAATATAATATTAGCCTAATAATATTAGCCCTGTAATATTACTGTCCCACTGATGGGCACAGGCCTACACTCCTAATGTGAATGAGGCCTTATATACCATGCTGGCCTAATACAGGTTGGTAGATTACACATACCTTCAAAATTCTCGTGAAGAAATTCTCGGGTATGCAGGTTTCCTCACGATGTTTTCCTTCACCTTTATAGCAAGCGATAATTCACAAAGAAAACACACTTAACATAGAAAAGTCAAAGGTGTATCTCGATTTTGAGGTTGGTCTCGAACCTCCGACACTCGTCTCGGCAGTCCGTACCATTCCCGACTGAGCTATCGCTGCTAAAAATATTATTACTAAACTATAAATAAATAAGATTAGTATAGTAGGATTGCTAATTAAACGGAGTAATCTGACATTTGAGATGTTGCCACTTTTTCGTGAAATTTAAATAGTGCTGCGGTAAAAAGATCAATATTATTTAAACATTTCAATTCAGCGAACCATTTTATTCTTTCATTTTCCAAAGTCCAACTTAAAGTCGTAATTCCTGCCTAATGTGTTATTAGTACTGCATGTCTATTGAATTATAGTCATAGTAAATTACTGCATGCTTAGTTATGGGACGTCTACTGGAATTATAGTCATGGTTCATTATAAACAAAACTTACAAAAGCTATGAACGTCCAGAACGTAATTTTTCTCAAATAATGAAAGTAGTATTTGTAATTTTCATTGTTACCATTTCGCGTATTTGTTGTGATTATTTACGTAAAATTATTGACACCGTCTTTTAATCGATGGGTTAAGCTGAAATTTCTAAAAATACGCAATAAAATTCTAATTTTGCAAACTCGTAATGAGTTATTGTATCTTTGAATGATAAAAATTGAACTAGATCAATCACTATGTTTTGAAAGTAAGCAACATTATTTTGGAAAGTGACATTTCGGTCTGTCAGTTTACTCCGTTTAATTAGCAATCGGACTATAGTTCCAAAACTATATTCCATAACTATACCCATTCCACACAAAGAAACAGAGATGATATTTTATAGTTAGCTCAAAGGTTAGCTGTTATTTTCATTCTAATTTACTATTTAGTATTAACTTATATTTAATTTCTATAAATAACGTATTCAGTGTTTATCATCTTAAAGTATTTGATTATTTACGAAGTACAAAACATTAATATCTTTGGATTTAGACTAGACTATAGTTACACGTAAATCAATAATATCTAGAAAATGCAGTTCACAATAATTTATATACCTTTCCAAATCTTATATCCAGAGTACATACTAAAATGTAGCATCAGTGGCGGAGTGTGAAAAATTACAAAAAGGCAGCCGGTATTAATCATTTGTAATAGAAGGTGCCTCGACTTCGTGGTCTTAGTGGCATGTGATACATGGGCTGTGGATTGAAATCATGGGTTCGTTTCCTTGTTTTATAACACGATTTGCCCGGTCATGGATCTTCCAAAGGGAGTTGACTTCAAATGGATGACCGGTGGTATAAACTAAGCCGAATCCTCTCTGCAAACCAAAACCAATAAACAAAATAGAAAGTACAATAACAAAGAAAGGTACATAATACCTAAATACACGACAAGGTAGCTGCTAGAAAGCTATGGAACCCTCGCCACTGCTATTGTAAGTTCAAGTTACAAGCTAAAAGTTTATTTCGAAACGTACTTTATATCGCTTCCCCTGTACGCGTATTCCTTTAACAATTTATTGATTTGTTGCGACGTCAAACCTTCACTCAGTTGAGAGCCTTTAGACAGGAATATCTTGAGCAATATCTTATGTAAGTCGTGGGCTAGCACTGTCTCCGTCTCCTTTGGTCGTGAAGATAGATCTGTCGTCATCCTGTAATGAAAACATGTTGCATATTATATAGTTTTTTTAGGTACCTCGGTTCATACATTTTTACCTTACAAAAATAACTCTGAACAATAACGTTATTAGCTAGCTAAATCACCGCTAATGTGGCTTTAAAAAATAATACTATTATTTAAACCACTTTCGTTGTAACGCCCATGACAATTTTCAAGTACGACTATGGGGTATTATGTTTTTTGCTATATATATGTATTGTTTGTGGCAAATAAATGGTTTAAATGGTTTAAATGGTTTAAATGGGTAGGTCTCGAACCTCCGACACAAGTTTCGGTAGTCCGTACCACTCCCAACTGAGCTATCACTGCTTATTGATCAAATTAGAATTCAAATTCAATTATTTATTGTTTGCGAGTATGGGTACAATTATTACAGATATTACAATTTGGTAGGTCCTTTAGCCACATTCCACCACCATGGGGCATGCAAACGTCCATAATCTTATAGTACTAGTAATTATTACAATTTATCATTACAATAGTTAGTTACAGTTATATTTGGCGGAGGGACCCAAAATGAGACTTGGCCTCCGACAACAAGAGCTTCCATTTCGACCTATTCTGTGCTAGCTCCTGCCAATTTTCCTAGATACCGCTGGAAAGATGAGGTCGAGAGAGACCTGCGCGAGCTCCAAGTTGAAAAAAAATCATTACAATAGAATGCAAATAAATGTACATAGAATTATTTTTAATGATTTAGTCATTATTTGGTTATGTCACAATTATGTCTCAATATTGTCCATTAGATAATCTTTTATTGTATAATAACATTTTTCTACAAGTAATTGGCGTAACTTCTTTTTTAATTAGATTAAATTTAACACTTTTATATTCTCCGGTAATTTATTATATATGATATATACTTCAGTAATTTTCTGAAATCAAAGGAGCGTTCCGATATTCAATGTGGCGCTATATTCGCCTGATTTTGCCGATGACACAGTAATTTTGAATCTATTATGTATGAACGAACCATATTAACTTCCAAATTACACCATAGCTGACCAAATATGTGGCTGTTAAGGGTACAATGTACCACAAATTTAATCAAAGGCAAACTGACATTAGATTTTTCCATATCAGGGGGGTTACCACCACCTCTTATAGCTGTATTATTATTATTTTACTTGTACCGATTCCCATACAAAACAAACGAAGAACGATTATAATAATACTGCTATAAGAGGTCGTGGTAACCCTGCAGCCCGGAGTCTGGAATTTGTGTCCGATGTGGCGATAGGCTCGCCCCCTCTCACATCTAGGACGGAATTAAGCTCGGCGAAATGTAGGTGTTCTAGTTCGCTAGTGCGCCTCTGCCTATCCTATCGGTGATATAGATGTGAGCTTATGTATGTAATTTATTAAAATATAAAAAATAAAGAATTATATATAGAGGTATATAATTAGGTACTGTAATATATGTATACTCAAATGATAATTTAATTTTAAAGTATTTCATTATTGTACCAAAACCGCCAAACATTTATAAGCTAATATAAAATGCACGCAACAAAGAGAAACCATTGAATGCAGAGACGGATCAAAGGTAAAGGTAACTCACTTGTTAATAACTGGGCCACCGCCAAAAGCCAAGGTGTTCTGAAGAAAAAAACACGTTCCGCCCCTCAATATCTTACGATTACACCTTTAATATTACGAAAACACATAACCACACTTCCACAGCGTTCAATCGTTCACAATCTGACGACAAAATGCCGGGGAAAGACCGGCGAGTCATTCATGACCACTTTTTTTCATAGAAAAGCCTTAGGCGAAAATAGAGCTTGAATTAATGTGTGTAGAGTCCGTTTTTGAATGCTCTATCGTATTTTAAGGGTGCATCTGGAAGCCGCCTGTTTTCGTGCTTCACCCCAACATGTGGCGTCGACAGGGACGGACTCAGTATATTTATTGTGGGCACTAAATTATGTTAATTAAAACGTACTTTACTCAGTTGCCATTTTGAAATAAAATTCAATGGTTTGTTATTTTATGCTTGCAAGTCATTTTTGTAGCGAATATTTAAATTATATGCAAAAAAGCAAATATTAAATTTTTTTTACAAAATGTTATGCAGTTTTATTTCATACATCGTTTATTCACTTGTGAATTATGTTAGATAGATGGCTACACTGTTCAAATAATACGAGTACTTATACTAAGCGCTCTATGACGAGACTCATACTATTATACGAATGTGAGTTTAAACTCTTTTGTAACAAAGGCACTACTGCCTAAAGTCCTAATACAAATAAAAATGCTTAATTATATTGTAATAATGTTCTTTTTATTCCAATCAACTCTTATAACAAAAATCTTATGTTGACACATCAATGAAAGTAATTGAATTTAAAAATGCTCAACTTTCTTTACTAACGCTCGAGTACTGGAACGCTACTCAACTGAAACGGCTTCCTACATTGTTTTTCGCCACACAAATTTGACAGATAAGGCGACCTTGAACATCATAAGGCAACCTTAAATGTATGAGTATTTCGCGGTTATTCACTGGGCGGTATGGGACCTTTCGTCCCTAACTCCGTGCTTGTAGCTAGGGACGAATACACTCAAAACTCGAATGAAATGCACACTCACTTCAAATATGAATGATATCGGTTCAGATTCCACAACAACGATATGGATTGGATTTGAAAAACAAAACCCTTTGAGAATTTGTAAAAACTCAACTAGTTTTTGAGCGGATATCGTGAAATATAGTTCGGAGAAAGTGGTTTTGATTCGATGCTTTGAGAACTAATAAATGGGATGTGACTGAGTAATTGGATTTGATGGCAACAAAGACATTAAACAGTATAATAGTACTTTTGATCGCACTCTTTTGTATCCTACCGGAAATCTCACTTACCGAAAGAAACGCGACAGCAAGCTGCCACTTTACGTCGGTTTTCTGTGAGACAGTGGTATCAAACCGGTCGAGCCGGCCCATTCGTGCTGTAGACTACTGTCTACAGCGCGGCTCTACCACTCAAAAATCTGAAAAATATTTTGTATCCATGCGACATTTATGTTAATTAGAATGAACCTGAATAATAATTATAATTAGCGATTCGGATCAGTCAGCTGACCTAACGTCCGCGTCAGCTGATGTGACAAAGAACTTCATGACTCATGAGTCATAAGTCAGCCTTGAGCTCAGAGATCAGGCGCCGCGGTAATGTAATACACCCATTTCCCATCATGTGGTTCGCATTAACGTGACCAGAGGGGTTACCACCCCTTATAGCAGTATTATTATAATCTTACTTTTACTATATTCCGTCCAAAAAAAAATCAAAGTAAATGAAAAAATGGATAAATACACCCAACAGTCAGTCAGTCACGCTAGCCCTGACCCCACACTAGGTATAACTTGTATCGTGGGTGTCAGAGACTATGAGAGACTTTCGGTCTCACAACACCCTAATACCTATAAGACGTAGTGATAGCCCCCCAGTTTTTTTAATCCCAGCCGAAAGTTTATTATGTAAGGTTCCATTGCAGATAGAAAATTGTATAATACTTTCGGATTATATTATAGTCGCCGCTTTGGTCTAGTAGCAGCGTATAGGGGCTGTGAACCGGGAGATCCTGGGTTTGATTCCAAGGCCGAGTAGGGTGTTTTTCTAACACGATTTGCACGGGACTGGATCCCAGAGGAGGGTTGATGTCATGGAGCCAGTCGAAGTAAAATCCTTTCGGCAACATGCTCGACATGTAAATGTAAATGTATTCGAGTTCGCTGCGCACTGATGACGTTTGGTTAATATTTCATACAAATTTCATAGACGCTGAGGTGAAATACATTTACGGTTGTCAGAAATTTTCCCGCTCCAGCCGCTGAACCTAATTACAGTCTTACCAGAGACTTGTTTTTCAGTGAATCGTATTTAATTTTCGACCGACTTCCAAAAAGGAGAACGTCCTCAATTCGTCTGTATTTTTTATGTTACGCGATATCTCTGCCGAATGCGAACCGATTTTCAAAATTCTTACTGTGTTCAATAGAGCTTATTTCAAGTTTCTCATATAAATTTGGACACTATCGGATTTGAAGTCGGTCCGTTAAGTTTTTAAACTTGTGAATTTTATGTTTCCCTGGTGATCCTGAGCAGGATACCAGGACAAAATTATTAAATTGTTGTATTGTCATCGGCCTTTCATATGTGTGCCAATTTTCAAGTTCATCAGACGTCTGGAACATGGTGAAAATCACGTTGAAAGATTCCATTACATAGATACATATATAAAGACACATTTTTTTTATAGCAGAGATTGGCAAACGAGCAGATGGGTCACCTGATGGTAAGTGATCTCCACCGCCCATAGACACCCAAGACTAATAGTATAAGTTGTTTTGTTTAGAGGTATATTCTTATTTTGTTTTATGTATCATGTTCTTAATTATGTCTTCAATTAGTGTAATTGGTCCTGACCGTCCTAATTGATAAAACAAATAAATAAATAAAGACACAAAAAGAATCATGGGTGCGTTGCCAACCTAAAAGGAGGAAAAGCAGGAGAAGCTAAAGCGTGTAAAAACCGTACAAATTCCATTAGTTTTCAATTCCCAAATGAAATCACAACAATAGCACCAACAGTGTATTTCGCTTCTCATTTTCCAATTGAGTTTATTCCTGTTTCGACAACTATTTCCGACTGTCCGAAACTACATCAAAGGCCTGTTACAACGCCTCGGGATATTCGCCGAAAATCTACCTTTGTGATAATATTTACTAACCTGTGTAATATCGAGTTTTTAATCGATAACTTTTAATTGAAGAATGTTTTTAATCATGAAACATCTCTCAATGTCTTTGTACCTCAGAATAAAGTCCTCGGTGGCGTAGTTGTGTTGCGGTACGACGACAGTCGTAAGGTCTCGGTTCGATCCCCGGATCGAGCAGTGATATTGGGTTCTTCTATTCAAACTCAGCTGGTAGTCGGAGTTTGTGACCGATATGGTAATAAGCTCGCCTCCTTTGGGACGGAAATGGGCATGGCGAAATGTGGGTGTTCTAGTTCGACAGTTCAGCCCTGCCTATACCTTCGAGGATATAGGCGCATGCAAAAAAGATTTGGCTTAATTTTTTACAAACTGCTGCCTTCCTCTGAACGATCCAGTGCCGGGCAAATAGTGTTAGAAAAACACCCCACCCGCAATCGAAATGCCGGGAATCGAACCCAGTACCTCGCGGTTCACAGCCCGTATACGCTCACTTTCACTATACCAATGAAGCGTGATAATGAAGCCTAGTAATCATTTTTAAAAAGTCATATGTCAGCACTTCTTTCTTTCTTTCTACTTGCCCTTATCCCACCTTAATGTGGGGTCGGCGCAACACAATTTTTCAAGCATGTTGCAGAGAGGATTTGATTTAGTTTTTACGACCGGCCGCCTGCCTGACGTCAATCGCCTATGAGGGATCCAGTCTCGGAAAAATTAAATTAGAAAATTTGCTTTGCCCGACCTGGGAATCGAACCCTCCCTCCCGGTCCATAGCCCATATATGCTGCCACTAGGCCAAGTTAGCACTATTAAACAAAACCTAAAAATAACTACTTAGTACTATTAGATATTCTGTGCTGACTATAGTGAGTCATAAGATTATTCCAAATAAAATGTGCACCTTTATCTACAGTCGAATTCCGTAATCGTCATATTTAACGACTGAATGCTAACAACATGATATAACAAAGACAACACTGTTTGATATGTTATGTCACACTTATTACGTATTTGGACAACAATGTTGTATTTTTAGTATCATTTACGTTGTCTTTATGCATTAACTAAAGTACAGACTTCGTGGAAATTTACTAACAAATCTATCCCGAACCTTATTTTTCCGGGATACAAATTAGCCTATGTGCTATTCCAGACTATAACCTAGGAAACGTAACTATATTACATGACCCGTTCAGGGAGAGGGGAGAGGAGAGGGGGATCTTCAAAATACCACGCTTGGTCACAGGGCCGTTGGAGGGGAGGTTTCTAAGACCGTTTTCGTCACGTAGTCTATACCTTCTAGGGAAATCTCATGCTTTTTCAATCATATTCAAATATGGCGCGCAGCGTTTAGCACTTTATAAAGCCACATTAGGCAACACATCAGAATATTTTGTTTTTTAAGTTTTCTTCGACAAAAAATTATCTAAATCCATATTTTTAAATTACTACATGACAAATAGAAGGGGGGCTTGGCATATACTAAGGGTGGTCACCGCGGGGGAGGGGATATAAAAATTTTAAAAACTGGGTCATGTAATATGGGTACGTTCCTCTATCCCTGTGCCAAGTTTCATCCAAATCCGTTCAGCCGTTCTGGCCTGATTGAGTAATAATCATCCATCAGTATGACTTGGTGGTTGATTGGGATGGGTATGGGGGTGTCCTTGTGTCTGCATCAGTCATCCGCCTGTCTTGTCGCAAGCCCCTCGATTTGCTTAATCCCTCTTCGGATTCAGAACGTGAAGAAGCATAAATAGGCCGGCATGATTCTGACGACCAATGATAAATCCATTGTTTGTCAGTGGTCGCTAGTTTTTTTGGACTGCACTACGCTTACCATCAGGTGCAGTGTAGTCACTTTGCCGTGCCCGGATAAAAAAAATCTTCTAATATTTCGCATTTCTAGTAGTAAGACTAGATTCTGCTCGCGGTTTCGCTCTTTAAGATACCTAGCTTTAAGATACCCTGTGTCAATGAGGGGTTGTGTTATTTTATAATACTAATCATATTTGAAATAGTATTTTCAAATATTCTGCTGGGTACATACAAACTGACAAACTAACGAAAATTCGCGGTTTCGCGCCCGTGATAAGTCTTGTTCCGGCATAAAATGTAACGTATGTCACTCCGGAATAATGTAACTATACAATTCCCAATATTCAAAATCGGTTATCCTCGTTATTACCATTTACAAACAATTGGTAATGACATAGACATTCAACAGTATATAGACGACAACAGCACAAAACTTGTGATCTAAAAGTTATAACCTAGTGGTCATAAGTCGGTTTATTTGAAATATTTGCGCGCCAGGTCGGCCAGCGAAATAATATTGAGAGAATAAACTTATCTTACGTGATTCTTAACCATTCACAAAATATTCTAGAGTGTAAATTGTAATCATCGCCCTCGTATTGTAATAAGTAGTTAAAGGCGGTACTGAAGTTTGAGATCAACTTCTTTGTATGGAAACTTGCTTGATAGCCCGTCTATAAAGAGAGATAATAGGAAGTCTACATCCTATTTTTAGATTATAATTTTATCTTGCAAACGAAATGACTAAACTTACATATTAACTAAGCTAACTGCAGAACTACAATCCCACGCTGCGTGAATATATCGGGGCTTTCTATATCAGGCAGAATTCCAATATCGGAAACCTCACGTATCGAATTGAAAACTAAATATCTTTTCCACCTCTATCTGAGAATAGACCTCAAAACCTCGATGCAACAAAGTACGATAACCCATTTAAAGGATCTAAAACTGTCGCAAAGGCTTTAGAATATTTAAACTAGGTTTATTATAAAGTAAAACCTGATGTAAACATGAAAAATGCTCTAGAAATTGTGTCCTAATCAGAATGACAAAGCAAATATGTTCTTTTGAAGCAGTAATTGCGTTTTAAAATTAAATGAAGTTCTATATATTGACCTATGAAAAGAATAAAGTTACATATGATAATGAATAGAAATTGCTTTTTATTTTTCTGAGCGTAAATTATCCTATGTATTTACGATTCATTGTCATATCTAACTTTATTCTTTTCCTAGGTCGATATATTATATAGTTGACAACCTACGTGGCGCAGCGGGCGAGCAGCTGGCTTTGAAGCGAGAGGCCGCGGGTTCGATCCCGCACCGAGACAAATATTTGTGTGGCCCACAGATATTTGTTTCGGGTCTGGGTGTTGTGAGACCGAAAGTATCTCGTAGTTACTGATACCCACGACACAAGACTCGATCTTAGTGTGGGGTCAGGTCTATGTATATGACAGTTGGGTGTTATTATAGAGGTATATGTAGTACCTCGGTGATGTAGTTGTATTATACGTTATGCGACTAGCATGCTTAGGTCTCGGGTTCGATCCCCGGGGCGAGTCAAGTGATATTCTGTTTTTTTTTCTCAATATTTAGAATTTTTACTCATTATGGTAATAGACTCACGCTATCATATCTTCTCTTGCTTTCCTCCTGGCGTTATCCAGGCCTAGTGCCAGGGTATGCCTTTCTACTTAAACGCTTTCACTTCGGTATAGAGCATCCTCCACAGTAAGACCATTAGCTCTCATATCATCCTCCAAAAGGTCGAGCCAGCGCTTTTTGGGCCGTCCACAGGGAAGCACCCCGCTCATCCTATCACATTATCGCCCGAAAACTGGAACGTTATTTAACTTTAACGGCATCTTACATTGTTTATCGCCATACAATTTTGACAAATAAAGCGATCTTAAATAAGAGAACACGACCTCAAGTGAGTATTCGGGGGCATGGATTTAAATCGGGACCTTGCACAAAAATTATAACGACAAATTGTATTGATAAATCAATAAACAAAACCTTGAAATGGGCTATGATGAAATTTGTAGTAGGGAATAATTGATATTTTACAAAATATCCTAATTATAAAATCCGTATAATGGAACGTAGCACGGGATTTGTAAGTCATATTTTGACTAGCGATAATAAAATGATTTATGCATGTTTTAATGTTTTTGATTCTGGTGTGTTTATTTGAGACCTTGTTCTTTACAATGAACTAAAGTTACATGCAAGTTCCCTATTAACTTGACAGAAGTTGATAGTTGCGTCTCTGCGAACCCCATAAAAAAACAGGCGTGAGTGTATTTTTATCTTGTAAAGTGCCTACTTACTGATAGTAATAGACCTGTCAAAATACAACAACAAAATCCATGTTGGTCCTTTTATCAGTGATATCAGAATCGATACTCAAAGACGAAGAAATGACATAATTTTTTTTAACGTCTAATAAGTTCATTTTTTGTGAAAAGTATATTTACATACGAGGCCTATGTCCAGCAGTGGACGCCCTGTGGTTGTGATGATAATGGATACAGGAATGAGCTTAGGACTGTATGTATGTATACATACATACCTTAGCTCACGCCTGTATCTCCGAAGGGGTAGGCAGAGGCGCACTAGCGAACTACAACACCCACATTTCGCCGGGCTAAATTCCGTCTCAGATATGATAGAATCGCCATATTGGGCACAAATTCCAGACTCCGGGATGATATTGAGAAATCATTTTGCCCGACCCGGGAATCGAAACCGAATCCTCAGGACGGTAGTCTTACCGATATACAACTAAGCTATCGAGGCAGTGTCTGCTACACTGCTTTCTACCAATAATTTATACGTTATCTATAGAATATGGTATGAAACGTGAGTATTTCCATATAACATTAAATAAAGCAATAAAACAATCCTTCGTTATCAACGTACAAACAAACGCATTACCTATTTATTATGACACATGTACGTTTGAAGCGAGGAAAATGTTCTATTTAGAAAACGTCCAAAAGAGTTTAAGTTGTGGACTGTCGCATAGAAAATTGACTGAGTGAAAAACAGTTGGGTACTCGACTAATATTTTTTTATGCATTTTATATGAAATTTACGTCGTCTAAAATATAGAATGGAAAGAAATATTGAAATATTCTCAAAAATAAAAAAGTTATAAGCCTTTGAAGTTTAGTGTAACCTTCAAACTGCGGGAAACAGAAGTATCAGTATAATCACGTCACGCCATAACGGAACATGCGTTGGAAAGGGATAGCAAGATATCTCCAATATGCGCCCGCTCCAGAATAGAAAATATTAATTTCTGCCTTATTGTTCAACCAATTTCGATGCAGTTTTAACAGAAGGGTTTCTTTTTCGTTTTATTAGCTATTACATATGAATATATGTATAAAATCAATCATAGTCAAGTACCCAAATCAAAAGGCATAAGCTATCAAGGTATCAAAATGATATTTTATAGTCAATATTATCTCTCCATGACTGCAAATTTCTCTTTTAAAAATTGACGTTTGTGGCAACTAAAGTTGACGAGCAACTTTCGAGAACAAGGTGCATACATGTCCAATGTAAAAGTACACTTGACTACAAAAATACCGCAGCAATAAATAACCTTTTAATATATTGATAAAAATAATCTTAGTACGAATAAAAATAGCCCATTAGTGAACTGTTACGATCATAAAATAACGTTATCATACGAATTAATACCAATTAAATGTTATTATCGTTTTAAACAGAAATAAGCACGCATTGGTCACGCCTTCGTGATAATTGTAGAGATTTAGGTCTTAGCACTGGCAGTATAAAACCGTTTTTGTTTATCAATATTTTTTTACTTAATAAATCAAGTTTATAAGTTAAAAAACCGACTTCAAAATGCATCCGATACGATATACTTTTCTAGATATTATTTCTCACAAGGATATGCAGACTCTAGAATGAACTCCGGTTCAGCTTTGGCATGTTCTTCTTCGTCCCACAAGGCTTTATAAATATACATAATAGAGGACAGCAGCTTGGTTGTGCCCTATAGCACTTAAACAAAGACTTCTATGTATTTACTAGACAAGCTGTTTCGAAGTAAAATTGTGGCACATGACGGCGAGTGTTTGTCGTTTCACGGCTAAGGAAGAGCAGATTCCTATAGTGAGTTGAGGTCGATTAACAGAGACTTAGTGAGCACATTCTATGTACCGAACAGCCAGTCTAGTAGTATACATAGAAGTCTTTGCACTTAAAGGAATATTTTTGAAAATCGATGTCCTATCGAGTACGATCTTTAAAATTTGTATGATATATTAAAAATATTCCTGCTCAAGCCGCTGTTTTTATATCCATAGTTGATATACAAACATAGGTTTACCCTTACAATCAGGCACCAAGCTACAAATCTGCCATCTTCAAAGACCAATAATTGTCACGAGTTTTGATATGAAATTATTATTACCATATCACGACATAATCAGTCTATATCACGACCAAATCAGCCCACACGTAGATCTCTACTTAATTCAGAATAAGCGCTTTGATAACATAACGTTATTTATTGTCACTAGATACAGGAGCTCTCACAACTTATTAAAATACTTATTCTTTGCAACTACCATTATCCCACCTTAGTGGGGGGTTGACCTACAGCACTAGTTCAAGCATGTTGCAGAAATGATTCGGCTTAGATTTTTTTCGGCCGACTGCCTGACGCAACCCCTTCCTGGAGGATCCAGCTTGGGGAAAAATCGTGTTAGAAGAATGCACCTGAACTGAAAGTCGAACCCAGGACCTGTCGATTTACACCCAATATACGATGCCATCAGATCAATGAGGCGACTAGAGACTTATTTTTGTGTGATTATTCATTTATCCTTAAACAACACAAATTGGCCGGAGTAACTCTTGTCAATCGGTCTGTTCGTAACATTTTTTTTTAAATTAAATTAGGTGTACAGAAAGCTTGAACCCTATGAAAAGATAATTAGTCTCCCTTTAATCTAAGAAAAAATCTTTATTTATTTTTATCTCATGGTGACCAAATTTATGAGGAAATCTGTGAAATAAGCGCTATCAAACATAAAAACAATCTTGATAATTGGCCCACATTTGGCGAAGGTATCGCGTAACATACATAAATGAATACAGATGAATTGAGGACCTCTTCCTTTTTTGCAGTTGTACTAAAAATAGAGAATGAAAATTGTTCGGGATCGCCTAATATTTTTTTTATGCGCAATTACGCAAATTATGCATATAAAAATGACGAATAACAGGAATACCACACAGACGAAAACAATACAAGCTATCTTTAACATAATAATACCAAATGCGTTTAGAGATCGTGATCGAGTGCTTCTGAATCATTCAAGGACATTTGAAAACACCAGCGAAGCAGCAAAAAATGTACTCCTTAAATACAATCCCATTTACTCGACAATAATACAGTAATGATCAATTATGTATGCTAAATTGTTAGATCACCGAAGTCTTTGTAGCATAACTATTTTTAGGATTCAATTTGACCTTGGGTTATGGATATTTTGAACAATTACGAGAAAATTGATTAATAACCTAAACTAAGCGACTATTAACGTCACGAAAGATGTCGTGACGTACATATTTGGAACTTTGGATAGACGAATTTAGTATCTATAAGGATTATTTAGCGAATGGTTCAATTATGCATCTCAGTCCATGTGGAGTATGCATGATTTCAAGACAACAACAAAAATATGATTTTCATTAATTTGCATGTATTTGATGTTGACAGAATTGTCCCGAAAAACAGACCCAAAAAAGAATAAAACAAAAAATGACCATTGGCCATAATTACTTGTGACCAGAAGTTTAATTAACTGTCATATAACATCTACAGCCAAAGACATTCAACAGTATAGATATATCCGTCTATATAGATATATAGAAGGGAACAGCACAAAACTTGTGATCCAAAAGTTATGACCTAGTGGTCATAAGTCGCTCAGTTTATTTGAAATATACGAGCGCCAGGCTGGCCAGCGTAATAATATTGAGAGAATAAACTTATCTTACGTGATTCTTAACCATTAACAAAACATTCTAGGGTGTAGATTGTAATAATCGTCCTCGCATTGTAATAAGTGTTTAATGGCGGTACTGAAATTTGAGATAATTTTTTTGTATGGAAACTTGCTTGATAGCCCCTCTATAGTTAGTAATATTAACCGCCGAATGTTCATACACTTAAGGTCTCCTTATGTTGTTTAAGGCCGCCTTATCTGTCAAAATTGTATGGCGAAAATCAATGTAAGAAGCCGTTAAAGTTGAGCATCGTTTGACCATTCGGGCGTAAATCTCTTTGTCTACAGCAATGTCAGAGATACAGCCAAGCCGCTACATACCGATAATAAAATAAAAGTAAAGGTAAGACATTTCACAATTTAACTATTGCTTTTACCGTTACTTTTGCCTCGAATCTTTGAACTGTCATTTGCCAACATCAATATATCAAGTAAAAAGTATATTAGTTTTACTTTAGTTTATTTATTACTTTAGTTTATTTATTACTTTAGCTAAACGTGAAGATACTGGTTGTTAAGCTCATTGTTTGATGATTGCAAGGGCTTCTATAATCACGTTTATAACAAAAGTATTTTTACACTACAGATAAAACCAATAAAGATTACAATTATTTTATCAATTTTCTGGCTCTGTAAAGTACATTATCAAAGGTCATCAGAGGTCAAGGGGACTGTCGTAATAAGGCTTTTGTCCACGTCAGTACACGACAATGGGTAAGCGCAGTCTATGTATTAAACCATACGTTTATTAACTAAGCGAGCCGGCGGTCGCGCACGCGCGTGTCATACTAACGAAGAAAACTCGTGACAATGAAAATCTTGTGTGTGACGCGGAATGTGATATGAATAACATTTGTTGGGAATAATTCGCAGTGTTTGACTGTGATGCAGTTGTTCACTTGATATGAAGGTAACGTTTTTAGCTATAACCTAACTTACCTATAATTGGAATTGAAAGGCGATTCGCGATGTGTTTTCTGTTATGATTAAAAATGTTTCAAATTCTTCATTTATATCTACCAATCATCACTGTATTTAAAAAAAATATATAAAAAATGAAGTCCTAATAATAAAGTAATAATAAAAATAGTAAAGTCCTGGATAATACTACCCAAATAACAACCTTCAAAATGAGTCTACAGTCATCAGAGATATCGACATTAATTATAAAATACAATAATGAATTGAAATCTTTTTAAGTTGATTAAAATAACCTCATTTTTTTAAGTCGGTTCATGCTACCCTTTTCATAATTTATATAGATCAAACATCAATTGACCACGGATTACGCGGCAAGTAAAGAAAATAGTCACGGGCGGCTCGGCCTCCGGTGGCCCATACGCTTATGTAACATATATATGAGCCGCCTCCGACGGGTACCCTCGAACTCTTTGAAAATAAGACGGCAAACATAATACTAATCTACCGGCATTATGTCATTAATAAAATAATTATGTCACGTCATTCATAATATGTCACTGGTCAGAAGTAACTGAGTGACACGAAATAAATATAAATTAATTTAAAGTGATTAATTGGAACAAGGTTGAGTAGAGTTTGATTGAATTTTACTATTCATGAACCTTCGTTTGGACGCTGACTGTAAGGTAATTGTAAAATATTTGATAATTGCCTCCGACTTTTAAAAAAAGAATACTTTGCCTCCGACTATATTGTTTTCTAGCTGTTTCCCGCGACTCTGTTCGCGTAGAATTTTATTTTCGGGGATAACATTTTTCTAAAATGAAAGTAGCCTAAGTTATAACATCAGGTATCTGTCAAAATCGATCCAACCGTTTCAGAGATTAGCCAGAACACAGACAAAAAAAATAAAAAATGATTTTTTGATATAAGTACCGTATCTTTTTATATGCATTTACTGAAAGTTATTAATTTCAAATTACAGACACTCCAATTTTATTTATTTGTATAGATTCTTTTTTCATCTGTCCTTCAAATTGTGGGTGGGATTCGGCTAGGTTTTCAGATCAGCTACCCAACGCCAACCCTTTCTGGGGCGCATCATATTATAATTTATTTTTCGCTTAATTAAGAAATAATTAAAGGTCGTCTGGTAGAAATCGCTTTAAGCGATAAGACCGCCTATTGTTTAAACTTTATATTACTTAGTCCTTTTTGTAATTTGTTTTTTTTTCTTGGTGTGCAATAAAGAGTTATCTATCTATCTATCTAAATAGTATTTGTATCTAGTTTATCAAAAGGTCATATTCACATACGGTCGGTTTCAATAAACGATCTCAGTTTAGAGTGCAGATAGATCGTGATTATGAACCAATCAAATCAAGTCATTTGAGGGAGTCATGTTCAAACTATATTCTTATTGGATAATTTTTGTAATCTATCTGCACATTCGAACTGAGATTGTTTATTGGAACCGGGCGATAGCTCATTTACTGTTAGGTGACAGTGAGTGTCTACCTGTAATTAATATCTAATAAATGAAAGTATTCTAGTATCAAACATAATTAAACATAGTGTTGCGTTAAAAACAGTAATAATAAATAATATTAGCCCTGTAATATTACTGTCCCACTGCTGGGCACGGGCCTCCTCTACTAATGAGAGGTATTAGGCCTTAGTCTACCACGCTGGCCTAATGCGGGTTGGTAGACTTCACATACTTTCGAAATCTCTGTGAAGAAATTCTCGGGTTTTCCTCACGATGTTTTCCTTCTCCGTTATAGCAAGCGATATTTCACAATGAAAATACACTTAACACAGAAAAGTCAGAGGTGTATGCTCCATTTTGCGGTTGGTCTCGAACCTCCGACACTTGCCTCGGCAGTCCGTACCATTCCCAACTGAGCTATCGCTGCTTTTTTGCTTTAAAACGGTATTGTTTATAATTCACTGATTACTTTTGTTATCGCGTGAAAGTAAAATGTTCGGTTAGATTCAATATTTGTTCTCTCATTATTCAGAGCAACCTATTTTGATAAACGTTTTAGCAATAAACTTATAAAATAATTTAATTCTGCAAGGTTTTTATGTATATTTTGTTTAATCAGCTGTTAATAAAACAATAGTTAATGAAACTTTTGTGATGGTAATTTTATATAAAAGGTAGATATTGGTTGTTACATAAAAACCTATTACGCCGCTTCTTTGGTCTTATAGAAGGATATATCGGATGTGCACCTGGAGTTCCTGGGTTTGAATCTCGGGTCGGGCTAAGCGGTTATTCTAAGGCGATAATCCCAGAACTAGATCCCCCGAAAGGAGTTCACGTCATGCATGCAGCCGGTCATCCCTTCCGCAACATACTTGAATTTTATTTCTTTCTTTCTTTCTTTGAATTGCGCAGACCCCACATTGGAGCGGGATAATGGCAGCTGGGAAAAGAAAATCATGCTTAATACACATTTAATTCCCGAAATATTTTATACGACTTACTTTGTGTCAGTGTTAATATACTTTAAATTCCCGAAATCTTTTGTACGACTTACTTTACGTCAATGTTAATATAATTTTAATTCCCGAAATCTTTTATAGTACTTACTTTGTGTCAATGTTAGTACTTTAAATACCCGAAATATTTTATACTACTTACTTTGCGCCAATGTTAATATATTTTTAATTCCCGAAATCTTTTATACGACTTACTTTACGTCAATGTTAATATACTTTTAATTCCCGAAATCTTTTATACGACTTACTTTCCGACAATGTTAATGTATTTTTAATTCCTGTACGACTTAAGCCACGTCTTCTGCACATGTTTTTTCGAAACAAAACACTAAAAACACATACATAAATGAGGTTTTTCATTGTCACCTGCTCATGTAACAATGGACCATAGACAAAAAATTGTAGAATTACCATGTTTTGTGTAGGTATTTATGACGCGGCTTCACTTTGCATCAATGTTAATATGCTTTAAATTCCTGAAATCTATTGGACGGCTTCATAATCATCAGCATCAGCCATAGGACGTCCACTGCTGAACATAGGCCTCCCCAAAAGATTTCCAGATCGACCTGTTGGAAGCGGCCTGCATCCAGACGACGACTTTGCGTCAATATTAATATACTTTTAGTTCCCGAAATATTTTGAACGACATACTTTGCATAAATGTTTTTGGCGGTTTATTTTGCGCACTACCTATACTGCGTAACATTTGATTACATACATGGAATGATTACACATACTTAATACAGACACAAACATCTACAGTGAAGTCATGCAGCCATTCTGTATCGCCCATGTGACATTTATAATCACAACACTATTTGCTTGTCTTAACTAGGTTATACGTCTTTTTGTTTGGCTTGTGATAACATTTAGACACTTCACTCACAGAGACCGCCTCCTTGGTCTAGTGGCAGCATATATGGGCTGTGGACCGGGAGGTCATGGGTTCGATTCCCAGGTCGGGCAAAGTGAATTTTCTAATTTAATTGCCCGGGACTTTGCCCGGGATACCTCAGAGGCGGTTGAAGTCAGGCAGGCAGCTAGTCGTAAAAACTAAGCCAAATCCTTTCTGCAACATACTTGAAAAAGTGTGTTGCGCCGATCCCCACATTAAGGTGCGATAGAGCAGGTAGAAAGAAAAGACTCTCAGATACTACCTAACTGACAATCATTATTTTTAACAGTCACACAGTCCGGACCCCTCACTAGGTTTAACCTGTTCGTGGGTATCAGAAACTATGAGAGACTTTCGGTCTCACAACACCCAGACTTGACACAAATATCTGTGGATCACGAGAACATTTGTCTCGGTGCGGGGATCGAATCCGCGGCCTCTCGCTGCACAGCCAACTACTCGCCCGCTGCGCCACGGAGGCTAGCATTATCCCGTGTGTAGGTAAAAGCCTCGTACTCTCAAAATTGGGTCTTATGAAGGATTTAAAAGTAAATGTACCCGAGAAGTTAAAAAGGTTGAAAACCACTCTATAGGCGTCTCCCGAATGGTCAAACGCTACTCAACTTTAAAGACTTCTTACATTGATTTTCGCCCTACAATTTTAACATAAGGCGGCCTTAAACGACATAAGACGACCTTAAGTGTATGGGTATTTGGCGGTATAACTGTTAATGTTTTATCTTTATCACATAAAGAATGTTTGACGCTTTGATCCGACATGAGCCGTGTTTTGATTACTACGTGGATTATCGCGTCTATGGATACGTAATTTATCCTGTATTTACATAGACAAAGAGTAGAAATCCATTGTCCCTGCTATATGCGAAAACTGTGTATGTTTATATTATAATACTAGCTATTGCTTGGGACTTAGTTCGCGTAGAAATTCATTAACAAAATCCTACGGGAGCTGTATTTTATTCCAAGACTAGCTTTTACCCGCGGATTCTCATGTGTGTTTTGTAGGAATATAAAGTTTTTGATTTAACGATCCAATCTGTTGTTTTAGTCCAAATATTCATAACATAACATAACATATCATACACGACATATTTTGATGATTAAGCAAAAATTAGATAAGAAAGCAAAGAAAAAGCAAATGGTGGCCACGTAATTCGTCAGTTTTGACTACGGATAAGTTTTTCAGAAGTACAGGGCGACCCAGGATTTAGCTTAGTTCTTATGACCAGTTGCCTGCCTGACGTCAACTCAGTCCCATGCAAATAGTGTAAGGAAAAACACACCGACTGACCCGGTGATAGAACCCATGTCCTCCAGGTTGCAAACTGCCGGAACGATGAACAGAGACAAACGTTTGTGAGGCCCACAGATATTTATTTCGGGTCTGGGTCTTCTGAGACCGAAAGTGTCTAGTGTGAAGAAGCTCTAGACGAAAACCTTTTTTGTTCGCGTCAGCGTTTGCAGAATGTTTTTTTGTATCTACAAAGTTTGGTAAGTCACTTGACTTTTGTAACGCAAGTTTCAATTTCATACAAAAAACATTCCGCAAACGCTAAAACCGCATCTCTTTTTTTTCCTCGGGGACTCTATTTACAGATCTCTCCATGCCGGAGCATGGAGGTATGTCGGACTCACCGGCCCTAAAGCCGTCCTACCGACTAAACCCCGCGGTGTTCCTCTCTCTGTCTATTACGAAGGTCACGGGGTACGCAGTTGCATTCAGCCGCAACCTCCGCAGGAGTCGGCACATCGACAGGGCCACTCGCGGTCTGGGGACTGCTCAGACGGAGCGCAGTCATAGGCGCGTTCCACGCTACCCCTACAGGCCTTATTGCAAAGTGGCGATCTGGTCTAGGCATCCGCCACCAGCAGCCCAGTTCACGGAGGCCGGAGGTCATCCCTACGGCGTCTAATTCTCCGACTTTGGGAAGGACGCCCAGTGCTTCACTCCCTCTCTCTCCCCGCTGCGTCTTTTGCGGACATAACTTGTTCGCAAAATGAGGCAACGGAGTTCCAGCCTTTTTCACTCTGGACTATGGCTAATACCACAGTCGAGAGTGACAAGTTGCTGCCAATGACCGCAGTCAATTCACGACGCGATGACTCCCATGCGGGACAAACGGCCAACGTGTGCTGCGCCAAATCTTTGTCGCAACCACAATTATGGCACCCCGGTATCAACTCTCGACGAATGCGACACAGGTACTTCCCGAAACAACCATGTCCCGAAAGCACCTGTGTCACCCTAAAGGTTAGGATGCCGTGCCGCCTTCGAAGCCATTCAGCCAGTATAGGTCGAATAGCTTCTATTGTCACCGCGCCGGAGCCGGGATGCTGTAGTCGCAGCAAAGCCACATCTCCTGCACTAAAACAATACACAAAACACCTACGCAAAACATGGTTTCGCTACTCATTTTTATCTATGGTCCATTGGTCTGTGAGCAGGAGACAGCGATTCAATTCAAATCATTGTTTTGTGTATGTATTTTGGTGTTTTGTTTCGAAAAAAACAAGTGCAGGAGACGCACCTTAACGCGAACAGAAAAGGATTTTTATCTAGCGGCCCAGGACTATGTGTGCGACTGTTGGATGTTATTTATTTTTAAATGGAACAAGGCAAAGTATTCATGGCGAAACAAACCATAAAATATATCATAAACCAACTATTAAACGCACAGGGAAAAAGTACAGTATTGAATGTTTAATACTAAAGTTGGACCGTTTGTATATAATACACTCGCGTATCAGGGTTATGCAACACTGTTAGCGATTGCTATCACTATAATTGAGCACGAAAACAAATTGATACCTAGGTTTACACTTTTAGAGTTCGTTAAGGACCTCTCATTTTTTCAAATTAAATATACCTTATGTTACACTATAATAATTTAGCTTACTGTATCAATATAAAAATAATTGTAAATCTCTAAGTAGTTTTATAGCCGATCCCAAAAGTACCCGAATGTACAGATAGATCACAAAAATTAGGTAAAAAAACATGACGCCATCAAATTACTTAATTGGTTCATTTTCGCGATCTATCTTCACACTCGGAATGGAATCGTTTATTCGTACCCGTTAGAGATTATCATGGAAACAAAGAATTTCATTGGTATCATATGGCTCATACCTGTATCCCCGAAGGGGTAGGCAGAGATGCACTAGCGAACTAGAACACCCACATTTCGGCGAGCTTAGTCCGTCCCAGATGTTATAGGGGGCGAGCCTATCGCCATATCGGGCACAAATTCCAGACTCCGGGCTGATATAGAAAAATCCAATATCACCTTGCTCGACCCGGGGATCGAACCAGAGACCTCAGAACCGTAGTCGTACCGAAATACAACTACGCCACGGAGGCAGTCAATAATCAGAAATATAATAATCTCATCGAAATATGTTTTTGTTTCAGAAGCTGTCCACCACCAGCACAAATGTGGAACTACTCAAGCGTGGAGGCTCCGGGCCAGCACTTCAGCAGAATGGATAGGATACGCATGTACCTATCCGAGTGTGTGGTCTGCTTCTGCATCCTATTCTTCATCGTCTGCGTGGGACTGTTGCTTTACTTATTCTTCCACTTGTATAACACTGTCACCTCCGCTGGGAAGATCGCTGGCACTCTTGCTGAGAGTTGAAGTACTGGAAGTGAATCTGGTATACATTGGCAAAGTTATCTATGCGCGAGTGTGTGGAGGTGCCATGCACTACTGGCTAACTGTCCTGTGATTGAAGTCACGAGCACACTTTAATTTTAGTATGAGTAATTTCTGTGCGTGTGGCGTACTTAAAAATCATAAAAATAGTGCAATATTTGTATATGCCAACTATGAGACCTGGTTACTCAGTACCAGTCTTTTAGTTACTCTATCTACGATTATAGAGCTACTGAAAAGAGATTGATTTTGACCGCACTGTCGTTCTGTCTCATTCTGCAAAGTGGTCGATTTTGTAATTATATGCTCTTAATCCCATGGACATAGTGCACCAAATTACGCTATGTAGAACAGATGATTGAATTTCGTAATAATGAGGATCCCTATTCCCTTTCAACTTTATGTTTTACCTCTATATTTATTGATTGCCTTGCTAAGCTAATAAAAGCACTTGTTACCACTATTCTTCAACCAT
Source organism: Clanis bilineata (assembly GCA_036417725.1). NCBI lineage: Eukaryota > Metazoa > Arthropoda > Insecta > Lepidoptera > Sphingidae > Clanis > Clanis bilineata. The sequence goes on along the minus strand of CM071139.1, from coordinate 4,969,529 downwards.
TAAATAGCAGTAAAGCTAAATACCCTGAGATCCTTAGGTTAAAATGCCAGGTCAAGTCATTAAAATTTTTTGTGTTTACAAATTCGAAAAATGACACACAAGTCGCTTAAGGTTGAAAGTGAACAGTAAGGTAATAAACTGGCACATGAAGAGCTAACGCGCACGGGTGACTTGTCACTGTGTTTTTGTCATTCTTGTCGAAGACAAATGTATCGAAGGCAGCAAGTTGTCACGTCATAACATGCAAGCATCTCCATACAATTACCTAGACCACACAAAAAAAAATAGTCATAGTCACAAAAGTCACTCGTATGTGCTTGCTCCAAGTAATAGTAATAAGCTCGCCAAATGTATTTAATGAAGTTATATGTACATAGACTGGGTTTGGAAATTAGGATAAAGATCTCGTTAGATCTATGTACCTAGTTATACAGACATGTGCCAAAGCAAATACAAAGAGACGTTGTATTTGGAGTAGGTAGGTAGGTACTAAGTGTATGATAACTACTATGTTTGTATGTATTAATTTTAATACAATGCAGTATTATATTTAATTATTATTTTACAATGATAATATAACTAATCTGTTTATATTTACCATTGTGGTGATTGAATTAGATTGAACTTAGATTTTAATATACGCCTCGGTAGTCTTCGATTTTTAAGAATACATACGATCACAGATTAACCAAGTTATTGTCACTTGTCAACCTCCATGGCGCAGCGGACAAGTCAATTCGAAAGTTTAAAGACACTCTGTAACGACTGTAACCTTATACTGTTTACAACAAAAACTTTGCTTCTCGATTATTATGAGTACCTTAAATGAATTCCGGCAATTACTTTTCAAGGAGGAAAATAAAGTAAATTACCAGGAAATAAATTATAAAAATATCAACGAAGAATTATAGTATATTTTACGGTTTTATTGAAGTTTGTTGAATTATTCGGATTGCTAGGGGCTAGCGAGCACAAGTGACTTTTTGTCACTCTTGTCAAATAGTAAACTTTTCAAAGGCCCACCCAGTTATTGCGTAATGACGTGATCACATTGCGATCATGGCCCCAGACCAGCGGCCTGAGCATGAAAATTTCTGACAACCGTAAATGTATTCGAAGTCGATGCGCGTCTACGAAATTTGTATGAAATATTAACCAAACGTCATCAGTGCGCAGCGAACTCGAATACATTTACATTTACATTAGTTTTTCGTGCTTGGGCTACAGATAAAAGTGAGAACACAGTCGCGGTGACTAAAGTCAAACGTGCGCGCTAGCTCTGAGTGATTAACCGAAGTAAGCCTCACGGCCGGTTTCAATAAACTATCTCAGTTTAGAGTGCTGATAGATCGCGATTATGAACCAATCAAATCAAGTCATTTGACGGATTCATGTTCAAACTGTGTTCTTATTGGCTAATTTTTGTAATCTATCTGCACATTCGAACTGAGATTGTTTATTTTATTTATTTTATTTTATTTATTTCACACAAAACAGGTTACAACCATTAATACACAATTATTCTTACAAAATATGCTTAGTTCTAGTTGTGACCCAAAACTGTTGTTGGAACCGGGCGCTAATCACTTTGATGATTCAGTGTTGTCATACTGTGTCTTCATTCTTTGTTCGAATGATTACCACGAGATAATAGCATGAATCTGTGGCATGAATGCTTAGTACTGCGTAAATAGTGTAAGTATTCTAAAAATATAACAAAGATAACGCAAAACGTCCATCAAAACAACAAGTTATGTCTAATTTGGCGTTTTATTATGTTAGGTGTATTTTAGATATTGTATGAAATTTAAAAAAATGCAGAAAATTATATATAATGTAAAAAACGCCATACAATGTAGAAAGAAAACTTAAAAATTGTAAAATAATAACAGTATATTTATTTTTTCTAGAGCGTTTTTATAAAGCCAGCACTAGTCAGTATTACTAAAGTAAGCATTTTTATATGTCAGTGATAAAATAATGTAAATAAGTGTTACATTTAGTTACGTCAAACATAAAATGTTAAATACTGATAAGAATGTAATGTGTCTGAACATTAAGACCCATTTCTGATGTTAAAAACATCTAAATTAATTAGAATTGTAATTAGTCGGAAAAAAATGAATTATTAAATATACGTAATTATTGTTGATTAGTGTGATTTCTTGATAATAAACGATTGTTGATTGTATTTATATTTTAATTGGCTTTTAATGTGACGATTTTCCTTGAACGAAATATTCCACACAAATATTTTATTTTTTAATTTATTTTTAAATAGAATAAAATAGGTATGTTTAATTTTAAATATTTAAAAAAATAAAATTTCAATGATGGCTTATTATCGTTATTAATTTATTTTACTATTCAACATCATCATCATCATCAGCCATAGGACGTCCACTGCTGAACATAGGTCTCCCCCAAAGATTTCCAGATCGACCTGTTGGAAGCGGCCTGCATCCAGCGACTTCCTGCAACCTTTATCAGGTCGTCGGTCCACCTTCCTTCTAATTTTACTATTTTCGGTGCTTAATTAAACAACCTACGACCGTCACCTCAGTAAAAATGGCCATAATCAATTACTGAAATTAATTTTATAATACAATATATTAAAATTAATCATCCATAAAGACTTATAAAATCCGCCATTGATAAGCACCAGCCCACTTTATTATCGTAGATTATTTTATTACTGTTTTAAGATATTTTTGTCACAAGCCCAAAACAGTAATCCGAGATATAAAATGGCACTGTAGATTATCGTCCATTATAGGCTGCTGGTGGTAAGATATTCGTATCCAGCCGGATGGCGACCATCGTACTTATATGACTAGCGACCAGCCCCGGCTCCGCACGGGTGCAATGCTGATATACATTATTTTAATCTATCAGATTTTTTAGTGGTAGAGCCACGCTGTAGACAATTACTTCTACAGCACGAATGGGCCGGCTCGACCGGTTTGATACCGCTGTCTCACAGAAAACCGACGTAAAATGGCAGCTTGCTGTCGCGTTTCGTTCGGTGAGTGAGATTTCAGGTGGCCCATTTCCCCCTTGCTTTCCCAATCCCTTTTTCCCTCCCCTTCCATTTCCTCCTTTCAGGTTGGCAACGCATCCATGATTATTTTTGTCTTGGGTGTTTATGGGCGGTGGAGATCACTTACCATCAGGTGACCCATCTGCTCGTTTGCCAGTCGCTGCTATAAAAAAAATTAAAAATAAAATCGGTCAGTGTTGGCAATGTAATCGCAAAAAGAGTGTTTATTTACGACATCACATTAGAAACCTCTAAAATTATCAGTGTTTCTCTATTATGCATGTAATATACATATAAACCTTCCTTTAGAATCACTCTGACTGTTAAAAAAAACGCATCAAAATCCGTTGCGTAGCTTTAAAATTCTAGGCATACATGGGGACAGACAGACAGCGGAAAGCGACTTCGTTTTATACTATGTAGTGATGCTAAAACCCCCAAAAAACCTCGAACATCAATTGCTGAAGAGAATAATGAATATGAAGTAGCATACATAGATAAACAATATAGAATAATTAGGAAACTCTTTTTGAAGTCGGTTCAAAATCGGCTCATAAGGTGTTTTGCACTTTACATGAACAAAAAGTGTTTTTAAATCGTTAAGCATTGTATAGACGCAATAGAAAAAGAATATAAACATAGAAATTGCCGTATTGTTTTTGTTTACAATGATAATCACTAGTAACAGTTTTTTCCTTTGCACAACAAGATGACTTCGGCCGATAATATGTGACCGTGTATGTAGTACCTAGGGTTGCCAACATTACTTTCAATAACTACATATTTTTTTAATCCTTTTTCTTTCTTTCTATTTGCCCTTATCCTACCATAATGTGGGAACGGAACAACAGACTTTTTTCAAGCATGTAGCAGAAGTGCTTTGCCTAAGTTTTTACGACCGGCTGCCTGCCTGACATCAACCCCCTATGAGGCATCCAGTCCCGGGAAAATTAAATTAGGAAATTCGCTTTGCCCGACCTGGGAATGGAACCCACGACCTCCCGATCTACAGCCCATATATGCTGCCACTAGACCAAGGAGGCGACTGTTTTGGGGATCCGGGGAAAATGGAGTTAAAAAAACGAGTTCTCAATCTAGAAGTCCGGTTCAGAACTTTCCGTCTACAGTATTTATATGCTGCCACTAGATCAACAACACGTCACGAATCCATAATGCATTATTAAGGTAAACTAAAAATAAAAAGAAAATGTATATAATAGCTTCAAGTGATTTAATTTTCGACCAACTTCAAATAAGGAGATGGTCCTCAATTCGTCTGTTTTTTTTATTTATGTTACCTGATATCTCCGCCAAATTTGGCCTATTTTCAAGATTATTTTTGTGACCGTTTTCAGACTATAATACTTAAATACTTCATTTCTTATAGGAAAATGTTGGCAACCCTAGAAAAGGTAAGGAACATCAACATGCATTGTCCATACACAATGATACATCACAATTCATTGTTCATAACTTATGATTTTCATAAAAAATCTAGTCAACGATCGTCATTTGTCAATCGTTCTTTCTTTCTGCCTCATTCCAGGGTCCGCCTTCCTTTTCGCCCAGTCATGACCATGCTCCAAACTGTAACCAATGACTCTCATATCCTCCTTACGTCTAGCCAGCGCTTTTTGGTTAGACAAAGGTTGTTAACGACGCCTCCGACGCAAGGAGTTAGTGCGCGGAAGTTTGAAGTGAACGTTAAAGTGAATAAACAGTGATCATACGGACTGTCGGTGACATTTTGCTTTAATTAGAGTACGTGTATAGATATAATTGTAGAATGTAAGGTATAACGTAGCATAATGTCTTAGGAAAAGTATGATTGTATAGGAAAATTGCCCGTTTTTTGTAAATATCTTTTTATAGTATGTTTTTATATTGTCACATTATGTCTATATGTGTAGCGCTCGTTTCAAGGATTGTTTTGATATATAACACGTGTATGTTTAACAAATACTTAATAAATTATGAGTCATTATGGTCGATCGTCATAGTACAAAGCCGTGAGAAATTAGGTCAATTTTACGGGGCTCTCTTTATGGTATAGCCGCGGAGTACTTAAGCGAGCACGAATCAACGGCAGAACATGGGTTCCTGAATACTACGAGAAGAACAATAAGAAGAAAGAAAACTGGAAGAAAACTGGAAGACTGGAAAACTGGAAAACCGGAAGACTGGAAAACCGGGAATAGGGAACTAAAGCTTGACGATCGGCAATTGACTTTTTTGAGTCTAAAAAAAACTGTTTCAATTCCCTATCCCCACCCTTACACATTACACTCCACATAACACGATACATTCACATATACCTATACATACATACATACACATACACTTCCACGCATACCTACACTACACTATCACATACACACTCCAGGTGCCCGGAGGTAAGCCGGACATTCTTGGTGCAACCCCCCCCCCGCACTGCGAAGGTGCACGAGGTCCCAAGGTCAAGGCCTTGGTACAACCACCCGGCCCCCCTCGCTAGGGAACCGAGAGGGCCGTGCTTGACCGCACCCCCCCTCGCCCCGCCACAGCTGGTCCTTCGAGCCGGATCGATCTTCGCTGCATCAAGATGCCGACGACACGGAGCCAGACAAGTGCCACCCTGCACGAAGACGCCGCTGCTGCTACTGCTCCAGCTCCTGCTGCTCCAGTGACCACCGAGACCTCTACCTCTGAAGAAGTATCAAGGTCAACGGTCACTACGACGTGGTCGCATGGGACCACAACTACTGTGACTGATGCTCAACACGCACCAGGGAGGCTGGAGCCTACCCGGGCTGCGTCGGTACGGGCTGGGAGCACAGCACAGTCGTACGGAAGGAAGAAAAAGGAATTGGAAGCTAAAGCAGAACTTGCACGCCTGGAACTTCAAGCTGCACAAGCGGCAGCAGCACATGCACGGGCTCAACTGGAGATACTCAAACTAGAAGATGAGGATGACGACTCCCTCGTAGAAGAACCCATCACAAAAGAAGATGACGTATCCAAGTGGGTACAAGCCACAGCGACGTTGCCAGAGAAGAGGCAACAGGATATGGCGGAGCCACTTCGCGAAGCTGTACCAGGGGATACGCCAACAAGCGATACGCAGAAGCTGACTGAGGCCATTGTGAAGGCCATCGGTGCCGCCTCCAGACCTGGAACAACGGTTCCCACGTTCCTCCACGACCTTCCGCATTTCGACGGGAACTCCGGGGAATGGATTGCCTTCAAGTCGGTGTACGAAGACACTGCTTCACTCTTCACCAGCATACAGAACATGGCCAGGCTGAGGAAGGCGATAAAGGGTACAGCAAGAGAGGCTGTAAAGAGCGCACTGTACTCCGACTGCAGACCTGAGGACGTCCTGGAGGCATTGCGTCGTCGCTTCGGGAGACCAGATGCGCTGGTCCTGGCAGAATTAGAGAAAATTAAGAACCTGCCAAAAATGAACGAAAACGCGCGGGACGTATGCGTGTTCGCTAGCCAAGTGAACAATACGGTCGCCGCGATCAAGGGTTTAAAGAAACCGCAATACCTGCACTCTCCAGAGATCATGAAGCACATCGTGGATAAGATGCCGGCAGTCGTCAGATACCGGTGGTACGACTTCGCGGCGGATAAAGAGTCTGAAGATCCAGATTTGTTGGTGATGATGAAGTTCCTCAACAGAGAAGCTGATAGATGCGGACCATATGCAGCACAAGAGGTGGTCAAGAAGGTTCCAACGAGGCACGCGGCACACACAACTACGGAGCCTGAGGAACAAAGATCACCAAGAATGGAGTGTTCGCACTGTGGGGAAGGTCACCAGATGTTGAATTGCAAGAAGTTTCTCCAGGCATCCATTAAAGAAAAATGGGAATCCGCCAAGAAGAGTCGACTGTGTTTCAAGTGTCTACAAGGAAGACACAGGAAAGAGACCTGCAGGAAACCACCGTGCAAGATTTGCAAACGCTGGCATCATGCGTTGCTCCATGAGGAGCAACAAGAAGAGGTCAAGGAAGTGGCCAACAATGTGCGTCTGCCAGTGAATGCAACGATATCCACAAGAGCCTATCTGAAGATGGCACCTGTTGAAGTGTATGGACCCAAGGGGTCAAAGAGGATATTAGCATTACTGGACGAGGGATCCATGGTCACATTATTGGACACTACGGTAGCCGAGGAAATCGGCCTTCAAGGACCCAGAGAAGGGCTGACCCTGGAAACTGTGGGTGGAGAGCAAGTCACCAAGGAAAACTCCATGAGGTTAGACTTGCAGATCAGAGGAATCCACCAGAACCGAAAAAGGATCTTGAAAGGGGCGAGGACCATAGACGATATTCACCTCACACCCCAGAGGATCAATAAGGAGCGACTGATGGAGTGCGCTCACCTCAAGAAGCTGGCGGAACAACTGTTCTACCAAGAAGAAAGTCCGAAGCTGCTGATTGGCCAGGACAATTGGGAGTTCATCGTCTCGAAAAGCACAAGGAAAGGAAAAAAGAATCAGCCGGTAGCGTCCTTCACTTTACTTGGATGGGTGCTGCATGGATTCGACGAAGGAAGCGCGAGACAGGTGAACTTCGCGATCTGCGCACACGTGACCACTCAGGAAGATGATCTGGAAAGACTCATCAAGGAACACTTCGCGGTGGAATCGTTCGGGGTGCAACCGCGGCGACCGTCAACGGATGCAGACGGGAAAGCATTGGAGATCCTCGAGAAGACGAGCCGCCGGTTACCGAACGGACGCTTTGAAGTGGGACTTTTGTGGAAGAACGAGCACGAACAAATGCCAGACAACTTTAGGTTGGCGGAGAACCGCATGAAGACCATCGAGAGGAAGATCGATCGCAACCCCGACCTGAAGAAGGAATACAATCAGCAGATCCAGAACCTCCTGAACAACGGATACGCCGAGGAAATGAAGACCAAAGCGAAGTCTGACAGAACATGGTACCTGCCACACTTCACTGTCACACATCCTACAAAGAAGAAACCACGATTGGTGTTTGATGCCGCTGCGAAACATAAAGGGAAAAGCTTGAACGACGCGCTACTTCCGGGACCAGATCTGCTGCAGTCATTGTTTGGGGTGCTACTGCGGTTCCGGCAGTGGCCCATCGCGGTGGTCGCCGACATCAAGGAGATGTTTCTTCAAATCAAGATCATGGAGAAGGACCGTGACAGCTTGCGATTCTTGTGGAGACACGATCGACGGACAGGACCACCACAAGAATACCGGATGACTTCGCTGATCTTTGGCGCGGCCTGTTCGCCAAGCGCCGCTATCTTCGTCAAGAACAAGAACGCGGCAGATTTTAAGGAGGAATACCCAGAGGCGGCACGTGCAGTGGAACGCAACCACTATATGGACGACTACTTGCACAGCTTCAAATCCGAGCAGGAAGCTGTAAAGATAGCAGGAGAAGTGGACGCTATCCATCGCGCCGCCAGCCTTCATCTTCGCGGTTGGGCTTCCAACGACGCACAAGTGTTGAAGTCACTGGGTCAGGAGGAGACCGCGAGCAACGAGGTGGAATTAGGTTCCAAAGAAGAGAAAACGCTGGGTCTACGATGGTCAACAAGGAATGACGAGCTGGGGTTCAGAACGTGCCTGAGGAACATCAGCCATGCCGTCGCGCAACAAGGAGAGACACCAACCAAGAGAGAAGTCACGAGCGCCGTAATGTCCACTTTCGACCCTTTGGGACTAGTCGCGCCGGTACTTATTCAAGGCAAGCGTCTCATGCAAGACATCTGGAGAAGCGGCATCGGCTGGGACGACAAAGTGAAGCCCGATGAAGAAGAAGCATGGAAGGCTTACCTCAAGAACCTACAGCTCCTGAAGAACCTGCAGATACCTAGGTGTGTCGCTCCTAACGGTCACGAGGGGGAGCTGCACGTATTTACGGACGCCAGTGAGACAGCATACGCGTGCGCCGTGTACTGGAGACAGCAGCATGAAGACGAACCCCACTTGGTAACCCTCTTGGCGGGAAAAGCCAGAGTTACCCCATTGAAGCCGATCTCCGTACCAAGGCTGGAACTGCAAGCAGCTCTCCTAGGGACACGCATGGCGCAAGGAGTGAGAGAAGAGCTGGATATGGAAGTGAAGAACACCACCTATTGGACAGATTCCAGCACCGTGCTCTCCTGGATCAAGTCTGATCCCAGGACCTTTAAACCTTTCGTTGCCCACAGACTCGCCGAAATTGAAGACACATCGAAGCCTCATCAGTGGCGCTGGGTGCCAACCAAACTGAACCCCGCAGACGACGCCACGCGAGGAGTACCGAAGGACTTCGACGGGAGACATCGCTGGTTCACTGGACCTGAATTCCTGCAGAAGAACGAAGACTCTTGGCCACGAGAACGCAACTTCAAGACGGAGTCCACCGGTGAAGAGAAGGAGACGCGACACATAACAGCTGCTGTCTGCGCAGTCGTCGACCTTCCGACGCCTGCGCCCGAGCGTTTCTCCAACTGGATCCGCCTTGTAAGAGCAACCGCAAGAATGTTGCAGTTCATCGAGCTGTGTCGCAAAAGGGAGTCAGTGAACATCAGCCAGAAGATTGAGTCGCAGGACCCTACGTGGAAGAGATGTCGCAAAGGGAAGCGCAAGGAAGAAAGAATCACTCTTCGAGAACGTCCCAGCAGGAACCTGATCCCCATCGGCCCGAGGATGATGATAGAAGCTGAGAAGCTGCTGCTGAGAAGGAGTCAAACCGTCGACTTTGGACGAGAAATCAAGCTTGTCCAGCAACAGAAGCAGCTCCAAAATGACAGCAAATTGAAGAAGCTCGCAGTCGTGATGGAAGATGGACTACTGCGACTGCACGGACGAATTGACGCGGCGGTTGGCATCGAAGAGAGTGTCAAGCGACCTGTGATTTTGGATGGAAAGAATCAAATCACGAAGCTGCTCGTCGAGCATTTTCACAGGCGCTTCAACCACGGAAACCACGCAACTGTAGCGAACGAACTGCGCCAGAGGTACTGGATATTGGGATTACGATCATCTATACGGAATATCGCGCACAGTTGCCAGTGGTGTAAGGTCTACCGCAGTCCGCCGCAACGACCACCAGTTGGAGATTTACCTAAAGAAAGGCTGCGCCACGGAGAACCTCCATTCACTTACGCAGCAGTAGACTATTTCGGACCCATGACGGTGACCATCGGACGTCGGCGCGAGAAACGATGGGGAGCGCTCTTCACCTGCATGACGACAAGGGCCGTCCACGTGGAACTCGCAGCGTCACTGTCAACGGATTCGATGATATTAGCATTGAGAAGAATGGCGGCCAGAAGAGGAATGCCCAAGACCATGTTCAGCGACAATGGAACCAATTTCGTCGGAGCTAACAAGGAGCTCAAAGAAGCGATTCAAGACCTGAAGAACGACGAGTTAGCAACGGAAGCCGACAAGATGGGTGTCAGATGGAAATTCATCCCTCCAGGAGCTCCGAATATGGGAGGAGCATGGGAACGTCTCGTCCGATCCATCAAGACTGCTTTGGCAGTGACGCTGAAAGAAAGGCATCCATCGGAAGAAGTCCTTCACACATTGGTCGCTGAAGCAGAACACATAGTTAATTCAAGACCGCTGATCGACGGTGAACGAGGCCTGGACGAAGAAGCCTTGACCCCTAACCACTTTCTTTTAGGCAGGTCCTGTGGTGCCGGTCGTATCGGTACATTCGCAGACGGCGACCTGGTCGGCAGACCCTGGCGGACGGCACAGCGGCTCAGCGACCACTTCTGGAGTCGGTGGGTGAGGGAGTACCTCCCCACGCTGCTGCCGAGGAAGATCAACGGGAGGACGAGCGAACGAGACCTGCGATGTGGAGACACCGTCCTCATCGTGGACTCCACCCTGCCACGCTGCGTCTGGCCGCGGGGCCAGATCATCGACGTGCATCAAGGACCTGACGGCAGAACGAGAGTCATCGAGGTGCGGACAGCGAGTGGCGTGCTGCGGCGGCCGAGCTCCAAGGTGGTGCTGCTCGTCCCAGCGGCGTCGTCAGACCAGAGCGGTGCTGCGCACGAGGGGGAGGATGTTAACGACGCCTCCGACGCAAGGAGTTAGTGCGCGGAAGTTTGAAGTGAACGTTAAAGTGAATAAACAGTGATCATACGGACTGTCGGTGACATTTTGCTTTAATTAGAGTACGTGTATAGATATAATTGTAGAATGTAAGGTATAACGTAGCATAATGTCTTAGGAAAAGTATGATTGTATAGGAAAATTGCCCGTTTTTTGTAAATATCTTTTTATAGTATGTTTTTATATTGTCACATTATGTCTATATGTGTAGCGCTCGTTTCAAGGATTGTTTTGATATATAACACGTGTATGTTTAACAAATACTTAATAAATTATGAGTCATTATGGTCGATCGTCATAGTACAAAGCCGTGAGAAATTAGGTCAATTTTACGGGGCTCTCTTTATGGTATAGCCGCGGAGTACTTAAGCGAGCACGAATCAACGGCAGAACATGGGTTCCTGAATACTACGAGAAGAACAATAAGAAGAAAGAAAACTGGAAGAAAACTGGAAGACTGGAAAACTGGAAAACCGGAAGACTGGAAAACCGGGAATAGGGAACTAAAGCTTGACGATCGGCAATTGACTTTTTTGAGTCTAAAAAAAACTGTTTCAATTCCCTATCCCCACCCTTACACATTACACTCCACATAACACGATACATTCACATATACCTATACATACATACATACACATACACTTCCACGCATACCTACACTACACTATCACATACACACTCCAGGTGCCCGGAGGTAAGCCGGACATTCTTGGTGCAACCCCCCCCCCCGCACTGCGAAGGTGCACGAGCCGGGTGTCCGGCGCCCAAGGTCAAGGCCTTGGTACAACCACCCGGCCCCCCTCGCTAGGGAACCGAGAGGGCCGTGCTTGACCGCACCCCCCCTCGCCCCGCCACAAAGGTGAAATCCAAGATAGCTTCTCTTCGGAATCCCTCTTCATTGAACACTTAGACCACGGACGCATAAAAAAAGAACACGATCACGCCTATAGTTAAAAGGACGCTACAGGTAAGCCACGCACACAAACGCGCATGTACAAAAGTGTCCTAGGGCGACTTGCAACGCTATCACTAATCTAGAGTTACATTTGATTGTATTTACATTACAGATTGGAGTGAGCTGTAGGATAAATCGACATCAGGAATGCCTTATGTCGATTTATAGGATAAATCCTATCCTAATAATCAGCTCACTCCAATCTTGAAATCAAAATATGGGACGGAGTTTCATCGCGGAGCTGCAAGAGGCCCTGACACTCATAACACTCTTAGTCGCCGTAATTTGTCGATAGATTGAATCGGCAGAAAACCCTGCAACACTTTCGATGTTCCTAGCGCCACGTCCATTTTTCTTTACCTCCGTGACTTAAACGATAGTCTAGATTGTTTCTGACATTGCCAATGTCTATGGGCACGGCAATCATTGTCTTTTGGGCAGTCTGCTCGTCTAACTTCGTTAACATATTAAAACAGATTCCCTTCAACGTTTATCGCCATTTTGTCACGTCGTTTTTTCGTCGTTACTCACCCACTTGTCCTGTAACATCTTAAATACAATAACAGTTAAACGTCACGTGATTATTTCTAGCCAAAGACATTCAATAGTACGTAGACGGGACAACAGCATGAAACTTGTGACCCAAAAGTTGGAACCTCGTGGTCATAAGTCACCCAGTCGGATTTGAAACATACGCCCGTAATTTCTTGCCAGCATAATAATATTTAGACAATAAATTGTCTTACATGGTTTTTGAACAATGAATACACCCTAGAATCTAGGGTATAAATTGTAAAAAGCGCCCTCGCATCATAATAAGTAGTAAGTGGATGTTATAACTGACGTTTGAGATCATTTTTTTGTTTGGAATCTTTCTTGATAGCCGCTCTATAGTTCTTCTTCTACGTGCCCTTATCCCACCTTAATGTGGGGCGGCGCAACATACTTTTACAAGCATGTTGCAAATAATTTGGCTTAGTTTTTACGACCGGCCGCCTGCCTGACGTCAACCCCCTATGAGGGATCCAGTCCCAGGCAAATTAAATTAGAAAGTTTGCTTTGCCCGACCTGGAAATCGAACCCAGGACATCCTGGTCCACAGCACACACATGCTGCCACTAGACCAAGGAGGCGACATAGCCGCTCTATAGTTAGTAATATTAAATCTCTTTGATTCTAGCGCGGCCATAAAGATTGACGAGTACTACATAATAACCGACACACGATGACAGGAGTCAACTAAGTCACTATTATCGATATTCAATTAATTACGATTATTGATTTATTACTTCTCACTATCAAAGTCAATGACATTGTATAAACTTATCATTGAGGCAAAAGCCGCCGACTACGGTCAAACTTCAAAATTGTATTAGTACCCATTATTTATTTAATCGCCTTCTTGGTATAGGGTATATGGGCTGTGTACTGGGAGGTCCCGGGTTCGATTCCCAGGTCGTCAGTTAGGCAGCCGGTCGTAACAACTAAGCTGAATCTTTTCCGCAATATGCTTAAAAACGTGGTCTGGTTAGATAAGAGCAGGTGGTAAAAAGGAAGGCTATGAAAACTTAAGAATTTAGATAACCAAAGAACCGAACCTAACGAGATACAAATCGAACTGAAAAGATATGGGTCTAAAATATCACCTATAGTACATAATAATTTACCAAAGTCCCAAAGAGGTCCTACCCAAGTATTGCTTGCCTTTTTCTTTCTTTTTTCATCTATAAGATAATTTAAGATAATGTAGCTAACTAACTAAATTGTTTGTGAAATAATAAACATATATAGTATGTTATAAACCTCAATGACTTTTATGCACAATATGATAAGATGAATGTATAATTTGAAGTAGTAAACAATAAATTTTAAAAAAGTAAAAAAATATTAGCAGCGATAGCTCAGTTGGTATCAGTATCAGAATGGTACGGACTGCCGAGACAAGTGTCGCAGGTTCGAGACCAACCCCAGAATGGAGCATACACCTCTGACTTTTCTGTGTTAAGTGTATTTTCATTGTGAAATATCGCTTGCTATAACGGTGAAGGAAAACATCGTGAGGAAACCTGCATACCCGAGAATCTTCACAGGAATTTCGAAGGTGTGTGAAGTCTACCAACCCGCATTAGGCCAGCGTGGTAGACTAAGGCCTAACCCCTCTTATTAGTAGAGAAGGCCCGTGCCCAGCAGTGGGACAGTAATATTACAGGGCTAATATTATTTAAAAAAATATTTATGCAATAGGCATGCAATAGGCATATAAATTAGCTGTCAGTGTTTATCGCTACACCAATTAAAAGTTGCAAATCCAATCGTAATTACAAATACGTGGAACGGAATGAAATTAATTTTTAACGAACATAACATGCACTAGTGAATTACATTCACATTTTCATTATGCATGGCTATGCCTAAATTCGGCCGCGCTGTACAAACAAAAAATATGGTAGGTTGCCGGTTTTAATAAGTCCTTTAATTATAAAAGAACTGTTCTTATTTATTTATTACGTGTACATATGGTAGCTCAGATTATTCAGGTCTAAGATAAGTTTAAAAAAATATTAAATGAATGATTTTTAATTAGGTACTTCTTACCCGTAAGACAAGATAACTTTGATTGTTTTTCCTTATTTTCGTGTTTCACCGAAAATGATTAAAAATAAATCACGATAAAATTACGCAGAATGTTTTGTTTACCAAGTATTTATGGTATCAAATATAATATTTATTTATTTATTTAAAAGGTTTATCTACAGCACGTACATATATCACATTTTATAAGCATTGAAATAAAACTATTTTTACGGATTCTATCACGATTAGGTTTTAATTATTATTCCCGACGTTTCGAAGGCTTTGCAGTCTTCGTTGTCACGGGTCAGACAAAAAACTGTAAAGACTTCGAAACGTCGGGAATAATAATTAAAACCTAATCGTGATAGAATCCGTAAAAATAGTTTTATTTCAATGCATAATATTCGCATAAACTTAAAAAAACAGTATATTTTATAAGCATTTTTAACAATAATCTGAGTTCTGTATATACACGCTAATTAGAGTTTAACACAACATTCTTAACATTAACAATTATAGGTAACACATGGTAACATAAGATGATAGTTTCAGGTTTTAATATGTGCGAATAATCATGTTGAATGCTTTTATAAATATAAGTTAAAGATTATAAAATAGTATGTTGCATGGGATTAACTTACATACTTTGTTATATTACCTCTATATTATGTAGTTACACTGAAAGACACTTATTTGAATTTGGAACATAATATAATTGGAAATATCAATAAAATACGTCTGTTTATCTTCAAAATGATTTTACTAATTATTACATTTATGTACAGCCTCCGTGGCGCAGTGGGCGAGTAGCCGGCTGTGAAGCGAGAGGCCGCGGGTTCGATCCCCGCACCGAAACAAATGTTTGTGTGGTGAGTGGTCTACAGATATTTGTTTCGGATCTGGGTGTTGTGAGACCGAAAGTCTCTAATAGTTCCTGATACTCACGAGTCACGACACAAGACTCGATCTTAGTGTGGGATTAGGACTATTAGTGTACTAAATAAAATTCTAATCGACAACAGGCGTGCCACCTAAATTTTGATGAGAATGAACGCCCACTAGCGAGGTGTTGCTATTATATTTTACTAGGCACTTTGTGCGGTTTTATCGATCCGTTAAGTTACTAATTTAGTTACTGTGTTCAACTGCTCTCGTTGGAGGGATTTATCAGATAATTAAGGGTCAGTTACAAACGTATAATATAATATATACGTACGTATTAATGAGCTAACATAATCACCTTTTGCTTTGGGTGTACTGGCGCTGTCGGAGATGTAAAACCGGGGTTCCCAGGTTTCAATATAAAATTATTTAAATTTATATTGAATTTTCTAAGTGTGTTTACGTCAAACAGCGCCAAAAAGGTATATATCAAATATTTTTGGCAATATAATTATACCGATGCATGGAAATTTGTTGTGCATAAAATACTTAATATGTCTAACCTAGATTCGAGCCTAGGACCCCCCGGTTCTTAACCCACATAGGCTCTCACTAGACCTAGAAGACGAAACCAAAATTTTTCATCATAATTAATAACAGGTAATAATGTGGTTCCTAATTACCTACAAGGTGGACCGACGACCTGATAAAGGTCGCAGGAAGTCGCTGGATGCAGGCCGTTTCCAACAGGTCGATCTGGAAATCTTTGGAGGAGGCCTATGTTCAGCAGTGGACGTCCTATGGCTGATGATGATGATGGTGATGATGAATAATGTGGTTCACCGTATAAACGTATCTAATAATAACAATGCAAACTGTATCTAAAAAAACTTAACGGACCGACTCCAAATCCGATCGTGACCAAATTCATATGAGACCACCCTTGAAATAAGCTCTATCGAACACAAAAAGAATTTTGAAGATCGGTCCACATTCAGCGGAGATATGGCGTAACATACATAAAAAAATACAGACGAATTGAGGACCTTCTCCTTTTTGTAAGTTGGTCGATAATCTAAATTGGTTCTTATTGACTAAGTCGAAATAAATGAGGAAAAAATCGGTACCTTATAATATTAAGTACTACTTACTGCTATATAAACTATATTGTGGTGCCTGACTGCCTCGGTGGCGTGGTGGTATTTCGGTACGACTACGGTTCTAAGGTCTCGGGTTTGATCCCCGGGTCGGGCAAAGTGATATTGGATTTTTCCATATCAGCCCGGAGTCTGGAATTTGTGCCCGATATGGCGATAGGCCCCCTATCACATCTGGGACGGAACTAAACTCAGCGAAATGTGGGTGTTCTAGTTCGCTAGTGGGCCTCTGCCTACCCCTTCGGGGATACAGGCGTGAGCTTATGTGTGTGTATGTGTTAAACTATATTATAGTTTGCGAAATAGTAGCAGTAGATATTTGTATATAACTTTATATTTATTAGAACTAAAGATGTTATAAACTGAAATTAAAAAAATCAATGTCTCTTCTCATATTTTCTGTTTTAACAAATAAAACCTATTCGAACAGTATGCTTGTTAACCGCTTATTTAATTCATGCACAAGTTGCACAACAGTACGAAAAGCATACGAATTCAATAAAATTATAAATTCATTGATTTCATGTGACGTGCGTTACGTTACTAATAAATCGCGATATATGACAATCACGTTATAACCGACAAAATCTATTGGATTGACTATGGAATATTTAAGTCCTTGAGTGGTTTACGACTTCGGTTTATAGCATTGTGGAATAATACCTGTAATTAAAAAAACAATAGAACGTTTGTATTAAAATTATTTTTAAGAACAAAGAACACATGTGTACAGGCCACTGGCCAGCATTGATATAATTCATATTGATTGCATTGATAAAATTATTATTCCGGCCAGTTACATAAGAATAGTCTTTTTTTTTATTTATTTTTTATTATTTTTTATGGCTATTGAAATACATTATGCCAATGTCAAGTGTTAGGGAAATTGTTTTCCTACATGTAAGTTTTCGCAAGTGCAATGAAGTCGTATGTGTTCGAGTTCAAGGCCCTGCTGGAGTTTAGGCGTCAATTCCATCCAGTTTGATGTTTTTTAGACGATCTTCTCACAGCGGAGGAATCGAACATGGTCGACCCATCCACCCGACAAAAAGCATCCAAAATCACTTATTTCAAAGCTTCCACATACTGTCCATCTTCGTTGATGTTTATTGCTTAGATACACATCACATTTAAACCACAAACACAACTTTAGACTAAAATATGAAATCATTAAAACAAGCGACCATCCGCACCGTCAGAATTCCCGCCAAAACTCCCAACCCAATAGAACGTTTGTATTTAAATTATTTTTAAGAACAAAGAACACATGTGTACAGGCCACTGGCCAGCATTGATATAATTATTATTCCGGCCAGTGGCATAAGAATAGTCTTCTTATTATTTAAAAGAATTTTAAACATGGAACGATTCTTTTTTTTAAAACGTGGAAGTTGTAGGATACAGTAATTTTATTAATATTAGACATATTTTTAGATAGAATATTTTTCAATAAAAAGCAGATATTGAACAAATTAATTAAAATATTTTTTTACATATAAAAGCGTAATATTACGTACAAAGTCTAATTCAAGATCTGCGCAAATTAATTACATACTTCGTGGTTGAATGACAGATATTAACACACGTCCGAGGTTCGTCTAAAAATAAAAAAAAATAAAAACTGTCTGGCGACGAGAACTATCTACGTCCTCATTCGTCTCACGTGTGTCGATTTTTTGCAATCCTCTAAACGTTTAGACGACTTGAGGATTGACGGACTGAAAATAACTGTCTGGAGATGCAAAGTCGGTGACCAGGGTTGCCGCGCCGTTTATTATTCCAAAATACATAGAAAACATCATCAGGTGTTGCTACTGTACATAATCAATCGTATCGCTGACCATCAGGCAAGCGGTTTGCTCGTCCAGTCATTCCATTACTAGCTCTATAAAAAATATTTTAGAATAAACTATTTTTTTCTGCGTACTTCAAAATGTATGTACATTTATCAACGAACTTCAAAAGGTACATTTATTAACATACTTCAAAATGTACATTAATCAACGAACTCCAAAAGTTATAACTCCAAATATTAAGTCGGTATTTTTTTCAATCGACTGAAGTCGTCTTTTTATGTATGTTACCCGATATCTCAAACAAATGTTGACCGATTTGCCAGTTTTTTTTATTGTATTCAATTAAGCTTGTTGCAAGGGTGGTGTCATATAAAAATGCTCAAGTTCTATTAAATTTATAGTCAGTTATTAAGTTTTTTTAATTTATAATCTAGCAACACCAACGCCACAGACTACGATGTGATGTAAATAGTACAAACATTTTCAGTGATCTTAATGTTCCTGTCCTGGAATACAACACGTGTTCTAAAGAAGTCATTAGCAATCACTCAAATTTACGAATAAATACCTATTCACACGAAGATAGTTCAACGTACCACAAAGACGAATATAGAGAAAACTGAATACTGACGAATGTAGAGAAGCCTTACGTGGTAGAGTAGCGATATAAAAAGTTTTACCTGCAGCATAAATGGGTACAAATTCCAGGATATTTTGTCTCTATAGGCGATAATCTCTGTTGGCGATAGCATCGAAAACGGAAATAAGCTCGGCGAGATGTGAATGTTCTAGATCGCTAGTGCATCTCTGCCGACCCCGTCGGTGATACAGGCGTGAGATTATAAACTAAAACGAAACGGAACCATTGACTATATGTAAACGGTTCAGACGCTCGTTAGTTGTGGCTGACTCAATAATTTAGAAAGCAATTTGATTTTTTAGAGGCGAATAATGCTATTAAATAGAAGTCAATATAATTAGCACCTCTTTAATATTGATATGGGTACGACACGACAGACAAAGGAAACAATTTATGGTGAAAACTATAACAGAGGCCCGAGCAGGAATATTTTTACAGCAGAAACAACTCTGCGTCGAAACGGAAATAGGATTTCCTGATTCTCACCAATTAATTCGGTCGTTCGTTTGACAAGCGTTTGATAGCTGCAGATGAATTTATATCCAAAATGGTAGGTGGGAGCAGTTTTAAACTAAAATAAGAGTAAATAATCACAAGTTTCAAAACTTAACGGAACGACTTCAAAACTTATCCGATCGTGACCTTTATATGAGACCAACCTTGGAATAAGCTCTATCGAATACAAAATAAATCTTGAAAATCGGTCCACACTAAAATGCAGACGAATTAAGACCCTCCTCCTTTTTTGAAGTCGGTCTATAAATCCAAAATCAAATACGAGTATCCACAGTTCATGACTTCAATAAAAACTGAAACTTGATATCTTGACACACAATGTACAGGTAACAAAGGATTGTTGCCATGTCAAGAACTGCAGCATCATACCTATGTAGAGGTAGTATGTATATATGTATGTACACTTAGTATAATACCATGCCCTCTGGCGGGCTCTGCTTCAAACCAAGAAACAAAACTCTAAGCCAGTTTAGCTCTAACAAGGCAAATGTATTAAATGGATCAAAAACTGTCATACATGAGTAGACTTGAATATACTCGTAGATCAGTGTGTATATATATGATAGTCTCCGTGGCGCAGCAGGCGAGTATGTGGCTGTGAAACGTGAGATCGCGGGTACGATTCCTGCACCGAGACAAATGTCTGTGTAGCCCATAGGTATTTGTTTCGGGTCTGGGTGTTGTGAGACCGAAAATCTGTCATAATTTCTGATACTCACGATACAGGTTACACCTAGTGTTGGGTCAGGACTATGTGTGTGACTGTTGGGTGTATTTATTTATTTATTATGCCAGCATGAACACTTCGCTTCAAACGATGCAATCTGCATTACAGTCAAGTCGTTGCACTCCAAACAAACTGACATCTGTGTTAATAGTCAATACAAGGTACATCATACAAGAGATACAACACACCAAACCACAGACAATACATGTATGTAACACACACAGACATAAGGTGTTACCACAGACAGGTACACCAAACACACCCGGCTATGTTCACGACAGTAGCGCCGCCTAGCGTCTGCAAATTACGGAACCCGTAAGTTCTTTACACATAATATTTTACGTTAATTATTAAGAAAAAGTATAAAAAAAATTACAATAGTGAATAATATTGTAAAATTGAATATTGACCATATTAATTTATCTTTAATTTTATTTTTGGTAACATCGTGAGGATTCATTACGGTACCTAAAAATAAACCAGATGAATACACAAAGGTATTTTTAATTGAAATCAGTCTACAGAGTCTAACAACGCCTAAACAAAGCCAAACCTTTCGTGAAAAAATATTATTATCACACAACAAAATTATTTAAAAACTGATCTCCGACTACTCATATGTGACGTATTTCTTAATATAGATGACGAATAATTTGGCATTGTGACAGTTCACACCCATGACCCACTAGATATTTCATTACCCCATTCAGAACACGTGAACTCTGACGGGAAATAATGTCTACAAGATGCAGGTTTCATCATGATCAGCTACAAGACGCTCACTGTCGAACATAGGGATTCCTAAATGATTTCCAGACCAAATTATTTTATTTTGCAAATTATTTTAAAAGTAGCTCTATATTGTGGTTGTTGTTCACTACTTCTTTCGCGTGGTTTATTGACAAATCAATAAATATACATTTTGCAGGATAAAAAGTAACCTATGTTCATCAATATTCATCTATACCCTAGATGAACTGCAGATTGATTCTCTAAGAAACGCCACAACGTTGCGATCGACGACGAGCTCCCGCAGCGCACATCGTCGAGATCGACGGAGCGTTCAACGTTGTTGGGTCTTAGAGAATACCATTTTCCATACAGTTATGTCAAACGCCTCGCTCGAGAGAGCTAGTTCCATCGATATATTATTTACCTAGATGCACAGTTGACGCTCGGAAAAAAAAAGCACTTCTTTGCTATCCCATTTTCCGAATGTCAACTGTGAATATAATAGGTATATAATATATCGATGCCTATGTTAGTCGCTGATAATGTAACTTTCCATAACTGAAAGAATTTATAAAATCGGTAATGTTTTTGAGCCTACACATTACAAACAAAAGTAAAAAACGAAGAAGCTATAACCATTGTAAATTGTGTTATATTATGCTTCATACACTATCAAAATATAACATAACCTCATGCACAGGCATGAATAGTATATGAGTGTATGATATATAATAGTATATGAATAATCATGAGATACAGATCTCCGAACGGGTAGACAGAAGTGCACTAGCGAACTCGCCAACTTTCCTCTTGGGCATAAAAATATATAAAACTATTTTTCTGTAAATAACTTTTACTTTTCTGTGTCTTTTATTAATTACTTCTTTAACCATTCACCATTGTTCCACAGCAATTGGTATCTTTTAAGCTAGCAATCTAGTTCCAATCTAATTGGGACGGTAGAGTGACGTTGACGCGTTCGATTCTCGAGGGAGGCACATTTACTGGTGATCACCTTCCGTCCCCTGGGTATTTGTCAGTCACCGATCTCCACTGTGGCATTTAAAAGGTAGTAATTAACGAAATTAAAAATAGTTTATTTTTAATTTCGAAATAGAAACGCAAGTCGATTATAAAACACAATATTAGGGCGTGTCACAAGATAATAAGAATTAATTATTACGAATTTAAGTTTTTTTTTATTGCAGAGAATGGCAAACGAGCAAATGGGTCACTTGATGGTAAGTGATCTCCACCATAGACACCCAAGACACAAAGAATCATGAGTTCCTTGCAAACCTAAAAGGAGGAAATGGTAGGGGAGGTAATATGGATTAGGCAAGGGGAATAGAGCCACTAGAAATCTCACTCACCGAACGAAACGCGACAGCAAACTACCACATGTACTAGTATGCACTTATATATTTTAGCACGCCTAGTAACCTCACTATACAAATCGATTTTCACATTTTAATGAATGCTGCTTTTAATGAATACAAAATAAGTGATTGAAATTGAAAAGTGGATTTTACATTAAAGAAATATGAAATAGAGCAATTACAGAAAATAATTTTATCAAAGCGTGTCCGGCAACTTGCACATGGCATTCTATTTTAAAGGGTGATATAAACTGGTGAAGTCTTGCTGAGGCCTCGTTCTCTATACGCAAAGTCCAAAACGAGGCTGTAACGCACCTCGTGGCATTTATGTAACATAGTCTTTAAAAAACAACAAAGAATACTTTTCCATACGAATATCGCTGGCAAATGAGATTTTTAGTCCGATAGAGCTTATTGGTGTCATATGAATTTACATATTACATACATTTCGAAGTCGGGCATCAATATACTATACCCTAGATGCACAGTTCTTTGCAAATATCGTTCTAAAAAGTGGTCTCGATAATCATAATAAAAAAACAAAGAAAAATATTACAAATTCTAATTAAATCAACACAAGCATAACCCTACGCACGTATTATAAAGTAGCTTTTTAAATGAGCAAGCGTTCTCAAATTTGAATTTTGAAATTTAGAATTCTGTCGACGTCTGACTGTAGGCAAAAGGAGTGCTTAAGCACTTCTTTGCCGTCCCATTTTCTGAGCGTCAATTGTGCATAGGTATATAATATATCGTTGTTGCAATGTCTAACTTATAACAATACATGTCATGTTGGTGATCCTACGTTACCGAGACACGGCCGCGTTACGCGTTCAATGTTCATGTTATCATACTGAATAAGGTCCCTGATTGTATTAGAAACTTGTTGCAGCGCTTTTTCCGTAACCGTAATTAAATCGCCGTCGGAAATATCTCGTTTCTGCAACATCACGGCCCAGCGGAGTAATAAGGGATGGTTTTTCTCGTCCATTTACTTTGTCTATTTACTTGGGTTAGGTACTGATTACTCTTGTATTGGATTCTATTGGATTATATTCATCAGACTTATATTATACTTATATTATATTCTTACTTCGATTTATATTATATTCATCTCCACTGGACTGCCACTGCCCAAAGACTGATACCAAAGAATCATGGGTATGTCGCTAACCTTAAATGGTGGGAATAGGAATTGAAAAGGAGGGTATTCATCATCATCAGCCATAGGACATCCACTGCTGAACATAGGCCTCCCCCAAAGATTTCCAGATCGACCTGTTGGAAGCGGCCTGCATCGAGCGATTTCCTGCGACCTGGCAAAGTATATTTCATTAAACAGACCAATAAACCAGTAAACCAGACATTTTCATTTCACATTTCATTGCAAACAGACTGACAGAATTAAGCAAAGATTAATAAAAAATGACTCGGACTAGTTCGAAAGCCTTAGTTTCGAAATCCCCCCGAATTGTTTCCCATGTCTGCCACAGGCATGCGCTGCGATCGTTTTACGGCGCCATTCACCCACTTGAATATATGTAGCCTATACTGAATAGATGTATACAGGGTGTTTCATAAAGTTGGTATACATAATAACTTCACTTAAAGGGACGATGTCTACCAATCTACCGGTAAAGTTTAAAATTTCGTAAGGCTCATAGTTTTGGAATAATGGAAACTTCAATTTGTGATGAAAAACTTTTAGCTTGCTCACTAAGTCAGCTGCAGTACATTTACAAACTACCTATGGGGTAATTAATTATTTTTAGCATACGCAAAGCCATTATTTTGTTAATTGCGACGATTTACAGGTCACATTCCGATTTTAAAATGCCCATGGTTAATATTGATTAAAAAAATTCAATTCAATTTTTATTTTTTAACTTTACCATTGCTCTTTAAATCGTTCTCCCTGTCTGTGGATTTGTTATAAGTACCAACTTTATGAAACACCCGGTATACAGTGACTCAAACCCTGTGGTGGAATCCTTGGTCAGTCTAACTAATACAGATAATAGGCGCAACGAAGACGCCTACAGTTGGCCTAATGAAGCAATAATTGGGTACTTGACTATAGTAACCAATATCAATGAATTTCTGTAAGAACACAGATTTATCAATTTAATAACGTGTGCGTAAATTTATTAAAAATACTCCAAGGATAATTTTAATATAGTAATTTAAATACTTAAATTTTTATCTGTGAGTCACGTGACTGTAAACACCAATCACGAAGCATGATGTCACATTACTCATTTTTCTTGCATATTTGTTCCACAAGCGCCTAAGACCTAAGATCCGAAGTCATACTGCCAGGTTATTTCGTATATTTTTTCCTATTTTTGTTTAGCTGAAC
Source organism: Clanis bilineata (assembly GCA_036417725.1). NCBI lineage: Eukaryota > Metazoa > Arthropoda > Insecta > Lepidoptera > Sphingidae > Clanis > Clanis bilineata. Next base: position 4,944,686 of record CM071139.1, on the reverse strand, counting down.
CTAATTTCAACGCGGATGTAATGGACGATCGATATCTGATCGACGAAACATTTGACCCGTTTTATTTACTTAACTAAATATATGAAAATAAATTCCGAAATATTTTTACATGTTTCATCATTATCATCATCAGCCATAGGACGTCCACTGCTGAACAAAGGCCTCCTCCAAAGACTTCCAGACCGACCCGTTGGAAGCGGCCTGCATCCAGCGACTTCCTGCGACCTTTATCAGGTCGTCGGTCCACCTTGTAGGTGGACGTCCAACGCTGCGCTTGCCGGTACGTGGTCATGTACAGGATTAAATGTCATGTTTGGGATAAACTAATAAATAGCCCTGTATACTTTTTAAAAAATAATCAAGTACCCAATTGCAAAGTATGTTGCAAAGTATACACATGGTGCTGAAACCTTCCACAGTGGTTCGCGTTCCAGGATCAGGGGGGTTACCACCACCTCTTATAGCAGTTTTATTATATCTAATCTGACTTGTACCGATTCCCACACAAAAACACGAAGCATACATACATACATAAGCTCACGCCTGTATCCCCGAAGGTAGACAGAGGTGTATTATAACACCCACATTTCGCCGAGCTTCGTTCCGTCCCAGATGTGATAGGTACGAGCCTATCGTTAGAACCTAAGATAGTATATAAAAGCTCTTCGAAGTCTCCCTTAAACCTTGACTAGGTGGCGTCTTAATACGTGGCAGCATTTGAAACCATCCTTGGCCAGCGTCTATTGATTTTGCGAGCTGTCTGCCCCGCCCACTGACACTCTAAGTACCTTGTTGAGAGCACAAATGTTTGTAAACTGCATCCCGAGCAGGAAAATTTCTGACAACCGTAAATGTATTCGTGCCCGATGCGCGTCTATGAAATTTGTATGAAATATTAACCAAGCAGCGATAGCTCAGTTGGGAATGGTACGGACTGCCGAGACAAGTGTCGGAGGTTCGAGACCAACCCGAAAATGGAGCATACACCTCTGACTTTTCTATGTTAAGTGTATTTTCATTGTGAAATATCGCTTGCTATAACGGTGAAGGAAAACATCGTGAGGAAACCTGCATACCTGAGAATTTCTTTACAGGAATTTCGAAGGTATGTGAAGTCTACCAACCCGCATTAGGCCAGCGTGGTAGACTAAGGCCTAACCCCTCTCATTAGTAGAGGAGGCCCGTGCCCAGCAGTGGGACAGTAATATTACAGGGCTAATATTATTTATTATTATTAATCAAATGTCATCAGTGCGCAGCGAGTTTACATTTACATTAGTTTTCGTGCTCGGGCTACTGTACCTTATCAAGTCTGACGACAGGTGCAATTAAGATAAGAAGCACAAGGTGACCGAAAATGTTGCATTTAATTGAATTGATATTGATTACAATATTTTTAACTAAATTGTCGCCTCCGTGTTCTAGTGGGAGTATTATATATGTACTGTGGACGGGGAAGTCTTGGGTTCGATTCCCAGTTCGAGCAAAGCGATTTTTTTAAATTTGATGTGGGGTCGGCGCAACATACTTTTTTAATCATTTTGCAGTAACGATTTGACTTCGTTTTTACGATTGTCTGTCTTACATCAATCCTCTTCTGGGTGATCCAGTCCCAGATAAATCAAATTAGAAAAATCGTTTTGCCCGACCTAGGAATCGAACCCAGGACTTCTCGATCCACGGCCCCTATATGCTGCCACTAGATCAAGGGGGCGACATTTATTTATTTGAACCAGATATCTTCCGCCACCATAGAAAAACATTATGTGAAATCCACATTGTATATTCTATACAAATTGATGAACGAATGCAAATAAAATAACCTACAATAGCATTCAACTGAATTGAAATACTGATATTTTATACCAATATTTCCGCATACAATATTCAAAAAAGAATATGTTGTTAGGTTCCGCATAATTGGGACGCCTGCATTTTACATATGTGTGTTGCTAAAAAGTGATATGAACTTGTACGAGATATTTTATGTTTCGTTAAATCTATCTCAATGTTTTTTTTCGCTTATCTACACTAATATTATAAAGAGGTGAAGTTTGTAAGTTTGTGAGCTTTGTAGGAAGTAATCTTTTGAAGTACTGAACCGATTTCGGAAAGCCAGTCGTAAAAACTGCCTCGGTGGCGTTGTGGTATTTCGGTACGACTACGGTTCTGAGGTCTCGGGTTCGATCCCCGGGTCGGATAAAGTGATATTGTATTTTCCATATCAGCCCGGAGTCTGGAATTTGTGCCCGATATGGCGATAGGCTCGCCCCCTATCACATCTGGAACGGAACTAAGCTCGGCGAAATGTGGGTGCTCTAGTTCGCTAGTGCGCCTCTGCCTACCCCTTCGGGGATACAGGCGTGAGCTTATGTTATGTTATGTTTATGTAGTCGTAAAAATTAAGCGAAACTCTTTCAGCGACATGCTTGAAAATGTGACACTGACTACATTGAGGTAAGATAAGGGTAGGTATACAGAAACGATACTTTACTGCAATATTTGTCGGAAAATTTACCAAAACACATACAGGTAGAACAATATTATTATTAAGTTAATAATACTTGTCTGACTCGGTGGTGCAGTGGTATTGCGTGCGCGGTACGACTATCATCCTGAGGTCTCCTTGATACCCGGAACAAAGTGATGTTGGATTTTTCGGTATAAGCCCGAAGAATTTGTGCCCGATATGGCGATAAGTGTGAGCTTATATTATAATAATAATAACAAATAATAAATACACCCAACAGTCACACACCTAATCCTGGCCCCACACTAGGTATAACCTGTATCGTGGGTGTCAGAGACTATGAGAGACTTTCAGTCTCACAACACCCAGACATGAAACAAATATCTGTGGGCCACACAAACATTTGTCTTAATGCGGGAATCGAACCCGCGGCCTCTCGCTTCACAGCCGGTTATTCGCCCGCTGCGCCACGGAGGCGGTATTAAGTTCATAATATGAATAAAAATACAAAGCTCAAATTAATTACATTATCAGAATATGGAACGCTTTGATGCCGGTGTAATACTGCATGAGTAGTTTTCAATACTGTGCCGCTATTTTAATTAAGCTTTCCTGAAATTTCCACTGAGTGGGTGGGGAGTGGGGGACTGGGGTACTATCGAATCAAAACTATGTAATAAAGCTTAACATCTACCGGTTAGTACCAAATTAACACGTGAGGGCGCTTTTTTTATAGGGTGATAATTTTTATTTAGGTTAGTTGCAGCTCTATGACTTGTCTAGAGTTAGACCTAAACTCTATTCTACAGCTCATTTCTATAAGTCGAGATTTGTGATAAATAGAGATTTATCGTAGAGCTGCAAGTGGCACTTAGAGGTGTGGAGGCCGTTCTCGGATTATAGCTATCGAGTGGAGATGGAAATTCGAAGCTGGTAAATCGGTTTTATTATCCATTAATTGTTCCGAGCTAGCATTTTGCAGTGTAGCTTTTACAGCCAACATTAAATTATAATTGAACCACTACGTGTTCAAATTGACCTTAAAATTCACTAAATTAAGACTATTTTTGACCGACTACCAAAAAGGAGAAGGTTCAATTCGTCTGATTTTTTATGTATGTTACGTGATATCTCCGCCAAATGTGGACCGATTTTCAAAATTCTTTTGTGTTCGATAAAGCTTAATTTCAATTTAAGAGCAGCGATAGCTCAGTTGGGAATGGTACGGACTGTCGAGACAAGTGTCGGAGGTTCGAGACCAACCCCAAAATGAGCATACACCTCTGACTTTTCTATGTTAAGTGTAGTTTCATTGTGAAATATCGCTTGCTATAACGGTGAAGGAAAACATCGTGAGGAAACCTGCATACCCGAAAATTTCTCCACAAGAATTTCGAAGGTATGTGAAGTCTACCAACCCGCATTAGGCCAGCGTGGTAGACTAAGGCCTAACCCCTCTCATTAGTAGAGGAGGCCCGTGCCCAGCAGTGGGACAGTAATATTACAGGGCTAATATTATTAAAGCTTAATTTAAGCGTGGACCCGTATATTTGGTCACGATCGGATAAATTTTGAAGTCGGTTCGTGGTCGAATGCAACGAATCTTGAAAATCGGTCCATATTTGGCGGAGCAATATATCATACATAAAACACACATTTTAAAAAACGCAGACGAATTTTGAGGACTTCTTTTTTGATTGCCTCGGTGGCGTGGTGGTATTTCGGTACGACTACGGTTCTGAGGTCTCGGGTTCGATCCCCGGGTCGGGCAAAGTGATATTGAATTTTTCCATATCAGCCCGGAGTCTGGAATTTGTGCCCGATATGGCGATAGGCTCGCCCCCTATCACATCTGGGACTGAACTAAGCTCGGCGAAATGTGGGTGTTCTAGTTCGCTAGTGCGCCTCTGCCTACCCCTTCAGGGATACAGGCGTGAGCTTATGTTATGTTATGTTATGTGTTCTTTTTTTGAATTCGGTCGAAAATCATAATACTACCTCTATAATATAAATATAATACATATATGTATACACTTGTATTAAAAATTAAACCGACGTAAAATAAGATAAAAACCCAATATAAAAACACGAAAATCAATCGCAAGAGTCGCGACTCGCGAATCTCCTGAAAACAATAGAAATAAACGCATCAAGGACGTAAGAAACACGCATAGAGTTATCATTAATTTTATCAATGGAATTGATGCGCGTACGCAGCTGAAAATTCATCTTTGAGCAGTTGAGCGCCAAGTGTCACGCGGGGCGCACGACTCGCGCACACAAAATTATAACCTCCGGACAAAACGTGCTTGCTTAACCATGGTGAGTTGTGCTTGTGTTTAAAGTTATGTGTTGTGATTCGCCGTGATATTGTGGTTTAGTCGCCCAATTAGGTACCTTGCGCGGCAAAATGCACCACGTGCTTGCATTATGTTCTATTGAGAAAAGTTTAGAAATTAAGAATAGAATGTCGTTAGGTAATGTAGGAAGTGCGAGGAACTAAAGGTCTGGCTATTTTTAATTATATTCACATGCGTTTCTAAATTTATTTTTCAATTCATTATATGGGAATAAATAACACGCTATCTTAATTCACCTATAATTTCGTGCGGACTTTATCTATGTAATTACAAACGTGTTCGTTAAAGTCCTCAAGTTACGTTCAAGGAAAACCTTTCCGAAATTCTTGGAAGAAATTGTTTCGCAATACAATTCACGTTCAGCAAAATAAATATTCTGCAAATCGATACAGTGTAATAATTAATTCTGTTACGTAAAAATGCAATGCATTTATTTTGTTGCGCCCGATTTTATTTATTTCATAATTTAACATAACATGAGCTCACGCCTGTATCCCCAAAAGGGTAGGCAGAGGCACACTAGCGGACCAGACACATTTCAATGAGCTTAGGGCCGTCCCAGATGTTATAGGGGGCGAGCCTATCGCCATATCGGGTACAAATACCAGATTCCGGGCTGATACTGAAAAAGCCAATATCACTGCCCGACTCGGGGATCGAACCTGAGAACTCAGGACGATAGTCGTACCGCGTACGCAATACCCCACTACGCCACCGAGGCAGTCTCAAACTCTCGAGTCAGTCAGTCAGTACATAATTTAACATAACATAAGCTCACTCCTTTGTACCTGAAGAGGTAGGCAGAGGTGCACTATAACACCCACATTTCGCCGAACTTAGGTCCGTCCCAGATGTGATAGGGGGCGACCCCACTTTGCCCGACCCAGGGATCGAACACAAAACCACAGAACAGTAGTCGTACCGAAATACGCCACCGAGGCAGTCAGTTTCAGTTCATAACATGTTATTAATAAATGTCGTTCTTTACAAATTCGTCGAAAAGTAAGTTGCGAAATTTCTTCGTCAAACACGGTCAGCCGGCAAGCCTCGTGGCCACGTGCGCGGAAAGTAAGGCACGACATTACAGACGTGATGTTAGTAAAAATAAACGCGGCAAAAAGTGTAATTTACAGAATTTTAAATATTTGAAGTCTTTAACAGAGTAGGTACAATCATTATACAGTGTAATAGATTTATGATGTTGACATTAAAATATATAAAAAACATTCTACAGTGTTCGAGACGTCATAACTTTGTTTAAATAGATTTATTATAACAGTGTACAACGTATAACACAATATCACACAATATAATAAACAGATAAATGAACAACTCTTTATTGCACACTATTTTAAAATACATTAAAAGAACCTTAAACTACAAAATCGTACAAGACTGCCTAGGTCTTTTTTCTAAGTAATGTATTATATACTACATTTCCTTAAAATCACAGTACACAGTACTAATATGTCATGTAAATTTAACCAACTAGACTAATGTAAAATACTCTAATGTGAATTTAACTGAAATAAAACTATTTTTACGGATTCTATCACGATTAGGTTTTAATTATTATTCCCGACGTTTCGTATTTCGTTTTTAGTCTGACCCGTGACAACGAAGACTGCAAAGCCTTCGAAACGTCGGGAATAATAATTAAAACCTAATCGTGATAGAATCCGTAAAAATAGTTTTATTTCAATGTATAATAAACATAAGCTCACGCCTGTATCCCCGAAGGGGTAGGCAGAGGCGCACTAGCGAACTAGAACACCCACATTTCGCCGAGCTTAGTTCAGTCCCAGATGATAGGGGGCGAGCCTATCGACATATCGGGCACAAATTCCAAATTCAATGTATAATATTCGCGTAAACTTAAGAAATCAGTGTGAATTTAACTATTGTAAAGTCAAAACACAATACAAGAATAAGATATTCCTAGGTACCTGATTGCAGTGCTAGACAACATACTTTTTGCATGTGCACTACCTTGTGTAACACAAGTTTAGTCAAACAAGTTTTGATTAATTACATATTCAAGTAACAGCATAGTGGCTAATCGTAGACAGAACTACAGCTGAACTGTATCCAAACCGGTTTTAATGCAATTTTACGTATCCGTGATCTGTTGCGAATAATTGATAGACATTAAAGAATACGTTTTTAGATAAACGACGGTATAAAGTATTTTTTTCTGTGATAAAATGACATCATCATCAACATCATCAGCCATAGGACGTCCACAGCTGAACATAGGCCTCCCCCAAAGATTTCCAGATCGATCTGTTGGAAACGGCCTGCATCGACTTCCTGCGACCTTTATCAGATCGTGGGTCAACCTTATCATTATTAATTTTAAAAAACTGACTAACACTTCTCTCTTTGCAACTGCCTTTTTCCCAATGTACAGTCGGTATGACAGAATTTTCAAGAATGTTGAATAAATGATTCGACTTAGTTTTTACGGACAGCCGCCTGTTTGACATTATCATAATTTTAAGTGGTAGAGCTGTAGTTACGTTTACAGCATGAATGGGCCGGCTCGACCGATTTGATACCATTGTCTCACAGAAAACTGACGTAAAGTGGCAGTTCGCTGTTGCGTTTCGTTCGTTGACTGAGATTTTTAGTGGCCCAATTCCCCCCTCCCTTTCCCAATACCTATACCCCTCGTTAGGTTGGCAACGCACCCGTGATTCTTTTTGTGTATTGAATGTATCTTTTTGTGTATTAAACTAGGTAAACCTATAAGTTAAACTAGGTAAACCTATAATTGGCTTGTATTTTATATTAAGTGTATGGCAATTTATGTATATAATGTAACAGCCGTTGGTTTCTTAATAAATAAATAAAAAAAAAAATTGGGTGTCTATGGGCGATGGAGATCACTTACTATCAGGTGATCCACCTGTACCTTTAGTCAAGTTTTTCTCGATTTTCGAATTCGACGATAGTTTACAATTTCTCCATACATTTTTTAGTTCGTTGTAGTTTCCGCAAAGTGGCGCTGCTAGTCAAATATATGGACAAAATATAAACTATCGTCGATTTCAATAATCGAGAACTGTCACAATAAACTCGTACTAGGGGTACAGCTCGTTTACCAGTCTATGCTATAAAAAAATCAAATCCCGGGGAAGTGTGGACCAAAACGGTAATCGCACCCAGGACCTCTCGCTTCAAAGCCCATATATGCTGCCAGTAAACCAAACTACGCGACAACTAACCACGGAATTTATTATTTTGTTACATTATATTAGATGAATTATATTAGATTGACTGCCTCGATGGCGTGGTGGTATTTCGGTACGACTACGGTTCTGAGGTCTCGGGTTCGATCCCCGGGTCCGGCAAAGTGATATTGGATTTTTCCATATCAGCCCGGAGTCTGGAATTTGTGTCCGAAATGGCGATAGGCTCGCCCCCTATCACATCTGGGACGGAACTAAGCTCGGCGAAATGTGGGTGTTCTAGTTCGCTAGTGCGCCTCTGCCTACCCCTTCGGGGACACAGGCGTGAGCTTATGTTATGTTATGTTTATATTAGATGAAGTGTTTTAAAATTATTTTTGCTATTGCTCATTAGTATTCACTGTTCAGGTGCGTACTGTGGATAACACACAAACATATGTTTTTCATGGTATAATTACCGTAACATTACTTATAACCACAAGTTTCAACACTTAAAACCGACTTAATTACCCTTGGAATAACCTGTATTGAACACTAAAAGAACCTTAAAAATTGTTCCACACTTAATGGAGATATCGAACACATATATACATAATAGAAAGAGAGAAAGAAATGAATGTTTATTGCTAACATGCAACATATACATAATATTACACATTAAATTAAACTAAAAGAATACAGAGACAAGTGTCGCATGTCCATACCGTAACAACTAGGAGGCCATCTCAGCATTAAGCTATTTTATGACGAGAGCCACAACACAGCACTGGTTTTCAGTGGCCCCTTAAAGTAATAAACGGCTGTCAGGACAACCATCTTCTTTCTACCTGCCTTTATCCCACCTTAATATTATGAGGTCGGCGCATCAAACTTTTTTAAGCATGTTGCAGAGAGAATTTGGCTTACTTTTTACGACCGGCTGCCTGCCTGACGTCAACCCTCTATGAGGGATCCAGTCCCGGGCAAATTAAATTAGACAATTCTTTTTGCCCGACCTGGGAATCGAACCCAGGGCCTCCTGGTTCAGAGCCCATACATGCTGCCACTAGACCAAAGAAGCTACTAGACAACCGGTGTAGCATATGGGTACATAAATAATATGCCATTGGCTAGGTACCAGCTGCCACGGAAATCACAGATGTACGTACTCAATTTGCTTACTCTCTCTTCATAATATGACGAAGCATAAATAGGCTGGCATGATTCTGGTGACCGACAAACCCTTTGTCGGTAGTCGCTGGGTTTCCTGGTGGGTGGCCTTTCTAGCGTGCGCGCCACAAGAACATTTTGTCTTCGCTTTTTGTCCTGATATAACCGGTTTTCTCTATTTGTCTACGGACACTAACATGCGTCCTCGTTTATTTTCATGCAATATTGTAGACAACATCTCGACAGTCGATTATCAAGATATCTCGCATGCTGGGCGAGCTGGACTGCACTTCGGCTACCATAATGTGTAGTGAAGTCACTTTGCCATACTCGGATAAAAAATACAGAGGAATTGAAAACAATCTCCTTTTTAACCGACTTAAAAAGAGGTTATAAATTCTATTCGTTTTTATGTAATATTGCTAGAATTGCATGATCGCATAATATCTATATGACCTTCTGAACAGTACACTTTCATAAGTGTATGTACATACGTATGTTTGACCACGTATACCTCAGAAACTAGCAATCGGATCGCGATGGGTCTTTTTTTATTGGACTAGGTATCTTCCAACTTATGGAATAGTGAGAGTTTCATCAAAATCGAATCAGTAGTTTTGAAGATATGTATTATATTTAAATGTTTGAAAATGGTGAAGTCGCTTTTAAGTTTTTGTTATACTTTAATGAAGACGTGTAATAAACTTAATGAAGAAACCATACTCAGTTCTTCTTCTACCTGCCCTTGTCCCACCTTATGTGGGGTCGGCGCAACACATTTTTTCAAGCATGTTGCAGATAGGATTTGGCTTAGTTTTACGACCGGCCGCCTGCCTGACGTCAACCCCCTATGAGGGATCCAGTCCCGGGCAAATTAAATTAGAAAATTTGCTTTGCCCGACCTGGGAATCGAACCCAGGACCTCCCGGTCCACAGCCCATATATGCTGCCAGTAGACCAAGGGGCGACTAAGAAACCATACTCAGTTATAAACTAATTTACGTTAGTCGATACAGCACTTGAATAAAAAGCGGATACATAAAATGATGTAGTTCGTTACGTGATATTATGGCTACAGACCGATAACATGATTATCTGACCGAATACCGATATCATTATTACTTTCTCTACCAATTAAAGCTAACCAGCTATAAGGGTACGTGTTCATAACTTTTATTAAACGTGCTCGATTTTTTTTAATGTTGAATCCGCTAGATGTCGCCTCTTTCGTCTAGTGACAGCATATGGCTGGCTGGCTGTGGACCAGGAAATCCTGGGTTCGATCTTCAGGTCAGGAAAAATGATTTTTCTAATTTGATATTCCCGGGACTGGATCCGCAAGAGGTAGGCAGTTGGTCGTAAAAACTAAGCCAAATCGTTTCTGCTTAAAGAAATGTGTTGCGCCGACATTAAGGTAACATTATTATTTTTCTATGATGACAGTTTTTTCATAGCAGACACTGGCAAACGAGCAGGTGGGTCACCTGATGGTAAGTGATCTCCACTGCCCATAGACACCCAAAACAAAAAAGAATCATGGGTGGGTTGCCAATCTAAAAGGAGGGAAATAAAAATTGCGAAATGGAGGGAGGGAATTGGGCCAACGGAAATCTCACTCACCAACCGAAACACGACATCGAGCTACCACTTTACGTCGGCATTCTGTCAAACAGTGTTGTAAAACGGGTCCAGCGGGCCCATTCGTGCTGTAGACGTAACTGACTACAGCGTGGCTCTACCACTCAAATAAGTGCAATACTAATGAGCAAAACAAATAATCACATTAATAAAATATAGACTTAAAGACAATGGCATAAATATTACTTTTCCATATTTTATTAAGTTAAAGCAAGGATAAAGAAAAAATAAGAGGACCCGGCATAACTACGAGATACGTATTTCGTCGCGATCTATTTTCATGTAAGTTGTCACCGTGTCATAAGAATTAAATAACGTATAAATAATTACTGTCTTTTTATACATAAATACAGTGTTTTGTTTACAAAAGTACTAATTTCGAAAAATATATAGGAATATGTAGATACGTCTAACTGCTGTATTAATATTTCTTTCGCATTACATACATTAGGAATGCTTCATTTTCTCGTATTTATGTCTCGTCCTCTACTTTCTTTTGTCTAAGGGTAGAAGTGAGACGATCGTTTCAAACTTTTGTGTCATCATAGTGTAGATGCCGAGGTTAATGACTTAAGTTTTTCATCCGTCTCTCCTTGCCACAACTATACTTACTCATAGATTGATAACTGGTCAATCAGATACAATCAAACCAATACAAGCCTAATTGCATCGTGCGGTCAGTGAGCCTGACGAGACATTCAAAAAACAATTATTCTGACGATCATCGCTAAATGACAATTCAATTAGCTAGGTTACCTCATTTCTAAAATAGCTTCTTGTTTAAGATAACTTTATATACATGAATTATAAAAACATTAACACATTTCTTAAGGCGCGTCTCCTGCACTAGTTTTTCTTTAAACTTTACACAAAACAATGATTTCTCCTGTTCAAAGAACAATGGACTAGATAAAATGTGTAGGGAACCCATGTTTTGTGTAGGTGTGTTGTGTACCGTTTTAGTGCAGGAGACGCTGCTTTATCTATAAGAATAAATAAATAATTGAAATTAAACTATTTTTACGGATTCTATCACGATTTGGTTTTAATTTTTTATGCCCGACGTTTCGAAAGCTTTTCAGCCTTCGTGGTCACGGGTCAGACTGTCTGTGAAACGTCGGGCATAAAATTAAAAATTAAAACCAAATCGTGATAACATCCGTAAAAATAGTTTAATTTCAATGACATTCACGTAAACCTAAGAAATCATTATATAAATAAATAAGTTTGTCATTATTGTTCCTTGCGTCACATTGTTTGAAAATTAACGAAACAAACTAATTTTAAGGTTCAGAAGCGCGTAAATATTTTTATAAATAACGGGGATGTCTCCTGCAGAGTAATAATGACTAATTTTCATCGTCGTTGTTTCTTTTTTAAGATTTTTGAAGCAATAACTTTTTAACAAAAAACCAAAGGCGCGAAACAATGATGTCAAACTAGTTTTCCCTCCATCAGCAGCCTGAGCAGGAAAATTTCTGACAACCGTAAATGTATTCGAGCTCGATGCGCGTCTATGAAATTTGTATGAAATATTAACCAAAAATCATCAGTGCGCAGCGAACTCGAATACATTTACATTTACATTAGTTTTTCGTGCTCGGCCTACTGATAATATTTTTAGAAGTTATCACAGCTAGCACTTATAGTTTATTTTTAGGTATCTTATTTCGATTTTCAAACAATATATTTATAAACGTTATAAAACATAAAACTTAGGTTATCAGTCGTAATCGATTATATTTTTTATGTTCGTTTCGCACATTCACACAACAGCGAAAGTTTCTTAGTGTGAACAAACAGTCATAGATACTTTCGCCTTCGTGTGGCCGGTGTGTACACGCCATTAGATAACCGTAGCGTCTTTCCTGCGCGTGGACACAGGCCCTAACCGCGGCATCTCGTTTCATTTGTTTATCAATTTGTCATTAAAAACCCATCAATCTTGATAACAATATTATTTGTGCGTCAAAAATATTACAAACTACGTTGTAAAACCGAATTCTGATTAATTAACCGATTTCACAAAAAGAAGTTCATAATTCGTATGTATATAGCATGTACGATATCTCCGACAAATGTGGACTGGATGGATGAATTATTAATGCTTAAGTAACAAAAATTAAAGATATCATGATTCTGGTTCGCCTCTGCCTACCCCTTCGGGGATACAGTGAGTAAATTTTTTATATTATTGCCAACGGTTGAAAGCAGTTGTTTGTCCCCACAAAAGAGTAGGTAGAGTTAAAGGACTCTAAATACGTGCTTTTTGATTTTTTTTAATTTTTTTTTTATACACCCAACAGTCACACACCTAGTTCTGACCCCACACTAGGTATAAACCTGTATCGAGGGTGTCAGAGACTATGAGAGACTTTCGATCTCATAACACCCAGACTTGAAACAAGTATCCGTAGACCTCACAAACATTTATCTGAATGCGAGAATCGAACCCGCGTCCTCCCGCTTCGCAGCCGACAACTCGCCGGCTGCGCTACGGAGGCTGTCTGTTTGAATCATAGCTAAGCCAGAACAAATACCAGTATTAAGACGCATTTACTTTTCATCCATAATTGGACATAAGTCCTTCCCAGACCTCGAAATCCTTCTGTATTCCCTTAGTGTATTCCATTTTAATTTAATAGTGAAAAGTAAGAATCACAGATAAATTGAAATAAAACTATTTTTACGGATTTTATCACGATTTTTTTTTCAGTCCAACCCGTGACCACGAAGACTGCAAAGCCTTCGAAACGTCGGGAATAAAAATTAAAACCAAATCGTGATAAAATCCGTAAAAATAGTTTTATTTCAATGAATAGCATTCGCGTAAACTTAAGAAATCACAGATAAATGTTATAAATATGAAGTTACGTCATATGACATATATTCTCAATGGCATGATGGCAATGTGAATATTTTACATGTAAAATTTTATACAAGAGGAAAATTAAAGTAAATTGCACTCAGATTTAAATAAAATATAATGATAAAAAATCCAACCAACGTCTTATCGTGTTTTAAATATAAAATCTAACTAATATTAAAAACGCCAAAATTAGTGAGTATGGATGTGTCGATGGAAGTTTGTTAGTCTTTCACGCAAAAACTACTAAATGGATTTTAATGAATCTTTACAGGTATATAGATTATACACCAGAATAACACATAGGCTACATAAAACCTCGTCACTATACACCTAACTTCCCTGAAGGTGGGGCCAGGAATCCATAGCACAGGGTATCCTAATTTGGGTTCCTAACTCCCACATTTATTTTAATAAAAGGTTAATGATATCCCTTTTTGTTGACACATTGTTGTAATGAAACTTTATGTGGGAGAAAATAAATAAATATTATTATTATTATTTATCCCGGAAAATAATTTTGCACGTGAATGGAGTCGCGGGCAACAGCTAGTTGAACATAAAATACTTTATATACATTCCGCATCAAGGCATTTGAAAGACGAAACAAAAAATGCAATCATGTTCCGTCTCGGGTCAATTTATTGATCGTGATGATCATGTTCAAGGCCTGCGAGCGTAACATCGATTACTTCGATGAACTTCATACCTACTATATACAGAAATAATACTTTACTTGTTCTACCTTTAGCTTCATCATGCCTACTATGAGTTTCTTGACATGTCTCGCGACTACGAAAAATCGTCGTTATAAAACAAAGAGATTTAATATTACTAAGTATAGAGGGGTTATCAAGCAAGTTTCCATATAAAGAAATTGATCTCAAACTCCAGTACCGCCATCAACTACGTATTACAATGCGAGGGCGATTATTACAATTTACACCCTAGAACTAGACTAGACTGCCTCCGTGGCGAGGTGGTACTTTGGTACGACTACGGTTCTGAGGTCTCGGGTTCGATCCCCGGGTCGGGCAAAGTGATATTGGATTTTTCCATATCAGCCCGGAGTCTGGAATTTGTGCCCGATATGGCGATAGGCTCGCCCCCTATCACATCTGGGACGGTACTAAGCTCGGCGAAATGTGGGTGTTCTAGTTCGCTAGTACGCCTCTGCCTACCCCTTCGGGGATACAGGCGTGAGCTTATGTATGTATACCCTAGAATATTTTGTAAATGATTACAAATCACGTAAGATAAGTTTATTCTCTCAATATCCTTTCGCTGGTGCGCGTATATTTCAAATAACTGATCGACTTATGACCACTAGGTCATAACTTTTGGATCACAAGTTTTGTGCTGTTGTCCCGTCTATATACTTTTGAATGTCTTTGTTATAAAAACATCAATTCACATTGAAATGTTTTACTAATTTATTTTATTTTATTATAATTATACTTACCTCTATTGTTATCATTTTTGCTACTTTAATTTTCTTTCTTAGCTACGTCAAAGAAGTGGTCGCCATTGGTGTAGTGGCAGCATATATGGGCTGTGGACCGGGAGATCCTGGGTTCGATTCCCAAGTCGAGCAAAGCAAATTTTCTAATTTAATTTGCCCGGGACTGGATTCCTCAGAGGAGTTGACATCAGGCACAAATCCGGTCGTAAAAACAGCCAAATAATTTCTGCAACATTCTTGAGAAAGTGTGTTGGGCCGAACCCACATTAAGGTGGGATAAAGGCAGGTAGAAAGAAAGCTACGCCAAAAAAGAATAACTTCTTACGCTCACTACATAAGTACCCGGAGTCTGGAATTTGAGTTCGCGTTTTATAGCTGTAGGCTACACCTGTACCTCTCGTTGGAAATAAACTCAGCGAAATGTTGTTATTATAATTCCCTAGTTTGATGCTTCCAGAAGCTATGCATGATTTCTCGAATCGAAATCTCAACCGCATATTGTAATTTCCTGACTGAGGTTTACTCCTGGACCGTAATTTACGCCCTAAGTACGTTACTAGGCCATCGAAGCTATGTACGTAATTACGAAGCTATTTATATACGCTGTTAGGCTGAGATCAATAGAGCGAACTTTAATTAAATCTGAGTCAAACAAACGAACTCGGTGAGGATTTTGATTTTTGAAATCGAACTTCGACTTAGTCCGAGCCCTTTTTTTACAAGAAAATTAAACAGACAGAGCAAAGATTTTCTTATAAATAATGGTTCGGACTAAGTCAAAGTTCGATTTAAAAAATTCAAATCCTCACTAAGCCTGTTTCTTTCACTTAGACTTAGTCGAAGTTCGCTCTATAGATCTCAGCCTTAGACGTTGCTAGCCACCGAAGCGATGTAATTATAAAGCTATTTATAAACGCTGTTAGGCTGAGATCAATAGAGCGAACGTTGACAAAATCTGAATCAAACCAACAGAATCATTGAAGGTTTGTAATTTCTAAATGCAACTCCAACTTAGTATATTTAGAAAAGAGCCAGACATACTAAGCAAACATTTTCCTGTAAAAATGGCCCGGACTAAGTCAAAGTCCATTAAAAAATCCAACTCCTCACTGAGTTCGTTTCTTTGACTTAGACTTAGTCGAAGTTCGCTCTATAGATCTCAGCCTTAGACGTTGCTAGCCACCGAAGCGATGTAATTATAAAGCTATTTATAAACGCTGTTAGGCTGAGATCAATAGAGCGAACTTTGACTAAATTTGAATCAAAGCAACAAACTCATTGAGGATTTGGAATTTTTAAATCCAACTTCGACTTAGTATATTTAGAAAAGAGCCAGACATACTAAGCAAACATTTTCCTGTAAAAATGGCCCGGACTAAGTCAAAGTCCATTAAAAAATCCAACTCCTCACTGAGTTCGTTTCTTTCACTTAGACTTAGTCCAAGTTCGCTCTATAGATCTCAGCCTAAGTACGTTGCTAGCCATCGAAGCGATGTAATTACGAAGCTATTTATAAACGCTGCTAGTATGGGGTCCTATGCACCGCGGTTACGGAAGATCGATGCATCTTATCCACACAACTGGGTGACCTACATTCTAATAGGGCTGGCATAAGTATCGTGACAAACCTCGAAAAGTGGGTTACGGATCTCCAAAAAAAATTTCGCAAGTCGTAATAGTTTAAATAGTGGTATAAATCTTAGACAAAAGATAGATAGAGGGAAAGACAGGGCATAACTTACTAACATAGTGTATAACATTTGAAATTGGATCTCTGTAATCTGGAACTTGAATAAAATTGAAATTAAAACAACTATGAAAAAATTAAGCATTACTAATGTATGGAACGAAACCAAAATGGCGACTTTGTGAAAGAAAGATCCCATTAATATAACAGTTGGGTATCTTCTTGTATTCCGAAATTAGTATTATTGTAAATAAAACACCGGATTGACAATAAAATCGATAAGTATCTATACGTTGTTTAATTCTTATGACACCATGACAACTTACTTGTAAATAGATCACGAAACTAAAATGGCGGAACTGGCTTCATAGTAAACACGTATTTTTCGTAGTTATGCCGGATCCTCTTATTTTTTCTTTAGTCACTGGGTACAAATAGTCTAATAACACTAATGTTAGTTCCAATAGTTTAAAAAAATCATGATTGTCTCTAAATTTGACAGCAGCGCCACTTAAAACTTCAATGAACTAAAATTAACTGAGAAAACGATAAGCATAATGAACGTTTTCGAGAAATTAAAGCTGTGAAAACTAGCTCGTGATTTAGACGCAGCACAATTCAGTTTTGCACATGTCTACATATAAGATGTAAATATTATTTTAATCTGTGACATTGAGGCTTCAGCTGTCATTCTAATGACAGCAGTATACACATCACATTGTCATTATCCATTACCTATATACACAATGCGCACAAAGCATAGCAAAACGTATACGGTGTACCGTGAAAGCGATCTATAGCACCAATACTTTCAATATTCAATTAATATTAACACAACCTATTCTGAATAGAAAATAAAAAAATATAAATTACGTCCTAATATACTGGATACCCGTTCCGAGATTACCCAAGGTCCATTGTCATGTTTGTGTTTCTACGGTGATGTGATTTAGATTATAATATTCTAGATTTCAATCTATTTTTTGTAATTTATCTTTAATGGCATATGTTAATATTAGTAATATCCTACACACTCTAGTATACCATAATGGGTAAACGTAATTGTTTCTACTTACAAACTCTGACAAACTTTCCATTACACTATATGGTATATACGCTAATTAGCTCCATAACAGGTGTAAAACTGGTGGCCATTTTGTTACAAACTAAACTGTTTAAACCTTTCAAATGAGTAAGGACCCAAAACGACTCTACTATTAGTTGATAGGAGTAACATACACAGTAATTCGAAATAAAATTGAAAAAAATAAACGTTATAAACATAAACCTAGTTTAAAACGTGAAAAAATCTATGCTGTTTTTTTATAAAGAATTTACTGTATACTTAATCAATTCTCCGCCTTTATATGAGACTACCCATGGAGTAAGCTCTATCGAACTTGAAAATTAGCCGAAATTTGCCAGATATCACATAACATACATAAAAATACTGACAAATATAAACCCCTTCATTTTAAAACATAACATAAGCGCTCGCCTGTATCCCCAAAGGGGTAGGCAGAGGTGAACTAACGAACTAGAACACCCACATTTCGGCGAGCTTAGTTCCATCCCATATGTGATAGGGGGCGAGCCTATGGCATTTATTTTTTACCCTTCATTTTAAGTTCTTTAATTTAGTTTATACCAACTATAATTGACAAAAAATGTACTCAAACTAAAATACACGAAACTAAAATACATTAAGATTATCTGTGGAAATCTCTACTCGTCCAATGAACTGACTCAAAGTAAACCGGGAGACTGGGGCAGGATAGACAACCCAGTCTTACGAACCGTTTGGCAGCCCTGATTTAAATGCTGCACGACGCGACGGCAAGCTTCCTCGAAATTGATTTCCTTACGCGACTTCAGACTTGGGAGTGATTTTTATTAAATCGCATGCAGGCAAGGCATTTTTCATTTACGATCGATACACTGTTACTGCGTTCAATGCTATAAGTACATTGTTGTTATAGGTATCATCAAGGTACTTGCAAATACGCAATTATTTTGTAGATGTAAATAAATAAATAATAAATACACCCAACAGTCACACACCTTGTCCTGACCCCACACTAGGTATAACCTGTATCGTGTCAGAGACTATGGAAGACTTTCGGTCTCACAACACCCAGACTTGACACAAATATCTGTAATAGATTGTGATGATTGTTGAGTATATATTTTTTACCACTGACAAATGTTTTACCTTGATGCTAGCAATTTGCAACATATACTATTTTTAGATAATTTGCATTTTATAACGATATTCAACATATTCACAAGTTAATAATTTAACAGACCGACTTAAAATGTATCCGATATCAAAAAGAATCTTGAACACACGATTCTTTTTGTGTTCTTTAATGACAAACGAATTAAGGACCTTCTTCTTTTTTGAAGTCGGGCAAAAAAGAAGTTATTGCAACACATCTGATTATTTTATCACCTGTGTACATCGATATATTATCTACCTAGATGCAAAGTTGACGCTCGGAAAATGGGACAGCAAAGAAGTGCTTAAGCACTCGTTTTGCCTACAGTCGGACGTCGATAGAATTCTAAATTTCAAAATTCATATTAAAGAACGCTTGCTCATTTCGTTTAAAAACCTACTTTATAACACGTGCTTAGGGTTATATTTGTGTTGATTTAATTACAACTTGTGATAGTTTTCTTTGTTTTATATCTGAGACCACTTTTTAGGAGGATATTTGCAAAGAACTGTGCATCTAGGGTATAATATATTGATGCCTGTGTAACAAAACTGTAGTCCAGCAGACCATTCATCACGTAGATCTAGCAAAATACTAATGGAACAGACTGAATGGGCTCCACAAACCACATTTCATGAACGTACATATCAACCGTCTTCGAAAAAGAAGAAGGTCCTCAATTCGTCTGTATTTTTTTATGTATGTTACGCGATATCTCCGCCAAATGTAGACCGATTTTCGAAATTATTTTTGTATTCGATAAAGCTTATTTGAAAGGTGGTCCGATATAAATTTGGTCATGATTGGATCTGAAGTGCGTCTGTTAAGTTTCTAATCTTGTGATTATACTTTTGTCAAATTACATTTTTTCAATACATATTTCCATACTGATTTCTTAAGTTCACGTGAATATTATACATTGAAATAAAACTATTCTTACGGATTCTATCACGATTAGGTTTTAATTATTATTCCCGAAGTTTCGAAGGCTTTGCAGTCTTCGTTGTCACGGGTCAGACTGAGGTGTCATTTGTCCAAAAAAGGTTAGAGTTACAATATCTACCATCATTAAAAAATTATACAAAATCAAAAAAGGTTAATTATTTGTGTTCCGATTTATGCAGTACGAGCTCACGGTGTCTTGAGTTCTGGCAGCTGGTCTTTTACATATTTCCATATTAAATAACGCAAAATCTCCAACGAGAACTGAGTGAGAATTATTTTTTTCAGTGAGTTCTAATTAGTGTATCCCAAAGGAATGGCTCTCAAAGCTCTATAATACGTCTTAGCTCCTTGAGTCTACCGTCCATGGCGGGTGGTGCCACCCACCGCCTACCTCCCCTTTACAAGGGAAGAGAATATCCATTTACAGATATTTATTATGCTTACTTAAAAGAATATTTACGCTTATTTTCTTTCTTTAAAAATAGTTTGTCCTTTTTTGTCTTGCGTTACATTGATTGAAAATGAAAGTGCTAGTCTTTAAGAAGAATAATAATATTAGCCCTGTAATATTGCTGTCCCACTGCTGGGCACGGGTCTCCTCTACTAATGAGAGGGGTTAGGCCATAGTCTGCCACGCTGGCCTAATGCGGGTTGGTGGACTTCACATATCTTCGAAATTCTTGTGGCGAAATACTCGGGTTTCCTCACGATGTTTTCCTTCACCGTTATAGCAAGCGATAATTCACAATGAAAACACACTTAACATAAGAAAGTCAGAGGTGGTGCTCCATGTTGGGGTTGGTCTCGAACCTCCGACGCTCGTCTCGGCAGTCCGTACCACTCGCAACTGAGCTATCGCTGCTTGATAAGAAGCCCGTAAATATTTTTATAAGTAAGGGGCGAAAGGGACAAACTGGGGCTATAGCTCTTGTATTTTCAACTACATCCTTGTCCTACTGCTGAGATGTGCTCAGCCTTCTCAACTAATGAGGAAGACTGTGCCTTGAGCCTTGCTATCACGTTTGCCTTATGCTTTTTGTCTTCATACTCTTGAGTTTTTTGATCCTTCAACTTTCGTCTCTGCATTAGTGACTCTACCACTCCCATCTACTTTGTCGCCTCCTTGGTCTAGTGGACAGGGAGGTTCTGCAGGGTTACCACCACCTCTCATAGCAGTATTATTATAATCGTTCTTCGTTTGTTTGTATGGGAATCGGTACAAGTAAGATGATAATAATACTGCTATAAGAGGTGGTGGTAACCCCCCTGGCCCCTGGGTTAGATTTCCAGATTAGCCAAAGAGATTTTACTAATTGTAATTGATAAGGGCAGGTAGAAAGAAAGATGAATGTACTTTAAAAAACAATAATTAGGTCTTATATAGAGGGAAGTTGAAATGGGATAAAAATGTTGTATTGTAACAAACGGTATTTTTGGCAATAATTCAAGGTCTTTTACTGCTGGTTTAAAATAGTATTACGGTTTAGTGGCAGCTGCACTCTAAACGTAAAGTCTTAGGTTTTATTACCACAGTAACGCTCAGTTTCTTCATCGAAAGAAAAAGTTAAAGCATAAAGTAAAAGCAACAGCAAATTTGTCTAATTAGATTCTGCTCATTCCTTTGAACAGTAATTTCATCAATATAATATACCCTAGATGCCCAGTTCTTTGCAAATATCCTCCTAAAATTGGTCTCAAGAATAAAACAAAGAAAAAGATGACAAGTTCTAATTACATCAACACAATTATAACCCTATGCACGTGTTATAAAGTAGCTTTTTAAACGAAATGAGCAAGCGTACTTAAATTTGAATTTCGAAATTTAGAATTCTGTCGGCGTCCGACTGTAGGCAAAACGAGTGCTTAAGCACTTCTTTGCTGTCCCATTTCCGAGCGTCAACTGTGCATCTAGGTAAATAATATATCGATGCATCATTTGCTACCGTATTGGTGAGAAATATTGCCTTTACTTTTTCTTGGTTATTACTTTATCTGTTCAAGAAGATTCTGGCGGTAAAAAATTATATAGAATTATTTTTTTTTACTATGAATGGTTGTGGCAAGAAGGTTTATTCGTATGATAGGAATGAAGACTCGTTTTGTAATTTAGATATTTTTTTATGTACATACCTAATTAGGACACACCTGTCAAGACAAACATTTTAAAGAATTTTAATAATATTTTAATATGTACGAGTTGAGTTAGGGCGACTTGTAGTGCTACTACTAATCTAGAGTTACACCATATCTCGATTTATCCTACAGCTCACTCCTATCTTTAAATCAAGATTTGGGATAAATAGATATTTATCGTGGAGCTGCAAGTGTCCCTTAATGTCTAATACTTTACTAGCTATTGCTTATGGCTTTGCTAACGTAGATTTTACTGGGATACATAGTAGGTTATTATATTATTTAGAAATAGATCACTTTGCCCGACCCGGGGATCGAACCCGAGACCTCAGAACCATAGTCGTACCGAAATAACACCACGCCACGGAGGCAGTCTTAATTTACAATTACAATTTACAATTTTTAATTAACTTAATTTACAATGTGTGGATTACCCGGAAAAAACCCTAAAACTACCTAATAGCTTTTAACTCGTGTTTTAGTTGCATATTCAACTATTTGTTTTATTATATAATTGAAAGTCGTTAACCGTAGGTCAACACATTTTTTTAGACCCTGACACCGTTCCACCGTTGGCAGATCGTTCGTAAATAAAAACTTGCAGTTTATACCATTGCAGTTTTAATGTATGTAGGTATATTTGTGTTGAATAAATATCCTGTATCAATCTTTATCTTCCACCTGCACTTATCCCATTCACACACTATTAAGCATGTTACAGAAAGGATTCAGCTTAGGTTTTACTGTCGTTCTACTGATAATATTAAATCCACGGACGTATAAAAAAAGGACACCGTCTCGCGTATAGAAACAGACGCCACAGATAAGCCCCGCACAAATACGCGCCTCTACAAAAGTGCTCTACGCACACACTCGTTAAGACTCAGTCGTCGTTATGACTATTGTTTTCATTATACCTTGTAATTTGTATGTGGTGTACAATAAAGAGTTAAAATAAATAAATAAATAAAAATAAATAAATGTGAAATGAGAGCCAAGTTCAATATTACGATATACATATGCCTTGGTTGTTGACTTCAACGACAAAAGAAGTGAGATCTAAATGGGTGCCAAGTTCAATGGTCAGTCGTGAAATTTATTTATAACAACATAAAATATTTCATAACAACTTAAAATAGAATTTGTTCTTATAACTTAGGATAATATATTGAAGCTTAAGGTGTGACTTGGCTAATTCTAATATACGAATTATTTTATAGCCTTCCCAAGGTCTTAAGCTGTAAGTTCTTATTTTATTCCTTACCTGGAGTGGGGCTTTCATAACGGCGCCACATTTTTTATACTATTGCTGTTATCATCGTTTCAATTTAATTTACTTATATGTGCTTGTTGTTCCAAATAAATAAATAACAATAAAAAAGCCTTCCGAAAATTTGGCTTGCTGGTAGAAACTAACCATCGAACATAGCGCTCTTCCATGACTGTTTTAGTAGGTACTTGATAATAATTCTCGCAAATTCTGTGAACTTGGCTTAAACGCTACCGCGTGTCTAGAAAGTACTATAGTACAGTAACAATAAAAAAGTGTAACTAAATTCGGCTTTCCTTTTGGAAAATGCCTGCTCTCAATGGATTGCCTCGGTGGCGTGGTGGTATTTCGGTACGACTACGGTTCTGAGGTCTCGGGTTCGGTCCCCGGGTCGGGCAAAGTGATATTGGATATTTCCATATCAGCCTGGAGTCCGGAATTTGTGCCCGATATGGTGATAGGCTCGCCCCTATCACATCTGGGACGGAACTAAGCTCGGCGAAATGTGGGTGTTCTAGTTCGTTAGTACGCCTCTGCCTACCCCTTCGAGGATACAGGCGTGAGCTTATGTTATGTTATGTTTTGGAAAATGCCATCCATCCACTGAGGGGTGGTGACTGGTGATTATCATATCCTCCTTAAAATTGAATTAATATTATAATCTTTTAAGTATCCTAATGCTTACAAAGCATTTAAGTATTAAATTATTATCGCTAATATAGTGAAATAAAACACATCGACAATTCGATAACCATGATATATTTAATCACTTTTAGCCATAAATATGTCATCAACATTAGCCAATTGTGATTAACAATACACCGCGTAATTTTATTTAAACACGACAACATTAAAGCCGCCATTTTAGTTTCATTGGCATTATCGAACAGTCATAAAAATTCGAGGCTAACTTAGACTGGCTAATAATTATAACAATCAAAATTAAATTAACCTAATAAACATCACAAGCCGATTTCTACGTATTTTCGACCGACTTCAAAAAAGGAGAAGATTCCCAATTCGGCTGTATTTTATGTATGTTACGCGATATCTCCGCCAAATGTAGACCGATTTTTAAAATCATTTGTGTGTTCGATAGAACTTATTTCAAGGGTGGTCCCATATTTCGGTCAAGATCGGATTTGAAGTGGGACCATTAAGTTTTTAAACTTGTGATTATCGATGAGTATCCTACTAATCATACCCATGTAAGCTTACATCACCAAAGTAAACATCTAACAAGAATACCTATTATAAGTTTGATAAACTCTTAGCCTAATACTTAAACTGTGAACTAACCTCCCGATACCGGGTGTTTCATAAAATTGGTACCAATAGCAATTTCACATAGGTGCAGGGAGAACGATTAAGAGCGTAATGGTAAAGATAAAAATATAAATTGAACTTAATTTTTTAAAACAATTTCAAAGCATGGGGATTTTAAAATCGGAATGCGACCTGTAAATCGTGCAATTAGCATAGAATGGCTTTGTGTATGTTAAAAATAATTAATGATCTGCTGATCCAATCAACCAGAGTTTTTTTCGTTCAAATTCAGGTCTCCATTATTAAAAAACTATGAGCCTTACGAAATTTTAAACTTTTGCTAGCCATCCTTTCTTGTAGTTCTTCATCAAGTATAGTTATTATTGATACCAACTTTAAGAAACACCCTGTATAACTAACTCCGTTTCATTAATTGGAACCTGTTAAGGGGAACACCCACGTACTGTTAGCGGAATAATTAAAATATAATTAAGATGTTATATATACCTAAACAACTAACCATATCTCATTATTTGCGTTATTTCCCACGTTATCATTTTGAAGATATGTACCGTACATAAATTAATTATATTTTTTTATGAAAATTATTATGAATAACACTGAAATGTAACGAATCTAATGCAAGCAAAGAGGTTTCTTTTTGACCGACTTCAAAAAAGGAGGAGATCTTCAATTCGTCTGTATTTTTATGTACGTTACGCTATATTTCAGCCAAAGGACCGATTTCCAATTTATTTTTGTGTTCGATAGAGCTTATTGCAAGGGTGGTTCTATATACGGTCACGATCAGATAAGTTTTGAAGTCGTTTTGAAGTCGGCCCGTTAAGTATTTGTTGGTCTCTATCCCTACCAGACGTCAAACTGAATTCTATAGACATTGGAGACTCTATAATAACATGTTTACGACTGCCTCGGAGGCGTGGTGGTATTTCGGTACGACTACCGTCCTGAGGTCTCGGGTTCGATCCCCGGGTCGGGCAAAGTGATATTGGATTTTTCCATATCAGCCCGTAGTCTGGAATTTGTGCTCGATATGGCGATAGGCTCGCCCCCTATCACATCTGGGACGGAACTAAGGTCGGCCAAATGTGGGTTTTCTAGTTCGCTAGTACGCCTCTGCCTACCCCTTCGGGGATACAGGCGTGAGCTGTATCCCCGAAGGGGTATTAGCCCTGTAATATTACTGTCCCACTTCTGGGCACGGGCTTCCTCCTCTACTAATGAGAGGTGTTACCACGCTAGTCTACCACTAGTACCACTAGTAGTCTACCACGCTGGCCTAATGCGGGTTGGTAGACTTCACATACCTTCGAAATTCCTGTAAAAAATCTCTCGGGTATGCAGGTTTCCTCACGATGTTTTTTCCTTCACCATTATAGCAAGCGAAAAATTCAGAGGTGTATGCTCTATTTTGGTCTCGAACCTCGGACACTTGTCTCGGCAATCCGTACCATTCCCAATTGAGCTACCGTTGCTTGACATTATATAGACATCGTAATTATAAGATTTGATTTCTCCGCCAATCGTAGGTACGTGGGATCTCCTTGAACAACTTCCAATTATAAAGTAGAGTTATTTACCCTGCCGCGTGTAAAATCCACAGTTTAAGTAAGACTTCAGCCATATACTTTCCCTGACTTTCCCTATAAAAATTCTTCAGTTATCGTCATTTATAGTTTAATTTTTACCGACCTAAAAAAGTGAAGACATGTTATGTTATGTCTTCACTTTTTTAGGTGAAGACCCATCATATTTTTGAGTAAGCTCTATCGAATAGAAAAAGAACACAAAATTGGCCATTTGCCAGAAATATCGCATAGGGTACATAAAAATATCAATGTTTTTTAGGAAACCAGAGGAGTACGTCGGTCGCAGTTGTCTGGCCCAGATCTTACCAGGGTGCGTTCCCATGGACGCCCCAAAAAGCGTTTTGACTGGATGTTTTGGTGGAGGATATGGCAGCCAATGGTCTCACTATGGTCTCACTAGGATGTTAAGAGCGGGCGAAGTGGAAGCGTTTAAATAGGAAGGTGGACCCTGGCACAAGACCGGGATAACGCCACGCCAGGAAAAGAAAAGATACATTAAAATATAAAGCCTGTAAATACCAACGAATTAACAACCTCTTTCTTTTGAACTCGGTTCAAAGTATCAAAAAAGTATGTAAAAGATATCTACAATAACATTGAAACGAAAACGCCCCTGTCGTTCCAAAACTCACTCGTCCATGGGAACTATATGGTATTATGTTGTAGTATTTCACATGGTGTAATTGAATTGCCCTGTTTCGCGCTGTCCAAATGCCTAAATCAATTATTGGGGCCGGCATTGTTTTTCACTACTACGTTAACAGCATTTTGTTTTGTGCACGCTGCATCGATATATTATTTACCTAGATGCACAGTTGACGCTCGGAAAATGGGACAGCAAAGAAGTGCTTAAGCACTCGTTTTGCCTACAGTCGGACGTCGATAGAATTCTAAATTTCAAAATTCAAATTAAATAACGCTTGCTCATTTCGTTTAAAAACCTACTTTATAACACGTGCTTAGGGTTATATTTGTGTTGATTTAATTACAAAATGTGATCGTTTTCTTTGATTTATTTCTGAGACCAATTTTTAGGAGGATATTTGCAAAGAAATGTGCATCTAGGGTATAATATATTGATGGCACGCTGGATCATATTGTGTTTGTATGTGTGCGTTAATCGAATTTTATTATACTGTGAAATAATTTTAATGATGGTTGCAAAGCGCTACAATATTATGGATGAGATGACTCAATTTTTACAATATTTTACTAGATTTCCAGTTTTTTCAATGCATTGTCTTGCATTCATAATACAAAAAGAAACGCTCTAGATTTGGTGGATATATCGCGAAACTTTCAGAAACGCGACATAGCCCAGAGGATTAGCAAGTTGAAATGAAACTTTCATTAAGAGTAATTTATACATAAACCTGCGTCTTGAACACAGTTGCAAAAAAATTATTTAACTAATTGTTATCTTTCCTTGATATTGTATTGGCATTTTTGACTATGCAAAGTCGTGCCTATATTTGACATGTACATTTTAGGGTTTTTTTTTTTAAACCTGCCCTTATTCCTCAATATGGATTAAATCAAATTAGAAAAACCTATAGTAGGTCTAGTGGGCTGTGGGCCGGGAGGTCTTGGGTTCGATTACCAAGTCGGGCAAAGCTATTTTTCTAATTTGATTTGCCCGAGACTGGATCAGGCAGACAGCGGGTCGTAAAAACTAAACCAAATCTTTTCTACAACATGCTTGAAAAAGTGTGTAGCACCGATCCCACATAAAGGTGGGATAAGGGCAGGTAAAAAGATAAAAAGATGGAGGCGACAATTTAAGAGATTACTAGAATTTAATGTCATCGCTGAATGCAGGCCGCTTCCAACAGGTCGATCTGGAAATCTTTGGGGGAGGCCTATGTTCAGCAGTGGACGTCCTATGGCTGATTATGATGATGATGATGACATTCATCACTGCTGAACATTTCTTCACTGCCATATCCAGATTTCCAGATCGACCAGAATTTAATGTGCTTATTAATAATTCTTGCTATTGCTTTATGTGCTATCGTTCAGATTAGTTATCGTAATAATCGTAAGGTCATAAATGATATGGATAATAAATCTAATACACACACTTCCTCCACATTATCATCTAAGACACCCATTGATGCCTGCCGGTATTTGATTATGAATTCATCACACATCACTGAAACCATTGTTTCTCCTCATTTGAAGTCAATACAGCTAAGATGATCAGAAAGGAGATAAAAGTGACTTACGGTTAGAAAGTGCCTAACGGTGGCTTAATGCGAACTAGAACACCGACATTTTGCCGAGCTTAGTTCTGTCCTAGATGTGATAGGGGGCGAGCCTATCGCCATATCAGGCACAAATTCCAGACTCCGGGCTGATATGGAAAAATCCAATATGACTTTGCCCGACTCGGGGATCGAACCTGAGACCTCAAGACGGTAGTCATACCGAAATACAACTACGCCACCGAGGCGGTCAATTCACTTTAATCATTATTGTTTTTTCTATACAAGATTTACATACGTAAATAAATTATCTGCTGAAACAAATTCGTATAAAAGCCGCAGATTGAAATACGAATTTCATCAGATCGCTAATTAGCCTCATCATTAAATCAAGTGGTCAGCTTTAACGTAATAAGAACGAAAAACCTTTCATAAACTTTTAGAGGCAATCAAAATGGCCGCTAATATATCGTAAATCAATAAATGCTATTAATAGAGAGCTGTTTGAGTCCACGCCTATTATTTGCTTATTAAAGATGTCAATTACAGATGAACAGCAATTTTAATTAACGCGTGATCAGGCTTTCGCATGTAAATTGGATCAATATTAATTTCGTTTTGCTTTGTGTATGAAAATTGTGTTGTGTAAAATTACTGTTAATTGGATTAAGCACAGAGACAAACGAAAGTATGCTTGTTTACTGGGTAAAAGCACTTTGGCGTGATGAGGGCCCGAAATTGTACTTGACTATGTTCGATTTTATGCTCATCTATACTAATATTATAATCTATACTTAATATTATAAAGCTGAAGAGTTTGTTTGTTTGTTTGTTTGATTGATTGAACGCGCTAATCTCAGGAACTACTGGTTCGATTTGAAAAATTATTTTTTTGTTGGATAGCCCAATTATCGACGGTGGCTATAGGCTATATATCATCACGCTATGAGCAATAGGAGCGGAGCAGAAATAAAAAATGTTTAAAACCGGGGAAGGCGATATCTCAGAAACTACTGGTTCAATTGAAAAATTCTTTTTGTGTTGGATAGCCCAATTATCGACAGTGGCTATAGGATATATAACATCACGTTATGTCCAATAGAAGCGGAGCAGAAATTAAAAATGCTGCTAGCGGGGAATTTTATATCCAAGAAACTACTGGTTCGATTTGAAAAAATATTTTAGTGTTGACCAAGGGGATGAATGGTAGGGTGACTATGGGGTGATTGATGGGGTGACCAATGGGATGACTGACGGGGTGACCGACGTGAGGAATGACGGGGTGACTGACAGGCTGAGTGATGGGGTGGCGGACGGAGTGACTGACGAGGTGAATGACGGGGTGACAGACGGGGTGACAGATGGGGTGACCGACTGGATGACAGCCGGGGAGACAGATGGGGTGACCGACTGGGTGACAGACGGGGTGACAGACGGGTGACAAAAGGTTGACAGACGGGGTGACAGACGGGGTGACGGACGTGGTGACAGACGGGGTGACAGACTGGTGACAGACGGGGTGACCGACTGGGTGACAGACGAGGTGACAGACGGGGTGACCGGCGGGGTGACAGACGGGGTGACAGGCGGGGTGACAGGCGGGGTGACAGGCGGGGTGACAGACGGGGTGACAGACGGGGTGACAGACGGGGTGACAGACGGGGCGACAGACGGGGTGACAGAAGGGGTGACAGACGGGGTGACGGACATGGTGACAGACGGGGTGATAGACTGGGTGACAGACGGGGTGACCGACTGGGTGACAGACGGGGTGACAGACGGGTCACAGACGAGGTGACAGACGGGGTGGCAGACGGTTTGACAGACGGTTTGACTGACGGTGTGAGAGACGGAGTGACTGACGGCCGAAGTACATCATCCCATTACCTCTTTTAGAATTATTGTGCTATAGGTGCCTACGACTCACTCTTTCAACCCTCTCTCTCATACGCAGACGAAGTTGCGCGGGTCAGCTAGTATTTACATATAATAGCAAATATAAAACAAAAAAGAAACCGTTCTGTAAAAACTGCATCGAAATTGGTTGAAAATTGAGGCAGTAATTCATATTTCAAATTCTGGAGTGAGGGAATATCGGAGATATCTTGCTATCCCTTTTCAACGCACGTACCGTTATGGCTGTGACGTGATTATACTGATACTTCTTTTCCCCGCAGTTTGAAGGTTATAACTTCAAAGTCTTATAACTTTTTTATTTTTGAGAATATTTCAATATTTCTTTATGTTCTATATTTTATACGACGTCAATCATATAAAAGTAGAAAAAAAAACAAATACCCAATTATTAACACTCAATGCCTTTTAGCATTGATATCTTTAAATCATCCAAAGAAACTTCAAGACAATTCGTTCAATTTAACATGTTCGATTCGGATACATATACGAAATTCATTCCTACCAACTCCTCTAATTTCTCTACGAACCATTCGAAGCGTTCATAATCCATTATACCAAACACTTCAAAACATCCAATTTCACACGTAGCTAATTATCTTACTGTACACCGATGCACGAGGCGCGACGTGGCCTCGTCGTGCCATCGTTGAAATGTTCTTTTTATGTCCCTTCAAGGCAGTTAATAAGTTTCCGAGAAGAACAGGTAACAGGGCGATGTGAAGGCATCCCTGAGGTTGCGAGCATAGGGATGAGCGACAGCGGTGTGTTCCAAAATATTATACTACACTTACTTCGTAATTTTTAATAATAAATGATACATGTAATATTGCTTGTGTAAACTGGAAATAATGTCTGTAAAGAACAATACAAATTAAACAATTATTAACTACGTTTAATAGGTATGTACGAATTAATCTATGTAACCAATGAACCGATTTAAATAATGTACAACAAATAAATAAAATTGAAGGCGTGTCTGTTTGAAATTTCAAATTAATAGCGTTTCACTAAAAAGTATATACGGTACTTACATCAAAAAATCATGTTTTTTAAATTTTTGTCTATCTGTCTGTTTGGTCCAGCTAATCTCTAAAACGACTGGACCGATTTTGCCGTGACTTTCACTGGCAGGTAACTGCTATTATAAGAAGTAACTAAGGCAACTTTTATTTTAGAAAAAAAATATCGGAAACAAATTTCCACGCGAGCAACAGCTAGTAAATACACCCAACAGTTACATATAAGCCTAAGTTGCGTGTCATTCATAGAAATATTATATTGTTTTTTTTATACCATTCTTACAACTAATAGTATCAATTACCAACTAGTAATGGTAGTTAGACAAATGAATGAAACACCCTCATCGCGTAACTAACAATAGTAGCTCCACTATGAGTTCTGCACGTTTCACGCAAATGACAACGTAAAATATTTATTTGAATATTCATTCCCAACGTAACCGCTAGACGCGTTTTTTGTTATACAAATATTTAACGTAGTCGCTAATTCACGATTGAGCTACAGTTTCATAGTAAACAGTGACTGTTAAGTTACAAACCAATATGCATCAACTCGCTCTCGCGCCATTCATGGTCGCTACCTTCACCTAACAATGAATATTGGAGTCAAGTTCATTGAACGGTCGCCGCTGTTTTTTGGGACCATGCGGATCTTGCATTATGGTGCAACAGACCTTTTGGAACGTTAATTTATTGCTGCATCTCTTTAAATATTCTTTTAA
The DNA here is from genome assembly GCA_036417725.1 of Clanis bilineata. Lineage (NCBI taxonomy): Eukaryota > Metazoa > Arthropoda > Insecta > Lepidoptera > Sphingidae > Clanis > Clanis bilineata. The sequence continues at coordinate 4,912,558 of CM071139.1, read as the reverse complement.
TAGATTTGTTACGAAAAATGCAATAAAGTAATGGGTCAGAATAAAACACCCGAACGCCTCTATCGGTTACGAGGAGAACTGACGTTTTCCATACAAATATTTTACGTCCTCACTCGCGTAAATACGTACAACAAACTCATGGTTAACCTACTGACTCCGGTAGACTACAGTCCTACTAGCAGTCGCGGCATAACGTGATAACTTGATTGCCACGAGTCCGACATTCATATGGATGCAAATTCTTACTTTTGCCTCAGATGCGTCATCCTCGGGAACTGTTTTTACACATTTAAGACAGACGTCCAATCAAGGTTTATACGCCTGACTGCTAAATCATACAAAAAATGTAGATAATGGTTTGAAAAACTAAATACATATATTATCAGACTAAATATTTATTTCACATCGTATTTTGTTCATAGTTTTAAATAATGATAAATAAATAATAACACCCAACAGTCACATACATACATAGTCCTGACCCCACACTAAGATGCGAGTCTTGTATCGTGGGTATCAAGAACTTATCGAGAGACTTTTGGTCTTACAACATCCAGACCCGAAACAAATATCTATAGGTATAGGCGCGTCTCCTGCACTAAAACATTACACGAAACACCTACACAAAAAATGGTTTCGCTACACATTTTGTCTGCGGTCCATTATTCTATGAGCATGAGACATCAAAAAACATTGTTTTATGTTGATGTTTTTGAGTTTTGTTTTGAACATGAGCATGAACGCCTTAACACAAACATTTGCCCCGGTGCGGGAATCGAACTCGCGGCCACTCGTTTCACAGCCGGCTACCCGCCCACTGCTGGCTGTAAAATGAAATTATGTCAAGAATACAGTTCGTTCGCTTTTCTTGATCTTGTGTCTCCCACGTAACAGAATGCACTGGTGTCATGGTCTTGATAGAATAATTGCTTGACAATTCAACAATGTACGACATAGTTACACGTTCATATTTATCTAGGTTTCTTTAATAGATTCTCTTAAGGCTAGAGTGTGTTACGAAACTTCAGAAACACACCCGAAATAAGTCGTTCCACGTCGTGATCTATTACAATAATTATAATGACATAATTACTCATAATTAGTAGTCGTCCAATGGTCGAAATTAGCCCATAATTATTTGAATGTATTTCTAATGCATTTGATATAACAAAATAGCTTTATGCACTTCTTCTACATAAACTTTAACTGTGTATTTCACGTTCATCTGTTAATCTAAGCATAATTGGACCGTGTTTCGCAGAAATGATCCAACCCACAAAAAAAATATTTTTTTTATTGATGCCAACATGTTCTAATCCATAAATAGACCATATTAGCGTCAACAAATTTTTCTCGCTATCTGTAAATTGAATTATTCTATTGAAATGGTTTTAAACAAAATAAATCCACTTTTTAATAAGTTACTTTGCGATCCCTTCTTTGACTCCAATGTGGGGTCGCCGCATTACACTTTTTCAAGCAGTCTAGACATGATTCGGCTTGGTTTTTTAATAAAAACCGCTTGATTGATTGCCTGACGTCAAACCCCCTGCGGGATCCAGTCACAAACAAATTGTGATAGAATAACCACTTTACCTAATTTGGGATTCCAAGCCAAGGCCTCCGGTCCACAGCGAATACACCAAGGATTCAAGGAAGCAACCAGTTATACCTATATATACATGATAAACGCCCAAAATGAGAATTTAAAGGACCAACTATCAACGACAAACTTTATTAGACATTCAAAATCAATTTCACTTACAGTAAAGGGAAACGCTTTTCTTTCCGCGTCTCTGGAAAAACTAAGCATCTGAATTCAAAACACCCAAGCAAAATTGCACGAGAAGTGCTTGTAAATTGCTTAACATAAGAGCTAAAATGCTCCGCCATTACCGCAATAAAAGTAGTCGATCTACATAATAGATGATTTCCTCGTACTCGGAACAATATAATGTCATTCAGACGACGTCTTAGCTCTTAGTGCATGCCGAGTGAGGTTCCTGCCAATTTATCGTTTATTTTAATATGCCTATCGCAGGGTTACACCTAGTCCCTTTATGTATAGCTAGAGTGATAACTAAGCTAAAGTTAAAGGAAATATATTTTACTCCACATTACGGATACGTATGATAAACATCTATATATTATTTACTTGACGCTCAGAAAATGGGACGCACTCCTTTTGCCTACAGTCGGACGCCATTCTAAATTTCAAAATTCAAATTTAAGAACACTTGCTCATTTTGTTTAAAAAGCTACATTATAACACGTGCATAGGGTTATATTTGTGTTGATTTAATTAGAACCTGTGATCTTTTTCTCTGTTTTATTCCTGAGACCTCTTTTAGGAGGATATTTGCAAAGAACTGGGGGATTACCATCACGTCTTATAGCAGTATTATAATAATCTTACTTTTTTTTTTTTGTACGGGAAATAGTAAAAGTAAGGTAATAATAATACTGCTATGAGAGGTGGCGGTAAGCCCTCTGTGCATCTAGGGTATATTACATTGATGAGGATAAATCATAAAATATTTTAGTTAGTCAGCTGCAAATTCCAGCAATCTTATTTACTTTTTTCGCGATTAGGCATCTCTGTTTCGACACCAAGAATGTATATAAAGCTCCATTTAGTAGTTCAAAGCTCCATATAGCTCCATATTTTGAGAGAGATTGCATATCGTAAGTTTATACTTTATACCAACTATGCAACTGAACAAAGAGCTTAAACAAGAACTTTGTCTTAACCGGTAAAAACGATAGCTCAATGAAAAAACGCTCTATCGCTGTTCAAATACAAAAATAATTATTAGTAATTAAAGCATTCGTGCATCTCATATAAATGACTAAGAACAATATAAATGACCTAAGCAGGAATAATATAATACTGACAATAGATTTCATATCGAACTCGCTGCGCATTCAAGGCATTTAGTTAATATTTCATACAAATATCATAAACGCGCATAGAGCAAGATTCGAATTCCACTCTCAAAACAGATTGCTGCTCGCGGCTTAGTGTTCTTATCTTAAACCAATCTCAGTCTAAGCATATTTTAAAACTTTCTATAAAATTCTATGCCATACTAGACGTAGTGGGTGTAGAAATCAACAGAGCTTAGTGCATCTCTACTGGCCGGAGTATCGCTCGTCCCACTTACAATTATACAGGATGTTTCATAAAGTTGGAACCAATAACAAGTCCACAGGGAGAAAGATTCAAAACGTAATAGTAAAGTTAAAAAATAAAAATTGAATTATTTTTTTAAATTATTAAGCATGGGTATTTCAAAATCGGAATGCAACTCTTTGTTTATGCTAAAAATAATTAATTACCTCACAGGTGGTTTGCAAATGTACTGCAGCTAACCAGAAAAAAAAATGTCACAAAATCAAATTTCCTTTATTCCAAAATTATGAGCCTTACGAAATTTTAAACTTTACCGCTAGATTGCTAGCCATCCTCTCTTTAAGTGTAGTTACTAGTTATTATTAATACCAACTTTATGAAACATCATATATACAGCTAGTTATTGGATAATAACAGTGGAAGTAGCAGAGGCGGGTTCCGTAACTGCGGCTTCATTATTTAGTATAGTTTAGAAGTGACCTCATAAGTCCTTATGAAGATGACTCCTGGGAACCGGTGGATTGTTCACAAAAAATATTTATATATTGTTATTTCTGGGACGATAAGCGCAGTATAGTTCAAGAAAACCAGCGACTGGCAAAGGGCTTATCAAGAGACGAGATATAAATAAGACTAACAATCCCATAAAATTTTTCGTATCCCGGAAATTCAGTATTATTGCTAGACAGCGCTGTTCCTGGCCTGAGACAAACACCAAAACCTTGAAGAAATAGTATTTCTTCAATAGAAAGTACTATCAAATATTCAGTTTTTTTTACAATATGTAATAAGCTCACGCCTGTATCCCCGAAGGGGTAGGCAGAGGCGCACTAGCGAACTAGAACACCCACATTTCGCCGAGCTTAGTTCCGTCCCAGATGTTATAGGGGGCGAGCCTGTCGCCATATCGGGCACAAATTCCAGACTCCGGGCTGATATGGAAAAATCCAATATCACTTTGCCCGACCCGGGGATCGACCCCGAGACCTCAGAACCGTAGTCGTACCGAAATACCACCACGCCACCGAGGCAGTAATATTGCTCATAACCAATATATCTCGCCTTTGGTTTATCAAAATAAATCTTGTCATAAGAAGAAAATTATAATGCATATATATTCTGTCTATCTTGATCTATTATATATACCTTTGTAGATCACTGCTGTCTAGGTATTTTCGATGTACAAACATCATGTCATCCATTTGGCTATAAGATGGTAATTAGGCCCGTATCAAGCTACTACCGGCTTATATTTTATGGGTTTTTTATAACACTGATAAAATATTAAACCGAGCGCCTTTGTGATAATTTTCTACTGAAGTAATTTTCTGTGGTTATGTCAATTATGTGGCTTATGGTTAATGTAGGGGTATATACTGATTTCTTAAGTTTACGCGAATATTATACATTGTAATAAAACTATTCTTACGGATTCTATCACGATTAGGTTTTAATTATTATTCCCGACGTTTCGAAGGCTTTGCAGTCTTCGTTGTCACGGGTCAGACTGTGGTGTCATTTGTCCAAAAAAGGTTAGAGTTACAATATCTACCATCATTAAAAAATTATACAAAATCAAAAAGGTTAATTATTTGTGTCCTTATCTATGCAGTACGAGCTCACGGTGTCTTGAGTTCTGGCAGCTGGTCTTTTGGGTTCCGATTTAATAAGATGTATAATTGGATCCCAGGTTTGTGCAAGCTTCCAACCATCTTCTCTATTTAAAATTAGGATGTTTTTTAATTTCAATAGCCTAACTAATAGTGGTATATAACTAATAGTGTACATTTACCTCTACACATTACTACCCGGACATGATAAACATGTGTGTGATGAGTGATCATGATAACCAAGTGTTAGGCAGCCGGTCGTAAAAACTAAGCCAAAGCCTTTCTATATAAATATATTGTATTGACAATTTGTAAATCAAATTATTAAAAAAGGAAAAAAGACAAAAGAAAAAAAAAATGGTGACAATTTATGATGAAAAAAATAAGCCCGGAGTTTCTTTCTGCCTTTCTTCTTCGGGTCGGCATCCGTAGGTAGTTAGAGAAAGGCTGGTAGGTTAGCTAGGATAGGGCCTCACGCACCAATCCCAACTGCTTCCAGTATTTCCAGTCAATCCCCTGCCACCATTCCTGCCATATGCCATTCCCATACAACCCATTCCCTTACACTCTATTCCTATCTCCCCTTATCACCGTATCTTAGTCATCCCATCGTTATTATTTAAAAATGTACTTGTGTTGACTTGTCATAAGTGCTTTTTTATATGCCTACGTGATCAATAAACATTTTTATTTATTTTATTTTATTTTTATAAAAATAATTTAGCGCTACAAATCGCAGTCGTTACCTGGAATAAAACTCTTAATTATACCTGCTCGAAATTAAAATAAACAAATACTGTTCATTGAATACAATTTCCTCAATAGAGGGATTTCCCCTAAATAACAAATTATTTAGGGGAAATCCTTTCATTTTCCTGTGAACACAGACACCTGCTGCGAATGTTGTATGTTGCGAATAGTACCTGCCGATTAAAATTCATATCAAATAAGTAAATTATAAGAACATTATAAAGTATCTTACTTTAATTCCTCGCCACTTTTTGTTGGTATTAGGTATAGACCAAAATAAATTTGCATATGAATGGCGCTGTTGTCGCACGTTTTAATATTATTCCTATGAATTTTAATTTAGTTCTACTTTCTACCGTGTGTTACTTTATGATTATTGTTTTACGTCTGCAAGATTTTGAAACACGTAACATTTATTAAATCATCATCATCAGCCATAGGACGTTCACTGCTGAACATAGGCCTCACCCAAAGATTTCCAGATCGACCTGTTGGAAGCGGCCTGCATAAAATATGTTTTTCGTATTCTCTAAGAGTATAAGAAAAATATTATTTAATTATAATAATTAGGTTTACGCTACTATGATGTTATTTTCTAGTTGTTAATTAAACTTGTTGCCTAAAGTATATTTAGTGTAATCCCCACTTTATACAATATTCTACATACATTAGGGCGCATATTATTGCATACAATCTAGTTTTAAGTAACTATAACTGTAAACTTTCATAAGTGCATATCATTGTATACTGTTTTGCGTCTAAATAAATAAATAAATACGTAACATGATTCCCCTGGTATTGTGGATGTTTATGGGCGGGGGTGATCACTTAGCATCAGGTGACCCACTTGCTCGTTTGCCCCCTCTTCTATAAAAGAGAAAAACTTCCTAAGGCGAATCCTCTGTACTGAAATACTACACAAAATCTCAATACAAACAATCACCTACAACATCTGGGATGGAAATAAGTTTGGCGAAATGTGAGTGTTCCAGTTATCTAGTTCAGAGTCAGTTCATCAGTTCTAGTTCGACCTGAGCAGGAAAATTTCTGACAACCGTAAATGTATTCGAACTCGATGCGCGTCTATGAAATTTGTATGAAATATTAACCAAACGTCATCAGTGCGCAGCGAACTCGAATACATTTACATTTACATTAGTTTTTCGTGCTCGGGCTACTGTCCACCCTTGGAGGATTCAGTGCAGTTATGTTATGTGATGTAGAAAACTATCATCGTTTTCGATAACTATTAAAAATGATCCTTAATTTTTAAAACTAACTTCTACAAGAGGTACTGTCGGCTCTACTGGAAGTGACATAGTTTGCTGTTCACACTTCTTTAAACTAAGGGGCAGCACTTAATTAAATCTCGATTTATTTTAAAATAAACTCGATTCAAGCAGAAACTCAGTATTTGAAAAACTGTAATGTCTTTGGCGTGATTATATTTCGGTACGACAGACGTCCTGAGGTCTCGGGTTCGATCCCCGGGTCGGGCAAAGTAATATTAGATTTTCCATATCAGTCCGGAGTCTGGAATTTGTGCCGGATATGGCGATAGGCTCGCCCCCTATCACATCTGGGACGGAACTAAGCTCGGCGAAATGCGGGTGTACTAGTTCGCTGGTGCGCCTCTGCCTATCCCTTCGGAGATACAGGCATGAGCTTATGTATGTCTAATGTCTTGCACGTCGTCAATCTGGATTTTAATATACGAAAGAGCTGTAGGTTAAATCGCATTTAGGACTACCTCTAAATTTAATAAAATCCAGATTTGCTGCAAGTCGCCCTAAGTTAATCAGGCGCGGCGTCGCGGGATAACAACTAGTTAAACAATATACTAAGATAAAATATTTAAGATATATAGCTACATATCAGAGTAATAAAGCACTATCTTATCGGGTAACATAATTATCATACTCAAATCAAACATGCGTTTGTAATACACAATATATTTGCATTTAAAATATTGTTGCGGAAAAATCCTCGAAGTACATTGTATCACATTTTTTAGTGTTGTGTGTATAGAATAAACGGCACTCATGGTGAGATTTCAAAATACTTTTACTAAAATAAGTATATATTCACCAACCCGCATTAGGTCAGCGTGGTGGTACACTTAGGCCTAACCCCTCTCAAAAGCGGACTGTGGCCAGCAGTGGAACAGTAATATTTGGGGGCTATTATTATTATTATATCCTATTCATTGAAAACTCAATTTAAAAGAATAGGTAAAAACAATATAACACATATTATCAGTAAGGTAAGTTCAGCTAAGATTGGACAAAGTGTGAGTTCGGACACCGCTAATAAAATACTGCGAAACTAGAGAAATTTTTTAATGAATTTAAAAGAATAAAAGGTGAAACCCAGAGTCCTAATCCACATAAAATTGCAAACATTTCAAAATGTTTACATTTAACGGGATTTTAGCAATATACGATCTTACACTTAGTCCGATATTAGCCGAACTCACCATATCAATTAACGCTTCAAAGGAATTAGGCACCTATTATTCACCTAATAAGTTTAAACAGAGGCTCTTAATTAATTGGTCTAGTTCATAATATTGTAATGTTGTTTATAGAAAGCCCACCTGCATTAAATGCTCTACATTTAGATTTGTTTACTTCATGCAATCTCAATGATATTTGCTGAGGCGATATGACATTTTGCTCATTTTGGTTACATTACAAATAAAACTATATAAATGTGTCATATGAGAATGGCATTTATTTGCTTTAAAAAATAAGATTATGTCTCGTTGAAACTGTAAACGATGCGCATGACATGATCATGGGGCACCTGCTTATATAATAATAATAATAATAAATACACCCAATATCACACACGTAGGCCTGACCCCACCTAGGTATAACCTGTATCGTGGGTGTCAGAGACTCTGAGAGAATTTCGGTCTCACAACACCCAGACTTGAAACAAGTATCTGTGAGCGACACAAACATTTCTCTCAATGCGGGAATCGATCCCGCGGTCTCTCGCTTTACAGCCGGCTACTCGCCCGCTGCGCCACGAAGGCTTTACTTTTGCATTATTACTATTTCGGTACTAGTGTTTCTAATAGTATTATTAGGTACGTTAACTCTATAGAACGGCAACAAGACATTTGAAATAATTAACATACTTGCTGCTGACCATAACTAAACAAAATCTTCAAAAACATGACACAATCATGTATTAAAACTTGCATCAGCACTTCATATTGGACGCAATATTTTGTTCCAGTTTGAAAGACATTGTAAATTTGTAACCAGTATAATTATTGGGCATTAATATCTAACGTCCCACAGTGTCGAGCGCAGTACAGTGCCACTCAGCACATTCATATTCAAAATTCGAGTAATATTCAGTGGCGTAACTATAATATTGGGGACCCGTGGCACATTAATGATCACGGTCTTTCGGTCAGGGCTGGCTGCTCCTTTTGGCTGGGGGTACTAGGGCCCCCTAAGGTCCGGGGCCCATGACATTTTGCCCAGATGCTAATATTTTTATCATCAGGCTTGCTCGAAATGCTCGAAAAAAAAGGCTTGCTTTTACAAAAGAAGTAGATAGTACACAAGGATGGCTCTACTATAATATGACAAACGGAACGGTGGCTCTACCTCTAGATATCAATCGAAGCAATGACGCATTTTAACTTTTGCCCGCCGCCAGGCCCGTGCGAGATTCTTTCGCCTCGTATTTCCATTTTCTCTATACAAAATGTCATCCCCCGTTACATCTTTATGGGATGAATTTCCAAAAAGCCTCTCTTAGTGCTCCCCTACATGATCAAAGAAACCGTCTGTAAAATTTCACATTCCTACTTGCAATAGTTTCGGCTGTACGCTAATACTTAAGTCGGTCAGATGACTCCATTACATACTGAAATGTTTATTATTCCAGAAGTTCCTCACAAACATAATAACGGTGCTGGTCGTGGTGGCGATATCATCGAGCAGCGTGGTGAAGTCACCAGATGGAAACTTTGAACTGCTGATCCTCCACAACAATGACATGCACGCGAGGTTTGAACAGACTTCGCAGCACAGTGGCTCGTGCACCAAGGCAGATAGGGAAGCTAAGAAATGCTACGGTGGATTCGCGAGGGTTGCTCATGTGTAAGTATCTTTAAACATATATTTAAGATCTCAATTAAGTAGATTATAGTTAAATATTAACCAGTGTAAACCCTGTAAATTGATCGGGACCGAGCAATGAAGCTCGAGGTGTCTTTGGTAACGCAATTTAGTCTTTATCTCAATGGAAATTATTAAAAAAAAATGACATAAATATCCTACTATCTGTTTCACTCACGAGACGACTCATGGCGATCTCACGGTTATCAAAAACAAACCCAACCTGTACGATTAATCGAAATCACTCTACTCAACGGCATCAACTTCAAATATTACTTAAAAGTTAAAGTTGCTCTTATACATGTCTACAAAACATTTTAGCAAATGGCTAGATTTATGAATTTTTATATATTTATTTAAATTTTCAGGGTGAAAGAAGCGAGAGCAGCAGCACAATCTGGTGAAGGGCCACCAGTTCTATATCTTAATGCTGGAGACACGTACACTGGTACTGCTTGGTTCACTATATATAAATGGAGGATAGCTGCCGAGTTCATCAACGCTTTACAACCCGATGCTGTTGTAAGTATAAGTATTATTTTTTAGTTGTCGTGCGTCTTTTGTTTTTGTGACGTCATAACAGCGCTTTTTGCTCTGTTAAACCATGTTATTCGCTTATTACCTTGTTTTGACTTCAGAAGGACTGGAGGTCAAACTTATTTATATGTTGTGAATATGTTTATTATTTATGTATCGTTTTTTCAACATGAGGAAAGTAAGTAAATCTTCTGCGGTGGTGAGTGGATCCAACGCCTAGAACGTAGGTCATCACAATGTTACAAAACACCTATGCAATAAAACAGGTCCATCATAGAATCGAATAAATATATTCTAGATGGTTCTACTACACCACAAAGTATTGTAAATAAAATGTATCGCAAAAAATACAGATAGTGAATTTTTTTCATCCTTTTTCACATACACAAAACATTACAATATTATGTTGAACTCGCAATGGAACAATAAAATAAGAAGCAGAAAGAAAAATGATTTGTTATTAAATTCGTCAAATATAATTATTAATCCTCCCATGTAGAAAACATAATTGAAAAATATATTTCGGGATGTCCAAATATCTGATCTATGAGTAAGTCAGTTTACCTTATTGAATACTAACTATAGTACAATAAGATTAGTAGACAGTAACTAACACACATATTAATTACTAGATACTTACACTATTTCTGTTTTGTTGCTTTTGGTGATGGTATAGAGGATAAAATAGATTATCGTTGTCACATTTTTGTTGCTTATCTTCAAAGACTGCAGTTATATTGTTGTGCTTACTAATCCCAATGAGTATTAAACAAAATATAGCTACAAAAATTTGTTTTGTTTTGCGTAATACTATATATATTCCATTTTAAAGATGCCTTTCTTAACCTACCTATAGCAATGAAATATTATTGTCAACAATGTATCTCTCTAACCAGTTTGCCATAACTAACCTCTCCAACTTTTAAACCCATGCTAGCTACACTAACCGTATACTAACACACTAATTGTCTCCTTTCAGTCAATCGACAACCAAGATTTGCGCATTGGGTCTGACGATGTTCCACAGTACCTAAATAATATAAAGACTACAATCCTGGCCAGCAATGTTAACATAAAATCCTTCGATAAAAATGTGGAAAAATCTGTTATTGTCAATATTAATGGAGTGATGGTTGGAATAGTGGGTTATCTCACACCAGATGCGAGTTTATTAGACAGTTTTGGAGATATTGAGTACATTGATGAAGTCATCGCTCTTAAAGAAGAAGTGTCTAAATTACAAGAATTGAATGTTAATATTATTATCGCCTTAGGACATTCAAGTCTCACTAGAAGTAAAGAAATTGCGGCAGAAGTTGATGGAATCGACTTAGTAATAAATGGTTACAAAAATAAATTCTCATGGAAACGTGAGGATGCAGAATCACAACAGAAAGAAATTATTGTTACGCAGCCATCGGGTAGGGAAGTTCCAATAATTCAATCAACTGCCTACAGCAAATACCTAGGTAAGATTTTGGTTGAATTCGACAATGCCGGTGAGATCATTAATCAAGATGCAAACGCCATTCTCCTTGACTCATCGATTCCTCAGGATACCGAGGCTTTAGAAATACTAAGCAGTCACTATGCCGAACTGTCGGAAAGATCAAATGAGGTTATCGGAAATACAGCTGTAGTTCTTGACGGAGATTCGTGCAAGAAGGAAGAGTGTAATTTAGGCAATCTTGTCGCTGATTCTATTATGTATTATAATGCTATAAGATTTGAAGGTGACGAACCATGGACAGACGCTTCTATTGCTATTATTCACGGAGGAGCTATAGCCGCGTCAATTGCACCAACAAACCGACCAGCTGCAGTAACTCGAGGAGATTTATTATCTGCTTTACCATTAGAGAGCAACGTTGTAGTGGTCACTGTAAATGGTACAACTTTAAATCAAGTACTTGAACACTCCGTTGCTGACTACAATGTCAATAACCCATCCGGACGATTCCTCCAATATTCTGGTATCAGAGTAGAGTACGATTTATCACGTGATCCTGGTTCCAGGGTATTAAATGCCGTAGTCCGTTGTGGAACATGTAACGTACCGGAATTTTTCAACATAGAAAGTTGGACATCTTACAAGATACTCATGCCTGCGGCAATCGCAGACGGGGAGTTTGGATATTCTATGTTCGAAGGACTACCGAGAGAAAATAATAACTACGACGAAGTCACTAGCACAGCAGAATTTATTCGTTTACGTAGTCCAGTATACCCGGAAATTGCTGATCGCATAGTACTTAAAAACGTGGATTCTATGGAAAATAATGAAAATGCTCCTGATTCGGCCGGCACATTGACGGCCTCAATAACTTTAATCGCTTTCTTGAGCATACTGGTATTTTAATAACAGTATTTTTATTATAAGCAAGTGTATCAAGGAACTGTAAATTTGCATTTGATACCTATAAGTAATTGTAAATAAAATTCACCAGTAAAATATCAAGCTAATTTTAATTTTCCCTGATTCATCCCATAACAAATAACAATTTAATAAAAAAAAACTGAATATGTAAGTGCAATGAAAGCTAAATTAAAGATATTTTATTATTGAATTGAAAATAGCAAGTCGCAGAATTTTAAACAATAAAGTGGTGGAATAGTAAGTAACATAATATGAATAACCCTTTGAATGAATCTGCAAAATGAAAATAACTCAATAATACAATTGCTATGGGGCTTACAAAATACAACTAATATTCTTTTTATTATAACTGACAGTATTACAATTTAACTAAGTAGTTACGCATGCAAGTGTTTCAAAGCTTTATAGTGCTCAAATATTTTTACTAACATTAACTTTATCCGTAAATTGTTAGTAATTTCTTTACTAACTTTTAGATTGCATCTTACTATTACAAGAGTTTTCTTCTCTTTAATATATTGGATTATTCATCCTTTGATGATTTATTTATGCATGACTATGATTCTAGTTTTAACAATTTTTTTTATGAATTATATTACATCAAATAACTTTATTTGTTACAGTCGCTGGGCAATCACGAGCTGGACAATGGTGTCTCTGGATTAACACCTTTCATAAACAATGTAACATGCCCCGTTCTAGCAGCAAATCTTAACCTTACTCAAGAACCAGAATTAGCTGCTGAAATCAACCTCATGAAGTCTGTTATCTTTAATATAAACGGTACAAAAATTGGTATCATAGGATACCTCACACCGGAAACTAAAGTCTTGGCAATAAAAAATAAAATTGAGTACATCGAAGAGGTTGAAGCTATAAAAGCAGAAATTAAAAATCTAAAGAGAGTGGGAGTTAATATATTTATAGCTCTAGGCCATTCAGGTTTCACTAAAGATCTTGAAATTGCTAAGTATGTTGAAGACATTGATTTAGTTATTGGAGGTCATACGAATACTTTCCTTTGGAATGGTGAAGTTCCGGACATAGAAGAACCACAAGGACCTTATCCAACACTTGTTAAACAAACATCTGGAAGAGTAGTCCCAGCTGTACAAGCTTATGCTTACACAAAATATTTAGGAAAACTCAGGATGGAATTTAACGCAGATGGTGAAATTGTTAAATTTGATGGAAATCCAATCCTTTTAAATTACTCGATTTCTGAAGATCCAGATGTTTTAGATATTGTTAATCGCTATCGGAGTGATGTAATAAAAATATCTGATGTAGTTGTGGGAAGTACTTCCGTCCTTTTAGACGCTAGAATGTGTCGTTTACAAGAATGCAATATAGGCAATTTAATATCTGACGCTATGATATACAAATATGTATCATTATATACGGGAGAAGGGTGGACAGATGCACCAATAGCCATCATACAAGGAGGTGGTATCAGAGCATCTATTGCTCATTTAGACCATCCCGCTAATATCACTAAAGGTGATTTATTGACCGTCATGCCCTTTGATGGTAACATGGCGAAAATAACAATTAATGGTAGTTCCATACTACGTATGCTTGAACATTCTGTTGCAAGCTATAGTAAAATACGAGCACCTGGACAGTTCCTGCAAATGTCAGGAATAAAAGTTGTATATGATTTCAAAATGCCACCTGGAAGACGAGTTGAGGAAGTTTACGTGCGTTGTGGAATGTGCACAGTCCCTTCATTTACACCTCTGAATAAAACCCAAAAATATAATATTTTGATGCCAACATTTATATCTCTCGGTGGAGATGGATATTCCGTTTTTAATGATTTACCTTCAGTATCATTAGAATATGATGAACTGGAATCTACTATAACTTATCTTAACGGTTACAATCCCGTGTATCCTGCTGTGGAAGGACGTATTGTCATCAGAAACATGGATAAATTAAGAGATAATTTTGCATCACGTAAAACCTCCTCGTTTATTTTAACTTTCATATTGCCACTAATCGGTGTCATGCAATTTTATATCGAATAATTATTTTAAGATTTTTACCATATTCTAAAATAATCTTCATAATAGTAGGAAACAAGATTCCATTTTGTTTTTTTTTAATTTCAGTTCGATATTTCGTGGAAACAAAATTTGAGTCATAGTAATTCAATACTCAATAATGGCTACCGAATATATAAGAAATCACGCACGGTTAGCGATTCATCGAGGAGTTCTAACGCCAACACTAATGTATGGAAATGAAACTTGGGTGTGGCAGAGGAAGCATGCAAGTAAGATAAATGCATTGGAGATTAGGTCGTTAAGAAGTATATGTGGCCTGAAGTTGAATAACAGATTGAGGAATAGCAGCTAAATAAGAGAGAAATATGGAATGAAGGAAGATGTACTGACGAGGATTGAGCAAGGAATGCTTCGGTGGTTTGGCCACGTTGAAAGGATGGATGAAAGTCGAGTGACGAAATAAATGTATGTAGCGAAAGTGAATGGTAGCGTCGGCCGAGGAAGGCCTAGACGTCTCTTTATCGAACAAATTAGCGATATCTTAAAAAAGGGCCAAATAAGGAGTTCTCGTAACTGACGAGCGTGCATGTAAAGACTAATGTCTGTGTAAGAAGCGAAAGAGATGTGTTTGAAGTTTGAACCAAAGCGATTGGCGCTCTTTAGTCTCTGCCTACCCCAACGGGAGGCGGCCGTTTGTATATGTATGTAATTCAAATAACACCCAACAGTTTATGTAACTGTAATAGCCCTGACTCCACATTTAAATACGAGTCTTGTTTCATGGGTTTCAAAAACTACGAGAGACGTTCTGTCTTACGAGTCACAATCACCAAAGCTTTCAAAACCTCAATTTCCTCGAATTACTTATTTTGGAACTTAACTCTAATAGAGCTGGAATTTTTTACAAAACCACAAAGAAATTTAATTTCTCATACGAGTGCTGCTTTTGAAGCTTGATACATAATTTATGTACAAGATAAAATATTTTTATCAGTATTAATTTATAAATTTAAGTTTGTTATTTTTAAGGATTGTACGTAAGTTTATTATGTAATAAAATTACCAGAAGTAATTAGTAAGTAATTTAAATGTGAGATGTAAATCATTATTACAAATATACAAAGGTTATCTATTATGACTAACATTGATTTATTTCATAAGCTAATTCAAATTAATATAATTTTTACTACCTACTTAACCATTTACGGTTGTTTTTCTTAATAATAGAAACAAATTTGTGTCTTGTTGCAGTCTCTTGGAAACCACGAGTTCGACACAGGTGTTAGTGGATTAACACCGTTTATAGAAAATTTGACATGCCCTATACTTGCCGCAAATCTCATTTTGGACAAAGTTCCGGAATTAGCTCAAACAGAAAAGCTAAAAAAATCTGTTGTTCTTAACGTAAACAATAAAAAAATAGGCATAGTGGGATATTTGACACCAGAAACAAAAGTGTTAGCAATCAAGAATGATGTAGACTATATTGAAGAAGTTATAGCTCTAAATTATGAAGTAAAAAAATTACAAGACGAAGGAGTTAAAATCATCATAGCCCTGGGTCATTCAGGGTACACGAAAGATTTAGAAATTGCGAAAAATGTAGAAGGCTTAGACTTAGTTATTGGTGGACATACCAATACTTTTCTTTGGAATGGCACCAGCCCTGACTTGGAATCTTCACAAGGGCCTTATCCAACATACGTGATTCAAAAGTCAGGAAGAAGTGTACCAGTAGTTCAAGCATATGCATATACAAAGTATTTAGGAAGACTTCACATTATATTCGATTCAGATGGAGAAATAATATCCGTTGACGGAGAACCTATATTACTAAACGATGATATACCACAAGATGAGCATGTTTTACAGATAACAGAAAAATATAGAACAGGCATTTTAAACACTACCGAAGAAGTACTTGGAAATACGTCCGTAATTTTGGACGGCAATACATGCGTGATAAAAGAATGTAATCTAGGTAACTTAATAACAGATGCTATGGTATTTCAGTATGCAACGAATTATAGAGGCGAACATTGGACTGACGCTCCTATCGCTATCATACAAGGCGGAGGAATAAGATCTTCGATAGCTCATGCAAAAATGCCATCAAATATAACCAGAGGTGATTTGTTGGCAGTTATGCCGTTTGACGGCAATTTAGTAACAATTATGATGAACGGTACCGTTCTTTTGCAAATGCTTGAACATTCGGTTGCAAATTACGACACATTAGATGTCCCTGGCGAATTTTTGCAATTTTCAGGACTAAAAGTAGTTTACAATCTGAAAAGACAACCAAATTCGAGAGTCGTGAAAGCTGAAGCTAGGTGTTGGACGTGTAATGTGCCAATGTACTACAAAGTTACAAGTAAAGAGGTCTACAAAGTATTGATACCAAGTTTTTTAGCTAATGGCGGAGATGGATACACCATGTTCAACGATCTCCCAATGGAAGTATTAAATTACAATGAACTTTCATCTACTCAATATTACGTTCAACGCCATAGTCCTATATATCCTCACGTCGAAGGACGAATAGTGTTACTCGAAGAAGATACACAAAAAGATTCATCATCCTTACAAACTCTTTCATTGCCTGTTTTACTCATCTCAGTGATTATTTTAACCATAGTATAAAATTAGTTTATAATAAACTATAATATTATTTATATTAAAATTAATTATTGTCCAGTATTATAAACTAGAAAATCGATCAATGCCTGCTCAAAATTATTATTTTTATGCAGACCTAATAAAGTTTTTTTTTACAAAATGTTGTGCTTATTTATCATTTCAAACATAAGAGCAGATAATTATTACATATAAAACACTTAATTCCTAACATCATGATAGTTGTATAATGAATAACAACGTAACACTAAGTTTCCCTTTCAGTCTCTGGGAAACCACGAATTCGATGAAGCCGTTGAAGGACTCGTACCATTCATCAGAAATGTCACAACACCAGTCTTGGCAGCCAACCTCATCTTAAACAAAGTTCCTGAGCTTCAGAATGAAAGTAATCTACATAGATCTATCATAATAACAGTACAAGGAATAAAAATAGGGATAATAGGATATCTGACACCAGAAACAAAATATCTTGTCTTTAAGAACGACGTCGAGTATGAAGATGAAGTAGTCGCATTGAAAAGAGAAGTAAAACAATTAAAAGATCAAGGCGTTAACATTCTTATAGCATTAGGTCACTCCGGGTTCGACGAAGACTTAATAATAGCAAAAGAAGTAGAAGACATCGATTTAGTAATTGGAGGACACTCGAATACATTCCTTTGGAACGATAAGGTAACTGATGAAATAATAGAAAACATTACAGGACCATATCCTACACTCGTACGCCAAGAATCTGGAAGATCAGTACCGGTGGTACAAGCTTACGCGTATACAAAATATTTGGGAAAACTACATTTAATATTTAATTCTGAAGGAGAGATAATACACTATGATGGAACTCCGTTATTATTAGATCAAGAAGTTCCAAAAGACCCGGAATTAATGAAAATTGTCGAGAAGTACCGCGGCGAAGTAGATCGCATTAGCAACGAAGTAGTAGGATCATCTCAAGTGTTCCTGGATGGAACAACCTGTCGCTTAAAAGAATGTAATTTAGGAGACTTAATAACTACGGCTATGCTCAATTATACTCAGCAAAAATTTCAAAGTCATGAATCAAATGTTAATATAGCAATAATTGCAGGAGGAAGAATTAGAACCTCAATAAGCCATCCTGAGAAACCCTTTAATTTAACAAGAGGGGAATGGATGACCGTTCTACCTTTTTCCGATGTTTTGACAGTTGTTACTATGAATGGTAGTATACTGAGAGAAAGTTTGGAACATTCCGTCTCAGCATGGAACCCTGTAGATAGTAAAGGCCAGTTCCTACAATTTTCTGGTATAGAAGTTGTTTATGATCTTGAAAAGCCTCCGGGCTCCCGCGTAATACACGTTAAAGCTGTTTGTTCAAACTGCGGACAGTTTAAACCAGTGGATGTAAAAGACTATTATGAATACGACGTTTTGATGCCATCTTTTACTGCGCAAAAGGGAGATGGTTTCACGATGTTCGATGGTCTACCCGATAAACCACTTCCATACAATGAACTTGAATGTGTACTGTATTATGTCAACAATTACAGTCCAATAAATCAGACTAACAATGGACGGATCACTTTGTTAAACGAAGACAAAGCGAGGAAAAGAATTTATTATGATGTTAGTAACGCCCCATCTTCAGCAATGGCTGTCTTACTAAACAGAAACATAAAATATGCCGTTTGGGTAATAGCTACATTGTTATTGTTATGAATACTGTTTTAAAAAAGTAGGATAATTCGTTTTTTAATAGACGTAGTAAAAAAGTATACGTATATGTACATAGTACAGATATCAGAGTATAAATCTTATTCAGTGTTGATAAGACACAATAAACACATTGTCATAGACATATAGGATACTTATACTTAATACATTGGCTTTGTAGGTGTGGGTATATTAAGAAACCAGTATTGAATTATAAGTTAAAAACTTGTAACCATTAGAACCGCGTAGCGGACTAAGACCTTACCCCCTCTTATTGATAGGGGGGTGCCCAGCAGTTTAACAGAGTATAATACAGGTCTGTACTAAAAATGCTTTGAATAACGACATAACGGTTTGGTATGTACAATAACTGGCAGCTAAAGTAGCATTAGATGGGCATATCGCGTCTCAAAACTTAAAACGCTATTGGCAACTAAACTAAAATTATGGCCAGTTTAAATAAACTATCTCAATCCGAGAGTGCCGATAGATAGCAAATATGGACCAATCGAATTAAGCCATTTAACGGCACCGTGTTCAAACTTTGCTCTTATTGGCTAATTTTTGTGATTTATCTGCGATAGTTTATAGAAACCAGCCGTCGTCGATCGGGTGTGATTACAATTTACATCGTAGGTTTAGATCTTAGACCATAAATGGTCTAGATTACATTTTAATTGAAAACAACTATAGCTACGATTTAATGTCCACTTTCAATGTCAATTTGTATGTTCGTTTTTCGCGTATGAAGGACCCCTAAAGCGACTTAATACTTCTAGAAACCAATGATAGTTATCGTCAAATCACCATACATTTGATTAGTAGCGCCTCTTGCCGAAATTACAATGCACCAAAATAATAATAAACCAAGTATAGAGAAGTATTAACTCGTGCTAGATGTTCGGGATGCTTAACTTTTAGATTAGCGGTCCTTTACTGCACGTGCTTTCCGCTCTCGTTTATGTCAAACTTAAGTCTTTAAAAACCCGTGGTTTTTAAAAACTTAAGGTGACTAGATACGGCATTCACAGAGTTCTTACAACTATAGAATGCAAACAGATTCAGAGCACCCAACGTCACTCCACGCTAGTGTTGCAGCACTATCGATAAACACGCTGTCGATTGCTGACCTTCATTATCACATTTCATATGGCTTTCGATAATTTGCAGACTTGGCAATACTGCCTATAGTACCAATCATATTATTTTATGAATATCATTTGTAGCATTATCAAAAGTTTAATTGGTATTGGAGGCAAACTATCGATAAAGTTACAAAAGCGTGTTATGGCATCGGGTATTAATTGAGTACTTGTCTAATTTGTTTTTATTAATTCAATATGAAATTTATGTCGTCTGAAATATAAAACAGAAAGATATATTGAAATATTCCCAAAACTGAAAAGTTTTAAGCCTTTGAATTTTGGTGTAACCGTCACTGCGGGAAAGAGAAGTATCAGTATAATCACGTCACGGCATAACGGTAGGTACGTGCGTTGGAAAGGGAATGCAAGATATCTCCAATATATAATATCCACTCCAAAATTTAAAATATGAATTACTGCCTCATTTTTCAACCAATTTCGATGCAGTTTTTACAGAAGGGTTTCTTTTTTGTTTTATTTGCTATTATATATAAATATGTGTATAAAATTAAACATAGTCAAGTACCCAATTATATTAATAATGTGTGCACATAACTCACTATGTGCATATATCCAACACAAATATGTACGTTAATTACATGTACATATCTACAAATACATGTATTTTGATGTTATTCTACTGTAAGTATATAAGATATTTATTTATTATAGCCCCTGGGATAAAATGTAACGAGGACCAAATATGTCGTAAGTATGTATTATATTGTAACTCGTAGTGTGCAAGAAATAAAAGAAAATATACACAATAATACAATTTATATTTCAATAACAATATTTTATCATTTATGAATAACTTTACAAAGTAAATTAAATAGAAAGTTTATTCGTCTATGAGATGTAAGAAAAAACAAAAAAATATTCGAAAAAAATCTGCCTATTGTAGATCTGCCCAATGCCCATGGGTCATAATGTGACATGTCTTTGACTAACTTCAGATATCATGTGCTGCAGCTTTACACCAATAGGAAGGTGGGACAATTGGAAGTTCGTCATTCTGCCATGCCTATTTTAGTCTCAATGCAAATTTCGTTTAATTTAAAATTAAACTAAGGCAAAGTTCACAAAGTTTAGTAAAAAATATTCAAAATGTTACAAGTAGTATAAAAAGCGGCAGTATTACTCAAAATGAAGTTTCAATTAAACTTACCAAATATGCCATAAAAAGTCAGTCATTCCAATTCAATACAGCAACATCTAAACAGATTCTTACTCAGTTTCTACTCTAAGCAGTTTTAACGCAAAAACCTACTACAAGGCACAATAATCACAATATTCCGTTAGTATAAAAGTAAAACTATGAATATATACCACATTAATAGGTATTCGAGAAGTCTTAAAGACTAGATAATACAAAGATAAATTTATAATAAAAAGTTTATAAAAATATTCTTAGGCGTCAATTTCACTGCCAGCATTCTGTAGCCGGTACCAATAACCGTTTTCAATCTATCAATGCAGATAGATCGCGAAAATGAACCAATCAAATTAGGTCATTTGATGACGTCATTTTCACACTTTATTCTTATTGGCTAATTTCTGTGATCTACCTGGACATTCGGATCGACCTCTATGCATAGCATGTCATATGAGTGACTACGTTTTGGATAGATATAAACCGCGCTATTAATAATGATTGTAAACATTGGTTTTAAGTTATAGATACATAGGGCCTCACTTATAAAAACAGTTTAGCTGAGCAAATGGCTAAGAATATTCTGTCACTTTCTTCCTTTTGTCACATTGTTTGAAAATAAAAGGGACAGGCTATTCTTTACCATTTGCTCAGTTAAACTGTTTTTATAAGGCCCAATATTTTTTCTTGTTGTTGAGTTACATACTTCTTGTGTCATAGGAAGACAAACTTTGTAAATTGTTACGACCAATATAAGCAATGCAACTATTATAGCTTTATAAGATATGCCACATAAGGTTCAAATGCTCCACGATAATAGTAAATACTAGTAAATACTAATAATAATAAATACTGAATATAAAAATACGATATTTAACAAAAGATTAAGGCACTACACAATAATGAAAATTTTTTTTTTCTTTTTCTTGCCCTTAAAATAACGAATTTATGAAAAAAATCTAAAATGTAATATGGCACAATTTTTCTAAGGGAAAATTTATAACAGCAATACCCTAACATTTTGGTGGCACGGCACTCCATTTAACAAGCTTACCGTATCCATTCGGGAGAAAACCCCCAAATATCGCGAGGCACTGCTTTATAGACTCCTGACAATCTGCGAGTTCTGAACATGGAGCGTACGGCTCCAGCTCCTCTGCTAACACACAAAGTGGTTTGAAAAGTTCCAAGGCCATAGATTCATCGCCTTTTTGCAAACCTTGGATTGTCTTCTCGCCCAATAAACGCTTCACTGTATTCCTTATATTTGTTGGCAACTTGGCAGATTTTAAGCCAACATACAATGGCCAGTTTTCAACACAAGCTTCACATGTGCAGTTGAATTTGTATTGAAACCGTAGACCTTCGTACCTGCTTATACGATCTTGAACTGCATGATGATATCTGAAATTGAATAAAGTTGCATATCAGTACCCTAGTACCGAGTTTATGTGACAGTTCTCGATTCTCGAAATCGACGATAGTTTGCGTTTTGCCCATACATTTGACTAGCAACACCACTTTGCGGAGACTACAACAAATTAATAAATGGAGGAACTTGAAAACTATCGTCGATTTCGAAACTCGAGAAAAACTGGTACTAAGGGTACAGAATATTATAAGTATTTACCATAATATACGAATTTGTAATGTGCTTCATAAAATATGTATGAAAATAATTATCTCTCCATATTTACATACATTTTCCATCAGCTCTTATTCCACACATATGTTTTCCATCTACCCTTATCCCACCCCAATGAGGTCAACAAAACACACTTTTTAAAGTAATATACCGGTGTTTCATAAAGTTGGTACCAATAAAAATACCACATACAGGGAGAATGATTTAAAGTGCAATGGTAAAGTAAAAAAAATACTCATTTTTTAACAATTATAGAATTTGTGCCCGATATGGCGATAGGCTCGCCCCCTATCACATCTGGGACGGAACTAAGCTCGGCGAAATGTGCGTGTTCTAGTTTGCTAGTGCACCTCTGCCTACCCCCTCGGGGGTACAGACGTGAGCTTATGTTATGTTATGTTAACAATTATTACATGGGGATTTCAGAATCTAAATGTGACCCATAAATTGTCACAATTAGTCTAGGAATGGCTTTGTGAATGCTAAAAATAGGAAGTTACCCCTATATGGTTTGCAAATGTACTGAAGCTGAATGGGCTAAAATTTTTTCATTACAAATTCAAGTTTTCATTATTCAAAAACGATGAGCCTTACGAAATTTTAATCTTTAACACTAAATTGCTAGATTGTTACCTAGGGTATTAGTTTAGTTATTATTGATGCCAACTTTACGAAGACCCTGTATAGATGGGATAAAAGGTGTGAAAGTACTTTAATAAAATAATAATATATAATAAAAAAGCCTCTAAGTGTATGTTACTTACCCATAATTATCGAAAACCTGCATCCCCTTCTTTATAGGTCTCAGTGCAACCAATATCATCTGTGAGGAGCCTAATTTAGAAGTCCTGGTAGCATTTGGTGTGCATGAATGATTAATTAAACTGTGGAAGGCGTATGGTGCACTCCCAATGCTTAATTCATCAACATACATCCCATCAGAATTTTGTACCATTGAAGAGATACCGTGCATGTTTGTTGGGCTCGTCATAATGTGGTGAAGCAATGTGCCTGCAACACACCTCCTTACTTTCTGTGCAACATCTCCCTCCCCAACCATCATAAATCCAGTGCTTTCGGATAAAAAGTAAAAAAATACTGCAGCACTAACAGATTTCTGGAATATATCTGACACAGATCTCTTTTCCACATTTGAGGCGAGTGTATGAATAGATGTATAATATTGTGAATCATATATCCATTTGTCGTTTACTTTTACGAGACCATGGTTCTTTGTGTTCTCATTGGCTTCAGCTTCCTGTATAGTTTCGAGGAGACAGTCCCAGTCCTTGTGGTCTGTGCGAGCCTTGATGACCGTTCTCAATGCCAGTAATTCCAATTTAGTAAAATCCATATGGATTAATGTAGCCATGAGTAAACACTCAATTTTATGATATTCCTTCCAAGCTTTCTGCCTGCACTTATCACTACAATATAGTACATAGCAACAAGTATTGCATGGCATTAAATTCAAACATTCAGACAGACAATAATTACAGAAGAACAAATACTGAGTCTTGAGCAGTACACACAAATATGGTTTCTCACGTGCCAGTATTTCACCTACTTTTATATCCTCCTTAGCAACTACATGACGACCCATTTCTTCAGAATGTACCACTTCTAATTTTGAACTTGCACATATGTACCTCTCATCTGCTGGAGCTTTTAATGCAAGTAGTTCCGGAATATTTTTGTTATTTGTATTTACTTCTTTTCTTTGATTTAAAATGTTTTTACATTCTTCTTTTCTTTTACTGAGTTTGCCTTTTAGATTATCTGGATATTTGACAGAAAACACCTCGTCAATATCCTTGATGCATTCATCATACTTTTTCAATTTAAAAAATACAGCTGATCGGTTTGATAATGCAAGGGCGTAGTTATCAGAATCCAGTGGAGCGTACAGTAATGATAAGTTGTAATACTGCCATGCTTTGTATATTTCTGTCTTGATTTTGTTTTGGAAATATTGGTTTCCAAGGTTACGGTAATGAGTGGACACTTTTGGACATTTCTTTATTTGCAACACATCTGGTAATGCTTTGAGCTCTTTCATAATATCATGCACGTACAACACTCGGTCATCATTGGTTGTTAATGATAACAATTTACTCGATATCTCCATTATTTTCCCTCCCTTGGTAAGCTTGGATATAACACCTTCATAGCAAAAATCGATGGTCATTTTGAGGTTATTAGGTTATTGATTTATTTTAGTAAAGTGTAGTCTGCGGCGCCAGACACAGTGTAGTGCAATGTCTCACTTCGCAACTCCTTTTATTGTCGTCAATTTAGGATGTGAAATGGTATTTGTCATAGAACAACGGTTGAAAGCCCAGAATATTGGACTGGATAAATCAGACAGAGGTGAGTGGTGTCTGGAAATAGTAATATTAACGTGATTACAAACAGCAAGATAAGTTTAAATATTATTAACGTTTCAGTACTCACTGATGTCGTGACAGTCCTGCTGCACCCAAAACTTTTAGAAGAGTTATTTATACCACAGCCGGTCGCGGCGCCTGCTGTCATCAAGCAACTAATTCAAGATATATCCGCCACATCCATTATGAAGCTGGACGATTATTCTATGAACAAATTGTGGGATCTTATGACAATGATATTCAAATGGCAATTATCAATGGCCACAACCCAAAACATTTTTGACATTACCCGCCGACATCTAAAAAGTGTGGCCATACTCATGCCCCAATATTTCCCGAAATACATAGTTGAACAAGCGATGAAACGGTTTGAAAACTTATCTCATCACATTACCGATGATGATTATAAAGGGCTAAACAATACCATGATGCTGTGGTTCTCCGAGTATCATACAAAAATTTCTGTTCTCTTAAGATTAGGCCTGCAAAAAAAGGATGGAACGTTTTGCCTACCAGCAACTATCTCTCCAAATATATTGAAGAATTTAGGTGAAAATATTTACAAATATGACAATAAGAAAAACCCAATTGATACATACGGAGGTTGTTGTGCAGATAGTAGTGAAATTAACTGTCTTTTAGCGTCCATAGAGAACATAACGACTAATAACAAAATTAAATTACAATTACCTCTTGATTTTGGACATAGTAATTCAATGAAAAAAACTTTAGATTTAGCGAAAGATGTACAATTTGAAACAATCGATACTAATGTAAAAATAAAAAACCATGATCTTACATTTTCCCCTAATATACCCAAATCAACTCAAGAGGATCTATTAGAAATGTTGGATGAAATAATTTTGTGAATTATGTAGGCACTTATGTCTTATAAAAACTCAGAATTACCGGATCTCCGTAATTTGTGGCAATTAATTTAATTTGTGGCACAAAAACAAAACCTAAACAACGACAATTCACAACACAATATGTAGCATAGACTAACTTGAATTTATGTAGTTTGCAACGATAAAAGATAACAGCACACATCTATGGTAAGGCCTTTCCGCTTAGCATAAATTATCCTATCGTACTATTTATTAGTCATTACTAATATTATAAACGTGTTTGTTTGTTACTCTTTCACGCAATAACTACTAAAAGGATTTTGTTGACAGCCTCCGTGGCGCAGTGGGCGAGTAGCCGGCTGTGAAGCGAGAGGCCGTGGGTTCGATTCCCGCATTGAGACAAATGTTTGTGTGGCCCACAGATATTTGTATAAAGTCTGGGTGTTGTGAGATCGAAAGTCTCTCATAGTCTCTGACACCCACGATACAGGTTATACCTAGTGTGGGGTCAGGACTAGGTGTGTGACTATTGGGTGTATTTAAAAAAAAAATAGATTATAGAGGTACATACGACTAACTCATAGGCAATTATTTACCGAAAAATAAACCATACGAACGGAGTCGTGGGCAACAGCTTGGTCTATATAATTTCCGTGTTTCAAACGGAAATTACTTGTTCATTCAACTGGCAAAGAACTGTTTATTATAAAGATTACAAGCGACTTTTTAGTATTTATTTTGACAGTAAACCATCAACAGATTATAACGTGGTTAGTAACACTATATTTAACTATTTTAATAAAGGATGTTTCCATGCAGGTATCGATAATATGTCTATCGACACATAATCATGCATCGTTTTATATGTTGATATTTTAGTAAAACTAATTTCCACGAACATAATCGTATAAATAGTATCACGTGTTAATTATTATGTATGTATATTGTAGATACAGTGTAAGATCTATGTCATGGAACGACAAACTGAATGGTACAAAATAAACAACTGAATTTGTTTACACAACAAACCAATGTAATAGTGTAAAAGTCAATAAAATCACACAAAACTTGTTGGAAAAATATTTTATTCACACACAATACAAATCTTATAAAATAATAATCACACAACTAAGCATACGTCATAAGTATATACAACCTATATACAAATCTAGTCATCATTAATTTAGTGAGATTTTTTTTATTAATCATTCACTAATACCGTCCTGAGGTCTCATGTTCGATACCGGGGTCGGGCAGTGATATCGGATTTTTCCATATCAGCCCGCAGTCTGGAATTTGTGCCCAATATGGCGATAGGCTCGCCCTCTATCACATCTGGGACGGAACTAAGCTCGGCGAAATGTGGGTGCTCTAGTTCGCTGATGCATCTCTGCCTACCCCTTCTGGTATACAGGCGTGAGCTTATGTGTGTATGTATGTAAAAATTTGGGTACTGCTCGTATTGTATGGTGTGTACTGCGTAGTATATCCACAGACTCGGAATATAAATTTTAAAAAAAGCTATTTAGCAAATGTGCCATTAAATATAAGTCGGCAGATCAACCCTAAGGGGCATACAAAAATTATCATCAACTATATTTTAGGCTAAATTATAATTTTATCGTGTATTTCCCGATCACATAGGAAATTTTAATGTTTGTGTCAAATATTACCACCTCAGTGTTCTGATCACATTCGAGTGGTAGTGCCCCGATGTAGACAGTAATGTCTACATCACGAATGGGGCGGCTCGACCGGTTTGATAACACTTTCTCATAGAAAAACCACGTAAAGAAGTAGTTTGTACGAGGGAGTGAGATTTTCGGTGGCCCAATTATTACCGCCCCTCCCCCAATCCCTATTCCCCTCCTTTTAGACTGGCAACGTACTCATAATTGGACCGTGTTACGCAAAAAAGATCCAAACCATATAAAAATAATACAAATAAAATTTTGACACCAATATGGTCTATTAATGGTATAGAACATGATGGCATCAATAACATTTTTTTATTTTTTTTATGGGTTGGATCATTTCTGCGAACACGGTCCCATTATTTTTGTATGTTGGGTGCCTATGCGCGATGGAGACCACGTACAATCAACTATCAAGTAACCCATTTGCTCGTTTCATCATCATCAGCCATAGGACGTCCACTGTTGAACATAGGCCTGCCCCAAAGATTTCCAGATCGACCTGTTGGAAGCGGCCTGCATCCAGCGACTGGAAGCGTCCTGCATCCAGCGACTACCAGTATTTGCTCGTTTACCAGTATGCAATTAAAAAAACCTGCGAAAATGTCTGATCCTTCCTAGTCCAAAAACCTAGTTCGGCCTAACCTAGGCAGAGGGCCTACCCCTTCGGGAATAAAATAAAAAAAAATACTCGTAACTTTAGGCAGAAAAATAAAAAATCATAAACACAAAAAGAATGTCAAGTTTCATGGAATATTGATTACTTTTGTCGCACATAGTGTCGCCATAAGCACAAATAACAATTTAATAACCACAATAAGGTATCAAATGAAATCGATATAACTAGAAATCGTACTTATTGACTAGATAAAAGAATAATACAACCTTGTTTTTAAATGAGTGTGTATGAACATTTCGATACTTTTAAATATAAGTGCCAGTTTATCGATATTGATTTCAATAACGCCCATAGTGCATCGGGCGAACACCCGCCTTTTAAGTGGGAAGTTGCCGATTTGATTCCCACACATAACATAAACGTTTATGTAATCCATATATATTTCAACTTGACAGTTGAGGAACCGAGGCTGATATCTATAGAGCGAACTTGACAGCGTAAACAAACTGACAGACCAAGCAAATATTTTCTTGTAAAAATGACTCCGGTTAAGTCGAAGTTCGATTTGAAAATCGCAAATCCTCACTAAGTTCGTTTTTTTTACTCCGACTTAGTCGAAGTTTGCTCTATAGATCTCAGCCCGGAAGTCTCTTTTAGATCCTGGTACTCATGGGTACATAACACACAGTCCTGAGAATAATAATAAATAAATAACACCCAACAGTCACATACATAGTCCTAATCCCACACTAAGATCGAGTCTTGTGTCGTGGGAATCAGGAACTACGAGAGATTCCGGTCTCACAACACCCAGACCCGAAACAACAAACATCTGTAGGCCATACAAACATTTGTCTCGGTGCGGGGATCGAACCCGCGGCCTCTCGCTTCACAGCCGGCTATTCGCCAGTCGTGAGAATCTTGTATGTTTCTAATCTTGACTATGTATTGACCCTTTTATAGATCAAACGAGTAGATTTTATCGATTCTGTGTATATCGTATATCTGTTATCGATAACAGCTTCACATCAAGGTTTCTATTTATAACATCATATTTCTTATTATTATTTGTACTTTTCAAGCATCGAGTCCTCGTAAAAATTACATACAAATGACAACAAACTTACTTACCATTTAACTAAACTATATAATAATATACAACGTTCCATTTTCCACAATAATGACTCACTCTTTCTTTGTCTCGATAAATTACTATATCGCCTTTACATCATCAGTATCCAATAATAAAATAATTGGAGAATACTTATCATAAGAATAATAAAAACTGAAAAACGTCAATTTCTATGTTCAATATCGATAAATCACTAACTTTTAAACACACAACCCACTATCGATAATACAAACGCCGATACGGCGTAACGTTGACAAGCAAAGGCGCTATTATTATCACAGAGCGCATTGTCACATATAAGTATACTGTATTTTGTATGAAAATACTTTAATAGCACGCCTAATTCTCGCCCTGACTCGAGTTAATTAAATTAAAAATTCAAATTAAAAGGGCAGAACCTGAAGGTATAATGTTCCAAATTATTATAACAAGTTATTTATCTCATGAATATAAAATCATAAAGTTTAATCCGGAATAGCGCAATTGAATTAATGTTTTAGAACTTTACATACATTTCGGGATAATTTTTTCGAAGACGTATATAAAAATCTCCACTTGTTTACCTACGCATTTCATAACCCTTTTATAAATTAGAGTATATACAAACTTAATTTATTGGATACCACGGGAACCCGTAGGAACTAGTTGACATATACCTAGTTTAAGTTTTTTTTATGGCGCGTCCACACCGGGCCGAGCGAAGGCGAACGAATCATGCCTCTTTCATTCCCACAACAGCGAATGTTTGATTGTGTGAACCCAACAGGTATAGATTCGTTCGCCTTCGTTCGGCCGGTGTGTACTCGCCATTATAAGGCCGCGTAGGTACTAGTGTGTCCTACAACTAGGACCGGCAGTATTACTGCATGCCTGCATGCCTTCTCTGCGAGCTGGGTGAGAAGCTCGAGTCCCCGTATGCGGGTGCGGCGGGGGCAGGCGCGGGGGGGCTGCGGGACCAGTGCCGCGCGCGGGCCGACGGCGACAGCGGCGCGGGGGACTGCAGCGGCGACGGGGGAGGGGAGGGCGCGAACACAGACATCCCCGGCAACACCGTCTGCGCGGGCGCCGACGGCATGCGCACTATCACTTTCTGCTGCATTTTCGATTGTACTGAAAAAATATCATCGTAAGCTCACGCCAGTATCCCCGAGGGGGTAGGAAGAGGCGCACTAGCGAACTAGAACACCCACATTTCGCCGAGCTTAGTTCCGTCCCAGATGTGATAGGGGGCGAGCCTATCGCCATATCGGGCACAAATTCCAGACTCCGGGCTGATATGGAAAAATCCAATATCACTTTGCGCGACCCGGGGATCGAACCTGAGACCTCAGAACCGTAGTCGTACCGAAATACCACCACGCCACGGATGCAGTCAAAATATCATAAGTTTAAAAATCTACTACAAAATTTATCTGATCTTCTACCTGCCTTTAATCCACCTTAATATGGGGTCGGCGCAACACACTTTTTTAAGCATGTTGCAGAGGATTTGGCTTAGTTTTTTCGACCGGCCGCCTGCCTGACGTCAACCACCGATTAGGGATCCAGTCCCGGGCAAATTAAATTAGAACATTTTCTTTGCCAGATTTGGGAATCGAACCCAGGACCTCTCGGTCCAAAGCCCATACATGCTGCCACTAGACCAAAGAGGCGACAAAATTCACCTGATTTCGACCTAATTATAAAGGACCACCTAATTACACCCTTGGAACTCTGTACATCTTAAGAGGTACAGGAGTAATTAACCACAATTTTCACACACATTAATAGTTTAACAATCGATAACATACAATCAGTGCTCGATAAAATCGACGCATTAGACACATAAGTATTATACTTACTGAAAATATATGCTCCGATAGCGGCAATTACAGTAGCAAGAGTCGATAAGTACGGCCTTATTAACGAGAACAAAACTCCGAGCACAGTTCCGTACGCGACGTCACACTCTCTCTGCACATCAACTTTGAGCTCTTGTGCAGTGAGTTTAGAGTTCACATTGACCCATCCGTAACCGCTAAGCCCGCATGTGGATGATGCTTCGTTTGATACTGTTACTGTTATTTCACCTGGAACAAGATTTTAGAGTCAAGCTCCTTACATCGAAACTTCGGTAATCTTATATCGATAGCGTTATATCAATATAATAAATGTCTTATATCGATTGGTAATATGAATGCATGTGCACTACTGTGTCATGTACTCATGTGCACACGTGTCCGTGCACGGTGAAGCCGACGGGCGCATCCACCTACGAACACATTGTTCTGTGTCACGTGCACTAGTGCCAGTATGAACACGTGTTAATGTAAAGGCGCGTATCGACATAGCGATGCCGCTCACAAGGCTGCTCGCGAGCAGAATCGCAGGAGCGATTTTCGCGCGCGACTACGTTCAGATTGGATCGCGAGGCAAACGTGTATCCAGTACAGTGGCGAAGGGTGATATTTTTGAAAAGGGAAGCCGATGCTGCATTTTCTTACAATTAATGCCAATTTGTTAAATCAATGATTTGGCAAAGGTAGGAATCGAGTTGTATGAACCTTTCCCCACTGATCCAGTATCTACATCAGCCTCGCAATGTCGATACACAGCTTAACACTGACTCACCGTCTCTAGACACAGTGTCGACCTTTAGTCCCGGTGAGGTAGTGATCTTGACGAGTCGCAGCGCGTGCGGGTGTCCGTGCACGGTGAAGGCGGCGGGCGCGTCCACTACGGACACCTTGCTCTGTGTCACGTGCACTAGCGGTAATAGGAATACACGCGTGCACGCTCGTAACACGCCCCATTCTGCGCATACTTCCACTTCTGTAGCCTCAGTTATCGCTATGCCCGGGATGATTTTGCAACCCATTTGACCTGCGATAGAAATTTAACAGAACAGTTAGTATCGACCTCCAAATGTAACGATGTGTGTGCGTGATTTTCTTTGGTTCTTTATAATAGGACCATTATTATTGTGTGTGTCCGCCCGCTATCATAATCAACTATACTAGATCTATAAAACTAACCACTACTTCCATACATACCGTTAATAATATCGAGCGCAGGCTCGGCGACATGCGGCGACTCGGTACGGCAAGTGTAAGGCAGTTCTACCTGCACGCCTTCTAATGCGTATTTCTGCTCCTCAGTACATATAATAGGCCCGGTTGTAAGACTGGCTGCTGTCGTCGTAAGCGGCACTAGGGCTGCCGGCCACTCGCCCGGTACGAACTCGAGCTGCGAAACGATTGTATAATGAATACTTATGAAGGCTTGAAATAAAATGAGCAAGTTTCTGTGTTGTATCCAATATCATCAAATAAATAATTCTTAACAAGAGAAACTATCAACAGTTATCGACGTATAATGGCAATACAAAAATGTTTTATTCATTCATAGGAGTATAAAAATATCAATATTGAAGGTAAAAACATCATGACTATTGGCGTGTTAGTCGAGAATCAACATTAGTCAATTACTTAGAATTATTTATGGGATAAGTACCTGTTGAACGGGCAGCTGATGCACGGTAACGACGGAAGCGGGTCGGTCACGTCTCAGTGTGAGTTTGATTCCGGACGCACCCGTCAGTAGCGCTAGTGTAGCGCCACGAGCGGTAACTAATGTAACACCTGAACTTGCGCGCCATCCCTCGCCGGCAAGGCAGATCATCCAGCCGCCAGTCGCTAAAACAACACAGGGTTTTGGATTATCGATATTACTAGGAATGATGTATTATTACTTAAAACAATGAAAAATCGATGATGTTAAATAAACGTTGACTCTTGATTATTGTCGTACATTGGAGCTTTTGTCTGCCTCTCTTTTCTGCCACATTTATACAACTTATGTACAATTAGGTATCCACAAATTATTTTTTAACATAATGAGGAAATAATTCGGCTGAGTTTTTACGACTGTCTACTTGCTTATTTGACATCAAACTACCTCTAGGCCTTTGTTACTATTAAAATATATTACCTATAAATCATATCGATAGAAAACTATCGACATCGATAGTGACGCTTACCCACAATCCTCTCTGCACCGGCATCGTTGCCCGGCACCCACACTTCGTCGGTGACGGTGACGCCCCCCGCCGAGCTGTGGAAGCTCATGAACGCACCAGCAGCATCCACACCAGTCATCAACAACTCTGTTCCCAAGACACTGTAACAAATATTTATTCACATTTTTTCTGTACAGATAAACAAACTTCTGTAAGTTCAGAAAGGGCAGCGTAATCAATGAACAAGCAATCACACTACAAACTACTCCTTCCTTGCACCTGCCCATATCCTAATTTAGTGTGAGGTTGGCGCAAAATACACAATTTTATTCAAGCACCTATTTTGGAATGGCTACCTGCCTGACATCGATCTCCTCTGGTAGAAATTACACTACTATTCAAAGACTTGATTCCATAGGCAATGCCATACATCGTAAGGATTGTAGACAATAAAGAAAAAAACTGCATCAATCAATTCGACATATCGACTAATAAACTGTCATAATAGTGTATCATCATCTCTATTAGGATAGTGTCAAATATACACCTGTCATGTACATGTTGCGGGTGCGCGAACGCAGCAGGGCTCGCGCTGACGTTAGCGTGTGGCGCTAGTAGCGCGCGTCCTACTGCATTCCGCAGTACCACTCGTAAAGCACTCTCTTCGGCATCACCAGCCGGCTCCACCGTGCAATAATGGGGCACTGCAACCTCCACATGGATCACCTGCAAGTATCGATAGAATTTATCGATATTTCTTAAATCTCACTAGGTGAAATTCTATGAATATGTTACACGTTAATTATATAAATTGAACTTTAACGAATAATGATTATCAAGTATCCATTTTTGATCGATATGGCGATAGGCTCGCCCCCTATCACATTTGAGACAGAACTAAGCTCGGCGAAATGTGGGTGTTCTAGTTCGCTAGTGCGCCTCTGCCTACCCCTTACCCCTTACCCCGGGGATACAGGCGTGAGCTTATGTTATGTCTATCTAAAGAGATGATGTGAAAATGATATTTATAGATTTGAAATTAAATAATGTTATCGACAAAATAATACACTTTTTTCAACTCACCGTTTCCCTATAAACATTGATCCTGTCATCCCTGTGATGTGCGACAACAACTCCATACCCCGGTGCTAAGGCCCTCAGTTCCCCACTAGCCGTGACGTCAAACACTCCCTCTCCGTACGCCTTCCAACTACTCCTAGGCGAAGACTGGAGTCTAATAACAGCGCCTACTGCTAAAGCAAGTCGGTCGCCGGAGGATATGTCCTTCGATAACCCTTTGACAGATGTGGTTATGTCTGAAATTGCTAGAATCTCGATTGTACTGTCCCATGATCGAGTTTCTGCTACCTGTAAACATAATTATTAAAATTTTAATAGACTTTTATTAAAGTCGATATGACTAAATCAAACTAGAAAACACTATATGTGTACGGCTGTGGACCGGGAGATCCTGGGTCCAATTCCCAGGGCGGGCAAAGCAAATCTTCTAATTTAATTTGCCCGGGACTGGATTCCTTAGAGTGGGCTGACGTCAGGCAGGCGGCCGGTCGTAAAAAACTCTAGCCAAATTCTTTCTGCAACATGCTTGAAAAAACATCGACCCCACATTAAGGTGGGATAAGGGCAGGTAGAAAGAAAGAAAAGAAGCTCACCTGTCCCATATTACGCACTTTAACGTCGATAGTAATTACACCTGGTTTCAATGGCACTACTCGCACGGACATGCCTTCCGCTACGGACCTCTCCAATAAATCTGTTCAACCAACAAATTTCTAAATATATTATGAAAGTAAAATGAAAGAAAGTTGTGCTGATTTGAATCACCTAGGGACGGTTTTCGTACCGCACGCAATAAGACTACGCCACTGAGGCAATCGACAAATGTTTGTTTCAGGCCTAGCTGTTATAAGACAATGTTTTTAGTTTGGTTGGGTTATATCAACCCACGAAATAAGATTTTTTTATAGCACAGACTGG
This sequence comes from Clanis bilineata, assembly GCA_036417725.1. NCBI lineage: Eukaryota > Metazoa > Arthropoda > Insecta > Lepidoptera > Sphingidae > Clanis > Clanis bilineata. The sequence goes on along the minus strand of CM071139.1, from coordinate 4,877,053 downwards.
CAAAGGAGCAGGTAATTTCAATATTCAAATTTAAGAACGCTTGCTTATTTCGTTTAAAAAGCTACTTTATAACACGTGCATAGCATTATATTATTCTGTATTAGTTATTACGCCAATGTCGACGTTATTGCCGCGAGATTACGTTCCTATTTAAATTGGTACAAAATCTCGTGGCAAATCAAGGTCGACATTGGCGTGTACCCGATCGAAACGTTAGGTTAACTAATGACGAGCGGCCAGGCTTCCGGAGGCCAAGACACTTATGTAACATATATTATGTGCCGCCTCCAACGGGGGCAACTCTCACCGTCGCTGTAGGAGGTGTAGAGTCTCGCGGCGGCGGGGTCGCGCAGAGTCCAGGCGAGTCTCGGCGGCGGGTGCAGCGCGGCCAGCGAGCCCGCCGACAGCGCCACCGCCTCCAGCCACAGCGGGCCGGGCGCGCCCACCAGCAGCGTGCGCGTCGCCGCTCGAGCGTGCACACCCGTTATCGGCACCACCTGACAGTAATAACACACAACTTTCAAAACTTTACGGACCGAATTCAAATTTTATCCGATCTTGACCAAATTTAACCCATACACTCCATTCCAAAAATACGCTTGTTACCATTGTTTGAAAAATGGAATAGTGTTATATATTAGGACAAGTATACGAATTACAAAAAAAATATATTTATGTTACCATCAGATGTTGTAAATCAATATTCCAATAAAATAAGACATTGAAATTAGTTATATAATATAATATAAACTATTTTTTACCTACCGTTTGCGAAACGACATTTTTGTGAAAATATTTATAGACCGACAGTCAAAATTTCGCGCATATCTCATAGACAACTAAATCAGTGATACTTAACTACAAAAATAAAATAGCCTATAAAATTATTATTTTTAAAAATTAACACTCACCGATTTAAAAATGGGAAGATATGGGTTAAATAAGCTCTATAGAACACAAAAACAATCTTGGAAATCGGTCCACATTTGGCGGAGAAATCGAGTAACATACATAAAAAACATAGACATGGAATTTTAAGTTAATAAATGAAATCGAATCGTAGTTTCAATCAAATATTGTCATAGGTTATCCTATAGTGCAAACCTAACAACTAAACAAACCTCTATTTCAGCTTCAGCGCTATCGATTTCCACATTAGCACCGTCAACTGCCACGAGTTTGATACGCGCCGTGCCAGTTGTGAGACCGTGGACTAAACCCGTTGATGTAACCTGTACACACACACACACACACACACACACACATAATACTATGGACTTTTATAATAACCAGTTTATATTGATAAACACAGCTACGTATCTGTAAAGTATCAGTATATTTATAAGCTAGGAACAGTGAGGTCCTGAGATCAGTTATCAGATTGGTCCATCACAATTTGATGTTTGAGTTACACATACATAAGCTCACGCCTGTATCCCCGAAGGGGTAGGCAGAGACGCACTAGCGAACTAGTACACCTACATTTCGCTGAGCTTAGTTCCGTCCCAGATGTGATAGGGGGCGAGCCCGCCATATCGGGCACAAATTCCAGACTCCGGGCTGATATGGAAAAATCCAATATCACTTTGGCCGACCCGGGGATCGAACCCGAGACCTCGGACTCGTAGTCGTAGCGAAATACCACCGCGCCACCGAGGCAGTCAAATATCTCTGAAATGAAATGCCCGACTTGAAAAATCGTCCCTTTCGTCCGTTCGGGATTGCCCAGCATGATTTTGTATATACCTCCAGCGCCGGATGCGGCTCCACGGGTCGGTAGTGTCGCCGCGCGAGGTGCGCGGGAGGCCCGCCCGCGGCCCGCAGCTGCAGCTTCGCGCCCGCCGCTATACGCGCCTGCGACGGCTCCACACGCAGTCCGCCGAATACGCCCACCTGCATACACGTACACATACATAGATATGCGCCTTTTTCCCATAGGGGTAGGCAGAGACAACGGATTTCCACTTGCTACAATCCTTACACACCTCTTTCGCCTCATTAAGTCTCATTACATTCTTCATTCAGGCACGTCGGTTTAGGGTTTTAACTTGACCGTTCTCGATTATATCTCTGACTTGGTCAGAGAATGTTCGATGAGGTCTTCCCCTTCCAACTCTAATCAGCCATAATTGGATACTTGACTATGTTTGATTTTGTACACATTTTTATATGTACTAGCAAATAAAACAAAAAAGAAAGTCTTCAGTAAAATCTGCATCGAAATTGGTTGAAAAATGAATCAGTAATTCATATTTTAAATTCTGCAATGAGTAAGAGTTGGGACGTGGTGGGGATATCTTGCTATCCCTTTCTAACGCACATACCGTTATGGCCCTGACGTGATTTTACTGATACTTCTCTTTTCCGCAGTTTGTAGCTTTCACCAAATTTGAAATTATTACAACTTTTTTTAATTTTTGAAAATATTTCAATAATTCTTTCAGTACTATATTTTAGATGGAGTAAATTCCATATAAGATTAATAAAACAAAATTAGTCAAGTACCCAATTATCCCACTCAAGAGCATATTTCAATTCACGCAAAATCGAAAACATAGTATCGATTTGTATAGTAATGTTTGTCGATTTCGTTATAATCAATAAAATAAATCTACAACATATTTGTGGTATTGAAGTATGTTTTTCACTAATTATGTTATAAAACTACAATTTTTATGTAATCATCGACATCATCGGCCACAAGACGTCCATTGCTGGACATCGGCCTTCTACATCATACGAAATGTTAATTTTTATTTACATAAAATAAGAAACCTATAAAAATATCGACATCTATAAAAAATGGTACCTCAACATCAGAGCTCCAAACGCCGCCGACTGCTGCTCTCACTTTTCCCGTTCCCTCCTTCAGCCCACAAAGTTGCCCATCCTTGACAACCACGTGACCTTGGGTGCGCCACTCCGGCGTGCTGCTTATCGACAAGTACCGCTGCGATATCCCCTTCACTAATGCAGATATCGGCACACAACCGCCGACGCTAACTGCACGCGATGTCGACACTTCCACGCTCAATATTTCCTCCATATGCACCTGAAATTATGATATGTTAGTAGTATTGATATTCCCTATTATCAAATTTAAAAATGTAATCTAATTTCTCTACATTAACTTAGAAACACATGAAATATGTATATTAACAACAAAAATACCCATAAATCTTACAAAAACACAAATATCAACATTATTCGGATAATAACCTATGTTCAGGTAAGGCGCATCTCCCGCACTAAAACATTACACAAAACACCTACATAAAACATGGTATTTCTAATTTTTTTTGTCTATAATCCACTGTTACATGAGTGGGAGACAATGAAAAACGTTGTTGTGTGTTTTTTGTTTTCTTTCGAAAAAACAAGTGCAGGAGACGTGCCTTACACACAATTTATCGGCCACTCGTACACAGGGTACCATCTAGACGTGAATACCCGTAGCAGCTCGATCCACATTAGTCTTTCGTCACATACACACAGTACTTTACCCAGTATCGTCGCGAGTAATATCGATGCCTCACCTCGACAACATGTTCATCGGGCACGCACACGTCCGCGACCCGCACGTGGTAGAGTCCGGGCGCAGGCGCTTGCAGCAGTAGCTCCCCCTCCTGCACGGCCCCCGCGGCACCTCCCCCCGCCTCCACCACGTACTTGCCGCTGCCTCCGCGCACCGTACCCACTGCGGTAGAGTTCTCTCCCTCCCAGGCCATGTGCACCTGACAATAATAACAAACTTCAAAGTTAAAAATAAAATAATAAAACCCGTCTTTAAATAGGCAAACAATACTCTTCGGTAGTTGTGCCATTTCATTTGTTAGAATATTATTCTAGTAGTCGACACTCCCATCGCTATAAGGCATCGATATAATAATATACCTAGATGCACAGTTCCATACAAATATCATTGTAAACAGTGTCCTCGACAGACAAAACAAATAAACATCACAAATTTAATTAAATTAACACAAATATGACCTTATAGACGCGGCATAAAGTAGCTTTTTAAATTGAATGTTCAAACGTTCCTATATTCGAAATTTTTGAATTTCTAATCGTTTTTGAATTTGACAATAATTTGACATTATTAAAAGAAACATTCTAGTCACTTGGACAAAGATTAAATGGAGTCGAATAGTTCTTGTATTTATCTGTGAGAAATTTTGACCACGTGGCGTACAATGTAGATGAGAATGGCGATATCTCTATAATAAATTTACTTACATTAAGAATGGAAGTAATGCCAATGACCTTGCCGATCGTAGCGTTTGCGTACGAAAGTTGCGTATGTAGGCAGCCAGAGGGCGACGTCGTACCTAATATTTTCAATGGATTGTCAATATTGCGTTTAGAAACGAAGTCATTTCAATGTTTGTACATATCTATATAACGCCAGTCGCGAGCAAAGCGTTGACAGTTGAGTTGACACATAAAATCAACGACGATTTCGTAAAATGGACTGTAACACAATTCTATTGTGGTTATTCTTGAATGTATTATAAGTAATATCAACACAGCATATTATAAATACAATTTTATACTTCATTTCACATTACCTAATTTATTATAATATTCATATTAGACTGCCTCGGTGGCGTGGGTGTATTTCGGTACGACTACTGTCCTGAGGTCTCGGGTTCGATCCCCGGGTCGGGCAAGGTGATATTGGATTTTTCCATATCAGCCCGGAGTTTGGAATTTGTGCCCGATATATCGACAGGCTCGCCCCCTATCACATCTGGGACGGAACTAAGCTCGGCGAAATGTGGGTGTACTAGTTGGCTAGTGCGCCTCTGCTTACCCCTTCGGGGAAACAGGCGTGAGCTTATGTTATGCTATGTTATTATAATATACAGTACTCTTTATTTCTTGTATTATTGTTATCTTAATTATTCTACTGATATTCGTTACAAAAATGGCTAGTTGGATAGGCAGGTTTTTCCGCGCAGCTGGTGGATAAATAGGTATCTAAACATTCTTCCGATCTGCTCTTATTTCATCTCGATTTGTTTCGGAACTTATTTCTGTCCCAGATTTGATAGGGGGCAAGCCTATCGCCATATGAAGCACGCTTCCAGACTCCGCGCTGATACTGAACAGTAAAACTCAATACCGTCGTGTCGTCGTGTTAGGTCATGTCAAGTCATGTCAAGTCAAGTCATGTCAAGTCGTATCAAGTCGTGTCAAGTCGTGTCAAGTCATGTCAAGTCATGTCAAGTCATGTTATGTTAAGTCAGGCTCTGATGATGAGATCCCAGAAAAATCTAAGGCATCCCTTTAATTTTACAGTGATTTTTCAGTTTTTGCACCGGATTCACTCTTCAGTACCATGGGGCGACCCAAATATCGATTATGAAAATTCGATTATTTATTATCGATTATTTACAATTTTGTTCACATAATAATTATTTACTTTAGAATAAAAAAACAAATAACAGATTTAATAACATATTTGAGATGCTATCAATGACAAAAGAAAAATAAGAACTTGGCATAACTACGAAAAAATACGTGTACATATGCCTAATGTATGGAGAGAAAACAAAATGGCGGCAGAAAGATCGAATATACCTAGCAGTTCGGCATCTTAGATCATCGAATCGAAATTGATATTATTATAAATAAAACACCGTATTTTTTATATTAAAATTAATATGTATTTATACGTTATTTAGGTATTACGAGTTACGACACAGTGACAACATACATGGGTGTTTCTCTGTAAACTGGGTAACTCATGGTCAGTGGCCGATATTACATGGAAAAGTTAATGAATGCTGTACGACCATTCCTTTGTGGAATCCGCGTTGTAACGTGACAGCCATCAGTCCTCTGGCAAGGATTATTATAGTTTATTTATATCTTACAAATGATGTATTGTTATAATAGATAAATATCCCCTGTGTACAGCAAAATATCAGGACTATAAAGTTGTTCCAATCATTCTATGAAATAAAATTAAACAGTCCCCTGGCAACAGACCCCTGTCGCTCAACAGGACACGGGGTGGTTTCGGACTTCAGGGGGAGCGGCTGTTGTTATACATTTTCATTGGTAACAGTTGAGGAACATTATGTTTATTAACCAAAACTACAATTTATATAATTTCGACAGGACTTGGTATATTTTTATTTCATAGTATTGCTGACTCCATTCCCGTAATAATTTTCAAAAAAAATTGATATTCCACATTTTGCATACAACAGGAAAGTTGAATTTAAATCCTTTTAGTTTTTCAGAAATAAGATTGAGACAATTTGTGTCGCAACCTAAGCCGTGGTTAGTAATCTCTTACATTTTTTCAAAAAAATAATTAACGTTGATGATTCGGCGGCCCTTAGGTTTCTTAACATATCTTTATTATTTTCAATTTCAATTACTAGTGATATATCCTCTTTTTCACTTTCAGGATTCTGTGAAAAATAAAAAAGTTGTTAATTACAGTAATAAACAATAAGATTATTTAAAATAATGTAGTATACATTAACTAACAAAATACTTAATAACTACGAAAAAGCAGGAAAGGGCATAGTCAGCCCTTATGGTTCTGACATAGTCGTCTCAAGGTATCAACATGCGGGACTTTCAATACTCTGACAGTGCTAGGAAGTATTGAAAGATTCGGAAAGATGTAAATGTTGAGATTAAGAGTGAAATTGTTCTGACAAAGTTAACTAATAACTTATCTATCCCACTGTAGATGCACTGGTTATAAATACAAATAAAATTACAGGTGAAGTCTTAAGAATAGTATATTTATAAATTCACCTTTTCCACTATTTCACCAATATTATTTTGTATTTCCCTACATGCATCAGTTTCTGTATTTATACAGTAAATGGTTTTTATTTAATAACTAGCTTTTTCCCGCGGCTCCGCACGCGTATTTTGTAGGGCCAACGGAAACAACTTTTGATTTGTAGATCCGCCCTGTCGTTTTAGTCCAAATATTGGCGACACAGATATCGATTTTGAAGTCAATCGGCCCAAAAACTAAGAAAAACAAAATAGCGGCCGCATTTGACAGGTTTGACAGCGGTTCTGTCGTTCTGAACCACGGCGCGACTCAGATATCGATTTTGAAGTCAATCGGCCCAAAAACTAAGAAAAACAAAATGGCGGCCACTTTTGACAGGTTTGACAGGTTGATTTAAAAAAGTAGCCCATTTGTGTCTTTAAACCCAAATGTATCCACTATCCCAACAAATTTCATAAAAATACATTAAGTGGACCTAAAATCCCCATACAAACTTTCAACCCTTATTTCATCCCTTTAAGGGTTGATAAAAAAAATGAAGTCCCCCAATTGTGTCCTTAGGGTCAAAAGTATCCTCATACCAAATTTCATCAAAATCCATTGAGCAGTGCCAAACTTCCCATACAAAGTTTCATCCCCTATTTCATCCCTTTAGGAGTTGATTTAAAAAAAATAAAGTACCTTATGTCCGTCCTTGGCGTTAAAGGTACCCACATACCAAATTTATTCAAAATCAGTTCAGCGGCTTAGACGTGAAAACGCCACAGAGACAGAGACAGACAGACAGAGTTACTTTCGCTTTTATTATTTAGTAAGGACTAACTTTTGCCCGCGGCTCCACACTCGTAGTTTGTAGGGCCGACAGAAAAACTTTTGATTTGTCGATCCGCCCTGTCGTTTTAGTCCAAATATGGACGACCCAGATATCGATTCTGAAGTCAATCGGCCCAAAAACAAAGAAAAACAAAATGGCGGCCGCATTTGACAGGTTTGACAGCGGTTCTGTCGTTCGAAACCACGGGGCGACTCAGATATCGATTTTCAAGTCAATCGGCCCAAAAACAAAGAAAAACATAATGGCGGCCGCATTTGACAGGTTTGACAGCGGTTCTGTCGTTCTGAACCAAGGCGTGACTCAGATATCGATTTTGAAGTCAATCAGCCCAAAAACAAAGAAAAACATAATGGCGGCCGCATTTGACAGGTTTGACAGCGGTTCTGTCGTTTGGAACCACGGGGCGACTCAGATATCGATTTTGAAGTCAATCGGCCCAAAAACAAAGGAAAACAAAATGGCGGCCACTTTTAACAGGTTTGACAGCGATTCTGTCGTTCTGAACCACGGCGTGAGTCAGATATCGATTTTGAAGTCAATCGGCCCAAAAACAAAGAGAAACAAAATGGCGGCCACTTTTGACAGGTTTAACAGCGGTTCTGTCGTTTGGAACCACGGGGCGACTCAGATATCGATTTTGAAGTCAATCGGCCCAAAAACAAAGGAAAACAAAATGGCGGCCACTTTTAACAGGTTTGACAGCGGTTCTGTCGTTCTGAACCACGGCGTGAGTCAGATATCGATTTTGAAGTCAATCGGCCCAAAAACAAAGAGAAACAAAATGGCGGCCACTTTTAACAGGTTTGACAGCGGTTCTGTCGTTCTGAACCACGGCGTGAGTCAGATATCGATTTTGAAGTCAATCGGCCCAAAAACAAAGAGAAACAAAATGGCGGCCACTTTTGACAGGTTTAACAGCGGTTCTGTCGTTCTGAACCACGGCGTGACTCAGATGTCAATTTTGAAGTCAATCGGCCCAAAAACAAAGAATATTTCATCCCTTTGTAGGATAAAAATATATCGCATCTCATTTCTGTCCTTAGGGCTAAAACTATCCTCATACCATCTTTCTTAAAAATCCGTTCAGCGGTTTCTAGATTCCCATAAAAACTTTCATCCCCTATTTCATCTCATTAGGGGTTGATTTAAAAATGTAGCCCATTTGTGTCTTTAAAATCAAAGATATGCACTATCCCATACCAAATTTCATAAAAATCCATTAAGTGGGCCTAAAATTCCTATACAAACGTTCATCCTCTTTTTCATCCCATTAGGTGTTGATTTAAAAAAAGTGGCCCATTTGTATCCTTAAACTCAAAGGTATCCACTGTCCCATTCCAAATTTCATAAAAATCCATTAATTAGACCTAAAATCCACATACAAACTTTTAACCCTTATTTCATCCTTATAGGGGTTGATGAAAAAAAATGAAGTACCCCATTTTAATCCCTAGAGTCAAATGTATACTCATACCAAATTTCATCAAAATCCATTAAGCGGTTCCAAAATTCCCATACAAACTTTCATCCCCTATTTCATCCCTTTAGAGGTTGATTTAAAAAAATAAAGTACCCTATGTCCGTCCTTGGGGTTAAAAGTACCCACATACCAAATTTCATCAAAATCGGTTCAGCGGACAAGGGGTGGTTTCCGACTTCATGACTGTTTTTATAAATTTTTATAAGTAACTGTGACTGTATTTTGGTACAAGTACTGTCCTGAGGTTTCAGGTTCGATTCCCACCCAGGTCGAGCAAAGTGATATTGGATTTTTCCATATCAGCTCGGAGTCTGGAATTTGTGCCCGATATAGCGATAGGCTTGCCTCCTATCACATCTGGGACGGAACTAAGCTCGGCGAAATGTGGATGTACTAGCAGGGTAGTGAGCTTCTGCCTACCCCTTTGTAGATACAGGCGAGAGCTTATGTATGTTATTTTATTATTTGAATCAGTTGAGGAATGTTATAACTCAATCATGACATTATGGTTTGAATATTTAGACATAACCTACCAATTATATGTACACAGCCATAGAATGTCCACTGCTTGACATAGGCTTCTTTGGGGGAGCCCAAAGATTTCCAGACCGACCTGTTGGACGTATGTTTGTTTTGTGGATGTCCTGTGGCTGATCATGATGATGATGATGATGTACACAGAAAAACTCACACGTAAAAACAATCAAATACAGGATTACCCTGTATACTGACAAGGATGTTCGGCAATTATTGCTGGATGATGAAAAGGGACCAACCAGAAGCTAAATATGCCAGAAACTTAAATAGTAAATTCATAATAACAGCTTTATTGTTTTTTCTGTATTAAACGGTCACTATTTGAATACGTACCTATTTAAAGTTCATCAACATAATTATGAAATTCTTGGCCAATAAGTGTTTTTGTAATTACTCATTTTCACTAACAGTCACTCATCTAAATAAAACTATTGGTCAAGTTTTGTTGCTTAGTGTTCTTTTAGTTTTCCCTCTTTATTGAAGAATTACAAATTAGAAATACTTACATTATATCCGGCTGTGAAATAACTGATGCAAAGTCCCAAAAATAACACAAATATTTTTCTGCATTGTCGAGATAACAATCTCATATGGGCCAAATATCTGCAATTACAATTTTATGTAACACATGCCTATTTTTTATAACCAAACAAATATAAGATAGTTGTAATTTTTTTGTCAATACACAGCATAATGGCAAGACAATATAATAGGAGGACAAACACACAATATGTGTGGATCATCACAACAGGTTTTAACACTGGACACTAAATATCCTATCCCGGAAAATAAATATATTTAAGTACCTACCTGCCAATTTGTTTAGGTTTTCTCTTTGAACCGGTAAAAGGTTATTGTTTATTACGCTTGCTTTAGGTAATCCAATGTTTCGACAATTCAGCGCCCAGTATAACATTGACCGATGATAAAAATTTGAGTTCCAAATCAGCGAGAAGTCAAGAAACAATTTGAACAAGGAAATATGTGATCAAAATCCAAATACAAGCCGAAGTCGTGAGATTGTATATTATAAAACCCGAATACACCAAATCACACCAATTTACCTACTCGAATTCCGATTTGCAAACAGTGTTGCTATAGGTGATACCAAAAATCTGTAATCCGGCTATATCAACCTGAGTAAAATCATTCCAATATACCATTATATATCCAATATACATATATTTACATTAACTTGTTTTATTGTAATTTTGTAGTAACGTCAACCATGACATACATAATAATAAGTTAAAAATATAAATGATGGTCGAAAAATTCTATTCTATATTCTATTACCAACCAATATACATAGCAAAAGTAAAAGTCCAAAAACCTGTAAAAAGTGGAGTAAAATTTGTAATTTTTGTTGGTAGCATAAAATCTGTATAAATTCAGATAAATCGGTATATATGGCAACACTGTCTCCGAGCGTCATTTTATTTGTCAAAATTAGGTATTGTGTTCAAAATATCGTTCAAAAATTAGAAATACGAAATTTAGTAAATCCATAACAAATATATTTGACGAAGTTTAAAATTATAAATTACCCTTTTAATTCATTGAATTTATTCTGATAATACGTTTGAGTTTATTTTATTTTATTCGAATCAACACGCATTCCTATGACGTCACCAAAAAACACGTCACATGAAAACGCCTGAAATTCCCAAAGAAATTCCTAAGAGCAAATACATCCATGTGTGATTTTATGTAGCTCTGGAGATAAATCGTTCGTTATCTTTGTATAAGACGTTATTCACAAACATGTGTATGTTGGTGTATAGAAAATACAAATCTTATTAACCCAATGTAAAAAACAAGGAACATTATTATGTTGATGTCCCAGGCCACTTGAGGAAATAAATTGACTTTTGCGGATTATTAGATGATTTAGATAATTATTATAGAGACGTTATCATATTAAACCAATAAAAGTCTATGATAACTGCCAGACCAAAGAATAAACTTCCTATTTCGTGTATATATGTTTGCAAACAAGGTCCAGATGAACGACCGTCTCCTCCCAAAGTTGACGTAAAATCAAGTTTAGCATGAGTTAAAACCTTAAGAGATAGATAGAGTATAAATGTTTAGAAGATAACGAAGCTTATGAGTTATGAATATGAAATAAGCACTGTTTTGCCTTAGCGTGATTCATAAATAAATAAATAACACCCAACAGTCACATACATAGTCCTGGCCCCACACTAAGATCGTCCTTTGCTCTTTAGATTCTTAATAATTTCTTTTAGACTATCATTTCGTTTTCTTAATCTTTGGTTCTGCTTTTTTAAGTTTCGCAGTAAATTAGATTTAAGTTTAAATTTTTGGTTGCATTCTTTCAAATTATCTTTCAAAAATAACGTCTTAGGTGTGTTAAAGATTAATGAAAATTCTGATGGTATTGGTGATCCTTCATTATTTATTGGTTCAATTGCTGGTTCCTGGAAATGAATATGTTTCCAATAAATGATGACGCCACAATTACTGTTGTAGTAATTATGTCTAACGACCGGTTCCAATAAATGATCTCAATCCGAGAATCTAAGATAAAAATGAAAAATTAAAAAATGAAAAATCGCGAGAATGAACCATTAAAATTATTATTTGACAGCGGAATGTTCAACTTAGTTCATGTTGGCACTTTGATTTAAAACATTTATTAGAATTAGCCGCAAATTATTAAATAGTCATTTTACATGGCAGTATGTACCTAGTATATGCTTGCTATTGATGAATTCTGTATCAAATATTTTTCAGCTATTACACTTGTACTGGCACTCATTTAAACTTGTAGTTACGACAATCTAAAATAAAGTCAATAAATGTGGCAATATTTATTTATTTATTTATTTATTTATAGGTACACCAACAGCATACATATTGTAAAATTAAATAGTAAACATTAGTTAAGGACAATGTAACTGATGACAATTTATCACCTTTATTTTTGGTACAGCATTCTTTTTAATTTTCCTAATCCCTTTTTCTGTATAATATCCATCGGAATCGGCAAAATGGTCTGAACAAACCACACTTGAGTAATTGGGTTTAAAATTTTCTTCTCTCCTTTCTTCGGAAATAATTTTACGCCATTTATCTCTTACTATTTCATTTCATGGAATAATTATTTAAAAAAGTCATAAATTTAAAATAAATATAATATATTTCCAAAAAAAAAACGACTCCATATATTTCATTGTTCCAAATCATGATTTCAAAAGGGACAAAATATTTTATTAACTGAATTCGTTAAATTAATTATTTATACACGTTTAATACTTAATTTAACATGATTAAGGTTTTAAGAATCAAGTAAGGGAATTATACTTACTTAAAATATGAAATCTCATGTGTTTTGCGCTTTGTAAGAGTGTTATTTTTGCACTCTTTCACAGAGCATTTAGGCATCTTCACAGACGAACGGTCGGCGCCCGACTGACAGTCAACAAGTGCTTACTTAAATTTTAAGCACTCGTTGGCTGTCCCACTTTCTGAGCGTCAACTGTGCATCTAGGTATATTATTATATCGATGCTATAAGGTATCAACATCAGAGTATGCTACATGCGGACACCAAATCTACCGTACATGTACACGTTACGTATTCGATCTAATCGTATGACGTTGCACATTCACCACACGAAGCTTGGATTAATAATTTGTGATCAAAAAAATATAATATAGGTACAATAACCACATTACCTTCAAAGGATCGCATTTCAACGGAGCGACTACTTTAGCTTGGATATTTGCCGTCGCATCACCGATGCTTGCTTTCAGCATACCACTCCAACCGATGGCTTTTTCGTTTGCGATCACCAACTGTAGAAATATGATACATATATAAAATTATAATTTATTATTAACATGTACATTATCGTCAACATGATTGTCGCCTCCTTGGTCTAATGGCAGCATATATGGGCTGTGGACCGGGACACCCTGGGTTCGATTCCCAAGTCGGGTTAAGCGAATTTTCTAATTTAATTTGCCCGGGACTGGATCCCTCAGAGGAGATTAACGTCAGGCAGGCGGCCAGTCGTAAAAACTAAGCCAAATCATTTCTGCAAAAAAGTGTTGCGCCAACCCCACATTAAGGTGGGATAAGGTAGAAAAAATCTACAACAGTTGAAAATTAGCACCAATAGACTACTGCCATGCATTCTAACTTGCGATAATTTAAGTATCGCTTCATTTTTACATTACATCAATACATAATCAATCGACCAATAAAAAAAAAACTCTATATAAAAGCTTTCTGTATTTATTCCTATTTATTTATGCATCTATCTTTTTCTAAATAAACTCAACATACCTGATAATACTTATACGGCACCGGCACGGGTTCAAAATCCGGATGCGGTTGTACAAAGAGCCTGTCAGTAGATCTGTACTCTATGCCGACGTGATTAGGATCAATATCCCATGACACTCGCGGGCCGCGCTCGTCGAGCAACTCTCTGCCTATCGCGTCGAATAACGTCACTTTCACTGATACTTCGTGACCGGGACGCAGCCACACCCTGTATAAAATGTATTATATTTCTATTCAAGTTTCATTGCACACAGAGCAACTTACATCTGGCAGTTCCAGTTTATGATGTTCTTTATATTTATCGACAAACTTCAAAAAAGGAGAAGATGCTCAATTCGACTTTATTTTTTTATATGTATGATTCTTTCTATGTTTAAGAGCTTATTCTAGGGTGGTCCCATATAAATTTTGTCGCCATCGGATAAATTTTGAAGTTGATCACTCTTAGGTTTCAGGTTTATGATGGAGTGATGTGGAAAATGTATATTCCCTCCAAATATCTGTTTTATTAATTTTGTTATATATTACGTTATTATTACGTATTCACTCAGTATAAATAGCTGGTACCTAAATTGCAACCGAATGAACCAACCACCATGCGCATGCCGAAACGGCATTCAATCGCGTTGTGTTCTAAGATTAGCCAGGATAACCAACCAGTATTGAATTAGTTATCAGTTCAAACTGTCATGAATGACTGAGTTTCACTAATCCAGTCAGATAAAAAAATCATGATCGAGGGTGTAATACTATTTACAGTCATAGAGCATCGATATATTGTTTACCTAGATGCACAGTTGACGCGAAAATGGGACAGCAAAGGAGTGCTTAGGCAGTCCTTTTGCCTACAGTCAGACGCCGATAGAATTATAAATTTCAAAATTCAAATTTAAGAACGTTTGCATATTTAGTTTTAAAATATACTTAATAAAAAGTGCATAGGATTATAATTGTGTTGATTTAATTAGAACTTGTAATGTTTTTCTTTGTTTTATTGATGAGACCACTTTTTAGGGCGATATTTGAAAATAATTGTGCATCTAGGATATATTATATTGATTTCATAGAGACAGCAGTTTCTGAGGCTGGTTTACTCAACAATATTTCATCGATTCGTTTCTACAACTATGATTACAAAATGGGAGAGCTGTGGTACCTGGCCGGTCCGGAGCAGTTCCCGGGCGCATCAGGCGGGTCGAGCCGTACTCTCGCCACAGTCGGTGCGCACGCTGTCTCCAGTTGCACAGACTCGCGCTCCCATTCACCACTCGACCACAACTCCAGTGTGGATTCTCCTTTCTGCAACCAAGCGATGTATTCGAAAATGAAGTTTTAGTGTTTATCAATATTTTACAGACTGCCTCGGTGCAGTGGCGTAGTTGTATTACTCCGTACGACTACAATCTTGAGTTTCGGGTTCAATCCCCGGGTCGGAGAGTGATATTGGATTTTTCAATATCAGCCCGGAGTTGGAATTTGTGCCCGATATGGCGATAGGCTCGTCCTTTATCACATCTGGCACGAAACGAAGCTCGGCGAAATGTGGTTGTTCTAGTTCACTAGTGCGCCTCTGCCTACCCCTTCGGGAATACAGGCGTGAGCTTATGTTATGTAATGACAATATTCAACCCTCAAGAGTCGAAAAGGTATGTATAAAGTGTTAACACCTCTCTTGTACAAACCTTATGACACTTCAATGTAAAGAGTTGCACGTCAGGATGGTTGTACGGCGGCGGGCCGGCGCGCGGGGACAGCTCCGCTGACCGAGACTCGCCAATATGCGGGACCAGCGATTCGCCCTCTGCTATCACCTGTGTTGAACAATGTCTTTAGATTAGTTTGTTGGTATTTTTTCGACCGGCTTCCTAAAAGGAGAAGTTCCTCAATTGAGTACTTGACTATGTTTGATTTTGTGCACATTTTTATATTTACTAGCAAATAAAACTAAAAAGAAACTCTTCAGTAAAATCTGCATCGAAATTGGTTGAAAAATGAGTCAGTAATTCATATTTTAAATTCTGCAATGAGCAAGAGTAGGGACGTTGTGAAGATATCTTGCTATCTCTTTCTAACGCACGTACCGTTATGGCCCTGGCGTGATTTTACTGATACTTCTCTTTTCCGCAGTTTGAAGGTTACACCAAATTCCAAATGCTTAAACTTTTTTATTTTTGAGAATATCTCAATAATTCTTTCAGTACTATATTATAGATGGCGTAAATATAACATTGATAAAAAAATAGTCAAGTACCCAATTCGCATATATTTTTTTATATATGTTACGCGATATCTTCGCGTGGACCAGACCGAAGTGGCAGGCAGCAGGTGAAACAATAAGAGTCCTACGTAATATTGAATTCCCAAGAGTTGAAAGCGTATAGGAAGCGTATGGAAAGTGTAAGTTGATATAGTTGAATACCGGTATCGTCGCACCGACGAGTGCGGCGGCGGCGGCGGCGCTCGGCCACAGCAGCGCGGGCGCGCACGAGACGGCCAGCCGCGCGGTGTCGGCGGCGCGCGCGCGGCTCACGCGCACCGAGCTCACGCCGCGGGACGTGAACACCGCCTCCAGCACGCAGCACGCGCCCTCTGACAAACAACCACTTCAAATAACTAACAAATACTTAATGATTTCTTAGGTTTACGCGAATATTTTTAACCGAATTCAAAAAAAGAAGGAGGTTAACAATTGGGTACTTGACAATAGTAACCAATATCAATGAATTTCTATAGGAACATATATTTATCATCTAAATAACGTATGCGATAGGAATTTATTAAAAATACTCTAAGGATAATTTTATTTTAGTAATTTAAATACTTAATTTTTTATCTGTGCGTCACGTGACGGTAAACACCAATCACAATGCATGATGTCAGATAACTCATTTTTCTTGTTTATTTGCTCCACAAGGACCTAAGAGCTAGGATCAAAAGTCATACCAGGTTATTTGGTATTTTTTTTTCGTATTTTCATTTAAATCTCAATTTAATTTCAACGCGAATGTGATCGACAATCGATATCTAATCAACGAAATATCCGACCCGTTTTTTTTAGTTTGAAATCATAAATGTTATTTAGTCAATATCTTTTTTAAAACCGATTTTGTATATATGTCAAGAAACAATGACGTCACCCGTAGCTACAGTAACAGGTAGCGTTTTGGCGGCAAAGTAAATTATACATATTATTTTTTGCTTTTTTAAACTAAATATATGAAGATAAATTACGAAATATTGTTTTACATGTTTAGGATAAACTAATAAATAGCGCTGTATACTTTTAAAAAAATAGTCAAGTAACCAATGCCTTGGATTTTTTTTTACGTATGTAGCCCGATTATTCAAAGACGCCTGGGCCGATTCAAAAAAATATTTTATTGTTTAAAGGGGTATACATATAGTAAAGGGTATAGAGGTGGTCCCATTGGCACTAAGTCAGGATCTGATGATGGGATCCCAGAAAAATCGAGGGCAACCCTCAAATTTTACAGGGACCCATAATGTGATTTATATATTTACTAAAACTATTCAGGTATTTGTGTCTGGTATTCATCATTTATGTTGCTGAGCTGATGATGGAAAATATAACTTCTTAACTATCAGGAGTTAGTGGATAATTCCTTCAATATCATAGGCTCATATAGAATGCTAGTTATGTCCCTTTGAGCTATTCAGATAAGCTAATGATGGAACGTAGAACTCTTTGTTAGTTAAGAGCTAGGGGATAATTTAAAGTACCGGATAGATAGACAACTATTTCAGTATTGCGTCAGGAGTCTCAATTTTATGCTACTGAACACTAATTAACACTTAAAATAGATAAATAATAATAAAAATTAACAAAATCTGAAAACCTACTTCAAAAATGAACACTTAAAAGTAAAAAATAACAATTTCTTACTCTCTTTAGAGTCGGTGCATTTTCATTTAATCTGCTTCGGCCTCAGCTTTTTTTTAAATAATGCCTCCACAGGATTTCTTTGCATTACATAATTGCATAAAAATGTATTTACCAGTGAAGTATAAGTTAGTTTTGTACTAAGATATTAATATAGATAATAACTCACCCGCTGGCTGTATCCAGGGCGCGGCTGTAACATTATACGGTTCCGGACCCTCAAGCAACGACACAGCAAACGAAGAACAGTCACATCTATAACAAAGGTAACAAACACTTGACGTAATATTCTTTTGAACATTTTGCATGAGTTGTAAGCATATTCAACTCTAAAAATATGGCCCCTTACTTATAAAAATATTTAAGCACTGCTTATCTTTAACCATAGGTTGTCCCTTTCATTTTTAAACAATGTAACGCAAGGAAAAAAGTGACAGGCTATTCTTAGCGAAAAGATAAGCGACATTTTTTATATAAGTAAGGCTCATGTTTAGATTTTGTCATACAAATATTTTACGTACTTCTTATACAGTTCAGCTACTGTATACTTATTTCTAAACAAAAATCCCGATTATAAAAAACTTACACATGATAGTTGTACAGTTCGCCGTTGGAAGGGTGTGCAGCGGTGAGTGCGACGTGCAGTTGGTGCGGACGACCCACGCGCGCGCGGCCTGAGCTCGACACCTGCAGTAACTCTATTGGGGACGACCACACTCTGAAAAAATAATTTAATTTTAGTGTGTTTCAGACCAAACGAGGGCCTGGAGATAGAAACTCCAGATAAAGAAATAAATAAAACTACCTAAAGAATATTCTGTCTCTGTTTACACAAGATTATTTTTATAGAACTAGTACGAAGCGACCAGTCGCCTCCTTGTTCTAGTGGTCGCATATATGGGCTGTGGACCAGAAGATCCTGGGATCGATTCCCAAGTCGGGCAAAGCGAAATCTCTAATTTGATTTGCCCGGGACTGGATCCCCCAGGAAGTTGACATGAGGCAGGCAGCCGGTCGTTTAAAACTTAACCCAATCCTTCCTGCAACATGCTTGAAAAAGTGTATTACGCCGATTCCACATTAAGGTGGGGAAAAGGCAGGTAGAAAGAAAGAGTACAGAGTGAACAGTAACTTGGTACTAAACCTAGTTTTGATTTTGAAATAAAAATAAAGAAATATGGTTCCAAAGACGTCAGTTGTAGACGCAGTTGCTGCGGATAATAAGTTGTCTCACTCATTAACTGTAATATCTAGCCACCAGTGCATGTAACACCAAGACACTTCCCGGGCTCTGCACCAAATACCAACCTATCACTATAGTAGTAAACAAGAACGCAACTATCGCCATCTCACTCCTTAAGTATTCCAACATTACCTGCCGGTAGCCCGTACATGCGGGTGTCTCGTCAAGTGTACATGCACCGAGACACTGCCCAAGCCTCGCACCAACATGTCGCCCGCGGGAGTGAGGGAGAAAGCTTCTGTAGCCGTCTCGCCCATCGACCATGTTACTGGCTCGTTGCCTCCACCGCGGTGCTTTAGATGCACTTCCCTAGAAAACAATGTACCAATATAGAAAGATCAACATAATAGACTAACGCCCGAATGGACAAACGCTACTCAACTGTAACGGGGTCTTGTTTGTCGCCATACAATTTTGACAGATTAGGCGGCCTTAAGTACATGAGCATTCGATGGTATCTTTTTTTTTTTTTTTTTTTTTTTGTCGCGGGGAAAAGTGTTTTACCACTGCCGCCGCGCCCGGGGATTCGATGGTATCTGACTGAATTGCTACTCTAAACACTTGAGATCATGTAAAAATCAAAATTTTATAGCGTAAAACAATGAAAGTAGCTGCTAAGGTTAAGTTGAGTTTCAGTATTCGGGGGTAATAGCATAGAAATGACACTCGGTGAGTGGTAGAGCCACGCTGCAGACAGGTACGTCTACAACACGAATTGACGGCGGTTTGATACCACTGTGTCATAGAAAACCGACGTAAAGCGGCAGCTTGCAGTAGTGTTTCGTTCGTTGAGTAAGATTTCTGGTGGCCCAAATCTCCATCCCTTTCCCTGTCCCTTTTCCCTCTCCTTCCATTCCCTCTTTTTTGGTTGGCAATACACCCATAATTCTTTTTGGGTCATGGGTGTCTATGGGCGATGGAGATCGCTTACCATCAGGTTACCCATTTGTTCATGAGTTGTGACAAATAAGTTGCTACTAAGTACTAACTGTATTGTGTCTGTCCATGCCACATAAAGTTCAGGAGGTATGACTTCCAATGGATCTTCCACAACAGCAGACACCTGGCCTTCAACCTGCCAACAAAATAAGAATATGGTCATTTGACTCATGTTATTAATTCTATGCAGACTGCTTCAAACTTTGGTTCGGAAATCTTTGGCGAATGCCTAAAGCCGCGCCTCCGATATTACACAAAACATGGAATTTCTAAACTTTTTTGTCTATGGTCCATTGTTATACGAGCAGGAGACAATGAAAAACCTTGTTTTGTGTAGGTTTTTTTAATGTTTTGTTTTTAAAAAATGTGTCCAGGAGACGCGGCTTATGTTCAACACAGTAACACCAATACTCCTGCGCCTGATAAAGATATTATTTTGATTTTCAGTTCTACATAAGAACTGTATAAAATAATTTTCTAAAATGCAATATTTTAATATTCAAAAGCCATAACTACCTTTTGTGACACAATCTTCCCAGCAATCGAATGTAATTTCGCCGTTACAGTAAAAGTTCCCGCGTTCTGAGCTATCGCATCAGTCAGAGTCCCATTCTCTGTAGACCGTAATAAATCCACATTAGCATTTCCTTCCACAGCCAGCCTTATAAGAACTTCATCGCCAGCTGTCAAGGCACGGCCCTCTGCGTCTAACAGAATACTGTGGATTACGAACTTATCCCCTCTTATTATCAATCCGGAGGGGCGTAAAGTCACTCTAATACTGTAAGGTTGCGCCACTGTTAATACAGCTGATGTCACTTCATTAACACCAGACATTAAGTATACATTTGTGGTCCCAATCTGTAGGCCTCGTACTAAGCTGATGGAGTCTTCTTGGACGGCTACTTTGCTCTCTGGCAATCTGATATAGTATAAAGTTTCTTGTATGTCTTGCATTGTTAGACGTCCAGCAAATACTTTCACAACTCTGGAATTAAAAAATCCATGTTATGTTGTAGGAAACTTAACCGGACTTGTAAGTCAGGCCAATGTCCATGGTACATAAAAAATACGTACAAAATAAAACAGAAGGAATGTTGCAAAACTTTTTTTATTTACACGTTGTAACTCCATTTAAGCATACATGACCACAAATTGCAATACAATGTACACCTTTATTTGCAAAATATTTTATGCATAGTCTTAATATTTAACCTTTTTGGCAACATCGTGAGGCACAAAGTTGTAACTATAGGTCTGTTCGTAAGTAATGAGTTATTACTATTAGTAATTTAAATTATTGTATCTTCCAGAATAATTTTATGTTCCGTTTTTATATCATTGTATGTCTCATGTGCCACGCCAAATAAATATTTCTTTCTTTCTAGTAATTTCTATTTATTATTAAATTTTAATATTTAAAATTTAATTACTTAAAACAGATGAAGTACTTACTTATATCTTAATGCATCACCCAGCGCGATTATGGCAGTAGCTGGCGTCAGAACCACACTAGGAACGACTTGCAGGTTGACGTCTGTGCAGATGTCACCAAGGCATGCTGTCACTTGACAATTTCCCATCGCTTGTCCATACAGCAAAACCGAGTAGGAACGAAGACCTCTCGCCTCGAGCTCTGCCACTCCACGAGGCGCTTCGTAATCTGTGTCGCTCCATCGTACAAAACTAGAGTAATAATATTTCACTACTTAGTACCTGGAATCTTTACTGTTTTAACTGTTTAGATAAATTATGATATTTTTACATATACATATTACATATTCTTTTTTGAGTGGTAGGACCACAATGTAGACAGTAACATCTACAGCAAGGATTGGGCGAGCTTTACTGTCTCACCGAAGCGAGTTTGATACCACTGTCTCACCGAAAACCGATGTAAAATAGCGGCTATTGCATTTTGTTTGTTGAGTGATATTTTCAGTGGCCCAATCCCTGCACCGCTTCCCTATTCCCCACCTATAAGGTTGGCAACACTATGATTCATGGCATTGCTACATACGAGAAGGAAAATAAATGTATGCATAAATTTTTAACTATCAATGTTTTTGAGAATCTAAATTCAAAACTTGTGCTAGTGGCACTGTTCAAGGTACCATTTGTGTGAATATCAAGCACATTACACAATACAAATCTAGTATACAAGACGTATTCTAGTGTGAAGCTCACATGTACAAGACTATACCATATACATATGGACACCGTACATATAAAGCCGGATCTCCTGCACCACTAAATATAGGTATACTTACACAATATTTACACAAAACATGCATTTTTTATCTATGGTCCATTCTTCTATGAGTATGTGACAGCTAAAATTGTTGTTTTGAAAACAGCTAAAACGTGTTTTTATTGTTTGGTTTCGAAAAAGATAGTTTTGGAAACCCAGCTTAACTAATACAGTACACAAGCTTAGTTAACATTCAATAGGTGTATAAACATGATACTAACGCCACCAAGTTATCCTCACCAAGACTGGTGCCAAGGTTTTCCACAGACCAGTCAAACGGCACCCCTTCTAATGTTGAAAATGTATTTCCTGAAATATAGAGTAAAAAATTTACATTCATAATTAGAAAAGCTTAAAACTACCGCATTTTCTTCTACCTATCTTTACGCCAATTCAATAACGCCCGGTTCCAATAAACAACCTCAGTTCGAATGTGCAGATAGATTACAAAAATTAGCCAATAAGAACACAGTTTGAACATGACTCTGTCAAATGACATAATTTGATTGGTTCATAATCGCGATCTATCTGCACTCTAAACTGAGATCGTTTATTGAAACCGGCCATAAGAGATCATTACTAGACACTATGCCCCTTACTTATAAAAATATTTGAGCGCTGCTTATCTTTATACCATAGGTTG
Source organism: Clanis bilineata (assembly GCA_036417725.1). NCBI lineage: Eukaryota > Metazoa > Arthropoda > Insecta > Lepidoptera > Sphingidae > Clanis > Clanis bilineata. The sequence continues at coordinate 4,854,135 of CM071139.1, read as the reverse complement.
TCCCTTTCATTTTTAAACAAAAGTGGACAAGGAAAAAAGTGACAGGTTATTTGTAACCATTTGCTCTGCAAAAAATGTTTTAAGTAAGGCCCTATAAGCAATTTGTGGCAAGGATATGGCTTAGTTTCTACTATCAGCTGTCTGCCATATGGGGAGATCCTGCTGTCTTGACATATTGTGTTAGTTCGGTGAGTAAGATTTCTAGTGGCCTAATTCCACCCTCTTTTTCTCAATTTCCATTCGCCTTTTTGGTTGGCAATGCACCCATGATACACTTGTCTTGGGTGTCCGTGGGGGGTGGGGACCACTTGCCATCAGGTGACCCATCTGCTTGTTTGCCAATCACATCATTATAAAAATATAAAAATTCAATATTCCAGTAAAATGATGAATGTTGCATAATATCCTTACCTTGGGCATCAGAGGCGATAACTTCAAAGGCCTCGGGCGCCTCCTCTAGATACAGTTTCCACGTTGTACTCAAAACTTTCAACGAACTTATTGTATCAACATCCACATCACCTCGTAATATCTGAAATATGTTATTGCTTAATTTTGTATCTCTCACTACCTCTCTGTAGACAATTAAGACTGCAGAGTGAATGAGGCTGGTTAATTTGATACACTTTTGAGATTACTCAAAAGATTACTTAAAGTAAGGATTTAACATCCTTTGAGCGGAGCGGACACCGGTGTCCGTACGATGGCCACGTCAAGGTCGATCTTATTGCCATGCCATTTTGTACGGATATAAAGACACTTTGATTTAAAAATTTAGATTATTTTGGCTTGACAATATTATAACTTAACAGTTTATTAAATTTCTTGTCTTGTAATACAGTAACAAATGTCAGAAAGTAGCTGTATTTTATAAAAAAATAAGTGAGTTTACTTCCGCCATTGCTGTTAGTGCTATTCATTTTTGTGTGTTTTCACACATTTTCATCACAAAAAATACACACAAAAATGAATAGCACACAATAGCATGCAATTTTGTGCCTATATATATTAATCATATAGGCACAAAATCGCATGGCAATAAGGTCGACCTTAGCGTGACCCTCGTCCGGACACCAGTGTCTTCACTGGCCGAATGAAGTTAAAATAAATTCATTAAGATATATTAAACACTGATGTTGGCAAAGTCATCAACCGTTGATGGAGGCCATATTTTTTAATAAAGAAGTAAAATTTGATCCTCCCTGATTCATATAAAACCAAAGTAAAGTAGTAGCTTGCATTAGATTTTGCTAGTTGAGTGAGATTTTTTTATCTGAGTATAGCATATAGAGGATATACAGTCCAAAAAACATAAGGTATTTGGGCTACTACAAATTTGATAGCCCAGATACACTTAACTCTACCCAATCCCTTCCTATAATATTGGCAATGCATCTGATTATTTTAGTATTGTTTGTGGGTCTCTATAAGCAGGCATGATCAATGATCTCTTACCATCAGATCGCCTAAAATATGTACATAAAAATTACACAATGGTAAAATTGGGTACTTGACAATAGTAACCAATAATCAATGAATTTCCGTAGAAACATAGATTTATCATCTAAGTTACGTATGCAATACGAATTTATTAAAAATACTCTAAGGATAATGTTATTTTAGTAATTAAAATACTTAATTTTTTATCTGTGAGTCACATGACGGTAAACACCAATCATGATGCATGATGTCAGATTACTCATTTTTCTTGTTTATCTGCTCCACAAGGGCCAAAGAACTAAGATCAAAGTCATACTGCCAGGTTATTTAGTTTTATTTTTTGTATATTTACATAAATCTCAACTTAATTTAAATGCGGATGTGATAGACGATCGATATCTGATCGACGAAATATCCAACCCGTTTTTTTTTGTTTGAAATCATAAATGTTATTTCCTCAATATCTTTTTTAAAACTGATTTTGAATCTATGGTAAGAAACAATGACGCTACTAAAGACGGCAAACTAAAGTATACATATTGATTTTTGCTTTTTTTTAACTAAATATATAAAAATAAATTACGAAATATTTTTTACATGTTTAGGATAAACTAATATATACTTAACTAATAATAGCCCTGTATACTTATTAAAAAATAGTCAAGTATCCAATTACTTAATTCATTTTACACACAATGCCATATTTCGATTTACTGGGCATTGGATATAAAAAATAAATATACTTGGAAAACAGCACCCTCCCTGAGAGCGTCCGGTAAAAATTCCCGCCAAAATCAAACAGCACTAACCTCACCAGAGTTCACCTCCTGGGCGAGGATGATCACAGTGCCAGGCGACACACATGTTTTCGACACTGAGACGCGCGCAGAACGAGAGCAGTGTCCCCAGGAATCTTCGTACACGGGCTCTAAATCAATGATGTCATCGCGCGATAAACTCCTGAAAATATACCATTATGTCAGCAAAGTCGAGAATAACTAGAATCATTGAATAGTCGATAATGTTCTTTATTACTTACCATGCATAGCAGCCGCCTTCGATTATTTCAAATGTAAAATTAACATATAAGTTCTCCAACCAAGGCAGCAACACTCTCGGTGTATTAATTTTGGCACTTTTGCATAAGTATACTGAGGAACTTAGTAATAACAAAAGCGTTACAATATTTCCACGCTTCATATCGTATTCTTTAATAATTCACATGTAAGAAATGTGGTATTTCACAACAAATAACTGAACACAACCATAAACATAACACAAAATAACCTCACAATTTTAAAATGAAAAGCGAAAATGAGCGTTCAAAATTAGGGATTAGCACAGACTACTTATTACTTAAGGATACTACGTATTTAGCGTTTTTGAGACGGATAAATCGTTATCAAATGATCGAATTATTCAATTATGAAATGATTATGTCGTTTATGAGGCGATTAGTTGAATTTTGAATTAGGCGGAGTAAAATAACATTACGAATGTTGCCACTTTTTCTTGATGATCTAGTATCTACATAGTCATCATCATCATCATCATCACCACAGGTCATCCATTGCTGGACATAGGCCTTCCCCAAAGATTCCAGTCAGAATATATAAAGTATTTTGTGGATTCCAGATACGAGGTTACTGGATAGTACTGCACGTCTACTGATATATATATATATATATATATATATATATATATATATATATATATATATATATATATATATATATATATATATATACAGTCACAGTAAAATATAATTAAAGATGACTAAAGCTTCTAACGTGTTCAACGTCATTATTTCTTAAATTCTATAATTATTAAAAAATGTCTCATGTAAACTTCGTATTTCTCTAACTTCGTAAAGATAAATAAAAATTGATTTTTATATTATTATTTTTAATTTGTCATAACAATCTAACATAATTTATTGTAGTGTACATAAATAAGAATTAGGATGAGAATGTCCTTTCGAAATTGTTTCACAAAAAAATAAAATCGTGTGATAAACAGAAGGAAATGTGGTACTAAGGAGTGAAATATTTTTTCTTTACCTATACATATTATTTATTCGATTATAAAAGGAAATTAGTTACTTATATCGTAATCTATTAAGAATTTTATTATGAGTATTATCTTTCGATTACATTGATCATTCACATTCGGTCACCTCTATCGAAACTGGAAACTTCAAACTGGTTGACAGTAACATTTCTTATTTTTCATAGCCATGGAAACTAAATTCTTTAATCCTATGAATTTTATTATGAATAAAGTACCTATGGAATCTACTTTTTGGCGTTTTATTTTAAAACAAAATTATTTGTAGCTTAGATTATACTTTTGAAGATAATAATATTGTATGGTGTTCTGATTCCTTAAAACCTCGTTAAAATTCCAAAAACAAACAGCCAATCGTAATATGTATGTGCAAAAATAAAAAAAGGTAAAATTAAAAAAAAAAGACTGTCAAAATGTTAATATGGCTGCTTTGTGTTCGTCATGTTTTGTGTCGTATTTAACGTGAATTTAGTAATTATAATGCAATATGAATACCACAAATAATTAAATAAAATAATTCGCGACGGCCTTAATTGATCTGTAGTCAAATAAAGCCAGTTACAATGCCAAAACTCAATATGTCTGTGGACAAGGCTATAGAAACGAAAAGCAACGAGATCGATAAAAGCAAACGTCGTCATAAAACTGACGACACTATTATTGCGACAGTAGTAACGAATAGTTGTGAAGATACATCGCAATACGCGAAGATGGAGATCGCGGATGAAAGTGCAGGAAAGCCTACAGAGTTGATTCTTCAAGGCAACTCTCACTTGATGTCAAGTACTACGAGTAGTTTGGCCGATACCCCCGGTGATTCTGGTGTTTTGTGTTTAGATAGTGAAGCGTCAGAGGCGACGAGCCAGGCGCTCATGTCCCACAGCCTCATCGGTGCCGAGGAACTATCGTGCGACAGTATATACGACGCACCACCTTCTTGCTCGCAGGATATGATCAAAAGCACGACAAGCAGCATCATGACTCGCAGTGATATAGACAACCAGAACGTAGGAGCCCCTGACGACATAGTCCCTGAATTACTGATTGAAACAAAGAAATTATCTCCATACGAAAACTTGCCTGATGTAGTGTTAAAAGCATTAGAAAGTGAAAAAAACACAGAGGAAACTAGAAAACCCGCGTTAAGGACATGTGAGCCAAAGAAGTCTCTCTCTGAAGATATTGTGTACAGAAGGAGATGTAGGAAAAAGGCACAAAATGCTCAAGGATCACAGAAAAAACGTGTATCATTCCATGAAGATATACTGAACAATACTAAAACAGACAATATACATATAGAAAGGGGTTTCATCTCATACAGGCCTGATAGTTCGTACTGTGATAGGTTTAGGCAGAAGAATAATATTGCAGCTGATAGGTTTTCATGGTGTGCATCTGGAGACAGGTCTCCGAAGTATGCTGCTGATGTAGCTCAACAAACAATGTCCGACATCCTCACTTATGGTGACTCTAAGAATGACAGGAGTGGCATTTTTGAGTATTGTCCAACAAGTAAAGATGAGACTCAGAACAATAATGATAAAGACAATAATAATGAGCCTGCTAGGCCAAACGGTAAACTGTACGGATGTGACTCAAACAGCTCAGATTCTAATTTTAGCTGCGACTCTGAGACATCTTCTAGTGAATCATCATCTTCACATTCAAATAAAACTGAAACATCCCCTCTGAGACGTAAATGCGATAAAGCACAAAAGTCGTATTCCTGTGATGGTTTCGAAAATAATGGACATGTAGCTTTCATGAGAAAAACATATTTCTCTGAGGCGGATATTGATCAAACCCATGATCGAAGTAAGAAACCACTTGAAGTATCACAAAGTCCCATCACAGTTAAATCTGTATTGAAGAAAAAACGATACATTCCAACCAACATTGTTGAAGAGAAAAAACAAAACAAAAAGGTCCTAAGTTTATTAGATGCCAATAATATTATAGACTCTTTGAAGAATTTCTATAAGAACTTCAATTTCAACTTTACTGCAGAGAAGGGTGTGCCAGAAACAAGCTTAGAGATAAATAATGTTGTTGAAGCGTTGCCTTGTGATGTGAATCAGAATAAGAAATTATCAAAAAGTCTGGATTCAGGGTTTCAAGCTGAAGATGAAGATGATTTTGTTGAAATCAATCTCAATGGACAGTCATTGGATGCAGAAAAACATAAACAAATTTCGACACCATCTAAAAGTGCCGTGGCGGGCGACAGGACGCCGAACGAAGGATCTCCGCGACATAAACTAACTCTCAACATGAAGAACCAAGACAAAAAACCTGCAAACAAAGCTGACGCCTTTCCGCCACTGAGCAAATATGTTGTTAATTGTGAAAGTACAGTTTACGAGCACAAAGGCGTGTCCTACAGCTACGTTCATGATACATTCCAAACAGCCTTTGATGCGCCCAAAGAAACATTTGTACCAATACCAGAATCAACGCCTATTAAAGAGGTGCCGAAAACCAACAACACGGAAACGAATGGGAATTCGAAGCTATCAGATGTCGATACGTCGAGCAAAACGTCGACTCCGAAACGGCAATTTAACAAAAATGTACAAGAAGAGACAGTGCAGAAGAATGGAGTTTCAAAACATTTGTCATCGCCTAAGAAACAGAATGTAAACAGGTACAGTCGCAAATCCGCATCGACCGTGCAGAAAGTGAGCGAGGAACCTGTCCAAGCGAACAGCGACAATTGCTCAAACACGGATAATTCGACGCTAAAGGGCGCCGAAGATTTCAACGACGAATTTTTCGACAGTCCGGCGAATCAAAAATTGCAATCGAACAAATCGGCGTTACTAAACCGATACTTGAAGAACGTTTGCCAAAGGAAAGACCTTGAACTCAAAATAAAGAACAATAAATTCTTTCAAATCAAACTGAGGCTGGAGAAGCGGTTTCCGAGCATCATATATCCATTTAAAGACGTGTCGGAAACATTTCACATCTCCGCCGAGAGGATGTCGCGTCTCATAGACAAAGAGGTGATAGAGAACAAAAGGCTGTCGGTGCGATTGCTCACGGCCGACGAGCCGTCGTACTTCGACAGCTTCGAGGACAACGTCGCCATTGAATGCAACGAGAAGCTCAGGTTGCAGATATTCTCCTACCCCAATGAGACTTTGAACAGGGTATGTGTTTATTGCGTAACATTATTCGACCAAGAAACTGAGAGGCTCTCAATTCGACTTTGTTATTGTTCTTTTTTAAAACAACAATGACTTTTCCTCCCATAATGGGGTGCGTGGTTTAATCGATTACTGGACAATGGACATTTAGACGTACTTTTTTGTTAATGATATTTTAACAATATCTACGCATGTCAAAACTAATTTGACGGCCTAGATTTCTGCCAAAGAAATTTTTTTGTGGAATAAACACAATACTGCACGATTCTCGCGTAACTTCAGTCTTTTGTTCTAAGCTCTAACCACAAGACGGACCAAAGGTTTAGACAAGGGGGAACATCTGCTTTTAAGCTGGATTTTTATCTTTCATATTACATTTTATTACACACAGTCAATTTTTCCTTAACTTATATTACCCACAGATGATGAAAGTCCAGTCACAGTACAACATGGAGGACGGTTCGTGGTCGCCTCTCCTCGTGTTTATCACTGACTACGCCCTATACGTCGCTGGCGTGAAGCCTGGTGGAACGGAATACGACATACTCTGCCGGCTCCCTCACAACGAACTTGATGCTATAGCGGTAAATTCATCACACTAGCTTGTTTGCTTTCCTTCCACTTGCCCTTATCCCACCTTAATGTCGGCAACACACTTTTTAAGCATGTTGCAGAAAGGATTCGGTTCTGGTTTTGTTTTACGACCGGCTGTCTGTCTGACGTTAACCTCCTGCTGAAGGAACCAGTCCCGGGCAAAGCTTTCTTTCTTTCTACCTGCCCTGATCCCAACTTAATGTGTGGTCGTCGCAACACACTTTTTCAAGCATATCACAGAAAAGATTTGGCGTAGTTTTTACGACCGGCTGCCTGCCTGACCCTGACGTCAACACCCTCTTGGGGATCCAGTCCCGGGCAAATTAAATTAGAAAATTCGGTTTGCCCGACATTTCATCGCATCTAGACCAAAATATGGGAACACCCTTGGAGTTAGTTCTGGCAAACACAAATTAATCAAAAAGGTCCAGATTTGCCAAATATATTGACTAACATACATAAAAAATAACGAGAATTTGAAATCCTCCGCTTTTTGAAATCGTTTGAAAATAAGTTAATAGGGCTACTCTACGTAAAATATGCGAAATAAAAGTTCAATAATCACAAGTTTAATGTACTCCTTCATCAAAAGTCGAAAAGAGCTCTTACTGTGTTGTTATAAGATAGAAAATGTCAACAGCAGATAAATCGGTGCTATTAAATGTTATGACTGGGAGGATTATGCTCTCGATTGAGTCATTGTAGTTGATACTGAATTAATTATGATAATGTTTGTATGACCTCGACACTTGTTTGTTTTTATATAACAAGGTTATTGATTTGTTGTTGACGTGTTGGAGGTTTACGCTTAACCAGTACCGTCTTTACCATAAAGGCACACGGGGCCCGTACCCAGGCCTCCCGGCCTTAGGGGCCCCGAATGGCTGATAAGTACTTCCTTAGATATTCTTTCAAAATATGAATATATGAACAGAGTTCGCTAAAAAAAGGTCACCAGGCGAGCTAGTAGGTTTCAGCTTTGCATATATCGAGGGGGGGCGTGGGCTATGGGCTATAGGCTATATGCCATTTAGGTAGAAGGGAGGCGTGAAACAACGATAAGCTTGGGAACCTCAGTCTTCCACGATCTTTTTACTTTCCAAGGGGTCCTCCAATTCTTGTGTGCCCAGGGGCCCATGCTATGGCTCTCTCTCTCTCTCTCTGGCTCTCTTACTCTTTGGCTATTTCGCAGTTAACACTCATTAATCTTTGCTCCATATGTCTTAAGACGGCCCTGCATTTAACTCTCCCCCGTACAATCGCGAATAACGTTCCATAGATATTCCTAACACGTCTTTTACCACTTTACAAAAACAATTATAGTTTTCTTTGTTTTCATACCTTGAACTGGTAGCACCACTTGCGGAAAATCCAACGAACTAAACTGAATGTATCGAAAATGGAAACGAAATCTATCATCGTTTTTGAAAAGAACTGTCAAAGCTAACTCGTAATAGAGGCAAAGACGAAAAAGGAGAGAATTGGGCTACCGGAAATCCCACTCGCCCAACGAAACTCAAGCAACTCGAGCTGCCACTTTACGTTGGTTTTCTGTGAGATAATGGTATCAAACCGGTCGAGCCGGCCCATTAAATCCTTTAGTATTAGTGTGGCACTAGTAGGTACATTTTCAACCGATAAATCTAATGTACCGAACTTCGTAACATGCTCGCACCTCCATACATTTTCCTAGATCAGACAAGATGGACATGACAGTCATAATGACAAGTCTCTGGTACGCGTCCACTAGCGACGATTTATATTATTGTACCATAATAACACTTAACCAACACTTATCCATCAATCAACACGTAACAAAAGCTAGAGACAGGACGCTTTGCTGGGTCCGCACCTGCGAACCTGATCTAGGCAGTCTTATAAATAAACTGATAATATTAGCCCTGTAATATTACTGTCCCACTGCTGGACACGGACCTCCTCTATTAATGAGAGGGGTTAGGCTGGCCTAATGCGGATTGATAGACTTCACATACATTTGAGATTCTTGTGGAGAAATTCTCGGGTATGCTGGTTTCCTCACGATGTTTTCCTTCACCGTTATAGCAAGCGATAATTGACAAAGAAAACACACTCAACATAGAAAAGTCAGAGGTGTATGCTCCATTTTGGGATTGGTCTCGAACCTCCTATCCACTCCAAGATTTCGCTCTGAAGGATCTAAGCAAATTAAAAATGACATTCCAACTGCCATTCCTCTACAGGTAGGACCCGAAGGCCAGTACATCCAAATAATAGACGTGGCTGGGAACATAGCATGCTCTGTTGTAACTGCGGAGGCTTCGCTCGGCGCCCGGCTCGCGTCATCCCTCGAGTGGAGCGCCAGGACTTCGCCCCTGCGTATACAGCGCCCGCCGGCCCTGATACCACTCGGCTGCAGAGAACTGGCCGCCGCCGTAGCGAGGAAACGATTTGAGAGGCGGGTGAGTGTCTTGGAGTATATAATGTGTAATGGCGGGGTGTTTGTAAACTGTACATACATATATTGGTAAAATATTTTTAAAAAATATCTGTTACAGTAATGATTTCTTAGGTTTATGCGAATGTTATTCATTGAAACAAAACTTTTTTTACGGATTCTGCAATATTGTAATATTAACATTTTTGGACAACTGACACCTTAGTCCGTCCCGTGACCACGAAGGCTGTAAAGCTTTCGAAACTTCGGCCATAAAAATTAAAACCAAATCTCTATTACAGTGTTAGCAACGCAGAATCTTCTGTCTTCTTCTAGATGCCTTTATCCCACTTGACTGTTGGGTTGCCGTAACACAATTTTTCAAATATATTGCAGAAAAAAATCGGCTTTAATATTTACTGCCGGCTGTCTGTCTGACGTCTCTTTGGGGAATTTGGTCCCGGGCAATCGACAATCGCATTAGAAAAACAACTTTGCCCGACCGGAGATTTGAACCTAGAACCAGGTCTATAACACATATACGCAGCCACTAGGCCAAGGAAGCAACAATGTTTATCACATAATATTTAAATGGGCTAATCTTAAGGACAAACCAGATATTGTACCGGAATACTAGCGTATGTTAGTTGGTCGGACCCCTAAAACATAATATACACAATAGCGCAAGTTTTTTGTGTGAATGCGACAGCGAAGATTCGTGAATGATTGGGAACGTTCGGTCTTCATCGCCGATGGCCCTTCGCGAACGTTCTTTCGCCTTTGGTTCGTTCGTTCGTTCTTCGGTTGGTGTGTACGCGCCATAATATACGCCCATTGGTATCCAAGGTACTTTAGGGCATACTTTAGACCGCCTTTATTGCACGCTGACGCCGGTTTTCCCGCAACACCTTAAAAGGGAAACATGTCTGTAATGACCATTTTCGGAATTTTCATATATTTTTCGCATAATATAACTTTACATACAAATAATGGTTAATAAATCCGAATTAACATCATTGTAATTTAGTATCGATTTCAAATTCGGTTTCAATAGGAATTAGGAAATATACCAAGAATAACCTTGATACGTTTGCGAATCGTAAAATGATGACGTAGAGCAGGTACTACGTACATTGAGCTCGATGTAAACATTAGTACGAAACAAAAACATCTTACACATAACATAAGCTGACGCTTGTATCCCCGAAGGGGTGGGCTGAGGCGCACTAGCGAACAGAACACCCACATTTCGCCGAGCTTAGTTCCGTTCCAGATGTAATAGGGGGCGAGCCTATCGCCATATCTGACACAAATTCCAGACTCCGGGCTGATATGGAAAAATCCAATATCACTTTGCCCGACCCGGGGATCGAACCCGAGACCTCAAGACGGTAGTCGTACCGAAATACAACCACGCCACCAAGGCAGTCAAAAACATCTTACTATTATTATAAATGCGAAAGTTTGGATGGATGCATGTTTGTTAAGGAGAGTCTCCTGTACTGAAACATCTACGCAAAACATGGTTTCACTACATATTTTTGTCTATGGTCCATTGTTCCATGAGCAGGAGATGAGAAACATTGTTTTGTGTAGACGTTTTTGTTTTTTGTTTCGAGATAATCATGAACAGGAGACGCGCCTTTTCTCATTAACGTCAGAACGGCTGAATCATCGATGGCTGAATGGATTTGGATGAAATTTGGCACAAAGATAGATTATATTCTGGAATAGCACATAGGCTACTTTTTATTAATTATTACTTACTTATTATTTTATTACTTAAATAAGGTTAATTTTTATTTTATTATCACATTTCCACGGGAACGAATTCGCGAGCACCGACTAGTGTTTTCGTAAGTATAATGTACTCGTACTTAAGATCAACAACATTGCGTGCTATCAGCGTTATTAAGCTTGACTTTGGCAATTTTGTCATTGACTTGCGCCCGAGACAAAAGTGAAAACGCCTCTCAAATTATTACAATATGAATATTAAACACATTTGCGTTTTATATACTTTCTACGGACGTTTGACCCACCTGATAACTGGAGTGGTTATAATTTATGAGTATAGTCATGGAAAATATTTATTATTCACTTTGCAAACCAGTTTCATATGAGATTAAGGATGTGATAGGAAGGTACATTTATTTATATATACTACATAGTGTTTGCGCGCTTCTGATCTTCGTTGGTAGTATAATGAAATGCGTCTTTTCATGAATTACATGTATTATTAGAGTTTTACAATGCAAAGAAAAATGAAGCGCGTCTTGATCGAATTTTTACGTGTCGATACTCGATAGCGTCGGCAGTGTTGATACCGTGGGACGTGAGCCGGCCAGTGCTGTCACGCAGCTACTCTTGCGCATAATCGATTTTAATCGACTACTCCCGAACACATAGTATAAAACAAAGTAGCTTCCCGCTGTCTGTCTGTATGTTTAGATCTTTAAAACTACGCAACGTATTTTGATGCGGTTTTGAATAGATAGAGTGATTCAAGAGAAAGGTATGCATAATACATGCTTAAATTCATCCCCTAAAGCGGCGGTCGGTAATGTTTTGGCAGGCTAAAATATAGTAAAGTATATCACCTTATATTTTCTATCTAGAATCTATTACATTTTTGATATTTATGACTAATTTGCAAAACAATCACGGGCCGCAAATAGAACATTCGCGGGCCGCGTGTTGCCGACCACTGCCCTAAACGGATGTAATGGGGGAAGAATGTTTGTCAAGACTCTCACACGCGGGCGTAGCCGCGGGCAAAAGCTAGTGTTAGAATATGTTTTTATTGTAGAGACTGGCAAACGAATAGATGGGTCACCTGATGGTAAGTGATCTGCACCGTCCATAGACACCCAAGACACAAAAAGAATCATGGGTGCGTTGCCAACCTAAAAGGAGAGAATGGAAGGGGAGGGAAAAGGGATTGGAAAACGGACGGAGGGAAATGGCCCACCGGAAATCTCACTCACTGAACGAAACGCGACAGCAAGTTGCCACTTTACGTCGGTTTTCTGTGCGACAGTGGTATCAAACTTGTCGTGCCGGCCCATTCATGCTGTAGACGTTACTTTCTACAGCTTGGCTCTACCACTCAAGAATTATTTTCCAATTCGCACCTAAAATAATGTTGACCATAATACTTTCTGTGACTCAATATTTAGTCATGATTGTAATTTTAAAATACTATATTTTAATATGTGAATAGGTAATTGTTTCCTATACTTCCAAGTAAAGTAATAATAAAACGCAATATATTCCTTGAATGGATTGTAATATTTTTTAAATTACATCCAGGAAAACCCCGAAAAGGCTAAAAGATTTAAAGTGTGAGTGTGTACTACAGTTTTAGCAGTGGCATGGTTAGGCATGGGGGATGGCCCACTTCGTCCACGCGGAGCTAAGCGAACTCTCGCGCAGTCCCTTTAAATGTGATGCTCCCAAAGTTTACCACAGATGACCCATATACAGAAGCTCACGCCTGTATCCCCGAAAGGGTAGGCAGAGGCGCACTAGCGAACAGAACACCCACATATCGTCGAGCTTAGTTCTGTCCCAGATATGTTAGGAGGCAAGCATATCGCCATGTCGGGCGCAAATTCCAAACTTCGGGCTGATATTGAAAAATCCAATATCATTCTACCCGACCCGGGGATCGAACCCGAGACCTCAGGACGGAAGTCGTGCCTAATTACAATCACGTCCCCGAGACAGTCACTGATGAATGATAAATTAATTTGATCACTTTTACGCTTGAAAAAAAATGTCACTTTCAAAGCGTGTTTGTTTAGGGCCTCGTAACAAGCCCCTCTTATTGGGTAGAACTGGGGAACGAAAGAAAAGGGGCTTCACTCACGTCTATATGAGTCCATGCTACGCCTCTGATTTTAGGTTCTATATTTTTGTTTGTAGATACCACAGATCTTATACTATGGGCGCGCTTGCTCGGGTGACGCCGGCGACAGACTGATCGAGGCTCCGGGCGCCTTCGCACCACCGCTCGAGGGGTACCTCATGTGCAGAACGGACAGGAGTCGCAGGTTCGAGCCCTGCTACTTCTTACTCAGGTCAGTATGGATATAAATTGTAGAGATTGTAATCGTTTTTGTCGGCAATAGAAGATATTGAATATGTTTATGTACATAAAAAAAATTCTTTCTACCTGCCCTTATTCCATTATAATGTGGGGTCGACGCACTACAGTTTTTCAAGCATGTTGAAAGGATTTGGCTTAATTTTTAAGACCGGCTGTCTACTTGACGTCAGTCCCCTATGGGGGATCCAGTCCTGGGCAAATTAAATGAGAAAATTCGCTTTGTCCACCTGGGAATCGAATCCAGGATCTCCCGGTCCACAGCCCATATATGCTGTTGCTATGCCATGCTGCCACTAGACCAAGGAGGTGACAAGTGTACTACACTATGAAGTTTATTTGTATATACAGAGCCGGAGTGCTTCACTGGGGCCCACACTCCCCCGACGGGTCTCCGTTGCCGCACAACATCGCGCTCCGCTCGGCGGTGGGGGTCCGTCGACATCTAGACTCGTCCCGGCGGCCGCATTGCTTCGAGATCGCGCTCAATGACTCGTCGCGGCTGTTGCTGGCGGCGCCTGATGACGCCACCGCCTCCTCGTGGCTGCAGTCGTTACTGCTTCACGCTGCACAGGTACGTACTTGACTTTATTTATTGTGGGGAAAAACCTCGTAACATAATTATGGATTCTATTATTTCTACTGGATATTGTGCTCGGTTTTTTTAAACCGAGTATTGAATTGTAAAATTAAACATAATGTAATAGACAATTTTCCATAGCCCCAAATACGTACTTCCCAATCATTATTTATTTCCTTTTTACTTAAGGCAGCATCTTCGTTGTGTTTTTAACATAACTTAAGGTAATGGAAGACTAACAACCTATCTTCAGTTGGATTATCTGCACATGTTTCTAAGGCGATAAAAATATATAATAAAAACAAGTTTAAAAATTTACAGACTGAATCCGATCGTGACCAACTGATGAATTTATATGGCACCACCCTTGGAATAAGCTCTATCGAACGCAAAAAGAATTATAAAATCGGTCTAAATTTAGCGGAAATATCGTAACATACAAAAAAAAGTACAGACGAATTAAGGACCTTCTCCTTTTTTTGAAGTAACTCGAAAAGAGGATTTTAAAATCTCTTACTAATCCTGAGTGGTATTACTTTTAATGAGTCCTTGATGGTACCACCACTCTTATTATTATAATTTTACTTGTACTGGTTCCTGTATAAAAAAGATTATAAAAATCCTCAATGGTTTTGATATAACCAGGCCCTGGAAGAGAAGGACGGTGGTTCGAAGCTGGACGCGAGCGCGAGACAGCCGCCGGCCGCGTGCACGGTGGTGGTGACGTCGCGTGACGTCATCAGCGTGCGCGCGCCGCTCGAGCCCGCGTTCGTGTCGGCCGCCGCCGCCTACCTGCAGGACCGGGGCTGCGACGCGCTGCTCAAAGGTAACTCAAGTTCTTCTTCTTTATAATAAATGGCTTCCACGCATTTGCGATGATTTTCAATGTCAAGGTTGAATCGCACCAAGATTATGATTACAGAAAATTATCGACTAATCACAACTTAATTGACCGACTTCCAACTTACCGATCGTGACCAAATTTATATGGGACCACCCTTAAAATAAGCTCTATCGAACACAAAAAGAATTTTGAAAAACATTTGGCGGAGATATCGAGTAACATAAATAAAAAAACGACGAATTGAGGACCTCCTCCTTCTTGGGAAGTCGGTCGAAAAGAGATAGTAAAATCCAAGAACTCGATAAGAATACCTCCTTAGTTGACTGAAGCTATCGAGGAGCAACTCTTTATTTTTGACGGCTCGGTGGCATCTCGGGTTCGACCCCCGAGTCGGGCAAAATGATATTGGTTTGTTAAGTTTACGCGAATGTGAATTTTATACGGATTCTATCGAAATTTGTTTTTTAGGCCCGACGTTTCGAAGGCTTTACAGCCTTCGTGATCACGGGTCGGACTGAAGTAAAACTTGAAAATAAAAACAAATCGTGATAGAATCCGTATAAAATAGGTTTTTCTACTCAGTATCAGCCCGGAATCTGGAAGTTGTGCCCGATATGGCGATAAGCTCGCCGCCTATCACATTTGGGACGGGTATGAGCTCGCGAAATGTGGGTGTTCTAGTTCGTTAGTTTGCCTCTTTCTCCCCTTCGCGGATACAGGCGTAAGCATGAAAGTATAATTTTTATTTTCAGAATATGTAGAAGAAATGAGGACTGACATAGAAATACTCGCGTGCGGTTCAATAAAGAACCTGACCGCGTTCAAAATACCCGACACCGACGAAAACTGGTGCTGCTTGGTAAGTTCCCTACCATACATACCGAGTGACGCCGACATAACGACATTAAATCATACCGGTTATACCTTACCACTTTGCAAGGCCTTGTACCAAAAACCAGTTCAATTTTTTTTTTTTTTTTTTTTTTCATTTATTTAAAAGGCTTTTAAACACAGTTTATGACAGCCCTATACTGTAAACAAAAGAAATATTCTCTGACATATAAACAACCAACTTAAAATATACACCTCTAAATAAAGAAATAGTGGTCAGTGCACATGCGCACCCGTGGACGCCTGTCCACCTCGATGCGCACCCGCACCCCCCACATATTTATAAGTAAAATTATCATAAACACTAATTATCTGTATCGACTAATTTATACACCATTAGGGCTTCCTTTGAATTCGGGTTGCATAATATAGACTGAAACATTCCAATGTCTTCAATATTAGCATCCAACTTCCTTAGAATGTTTTGCCGCTCAGTTTGGTTCCGGACACATTCCATTAAGACATGGTATACATCTTCCGGTTTATTACACGTTTCACAATTCGGTGACGGTACTTTTCCCATACAGAATGCAAATTTCTTCAGTGGCATGTGTCCGGAACGAAGTCTGTGTGCAATAACAACATGTTTTCTACATATGTCTCCCATGAACCACGGCAGACGAGGTGGTTGACTTTGGATAATTTTGTACCAGATCCCCTTTGTTCTCGATCTTTCATCAAAATACTCTCTCCAGTGATCATAATACATTTTGTTATATTTTGGTAAAAGTTCCGTGTATGAAGGTAAAATGTATATATTTTCTGAGTTGTCTGACACAGCTAATCTAGCTAATTGGTCTGCCACCTCGTTGCCATATAATCCTATATGTGATGGGATCCATTGTAGTACTATTTGGATATTGTTTACAGAAAATTCTTCCAGTTTTCGGAGAATGCTATAGGCTATCGCAGTACCACGATTCCCTTGAGAACAGCTAACTATATGTTGTAATGCACTTTTACTATCACTGTATATTACAATTTTTAAGTGCGAGTTGATGTGGTATTTTATATATGTTAAAGCTTCTGAGATAGCGAATAGTTCCATCGACATTATGGATACATTAGATAAATTCTTAAACCGTTCCCCGTACCCAGAAGCGGAGTCATATAAAGCGGCGCCAGAAACGCCAGAGCTTTTTGAACCATCTGTGAATATTTTAAACCATGTTCTATATTTTACATCTAGTTCACTTAGTATTTCAACTTTTAATAATGTTTTATCATAATCTCTTTTTGCCGTTTGTACACATTCTAAACTGCATTTAACCATATTTTTAACATTAATCTTTGAGGGCCACATGTCAAGCCGAAACATTTCAAGGGGGTTTGACGACGATATTTTTTCATCTTTTATAATATTATATGTCTCCATTAATAACGGTTTTTTTTTATTTGACCAATATCTACTAGCAAAAAGAGCACTGAGCGATTTCAAGCAATTAAGGGTTATACCATTTGTCCATGATTTAGCTTTAAGACAGAATTTAAGTGACAAATATTGTCTTCTTAGAAATAGAGGAGGTACGCAGACCTCGCTCTCCATCACATGTATGGGTGTTGTTTTGATGAACCCACCTATTATTCTAAGGGCTTGATTTTGGACTTTATCTATTTTGTAAGTATGCGATTTTGCGCTATTGTCATATAAAAAACTCCCAAAATCTATACGACTTCTAATAACGTTGATATATAATCTCCGCAAGTGCTTGGGGTGGACTCCCCAGCCAGATCCTGCTAGGACTTTGAGGATATTTAAAAACTTGAGTGACTTTTCTGATACTTCATTAACATGTTTACCCCATCGAAGTGACCGATCTAACCAAATACCTAAGTATTTAATATTGGCTTCACGGGATAGCGGTATATTGTTTACGTTTAATTCTATCTGATGACGTTTATGTCCTCTAGTGTATAAGCAAAATTTTGTTTTATTGGTAGAGATATGTAGACCAATTTTAGCTAAAGTCTTTACAATTATGTCTAAAGAATTTTGAATTATGTAAACGCTATTTTCAATGTTCTTGTTGCTTGTAAAAATAACAATATCGTCTGCGTACTGTGAGATTTCTGATGGAATATTCTGACATATTTGAAAAGTAACAATATTAAACAATAAAGGCGAGATTGGATCTCCTTGGGCGAGCCCTTTCGAGGACCATCTGGCTATGGATGAGCTATCTCCCAAATCGTCTATTATTTTCAAATGTCTCTCACTCAAAAATTCCCATAAATAGTTACATAAGATGGCTCCAACGTTTAGACTGTCCAAGGTCAATACAACCTTATCTATAAGTACGTTGTTATATGCATTTTCAAGATCAAGGTAGCATGCAAGAGTAGGTATGTTATGCGTAAATCCGATTTGAATAGAAGATACTAATCGAGCTACTGAGTCTATACAAGATTGAGCTTTTCTGAAACCGGTTGTAAATGGTGATAATATATTGTTTTTTTCTATAAACCATTCTAATCTTTTCGCCAACATTACATGGAAAATTTTACAGATGCACGATATCAAAGATATAGGTCTTAACTTGATCTCTGTCGAGTCAGATTGAACTGCTTTAGGGATAGGTACAATTTTAATATCTCTCCATTGTTTTGGTACATATCCAGAATAAAATATATCATTATATAAATTAATTAAAAATTGTTTTCCGACTAAAGGTAAATTAAAAATCATTGAATATGTGATATTATCATTTCCGGGAGCCGAATCTTTCTTTTTTAGGCAAATTTCAAATTCATGCAAACTAAATTCTTGTTCTAATATACTATTTCGCGATACAAACGACGGTTTTTTAATTCTAACGTCATCAGGAGCAAGACTACGTAACAACTCTAGTTTCTTTTCAGCGGGCGCTTGAAACTTATTTTTGCGATATCCCTTTAACCACCGCATTCGACGCCACATATCCGATAAAGAGGTGGATTCATTAGCAGAATTGCAGAACTCCCTCCAATACTTTGATTTTGCCAGAGATAATTCTGTTTTAACAATTTTATTCTTGTTTTCTAATATCGTGAGATTATCAGGCGTTGGATTACGACGAAAAGTACTAAGTGCTAATCGCCGTTGAGCTACAATTTTTGATAAGGCAGCGTTCCAGTACGGTTTAGGTATAAATTTGCGCTGTGGATCAGTACATATTTTAAAATTCGGGATACTGTTATCAGCTGATCGGTTAATTATCCCTACAAACTCATTGTATCTATTTTGTATATCTAAATGATTATTACAGGAACTACGTTTTATTGCATGGTCTATCAATTCCGAATATAAACTCCAGTCCGCCTTTTTGTAATTTCGTCTTTTAATGTAATGATTTATATCTTGATAGTTAGTACAAATTTTTATAATAAAGTGGTCACTGCCTAAATTTTCGTTAAGGACAGTCCAATCAAAATTAATAATTATATCCGAAGACGCAAATGTAATGTCTGGAGATGATTTTTGTAAGAAATTATCAACGTATTCGGTTCGCGTTACACTACCATCATTCATGTAAATAAAGCCATGCTCTAAAGAAGAATCCATAATTTTGAATCCTCTATTATCATTTTTATAAGACCAATTCTTATGGTGCCCATTAAAATCGCCGGCTATTAATGTTTTAGTACTAAAGTGTGAAAATAATTCATCCCAATCAGATTGGGTTGTACAAATCGATGATGGGCAGTAAATGCATACGATTTTTGAAATAAAGTTACAATTTAACGTGCTAATTGCTATGGCTTCAATACCAGTGTTAGTCAAATTAAACGGACAGACCTCAACTTTAATAGACTTGTGAGCGAGTATACCCACTCCGCCGTATGAGTCACATCGATCTTTTCTATACCAATTATAGTTACTTATATTAATATTAATATCGCTATTTAACCAAGTTTCTGTAATAATAGCTATGTGCACTTTATGTTCAATTAAAAAACATTCGAATTCTGACTGCTTCGGTTTGATGCTTCGAGCGTTCCACTGGACTATGTTAATAAAACGTTGTACTGAACAACTGTTATCCATTTTTAATTATGGATAGGATTTTACCAACACAATCCTCTACTTTGAAAACCTCGGTTATATAAGTGTAACACTCTTCAAAAACGACACATAAAAGGTTATTTATTTTATCTTCCAGTGATCTCTCTGAGCCAATTATCTCCTTTAATTTATTATATATTCTCATAAAACTAAATCCTGTCTTCTTTGGTTTATCCCCCTTATTATTTATAATTTTATCTTGTAGGTCTCTGCTGCTCTCTGCTTCTATCTCGCTTTGAATTTCAATATTCTCGTTACTTATCTTCTTTTGTTTCTTTTTCTTTAGTTGTCCTTCTTTTTTTGAAAATTCTTCGGTATAGACATTGCCATCCTCGTTCCCGTTTATAGCTGTTGTAGACAACAAAGCATCCCTATACTGTCCCGATTGTATCTGTTCTACAACATTTTCTGTCACCTCCATCGATTCCAGGTCTATCACAATGACATTATCCTTTGATTGAAGTTTAGATTTTTCAGCTTCTTGATATATATCGAAGGCTTTTTTGTATGAACAGTTTTCATCGCTCATTATAGATCGGATACCTTTTTCTCTATGAAATGCAGGGCATTTCGATTTTTCTATTGACATATGAGGACCTTTACAGTTGATACACTTGAAATCTTTTGTCTCGCAGTTAGAATGATTCAAACCACACTTTGGGCAAAAAATTTTCTTAGTAGGGCAAAATTTTACTCTGTGTCCAAACCTCCAGCACCCCGAACATTGGGAAACGGGGAAAATGTACGGTTCCACCATAAACCGGCAACCATATGCTTCAACATACGGAGGTATAGTGATACCTTTAAAACATATGCGAACAGTTTCGCTTTCGACCCATTTACCTTCACTTGTTTGTCGTTTTAAACGTAAGATTGATACAATTTCAGAATAGTCACATTCAAATATGTTTTTTAATTCTTCTTCTTCTAACTCAAGGTCCACTTTCTTTACGATTCCGTATCTAAAATTCATTTCGTCCGATCCTTGAATTTTATAACCTTTTTTTTTTAATTCTTCACATCTCAATAGTCCCTCTGCCCTCATTTTATTTTCAAAAGAAAAAACTACTTTATGATTACCCTTGTACTTAATTTTTATTATATCTCTGATGTTTAAATTTTTTAACATTTTTGCTAATGCCATTTGCTTAGGCAATGACTCTGTTGAGGTTACAATTACTTCGTACATATCCCGGGTATGTGTCGGTAACGATCCCCATTGTTTATCAGATTCGACTGATTCCATATTATTTCCATTTCTATAACGCCGCTTTGGTTTGCGAGTAACTGGAATAAATTCGTCCTCTTCGAAATCGTCACTTCTCAGTCGTTTCAATCTCGATAAAGAACTGTCGGATAAGATATTATCCGGCGATAATATAAATTCTCGCTCGTCCATCTCCGCCTCGTTTGCCATAAGTATTTATTCGATACGACGCACTCGCGTGCGCTGCGCCGCGCCGCGCGCGCTGCTAAATAACAATATAATGAGACGCACTGGTTATCACTCTATACGCGTGCGCTTCTCACACCGATCGGCGCGCGACTGAACCAGTTCAATACGTGTAATAGTTTAGCTACAGGATTTATTTTTAGCTTTTTCAGTTTTTACACATGTTATACGTTTGGAGCAACCTAAAACAGCTGATATTAGCGGCCAAAGACATTTGTAGATAGCAAACGGGAACGGACCTGTCTGGCGCATCTCGGAAGCGAAGGCCGTGCCGCATACCTACTTAAGTTTACCTACATGCTCTCCGCGCATAATACCGCTTTTATGCAGTATAAATAGTGTGAACTTGTTCTGTTTATTTTGTTTGAAAATTTGATTTTTTATCACTATTGATGTTATAGTTTTTTAATGGTACGGTGAAATTTAAAAATACCTCCCTAACCCATTGTCAAATTTAATGTCGATAGGTTAGCGCCACTCTGTATAAGCTCACTATTATACAGGTAAATGGGGAAATTCAATGAAAATATTGATCTTTAGTATACAGTATTTATTTTTATTTATCATCATCATCAGCCATAGGACGTCCACTGCTGAACATAGGCCTCCCCCAAAGATTTCCAGATCGACCTGTATTTTATTTAATACTACTTATTTTATAACAATAAGAACAGAATCAAAATTGATTATGAAATTAATACGCAAATAATATTATTGTTATTCAACATTATTCACAAGAAATATGAACTGAGAATTAAATATTAAATATAGGCATATTTATAAAATAGAAATAAACATACATTTAATAAATATGTATTTCATGACGTCAAAAATGGCTACAATGAATGGAGCGGAGGAAAATAAATATGATTTCTGACGCACAGGGATTTAACATTTGTTTAGCAATTAAACTTGTGGTTGGTATTTTAACGTAAATTAACAGTTGTGGTTTCCTACCGCATTGGTTAAGGTAACATTATATTTTTAGTTTTAATCTATGAGGATGTAATTCTAGTGTTTGCGGACATAATACTTGTGTATAACTACATAAAATAAGTTTTTGGCGAATTTAAAGTTAGAAATTTGGTGCAGAAAGTTTGGTAAAATGTGTTTTTCGTAATTAAATAAAGACTACACTATCTCCATAAAATATCTCCATACATAACAATCTATACAACATTATCTGTTTTGAAAATGAAGTAATTTTTATCACATTTAATACATTGAATTTATATGGCTTATGACTGTGAATATAAAGGCATAAAAATATTCCCAATAACATTTTAGTCTCATTAGACATTGGCGTCCTGAGGACTCATGTTCGATCCCCGGGTCGGGTAAAGTTATAATGAGTTTTTGTACTTAATATCAACCTGGTGGCTGTAATTTGTGCTCAATTTGGCGATAGGCTCACCCCTTATCATATATGGGACAGAAATGAGTTCGGAGAAATGAGGGTGTTCTAGTTCCCTAGTTCGCCTCTGCCTACCATTTCGGGAATACAGGTGACATTTGAGTGGTAGAGCCACGCTGTAGACAATAACGTTTACAGCACGAATGGGCTGGTTCGACCGGTTTAATACAACTGTCTCACAGAAAACCGACCTAAAGTGGCAGCTTGCGCGTTTCGTTCGGTGAGTGAGATTTCCGGTGGCCCATTTCTCCCCTCCCTTTTCCATTCCCTTCTTTTAGGTTGGCAACGCACCCATGATTCTTTGTGTCTTGGGTGTCTATGGGCGGTGGAGATCACTAACCATCAGGTGACCCTTCTGCTTGTTTGCCAATCTGTGCTATAAAAAAATATGTAAAATGACACTCTGTCTGTTATATTCTTAGTTACCATTAAATATTTCAGTCGAAGTAACAAAGCATGTAATTGTGTGTTGTCGCAGGAGTGGAGCGTGTGCGAGGCGCGGGAGCGCGGCGCCGGGCTCGCGCTCACCTTCGCGAGCGGCGCCGAGCTCGAGCGGTTCATCGCCGCCGTCGAACGGGCATACGCCGCCACCACCGTACGTATACACTACACACTAGACTCTACACTCACACACTCTGCACACTAGACTCTACAACACCACACATTGCACAATAGATACTGCAACACTTATAATGTGTTAATGTATACATTACACAATTGACACTGCAACACCACACAGCACACTAGTCACTACAACATCACACATTGCACAATAGATACTGCAACACCCATAATGTGCACTTATAGTGTGTTAATGTATACATTACACAATTGACACTGCAACACCACACAGCACACTAGTCACTACAACATCACACATTGCATAATAGCTACTGCAACACTATACATTACATACTTGACACTGCAACACCACACTGCACACTGGACACTGCAACACTACACTTTGCATACTAGACACTGTAACATCACACTTTGCACACTAGACACTACAACATTATCCAGTACACATTACACACACAACACACTGCGCTTTAAAAATTGTATCACTAAACACTTCGCACTAAAACACTGTAGCACTACAAATTGCACACTAGACATTACACTATTGTCCACTACACATTGCACACTAGGCACTGCAACGCAACATACTGCGCTTTAAACACTGTAGCACTACACATTGCATACCAAAGACTATACTGGTCCATTAGTACATTGCATCACTGTTCATTACTACACTGCGCTTCTATACATTGCACACTACAACACTACACTAATACACAAAGCTGATTATATACTGCACCACTACATATTCGCACTAAACACTGCAACAATGTAGTATTGCACTAGATATTGCATCACTACACACTACATCGTACACGTGAAATACCGCTAGTGAGTAATGCATCTGTAATTAACAATTAATTTATATTTTTATCAACAGTGCGAGCCGTTTCCTCTGAGCGTGGTGGAAGCTGCCAAATCAGCGTGCAGCACCGCCCATGCTAAGTACGAGGCGGCTTGGTCGCACATGCTACCGGCACAACAGTAAGACAACAACACTAATTAATTACTAACATATAGTAGAAATGTTACTGGGTATGTTATGTGATGATTATGTATCGAAAATAACTGTTTCGTGTTCTAAAACCATGATTTTCATTGAAGTTTTTAATTCGATATCCAAAATAAAAAAAATCGTACTAAATTATTACGATTATACTTTTATTCATATTGAAATTGATTGATATTTCTATAAATGTTTAAGCCATTTAAAGATCAATATTTTTATTTACATACTAAAGTCATATAAACCGATCTCTGCTGTTATAGAAGTCTTCGAATTTTTTGCGATGCATAATTAGCACATAGCCCTAATATCTAGAAGTACAAACATAATTATTTATGCTGCGGTATCTCAAATTTTGCGTTTTCTTCAGGTCGAAATAGTAGCTCGTTAACAAGAGACAAGTGACCACCGGCGTGCCTGCGACGAGCATCGTTATCCAGCGAATGTATTAAACTAATTAATATTGTTTCAGCGGCTTTTTGACGACCAGAAATTCTACTCTTGGAATCGATAATCGATATATCTTGAAATTAACTAATAACATCCTTATCGATGTCGTAAACGATGACTAAACGAGCGATGTTACACGATACGTCAACCATTACCCTACTCTTGTAACAACTGTCAGCAAGTAATATTGGAATTAAGACACCACACTGTCTGCAAGTTTGATACAAAAGGGTCATCTGGTGTTAAGTGATCTCCACCGCCCATAGACACAAAAATAATCCTGGGTGCGTTGCCAACCTAAAAGGCGGGAATGGAAGGGATTCAGAAAGGGAGGGGGAAATGGGCCACCGGAAATCTCACTCCCCGAACGAAACGCGATAGCAAGCTGCCACTTTACGCCAGTTTTCTGTGAGACAAGCCGGTCGAGCCGGCCCATTCGTGCTGTAGACGTTCGACTGTCTACAGCTTGGCTCTACCAATCAAATAAACTCGGTATGATACTTGTCATACCAAGTGTCCATAGAGAATGAGTTGATTTTTTTAAAAAGTTTTCACTTATTTATTCAATTCCCGTATCGTTAGTCCACAGTTACGATAATCGATAATGAATTCGAACATAGATTGTTAGAGTGGAGTTGTTGCGATAAATACTAATATATCGTTGTCGATTTTGCGAGTAATTGTTCAGTACTTTGACGGTAGATAGAAATAAAGCGCTGAAATGCTTCGATTATTTTTATACATTCGCTTGAAATTTTTTGATGCCGTTGATGGCCGTTTGGCTAGTGAAAATTTTGTTTTTATTTATCGAGCGGCTTTTACGATGTATTTAATGATAGCCTCTTTCCTTTTACAGTATTATTAAAGGTGTAATTGTTTGAGTTTTTAAAACTGCCGCCATTTATTTCAGCCTGGTGTTGCCACATTATTTTTTACAAATGCTACTATATCGATTATAGTAGTAGAAATATTAAGTTTTCAAGGACCGTCGTTCGGCAAAGTAAGAAAAAAAAATTTTACCGCTTTTAATGCTTACATTATGTAACACAACGCAGCTTAAATAATTATTTTGTGTTTACTTTTTAGACAGATATATTTTTTACCGATTATGACATTGATACTATGCAAGGGTCTTGCCGTATTGTTACGCCGTTACGATGTACTTAACAAATTGCAGTAATTGGAATGGAAAAATTGAGTCACGAGTTAAAAATAAATAAAAAATATATAATTGGCGTTATGAATAGTGAGCGTTGACGATTTAATGAGTAAATTTGTGATGTATGTTATCACAAGCAATTCTACACAACAACTTGCATTTAAAATAAGTTAAGTGTATACTTATTACTTTCCTTGTTTTTGATAGTGTAGCGTAGAGTATGAATCTCACAAGTATATGACATCTTGTCAGATTTTTAATTTAACAGAGATTGACGTAAACATGAGAAAAATCATTAAATTATCCAGTTTCTTTACCTTAATATCCAATTAAAGCCTTTGTTATGTTGTCTTAACATATTTTTCCCTCCTTCAGAGCCGACTTTTCAATAATCTCGTAACTTTTATTTGAGAGATAATTTTGTTCATTTGACAGATGGTTCATACATTAAGTGTGAAAACGTCAAAATTATTCCTCAGATAAAGTAATCTGAGTATCTAAAATCAGCCCTTAGATATATCATCAATAGGACGTATAAATTATATTAATTATTTCTTAAAAAACCTATTTCAAAATGACCTAACATATATTTTTAAGTCGTGACTTAATTTTTTTATGAAGTAGCGTTTGAACCTACACGAGGTGCACAATGGTGGTGATGAAGGATTGACAAGTACTTGTAACACATCTACGTTTAGCAATAAATATAGTAGGCAACTTTGTATTTTAATGCTACTTTAACGTCGAGTGTAAGAAGTAAAAACTACTTTTTGTTATGTTCTAGGTAAAATAGCTTAACGAGTCTAGCTAAACGAGTCGTCTGCGTATGTCTCATTCAAATTCATTTTATTTTATAGATGATCACAATATCATTTGCGCTTCGAAAACACGTTTTACCATACGTTAAGAACGTGGCATACCAGCAAAAATAACTTTGTACCTACACCAATATGTTTTTGCTGTTATGTTGCATTCTTAATATGTGAATGGCTTGCTTTTGGAATGCAAATTAAGTTGGTAATCGCTATTAAATTCGTTTGAGACAGAAATTAGTGGTGAGTACAATATTTGTATCTGTTGTCCAATGTGTCACAAATTGACGAAGGTCAAGATATACTATATGATCGTACATAGACCATAATATATGCCGTTTGTTCTAGTACTAATATGTCGCGTACGTATATTTAATGCAATGCGTTAACATTGATTCGTATCTAGGCAATGAAATGAATGCGTAGTGAAAATGGCAAGCTATATTAAATGCCTACATAATCTATATTATTCGTAGTCCGTGGTATATTTGTAAATATTTATACCAATAAGGGCCGATTTCTCAATTGCCAGAAAACTTTTATCTAAGGAATAACTTTGGCGTTTTGACAGTGAAACATCTGTCAAGGCAACAAACTTATATCTCAAATAACAAAATATTTGGCTATTCAAAATTCGGCCCTTAAATACAAAACGGCTCGATTTGACTCGTTTGACTTGTTATGTTGTATGAAATATTGTATGTACCTTTGTAAATGATTATTCAAAGCACAAATTATATCTCATTGTAGATCTCTCTTGAATGTAAAATAATTATTTAATATAGATAAATGAAATGATTATACTCGTATACTCCACATATTTCTCTTATTCAAATACGCAGTGTTAGGAGTTGAATCAATATCTAAGCAGAGTTTTGTTATGAACGACGTATAAACAAGTTGTTTTGTTCATAAATAATACGTAGATCAGGAAACGTTTAAAACTGGATAAGAAATAATATAAGGAACGTAACTTAGACGTCAGTTATAACATGGTTAGTAAATAATGAATAATTAATATTCTATACTATGTTTGCTTCCTTGCAAGTACAATAAGGTAGAGTCCTCGTGAGTCGTGACTCGCTATAGTACTTATCCAACTAAACAAAATTTAAATGTTAGATTGTTAGAACGCTTTTAAACTAATACGTAGATGTTCTCGTATTTTATAGTGTTAGATACACGATACTCCATTACGATAAAGTTGCGTCCACATTGCTGCGAAACGATCGCCTATCCGGTATTCGTTATGTAAAGAAATATCGCACCTGAAATGTGTTCGCAGTTATGTGGATGCAGTTACACAAAATTAATAATATAGTACATTAATATGATATTTAAAACGATATTCTATGAATAAATGATATTATAATTTATGTATGAAACCTGACCACATAATTTCTATCGAGAGTGCATGTATCGCCTTGTATAAAGTTTTCTTCATATAAAAATCTTGATCTTAAAATGTCAAGGATGTTCTTTGAGTTTATCATAATATGTTTGTTTATTTAAGTTGTTTGGAGAAGTATCTAAATTCTATTGTGCTAAAATTGATAATATGTAATTCTTTGTAGCTCCAGCTAATTGCAAACAACAGCTATTCGTCGTATTATCATATATTTGTGGGCAAACTGAGGCAATGTGTTAACGACAATAATAATATTGCGCCATTAAATGATGTGCTTTACTTTGATAAAATATTAACATTTTAGATTCTTCTCTGAACAACTTGATCTTAATTCTTATTTCATACTTGAAAAGGAATAGGCGTGAGCTTTGGCTGATTGTGATTACGCGCTATTCTGAGACTTGATATTCGAATGTACGTATCCCTGCGTAAATGTCGAATAAATTCAATAAACTTTTTATCGATTGGTAATATGTAAATTATTCGATAGTGATAGGGATATCGATTGGCAAGTTTTACAGAATAAGGCGACGTTGTGTCGAGTGAAGCTTAGTAGATTTTGTACGTGGAAAAATTAACGTTTTTTACGTAAACCTTTTGTAGCTTTAATATTTTAAAGCTAATTTTAATGGTTTTTATTTTTGTATTAAAAATGTTTGTTTGAAATGTGTGGAGCTGTCCCGCTGGTTGGGAAACTTTTTAATTTAATGTGCTATCACAATATACACTTTAAAAACTTCACCGTCGAGTTTATACAAGCGTATAATGTGAGGGCACCTTTAATTTTTTTTTCGACTACCTAAGATGTTTGGCTGCTTTTAAAAATAATTTTAGAACAATTAATCCCAATGGTTGTCTTGCTTATTAAATAGTTGTTACCAAATATATCAAATTCAATATAATATCATTTCGTATGTGTATTAGGCCAATGTATGGGCCGTGTGATATTAATGTATAGTGTAGTATTTAGCCGAATATCGACTGTACCTTACTTCTGACTATTAAAAAAAAACATAATGTAATAATGGAATTTTATTATTATTTACGTTTAAATCATCTCAGTGATATTATTCAAGTCATTATCGTATTATAATAGATGGAATTTTCGTTTCTTATTTAGTTCAATTTAATGGAATTTATGGTTTTTATTTTTGTACGTTTGGCATTCGTCATCGGAGGTTGTCTTGTATGTTTCCGAGCTTGTGTGTATGTGTTTGCGCTTCGAACTATTCTTAAACTGTGATTATTGTTTATTATTAAGTTTGTTGTTTACGCATAATAATAGTTTCGATGTTTCTAGCTTTAATGAAGTTTTAAATATTACAAGCGATATGCTGTTTTGTTGCGTATTTTTTTGCGTTTTGTGGACATTAGCGAGTGTATATTCAAAAGAAAGGTAAACTGCGTTTTATCATGAACTGCTCGATAATTCTCGAATTGTTGATTTAAGAAAGTTTAATCCATAAATAAAGGATTTTATATCACTCGCTACTGTCCACTATCACGCAATCCTGTATAAATTGTGAAATTATTAAATCCTGCTATTTATACTATTTTATCTAATTGGCTATGACGTTTACTTTTATTGTTGAATATCAAAATTATTATGCGACAATATCTTCCGTTTTCAATGTAATTGTTAGCTATTATGAAGTATTATTAAGAACAATAATAATGTAACACGCTGTAAGATGTAGATGCTACTGGTTTTTCGAAATCATCAGAATATAATGTATTTTTTTGCAGAGTGTCTTTTTGAAATAACATGATTGTTTCTATACTTACATTATGCCTTGTTTTCCCTATTAACAATTACTATTGTACCTTTTCTACCATCGTATTTTTTTACTGGCAACACAGTCTTCGTAATGTCATTTGTATTTTTCCATGTACCTGTTGCTCATTAATTTTTGTTTAATGTTTAACGCTATTTATTAAATTATTTCACATTAATTGCTAATTAATCGCACCATGTATTTATTTCATTGTTTTGTATGCTATTTTTATGCTCTGTAAAGATCTCATAATATTATTTTTTGTTTATATAAGTATTCTAATCATTCCAGACTTTCGAAAAGGCACTCAAAATGTCATTGTAGGATATCATATTGTACAATTGGTCACATGTCAGACGCACTCGTCGAAGGAATTGCTCTATATGCTCATTCGGGCTACGATGATTTGAGACCGACTGATGTGTATAATCGAATAGTTAGGCCATTCGAATTATTATCGCTTGACATTATTGTTCATATATACGACGTAATAATAAAATCTTTGCGGAAGTTTCTGATTTTATTTCACTCTAAACACCCTTCTATGAGGATATATCCCTACTCGTCGAAGCAGTGTGATATATTACTAAAGCTGCATCTCCCGCACTAAAACATTACACAAAACACCTACACAAAACATGGTAATTCTAAAATTATTTGTCTATGCCCCATTGTTACATGACCAAGAGAGAATGAAAAACCTTGTTTTGTGTAGGTGTTTTGTTTCGAAAAAACATGTGCAGGAGAAAGAAAGAAAGAAATAAATAAAGTTTATTTGTCAAACCAAAAAAGGACGGCATCAACTTACTCACATAAAATAAACATAATTTAAAAATAACTCATACTAAAATAAGGAGACGCGCCTTATAATAAACAAAACACACCCAACAGTTACAGATTGTATAGCAGTCAGTCTAACATCATAGATACAAGTCTTGTGGCATGGTATTATGAATTACGGAAAACTGGTCTGAACCCTCAACAGCCAGGCCCGAATACATATAAAATATTTGTGAGTAACACAATTAGAGCAGGAATCGAACCTACGACCTGTAAATACATAATCGACTACCACAAGCAGTAGATATGTCATCACTCGTCATCTAGGTCACGCTTGCTCCGAATAAAAAAAAACGCATGTATATTGTATACCTACCAGATTTGTCTAATTTGCTTTGCCTGGTACTGGAATCCACCAGTGGGGTTTGACGTCAGGCAGGCAGCCGGTCGTAAAAACGAAGCCAAATCCTTACGACAACATGCTTGAAAAAGTGGGTTGCGCAAAAGTGTTATACCATTGGGGTGGGGTATGTGGGGTCCCCCCACGCCTGGGGGCACATTAAGGTAAGACCAACGACGATCCATGTTCAGCAGTACCTACTAAGACAGAAAGAAAGATAGTGTATACCTCACAAAATCCTAATTATTGTTTCGCGGTGGGTCTTAGACAGGTGTAGTATCCAATTTGTCGTGCTTGGATAAAAAAAGGTGCTCGAGATTTTACCAAAGTTTGCGACTCTGTGCCATGCTCCGATATAAAACAGCATTTTACAGCACATTTCATCGTCCAAATCATCTAATTGGATAGGATGAAGTAAAAAAGTTCTTTCAAATACGTACCTTACATATTTATAACAAACTTACCTACTTCGGTAAGTTGCAGTAAAGTACTAAAATGAGAGTGACCACACTTCTCGTCTCTCGTCGCGGGATTGGCTTGGGATTTGAGACGTTTAAAAAAGCACTTTATGACAGTGCCATAAGAGCGTCCTTCGCGTCGTTTAGGTCCGACGTTTTCAGTGTAATCAATTTATTTATTTTCTTGCGATTTCGAAATAAAAACATATTCCTTCTCTGAGGTTTCCTGTGCCGACACGTGAACCTTTTTCAAGATCATAAGTAGGGTGGTAACTATTTGAAATACATTTCTATGAATTAGAAAATTCTAATCAATATCACAAATAACGTTTTTGTACACGTTATAGCCCTTTCCTATCTAAAAAAAATAGTTTAAAATGTTCTTTCCTTGTAAATCCAGTATATTTCACAGTATTGTGCAATACCTATTTATGCATTTCTGACATTCGGAATATTACTTAGCTTTTTCCATAAAATGGTTATAAAGACCAATCTCGAAGCAAAGGTAGCAAAACCTGTTGAGACACTTGCCTAAGTCAGCGTGTATTACAGACTCACTCGACATTATATCGATTTCATAATCCATTATCAGTAAATGTGTAATATATTTATTAGCTGTAGTTTTTGGACCATTCACTTTTCATTTTGATTTTAAAGGCTTTTTTAAATACAATTCCAGAAGAACCACAAAGTTTGACTTGGGATTCGAACATAATATGACGTCTCGGTCTCCAGGCCATAATATACACTGCCAACTAAGATATTCTTGACATCAAAAATTAAAAACATGTTATGGACCTAATGATTTCTTAGGTTTACGTGAATGTTATTCATTGAAATAAAACTATTTTTACGGATTCTATCACGATTTGGTTTTAATTTTTATGCCCAACGTTTCGAAAGCTTTGCAGCCTTCGTGGTCACGGGTCAGACTGTTTAAAATAAAAATTAAAACCAAATCGTGATAGAATCCGTAAAAATAGTTTTATTCCAATGTTATGGACCTATCTTCATGGACTACTTGCAGCCTCGCGATTAATCTCTATTTATCCCAAATCTTGATTTAAAGATAGGAGTGAGCTGTAGTATAAATCGAGTTTAGGTTTAACTCTAGATTAGTAATAGCGCTGTATGTCGCGCTAAGAGAGAACATGTCGAATAGTTTTGAGAATCGAATTACTTTAGCTTTCGGACTAGTCCTTACAAATAAAACATTGTAATAATCAAAGATACCATATAGGTGAAATGGCATGCATGCTTCACACTATCTCTGCACCGGCATTGCGATAAAAACTATTCCAAACTTATCTTTATTGTACAAATACCTAGTATTATCTGTTATTAAACAAACCAGTTATATTAACATACCAGTCTTGTCGCGTAAACAGATTCGTATGTATTTTATCTGGCCAGTACGTATCTCATCACACTGTGAAAAGCTCGCCTTGGATTCATTATGGGTGACTTAAAAGTAAGTGAGCATACAGTATATTTTTGTTGAGTAAATTTTAAATCAGTGATACGTAGTTGCATGAATGAATTAATAATAACTATGCAATAAACTGCGGAACAAGTTGGACGACGCACTGGTTTTAAATTAATTAGCTACCCAAAGAGATTAAGGGCCTCGTTCATCACCCTCAAGTAAAGTGTCAAGTAGGCTAATCGTCAGTTAAAGTCACCCGTAACTGCACGTGTGAATTTCACGACGTTCGAGTAGCATGCATCTTATGATTAAACTGGCCAGTAAGCTACTTGCCACGTCGTCTGCCAAGTAGCGCGTTTACTTGACGGTTAAAGTTTAAAGTAGGCAGTTAATTGTACATTTTATCGTAGTTAAATAAACTATAAAATCAAATTATAGTAGTCATACCTTAATAACGATGTTTAACGTTTTAAATGAACGTGTTAACTGTAAAATAGCCTTTCATTTAAAAAATCAAGTAGTTTCAACAAAAACAAACTGTAATTCGGGCGAAGCAAAAGACGGGGTCACGCAAAACTCGTCCTTATGGCACACGATTTAGTACCTGTGTAACTATTTATATAGCAAAAAAAGGGTCCGGTAGGTTTTTGTGTCATGTGGTGCGGACGCGGGACGAGTCACGAGTGTTTTTTTTTGCCAAAATAAGATACTTTTGACGTAATATTGAACGAATGGGACGCAGGATTTGTGATATCATTCACTTAACCAGTAAGTTGCTACTCAGAGCTCTAATTTTGCTTGTGAAATTAAGAGAAGTTACTCAGAACTCTTACTTGTCAATTAACGCTAGTCAGAAAGTAACTAATCAACACTTTACTTGGAGTTGGTGAACGAGGCCCTTAATATTACTACTATAGAAGGGCTATCAAGCAAGTTTCCATACAAAAAATGTTTTCAAATGTAAATAACGCCATCTACCACTTATTGCAATGCGACGGCGCCTA
Source organism: Clanis bilineata (assembly GCA_036417725.1). NCBI lineage: Eukaryota > Metazoa > Arthropoda > Insecta > Lepidoptera > Sphingidae > Clanis > Clanis bilineata. The sequence continues at coordinate 4,819,877 of CM071139.1, read as the reverse complement.
TTATAATTTACACCCTAGAATGTACTGTGAATGTTCAAGAATCATAATTTTTTGTGTAAATATTAAGGGCCTTACTTATAAAAACAGGTTATCCGAGCAAACGGCTAAGAATAGTCTGTCACTTTTTTCCTTGTGTCATGTTGTTTGAAAATAAAAGGGACAGGCTATTCTTTACCATTTGCTCAGTTAGACTGTTTTTATACGTAAGGCCCTATTACGCTAGCACAAACTTATGCGCGTATATTTCAAATACGACTGAGCAGTAGATCACCCATGAGTTTGTTGCACGTATTTACGCGAGCGAGGACGTAGAATATTTGTATGGAAAACGTCAGTTCCCCTCGTAACCGCTAGAGGCGTTCGGGTGTTTCTCATACAAATATTTTACGGAGTCGCTAGCGAGTACCTAATATAAAAAAAACTCATGGTTGGCCTACAGTATATTCAAGTTAGTCTACTATAACTGAGTGGCTTAAAATGCATTTTAACTATTATGGGTTTATATCTTCGATAAGGGTTTTATAAAGGCCTAAGATATCATGCTGTTAGTTTATTCATGGTTCCAGAGTCCTGAGGTGATGAGCGTTAATTAGTATGTGCATAATTAATCATTTCTAGTGTAGAAGTTGGTTTCTACTTTGTCACATGGCGAATTCAGTGTGTTCTACGTATTTTTGTGTATATTCGCATTGTTAGGGGAAAAGGCCCCGGCCTCTAAGTGGAACTGACCTTTTTTCTACCTGCCCTTATCCTACCTTAATGTGGAGTTCGCGCTCTCTTTTTAAGCATGTTGCAGAAAGGATTTGGATTCGTTTTTACGACCGGCTGCCTGCCTGACGTCAACTCCCTTCTAGGCTGTTGAGGTTCTAAGTTGCGATCTGGGGTGTTTGATATCAAAATTCTGAGTGACCCGATCAGTAAAATATCTGACAATCGTAAATGTATTCGAGCTCGCTGCGCACTGATGAAGTTTGGTTAATATTTCAAACAAATTTCTTAATCTTGCATAGAGCTTGAATACATTTACAGATTGTCAGATTTTTTTCTGTTCTTAAAATATTACGATGTCAGTAAACCAGTTTTTTCTATATAGGTTACGGTGTTTTGATATGTAGGTAATTACATAAAGGTCAATCGGATCCGAGGAATATAAAGCTATATATAACTTAATAAATATGTACCTATCCATCACGTGTGGTATAGTTGATAAATCATGAAATAAACAACCAAAAGAAATCCACTACTTTTAAGCATCCACTTTATTTTACGAACGACCGCCTGCCGGACATAACCCACTCTTTGGGGGATTTAAACCCGGGTAAACTATTATTATTATTATGTTAGAAAACCCGTTATGCCAATCCTGGGATTTAAACCCGGGACATTCCGCTCCACAGTTCATATACGCCGCCACTATATCAAGACTTCATAGACGTTCTAGGACTAGTAAATAGAATTCCGAAACACGCCTGTATCCCCGAAGAGGTAGGCAAAGGCGCACTAGCGAACTAGAACACCCACATTTCGCCGTGCTTAGTTCCATCCTAGATGTGATAGGGGCGAGCCTATCGACATATCGAGCGCAAATTCCAGACCCCGGTCTGATATTGAAAAATTCCAATACCACTTTGCCCGACTCGGGGATCGAACTCGAGACCTCAGGACGGTAGTCGTACCGAAATACAACTTCGCCACCGAGGCATTTTATATATAATATATTTTTTATAGTACTTATCTGGCTTTGGGTCAGAATTCACATCGGAGGATCCGCGGAGACCCGGCGCCCTTCCCGAGGGTCAGAACAATCCTCAAAGATGCCCGTACGGACTCTACGCTGAACAATTATCTGGCACAGCCTTCACTGCTCCGAGAAATGAGAATAAACGCTCGTGGCTTTACAGGTACTATCTATGTACTTCTATTTCCACCTGCTTTTATACCGCTTTTTTCGACCTTGTTGTAGAAAGCATTTGCATTTAATTTTACGACTGGTTTCCCGCCTGCCCGACGTTAAACTTCTCTGAGAGATCCAGTGCCGGAGAAGTCGATAGAAAAACACTGCTCTACTGGGATTCGAACCCATGTAAATACTAGACCATGAACGGAGAAGACGACTAATTGATTTTACATCATAACATAAACATAAGCTCACGCCTGTATCCCCGAAGGGGTAGGCAGAGGTGCACTAGCGAACTAGAACACCCACATTTCAACGAGCTTAGTTTCGTCCCAAATGTGATAGGGGGCGAGCCTATCGCCATATCGGGCACAAATTCCAGACTCAGGGCTGATATGAAAAAATCCATTATCACTTTGCCTGACCCGGGGATTGAACCCGAGACCTCAAAACCGTAGTCGTACTGAAATACCACCACCCCACGGAGGCAGTAATTGATTTTACGTTCTACAGAAAACCGTATTGTCACAATAGACGACTGATTGATTTTATATTTACTCATTGACATATGATTTATTCTTGATTATTGAATTCCTTGATTTTCAGAATACGTCCATCAGTGATCCACAAACCATTCAAAAGGCTAAATGTAGCCAAATACCTCACTCACAATTGGGATGAACAAGAGCCTGACCCGAATCAGGTAATTTAAATTATTTTAAGCACAAATCCGAATGATAATTTAATAAATAAGTATGACCTCTATTTATATACTGAAGTTTTTATAGAGGTACACACATACACATATATCTGGCTGAACATATATAGAGTACCTACTCAAATAATTTAAGCAAAAATCCGAATGATAATTTAATAAATAAGTATGACCTCTATTTATATACTGAAGTTTTTATAGAGGTACACACATTACACATATATCTGGCTGAACATATATAGAGTACCTACTCAAATAATGTGGTACTATAGTACTAATATTGTCGTATTATCAAAATGTCATAAATGTTAACAAACATCAATATGTGGCAACTGGCAATATAATCGTGATAATCTATTTTGTTGCAACAGATAAACCGTGTGTAATGTACCTCTGTATATCCTTTCAAGGACACAGAAGTGATCTTGTTATGATATTTGTTGTATAGTCACGCTGGCTGCCATTCGATATCCCTACGGTAGACACTCATGTGGACTTCGTGGCTGGTCTGCACACCGTCTGCGGAGCGGGTGACCCTCGCTCCCGCAACGGCATCGCCATCCACGTGTTTCTATGCAATACTTCTATGGACAAAAGTGCATTTTACAGCAGCGATGGCGACTTTCTTATTGGTAGGTATCACTACATAGGATAAAACAGAGTCGCTTGCGGCTGTCTGTCCCTATGTATACTTAGATCTTTAAAATGACGCAACGGATTTTGATTTTTTAATACATAGAGTAATTCAAGAGGAAGGTTTATATATAGAGGTATAATACATGCATAAATTCATCCCCTAAAGGGATGTAATCGGAGATGAACGTTTGTTAAGTCTCTCAGGCGGACGTAGCCGCGGGCAAAAGCTAGTTATATTATAATATCAGTCCTGTAATATTACAATTCCACTGCAGGGCATGGACCTCTAATAATGAGATACGCGTGAAGTACCTCAATAGAAATATCAAATGCCTATTATAGAAACAGAATTTTACTCTAGCCTAGAAGTAAATATTTGAATGTCATTTCTAAGCATTGAAAACTTTATCCAACTCCTAAATTAGGTATCTTTCTGCTTATTTGAATAATTTCGTTGCGGGATAAAGTGAGATTTGGCTCGCCTCGGTGTCGTAAAACACTTTGTTGATTTTGGAGTTCAGTGACGGGTGTGTGGGCGGGATAGTCTCTACTCTCTGTAGCTCTATGAAAGCTCGTCCTAAAATATTGATTAGAATGTGTACTAGTATAGCCTGAATACTTACGCAGTACGCACATTAGTTCTCTACCACGAATAATACAGCTTTTCATTGTCATTTATAACTTGACTCATTTTAGCATAGAGTATGTAGGTAGTAGGCTAATTATGTTAAAAGGTTTAGGTTGAAAAGTTCGCCTAGGTTAGGTCGCCTCCTTGGTCTAGTGGCAACGTATATGGGGTGTGAACCGGGAGGTCCTGGGTTCGATTCCTAGGTCGGACGGGGTGTTTTTCTAACACTATTTTCTCGGGACTAGATCCCCAGACGGGGTTGTTAGGCCGGTCATAAAAATTAAGCCAAATCCTTTCTGTAACATGCTCGAAAATTTGTGTTGCACCGACACCACATTTAGGTGCGATAAGGTAAAAATAAAAAAAGGTTAGGTTAAGAATACTTAATGGAACTTGGAAGAACAGTTTTTGCCTTTTACTTGAGTGATTAACTTTCAAATTGGTTAGACGTTACGTCAAATAGTTTGAATGTGAAAGAGACAAAACACTGTATAAGTAAAGCTCCGTTTAATACTTTATGAACAAGTTCTCATAGGTATATGCTCATATTGCATATTATAGCTATATTTAAAATAAATAGTATAACTTGGCATTTATTTCCAGTGCCGCAGCAAGGGAAGTTGAAAATAACAACCGAGTTTGGGATAATGGAAGTGGCCCCCAACGAAATAGCGGTTGTTCAGCTAGGGATGAGATTCGCCGTCGCAGTTGAAGGACCCTCTAGGTAAGGTGGAATTTTTATAATTACGTTTAAGAGTAACATGGGATTCGTTTCTAGCACTTCGAAGCGGGATTATTTTGGATTTGTTTTTCTTATAACATGTAAGTCTACATGAATATGTGATATTTTCAACCGACTTCCAAAAAAGGAGAAGGTCCTCAATTATTCTGTATTTTTTTATATATCCAATACCACTTTGCCCGACCCGGGGATCGAACCCGAGACCTCAGAACCGTAGTCGTACCGAAATACCACCACGCCACCGAGGCAGTCTTTCCATATCAGCCCGGAGTCTGGAATTTGTGCCCGATATGGCGATAGGCTCGCCCCCTATCACATCTGGGACGGAACTAAGCTCGGCGAAATGTGGGTGTTCTAGTTCGCTAGTGCGCCTCTGCCTACCCCTTCGGGGATACAGGCGTGAGCTTATGTTATGTTATGTTATGTTTTTTATATATGTTACGCAATGTATGTTATGTATCTTTGCCAAATGTGGACCGATTTTCTAAATTATGTTTGTGTTCGATAGAGCTTATAATGTGTCGATTGGGTGGTAGAGCCACTCTGTAGACAGTAATGTAAGGTTTGCAAGGCACTCATGATTCTTTTGGTATCATCGGTGTGAATGCGCGATAGAAATAACTTACGATCAGCAGCCCGAGCAGGAACATTTCTGAGAATCGTCAATGTAGCGTCGAGCTCGATATGCGTCTATAAAATTGGTATGAAATATAATGGCGTGTACACACCAACCGAACGAACGTTCGCGAGTCTACGTCTATTGCGTTTATACAAACAAGCTTTTGCTGTTGATTGCAGCTGACCCAATGAGCCAGAAAAAAATATCGTCAGAAATTCAACTTTTCATTATTCAAAATCTATAAGCTTTACCAAATTTTAAACTTTACCGCTAGGTTGCTAGCCATCCTCTCTATAAGGGCAACTTGCACCACTATTACTAACCTACAGTTAGTCCTAACCTCAAGTTAAATTGAAAATGAAATATATGAAGGGCATGTAATTCATTACATTCAGGCTAACTGTAGGTTAGTATAGTGGTGCAAGTCGCCCTAAGTGTAGTTTTCGACTGACTTCCAAAAAGGAGAAGGTCCTCAATTCGTTTGTATTGTTTTGATGTATGTTAAGGAATATCTCCGCCCAATATGGACCGATTTACAAAATTATTTTTGTGTTCGATAGAGCTTGTTTCAAGGGTGGACCCATATAAATTTGGTCACAATAGGATTTGAAGTCGGTCTGTTAAGTTTTTAAACTTGTGATTATTATTGATACCAACTTTATGAAACACTCTGTATATAGGTGTCTAGTTTTATTTTATAATAAAGTAACATTTTCAGGGGTTACGTATTGGAAGTGTTCGATGGTCACTTCAAGTTGCCGGACCTCGGTCCCATCGGTGCGAACGGCCTCGCCAACCCACGAGACTTCCTCACACCCGTCGCACACTACGTCGACGAACAAATACCTGGTAACCATCATCTTTTATTTCTTCTATTTCATGATAACTAATATAGACATGACATGACACTAATATATGACTAATATGGGCGAGTCGCATCAGCGAGCCCCCTTTTCTTTCGTTCCCAAAATCTACCCAATAAGAGAGCCTTCTCACAAGGCCCCAAACAAACACGCTTTTTGTGACGTTCTTTTTGGAGCGTAAGAGTGATCAGATTAATTGGTCATCTGTGGTAGGGTTTGAGGGCATCGCATTTAAAGGGGCTTTGCGAGGCCCCTTTAAGTGCAAGACCATGGGAGGGGGCTCACTTCGCCCAAACCTAGCTACGCCACTGTTTTTGAGTGGTAGAGCCACGCTGTAGACAGTTACGCTACAGCACGATATGGCCGGCTCGTCCGGTTTGATACCACAGTGTCACAGAAAACTGACGTAAAGTGGCAGCTTCCGTTTTATTCGATGAGTGAGATTTCCGGTGGACCATTCCCCACCGCCTCCTTTTCCCAATCCCGTTTCCCTCCCCTTTCATTTCCTTTACAACCAGGATTTTTTTGTTTCTTGGGTGTCTATTGGCGGTGGAGATCCCTTACCATCAGGTGACCAATCTGCTCATTTGCCAGTCTTTGCTATAAAAAAGGCATTCATAAAACTAAACTAGACATTGCACGTACATACATAATTATTAAAAGCATGTTTATCATTAGGTTTCAAGATGATCAGTAAGTACCAGGGTGCTTTGTTCATGGCGGAGCAGGATCACTCTCCGTTCGACGTGGTGGCGTGGCACGGCAACTACGTGCCCTACAAGTACGACCTCAGCAAGTTTATGGTCATCAACGCAGTTCTCTATGACCATTGTGTAAGTACCTATAGATTTGTAATCATTTTTATCGTCAGTCATAAGGTCTCCTGCTCATGAAAAATAATACTATTAGCCCTATAATATTAGTGTCCTATTGCTGGGCACGGGCCTCCTCTACTAATGAGAGGGGTTAGGCCTTAGTCCACCACGCAGGCCTAATACGGGTTGATAGACTTCATATACCTTCAAAATTCTTGTGGAGAAATACTCAGTTATGCAGGTTTCCTCACGATGTTGTCCATCACCATTATAGCAAGCGATAATTCACAATGAAAATACACTTAACATTGAAAGTCAGAGGTGTATGCTCTTTTTTTTGGGGTTGGTCTCAAACCTCCGACACTCGTCTCGGCAGTCCGTACCATTCCCAACTAAGCTATCGCTGCTTTGGTTGGCTCATGGTTTTCTAAAAACAAAACCTAAAAACACCTACACAAAATAGTGTTTACGATGTCTCCTGCTCATGAGCAGTTTGTTCCATGGAACAATGGACCATGGACAAAAATGTATAGCAAAAACATGCTTTGTGTACGTGTTTTGTGCAATGTTTTAGTGCAGGGTACGCGGCCCTTTTAAATATGTATTATAAACGATCTCGTTGTAGGTTCATGGATCTAACAATTTCCTAAATCATAAAGTAGACCTACTCGTATCATCGTATGGCTAACAACGGGCGAGGTGAATGACCGAGAAAGTTGCGGGTAGAGTGTAAAGCAACAAGTGTCAAAAATTTTCATTCAAGTTTAACCTTTCACTTTTAACCTTGACATTGGCAAAATCATCGCAAATGCGTGGAAGCCATTTATTATAAAAAGAAGAAGAACCTTTCGCTTTCAGTCCACGTTTAACATAACATAAGCTCACGCTACTCGAACTGGACACCCACATTTCGTTGAGCTTAATTTCGTTGCAGCCTCCAGCCCGCCTAGCATGCGCGCCACGAGAACTATTTGTCAACGCATTTTGTCCTGTTATAACCGGTTTTCTCTATTTGTCTACGGACACTAACATGCGTCCTCGTTTATTTTCATACAATATTGTAGAGAACACGTAGACAACATCTCGACTGTTGATTATCGGGATATCTCGTGGCGCGCATGCTAGGCGGGCAGGTGTAATAGGGGCAGAGCCTATCGCCAAAGCGGGCACAAATTCCAGAATCCGAGTTGATATTGAAAAAAAATATTAATACAACAATACCACTTAGCCCGAACCGGGGATCGAATCCGACACCTCTAGACGGTAGTCGTACCGAAATACAACTACGCCACCAAGACAGTCATTGCCCATGTTTAACGTACTAATATTACTAAGCTAAGCCCAAACGTAGGTCAACTAAATTGAAAAAGTATTTCATAAATCCTATTCAATTAAAGTATTTAACGCAAACCAAATTTTAGGTATCATAATATGTATTTGTTATGATATCAATAAACACATTACAAGTTATAAAAGTAATTCTATAGGTACAGACTGATGAGTAATGAGTGAAAATATTTTAGCGAGTTACGTCATATATCATAACGATGGGTCAGTCAAAAAAATAATTTAAGTAAATTACGTTACGTTTGAGTTCGCCATTCCAGCTAAACTAGTAATTAGTTGGTTAATATTCCGTGCCGAGTCACGCAAACAATGTCTATTCAATTACTTGATTAAAAATAGAAACAAAATACACGCACTTTTATGTGTCATAAATAAACATACAGAGGATTTCTGACAATAAAAAAAAACTTTATTGACAAAAAAAAATTTTAGTACACAAACTTTGTTGATGGCGCTGGCTCCTGCGCTAGTATTAAGAATTGACAGTTGTCGTGAAATCTTGAGGTTCAGTCTGATGATGAAAACTGCGCAGTTGACTCAAAGAATTTCTGTACATACAAAGTACTCTGTGACCTAAAACCACCTGTCGTCTATCATCTAGAATTAAGTTAGAACTAAGCTGTAGGCAATTTCGCCTACAGCATGTATGTACCGGCTCGACTGGGTTACTACTGTCTCTCAGGAAACTCACGTAAAGTACCAGTTCGGCATTTCGTTTCGTAGGTGTGAGATTTCCTATACCCATACTTATCCTTTGCACCGTAGACAGCGCTTGGCAGTACCTCTGGCATTGGACATTGCCAATATTCATGAGCCTATATTGGGAGAGGCCTAGTCCAGCAGTGGACCAGTATAGGCTGATCATGATGATGATGTGCAAAGGTCACCACATGTAAAGTCAATAAAAATCTTCCATCCTTTTTAAAATGTCTAACCTTCCATTTCAATATCATGTCATGTCAATAAGCTTTAATACCTACTTAAATGCATATGTAGTATTTGTTGAATTTCGCCAGGACCCATCGATCTTCACGGTGCTGACGTGTCCTTCCACGAAGCCTGGCGTCGCTATAGCAGATTTCGTCATATTCCCGCCGAGGTGGTCTGTCCAGGAGCATACTTTCAGACCGCCATATTATCACAGTACGTAAACTCATTTTCAAAACAACCAGACTATAGTCTTTCTACTTGCTCTTATCCCACCTTAATGTGGGGTTGGCGCAACATACTTTTAAAGCATGTTGCAGGAAGGATTTGGCTAAGTTTTTACGACCGGTTGCCTGTCTGACGTCAACTCCTCTGGGGGATCCAGTCCCGGGCAAATTAAATTAGAAAGTTCACTTTGCCTGACCTGGTCTTCGGACCCACAACCTCCCTCCCGGTCTACAGCCAATATATGCTGCCACTGGACCAAGGAGGCGACTATAATATAATCATAGGTTTAAAAACTCCACGGACTGACTTCAAAACTTATTTGCTCGTGACCAAATTTAAATATTTGGGCTACCCTTGGAATAAGCTCTATCGAATACAAAAATAATCTTGAAATTCGGTCCACATTTGGCGGAGATATACACATAAATAAAGCATAAGTTTTGAAGTCGGTCCGTTAAGTTTTTAAACTTGTGATTATTAAAGTCTATGAATGTGAATTATTTAAAGTACCTTTGAATGATAACCCCGTTGGTATTTTAGAATACATTATAGGTACATATAAGATAGATACGCAAAGAGATTAATATTACTAAATACTGTTGAATATCTTTGTAGATACGTTAACGGTCTATACTTTTGCCAAAACACAATTTATTATTATTTACAACTTCAACCTTGCTAATACTATGATATATTTGTTCCAAATACCATAGCAGCATATATATCATAGCAATAGCATAGCAGTTAGTAGCTTTTTTAAAGAACGTTTATTTTTCAAAAAGAAGTAAAATTTATCGCTGAGATAAATGATAAGTAAACGATATATTTTATGATATATTTATTCCAAATACCATAGCAGCATATATACCATAGCAATAGCATAGCAGTTAGTGTTTTTTTTTGACAAGATCGATTATTTTTCTAAGGCTCAATTGCACCACTATTATTAACCTAGAGTTAGTCCTAACCGCAAGCTAAATTGACAGAAAATGTATGAATGACATGTAACTTAACTTGCGGTTAGGACTAACTCTACGTTAATAATAGTGGTGCAATTGAGCCTAAAATAAGGAAAATTAATCGCTGAGGACAGGATTCGAACCTGCGCGGGTATAACCCATTGGATTTCAAGTCCAACTCCTTAACCACTCGGACACCTCAGCCATATACGATTGTATCGAATTTACAAACTACGTAATGTGGTTTATTTAGATAATGAAATCATAATAGATTTTAATTTAACCAATATCCTTATTTGGTACAAACTTAAACAGAGTCAACCAGTTTAAGTACCTTGGTCATTGGGTTACGGAGGATGGCACTGATAACTGTGATATGGAGAGAGAACGCAGGGCGTTGGCCGTAAGATGTAACATGCTGGCCCGCAGATTTGCAAACTGTGACAGTAATGTCAAAATAACACTATTCAAGGCTTATTGCCAAAGATTTTACACCTGCAGTTTGTGGAACAGATATAAGCAAAAAACGTACAATGCCCTGCGCGTGCAGTACAACAATGCTTTTAGGATACTATTGTCGCTGCCACGTTTTTGTAGTGCGTCAGAGATGTTCGCAGCAACGCGTACTGACGACTTCTTCGCAATCATACGCAAAAGATCTGCATCTTTGCTACGTCGTATACGTGACAGCGACAATGGTTTACTGAGTATAGTTGCAAGTAAGACGGAGGGCCAGATGATGAACCACTTATGCGCAATCCATATATTTTTTCCAAGTGCTGGCAGAAGAGGGTAGCACTTAGCAGATTCATGCCTGGGTGTAGTATAATAATAAAATATCATAGGTTAAGCAAACTTTATTAACTTTTTATGGGTACTTTGTTCCTGAAATAAAGATGAATAAATAAATAAATAAATTTAATTTATCAAACAATCTCACACATTTCTTGTGTCATGACTCATGAATCGTGACTCGTGAATAGTGATGTGTCGAATCGGATATATTTTATTTTGTAATGGAATCGAAACAGCCCACATGATAAACCCGTGAGTAAATTGAGCTTTGCCATTGTATCTAAGTTACAATTCGGCGTGTGTGGGCGGGATTGGCTCTATACTTGGATTTAGAGCAGGGTACCGGGACCACCGCCCAAAGACCCTTTTACATAAGACTATTTTTTTGATAAAAATGTGACAGAGCTTGAGAGCCATTTAACACATAACATAAGCTCACGCCTGTATCCCCGAAGGGGTAGGCAGAGGCTCCCTCACGATCTAGAACACCAACATTTCGCCGAGCTTAGTTCTGTCCCAGATGTGATAGGGGACGGGCCTATCGCCATGTCGGGCACAAATTCCAGACTCCGGGCTGATATGGAAAAATCCAATATCAGTTTGCCTGACCCGGGGATAGAACTAAAGACCACAGGACGGTAGTCATAACGAAATACAACCACGCCACCGAGGCAGTCTTTCAAGTATTACGTAAGCACTACTTGGGGATCTTTGCTTATTGTTGATGGGGGATGGGGGGGTCTGGATGGTGATTACGTCAGCAGTATTTTTTTACTTTATTGTATTTTCTTTTCATAAATAAACCAGAATACATTGAAAAAATTCATGTACCAAGTTTACGGTAAGCATGGGAGCGGGGGGGAAGCGCTTTTCGTACTTTTGATGACTAGGGGAAGGGAGGGGTTGATAATTGTAAAAAATCTGCTGACATAATATTTAAACGGCCCCTTGCTCCATGTTAATAAACTTATTCAATAAAATATAAAATTCATAAATTCAATACAAAATAATTTATGGTTTTAAGTATTTAACCAGATTTGATTATTTTAGAAAACATCATTCATAACAAAACGCTCTTATAATAAAACAGTTGTGTAAATAAAAAGCATTGGAAGTTATAAACAACATTACGTAGTTTGTAAATTCGTTACAATCGATATGGCTGAGGTGTCCGAGTGGTTAAGGAGTTGGACTTGAAATCCAATGGGTTATACCCGCGCAGGTTCGAATCCTGTCCTCAGCGAGATTTATTTTTAATTTCGTAATACGTTCACATTCAGTTACATTCTGGTAATTTCTTTCTTTCTACCTGCCTTTATCCTACCTTAATGTGGGGTCGTCGCAGCATACTGTTCAAGCATGTTGCAGGTAGAATTTGGCTAAGTTTTTACGACCGGCCGTATGCCTGATGTCAATTCCTTCCGGGGTATTAAATTAGAGAAATTCGCTTTGCCCGACCTGGGAATCGAACCCACGACCTCCTGGTCCAAGGCGACAACTAAAATATGTAAATATGTGCTAATAGTATGAGGATATCCAATTATCGAATTATTTTGTACCAGTCTCTCGATAGCGACCATCATAATAATATGTATTGCTTTTTGAGTGGTAGAGCCATGCTGTAGACAATTACGTCTACAGCACGAATGGGCAGGCTCGCCCGGTTTGATACCACTGTCTCACAGAAAACCAACTTAAAGTGGCAGCTTGCTGCCGCGTTTCGTTCGGTGAGTGAGATTTCCGGTGGCCCGATACCCCCCTCCCTTTCTCAATCCCTTTTCCCTCCCCGTCCAGTCAGTCCTTTTAGGTTGGCAACGCACCCATAATTCTTTTTTTGTCTTGGGTGTCTATGGGCGATGCAGATCACTTACCATCAGTAGGCCAACCATGAGTTTTTTTGACGTTTCTCGCTAGCGACTCCGTAAATTATTTGTATGATAAACACCCTAATGGCTCTAGTGGTTACGCGGGGAACTGACGTTTTCCATACAAATATTTTACGTCCTCGGTCGTGTAAAGACGTGCAACAAACTCATGGTTGAGCTACAGGTGACCCATCTGCTCGTTTGCCAGTCTCTACTAAAAAAATGTATGGTGAAATCTCATGTCTCCTTTTTGAAATCGTGTAATACGTATAGAACATTTCGCGACGTGGCGGATAAACTGAAAGAATGTCGCTTGCGATGGTACGGTCACGTTTTGAGAAAACCACAGGAGTACGTTGGTCGCAGGTGTCTGGACCAGATCGTACCAGGGGTGCGCCCCCGCGGACGACCCAAAAAGCGCTGGCTGGACGTTTTGGAGGGTGATATGAGAGTCAATGGTCTCACTGTGGTGGATGCTCAAAACCGGGCGAAGTGGAAGCGTTTAAGTAGGAAGGCGGACCCTGGCACCTGGCCGGGATAACACCAGGCAGAAAGAAAGAAAGTAATAAGTATAGAACATTTCAGGGAACTGCATGAGTGAGTTCATGGGTCTGATCGTGGGCGCGTACGAGGCGAAGGAGGGCGGGTTCCTGCCGGGCGGCGCGTCGCTGCACTCCATGATGACGCCGCACGGCCCTGATGACAAATGTTTCAACGGAGCCTCCTACGGCGAACTCAAACCTCAAAAGATCGCTGAGGGAACTCAAGTAAGAAAACTTATGTTTTTAACCTGCCTTGGCGGGTACACACCGGCCGAACGAAGGCGAAAGAACCTATGCCTGTGTCATTCACACGACAGAGAAAGTTTGTTTGTGTGAACGCAACAGGCAACGATTCGCGAACATTTATTAGTTTGGTTGGGGGGGTACCCGCCATAATGTGCTCGAAATGGACGGGAACGTCTGGGAACGGCACGGCGTTACCTTTCGTAGAAAATAATCTTAGTGTTCCCTATTATAAAAAATCATTTTATAGCGTTCCTTTCTCCCTTTTTGAAGTCGGTTAAAAAATCCGGAACGCAAGGTTTATTTCGAGCATTGCTATTTGATTTCGGAAAACACACTTTTTCCAGCATATTGCGAAAATGATTCAGCTCAGTTTTTCGATCGACAAATGTCTGGGGGACTGCTAATAGAATAGTAGAATACGGACGCGTACCGAGGGATTCTCGGAAGTTGTGAAGAGGTTAAACTGCAACGATATCAGGTCGCTAACAGTTTTAATTTTCGCGAAATCAATACTGTTTCAAATCGCCTCTATTTTAAAACACTAGTCTCCCACTACCTACACAAAAACAAACACATTTTCCTTCTATATATTCTATCTATCCACCATGCCCAATTTATTATGGTACCTAATTTTATTTTAAACAGGCTTTCATGTTCGAGTCGTCGTTGAGCCTTGCCATAACCAAGTGGGGCGCGGAGACTTGCCAGAAACTGGACGCCAAGTATTACGAGTGCTGGCAAAACCTACCCAAACTCTTCTCGGAACATATCAACGTGTGAACAACCTGATCAAAATATAACAATAATTATGAATTACCCACAAATACAGTTATACTATAATGGTTAAATTCATTTGAATGAGTATTCACACATCTTCGCCACTACAAAGATGCAATCTGTTATTTAATTGTATGGGCTAATAAAAAATCGTAAACAAAATAAAGACTCCCAAAAACCTTAGACCGACTCCACATGTTGGCCCCGACGGCACTCGTCCAACGTGTGGATCTAGAAAATAACATTGGCTCCAACGTTAAGGCGAGCGTTGGTAGTTGGCCGGCGCGTGTTGGTTTTTTGGGAAAATATCTGTGCCAACGTTAGCGGTCCGTCCACACATTGGTAATTTTCTCAGTCCTGTTGCAATATTCGTCGACGATAATAAATTAAAACATGAAAAAAAACTGTAAAAGCGCTTATAGCAATTTCGATGTATCTATAGGACAACTTCACATTGGCTCTGTCGGTATAGTACGCCTCACAAATTAACCGACCAATGTTCGTACCAGCGTTGGGACCAACGTGTAGAGCCGTTGTTAATATTATATTATACAAAAGGTCCACACACCGTGGAGCAATCGGTTTACACTGTACTTACGAGTATTATTATTTATTAGAAGCAAGTAATTTATATTATCTCTTCTCTGATATTATACCTACATAAAAAGCAAAAATAACGAGTCGAGAACCTCGTCCTTTTTGGAACTCGGTTAATAAAACAACCAATGATAAGTTATTAATCTAAGAAAACATAATTAAATATCGCTTGTTTTAACATATTTAAGCCGTCTAAGCTTCTTTTCGACCGACTTCCAAAACGGAGGTCCTCAATTCGTCTATATGTTTTTTTATGTATGTTACGCGATATCTCCGCCGAATGTGGACCAATCTTCAAAATTCTTTTTGTGTTCGATAGAGCTTATATTTTCAAGGGTGGTCCCATATAAATTTGTTCACGATCGGATCTGAAGTCGATCGTTATGTTATTACTATCGTCATAATAACATTCAATTAGATTAAAATAAAGAGCTATTAATTAACCTTGCGTCTCCGAATTAAGGGGAAGTTGCTCAATTACTTACTCCGTGTTTAATTAATAGTTACAATAATAGCCCATGCTATGACTAAAGCAAGAAACACTTTCATTTCGATTGGTCACTTTCTTTCTACCTGCCCGTCTCCTACCTCAATGTGGGTCAGCGCAACACACTTTTTAGAGTTTGTCGCAGAAAGGATTTGGCTTAATTTTTATTATCGGCTGCCTGCATGACTGAGAATCCTCTTCTAGGGGATCCAGTCCCTGGCAAATCGCGTTAAGCCGAGTCTCCTGGATATGTTTTTAAACAATGTCTCCTGCTCACAGTACAATGGACCATAGACAACAATTTTTGTAGGTGTTTTGTATATTGTTTTAGTGCAGGAGACTCAGCTTTAGTAAAACACTCCACTTGACGTGGGAATCGAACCCAGGAACTCCCGGTCCACACCCTGTCACTAAGCCAAGCGACATCCTGATCGATCACTGCCTCATAAAAATCTAAATAACTTGGCGACGAACACAAGTTTACAAGTAATCTTAATCGCGTCTCCTGCAGCTATTTTTCTCGAAACAAAACACAAAAACACCTATACAAAACATGTTTTTTCGCCGTCTGCTCATGGAACAATGGACCATAGACAAAAACGTGTAGCGAAATCATGTTTTGTGTAGATGTTTTTATGTTTTGTTCCGAGAAAAATAGACGCAGGAGACGCACTTACGATTGACACAAACCACGATTTCATTCAAAATTTTTTACAACTTATCAACCATGAACAATTTAGCGTGTCCTACAAATGAAGCCACTTAGGATTCAAGACACCAAACGTGACAGACAACTAATGAACTAATGGTCAAAATAATTAAATGTTTACGACGGTTCGTGTCATTTAGAGCTCGACTTTGTGATGCTACGAGTACGAGCGAGTACGACGTATTGTATTTGTAGCGCGAAATTTTTCTTCAATTTAGTAAGTACGTTCCTAATTGGAAACTGGCCGCCTACGCGTTAATTTTAAGGTTCCGAAAGCCAAAGCCAAGCTCTGAGTGTTAGAGCCACATTGTAGACAGTAACGTCTACGGCATGAATGGGCCGGCTCGACCTTTGTCGTGGGTGTCTATGGGCGATGGAGATCAGTTACCATCAGGTGACCCATCTGCTCGTTTTCCAATCTCTACTAATAAAAAAAATACTAGAAAGCTGTAATTTGGCATCGATATGTAATTAATAATTATGTATCACTGACAAAGTAGTAAAATTTGTTAAAACCATTTTTTGTTTACAAAGGCTATAAAATTATAATGATCACTGAAGACCTATGGGCATGCTTTAATATATACCTACTTATAATATTATTTATGTACATCAGACATCAGCACTGACAGAGCTACACCCAAGCCACTGTCTAAGTAACAAGTACGACGACATTACACAGGCAGACACGAAGTGCCGAATCGCTACTTTCGATTCTCGAACAAGTTACGTTAAACGGGACCTATCTACTTTCGTGAATATCTTCTCATTGCGTAAATACAATCATAATATTACCAAGGTAACGAGTACCTAATGTAACGATACGATCTTAGATTATCGATACGATATATTATCTGTCCGTAGCTCTCATTCACAGAATAAAAAAAGGACAAAATTGCTTTATACTGTTTTATTACACCGTAAAAATGTACACAAATTATAAAACATTGTATTTACTTGTTTGAATTTTAAAATGATTGTATCGATAAATATTTAATTGTTTATTTAAGAGCTCGGTTTTAATTTATTCTTGTTATAAAGCACCAAATAGTAAGTATATAGGCTATATACAATGAAGCTATATTATATGAATGGTATTACAAAATTGAAGAAAATAATAGAGTTAAAACTATAACTAAAGTAGGCAACACACGTACGTTACTATTACGATACAAAGATTGATGCGCGTAAGTTTGTAATACAGCGCAGTCTATGTTATTCTTCTTTATTGAGCTATCCCTTGATATATGAATCATAAAACACTTCATATCTGGCGTTACCGAGAGAGAAGGTCCTTTCACTTGCAAAGCGTCTACCACTGTCTTGTTTTCCACTACTGTTGTAGTCACCTTTGTATTACTCGGCGATCCATCAATTCGAGTTCCGTTCGAATACGACGTGGTTTCTATGACTGTGGTAGTGGCTTTATTCGTCGAAACCACTGGTTGATTCACTTCGTGACTTCCACTTTCCCATATAAAGCTCGTCATCAACCTGCAATCTATGCGCGTCTCCTCGTACTCTCCATTACTTTTGCTTATTCCTAACTTGCATATCTCGCCAGGATTACTTCTATATTCTCGATTGGCGTCGTAGTTACTTCTACTTGCCGACATTCGTCCCAAGTTATACAAAGCTAAGCCAGTGAGCAATGTATCGAATCTGCTTCCCGAATTTCTGTACTCGTACACATAAACGGGAGGAGGCGAGTGATACACTGGATAGTGATACGAGCCGTAGCTGATCTGCTGCGGGGGGCTGTAGTGGTAGTGATGGTGTACTTCAGTCTTTGAATAGTGGGTGTTGGTCTGATGGTATTGGTTTTGTTGGTGAGTTTGCTGACCATGGTGAGTGTTCGTCTGCTGTGTATGACCACTGTTGCCAGAACCGGACAGTCCGGTAGACGCAGGATAAGTATGCGCACCGCCAGAGCTTTGCCCCGAGTACCCGCTAGAGCCGGGATACGAATGTGAACTGGTTCCATATCCCCGGCCACCACCACCACCTCCTCTTCCTCCGCCGCCTCTGCCCCCACCGCCCCTTCCCCCACCCTTTCCGTAGGGCTCCGCTAACACCGAGGCTACGAGTATAACGAATGTTACAGAGCGCAGCCGCATGTTGCCCCCGCGGCTGTCGATACAGGACTAACAGGAATAGAAAGCTCGGCGGCCGTCGTGTCGCCACTGAGAACTTTGTTATGCGTGAGGGAGTGACGCAACGGGGTGCGCCGGGCGTGGACTGCGAATTGCGATCTGTAAACAACTGACGTCACAGGCTTCCATCTTGTGCTATTAATAGGTTCATCCCTTGCACTGTGGCCTGAATAATGGTTCAATTGGCTTTATTTGATCTGGCTTAAACTTTATCATTGTACCTATTTATACATCCTAGGGTAGATTTAGTAAGTTCCGTAACCAAATGGAAAAGAAAAATTTCGTACAATTTCTTTTGAATATCACTTATATAAAGTTGTTAGTTATGTAAAACAGGTACCTAGTAAATATGAGTTTATGGACCATATTTAATAAAATCAAAGGTCATATTTAATCCCAAAGTCCGAAGAATTTGTGCCCCATATGGCGATAGGCTCGCCCCCTATCACATCTGGGACGGAACTAAGATCGGCGAAATGTGGGTGTTCTAGTTCGCTAGTGCGCCTCTGCCTACCCCTTCGGGGATACAGGCGTGAGCTTATGTTTATGTGTATGTTTAATAAAATCATATTAAGGTAACAGTTACCCTTACTTCGTGATCAGATATACAACATGCACTTCCCCGGTTTTATCAATATATTGAATACGATTTAAAAAAATAGGTACATATTAACTGGTTTATAATAATGTGTAGGTCAATATTTTGCCATGCAGCCTTTTTCTAGTTGGCACATTCCCAAAGGTTCGTGTCGATATAAGTTGGCACAAGCCGTGTAAAACTGTTCCATAAGCGCGTCACATTCCAGTAGTTTTCAATGCTTGTTTTGTACATTATTTTATACGTAATAAATAATACGAAAAAGAAACCGTTCTACAAAAACTGTATCAAAATTGGTAAAAAAATGAGGCATTTATTTTTTATGTAGTTAACAAGGGTGGGCACAGAAACATCGTGCTAACCTTTTCTAATGCTTGCACCGTTATGGCCGGTGACGTCATTTTGATAATTAATATTTTTTTCTATTTGACAATTACCCCTTCCACCAGATTTCAAAGTTACTAATTTTAATTATTTAACGATTATTTTTATTAACAGAACTCTAAAATCACGGTTCACCGACCTTTTTACCGTCGAATAATGTTTATAATACAGGCTGAAGGGTGACAGGTTGACAAATCACCATATTCGGCACAAATATTGACCTGATTAGGGGGCGTCCATAAATTACGTGAGGTGTTTAAGGGAGGGAGGGGGTCGAGTCAAATCTCATCTAATCTTACGTTGGAGAGAGGAGGGGTCTCGGCAAATATCACGCAATTTTTTTTCTGATTGAAACAAAAAAAATATATACTATTTTGGTCCATTTAATCCAGATTGTACATGCGTTTACGTAAGAAACTCACATTTTGAAAAATCTCACGTGAGATTGGGGGATGGGGGAGGGGGTTGAATAAAATCTCACGACATCTCACCAGGGGGGGAGCGAGGGGCAGAAAATTTAAAAAAACACCTCACGTAATTTATGGACGCCCCCTTATTGATAGATCACCCCTAACACAAATAAAATTGGAATGTACGATAAAAAGACAATTTATTACGATAATTTTAATCATAATCACTTAGCGGAGCTTAAAATTACATTCGGATACATTACAAAATCCCCTCGGGTCAGTCGCTTCGGCAACTAAGAGCTCCTCTCACTTTACACTCGTTACTTAACTCTAATTATAGTTATGCGCTTTACCTATATAATTTACCTAACAACTTCGTAAACGACACCTATGTTTTGGCAGTTACTAACTAGTGAATACAATCTCAAATTACTGCTTGGTTTTTGCGATCCATATCTTTCTGTTTCAGTCGATACGATCAAACTTTTCTAATCTATAATGATTTCTTAGGTTTACGTGAATGTTATTCATTGAAATTAAACTATTTATACGGATTCTATCACGATTTGGTTTTAATTTTTATGCCCGACGTTTCGAAAGCTTTGCAGCCTTCGTGGTCACGGGTCAGACCCGCTACCACCAAATCGTGATAGAATCCGTAAAAATTGTTTAATTTCAATTTTCTAATCTATTTATAACCCCAGAAAAGCTATTTTTCTATTAACATTATAAATATTATGCACATATAAGGGCCTTGCTTATAAAAACATTTAGCTGAACAAATGGTTAAGAATCCCCTCCTTGGTCTTGTGGCAGCATGTATAGGCGGATCGGAAGGCCCTGGGTTCGATTCCCAGGTAGTGCAAAGCTAATTTTCTAATTTAATTTGCCCGGGACTGGATCCCTTATAGGGGGGTTGAAGTCGGCAGGCGACCGGTCGTAAAAACTAAGCCAAATGATCTCTGCAACATACTTGAAACAGTGTGTTGCGCCGACCCCATATAAGATGGGATAAGGGCAAATAGAAAAAAAAAATGGTGAAGAATAGTCTATCCCTTTTATTTTCAAACAATGTGACACAAGAAAAAAAGTGATAGATTATTCTGTACCATTTGCTAAGCTAAAATGTTTTTAACAAGTAAGGCCCAAAGGCGCGACTTCAGCTCATGTATTTCTGGAAACACTACACAAAACAATGTTTTTGTTTAGACACCCGTCGTCTCATGCTAATGAAACAATGTACCTTAGACACAAATATGTAGCGAAATCATGTTTTGTGCAGATGTTTCGAGAAAAATTATGTTTTTCTTCAAACACTACTGACAGCAGGAGCTGCGATATTAATGTTTCAAAACTCTGACAAAACATGTATTGTCAAAATTTTCTTTTCGTTATCTGTCAAAGTATGCACAAGTCACGGACGTAGAAAAAAGGTGGACGGAGCGCTAGGAACATTAAAAGTGTAGCAGGGTTTTTAGCTTATTCAATCCATGAACATGTAATGGCGGCGACTGATCGAATGGGCCGAAAACAGTGCTTCGCTTTCATGTTCCTAGCGCTCCGTCCTTTTTTTCAAGTCCGTGGCAGTCTACAGTATATGAACAGAAAATATCTCCTAACCAAACAGTATCTGATCGCATTTTTAACATTTATTGCATGTAATAAGACAATTATGTTTCAATGTACCTACTTACAGTTATACATATCCTATGAAAGAAGCTCTAAAGTCACATCTAAACGACAAAAAACAGAAAACACATTTCTGCAAGTGGTTTAAAACATAAAATAAATAAAATGGAATCGATTTGTGCTTGCTAGCGATGTGACTGAAAGTAATAACATTTGATATAACATCAAACAAGTGCTTGTGTGAATAAACACCGGGTCTCCTGCACTAGCTTTTTCGAAACAAAACAATAAAAATACGCAAAACAACGATTTTAGCTGTCACCTGCTCGTAGAACAATGGACCATAGATAAAAAATGCATGTTTTGTGTAGGTGTTTTGTGTAATGTTTTAGTTAGGAGACCCGGCTTAACAAATACACGCAATTGTCGGTCTACGTGCATTACTTGTTGCAAAAGAAAATAATACGAAAGAATAATAAATACACAATTACCTTATGCTATGTTTTGTGAGGAACTAACAGCTATTTAGGTTTTCTACTAAGATAATGGTACTAATTAGCTATCGCTGTATATACGTGTTATAGTTATACAATGTTTTGTCTCGCTTCCTCCAACGTTTAATGTCACTCACACGGAACAAAATAAGTCAGGGAAATGTGAAGTGGGCGTGGGGCGCGTGTCACCATTAGGTATAAATCAATGATAAATGAAAAATAGGACCCAGCATAACTACGAAAAATACGTGTTTACTATGAAACCGGTTCCGCCATTTTAGTTTCGCGATTTATTTATATGTATGTTGTGTATTTATATGTACCGTGTCATAAAAATTAAATAATGTATAAATATCTAACGATTATATTGTAAATATGGTGTTTTATTTACAATAATACTACTTTCGGAATATGAAGAAGATGCCTAACTGTTACATTAATGGGATCTTTCTTTCGCAGTCGCCATATTGGTTTTGTTCCATATATTAGGAATGCATAATTTATTCGTAGTTATGCACTGTCTTTTTTATTCTTTTGTCTAAGGTATAAATATACTCATTTGATCCTAAGAACACCGCTGTGAAAGTTGTCACCGTGTTTCTGTGTTTTGTAATTACAAAATGACGTAAATTCTTTTTATCAAAATACATTTTACATACATGGTTGAAGGTATATTTACAACTGTATGAATTCACGAATTGTTTATTAATATTGTATTATATGAATTGATGTTCATTTGTGTATGTTTGACGACAATAGTTCGCACTTCTATAGGCCTCTCTGTTCTGTGGTCACTCAACAGTGAGACACAACATTGAATAAGTACGACAGACAGCTACAACAAATTATTAGCACCATTGCAAGTATTGAATACATAAACCAATATTAAAAGTACTTCAAAATCGAGGCGTTAGTCAAGTTTATACGATAGTAATACTATTTACGTATTTATTCTTTCGTTTATTTTACTTAATCGATAACTTTCCTTAAATTATCAAATTAAAGACGAGCATAGAGCTAGAACAATTTCTCATGCTTATAACAGAAACAACCATCATTACGTGAACAACTCTTTCTTTCTTTCTACCTGTCCTGATCCCACCTTAATGTGGGGTCGACGCAACACACTTTTACAAGCATGTTGCAGAAAATTATTTGGCTTAGTTTTCGTCGGCTGTCTGCCTGACGTCGACCCCCTTCTAGGGGATCAAATAATCACAAAACATATTTGAGTAAGCCAATAAAACACACAAAGGTACAACAGATTAGAAATTAGCCCACAACCTAAATTATTCTTGCTCATTGCTCGCACTATATCCAAATATTATAATTTTTCATTATATATATCATTGTTTGAGATTCTTGCACGTAGACCTTATTAACCAATGATACTTTAACATGCCTCTATTGACAGAAACATGATGGCTATATTCTTTATGTAACCCCACAAAGTGTCAGAGATCTATATGAGATCTAAATAATCGACATTGAAAACTAAAAGGGGATGATTTTTCTAAACAAAAATGAATAATGTTACGAACGAGATCGTTATACAGCTATTAGCCGGGGGTTACAAGAAGATTTCTTGAAGACTTTCGACATAACATAGTAATGCTATGTTCCTATAATGCATGACACCACCCGCGTGACTTAACCGAATGAATATTATGGGCCTTATAAAAACTGTTTAACTGAGGAAATGGTAAAGAATAGCCTGTCCCTTTTATTTTCAAACAATGTGACAAGGAAAAGTGACACGCTATTCTTAGCCATTTGCTCAGCTAAACTGTTTTTATAAGGCCCTATGTGCAGCAACACGCGTGACAAGATAAAATCCTTGACGGCCTCCGTGGCGCAGTGGGCGAGTAGCCGGCTTTGAAACAAGAAGCGGTGGGTTCGAATCCCGCATTGAAACATGTTTGTGTAGTCCACAGACATTTGTTTCGGGTCTGGTTGTTGCGAGATCGAAAGTCTCGTTCTTGATACCCACGACACAAGACTAGTATCTTAGTGTGAAAGGACTATGCGTGTGAGTGTTGGGTGTGATTATTTGACAGCCTCCGTTGCGCAGTGGGCGAGTAGCCGACTGTGAAGCGAGAGGCCGCGGGTTCGATTCCCGCATTGAGACAAATGTTTGTATGGCCCACAGATATTTGTTTCAAGTCTGGGTGTTGTGAGACCGTGCGTCTCTCATAGTCTCTGGCACCCACGATACAGGTTATACCTAGTGTGGGGTCAGGACTAGGTGTGTGACTGTTGGGTGTATTTATTTATTTATTTATTCAAGCAAGAATTAGATATTTTAGTAGCTCTTCGGTCTGAGAGACCTTGGCCTCACGTGCCCTTATAACTTATTATAAAGATGGAACTGAACATGTTTATGTGTAGAGGTATAATCTGCCTATATGTGTCGACTGCCTCAGTGGCGTGGTGGTATTTCGGTACGACTACGGTTCTGAGGTCTCGGGTTCGATCCCCGGGTCGGGGAAAGTGATATTGGATTTATGGAAAACCATATCAGCTCGGAGTCTGGAATTTGTGCCCGATATGGCGATAGGCTCGCCCCTTATCACATCTGGGACGGAACTAAGCTCGGCGAAATGTGGGTGTTCTAGTTCGCTAGTACGCCTCTGCCTACCCCTTCGGGGATACAGGCGTGAGCTTATGTTATGTTATGTTAGGTATAGTCAGGATGTGACATGATACAAATGTATTTTTCACAATTCAGCACCATTTTATTTGACATTAGCATACAAATACGGACAATACTTTGGGCGTTTTAAAAAGAGATGCATGCATTCAGCAGTAGGTACATCATGTTTTACATAATTTCCAAGAGCACAGTACTGTTGATGGGTAGTCTGTCGTGGAAGCAGCTGGATCATGGGTGTGTGTCACTGGTGAGTTGTGTGTGTGTCACGGGAGTGTCACTGATGAGTCGTGTATGTCACGGGTGTGTCGTGTGTGTGTCACGAGTGACACGGGTGTATCGTGTGGGTGTCACGAGTGTCACGAGTGTCACGGGCGTGTCGGTGTGTGTCGCATGTGCTTCACTTGTGTATATGTGTGGTTGTAGACAGTTATCTACCCGTGGTTTACATTAACACCGGACTCTAGTTCCGACGCGGGCGTCTCGGGCTCTTCATCATTGTAAATGTTCTCCGCCATCTGCCATACCTGAAATAAATACCTTTGTTTATCATTTAGACCTGGAGTGGTAGACAGTTGACAGACAGAGCCACGCTGTAGACAGTTACGTCTACAGCACGAATGGGTCGGCTCGACCGGTTTGATACAACTGTCTCACAGAAAACCGACGTAAAGTGCAGCTTGCTGTCGCGTTTCGTTCGGTAAGTGAGATTTCCGGCGGCCTATTTCTCCCCCTCCCTTTCCCAATCCCTTTTCCCTCCCCTTCCTTCTGTTTAGGTTGGCAACGCACTCATGATTCTTATTGTGTCTTGGAGTGTCTATGGGCGGTGGAGATCACTTACCATCAGGTGACCCATCTGTTCGTTTGCCAGTGTCTGCTATAAAAAAAAAGACCACAAAACGGCCATTCCTATAACAATCTATCGAGATTTATGCGCTGTTGCTATATAGGCTAGATGTTATATAAATCAGTCACACACATAGTGCTGAGTCAAGTCAGTTAACGGCCAGTTTCAATAAACAATGTCAGTTCAAATGTGCAAATAGATTACAAAAAATTAACCAATAAGAACACAGTTTGAACATGACTCCGGCAAATGACGTGTTTTGATTGGTTCATAATCGCGATCTATCTGCACTCTATACTGAGATTGTTTATTGAAACCGGCCTAAGAGACTTATCATTAGTTAAGAGGGTTATCGGTATCAGTGATTAAGAGATAGTATCGGTCTCACACCACCCGGGCCCGAAAGAAATATTTGTCTGTGTGATGGGATCGAACCCGCGATCTCTCGCTTCACAGCCGGTTACTTGCCTGCTACGCCCCAGAAACTGTCATGACTGACGGTTGACGACCGACACTGACTAAGCCCGAATGACGTCACATAAATAATCGCAACAAACCTGCATAATGTTATCTTCGGAGACTGAACATATGACCCATGGCTCGTTGGGGTTCCAGGAGAAGTCTGATATCTTGGCCGTGTGCCCCCCATGTATGAACAGCAGCTCGGGCGGGCCGTCTTCTGCATCCTCCGCTGTTTGTTCCTCGCCGATCTTTGACAGATCCCATACATGCAGTCTGTCAAGTAAAGCCAAAAATCAGTTATTTAAATATTAAGTAAACCTTATGGACTTTACTTATGAAAACATTTTCGCTTAATTTTCGCTAAGAATAGCTCACATTTTTTCCTTGCGTTACATTGTTTAAAACTGAAAGGGACAACCTATGGTTAAAGATAAGCAGCGCTTAAATATTTTTATAAGTAAGAGGCTATAAGTACAACTCATTTGAAAATAGGCGGAACATGGAGCATTACATTACATCAAGTGGATCACAGTCGTTATTCAAGAAACGCAAACAAAATAAATAGTTAAATAATTATTTCTTTAAGCCAGCGGTCGCCAACACGCGGACCGTGTATGTCCTATTTGCGGCCATTGGTTGTTCTGTAAAATAGTCATAAATATCTAAAATGTTATATAGATATATAGATTCTAGATAGAAAATATGAGGTGAGACCTGCTTTTGCTATATTGTGGCCCCTGCCTGCCAAAAGGTTGCCGACCACTGCTTTAAGCTATTATTGCTGATCCCTCATCAATAGTTACCTTCTGTCGGTTCCGCTACTCGCGAGGATGGTCTCATTGTGTGGTGACCACTGCACTTGGAAGATCTCGTCCTTGTGAGACTCGAACGAATGCAGCTTTAGCTTCAAATTGCGCAAGTCCCATAGCGCCACCTATAAATCATAATTAGATTCAACTAATTTGTGCACATCTTGATTTGTGTGCGTACCTTATGTAAATACAATATGGAGTTGGTCACGTTTTGAGGAAACCACAGGAGTGTACTGATTTCTTAAGTTTACGCGAATGTAATACACTGAAATAAAACTATTTTTACGGATTCTATCACTGATTCTGAAGTCATTTATTTAAGATATTTTGTCTTAAGACGAAAAGAAAAATATTTCCATGAGATGATAAGACAAAATGCAATAATTACTATTGTTATATCGCGATAACTGACTGGAGAGATGTCTACATGTTTTCTACCATATTGTATGAATATAAAGGAAGACGCATGTTATTGCCCGTCCGACAAATAGGAATAACCGGTTATAGCACGACAAAAACCGTAGACAACATTTTCTCGAGGCGCATGCTAGGCAGGCAGGTCTAGCCAGTGCATAAAGTTAAGTTACCGTTTTGTCAGCACTGCCAGTAGCTAATATAAATTCTGAATATGGGTTGAAACTGAGGCAGTTCACTTCGGCGGTGTGCGCGTCTACTGTGTGCGACGGTTTTGATGTGTTGTTACATCTGAAAATTAAATGAGAGACCTTAATATACATATACAACAGTCATAAATATAATCCTGACTTCATACTAAAAAACTAATCTAATATGGGTATAAACAATGACACTTATGGTCCTAGAGTTAGATTATCCTATTATATTATTTCGAGATTGATGCTGAGAATCAGAGTGGAGTCTGGAATTTATGCCCAATATGACATTAGGTTCGCCTTCTATCACATCTGGGAAGGAAATGAGCTCGGCGAAATGTTAGTGTTCTATGTAGTTCGCCTCTGCGTACTTTTCAAGATATAGGCGTGACCGTGACTATTTGTTTGTATGCCACTTTGCCTGACCTGGGTATCGAACTTGAGACCTCAGTAGTCGTACCGACATACAATCACGCCATTGAGGCAGTATATGGTATGTTATATATTTTTTTTTTTTATAGCACAGATTGGCAAACGAGCAAATGGGTCACCTGATGGTAAGTGATCTCCACCGCCCATAGACACCCAAGACACAAAAAAAATCATCGGTGCATTGCCAACCTAAAAGGGAATGGAAGGGGAGGGAAGGGGAGGGAAGGGGATTGGGAAAGGGAGTGGGGAAATGGGCCATGGAAATCTCACTCACCGAACGAAACGCGACACCAAGCTGCCACTTTACGTCGGTTTTCTGTGAGACAGTGATATCTAACCGGTCGAGCCGGCCCATCCGTGCTATAGACGTTACTGTCTACAGCGTGGCCTTACCACTTGAAAAAATGTATATTGTATGTAATATTAATATTTAACATTTGCAAGAGTCCGAATCCGCCTACTTTCACAACCCGCTACTGTCATCCAGTACGTGTGATCATACCTGGTGTCCCAGATCATGAGCTTCTGGTCGTCGGCGACGGATCCGAAGAGCGACTCGTGCAAGAGATGCCACGCGACGTCCTCCACCACGGCCGTGTGTCCCGTGAACACGGACTTGGCCTCGATCACGCGCCCCTCCTTCGGCGTCGCGTTGATGTCCCACAGGCAGATTGTGTGGTCGTCGCTGCACAACAATTTGTTTTATAGCAAACTGGCAAAACATGTGGGTCACCCAATGGTAAGTGATCTACACCACCCATAGAAACTCGTGATACCAAAATAACCATGGGTGTGTTGCCAACCTTA
The DNA here is from genome assembly GCA_036417725.1 of Clanis bilineata. NCBI lineage: Eukaryota > Metazoa > Arthropoda > Insecta > Lepidoptera > Sphingidae > Clanis > Clanis bilineata. The sequence goes on along the minus strand of CM071139.1, from coordinate 4,791,194 downwards.
AAAATGGGGAATAGGGATTGGGAATGGAGGGAATCTGACCAAATCTGTCACCAAACGAAATGCAATGGCCAGCTACCACTTGACATCAGTTGTCTGTGAGACAGTAGCATCAAACCAGTTGAGCTGGTCCATTCATGCTGTAGACATTACTGTTTACAATAGGGCTGTACCATTAAAAAAATACGAGTATATCAGCACTTTAGCTATCTGCCAGTGAAATTTCTGTTAAAATCAGCCAAGCCATTTCAGAAAATAGCAACAAAGGAATAATTATAAAATTGGTTTTATGGTATAAGTACTGTATGAACATTCATGTCGCCTCCTTGATATAGTGACAGCATATATGGACTGGGGACCTAGGTCCTGGGTTCGATTCCCAGGGCAGGTGGGGTGTTTTTCTAACATGATTTTCCCAGGACTGAATCCCTCAGAAGGGAGTTGACGTCATGCAAGCAACCGGTCGTAAAAATTAAGCCAAATCCTTTCTGCGACATGCTTGACAGAAAAAGTGTATTGCGCCAATCCCTCATTTAGGCGGGATAAAGGCAGGTGGCGTGGTGGTATTCCGGTACGACTATGGTTCTGAGGTCTCGGGTTCGATCCCCGGGTCGGGCAAAGTGATATTGGATTTTTCCATATCAGCCCGGAGTCTGGAATTTGTGCCCGATATGGCGATAGGCTCGCCCCCTATCACATCTGGGACGGAAATAAGCTCGGCGAAATGTGGGTGTTCTAGTTCGCTAGTGCGCCTCTGCCTACTCCTTCGGGGAAACAGGCGTGAGCTTATGTATAAAGGCAGGTAGAAAGATACAGTATGAACATTCATATGCAATATGTAGAAAACTTATTTACATTACAGATGCTCAAATTTTATAATGTAAGAATATTTGAGTCATTGGGGACTTCCTTATTCTTGGGGACTCGATTATTATTTTTCCAAGACAATTTATTTTACTTGAAAACAGAGTACAAAAAAGACAGAGATGCAATATTACCTGTTAAGTTATTATAATTTCTATAGCTATTTTGATATTTTGTTCAACATAACATAATATAAGTTCACGCCTGTATCCCCGCACTAGCGAACTAGAACACCCACATTTCGCCGAGCTTAGTTCCGTCCCAGATGTGATAGGGGGCGAGCCTATCGCCATATCGGGCACAAATTCCAGACTCCGGGCTGATACGGAAAAATCCAATATCACTTTGCCCGACCCGGGGATCGAACCCGAGACCTCAGGACGGTAGTCGTACCGAAATACAACCACGCCACTGAGGCAGGCCGATATTTTGTTTATGTACCATAAAAAGGTTCATCAGAACAAATGTTATTTGATATTGATTGGTATGATTGATATTAAAAAGTATGTTTTTAGTTACCTGGCTGAGAGTAAGTATCCATTGAGATTAGGGTTCCAAGATAATCCATAGCCTTCTTTTTGATGACCACGCAACCTGAAACAATGTTATGTAGTAATTAGTGCCAGAATCCTCATGATTTTAAGCAGATCTGTTGTATGATGCAAAAAGTATTTCGCTGCTCAATTTTACATACATCATTACAGGTAATTTACAGATTATCATACTGATTTCTTAAGTTTACGCGAATGTTATACATTGAAATAAAACTATTTTTACGGATTCTATCACAATTAGGTTTTTAATTTTTATTCCCGACGTTTCGAAGGCTTTGCAGTCTTAGATTATCATCTCCTGGGCATAGTAAAAGATCTATTGGTGCCTCCGTGGCGCAGCGGACGAGTAGCCGGCTGTGAAACAATTGGCCGCGGGTTCGATCTCCGCACCGAGACAAATGTTTGTACAGCCTACAGGTATTTGTTTCGGGTCTGGATGTTGAGACCTCTCTCTCGAAGTCTCTCGAAGAAGCCTCTCGTAGTTCCTGATTCCCACGACACACGACTCGATCTTAGTGTGGGGTCAGGACTATATATGTGACTGTTGGGTGTTATTTATTTATTAATTCTAAATCTGTAGTTATGGAAATTGGTTTATATCTGAAATAAATAGATTTTTTAAAATGTAGTAACATTATTTAAACCGTGTCATATCCAAATATAGTAAGGGAATTTCGTATTTTTTCAAAACCAACATTATTAGACAATCAATAATAGATGTTCTCTTCATATAGCTCACCTTAAATCCGGATGGCACTCCCCTGAAGGTTCCGGCTTGGAGGGATGCTTGGTGTAGTCGAACACCAGCACATCAGAGGAAGGAGTCTTTGTGGCGATGACGCACGGATTCTGCGGCATGTACCGAGCGCGATTCACCTCGCCCTCGTGATTTATCTTTATTTCTATATCTATTTTACCAGAAACGGAGCCGAAACCGCCGAATTCTGAAAACAAGTGTATGAAAAGTGGATTTAAAATCAATATGTTAGTGATTGCCTCGGTGGCGTGGTTGTATTTCGGTACGACTTCCGTCCTGATGTCTCGGGTTCGATTTCCGGGTCGGACAAATTGATAATGAATTATTCCATATCAGCCGGGAGCCTGGAATTTGTTTGCGATATGGCGATAGGCTCGCCCATCACATCTGGGACGGAACTGAGCTCGGCGATATGTGGGTGTATTAGTTCCCTAGTGCGGCTCTGCCTACCCCTTCGAGGATACAGCCGTGAGCTTATGTATGTTACATAGTATTAGTGAGCATTTTTATCACTAGTCTTATAAAACCACATTTGGTGATCAATGGATGCTAACGAAAAGTTCATGAAAGCAAAGCTAAAAGCAAATTCACTCTTCACTGCAATTGTCAACATACATACATAAGCTCCTGCTGAAATTCTCAAAGGAGTAGTAGCGAGCTAGAACACCCACATCTAGCATCAGCAAATAACAGTACAATGTGTAACATAATTAACGCACACCCTCAGACACCCCAATTGAAAGATATAAATACAATAATAATTCATTGACTGAAATTATCTTTACAACAAAATCCTTTATTACTATTGGCGTACTCTTCATTATGTTTATATTTTGTTTACTATATCATTTGCATTTTAAGAAAGACCTTACCACCTGGCACTACTTTTTAATTTCGCTTGTTGAGAACCTTTATCAAAGGGTGACAGTTAATTAGTTAGTTTTAATTAAAAATACCTATTTAAGAAAATACTGAAATCGACTCGAAAGCCTATTCTGCACGAACTTCTATCAGGGTGTGCGTTAATTATGTTACATGTTGTATATGACATACATCCATTAGGCTCTCATTCAATTTTAACAACAGACATAAAGGAGTGATCTTAACAAATAAATAGATGCTTGAGCAAGCTGTTATATATGTCACTAGACTGTTTATCAGGATTCAAAAATAAAAATAAAATAAAAATCAAATTCATTATTGTGTTGTATTATTATTTAACCTTCTATAAAAATTGAGAAAATCAACATTTTATCATGCATATATCAGCAGAAATTGCTGTGAACAGCCAGTTTTACAATGGTTAAAATAATATAACTCTGAGATTACCTATCATTTAGCATTCAATGCACTGGTGGAATACTGCCCAAGATCTGGAAATACTGGTTGTTTTCAAAAGCCCATAATGGTATCACATTACGGCCTATAGTTACCAGGTATCACAACAAAATATATGTAAAAACTTGGATGGTAATGAGCTCTGCAAAATGTGGGTGTTCAAGATCACCTCTGCCTATTCCTTGGGGGATACAGGCGTGAAGCCTACATATGTATGTAAAAACTCAGTCAAATACATCAAGATCGTAAATAATAACTTTGTATTGTTTATTACTTTGTTGGCAAAGTGACATGGAAGGGCAAAGTTTAATGACCTTATTAAATATGACTAATGTATTCATTTCAAGTCACCTATGGAATATAAAGTGTATCATTCCTCTTTCTGTTTACTTTAATTTGATTCCATTCTTACTAATTACTAAAATAATATTAGTATTGAATTACTGTAACTTGTATGTTGTCGCGTCCTTGGTCTAGTGGCAGCATGTATGGGCTGTGGAGCAGGAGGTCGTGGGTTCGATTCCGAGGCCGGGAAAAGCGAATTTTCAAATTTAATTTGCCCGGGACTGGTTCCCCCAGAGGGGGTTGTCGTCAGGCTGGCAGCCAGTCGTAAAAACTTAGCCAAATCCTTTCTGCAACATGCTTGAAAAAGTGTGTTGCGCCAACCCCACATTAAGGTGGGATAAGGGCAGGTAGAAAGAAAAGATTGAATTACTGTAACTGTCGCATCCTTAGTCTAGTGGGCATATATGGAGAGCTTCTGAGCTCAAAGCTTTTATTCTAATATAATTTGCCCCAGACTGGTTTCCCCAAAGGAAGTTGACGTAAGGCTGGTAGCAAGTTATAAAAATTAAAACTTTTATGCAATATATTTGAGAAAGTGTGTTCCCCCAAGCCCATGCAGAAGTGGAATAAGGGCAGGTAGAGGTATAATATTAGCATTAAAACACTGTTCTACTGCTGTTTTTTGGGATCAAAACACCTTACTGGATAACAATCTTAATGCTTTTCGACAGAATTCAAAAAATTACAAATTTTCAACATTCTTTTTGTGTTCGATAAAGCTGAACCCAAGGGTATCTCTCATAAATTTGGTCACAATCTCATCTAATGAGATTTGAAGTTCGTTAAGTTTTTAACGAATTAAACACTGTCGTTGGCAAAATCATCAAACTTTGATGGAGGCCATATTTTTTAAATAAAGAAGAAGAAACAGCTCATTAAGTTATCGGATGAACAATATTGGTCCGATACTCTACCACATATACTAATATAGATGCATGTGGATCAAATAAATGTCAAACGGTTTCCAGAATAGCATTTTCTGAAACAAAACTTATAGCATCCATATGGGTCGGACACATAAGCCACATAAAATAGCAAGACTTCCAAAACGAAGTGCAGATTTCTTTTTACAAACTAGGCTCCCAAGTTCACTGTATAGGAACTATTTCACCCTCAAATATCTAGCTTTTTTTTATTTGTTTTATGTAACTCACCTCCTTTATCATTGTCATAGTGGCTAGCATCAAACTGTGCATCCTCGTTTGGAAGTTGAACACTTGCTATAAGTAGATGGTTCTGCTCATCTGATGTGTGTGTGCCCAAAATTAACCTGCACACAATATACACATGTCATTTCAAATCTTTGTTATTGTCAATCAGTCGCCTGCTTGGTCTAGTGGTAGCATATATGGGCTGTGAACTGGAAGGTTGTGGGTTCGATTCCCAGATCGGGCAAAGCGAATTTTCCAAATTATCTGGGACTGGATCCCTCAGAGGGGGTTGACGGCAGGCTGGCAGGTGCTCGCAAAAATTAGCCAAATCCTTTATGCAACATACTTGAAAAAGTGGGTTGCATAAAGGCAGTGGGATAAGGGCAGGTAGAAAAGTTATTGTATTTCCCACAAAAAAAAGTAGCATATGATATTCTGTATACTAAACTAGGTATCCTTATGCAACAAATCTTGTGGATCCATTATTATGAATCCACCTAATATGAGAATCAGGTCCCAAGTCCTGAAATACTTCCGAGGTGTAATGTATAGAAGTGATTACCTGTGGACCGAGTAGTCCTTGCCTTCAGGCCTGGTAACGTCAGGGAGCCACTGGGCCGTCAACGAGGGCCACTCCAGGGCGTGTGTCATCACCAAGTCGTACAGGAATGGTGTATTTTTCTTCCATATTTTGTACTCCTCGTTAATCACTCTCTCTTCAACTGCGTCGTCGAATGTTTCTACAAATGACAAGATGTTAGAAATTCCCTATCCGAATCCGATAACCAAAAACTGTTAGCTGTCAAAGCTTAAACCCTGCCGCTTTTTGAACATAACAAAACACTCAGAATACACGAGGTATTACCTCCATCGCCTTTATCGCCCATTTTGTATAAAACGCACTAGAAATAACTAAATGAAGAATAGAGAAAACTATCGTTTTTTTGTGCGACCGGTAAAGGCGCCAAACAAAAATTCTCGGCGTTGCTGTTTCTTTCTACAGACAGCACACAAACTTCCGGTTGGCAAAAGTTTAAAAGAATGGTGAGCTATGAATGTTTTAAAAATACTGTAAAGAAGTGTACGAGAAATACATTGAAAAAATTATGTTTAAAATTATTTATAATAATAAGATATAATAAATGAATTAGATTGTTTTTGTGAAGTATATAAGTTAACATTTCCTACGGAAGTAGTATCAAGTGTTGCAATTACTCAAATTATGCTATAATGCACTATGCTCATCACTAACTTGATTCATGCAAGGTACACACATTTCTCTTTTTTTTTTAATTTATCTAAGTTTGAAAACATCATGCGACGGACTCGGTATAATGAGTGATTCAAATAAATGCAAAATCTTCAAATAAATGTGTTTTGTGAATATGCTGACCGTCCAATCTTCTAACTTACCAGAGTGATAGTTGTTTTGTGGTGTAAATTGGCCACATTGGCCTAAAATGTCATTATAACGTCAAAAATGGCTGATGCTGCAGCAGCTCGTCGTGAGGCTAGAAGGAGAAGAATATTGGAAAATTCTCATAACAGACTTCAACTTATATCTGGAAAAAGTAGTGAAGACTGTTCTAAAGGTAGATAATATATCCAACATAAATCTTTCATACCTTATGTTGAGAATGTTTGTTTTGCTGATCGTAACGTTTGTTTCAGGTTCTCCGATCAGAACAACGATTACTGATCAAGATAGTCACAGGTTTTGTATTAACAATGGTGTGATTGTCACCGAACAGGAGAGTATCGAATCGTTTCCTTCGATTCCTTTAATTACTTCATTATCCAGTGATGTGCCAGTGACTGAAGTTGAGGTTGGTAATGACCTGGCATTTTCCACACCCCGCGCACAAGAGACTGTACAAACACCTTTGTTGGAGAAAATCGTGGCCCACAAGTACGATGTAGTCATATTGTCATTGTTTATTCAATTTCTGTACAGTATGATGTTAGTGATGGACACTACATATTTTTTCTTACCAGTCATAATGTATTCAGTGACAAAAATGATATATTTTCCAACCAAAAGTAATTCTAATATAGCAAATGCGCTGATGCTTTTAAATCACATGTCTTCGAGTAATGTTCAAAGAGTTATACAATTAATGCAGACTACAAGCTATGTATTTGGTGACGTCTGTATATTTTTGTTTGCAACAATTTGCATACAATCTCTGTGTAGTGTTATGGGGGACAGTTTGATTACTTAGTGATTAATATTGTCTCACATGATTGAGGGCATTACATTGACTGAGCAGTTTCTAACAATAGCCTGCTAGATTTATTTAGGGTGCATTCAAAATTCAACTTTATTGTTAGGATATAGATTTCTAGGTTCTTTTTACATATAATCATTGTATTTTTTGTCCCATCTCAATCTATAATATTTTTTTGGGGCAATTTAGCAAAGCTATTACAAATGTTTATGGAATTCCAAGATATATCACTGCCTTGTTATCATCACTAATTTTAACTCCAAGCGATGTTCTGTACCACTGTATAGATTTATTGAATAACAAATAGTTGAAACAAGTGATGGAGGAATAAACAGTTGCATTATCTTGAAAATGTATGGACTAATGTCATAGGTCTGTCTACAGAGTTGTGATTCTGCCACTTATGAAAACAGTTTAACGGAGCAAATGGTAAAGAATAGCCTGTCCCTTTTATTTTCAAACAATGTGACACAAGGAAAAAAGTGACAGGCTATTCTTAGCTATTTGCTCAGCTAAACTGTTTTTATAAGTAATATCCATAATGTTTTGGGTAATATCTATTGTAATTTTAATCTGTTAAAGATGGTATAATACACATTACATTAACATTAGGCCACAGGTGGCTGAGCCCCCCCTCTCTATTTATAAACTATAATTAATATCGTAGGGTACTGCAAAACAATATTGGTTTTATATTTTCACAAAGTAATTAACAAATAATATAGAATTAATATACATATCGGCGCAAAATCACAAGCTTATTTAAAAACGCCGTTGTTATTTCACGTTATTAATTCATTTTACAATTGTTAAACTGCTGAAATGTTAAAGATTCTAAAAAGTTAAAATAATCGTTATAATTATTTCTTCGACATTCGATATTCGGTATCGAGTAGGTAGTTGCAAATATGCACCCTATAAAAGGAGTGTTCAGAGCAAATTCGACACAGTCGTGGTCCGGCACTCGGACTGTCCACATCCCTAACTAGACGGTGCTGTTAAGCACCGTTAATAAAGGTAGTTAGTAAATTTCAGTGTTCACAGTTGATAAATAAGATGAGTAATCATCTTACTATCAAAAGTGACAAGTCAGCCATGCTGACGTCACCATTTTTAAAAACAATGTTAGCGTTGGCCCTCCGACATACATAATATCTAGTATATTTCGGACATAATATATAACAGACATAACAGTACTTATCTTTGAAAAATAGAACTTTAAAGCTGAATTTTGAATGTTTCACTTTGATTGCTTGTGCCTTTATACATAAGTGAGAAGTTGTGAATTGTGACATGTGTGCGTTTTAGTCACATATTGCCATTTTTTAGTTTTATATTAGTAAAATTTGTACATAGCTAAATTTAGTACAGTATAAAATTGTTTTGCTCAACACTACATGTGTATATGACCAATTCATTGTTAATACATAGTATAATAATTATGTTGGTAGCATGGACGTAAAAAAAGATGGATGGAGCGCTAGGAACATTGAAAGTAAAGCAGGGTTTTGGTTCATTCGATCTATCAATACGTAACGGCGTAATGATCGAATGAGCCGAAAACCCTGCTTCACTTTCAATGTTGCTAGTGCTCCGTCCATCTTTGTTTTAAGTCCGTGGTTGGTAATGTTAGATTATATCAACTAATGTTTTTACTTTTAATGTTTTATAGGGTTTCCTTCACTAATTTCCTTACTTTTTTAACAACTAATGTACCCATTTGGTCATATACATTTGCATAAAATTTAAAAATAACTTAAAAAATGATAAATTTTCCAAATATCCTCACAACATTTTTCAGTTATTGTGCTAGAGAGAATGTAATGATAATGCCAAATTGATAATATAATCTATTTTCATGCTTTGTATGTAAAAAAGAGATATTTTCATAAATTATGAACCTTATGAATTATTTAATGGCCTGTGTAACATTTGTATGGCCTCAATTTATGAATATTGTATATTTTGTATTCCTGTTCTAACAACTTTAATCTTCGTAGTAATCATATTATATTGTATCTTGAGGATGTAACATGAAAAAATATGGCAACCTGTGACTTGTTGGTGTTTGTAGTTATTTTATTACAACTTCTGTAGGTTTTGTAAACTATTTTATTTAATAACTCTATTTCTTTGTCAAGGTTGTTGAATTGAAAGAAGCTAATACTGTGTAAACGTGACACCAAATAAACAAAAATTTACACATTTCTTTCAATTCATCACTTTGGTGTATAACCATCGATATATTATTTACCTAGATGCACAGTTGACGCTCGAAAAATGGGACAGCAAAGTGCTTAAGCACTCCTTTTCCCTACAGTCGGACGCCGATAGAATTCTAAATTTGAAAATTCAAATTTAAGAACGCTTGATCATTTTGTATAAAAAGCTACTTTATAACACGTGCATAGGGTTATATTTGTGTTTGATTTAATTAGAACTTGTGATCTTTTTCTTTATTTTGTTCCTGAGACCACTTTTTAGGACGATATTTGCAAAGAACTGTGCATCTAGGGTATAATTATTGATGTGTATAACTTACAAACTTTCCACTACTATACTGTTATGGGTTTTTATAATGAATTGTTAATTTTATGCAGGGTTAAGCTGGTATACTTTTATTATACCAAAGACCAATAAATATTAATATTAGTGCTCATTTTCACCATCTGTCTCTTTGTTGTACTTTCACCAAATCTCCCCTTTAAGTTATATTTTGTCTGTAAATATATGAGTAAATTTAAAAGAGAATATATTTAGGGATATCAGCTTAATTTCTGTTGTAAATGAAGGTCAATCAAATATAAAGAAAAAAGATTTATTTTAATTATATTTTGTAACACGTTTGAAATAAAAAATGGTTGGAATATTAGCTGTTTTCTTAACGAAATACTTCTTTAAAATACTATCAGCAGAATCGTGCTTGCTGAAAATAAACATGGTTATTAGTAAAGTGATGGTTATTTATAATAATATGTGCTAATTACTTAGTGAATAATAGAATTCTATAATTATATTTCTATGATTTACCCAAAATAATTATAAACAATTTTTATAGTCCAAGAAAGTGAAGTTGCCAATTCAATTAAAAACTAAAGGAGTTAAAAACAAGCAATATCACTCACTGAGCAGCAAAATTGTAAAAAAAAAATTAAATTCAAAATAATTAAAAACAGTGTGCAAGATATAGTTCTCTTTGGGTGTTAACTGGTAAGTCAATCTGCTTTTTCCAATTCTAAATAGCTGCTATAATGTATCGACACCATATTAAATTAATGTTATAACTCTTATAGATGAAGTTTATATTCCACAAGCTCCAGCAGGCTTAGACAAGTGGCTTATCCGCTAGTCGAAAATAATAAATGTATATCATATATATATCTCATACATTATACATATATCCCATACATTTATTCAATTCGATTAGCGCATAAGCCACTTGTCTAAAGCTCCAGATAAGACAATGATTGACATGTTAAGAAAATAAAAAAAACAAATGCTTATATAATGAAAATTATATTTTTATTATCCTACATTCTTAGATTATCCTACCTACATTAATGACAAAAAAAAACAATCAAAACATGACAGAACCAAAAATGCATCAAATGAATGTAAATGTGAAATAGATCCACTAAATCAGGTTAAATCTTAACGACTAAAAAAGTTTTTAATACTACTCATGATGCCCTTACTTTCTTTTGTTTTGTCACTGGCACTTCTTACAGGAACTACATGAGGCTCATCCGTTTCACCCGTGCTCTGACGATTTGACTTTGAATTTAAATGTTCACTTTTATTTTGAATACTATGAGTTACGTTGATTGTGTATGTGTCTGGACTAGAGGCAGTGTTGTTCTTATCATAGTTTTGTACAAAGTCTTTATCACTAGGTGTGGAGTCAGTCGTATCGTCAGAGCACCCGAGTTCCTATTGCGATTTCACCACTCCCTTCGGTTTTTTCTCTCGCAGTGGTTTGGCACGGACAAGATCAACTCGTCCTTGCGATATCATTTTCATTTCCCATGCTTCCAAATCTTTCCTGCAAAAGTGTAAAAGTTAATTATTATTATGTGAACATTAAAAGTTTTTTAAGTGATAACTTCTTATGGAAGAGTAAACCGCTTCGTAACGTAACACGTTACGGCGCCACTCTGTCTGGCTTCTTATCATATTAATATACATAAAGTTTAGCAATAACCCAAGCTTTTCTCAAGTTAAACAACTTCAATATTAAATAGTTCAACTTAGATGAGTTTAAGTCATCACTTATGTCGAGTACCCCGAGACGGAGACTTTTATAGACTATTAAATGGATTTGATTTACATGATTGCAGGGTGATCAATTTTATTTGTCTTTTAGAGAAAATATGTTAAGTTTGTAAGGGATGTTTGTTTATGAGTCACATCACAACAAGTGAATGGATTTGAATGAAAGTTAAAAATTAAGAAAAAGGTTGTTTTTATTATTCCAGAAAAACAAAATTATGGGTGAATAGGAGTGTTTAAACTTGCTGTTTTATTTAAAAGAAAATAAATAACTCACTTATACTTAACCATAAGAGCCTGTGCCTCTTTCTCAAACTTTTCTCTCTCTTTTTCTGACAACCGGAACCAATCTGACTTTACTTGTTGCTGGTATTCCTTCAATTGCTTTCCCTTTATACTGTCATTCCTTGACTGCATGTACAGGAAATATGATGACATTGGTTTCTTTGGCTTTCCTAACTCTTTGTATTCCTGTAATAGTTATAAAAAAAGTATAAGTATGTTGGCAACTGAAAAAAGATGATTTTGAATGTAGCTGTGTGAGTAAAAAGTATACAATCCTTTGTTTATTTTTTGATAGTTCTGGATCTCAATGGAACAATGTCTCAATGTCTTATATGTTTAAATTATTATCTAAATCAGCCACAAGATCTATGGCCAAATATTGAAATGCTATCCGAATAATCTCTAACTTATTACCACATGCACCATAGAAATTTTGAATTATAAGATTCTAATATATTTGTGTAATATTTCAATTTTTAAAGCATCACACTTTTTTTTTTAATTTTGAATAAATAGGTATACCAAGGTTGATCTTGAAGTATTTGGAGGATAACATAGGCCATGTTCATCAGTGGACACCTGTGGCTGGTGGAACAAGGAAATTCAAAAAATACAACTTACAGCTTTAATTTTTCTTTTTTCTCTAGCTTCAGCCATTTCCTCTTTCACTCTTTTGATGTCTGCTTTTTGTTGTTCTGTGAGTGAAGCATCATACATAGCTTTGATTTTTTTGTAATCCTCAAAATCTTTTTCATATTCTTTAGCCATTTGTGTTTTTGTCTGAAATGTGCAACATTAACATTAAATAAATATGTGAATATACCCAACAGTCACACACAGTCCTGGCCTCTGATTCATACGAGTAGATTGATTTGTAGATCATACAGATATTCGGAATATTGGAAACAATCTGTCATATCATAACCAGTTACTCGTCATACTTGCCTACTATGTTACGGAGGCTGGTTTTTCATATTGTAGGTCAAGTCAGGGATGTCGAGAGAACATTGGTCAGTCTCAAAGTACCCACATATTCTATGCTGTAGAAATATAAATTGTCTTTTAAAAAATCATTCCAGAAATAAGCAAGATAATGTTCCTACCTCATTATCTAATTTCTGCCAATGTTTGGAAGTCCATGCTATAGCTTCCTTGGAGGAGATACCTGGGTTCTTCGCTAACAGAGCCGGCCTCATCTGGGCCATGAACTTAAAATACGGTGTCAGCGGCCGCTTGGGCTTCTCCAACCCCAGGCGGTCCTCCGCCGACTTTCTCGTATAGTTACATACTTGTGCAGGAGCTAACCAATTTGTTCTGTATGTAAATTATATAAAAAATTAAGTGTGTTTAGTGTTACTTTAATATATAATAATTTAACTAAATTAGATTGTAAAGAAATAGTATAAACAAAGGCCCAAGGTAAGCGTCATAACCTCAATTTACCTGCTATGGAGAATTGATTTGTAGCTCCCTATCACATAATTGCTTAAACGGCACAATTGCGTAAATGAGGACATTGTGAATTCGTATGTGTATGTATTAATATCATAAAAATATTGAATTTAGCAGACACAAACAAGGAGAGGTACTTTCGTTCTGTTCCAGACCCAGAATCATGGTACGAACTCAAATTCTTGAATTTCGGTAGTTGGTAGAGCAGAGGAACATTATAGCGATGTCTATTGGTTAAAAAGAGACAAAACAGTAGTAACGCTACACTTCCCAATCATGATTTTTTATTTTTTTATTTTCCCTTTATCGGGAAGGCAAAGAGTTCTAGCCCATACAGCCTCGTCGTATGTGATTTTTTTTACTAAAATGCTACATTTTAATTTTTCACATCCGCAATGAAATCGGAATCAAAGCCTTTCTGGAGTTTTGGTGTCAATTCCTTCCAGTTTGATGCTCTTTAGACGATTTCCTCGCAGCGGTCAGTAGGCAGCAAGGACGTTCTATGCTCTTAGTACCTGCATTTTCCATCTTCAATGAAAACTTCATTCTAGTTAGTCGCAAAAACCCACATCAATTTTAGCCAACAAACACAACTTTAGTCTAGATTATGAAAACACATGTTTATCTTAGATCATATTTATGCATCATCATAATCATTTGATTCAGTTTAATTTTAGCAGTCTTACAGACTGTCCCGTCACTGTAACTCCTGTAAGCCAGGATCAACAATGGCACGCATTTTACGACACCGAGCAATGAAGCCCGGCGAGTCTCAGAGAATGCAAAATTGTCCTCATCCCGCAACGAAATTTTAGCAGTCTGCCTGACATCAACTTCCTCAGCGTAATTTAGTTCGGGCAACAGGTAAAACGTGTTATCTGGCCCAGGACTCGAACACAGAACGTCCTTGTCCACAGTCAATACACGCTGACACTAAACCAAAGAGCCGGCAAATGGGTTTATCTTTATTCCAAAGGCCTAATTAGATTCACACTAGCCACTGACCCGTAATATTAGACCACAAAAAAATAACAACGAGGTACTTTCGGTCACACAACACGCAGACCCAAAATAAATATCTGTGGGTCACAACTCACAACTCACACCAACATTTCCGTTTGCGAGAATCGAACGTGGCCTCTCACTCTTATCTCTCACATTACAGACCTTATCCTTTACAGACCGTCAGTTACTGTCCCGCTTTGTCATGGAGGATGTAATTATAGTTCGCATGTGGATATGTACATACATAGGGAATAACCGAGTCCCAAAATGTATTTCTCTAACATATTTTTCGTGTTTCTGTCTGGTTTGACACCCTCCGTGGCGCAGTTGGCGAGTACCCGGCTGTGAAGCGAGAGGTCGCGGGTTCGATTCGATCCCCGCACCGAGACAAATGTTTGCGTGGCCTATAGATATTTGTTTCGGATCTGGGTGTTGCGAGACCGCAAATCTCTCGTAGTTCCTAGTACCCACTATACAAGACTCGTATCTTAGTGTGGGGTAAGGACTATGTATGCGACTGTTGGCTGTCTTTGTTTATAGGCAGATATAGAGGTACTACCAGGAAACTTTCATGAACTCTGTAGACGCAGGCGATTAGTTTTTTTTTTTATTAAATATTAAAAGAAAAATATCCAGATAAGATGGGTCTAATCTCTCCGGGTTTTGATATTATGTTAGGTACTAGATAAATCATCATCAGCCACAAGGCGTCCATTGCTGGACATATGCCTCCCCCTAAGATTTCCAGATCGATCGATCGGCATCCAGCGATTTCCTGCGACCTTTATCAGGTCGGCTCATGTAATTTATACATATGGTCGTCTAGATAATCACTAGCGTAATAGTTAGTAATTGAATTAAAGAAAAGAAAATCAATGAGGTACATAAAATTATATTAGTTTATTAATTGCTTATCTCTTAAACAGTAGACCACAATAAGGCTACATACTCAACATAAATTAAGCACTTATAATAATATTTACAATCAACATCAGTCATTATTTCTACATTACGTAAGTCTATTTTGGCTTGAGGTGGGCTCCACGTTCTTCAATCATTATAAATAGGCCAAAAAACATCTATAAAACAAAGGAAGTTGTATACTTGTTTTATTGCCGTGTATATTCTTAGTAACAGGATACCCGTTTTCTCAGATCAGATTTTGATACATTTTACAGCTTAATTACAAAGGAGTAGAAACTATGTTTGTGAATAGAAACATAGGTCATTAGATATTATTATTTTCTAAAGCAATCAAATACACATGTTTTATGTGTATGTGCAATCAATGATGAAAGCAATACTTAATGGTGTCGGAAAGTCGGAATCGGCATTTATTATGTACAAGCCTTATTTACAAATATGTATACCAGAAAAATTTACTTTTTAAAAACCTATCAAAAATAAAGTTAGGTAATAGGTAGGTACTTAATACCTATCCACGACAGGACTCATTTTTTATCGAGTCATGTTGATGTGGGTATTGTATATACAATTTTATCAACTTATTATAACTATAAATTATTTACATGGCAATAGTATTATAAATTACGTTTTGCGAGGTTTGTCTTTTACAAGATATCTGATTTTTTATTTTGATTAAAAGTATTTTTACAATAAATTAATACTCAAGTTAACTACACTTAGCAATCCAAAAAAAATACATCAATAGTATGCAGAAACGCTCGTTTATAGCGATGATTGCACAAACATCTGCAATATTTGAGGTCACAACAGTAGTTTTTATACAATAATGGCACTTGTAGACTCCGCACAGAACAATCTTAAATGCATCAGAGATACAAACTTTCTAATGTCTTTGAAGATCCAATGACACGGGTTATCTTGGTCAGAGTATCGTTTCGCCGGCTGAATAATGATAGTGCCTTGGCTTTCTATACGAGTGCTGCTGTGGAGGTCGGTAGGTCGCGTACTTAGGGTTGTGAGGATGTCGCGTCAGCGTATGTGGATGAGTCGCATAACAATGAAACGTTAGGGGCGTAGGTGGAGGTCCTGCCGGGGCTTTGGCAGGTGTCGGCTTCCTCGGCCCTGTTATTCTTCTCCACAATGCCTTCAATCGCGGCGTCGCGATCCACACCGCGACCATCACACCGAGTATTTGCGTCGCGAATATTCTGAATAAGAACACCCAGAAGGCAGGTCGTGGATGCGTGGAGGGTTCTGAAGAAGGCATCGGGGCAGCGAGCCACTCGTCCCTCCAAGCGTATTCGTACACCCATGTTACCAGTATACACGCTGATGGTACGGCGTATAGCGCCGCGAACGCTCCCAGCCTCAACACGCTTTGGTCGGTGTGTGGTTGCGGGGTGTTGAGGAGGACGGTGGGCGCGGGGGCGGGGGCCGGCCGGCGGAGCACCGCCCGCAGCCCTGACGACAGGAACACGCAGCCGAGGAGCAGGCAGATGGCTTCTGGTACTATGACTAGTGCGAGGAGCGACTTGCTCGATTGGTTGCCAACGAAGCAAGTACCTGTGAAACAAAATATTTGATTGAGAATTGGGTACTTGACTCATTTTTTTTTAAATAAATTTTATATGAAATTTACGTCGTCTAAAATTTATATTTTAGTATCAGTGGTTTTGCGACTCGCTGTGTTTGTATGAGAATCGCGTAGAATGTACCGTTAAATCGATGAATTGGGCAGTTGATAATTATTTTTTATATGAATTATGAAATTTACGTCTTCTAAAATACTCGTATAGAACAGAAATAAATATTGAAATATTCTCAAAAATAAAAAAGTCATAAGCGTTTGAAGTTTGGAGTAACCTTCAAATTGCGGGAAAGAGAAGTATCAGTATAATCACGTCACGCCATAACGGTACGTGCGTTGGAAAGGGATAGCAAGATATCTCCAATATGCCCCACTCCAAAATTTAAAATATGAATTACTGCCTCATTTTTCAACCAATTAAGATGCAGTTTTTACAGAATGGTTTCTTTTTTGTTTTATATGCTCTGACATACAAATATGTGTATAAAATAAAACATACCAAATTGAAGTAGACAGTGCTACAAATTAGATTGTTTAGACTTCGCTTGACTTCGCACGGTCAGATTGGCAGTTCAGAACTTTAATACATACATACATACATAAAATCACGCCTGTATCCCATAGGGGTAGGCAGAGACTATGGATTTCCACTTCGCCCGATTCTGACACACTACTTTCGCTTCATCTACTTTCATCAATCTCTTCATACATTCGCGTCGGTTAAGGGTACTTTTTATCTTTCCCTTAGTTAGTATATTATCAACTTGGCTAAAATATGTGCGATGCGGTCGACCTTTACCGACTTTTCCTTCCACACTCGTCTTGTGTATCTCTTTCGTCAATCTCCTATCATCCATCCTCTCAATATGTCCGAACCATCTCAACATCCCTTTCTCTATTCTTGTCACTACATCTTCTTTCACTCCACAAAGTTCCATCACCACATTATTCCTCACTCTGTCACGCAATGTCACGCCACACATGCTCCTTAACGCTCTCATTTCAACCGCTCTGACCTTACTTTCGTGCCTCTTCTGCCATACCCAACTTTCACTGCCATACATTAGTGTCGGCATTAACACTCCCTTATGAACAGCCAATCGTGCCTTTTTAGAGACCTTTCGGCTGCTCATAAAGGTGTTCAGTGCGCCGTTCACTCGATTACCTGCACATACTCGTCTTTCAATGTCGCTATCATGCTTGCCATCACTTGTAAACATACTACCCAAATATACAAACTCTTTCATTTGTTCTACTCTCTCATTACCTATCATAATTTTACACTCTGTCATTCCTTCATTTCTTTCAAAAACCATAACTTTCGTCTTACTTACATTAATTTTCATTCCCTTTCTTTTAAACGCATCATCCATAATTGTCACCATTGTCTGTAATTCTTCCGCTGACGATGCAAGAAGAACTTGGTCGTCAGCGTAAAGAAGACATTTGAGTGACAACTCATTCATTCTTAACCCATGCTCACTCTCTTTTATATCTTGTAGACAGCCGTCCATGAAAAGGTTGAACAACCATGGAGACGCTACACATCCCTGTCTTACACCCTTATCGATGGAAAACCAGTCTGTGTACGCCCCATTAATCCTAACACAAGCACTGGAGTTCTCGTAAAGAGACTTCAGCGCTCGGATCAGGCAGCTGCTCACTCCAAACATGGACATAGCTGACCACAGTTCCTCTCTTCTCACTCTGTCATAGGCCCTCTCCAAGTCTACGAAGGCGCAAAAGACTTTTTGTCCTTTGGCTGAGCATTTTTCAGCAACGCTACGTAGGGAGAAGACCTGATCTGTACATCCCATACCCTTTCGAAAGCCCGCTTGTACATCCCATAATTTGTTATTCGTCTCTTGCATAACCCTTTCAATTAGAACTTTCGCATATAATTTGCCGACAACACTAAGAAGGCTAATGCCTCGGTAGCTCTGACAGTCTTGCCGTGACCCCTTACCCTTATACAATGGAACAATAACAGCGTTGCACCAATCTCTTGGTACAATACCTTCGTTCCAGCACAAGTTTAAGAGGCGGTACAGCAGACATGCTACGGCACCCTGTCCAGCCTTTAGCATTTCGACAGATATTCTATCATGCCCTGCAGCTTTCCCCATTTTCATACTATTCAATGCATTTATTATTTCATCCATTCCTATCTTCTCTTTAATTTCATCCTTGTCATCTATCACTAAGAGCCCTTGCTCTTCTTCTTTCTCAAACAATCCTTCAAAATATTCTTTCCATCTTCTCAACACACATTCTTCTCCATTAACAAGCCTCCCATTCCTATCTTTCACACAATTAAGCTCCGAGGGCATAGATTTTCCTCGGGCTTTTCTTATTGATTTCCAGAAAAACTTAATGTTCCTCTGAAAATCTTGACACAGTCTTTCATCTAACTCATCCTTTTCTTCTTCCTTTTTCTTTTTTACTAAGATCTTTACTTCTCCTTTTATTCTCTTATATTCTTTTCTTGACTCATTAACATCCTCTTCAACTACCTTTCCCATTCTTAAATCCGCTCTCATTGCCAACCAGTCTAACCATGCTTTCTTCTTCTCATTTACTACTCTCTGGACGTCCTTGTCCCACCAGACATTCTTCTCTTTTATATTCGATCTTCTTTTACTTACTCCACATACTTCAGCTGCCACGCCCACAACCTCCTTTTTAAAAACACTCCATAACTCTTTTATACCATCATCTTCATTCACTGCTTCAAAACTTTCTTTCAGTCTCCTTGCATATTCATCTTTCACGTCTCCTTGCAGATTTTCTACTTTTATTCTTTCCAAAACACTTGATTTATCCGGATTGTGGTGGCGCCACCCTTTAAAAAGGTCTTTAATTCGACACACCACAAGGAAATGGTCGGTATCGAGACCCACTCCACGGAAAGATCTAGTGTCCATTACCTTTTTTCTCAATCTTTCATCCACTATTACAAAATCAATCATACTTTTCATCTCGGCATTCTCCCATGTGTATCTATGAATATCTTTGTGAGCAAACATTGTGTTTGTCACACAAAGATTCGAAGATAAACATACCTCAAGCAGACTTTTACCATTTTCATTCACCTTCTTATCACCATACGGACCTAGCACTCTTTCATATCCATCCCGTTTCACTCCGACCCATCCATTAAAATCTCCTAGCAAAATTATCCTTTCGTTAACTTTGCGCATCTGTACTACATCTCTCAAATTCTCCCAGAAATCCTCTCTTTCTTTTTGAGCATTCTTAGAAAAACTCGTACCCAGATCCGTTGGAGCATAAACTCCTAAGACCAAGATACGAGTTAATCCCACTTTCAATCTGACCCAAACAAGTCTAGGACTCAGACACTCGTATTCAGTCACACATTCTACCATTCTAGCGGAAAGGATAAGTCCAACACCTTGTTTGCCTCTGGACGTCTCTGGTACTCCAGACCAATAGGCCTGAAATGTACCATATGTGGCTGTTTCACAACCTTTCCGCTTCGTCTCATTCACACACAGCACATCAATTTTTCTCTCACTCATCATCTGACATGCTTCTTCCACTTTAGAGTCCATTCCTCCTCTCACATTCAACGTAGCAAAGCGGGTATCCACAGTCCGCTTTTTGCCACCATGGGATCCGAGACGTGACGAGTGGCGAGCTGCGTCGCCGCCATTTTGATTGTTTTTATAATTGTGAATCATTGCGTTCCCACGAGTAGCAAGGGAAACACTTGTCGAGCCTGGTAGAGCCCCGCATACCAGGCCAAGGCTAGTCTTACTCTGGAGACGCCCAACTCCAGGACCCAAAAACAGGCACGCTCTCGACTAGGCTCGCCCCTAGCCATGCATCTCTCGGCGCGGCAGACCTTAGATTGGCGGAAATGGGGGGAATAAGGGATTTTTAGCAGGATTTAGGATTGGATAAAGGAATTTGTGTTTTTGGGATAGGAAACAAGGTTATTGGATACTACTACCTCGGAAGATACTATGATTGAGATTAGTAGTAGCTCGGGGGGCCGGGGTCGCATACCCGAAATGCTACGATTGGACTACCGGACAAGCAGTCCATCATAAACATCCCCTGACACATGTCAGGGGATGTTTATGATGGACTTTAATAGCATAACTAAGATCATTATCATCATCAACCATAGGACGTCTACTGCTGAACAAAGGCCTCCACCAAATAACCAACATCGTTGATATCAATTGAATAATTTGAGTCTCATTATTTTGCTTTTCAGCAAGATATACTATAGGTATAACCC
This sequence comes from Clanis bilineata, assembly GCA_036417725.1. NCBI lineage: Eukaryota > Metazoa > Arthropoda > Insecta > Lepidoptera > Sphingidae > Clanis > Clanis bilineata. The sequence goes on along the minus strand of CM071139.1, from coordinate 4,770,167 downwards.
GATCAGCATTTATCCTAAAAGATCCTTGTACCTACATTGATTAAATACTTTGGAAGATTAATAAAACTATAAAATTGTCGAAAATATATTAGCGCATTATGGAATTTTAAAACACATAAATCAGAGTGAAGTGTAAGATCTGTAGCCCGAGCACGAAAAACGAATGTAAATGTATTCGAGTTCGCTGCGCACTGATGACGTTTGGTTAATATTTCATACAAATTTCATAGACGCGCATCGAGTTCGAATACATTTACGGTTGTCAGAAATTTTCCTGCTCAGGCCGCTGATTTCTAAATGAACACTATAAATTATAAACATTGACTGTAGTAATTAAATACGAGCGCTAAATACTCAAACAACATTCAACAAACGTTTGTATGCGAAAGTTTAGCGGATACTAATTCCTTCGAGTATTCTATACATGGTGAATACATGCCGCTTTCCACTGAAGTTGCACTGAACGAACACCTATACAAACACCGAGAAAAAAGGCTTGCATTAATAAGGCGGCTAAAAGGGTCCCGATTTAAAATTGAAATACGAGCAAGCGAAGAGGAAAGGTGTCGTATTTAACGGCTCAAATAATGGCCGAGCATTTCTTTCGTCCGACCATAATGGAGCTGAGGAAATAATAAAAATAAAAGCACAATGCTCGTGGCATGATTGAAACTGCAATATGCCTGAGAATCGGACTGTGGCACTTAGCTTCGCTCGCATTCGCACTCCCTCACAATGAACGCGAAAATAAAACAAAAAGTCCGAATTATGAGCACATGGGACGAATGTTTGATAGAAATGGAATGTCGTGAACACTTTTAGTGCTAACAAAATAAACTAAAAAGTACTTGATCTTTTCACAGTTGTAGTAAAAAAGACATAAACGGTAGCAGACAACTATTTTCAAATAAACTAAACGCGCGGTTTAATTATTTTACAGTAAGAAGTGAATAACCAAATAAATCAAATTAATTTATCCCCTAATTACAATTATAAAATATATTGTGAAACTGACAAACATTAGGTTTAAGATAGTCACTATTTAGTTTATTTTTCGACCGACTTCCAAAAAGAAGAAGGTATTCAACTCGTCTGTATTTTTTATTTTATTTGTATGTATGTTACGCGATATCTCCGCCAAATGTGGACTGATTTAAAAAAAAAGTTCAATTCTTATTTCAAACGTGGTCCTATATAAATTTGGTCACGATCGGATCAAGTTGGAAGTCGGTCAGTTTAGTTTTAAAACTCGTGATTATTGGATACAATTATAAGCTATGGAATGAACATACAGCATTACATTTCAAAACGGGCATTAACTACCATTCATCCACCGCAAAGTATTTAATCTTAGGCCAGTAAGATATCCTTCTTATCTCGGCACTTTGAGGTTGGTGCTTGTCGGCAACAGTATACGCGAAAACCAACAAAATCTAAACTTTTCTTAGCTTAACACACTGAATTAAATAGCTAGCTGCGATAATATATTTCTTTCAACACAGCGGCAGCGGTATTCTTATAAAGCGAGTAATTAATCGCTCCTAGCTTATGATAAAGGGTTTGTAATGATAAATGAAGTAAGTAGGTACATTATGAATAATGCCGCTTTGTTTTCTTTATGTAGATGTTGTAATTTGGTTTACTTTTTTCTTTACGACAGCCGCTGTGCCGCCTTCCGGTCAACTATATTTTTAAACAAGTTTTTACTCTGTACTCCGCTTGCGTTATTATGTTATTTGATAGGGAAAGGCACCTAATAAGTCGATTTAATAGATATTGGAAAGTTATTTTAAATATGTAAAAATCGTATGTAAAATTGTTATGTTTTATGTTTGGCTATTCATTGAGATATTCGATCTAGTTCACATGGCGATAGGCTCGGCCCCCTATCACATCTGGGACGGAACTAAGCTCGGCGCAATGTGGGTGTTCTAGTTCGCTAGTGCGCCTCTGCCTACCCCTTCGGGGATACAGGCGTGAGCCTATGTTTCAAGGTAGATTAGTAAAAATAAAATCCAAATTAGCTCATCGTTTATAAATATTAGCGTACAAGCGTTTTCATTTACATATGCTCATAAAACAGTAATTAATTGAAACAATTAAAGATAGCTAATGTTCTATTTATGTCCACGAGGTGTATGTTATTTAATTTGAAAGAAGTTAATAACAATTGAGTACGTATAATTTTTACTGATCCATTATATACACCAAACTATTTCCCACAATTTAATAACACACAGGATTATTTAGAAAATAATATCAAATGCCTGCCACTGCCTCGGTAGCGTGGTGGTATTGACTGCCTCGGTGGCGTGGTGATATTTCGGTACGACTACGGTTCTGAGGTCTCGGGTTCGATCCCCAGGTTGGGCAAAGTTATATTGGATTTTTCCATATCAGCCCGCAGTCTGGAATTTGTCTCCGATATGGCGATAGGTTCGCTCCCCCTATCACATCTGGAACGGAACTAAGCTCGGCGAAATGTGGGTGTTCTAGTTCGCTAGTGCGCATCTGTCTACCCCTTCGGGGATACAGGTGTGAGCTTATGTTATGTAATATCAAATAAAATATTCAATAGCATTATCGTATGAATACGTGCCGTCTGGCTCTCGTACTAGATTTAATCGCTTTGAAAAATACCGCCAATCAAACAAGAAAGCTCCGGTATTGCCATCCTTTGTGCCGTTACCGGATGCGGTATTAGATCGTATTGATCGATTCTAAACAAGATTTTATATATTTTTTGCCTTTATTGTTCCTAATATTTGGGTTGAATGAGTCGCTTAATAATTCGATATTTAGGTTTATTTGGTTAAACTGAATTGTTTTGGATTTAGTTTAGTAGGATGACTGGTGAGCCAGTAGAGTCGAATATGGCGGACGCTTGGATTGATAAATATTTATTAAGAATATTGTATCATATTATTGGCAAGATTTTATTAAGACTATCTCATTCAAATGGGATCTGTACGTAACAGTGGTATTTTGCAATTACATAAATAAATACACCCAACAGTCACACACCTAGTCCTGACCCCACACTAGATATAACCTGTATCGTGGGTGTCAGAGACTATGAGAGACTTTCGGTCTCACAACAGAATTGAAACAAATATCTGTGTGCCCTCATTGCCATTTGTCTCAATGCGGGAATCGAACCCGCAGCCTCTCGCTTTACAGCCAGCTACTCGCCCGCTGCGCCATGGAAGCTGTCGAAAATAAAGTTATAAATTAAAGTGGACCTAAGTAAATAACTGTAAATATTGTTTTTGTAATTATCAACATAGCAATTGAGGGCAAAGTCGTCTAATTGAATGTAAGTAACCTCGATTATTCCCATAAATACGTACAGGTGTACATTGCCAAATGATTAAAAACGTAAAAAAGATCATTACCGTCATCTTAATATGGGCTTCAATATCGATTTATAGTATCACTTTATGATACATTGAACTCTTTACCTGGCAACGTAAAGATGATTTCTTGAATAGCACGTTTTCTTATTATAGCTGTCCTTTCAAATCGGTAAGGTAAAACATAATGATATAAGATTCCGTACCGGGTAGGTGGTTACTAAGAAAATGAGGTGTGATAAAAACAAGAAGATGGAACGGCCATCAGTGGACGAGTAATGCCATATTGGAATTGTAAATCATACATTAACGATTCAAGATGGCGACGGCTATCCACAATAATGTGCCAAACATTTTTACAGGAGCTAATCAAACATCTTATTTTGTTTCGTACAGCGAACTAATTACCAGTTGAATCATATAATGTGGCGTCAATTAAACTGGTTATGTTTGGTCTCTATCAGTATATTTTATAAGGTTAACTGATTTTTATTAGCTTACGAAGGGAGACTAGCAAACGACGTATCTGGTAGTAAGTAAGCACAGTGTGGGTTTACTGTGAGACAGAGGTAATAATCCGGTCGAGCCGGCCCACTCGGACAAAATTTGCTATAGCATGCTGATGTGTTCTGTAAGTTAGTAACGATTGTCACAGTTTTCCTTTTTGGAACCGACAAAAGTATAACATAACATAAGCTCACGCCTGTATCCTCGAAGGGGTAGGCAGAGGCGCACTAGCGAACTAGAACACCCACATTTCGCCGAGCCGAGTTCCGTCCCAGATGTGATAGGGGGCGAGCCTATCGTCATATCGGGCACGAATTCCAGACTCCGGGCTGATATGGAAAAATCCAATATCACTTTGCCCGACCCGGGGATGGAACCCGAGACCTCAGAACCGTATATATAACGATATACCACCACGCCACCGAGGCAGTCAAAAATATGTGTCGCAATGATACGAGCCTTATGATTTTCTGCCGCCCAAAAGTTGTTAAGCCCTAGGGCTTACCAATTTATCATGGGATTAGAGGTGTTTCCTATCACAAATCTTATCTCATTAAAGGAAAATCCACGGCCGGCATGGTATCTTCATTATCACAAGTTTTTAGTTTAAAAATAAAATAAAGTACGAGATAGATTTTAAGAATAAAGACATCGAAAACTAATTTCATATTGGATCAATTCAAATATACCTCTATAATTTTTGAACTTAGATTTCTTCCAGGGCTTACTTAGGTGCTTTTTCTGTGTAGCACAAATTAACTCTAACTAGCTGCCCCAGTAATATGTTTGCACAATCGCCTCATTCAACGCTAATTTTACACGTAAATTGCCGTTAATTGCCAAGAGTTTACTGAACAAGGCGTAAATTTTTCGCTTGAATTGGGAATTTAAGCCCAAGATGATAGTAGGTAAGTCAAATAACCTGTAAGCTCATCAGCGTCGACGTCTCTGGTGACAAGCACGGCAGCAGCTAACGCAGCAGGCACTCCCCAAGCTGCGAGCTGAAGCAGCGACGAGTGTCGGTCGTTCCGTGCGCCCGTGCCCGCCTGCGCCGGCTGCCGCAGCACACTGGCCCGCCACGCACCGGCTACCACCACCCACCTGGAATTTGAAAATGGAAATAAATTCTACGTTCCGTTTTGCCCAAGTTTTTACCACCCACCTGGAATTTGAAAAAATAAATTCTGTTTTGCCACCCATCATGGTGTAAGTTGTTTATTAACGTTAATAGAAATTACGTTCCATTTTAAGCAATTTATTCAAAATGTTTTCCATGATCATTATACGTTTTAATTATAGATTCTTGGGATTCTAAAAAGGTCAACTTGGCATTCTTACAGAGTAAAACAATTCATTGAACGTAACCCATTAATTACATACATACAAATACGAGTATGATGGAGCAACATTGTATCAATTTTTAATTCATAGGAGAACCATTCTTTGATTATAATAATATACCTTTAAAGTAGGTACCAACAGTTTATCTACCTTTAAGCCAATATTAAAGTAAGACTATGTTTATGTAGTAAGACAGCAGCTAGAGTCCCCGAAAAATCTGTACAATGTATAACTTATTTTATAAAACAATTTCCAGAAAATAAATTTTAATTTGTATCACGAAGCAACTAAAATACCGTGAGAGAAACTAACTGAGTTACCGTTAACTAAGTAATTAAAATAATCAACCAGTCAATGAGCATTATTATAAAGCGAAGGCAACATGAGACAGCTGTCGGAGGCAGCTGTAACGCCTTTGTCCTGTAATCCGATATTAAACAACCTGATATTTTGCCTAACTCGTTCTGAAGTAAAAATAGAAATCTTAATATTGCATGTGCATGTTTTATAATACAAGATAAAATGACAGTGACAATCGATACCAGAATAAAGAAGCGCGAATTTAAAGCGTTTGTCAAGAAGAAATGAACACCTGGGTAATTCCGTCTATCTAGTTTGTACTTCTGGAGAAATTAACGCTGTCATTTGTACGGAAATAATATTTAGAATTAAGTGTGTTCCAGATATCCCCCGCATGTGGACGCCTTGTAAAATATGTAGATATCCGAGGAAACCAGATATATACTATGCACACAAAATATCTCGGCCAGTCTAAAGTTTATTTCACCTGCACATTACGCCTCCCGTAGTCTAGAAACTTCTTCTTTCACCTGCTCTTATCCTATTCTGTGGGGTTTCACCTTTTTAAGAATCTTGCAGAAAGGATTCGGCTTGGTTTTTAGGGCCGTCTGCCTGCAAGACACTAATCCCCTATGGGGATCCAGTCCGGGGCAAATCGTATTAGAGAAACCATGTTGCCCGACTTGAGGACCTGAGATTTCCCGGTTCACATCCCATTAGTTCATAACCTAGGAGGCAACTAGATGTACATACATACCTAGATATACTAACTAAATCCAAAAGCTCCGACGCAGCCTTTGACTAACTTCACATCAATCTAGTTAAATTGGGCGTTCTTTACTTTTATTTTACATCCCATCGTGCGTTGGCCTAACTTAAAATGTAAGCAGTAAGCGTCTATGTAGTATAAAACAATGTAATTTTATACCGTCCGTATCCATAGTTGTTGGACCAGTGTCATAAACAAAAAGTAGTTACGTTAAATATGACACTGTAATTTAATGCCGCAGCGACTGGTCCGTCCACCACAAAATCATTTTTATTTTCTTTGCCTTTTTATCGACGCGACGTTCGTCAGCCATCGATAAATCGTTAATTTTCCCTACCATCCCTAATTGTCGGACGTGTTCTAGGGATTTTACTCCGTTGCTAAACATGGGTCTTTCCGACTGAGCCGCTTGTTGAACTTGGCTCCAAGTAAATTACAGCCTTTGTCAACCCTTACTTAGCTCGTTAAAACCTCTGACAGGTAAATCCATCTCATTGCGGACGAGAAAGGTGTCGCCTTGTTTTGAATAGCGGCCAGCGTAAGAAGAGCTCCGGTGATGTTTGCTTTAATTAAGTAACCCGAGTGGAGGGAGGTTTTGTTTGGCTGGGCGCTATTCCCGCAGTGGCGCGTCACTGGCACTTGAACAAACAACGATCCCTATTTGTACAGAACCGAAAGTGGCGATAGTCCAAACAGCAGTGTTTGTTCGCTGGCTGGTATGTTTGATCCGGCCTCCGCCGCCGGCACATGTTGGCTAACATTTTACTTGTGTTTGTACGATTTGCATTGTGATAATTAGGTTCGTTCTTTGAAGTAGGTACTAATGTAATCGTATGCACTCACAGCCGCGGCAAATAAAAGCGTTAGGTGCTATGTTTTCTTAGAAAGCTCGTATTAATGTGAGCGGTTAGATTGCTTGTTGGAACGGTACTTTGGATTAGTGGCTCTCGTTTATTAGGTCTGAATGTATAAATAATCAGACACGGCTATGATAGGTATGCGACATCATTAGTTAATTTATATCTGGTTGTAACATCTCATAAAATATTAAGTGGTTGCCAATACTTAAGTTCATAACGCATTTACTATTCAAAAGTTATCTGAGGAAGAGTCGAAAGAAGAATCAGACAGCCTCCGTAGTGCAGTGGCTGAGTAGTCGGCTGTATAGCGAGAGGCTGCGGGTTCCATTCCCACACCGAGATAAATGTTTGGGTAGCCCACAAATATATTTTGTTTCGGGTCTGGGTGTTGTGAGACCAAAAGTCTCTCGTAGTTAGTTCTTCATACCCACAATACAGGTTCTAGCTATACCTAGTGTGGGGTTAGGAAGATCTACAGATCCTAACTCTTCAAACCCTTCTTTTATCTTTGTCAAAATGTATCACTTGGCCAGATTGGCACTTGGATTGTATGATACAAACTGAATTACATGAAATCTTGTTGCACTGTTACCTATCCACAAGAACTTGCCATCAAATCCAAGATTCCTCATAAAATCGTAAATACAGAAATATCTGGCAATAAAAACGGAATGTAATGGAAACTAGTTCTCAAAATACATAAGTACTTGACGTCCAATTTACGATCCTATAAACATGTTTAACATCAAAAGGACAATGCGATCCATTGTGAGCTATAATGCAAATGTGGTCGAAGCGAGATCAGGCGGGCGCTCTGAAGGATTCCAATTTTTTCATGTAAGTAAGGATATTTTTACGTCGCGGTCCGAGAAGCCATTAGCGATAGTGTTATCTTGTGGACAACGATCGGTTTCACGCCGTAAAGGGATATTTATCCGTCTCTGTGTGAATTCGACATCGTCTGGACGCACGAATTTGTAAAGGGTTTTTGTTGAAAAACGATTGTTTATGTTAAGCCGGCTCTCCGGTACTAAAACATTATACAAAACACCTACACAAAACATGATTTTTTAATCTGTGGTCCATTGTACTACGAACAGGTGACAGCTAATATCTTTTGCTCGATTCTTTTGATAGTCAATGTCTGTCATCTTTCTCATAAATTATAACCATCTATAAGAATATTACAATTTTTAGGGATATATTTGTTCAGTAAAATGGTTTCATTGTTAAACATTGTGCTTTTCCTAAGTACTTCTGATTAAAATTGTATATCAGTATCTATAGGTACAAAAATAAAAGTTCTGATTAGTTTATTAACTACTGACTCATCAAAGCTTAGCTGAAGCCCTTGAACTCAGAAAGCTAGACGCTCAGAAGTTCTTTTTATGATGTACACAAAGAATAACAAAGGTAATTTCAAAATTCAACTCTTAAACAGGTAAAGTTCGTGGTTCAAAGAAACAATAGAAATACTCAAACTAAGCTCAACAAGCATACTCAAGAGAACAAAATATATTAGTGGTACATATGCAAGAAACAACCGAACCTAAACTGTCATGATTCAAGTTCAAATTATTTATAGAGAACCGAAGTAGCTCCCTGAAACGTGTCATCCGATATTATGATTTATGTTAAAACCAGCTATGAGGCCACACACGCCGCACTAGTATTCTTATTTCAAATGTCGGTCATCGTAAACGTCAACATGACAGATGACAAGAAAACCTCAATCTTCTTGCTGTCACGCGGTCGCTTTGGATATCGAGCAGCTTTGCCCCGATTGCCGCACTCATTTCGTATTCGCATTCGTAAATTAGAATTTGCTTGAAACGTTTCATCATAAATTTCACTTTGCAGTTTGTATAATTAATGGCGTGTGCGGATAAATAAATAGGGTAGGCTTAAATGCAGCTTGTGCTGCATTTCCTAGTAATAGCATGTCTCAACCTATAAGTGGGGATTATCATATAATTAATGTTGAGGCGAATAACTGTTTTAAAGTTGGCAGCGAGCTTAAACAAAGAGACAAGAGATCGTAAATACACAAATTCAAAATCTAATTTTCTTCTTTTCCACTTCAAAATGCGTTTGTAAAACTGTCGTCAAGCAAATTCTGCGACTAAAATTAAATCGAACATCCACTTTAGTAGTGTAAAGATGTCCACACTCCACAATAAGACTAATCGTAGCCACTTGTTTCGCATAGTCATTATTTCTTTCAACGATGGGACTGCAAAGGAAATCAAGAAGGAGGTAACGCATCGTTTTCTATTCAAAACGGGACAGCTCTGCTATAGTTAGCCGGCGTAAAGCAGGCTCGTTAAGACGCTAGTAACAATAAAACCCAACACCCACATCACTATTTAGGTGAACGTACCCATTTATTGCCTTAGACGGCGCTGTTCAGCTACAGATTGTGGTTAATAATAATTTTGTGTAATATATCCTAAACACGGTCCCCTGTGAGGCGGAGAGCTCCGGCTACTGTTCTTTATTGTTCGTGTTGCAAGGTTCATCACTAGCTGTCTTCGTTTATATGCTTGTAATAAGGGTGCTATTCTCTATGACATTCGAAAAATCAAAACACACTGTTGTCTATAAGTTTCTATAAACCTTGTCAGCGTGCCTTATGCCCGGTTCCAATAAACAATATCAGTTCGAATGTGCAGATAGATTACAGAAATTTGCCAATAAGAACACAGTTTGAACATGACTCCGTCAAATGACTTGATTTGATTGGTTCTCGCGATCTATCTGCACTCAAATACTGAGATCGTTTATTGAAACTGGCCGTAAGTCATCGCGCACGGTTATTAACTATTTCTACTTACTTTAATTTTAGCACAGAGTAATAAATGTCTAAATAGATTATTTTGTATACATATTATACAACATTTAAGCTGTGTGCACGTAACAGAATGCAGAATGTCCGAGACCCGAGACGATGATGCATGTATTCCAAAGGGACGTGGTTTATTTCGGGTGCTCGTAAAATCGATTAACCATCCGATTTGTGTGCATGTCGACTGCGACTGCTTAGCAGCCGTCTGCTGCGACTTACGAGCAAAACAGGATGCACTATTTCTGTCTCAACTCTCGGACAGTGATATGTGTATGAAATTAATGTTCTGATTTAAATATATTACGGCATTATTTACAAGGAAGCGGACTTGTTTAAGCTATAAATTTGTGCTGTTGGCGTATGTTGTCGTTTTATTTACTTTTTTCTATTTAAATCTCTATCTTAGATGTGTTAGGGACTGTGTTAGGGACGACTTGCACCACTATTACTAACCTGTACTACATGTAATTACAGATAATATATGATTACATTTAATTAATTACATGTCATTCATATATTTCTTTTTCAATTTAACTTGGGGTTAGGACTAATTGCAGGTTATTAATAGTGTGCAAGTCGCCCTAAGTGTGTATGGAGTAGCTATAGGAATAACAGTTAGATAATCTGTGGTATGGATTTAAAAAGTATTCATTAAATATCCGTAAGAAAATCAAATCCGTATCAAAATAGCCCAGTCTTTCCCAAAGTGGGCGATAACGCCCCCTTGTGGGTGCTGCATGCCTAAAAGACCCAGAAAAAAGGGGATCTGCGCTGATATAGCTGACAATAATTTATTTATCGCTATAATTATAAAAATAAAGTTATAGTGGTTTTTAAGTAGTTAAAAAAAGGGGGGCGCTAAAAAAGAATTTATTTTCAAAGTGCTACTGCCCATGGACAAAATTAGTTTGAGAACGTCTGAAATAGCCTATAAAATAATTTAAATAGTAGGTATAGTATTCATTAAAATTAATGTAGATATATACTATGAACATTAGCCCGCCAATCGAATGAGTGTTCGAATGAAGAGTAAGAGCTCCACATTTATCATTTTGAAATTTATTTTTGATGCCCTCGATTCAAACACTTTTTCGAAAGTTGTTCGGGCTAATTAATCTTATTCATGAGAATATAATATTCTAATCCTATGTCATGCATGTCACGCTCTCCCGTTCCCTGAAAGGCGGCGTACATACATGTCTATCCCCAACTGGTGAACTTTTGAACCCAGTTCTAACTGCTCGAAATGGCGAACGAGCTCGCAGCAGGTGGCTAAATATGGAATCGGTTAAGTTGAGCACACCACCATTTTTATCGGACTAACTTAAGATGGCCCATACTTGCAGCCTTATCTGTAGCAATCGAATAACGCGTGAAGAGATTAATGGTCACTCAGAGCTCACATTATACTGGTTCTGTTATCACATGAAGTCAATATATGGCAGAGCGATCAACGTGTTGAGATCGCTTTTGATTGATGGCAAAGGAAAATAAATGATGGAGCGCATATTGTTGAACTCAAATACGGGCATAAGAAAATTAAAGCGAGTTTTCATGCAATTTTCGAACCTGTCCATTTAACTTTAACGCACATTGTTGATTGTAACAGAGCTGACAGGTAGTTAAAAGATCACCTTACATCAGTTTCGCTTGAATTTAATTTTGCCCGAACCATGCAGATCTCGTTGTGGAAGCCAATTATGTTTGTTAATTAGGTGTAATTTATTACTTCGTAACACCAGCCGCGTTTTAGATAGTTTGACACTTATTTTATCAATACTTTATTTATTGCTGCGCTATAAAAATTTATTATTCAGACAGACCAAGTTTATATTATAGTGGAGTATCAAAATGTGTCGCTTTTAAAATCTCGTTAACACATAATAATGACTAATTGCTATACTTGCTCCAGAAATGAAAATGAATTTAACCTTTTTATTATCTTTGTAATAGGTTATAATAAACAGGTCCTAAGTGTTCTAAATAATAGTATTTCTTGAATAACACCAAGCATCCAACATCTAAAATGGATCCCCGCATCGCAGAACGAAATAAAATTCTAGTCATATTACATACATACACAATCACGCGTGCATCCCATGGGGTAGGCAGAGACTATTGAGCGCCACTAGCTACAGTCATAAATATATTGTTGTTTAAGTAAAAAAAATCATCAAACAGATGTGAACTACATGATGAACGATTGTGCCTAGAGTACAAGATCATATAAGGTAAGTTATTCCATAAATTAAGTTTATTTTACGATGGCAAATTACAACCACGCCCAATATTGCATGTCCGATTTCTCGTTAACGATATAACATGGAGTCGCCCATGAAGTGTGTTTCAAATAATTATTAGTACGAATTGTGTAGTAATTTGTCTATAAATAAACTGAAATAACTACATTGAAACTGTACACTGTAAAGTGGTATGTTATTTCTAAATTGTCACTTATGGGGTTCAGTTATAAAACTAACAAAATACTTAAATACGTAATTAAAAATTAAAACATTTCAAATGCAATGCAATAGCTATCCAGAGGAACTGCTTTCCGGCTTAAAAATAACTTATAAAAATAGTCAATAAAAGACTTTAATGCAACTTCGTATTCTCAACTGTTACAGTTTCACAACTATTATAGCTCTGCTTCAATAAAAAGTATTAAGTGTTCAAAGTAACATGCCGATATTAACATAATGCTGCACTAGCCAGTGGGCACACTTAACAAAACCGACGTGGCGCATACAAAACGATGCATTTACATTTTCCTTCTGATTATAAAGTAAACCACAAACAGATTGTCAGTTTAATGATACAAAGAATTCCTAAGGGTAATTTTACTTTATCTTTAAATTTATTACGAGTTGTTAATTAAGACCTATTTTAATCATAATTATCGTTGCGGATCAGGTATTTATTTAACTGAGTAGGTACATACAAAAGTAAGACAGGGAGAAAATACTTAAGTCACTAAGGAATAGCTTAACTTTCAATAAGCTTCGTTTATTAGATAATATTAATGTTATGAAATATCTCCAACTTTCTCTTTCTTTCTACCTGCCCCATAGAAATATCATACATAGAACCGCAGTACAGGGCCACGGCGTGAAGGCGTTCTGGGTGAGCCGGTTTAGGTACCCAACGCCGCACGGCGTGTCAGTGTCCTATGTCAAGTCTAAGTATGAAGAGCTCCCACAAATTTAATTATATTATGACGAACTGCGCTATCAAAGGATGTCACAATATAATGAACAAGCACCAAGGAAATATAAAGATAACATTTCACAAGTAATTAATTGCTGACATGTTTTAATATTAAGTAAAACATTCATCAAAACTACAAATAAAATTGTAAAAATGACAGACGCCATTTACGTTATGAATCATTATGAATGTTGCCAATAATGCCAACCAATTTACCCATTTTTTAAATACTATTAGGGATAATGAAATGAGAGGGAAATGCTTCCATACAATCTTGGACCTAGATTGTAAAAGGATGAAAGTAGTGTCAATTAATAGATATAGTATATTATGAGATCATTACTAAAACTTTGACTTAAATAAAAGTGAGGTTATGGAATAAACTATACGCAAACAAATGATGTTCTAGTTAAAATGCAAATCTATATTCATATTAAACTAATTAACTCTGCGATAACTCTGTTTGTGCAGTGGCGTGCACTTCGTATAGACAAAGCTACACTGCCTATCCTGACAATTTGCTATTAACATAAATAATGAACAAAATCAAATAACACAGCTTAGCTTATGTTTGATATCAAAATGGGGATTATGATGATAGTAATTGGTGATGTAAGGGTTAAAGAAAATAATTTTCAACTTTTATGCGTACTCTAATCGGAAAGTGTGTTTTTTGCGTTTTCATGGTTATATCACTGTACCGATTTTTATGTAAATAGGTATGATTAAACCTAAAGGATTTTCTGTTTTTTAATCTTTTTTAACGAACAAATAAAAACCAAAAGGAGACGGGGATCTTTGGGCCAAAATGTAATGAGTTGAGATATGGCCCAAAAATTTGATATTTTTTTTATTTCAAAATATAAAAAAATCTGCCCAATTCACAATCTAGAAAATGAGATATCTGAAAAATAAGTAAAGGACATTATTAAAATAGAATCGATTACTTTACCGATTAAGATGAATGAGTTAAAAAAAATATATATATATATATATATATATATATATATATATATATGTATATATGTATGTATGTATATATAATGTCAGACCCGGATGATTAATTCAAGTAAAAATAATTGAAAACATAAAAACTAACAATAAATAGTTCTGAAAAAAAAAACAGTAACTGAATAGCTTGGCGGCATGCATTCAGACCTTAGCTGGTTCCCTGTAAAAAAATCGTTTTCATTTGCTTCGTTTTCGTATTGTTTCGTGCGTGTGCGTTTTGGGTGTTTTCCATCTTTTAAATAGAACAATGTTGCTCAGTCTGTAGAAATATTATGTTCCTGAGAATAATCATCTTTGTGATCAACATTTAGTTATCGAATGTGGGTGTTCGAGTTTCTGCCATCCCTTCGGAGATATAGGCGTGAGCGTATGTTATCTACATTAAAACATATCAATACGTAAGATTTGTACTTATAAACATCAGTTGTTTGCGTATAGTTTGTTCCATAACCTCACTTTTATTTAAGTCAAAGTGAGGCTCATAACTATGTTCTCAGATTACAAAAAGTCGCCAAATGTTCAGTAATGATCTCATAATATACTATCTATTAATTGACACTACTTTCATCCTTTTACAATCTAGGCCCAAGATTGTATGGAAGTGTTTCCGTCTCCTTTTTATTTCAAACACATTATACACAAATATGTTCAGACGAACTTAATGCCAGCGGCATTCGCTACCAGTCAACCTTTGGGTGGTGCAGAGAAAAGACAAGGCGGGTGTATATGAAGAAAATAACAATGAGGGTAGTGTTAAATTCTACTGCACCGCATCTGCTTATAGTCTTCGTGACTGATCGCATGATAATATATAAAAAGAAAAAAAAAGTATTAAATATAATGTTACATATACTCATAATATTAAATATCATTGCGATATATAGCTATAAAAGAATATATCATATAATATACATAAATAAATTCATAATCATAATATTTATACATACACAAGCATACACATACAACGCGAACGCGAACATTACGAACAACTCTATCGAACAATTGATAAAAAAAGTTATGTTTATACAGAAAAATTCAGAACCTTTTTATTTTAAAGTCGGTTCAAAACTATACAAATGTTTTTTAAGTTCAGAATAAAAGAAGTGTATCATTATTAGAACACTTTCGATTTCCCTATTTTGTTGGTAAAATGTCTTTTACTTGCAACACTATTTACGTGCGTATGTGTGTGTCGGCTCAAGTAGTTACGCGCCGACGATGCACACATTGAATCGTTATCGGCTTCAATTTCCGAAGGAATTTTGTATGAGACTATATCTCTATACGTTATTACTCTAAGACCTGCCCTTATCCCACCTTAATGTTGCAGAGAGGATTTGGCTTAGTTTATACGACCGGCCGCCTGCCTGACGTCAACCCCCTATGAGGCAAATTAAATTAGAAAATTTGCTTTGCCTAACATGGGAATCGAACCCAGGACCTCCCGGTCCACAACCCATACATGCTGCCACTAGACCAAGGAGGTTACTATGAAATATCTCCAACATTAGAGATAAAAATCCTGTTTCTGACCGACTTCAAAAAAAAGAATATCCTCAATTCGTCTGTTTTTATGTATGTTACACGATATCTCCGCCAAATATGGACCGATTTTCAAGATTCCAAGGGTGGTCCCATATAAATTTGGTCAAGATCGGATAAATTTTGAAGTTGGTCTGTTAAGTTTTAAACTTGTGATTATATTTAACAATTTTTATCTGAATTTTATACTGTTGTACATTAGCCTCAGCCCTCACCAACGCTCATGGATTGGATCATAATGGAATCTCTCGGGGCTGTACAATTATCGAGTTACGGTGTCAGAGCCTAGTGTTCATTAAACCAGACTCCAGCTTGTAATTACGGCCTGATGGAGCAACTACACCGATAATCAGCAGACTAGTAATGTAACGTTCGTATCTAATGAACCAACATAGATGTTCACAGTGTTTTTGCGATGAACTAGATTAGTTACTTTGTGGAGATACATATGCAAGTTTCACAAGATTTAAACAAAAACCGTTGTGGCGTCAAGTAGATTCATAATAATATTAGCCCAGTAATATTACTGTCCCACTGCTGGGCATGGCCTACTCTACTAATGGGAGGGGTTAGGCCTTAGTCTACCACGCTGGCCTAATGCGGGTTGGTATACTTCACATACCTTCGAAATTTCTGTGACGAAATTCTCGGGTATGCAGGTTTCTTCACGATGTTCCAAAACTGTGCACAGGAATTCTACTGCTGTCTACAGCTCTCTATTTTTTTAACCTTTATTGTCCCACTGCTGGGGAAAGGTCTCCCTTAATTCTCTCCAGCATTCTCTGTTTAACGTTATTGCCGGCCAGTGTTTTCGAAGCGGTTAAGGTCGTCGCGGCACCTCTTTCGGTGTCTGCCCCGTCGTCGTTTACTATTTTCAGGTATCCATTCTGTACCTGAACTGGACCATCTTTCGGTATGCATTCGGCTCACGTGGCCGTTTTGCTATCTATGTATTTTTATTAATTACAACTGAAGACAAAGATAAATTAAGGCAATTTTCACACTGCATATACAAGCTGCATACTCTCGGGGTTGGCTTTGTTTTCCGAACCTATTGTACCTGAGCTATCGCCGCTTATTTTTCTAATAACTTTTTATAAGAACACGTTTCCCATAGCCTTGCGTTTACATATTATGTTAACACTAATAAAATTCAATTATGTATGCCTCGTCTTGATCAAACTGCCCAAAGGTGATTAAAATTATAACAGGAATATTGACAGGACGTCCGCTAATAAACTACTATCGACAGAATACCTTGTTTATGCTAGTTTACGATGATGCCTTTGAGTTACAAGAACGCAAAAAAGGAAGCTGATTTAAGAACACATAGATAAACTATTTTGAGCTTAGCTTGTTTTAAATTTCCTGACCAAGTTTCCAAGTTAAATTGATTTAGTAGTATCTTTAAGCCAGGTCTTCTGCACATGTTTTTAAACAAAACACTAAATACACATACGCAAAACGTCGATTTTCAGCTGTCACCTGCTCGTAGAACAATGGACCATAGATATAAATACATATTCTGTGTGGGTGTTTTGTTTTAGTGCAGGAGACGCGGCTTTACTGCCGATGGACTTGTTCTCAATTAAATAACCTATTTCACAGACAATCTTGCTAGGCTGACCCACATTTTCCTAGTTAGCACCGATAAACTCATTACTTGTTCTTGGTCGCTGGTTTTTGCTGCTGCACTGCTCTTGCCATGTGTGGTGTAGGCATTTTACAGTGCCCGGATAAAATAATCTTCCATTTTTTTTAAATTTAGTAAGCACCATTGCTGCTGCCTGTGGTGTGGTTGTATTTCGGTACGACTACCATCCTGAGGTTTCGTGTTCGATCCCGGGTCGAGCAAAGTGATATTGGATTTCTCCATCCATCCATCTCACTCCATCATCCAATTCATGTCTATCAGCCCGGAGTCTGGAATTTGTGCACGATATGGCGATAGGCTCGCGCCCCATCTGGGACGCTGGGACGGAGCTAAACTCATCGAAATGTGGGTGTTCTAGTTCGCTAGCGCACCTCTGCCTACCCCTTCAGGGAGCGTGAGCTTATGTATGTATGTAGTAAGCAACATTATCTCTATGATTAATAAAAATCAGATCATCCACGTTCCAAACCAATCCTACTTCAACAATAAAAACACCATGATGAAACTCATCGGCTTCATAATATCCGGAGCACGTAAACGATTTCCAACACACGTACGCGGATTGCTAGCAATCACACTCATTACAACCTACACCTGAAGGAATTTTATAACGTATGAACACCAAACAAGGGTCCTGTAGGTGAGAAACTACATAAGGCTTGGTCACACAATACCCTCACAATAATAAATATTTGTTAGAAGTACAAATATTTGATCGGTCCAACGCGACGCATGATTCCAAGACGATTCGGGGTTGCTGTTTGTTTTGTGGGGTTCAAGCGTTGTGACAACTAGACACAAGAGATAATAGCTGTATATAAGAGGTCTACAACACCAGATTACTAGATATAGCCGATTCGTCGTCTACTTACCTACTTTAGAAAGGAAAGGGGTGAAAAGAAGGCAATTTTTGGACCTTCGGTTGTTTTTCCTTATCCTGGTACGGCAAAACTACAAGAAATGGATGTAAAATCTAAAACCAAATCTACATTCTACACTGGAGTGGAATAAGGTGATGCAGACAGTTGGAGAAAGATAACCATTAATCCAAAGGCAACTCCATTATCATCCAATGCGTCGAAATATTAAGTCGTTTGTTAAAATAATTCCACTCTACTCCCTAGCAATCAAGATCATTGAAATGTAGTGAAGTTTGAATCGTTGAAGTTGTACTGCTTTGAAGTCCAATCATATTAACAATGAACAATTTTCCGTACAACCACTCAACAATTTCATATCAAATCTTTAGTTAACGAGCGTTTGAGTGACACGTTTTAAAAACCACTCTAGAAATTCGTCTATAATAACAAGATTTAAGCTTTTAACGTACCGACTCGATTGACAGTCAATTCCCTCGATCAAAGGATGACGCTGCCAGTTTATTGTGGACCGAACTTTTATTACAAAGATATTTTCGAAAGCCGTACCTTGTTCGTGTTAGGCCAGGGTTGTCAGATGCAATCCGAAAGTATCCGTAGAACTTTAGTCTCACCGCTAGCCGTAGGGAAGAACTAAGCAAAATGTTCAAGGAACTGTTTTTGAAATTAGTTGTTACTCCAATAAATTTAATAAAAATTCCATGGATTTATTTACACTACCTAATGGTTTCGAGTAGTTTAAAGAATAACACCTAGCATCCGAAAATAATGAATTATCAATAAACTAAGCAGAATATTTCTGAAACTATCAATTTATTCATGATTCAAACAAGATATAAAAAAAATGTGAATTTGCTGGAAAATCAGGATGGCTGGTAACTCAAGTTACGACTAAAGCAGAGTTCACGTGGGCTGTTCTAAACATCTGAGATGCGTAGGTGTCTTCTAGCTTTATGAGGCCGATTGATATTTCGTGTGCACGCGCCTTATAATGCCACTATGTTTTTTGGGAGGTGATTAACTTTTTGACGCACCGACCTGTCGACACTACTTATCTAACAAATTGCTTTAATGATTTGTTACGCAACACATTCAATTGGACTGTAACATGCTGTGAAAGTAACCAAGTCAAAAAAGCTTCTACTTTAAATTGTTAGGTACCTACATTATTTGTGATTTAAAATTAAGATTCTGTTACTGGAGAAACTAGAAGAAAAGGATTATTAACGGTTTCTAAAATATAATCTTACCAAATATAAGACGTTAGCTGTTTCCAGCCAAAACAAAATATATCATTACAAAAGTTCGTAAAGTTAAATAATATTTGGATCAAATTAAAACAATATTCAAGCAGGTCTGTAAAAGACGCCAACGATACTGAAATTTCCAATAACACTTATACTAAACGACATGCAATATTCCACTGGAGGTTTTTGGGGCATCAAAATACTTACATTTACGACTATGCGACGAAAACGGTGTTATTTTCATTATAGAATTCGCGTAAAATCGAGTACATTTATACGTTGCCGATCGTGATAATCAGCCGATCGACGATCGTCCGAACCATTTTGCCCAGTAATGTTTTTTTATTTTGCTGCTCGTTCGCGCTCGGAAGTTTGAGATCGTTGCCTTCTTCAATAAACAAGTTGTTCGCTATAACCATAATTCTGGATTTTATTTTGGGATTATTCTAGTTAAGTAAACGAGCTAGTTTCAAGGAATTGTTGTTAATTGCATTTTTACGACTAAATATATTTTCATCAAAAACAAAAATGATGATTATGTTATCATTAAAGCAATATATGAGATGATTGTTATCATATTCAAATGACCCTATTATCCTCATACAACATTGGGACATGCTAAGCATTGCAAATTGTTTTGGGTTGCGGTTATTTTAAGTGTTTACTAAATATTCCGTGTTTTGTAATTTTAATAACTAGGTGGTACCAGTTATTATCAAGCAGAACTTTGAGTAATTTTAGGTTTATGTTCTACACCGATGTCATTGGGTTATTGTCCATTTATTAACTAAAGAAGTTTAAACACTATCACTATCAACCACTTCAATATTTCCGAAACAGCTATTGTTATTTAAATTACGTCGAATAACATGAACGAGCTGTAACAATAGAGTCAATGTACTTCTTCTTTTTATAGAATATCCTAGTTACATTAATGACGAGATGGTCTTACGACAGGCGAGATGTTCTTCACGTTGAAGCGGGATATACATACCCATAATGTGTAGGTGTGAACGGGACGCGTGCGGAACATGCCTCGGAAGCCTACCGCAAAGGTTCCCAAACTTTAGCCCCATTTTAGTCCAAAAGTAAGTTTTTATGTTTAGTAGCTTGACCATGACTTTTTTTGACATTTCTCGCTAGCGACTTTTTCTTTCTACCTGCCCTTATCCCACCTTAATATGGGGTCGGCGCAACACACTTTTCAAGCATGTCGCAGAGAGGATTTGGCTTAGTTCTTACGACCGTCCGCCTGCCTGACGTCAACCCCCTATGAGGAATCCAGTCCCGGGCAAATTAAATTAGAAAATTTCCTTTGCCTTGACCTGGGAATCGAACCCAGGACCTCCCGGTCCACAGCCCATAACATGCTGTCACTAGACCAAGGAGGCGACTAGCGACGAAACGAAAAATAAATTGTATGACAAATGACAATTCCTCACTTAGTCGCTAGAGGCGTTCGGGTATTTTTCATATAAACATTTTACAAGTCGCTAGCAAGTCAAAAAAACTCATGGTTGGCCTACTGAAACTCGAGCACGAATTACGTCGACAAGAATTCGAATAAAATAAACACACAAGTATAATTTTCTTGACTAGTAGAGCTTATAAAAACTAGATTGATGCTATTCGCCAGGTATTTATCATACGATATAGAGAGTAAACCTCTTGCAAAGTTGCAACACTGTTAGGTGTCTTTTGGATTAAGAACTTTGAAGCGATGAATTATTTAGCCATAGTAAATAATCATGTTCTTAAAATATTTACATACATTAGTAGTGTACAACTTCTGTTATTTATGTAATTTTACTCTTATTTCTATTAACAACGTCTTTAAAAACATGTCAACTTTGAAAACAATAAAATTTCGAGTATTGTAAAGAAAAGTTTGGGAACCATTGCTGAGTTGTGCTTTCCTTCGCTTCTCGTTAAGAGCTTTTAACGAGCCGACCGGCGACCTTGCCGTAACGACTAGACAGAGAGCGCACTATATCCAAATGTAAAAACGAGCGAGATAGACAAAGACAGACAATCGTACTGTAACAATGAGCTTACTAACAAGAGCTGGCTGCCGAACCGTAACGTCGTAAGTGACGTAATCACGCAACCGATTATACGACGTACCCGTATTTGTTTAGAGTGTGTTATTTAATAAATAAACATCGTTAGTTGTGTAACAGGCGTTGACGTAGCTCGTCTGACTAACGAGAATGACTCCGGCGCAGGTTTTCTTATTTTTCTGATGTAAACCTTTCGGTCACACAGGAGGGTGTAAATTAGTTTGGAAGGCACCTCGCTACGGGTTACAGCCATAAATGCCTTTTTGAAATTTATTTAAATTGGTTTCTGGTCGCGAACAGCTAATCGTGGCTATAAAAAATGTTACAAGCGCATTTTTATGTGATAGTATTTTCAGATAACTTTTTAATTGTTATTGCTGTCCGTAGAGACAAGGGACTTTATTGGTAATTTAAAATACATTGTTCCAGAGATGCATATTATAAACAGGGTTTTATTTACTTAAAAAAGTGACAAATTCTTATTTTATTACGAGGTGTGGAATTTTACTATTGAAAATCGTTTATTGTGTATTTTTAATTAAAGTAGAGCTAATTGCAGCGCTTTTACAAATCTAGAGTAACACCTTGTTTCAATTTATCCTATAGCTCACTCCTATCTTTAAATTAAATTTTGAGATAAATAGACAATGATCGCGGAGATGCAAGTGGCTTTAAAGTCATAGTTTATCGTTAATTTTTCTTAGTAAGCGTTGCCTGAAACTCCTTTACTATTGCTTAATTTGTAGAATACAAATTAATAAGACCTACTGCAAGGCAGAGTGCTGTAGAGATTATTGAAATATTGTTACCTACCTAAATAAACTGCAATATTATGACAATAATGCAATATTATGACAATAATAGTTTTGAGGAAACCACAGGAGTATGTCGGTCGCATGTGTCTGGCCCAGATCGTACCAGGAATGTGTTCCAATGGTGGACGGCCTAAAAAGCGCTGGTTAGGTTAGGTTAGTTAGACATTCTGAAGGAAGATATGAGAGCCAATGGCCTCACTATAGCGGATGCTCAAGACCGGGCGAAGTGGAGGCGTTTAAGTAGGCAGGCGGACCCTGGCAGAAGGCCGGGATAATGCCAGGTAGAAAGAAAGGATTATGACAATAGTAGACATTATTTTTATCAGTTTCCCATCGTGTTACATAAAGAACTTAAATGACGTATCCAGCATGACATGCGCGTTCATTAAATTTCTACCATTTCCTACCTGAGTATAATTTATGATTATATTATTTCACTAGCATCACCTGTTGGTTGTCTACCGCTTAAACTATTTATAAATTAAAACAAAAACCCCGCTGCGTTTGTTTTTATGAGGGCCGTTACTAAAAAAAACCTTTTATCGGGTTTATTTATCAAAGTGATTAACTTGGAATGGAACGTCTGCCGCCATATTAGATTTGAAAAACTCTCGCGCTAACGTCGTATATCATAAAGCCGGGTCTCTTGCACTAGCTTTTCGAAACAAAACACTATAAACACATACGCAAAACAACGATTTTAGTTTTCCTAACTTGACATTGGCATAATGTATTCCAATTGCCATAAAACAAAAAAAAATACGATTTTAGCTGTCACCTGCTCATAGAACAATGGACCATAGATAAAAAATGCATGTTTGGTGTAGGTGTTTTGTGTAATGTTTTAGTGCAGAAGACCCGGCTGTACTTGTACATCAGCTAATAAAATAACTTAATAAGTTACTTTTGGTATAGGCAGAGGCCAACGAGATAAGATAAGATAGGGGGCGAGCCCGTCACAATACTAGTAATATTCAAAAATTAATAGATACTGAGGATGTAGATTCTTGCAAGTTTTGTTTAGAAGAAGTGAATTAGATTCTTAAATGACATTCGTTTTTGGCGACGACGATTCTCGAGAGCCAGTAGCTAGTGAACTCGTGGGGAATACTCAGGACAGAGCGATACTATTGGAGCATTTTATAGGACCTAGGAAGGGGATCCCAGGTATAAGGTCGCAATACCGCCGGACATATATAAACATCTTATACTTTTAATAATAAAAATTTGAAATTCCGTGTCTTGTGTAGGTGTTTTTGTATTTTGTTTCGAAAAAACAGGTGCAGAGGACGCGACTTAAAACAAACGTTTCGCGCTATTTCGTGTTGGTTATTAATTAGTTTATAGATTGTTATGTCACGGTTCCACAGACTATTAAAATAGCGTTAAAAATGTTTGTTCTTTATATGAATATGGTTGCGCGATGCCTCATGCCACTAACGCGTTCCGTCGTCAATCACGTCCAAGTTTATTACAACACGCCTCGTTACTCAATATACCCAAAACTCGCCGGATTAAAAAATAGGGACGCTAAACTGCCACTCGACGCAGAATCCGGATACTATATGACATATCCATTTGTTTTGGAATGACAGGGATTAAAATGAATATGTTTGACAGTTTAATGATATCTGTGGTAGGTATATTTTAATGAGGGCGATATTATAATTTTGTATTCCACTATTATATTTTTCGTGAGTTCTCGGCAACATGATGTTATGAATTTGATCATCATCATCAGCCACAGGACGCCCACTGCTGGACATAGGCCTCTAAATATTTCCAGACCGACGTGACTGTGTGACCGTCGCGACGTGTACAATTTTTTCATCCGTATTGTGCAAAGACTTATATGTATACTACTATTAGGCAAGCTGTTTAAAAATAAAATTGTGTCACATTACAGCGAGTGTTTGACTTTTGACCGCAAAGGAAAAGAGCAGAGATATACCCTTCGTTGTAGTTTCCGCAAAGTGGCGCTGCTAGTCAAATGTATGGACAAAACGCAAACTATCGTCGATTTCGAGTATCGAGGACTGTCAAAATAAACTCGTACTAGGGGGGGTATCTCTATAGCGTGTTGCGGTCAATAAGAGGAAACTTAGTGCACAAATTCTATGTAACGACCAGCCTGTCTAGTAGTAAACATAGAAGTCTTTGGTATTGTGCTATGGTGTGAAACATTTAGTACTATTAGGTATTACTAATAGGACCTAAAAGGGGACCGTCTTTGAAAGAAATTCAAGATGTAATGCAGCATGATTCACAGGAACAACATAACATAAGCTCACGCCTGTATCCCCGAAGGGGTAGGCAGAGGCGCACTAGCGAACTAGAACACCCACATTTCGCCGAGCTTAGTTCCGTCCCAGATGTGATAGGGGGCGAGCCTATCACCATATCGGTCATAAATTCCAGACTCCGGGCTGATATGGAAAAATCCAATATCACTTTTCCCGACCCGGGGATCGAACCCGAGACCTCAGAACCGTAGTCGTACCGAAATACCACCACACCACCGAGGCAGTCTGATTCACAGGAACAAATACAAAAAACAAAGAGTCCAAGCACTCTAATATAAAACGTTAACAAGCAACATCTTAGCACCGCGGCACATCGGTTAGATAGTTTCTGTCGAGTATTGGTGGGCCGTGATTACAGCTTTGATGGTGCCGCCTCATCCACGATGCAAAATAGAGTTCAAAGTGACCGCGCGCCTACAGCGTGTTTTGATTATTATCATAATTACGTTTTATCATATCGGGGAGCTTTCGTTAATGATCGTTATGGACTTAACACTTTGGATTGACGAGGCTGTGAAGTCTTGTCCCGCGGCATAAGTTCGGTTTTTGTTTCGTAGGTTTACGGTCTCGTTCCAGAATAGATGTAAGGAGAAATAATATAATAATGAGCCACATAACATAAGCTAACGCTTGTATCCCTGAAGGGGAGGCAGAGGCGCACTAGCGAATTAGAACACCCATATTTCGCCGAGCTTAGTTCCATCCCAGACGTGATAGGGTGCGAGCCTATCGCCATATCGGGCACAAATTCTGGACTCCGGAGTGATATGGAAAAATCCAATATCACTGCCAACCGGGGATCGAGCCCGAGATCTGTATGGTTGTCGTACCGAAATACAACCACGCCACCGAGGCAGGATTTCTTTTAAGATTAAAGTTTATATTAGCAAGTTGATCGTACAGCCACGATTAACAGCCACATTGTATCCAACAAAAAATATCTCTATTCTCTTCCAGATATAAAAAATGCCTACTTAATATTCATAATTTCTAAATCATCGAGCCTGCACTCTAAAAACATAGTTCAATAATTGACGGTTGCATTCCGTATCAAATAATCCGGTTTTGACAGCTGTCATAACATGTTGCGATAGAGTGGTGACACGGGCGGAATATTGTGACCACGTCAAAATCTATTACCATTTTGACTTGATTCCACTGAGCTATAAATGCTATAGAATATTGCATAATTTATTTAATGTAAAGCTATAAACAACATCAGGAATTTATGGTCGAAATTGTTAGAACTTTTGCACGTTTAAATTCTAAAAAGCGGTTAATAGCCGACATAATAAAGATGTTATCTCAAAACATTTTATTTGAAGCAATCTACTTTTCCTTCACGTTTTTGTAAAACCAGTCATAAACGTATACGGGTTCCTAACTGGTCAAGTAAAAGTCATTAGGTATGTTAATTTATTACACATAGATCTATAATCTACTTGTATCTTATCCCTAGAAATATTATAAATTCGATGCAAATATACAATTTGAGTAACTACTATATAATCTGCTAGTGCCGTTTAACATAACTTTTCAATGTCCCTTTCTAAATTAAATCATTCGCAAAATACAAGCCTGTAAAACAGTATTCCTCAATCCTCATGTTTCAACGATAGGTAACGCCTTGGCTACATTATCTCTAGCTCATTGTATCAATTTGACTCAAATAGGCATCGATATAATAATATACCTAGATGCACAGTTCCATACAAATATCATTGTAAACAGTGTCCTCGACAGACAAAACAAATAAACATCACAAATTTAATTATATTAACACAAATATGACCTTACAGACGCGGCATAAAGTAGCTTTTTAAATTGAATGTTCAAACGTTCCTGTATTCGAAATTTTTGAATTTCTAATCGTTTTTGAATTTGACAATAATTTGACATTATTAAAAGAAACATTCTAGTCACTTGGACAAAGATTGAATGGAGTCGAATAGTTCTTGTATTTATCTGTGAGAAATTTTGACCACGTGGCGTACAATGTAGATGAGAATGGCGATATCTCTATAATAATTTTACTTACATTAAGAGATAGATAGAGTATAAATGTTTAGAAGATAACAAAGCTTATGAGTTATGAATATGAAATAAGCACTGTTTTGCCTTAGCGTGATTCATAAATAAATAAATAAATAACACCCAACAGTCACATACATAGTCCTGGCCCCACACTAAGATCGTCCTTTGCTCTTTAGATTCTTAATAATTTCTTTTAGACTATCATTTCGTTTTCTTAATCTTTTGTTCTGCCTTTTTAAGTTTCGCACTAAATTAGATTTAATTTTAAATTTTTGGTTGCGTTCTTTCAAATTATCTTTAAAAAATAACGTCTTAGGTGTGTTAAAGATTGATAAAAATTCTGATGGTATTGGTGATCCTTCATTATTTATTGGTTCAATTGCTGGTTCCTGGAAATGAATATGTTTCCAATAAATAATGACGCCACAATTACTGTTGTAGTAATTATGCCTAACGACCGGTTCCAATAAATGATCTCAATCCGAGAATCCAAGATAAAAATGAAAAATTTAAAAATGAAAAATCGCGAGAATGAACCATTAAAATTATTATTTGACAGCGGAATGTTCAACTTTGTTCATGTTGGCAATTTTTTATGATCTGCACACTTTGATTGAAAACATTTATTAGAATTAGCCGCAACTTATTAAATAGTCATTTTACATGGCAGTATGTACCTAGTATATGCTTGCTATTGATGAATTCTGTATCAAATATTTTTCAACTATTACACTTGTACTGCACCCTGCCTCATTTAAACTTGTAATTACGACAATCTAAAATAAAGTCAATAAATGTGGCAATATTTATTTATTTGTTTATTTATAGGT
Source organism: Clanis bilineata (assembly GCA_036417725.1). Taxonomy (NCBI): domain Eukaryota; kingdom Metazoa; phylum Arthropoda; class Insecta; order Lepidoptera; family Sphingidae; genus Clanis; species Clanis bilineata. The sequence goes on along the minus strand of CM071139.1, from coordinate 4,742,611 downwards.
ACACCAACAGCATACATATTGTTAAATTAAATAGTAAACATTAGTTAAGGACAATGTAGCTGATGACAATTTATCACCTTTATTTTTGGTACAGCATTCTTTTTAATTTTCCTAATCCCTTTTTCTGTATAATATCCATCGGAATCGGCAAAATGGTCTGAACAAACCACACTTGAGTAATTGGGTTTAAAATTTTCTTCTCTCCTTTCTTCGGAAATAATTTTACGCCATTTATCTCTTACTATTTCATTTCATCGAAATCTGTAATTAATAAAAAAAATCATAAATTTAAAATAAATATAATATATTTCCAAAAAAAAAACGACTCCATATATTTCATTGTTCCAAATCATGATTTCAAAAGGGACAAAATATTTTATTAACTGAATTCGTTAAATTAATTATTTATACACGTTTAATACTTAATTTAACATTATTAAGGTTTTAAGAATCAAGTAAGGGAATTATACTTACTTAAAATATGAAATCCCATGTGTTTTGCGCTTTGTAAGAGTGTTATTTTTGCACTCTTTCACAGAGCATTTAGGCATCTTCACAGACGAACGGTCGGCGCCCGACTGTCAGCCAACAAGTGCTTACTTACATTTTAAGCACTCGTTGGCTGTCCCACTTTCTGAGCGTCAACTGTGCATCTAGGTATATTATTATATCGATGCAAATAGGGTTAAAATACATCTCTATAATCACGTAATAGATCACTCAGTAAATGGTGATTTAATTAATAAGGTGCAACATCGTAGAGCGATACAGCAAGGCGTATAGAATGAATAAATTATGGTCGTAAACGCGCGGGTAGCGGCTGTGGCCTGTGGTCCGCTCTGAGACTGGTTCGCGCTTCGCCTTTCGACATGGACATCGAATTTTACGCATTCTGCTCACCAGATTTACGTTTTACACCCATCCGATAATATTGTCAATGGAAATCGTTGAATTATTGTTGTATGGAATACGTAATGTATTCGTTAATTATTATATCGATTAACATTTGAGCGAACTAGAGATGGCCTTTGAGCTTTGAGCGAACTACAGTATGTTTTCCGAGATCAGCTTTTGAAACTTAAAGAATATATTGTGTGGTATAAAACAGAATCAGCAAAGTAACTAAAGATGTTTCTGGATTTTTCGAATGTCAATATATTATTAGAAGCATTTTCAACTGGTAACTCATTTGAGACATACATATACATTGCCTAACTACATTATTATAAAACATATGTTTAATTTTATACGATCAATATGTATCGAAACCTACATCGGATTTATCTCAATTGTACTACAGGCATCTTTATGAGGTTTTGAACGACAAATTTTTCAACTCAAACATATTCAAAACGTAAAAATATTTAGAAAAGAAAATCATCAAGTCTTGTCTTCATTTAAAACTTCCATTTAAAAATAAATTCTAACGGTGAGGCACATGAACAGTTCAAGAAAGTTAAGTTAAAGAAGTATTTACGTGTCGTTTACAATAATCATTACACACGTATAATTTATGAAGTGTCATTGCGGCACGGTGTTCGGACGAGATAAAAATCCAATCAAATTGGGCAGTGTTATAAATTGCCGTGAAACGAGTATGCACCTATGTAAACCGCACCTCGTTATATTGAAGTTTATAGGCCGTTCAAAATATCTGTTTTACATACAATCGAGCGTTTTCTTGTCCGATGTAAATAAACAGGTTATCCTTATATCCATTGTCGAGTATAGTTGATGCGTGACTGACGCATCGACATCTCCGGTATAAACACTGTCTTCAGACCGTTTTAAATTGGCTTTAAACAAGCCTGTTTTAAGTATACGTTGGAAGTAATTGAGAAAGCTATAAGCTTCTTCTACAACATAGCTGCTATCACATAACGTGTCTGGAAGGGAAGCCGAGGAAATGCACCGCTAAAGCTTAGGGATGTTTATTTTACCTGACTGTCTCGGATTATGGGTAAGTATATTTTCGGAATCATCATCAGCCATAGCACGTCCACTGCTGAACATAGGCCTATTTTCGGAGTATTTTTAGATAATTAAAAATTCTACCATCCACACACACATAACATATTCTCAAATCAATAAGTCTGAAACACACTGGCTAGAACAATGGTCCCACTGTGGAGGATGCTCAAGACCGAACGAAATCAAAGCGTAGGCGGACCCTGGCACTAGACCGTTGACCGGGATTACTCCAGGCAAAAATCAAGAAGATAAGAATACAAAAACAATTAAAGTGGGAACTGGGAACAATCAGCGTAAACAGTCAACACTCAACAAGCTTCTATTTTGCTTGACACAGTAATAAGAGGGATGGCCACTCCAACTACAAGATGATTTTAGAGCAACTGGCTTGCTGTGTTACTGAAATATACCTCTTCATGGCATTCTGATTATAACGTCAACAGGCCTTGAATCTGCTAATAGTAGGGCAACGACACAATTATCTTAAACTTGTCCCCATTTACATCAGTAACTATTCCATGGCAACAAACTTGGAACATTCCGGAGGATTTGGTTTGACACTTCATAAGTCAATATACTTACATTAGCTATTATTTTGTTATGCAGTTTAATGCAATATCTTCATATTAGCTATAAGATTAAAATATACCTACACATGACATGTGACCTAGTAAATGAAAAGAACAATATGCATATGGTGGTAAACTTAGGGTAAATCTAAGATGCAATCATGATTCATGACGTAAGTAATTTTAGACAAGTCTTCGGCACTGGAAAGTCAAACAAAAAGTAAAAAAAGAACTCGTTAGTCGTTACCCAAAGCGGTATCTGGCATCGTAACAACTTACAGCAATAAAATAATTTGTAGAGCTTAGATAGTTTGTCCTTATCAAACGTAAGATATTTTAAGGAAAGAAAGAGAGAGATAGCGCGAAAGGATAGATAGCGGGTGGATGCAGGTATCCCGCCGAATAGGCATGTGCATCTGCTTAGCGAGTGAAGCAAGACGATGGAAAAACATAGAAACGCTCCACACTTTTTAAAAATATTTTAATTTACTTTGTAGTGGATTCATTATTCGATAATTATGGTGACCGTGGTCGTAATCTGAACACTTTCAACATTTAAACACTTTTTGTCTCTGTAAAATACATTATAATCATTAGATTTACTTTATTAAAAAAAAACTATACTTAAAATACAGGACGTTTCAATTCATAGAATTGATTTGTTTTGTGATGCAGAATAAAAACTTATCTTAATGCAGAATAAAGACTTATCTATAATAAATAACAATCTAACTAAACCAAATTTATTAGTTGGGAAAAATCTTCGACACCAAAATAGCGCATCGTTAATTAAACACAGTAGACTATTAAAACACATACAAAACCGTAAATTACATCCAGAATGTAAAATACTTTGTGTGTATAAATTAAAAACGCTCATAAAGTAAAATGATTTATTTTTATTCGACCATAAACACGTCCAAACATTTCCCTGTGCGACGTATCTCGGAAACATCGGGGCTGCTTTTTGGTTGCGTGTTTAAATCACGACCGTCGGTATTTCTCCTTACGATCAATAAATCAATAAATACATATGGCCGTGCCCGTCCGTCTGTCGGTCTGTCCGTCCGTCCGTCCGATCGACATTAATGGAAATCGTTGTTTGTTTAGGACGCGCGATCCTTGCATGCACCAGTGCAGCGTTTGTTATTAAACGGAAGCCATTTTGATCGACATCCTGCTTTTTATATTGGTAATATTAAAATTATAAAAATCGGTCGTTACTTTCCACGGCACATTGTCAGTATAAAAACTTTATCGTACATGTACCAATTTTTTTATTTAGCTCCATTTTAGACCGAAATCTTTCAAGATAGTTCACACAAAATATTGAAAAACATGACCCTTTCAAGACAGCCGGGTAAAAAGAAGAAAATCGTAGCAAAAGCTTGTTGTTGTCTGTTTAACATAAGCTCACGCCTGTATCCCCGAAGGGGTAGGCAGATGTGCACGCGCGAACTAGAACACCTACATTTCGCCGAGTTTAGTTCCGTCCCAGATGTTACGGGGGCGAGCCTATCGCCATATCGGGCACAATTTCCAGAATCCTGGCTGATATGGTAAAATCTAATGTCACTTTGCCGGGGATGGAACCCGAGAATGGAGTCGTACCAAAATACAACCACGCCACCGAGACAGTCAGAGTCTGTTTAATGCAATGTAATGTAAGGATTGATGTTATAAATCTTGAATACGTTTTCTATAAAGAACATATAGATGTGTTTAGGAAAGGAACAAAACAAAAAACAAGATTCAACGGTATTTAAATCATATCGCCATGACTCACACTCACTCACTCGCAGCATTTTTATCGTAGAGTGTTGTGGTTCGTCGAAGTAACTTAAGAATTACGATCTCACACCGGCCGATGGCTTATCCGCCAAGCAGACCACGCTACTCGTATTTTGTTATCTACGTTTATCTTGTTACATATAAAAACCTGACTCTTTAAAGTAACTGTCGCTAAAACTACTGTTCAAAAACAGCCGGCTACAATAAATTATGAATTTTTTGGCCGCTTATACCGCGGTACGGTCGGCAAAAAACTTTACCTGCGGCTGCAAGCGACCCACACAATAGGCCGGTCGCCCGTTTATTTGGGCGAACGTCGTAACATTTCACGTTGTATTGGGAAAAAACGAGCAAAGTCCCAACACAAAGAATTTTAGCATTTTCTGAGAACAAATGTGACCTTGTGTTTGAGAGAAACCGAACAACCCGCGAAATAAATCAGAGATTTAAAATTGTATGCAGTTAGATCTGGCCGGCGTTACTCAATGTCGGAGCTTCAAATTCATCAGTAATCTAATGAGTTTTGACGAGCAGTACTAAAGTTTCAGCAAGCTTTTTCAATAAAGCTGCTATATTTTATTTCAATAACTACCATTTACCATTTTTAATAATACGGTAACGGTATGATAATACGGTTTTGCAGCCCATAAAATCATTTTTTTTAATCGACAACACATTTATGATATGATCTTACTAATCAGGGGTACACCAACAAGCTTCTGGGAGGTCATGAGCGGTGGAATTAATTTACTAACACCCCATTGCTCGTTTACCAAACTGCTTTTAACAGCAAAACTTCACTGATTAGGTAGTTCATATCAAAACAAACAAAGACCCAAATAGAATATAATTAGAATGAAAACAAAACTTTCTTTCGTTTTATTAGAAGCATAAACATCGAGAAACAAAAATTATTTCGACACAAAGGAAGTGGAGATCGAAAACATGAATTAACAAACAAACGACTAATATTTCAAAATTGTGAGTGTCGAGCCCGAGCGGCGAGTTTATGAAGTGAAAATGAGCCGTGAAAGCTTTTAGAAGCATGAAGACAAGACGTGGTCTCGTTTGTAGGAGCAGGCGCTAAACGGACTGCGCGGGCGCATCCGTAGACCCAACTTGCAACCTTGAACCAGCAACACTTAAGTAAAACGAATACTTATTGAAATAACCGAATAGGTTTTTCGCTGTCGTGCAATATTGTCTACATTCATCATCATTATCATCATCAGCCATAGGACGTCCACTGCTGAACTAAGGCCTCCCCCAAAAATTTCCAGATCGACCTGTTGGAAGCGACCTGCATCCTGCGACTTCCTGTGACCTTTATCAGGTCGTCGGTCCACCTTGGAGGTGGACGTCCTATACGCTGAGCTTGCCGGTACGTGATCTCCACTCGAGAGTTTTGTCTACATTATATTGGCCAAAATATTTGAATTGCACTATATTTGAATCAGAATCAGCACTTAGCTCCTCCACAGTTTATTTTGGCAGGAAACATATCGTAAACATAGGAAACGTCTATCATTTTACAAATCTCATATTTTCTAGCAACCAATCTAAAATAGTTTCGACATGAGCAAATTTTATGAATTGCAGCCTCTAAACTGAATCGAATGTACCTATTTATGACATCATTATACTTGTAGTAACATAACCCAAGCCCTAATAACTGTTGTACCTAGGAGCTTTCAGGCAATGGTTTAGCTCACATTTATATTCCCGAAGAGGTAAGCATAGTAATGCTTGAAACATTCCTAGGCCCACCATCAATTCCTCTTTTAACTAACTGTCAGCAACAAACCCAAGAGGCCGCAGATGAATGTATGATGCGTCGTCACTTAAGTCTAACAGTATACTTGATAGCTCCTAATCATCAGCCACAGGACGTCCACTGCTAGTGATAGGCCTCCCTCAAGATAACTCCTCACTACTCTCAAATAATCGAATGCAAATTAAAATAACCTACAGATCAAAACCAATAACCACGCAATCTCTGAACGAAGACTAATAATAAAACTCATTATCATAAACAAGCTAGAATTTAATTTCAATTTTAAAAAGTTTCCCCGAGCGGCGGGCCGGGCGGTTCGGTTAATCGTTCCTAATTACATGGCTATCCATCATCAAAAACCAACAAACGGAGTGGTTTCCGAAATAATCGCCCACCCACAAGCCGGGTGGACTGTGGCAAAAGTTCTGACCTTTGTTAACTACGATCTACGCGCGTGGTGGAATTTTGATGCGATAGAGCTCTCGTAACGTTATTTTTTTGTAGAGAAAAGTAATAAAAGCTTACATTTCTAAATTCCACTGTATGTACTTATTTTCTTTAATACTTTTTACCATTCCAGGCAATAGTCGGGTAATTATATAGACTGCATTACTCATTGTAGGTCCAAATACCTCAAGTACTGTAATAAATGTTTCGTTTTTACTTTAAAATTATTAATGACGTTAATAGTAGTAGCATATTCATGGTTTAATCTTTGTATTTCTTGCAGGCTTCTAACTTTATTTCAATACATTAACATTTGCTGCTCAAGACATAAATTATCCATTAAATTGAACTAAAATTAAATTCAGATAACGTGATTTTTATAGGACAATTATAACCAAGCATATGTTCAGCAGTGGACGTCCTATGGCTGATGATGATGATTATGATGATATGCACTTATGAGTACATATTGGAATAATCAATTAAACGTATGATAATATAGCAATTAGAGTTGGTGTCCACGTTATTAGGTCAGATGAAATTATACGTAGTCACAATTCATAAGCAATGCAATACCGTGTCGTGAACAATGCTCACCATAAATACATTGAATAATAAACGTCATATTGTGCCAGATAATATGTTGTCCAAGAAGATGATACAATAAGACAAAATAGATAATAAAGATATGAGATAGTTCATCCTAAAAAGTACTAGATAAACTTTCAGTACAGTAAGACAATTTGTGACTCGTTCAGTTACTACATAATGATAAAATATAACTGTCTTCTTTATTTCTACCTGCCCTTATCCCACCTTAATGTGGGGTCGGCGCAACACACTTTTTCAAGCATGTTGCAGAAAGGACTTTGCTTAGTTTTTACAACCGGCTGCCTGCCTGACGTCAACCCCCTCGGGGGATCCAGTCCCGGGAAATTAAATGAGACAATTCTCTTTTCCCGACCTGGGAATGAAACCCAGGACCTCAGCTAGACCAAAGATGCGACCATATTCTATAGGTTATATTTTAATTATAAAATATGACCTATAGAATTAATATTAAAAAAATCTTATTACAAGAACACGTACAGGGGCTCAGGGCGGAGGTAGTGAGTACAACAAGTATATCAGAAGACAGGACACTTGTTCCATCAATTGTTTATTATACTGCAACTATACATAACTAGTATCACTCCTGCATCCTCATCATTATTGATTACAAAATGATGCAATAACAATTTGTTTTCTCAAATCTAAATCAAGATGGCTCCAAACATCCACAAATGTTACATAAAAATAGAAAGCAACTATTCAAAACGGGAATACCCAACAATGGAGGAGATATCATCAATACAATCCTGGTTTGGGCCAGGCGGGACTAAGCAATGAGCATCGTATCGGAGCCACGCATCACTAACGAGAACAAGCGAAGTGATTCCAGATTATGCCCGTGCTTGTAGTATTATCTCCTTAAATAAATCCTATTGATAAATAAGGTACCTTTATCTTTCCATACTTATTCAGCCGAATGGTGAAAGCAGCAGATTTTGCGCATACCAAAACCGTCTGATTTCAAGTTTAATTAACGTCTCCTAGCCCAAGGAGTAGTTAGTAGACATACGAGTAGCACTGAGTTTAAATCCGCCTGGGTTTTTTGTCGTTGGTGTACATTAGGGCATGCAAACCGGTTAACCGAAAACCGAAAAAACCGATTAACCGACCGTTTTTGACGACCGGTTTTCTTCGTGTAAAAAACCGGTTATTTCGGCGTTTTCGGTTTTTTTCCTCCTGACATCAATTGTGAGTAAATACGTATAATTAAGTACATAGAACATGATAAGGAACGAGCTTGCTGTAAAACGGACGAGTTTAAGTATCTAGTATCTATACTTCACGAGTCTGGAGACATCGACTCCAACGTCAAGCCCCGTAGTGGCGCCGATTGTGCTAAATTGTAAGTGGTGCGATACTTGCGATTAAGATACGACTAATATGAGACTTAAAGGTCTTGTGATCTTTTATATGAACATCATTCGGCCTGTACTTCTATATGGGTGTGAGACGTAGCCCGTTCTTAAGCGTTATGTTAGGGAAACCCACGTCATGGATATGAAGATAATGCGGAGGATGGGCAACGATACACGACTGCATCCAATACGTAACGTTTACATCTGATTGGTCTGTATTGGGTTATGCAACGTGACAAATAAATTGCAGAAATATCGCTTGCAATGGTATAGTCACGTTTTGAGAAAACCACAGGAGTACGTCGATCGCAAGTGCCTGGATCAGATTGTAACAGGAGTGCGTCCCCGTGTTTGGCACAAAATGCGCTGACTAGACGTTTCGAAAGAAGATATGAGAACCAAGTATCCCATTGTAAACGATACTCAAGCCGGGCGTAGTAAAAGCGTTTAGGTATGAAGGCGGACCCTGACACTAGGCCATGATATTGCCAGACAGAAAGCAAAATTAAGCAGCTACACTATTGTCATGTTAATGTAATAGCAAAATGGTGGTCCATTTTTCATATGTTACATTGTACGTATTTATATATGTTTTTATATTATTTATTTAGCTTAGACGCAAAACAGGATAAATATATAATGAATTTTTCATTATACATTCAGGATACAATAAAGTAATGCATAATTTTAAAGTTATGCATAACTTAAAATTTTATTTTATCCAAAGCATGCGCCCTTATATAGAATATTGCATAAAGTGGTTGAATAAATAAACTATTACTTATTACAGATCCCCTATTTCACTGATTTATTGAGGGCTGATTTAAAATAATAAAGTACGCTAGATTCGTCCGCAGAGTTAAAAGTTATCCTCACATAAAACATCAATATCGATTCAGCGGTTTCGCCGTTAAAACTCTAAAGACAGACATACTTTCTTTTGCATTTATAATATTAGTATGAATTAAACTGTAGCTTAACTAGGGTCACTGAAAAGTCGGAATGAAGAAATGAGAATGTTAAGATTGATGTGTGGAGTGATAAGGATGGACAGAGTAAGGATTAAGCACATAGGAAGCTTGGTGGTAGGTAGATTAAAAGGAACAAGTTTGTCTTGGTATAGGCATGTTATGAGGAGAGAAGCTATATAATAAGTGGATAAGCAATTGATGAATGTGAATGTTGGTGGATGGGGAGGTTGACGAAAACCAAATAAAAGGTGGATAGAGTGTGTGAGGGAGGACATGAAAGATAAGATGGTGAATGATGAGATGATCGTGTTTATGGAAGTTGAAGACATGTTGCGCCGACCCCAAATAAAATTGGGACAAGGGCACGAGGATGATGGTGTATTAACCTGTCGCGCCTTGGTCTAGTGGCAGCGTTTATAGGCTGTAGAGATGAAGCGCATAGCTGTTTACTGTGTAATACGATTTACTCGAAGCTCGAGCCCCCAAAGAGGGTTGTCACTTAACATCAGACAAATAGCCTAGCCGGTTGTCAAAATTACAACTGAATCTTTTCTGCAACATGTCTGAAAAAGTGGTGCGCGGAGCATATAGTGAACTGGGATGAGGGCAGGTAGAAAAAGAAGAACAATCAGTGTTCTTCCGGCTGAAGCCTGGACGCTTTAAGTGTAGGGAAACCCGGCGCCGTTCCAATGCGCCGAAGAGGACCACGGCGGGGTTTTTAGTCGGTATTGCCGGTGTTGGGTATACATAGTGTTAGGGACTCGACCTAAAGGTCGCCTAGATGCTGTCCATCTCTCCGGTGCGGCTTAACGTCGTAAGACAGGCGAATCCGACATAACCATCACGTCTCCCCCCAGGCGTGGCGGTAGCGGTAAAATAGTTTTCCCCGCAAAAACAAAAAAAATCGTGTGTTTATTTTTACTTTTCTCGCTATCGACTACGACTGCCTATTTGTGTGACAAACATCCGAAAACCCCTAGCAATTACGTTTGGAATTAATGTTTATCATATAAATTATATATATTTTAGGTAGTCGCTAGCAAGAAATGTCAAAAACTCACGGTAGAGCCTCTGAACTGAAAATAATAACGTGCAGAAATTCAAATTCATGTCGTTAATCAAGATTTAAACTAAAAAAACGGTAATATAGCCCGAAAACCGAATAACCCGAAAAAATCGGTTAACCGGTTTTTTTAAAATACAATAACCGAAAAAACCGGTTTCCAAAACCATCCGGTTTTTGCATGCCCTAGTGTACATCTATTTAAATAGAGTCGTTCGTCAATAGAGTCCATAATATAACAGGAATCAATCACTTACTCACTGCCTCCGTGGCGTGGTGGTATTTCGGTACGACTACGGTTCTGAGGTCTCGGGTTCGATTCCCGGGTCGGGCAAGGTGATATTGGATTTTTCCATATCAGCCCGGAGTCTGGAATTTGTGCCCGATATGGCGATAGGCTCGCCCCCTATCACATCTGGAACGGAACTAAGCTTGGCGAAATGTGGGTGTTCTAGTTCGCTAGTACGCCTCTAGTTCGCTAGTTCGCTAGTAAGGGGTAGGCCCTTCGGGGATACAGGCGTGAGCTTATGTTATGTTAATCACTTACAAACTGATTTCTTAAGTTTACGCGAATGCTATACATTGAAATAAAACTATTTTTACGGATTCTATCACGATTTGGTTTTAATTTTTATTCCCGGCGTTTCGAAGGCTTTGCAGTCTTCGTGGTCTTCGTGGTCCAACCCGTGACCAAATAGTGATAGAATCCGTAAAAATAGTTTTAATTCAATCATTTACAAGTTTGCTTCCTACAATTTGAAAACATGAATTTATGACATGATCTCGTAAATGTCAGGTTTCTGTTATATTCTCTAAGATAAAAGTTGTCAATTACTAAGTAAAACCGATCCATGGTTATATTCAAAATTAATCTACTCGTTGTATTACGTCATCCAAATTCCAAATCCAAAGTACTAATTCTAAGATATTTTTTACAATAACATTCAATTTGCACAACCAATTACCTATTGCTCGCATAGATTGAACATTAGTTACTGCCCGTAGGTAATCAGAAGCAGTGAGATCAACTATTTGTCATAAGTATGCATCAACAGTCAAATACGTAATTCTATGTTGATGAATATTTATTGTAAACTATATAATATGGATTGTAAGCCCAAAACAAAGTAAAAGCAGGTTAAGTTAGTAATTTTGTACATAGTAATATATTTTTTCTTCAATGTTTATACTGGGTGTACGGGAAACGCTTCCGAAAACCATAATAGTAATAATATACTATATTAACACTCTCGGAAAACAATATTAGTTTACTTCATACTGTGAATTTGAACAGTGTGGTATTTCGTAAACCCGCAATGTAAAGCAAACAAAACACGCCGCGCCGTACGGCTCGACTGAGCTTGAGCGTCAGCTGATATTTTATTCGTATTACATTACGTTGTTTAAAAAAAGATGATTTTAATAATTAATTCAATTGTTAATTTTTGTATTTATTCACACATACATGATGCTGCGAAAAATACAGAAAGAGAAATCGAAGGTCCTAATCACAATTATTTTTGTGGCATCGTGTTAGAAATAATCAGCACTGCGGTAGTGCTGTCTTCGTTTTCGGAAGCGTTTCCCTTACTCCATTGATATAATTTACTTTATTAAAGATAATTTGAACATAATGCCATTAGAGGTTCCATTTTCTGTTAGGTAAAGATAAAGATATTATAAGCTTATCCATTTTCTGTAATATCTTTATCTTTACCTAACCGAAAATGGAATCTCTAATTGCATTATGTTCAAATGGTATAACAACACGTAACATCAATACGTGAGACGGTGCGGCGGAGGCTCTTTAATTATTTTTTCTATCGGCACTATGTGTGTAGACTATTTGGGTTCAACAAAGCGTGTTCCAATAATGAGGTTCGATCGATAGGATCTCGAGCTGCGCCCGCGCAGAGTCCGCGCCCGCGCCTCGCTCCGATCACCGCCACAGATATGCACAGTCCTCGTTTCTCGGCCCCTTTGTGGCACGGACCAGGGTAAACACCGTTTTATTTTTGCTTGTTATTTATTCTTTCGGATTTTTGAATTGGAAACGTCTAATACAATCATGGACTGAGAACCTGCCCTGTTGAGTTTAACAAAAAAACAAAATTATTATAGACGAATTCGATTAATTTAATTTAAATAAACATGTTCCCAAAATTAATTTTATAACTCGCAGATCACTATAATTTTGTCAAACCATTTCCCCTTGTATGTAAGTAGGTAACACATTACGTCGCCAGTCGATGCGACGTGTAAAATTCCTCTAATTACAGCGCTAGAAAACTTCATCGTACATTTCTAAGTTCCATAACGTGTAGGAAGATTGTTAAAAATGAAAATTATTCTGCCAGCGTAAACTACAGTGATTACACATCAGGCGGCCGAGCCCGAGGGAAACCCGTCTCTCCCGCTTATTGCCAGATGATTGAAGACCCCGCCGCCTCCGACGTGCTCACTCTGGTGAGCGAGAGAGATGGATGATAAAATCCGGTTGAGAGAGAAAAAGATGGGGACAGCTCAGCATCTGATTAGCATCCCAATTACGGCGCGGGCGCAGTGGAATCGTATCCTCGGAAGTAGTGTTGCGGTGTTAAGATACTGTGATTTTATCGATATTGTTTACTGGACACTAAATATTGATTACTGAACACTAAGTATTTTTTTCATAACACAAAAGTACATAATGCATCTATTCTATAAATCACATTTAGAACTAGTAACATGGATGAAGTCTGTCGAAAATGAAAAGCAGCAAAATTAAATCAGAAGTTACATAGTATACCTGTAAGAAACAAGTTAATAAGAGATATTATCAAAACTAGAACACATCATATCAAACGTAGTAATACCAAGGAGACCTTCTTTACTTCTGCACATAACTCGGTTAGAACAAACATTATTCTCCTAAAGAGTTTGATCCAACCGTGAAATTGGCTCTTTTCAAAATAAATTTAATCGATATGAAACACCGTGGTAAAGGAGGCAGCCCTATTAACGAGAATGCTGTTGGCTGCAAGGCGGGGCGCGCTCGTGTTGAGATTACATCGGCAGCACAGCGCAGGGAAATTTTAAATAAACAAGAAATTATGAGCAGTGCCGACCCTGAGATTATACACTTTGTATCGGGACGAGGAACGAGAATCGAACGCCGTAACTAGGGAAATTTACGGCACCGACCATTATCGGAACTGCTGTGTCCACGACTTCAGCGCTACAAGAAATGCTCTTGAATCAAGAGAATTCTTGTGGTTTATTTCATATAAGTATAGTTGAATATAATATCTTAGGTGTCCGTGGAATTCCAATAGTAGAGCAGAGAAAAACAGAAATTAAAAGTGACAACAGCTTTCCCACTATGTTGTTTTTAAAGATTACGTGATATGTATATAGAAATATTTAAGTAAGAATTATAATGTCAGCGTTCGGCATATATAATTACATACTAGCATGTTGGGTAGTACTAGTAACTGTTAACAGTTCGACCAAATATTTTTATCATAACCCTTGATATCTCTCGATAACAGATTACGTCCGATATACTGATTGCTCGGAATAAAATAAAATTATGTTTTATATTATTGTTAATAGTTGTTAATATTAACAAGATGTATTTAACACGTTGGAATATGTTGATTCAAACGTCAAAATCATTGTGATAATCTGGACAGTAAATTAAAATTCCAACAGATGTTAGAAACGGAATCACATAATGTGAATAAAGTGTGTAACTGTATAATAATGGTACAAATTACGTTCATGAATACAATGATGTAGGTGAACATTGTCTCAAGATAAAAGGTAGTTTCGTCTAGTTTTAACTTTTAAAGAAACTATTTGGATTTTGAGATTTGACTATATCAACTAATGTCAAAGGGGTAATGGTCTAGATGTGCCAAATGTAAGGAAGCGGTCTTCGATCAATAATACTGAGTGCGGTTAAGAAAACAGTATAGTCTCATTTCAAATGTTCATGACCTGATTTGTGGGGTGATTGAGAATTGAAGATGTGGATTAAAATGAAGACCACCCGAGGCAGAAAAAAGAAATACGTTTTTCAGAATCAACATTAGAAATTAAAATATTATTGAGAATTACAAAAGATCATAAGTGGCACACAACTACGATTAACGTCACATGTAATAATCATATGGAATTAGTTCAAATAAAAATAATCACTAACCTATATTCAAATAAGGATTAAAGTTACGTGCACATCAGATTCCATTCACATTACGACACACACATTCAAAACGCATCTGACTTTTTATTGCTGCATCCGCGGCATTTGGTCTATATGAAAATAAAATTACAGTTATTTAAGAATAGAAAATTCCGAATTTAAATTCTCTAAACATAAACGTTTATGTGCGCTCTGAGATTCTAAAGCTGTTTGTACACTGAGTGGGATTTACGATTTATTTACGTTTACTCCGTATAACTGATGTGTTTTGATTATTATTCCATTTCGATTGTACATAAACAAACATCGGTATGATAGAAATAGATGCATTGAATCTGTGGTGATTATGTGAACATAGTAGTCTATGTGTGTGTGTGATATATGTGGCGTAGCGTGAATACAAGCTATACCTTGGCAAACATATTATTATTATCTCCACGTGTGATGGAGATTCTATTATCCCATGTTTAAATGATCTCCGAAGAAGGCAAGTTAGAAAGAAATACCCTCAACCAGCGGAAATGTATGAGTGTGGGAGACGCAAAAGAGGTGTGTCAGGATTGTAGCCTGGTGGAGCTCAGTAGTATCTGCCTACTCACATTGGATGTATGATTAAGGGCGACTTGCACCACTATTACTAACCTACAGTTAGTCCTATCCTCAAATTAAATTGAAAAAAATATATGAAGGACATGCAATTCATTACATGTAATACTACATGTATGTAATTAGAGATAATAAATGACAACATTTACTTAATTACACGTAATAAATTATATGTCATTCAAACATTTGTTATTCAATTTAACTTGAGGTTAGGACTTACTGTAGGTTAGTAATAGTGGTGTAAGTCGCCCTGATACACTTATTTATTTCCTACTAACGCCCGAATGGTCAAACGCTATTTAACTTTGACGGCTTCTTACATTGATTTTCGCCATACAAATTTGACAGATAAGGCGGCCTTAAACGACATAAGGCGACCTTAAGTGTATGAACATTCGGCCGTAAATCTTCTAAGATTTTCTATAATAAAACCTTGCTGTTTCCGCATTTCCCCGCCACTCAGAAAGCCGTCCGCCTCCAAGGTAACATCGCATTCATCCACGATGCGCGCCGCGCCGCGCCCGCCGAGCTCAGCGCATGAATACAAAACCAATTTGACGTTTCTCATTACGTAGCGACCACAATATGCGCTCGGCTAACTAGTTCCGTGCACACCGATCTGTTATTATGTTAATGGAGCTAGTTTAGAACCGAAAGCAGGGCTGGTCCGCTTTTAAATTATGACTACATATTCATTTAGGTTTGAGAACTGTAAATAATGAAAGATTTTCGTGGTCCAGAAGGCAGCTATCCTTTTTCTTAGGTTTAATTTAAAGTATCTGAATTTTTAATGTGGACCGACGACCTGATAAAGGTAGCAGGAAGTCGCTGGATGCAGGCCGCTTCCAACAGGTCGATCTGGAAATCTTTGGGGGAGGCCAATGTTCAGCAGTGGACGTCCTATGGCTGATGATAATGATGATGATGATGATCTGAATTTTAGGTCCGAAGCAGTATGCACTAAGCACCATTACGACACAAATTAGACCACCAGACTTATCCACCACACGTAGGTCATTTAAAAAATATAATATCGACTGACTACTGAATCAAGTTAAATTTAATTGTAATAGACTATAAATAATAATACTAAGGGCGATTTGCACCACTATTACTAACCTACAATTAGTCCTAACCTCAAGTTAAATTGAAAAATAAATATATGAACGACATGTAATTCATTACATGTAATTACAGATAATATATGACGACATTTAATTAATTACATGTAATGAATTACATATCATTCATATATTTCTCTTTCAATTTAAATTGAGGGTAGGACTGACTGTAGGTCAGTAATTTTAGTGCAAGTCGCCCTAAAGTGTCGAATCATATCGCTCAATTTGCGATGGAAACGCATTCATACAGCCAAGTGCACCAGTTGCAATTGTGCCAAGTGCACAACCCTATCATCGATACATCAAGTCGATGCACACGTTCATTGTAAACAATTAAACCGGGCTCTTTCATGTGTCAATAAAACTCGATAACTACGTGTAATTGATGCTATAACCGGCGCACGACGGGTTACAACTCACACACTATGCATCGAAGGACCCTTCAACTACCATTGTTCGAATTTACAACACTAGGGCTTAAATCTATAGATCTCAGCCTAGAAGAGAGCGGCCAAAAACTTGTACTGATTAAATATTAGCTTCATACGTAACCTTATTATCGGAAATATATAACCTTATATATTTGAGTGGTAGAGCCACGGTATAGACAGTTACGTCTACAGCACGAATGGGCCGGCTCGAGTGGTTTGATACCACTGTTTTAAAGAAAACCGACCTAAAGTGGCAGCTTGCTGTGCGTTTCGTTCGTTGAGTGAGATTTCCGATGGACCATTTTCCCCTCCCTTTCCCAATCCCTTTTCCCTCCCCTTCCATTCCATCTTTTTAGGTTGGCAACGCACCCATGATTCTTTTTGTGTCTTGGGTGTCTATGGGCGGTGGAGATCACTTACCATCAGGTGACCCATCTGCTCGTAAGCCAGTCCCTGGTACAAAAAAACCTTATTATCGAAAATTTATAAACCATATTGTAGACCGTTTTCCCTTCAAAACCTACATACAGCACTTACAGTATGAATGGGCCGGCATGGCCATGTTCATTACCACTATCTCGTAGAAAACTGATTTGTGGTTGCTATTGAATTTCCATTACCCAAATAGATTTCCCGTTTCCCTCTCTAATCCTTTCCTTTTCAAGGTAAACAGCGGCTATGACTCCGGCATTCCCAATGTCCATGAGTAACAGAGCTACTATCATGTGGGCCGAATGCTGGTGTGCCTTTGTAGGTTAATAAAACAGAATAGGTAATAACATTATACTTGTGAAATGATAAGCATAATATCTGTTTCATTAAACCCTAGATTTACGTCAATCGATCTGGATATCATTGATTGATGCGTTTATAAAGACTTTATTCATAAACATTATTAATAGAATATACGATTTCGAAATCTGGAAATCTTTGGGGGAGGCCTATGTTCAGCAGTGGACGTCCTATGGCTGATGATGATGATGATGATAAGATTCCTGGCAGCTGACAACTTCATTGTCCTAACTTTATGAAAATATATGTATGTATTGTAGATATAACATAGAATTGGGTACTTGACTATGTTTGATTTTATACACATATTTATAAGTAATAGCAAATAAAACAAAAAAGAAACCCTTCTGTAAAAACAACATCGAAATTGGTTGAAAAACGAGGCAGTAATTCATATTTTAAATTCTGGTGTGGGGGAATATTGGAGATATCTTGCTATTCCTTTCCAACACACGTACCGTTATGGCGTGACGTGATTATACTGACACTTCTCTTTCTCGCAGTTTGACTGTTACACCAAACTTCAAAGGCTTATAACTTTATTATTTTTGAGAATATTTCAATATTTCTTCTGTTTTATATTTTAGAAGACGTAAATTTCGTATAAAATCAATAAAAAAACTAGTCAAGTACGCAATTGTATCGTCGCCCGTCGAACTCCTAAAAAAACTGTAACGTTTATAACCCTATATCGTCCAGTCCATCGTCAACAATTGAACCAGCATTGGATTCAATAGCAATTCGGATTGGGAAGATCACCACAGTGGCCCCAGTTTTATATATTTTATAACAACAATACTTGTCAAATCATACAGGATCCCTATGTTCAAAAATAAACCTAAGCGTACCACAATATTCTACATAATTATAGGAGGTGGTATAATCTCGATGATATCTAAGGGAGCTGGACATCTGAAAGTATCAAAGCGATGCCGACACCACATAAATCCACGTGAAATTATCATAACGAGTCGGTTTTGTTACGAAATTCTCGCTTTCTGAGAAATTAATAATGTGGACCATAAACAGAGATTTACAGCGTACCCCGCCTGCCTGCTTGTTTACCTACATCGGACTCGGATCCATGTCTCTGACGAAATTAATTGGGTGTTGTTAGATGGCCCCGTTGATGAACATTATAAAAACATCGTAACAATCGTGATTAAAAGTTTAATCACCCCGATAAAAATCTTGCCATTTTGCGCAAAAACAGGACATTCGTTGATGTTTTAAATATACTGAGTTGTAGATAATCACGGTCGGATCGGCCTCCGGTAGCCCATACGCTTATGTAACATATATATGTGCCGCTTCCGACGGGAAGAACGCTTGTTTTATTTTTTAGTTGTGTGATTACTATTACAACAAAGTGTTATTCTTCAAGTCTTGGTTATAAATTCTAGCAAGCGTCCTATACTAATATAGAATTACCTATACCAGGTGTTTCATAAAGTTGGTACCAATAACAATTGCACATACAGATAGAACTATTTAAAGCGTAATGGTAAAGTTAAAAAATAAAATTGAACTAAATTTTTTAATAAATATTAAGCGTGGGGACTTTAAAATCGGAATACGACTTTTAAATCTTCGAAATTACTATAACAATGTGTTTTTGTATGCTAAAAATAAGTAATTACCCCATAGGTGATTTGCAAATGTACTGCAGCTGATCTAATGACCCAGATTTTTTTTGTCACAAATTCAAGTTTCCGTTAGTCAAAAACTATGAGCCTTATGAAATTTTTAACTTTACGATAGATTGCTAGCTACCCTCTCTTTAGGTGTGTTTATTATTGATACCAACTTTATGAAACACCCTGTATAAAATTGTTTTGTATCATGGTAGGGTATAGATATGGGGACACTCCATGCTTTTAGGTCTAATCTTATTTTAAATATTTGCTTCATAAATTGCCTGCCTGAAACAAATACATAGGTTCTTCTTGGAAATAATCGTGAATTCTAAAAATCCGTAATTTTCTGAAATCAGAATACCTAATTCAATCCGGAATATGACTAACGCAGTAATAAATTATTCTCAAAATAAACCTTGTAACATTTTTCTATTTAATCCTCTGCTCCATAGTTTTAAAATGTATTTCATACTCATTGTTTCCTCGCGTTATTATTGAACCGTAAGCCAATCATAACATTGAAAACGTTCCCGAGAAATATTGCCCTAAGCTGATATATCCTACAATGTATTGTAAATTAATCCATTTGCTCTACTTTTAGTAAATAGATCCAGTTCAAAATATTATTTTAGCTATAACAACCTTAACTGTTTATCATTAGATATCATATTCCTTATTTTCTTTTATAGAAAGTGGCTTGGTGTTTATCTCTGTTGCTCTACGTCACTCAGTTATACATATAACACACACATAACATAACAGCACACAACACACATTATACATATAAGTTTTATAGAAATCATCATAATCATCAGCCATAGGACGTCCACTGCTGGACATAGGCCTATTAAATACGAATAATTTACAAAAAATACCTTTTATTCCGTTTGCCAATATTAGGAGTAGTTATAGATGATAAGCTAGCAGCTACAATATCAGCAAAAGCATATACATGAATTAAATAAAATGCCTTTTTAATATATATAACTGAACTTTCATAATTATTATTATATTTTAAGACTTTTTCCCAATGGCCGGAAATAGCACTTATGGGGTTTTGAGGGACGTTGAAACTAGGGTTAGTGCAAAAGAGAATAAAATTAAACTTGAGAACCGTTTATACGTACGGGACCACGGGTTCATAGTCCTTGTCTTTAAGCTAGTGTTGCCAGATCCATTGTGTGAAATATAGGAACACAAGACTGAAATAATCGGGGCATAGGTTTTCAAAATCGGGACGTTATTGGCTGCTTAGCATAACGAAGAAATCAAACTATGATATGTATTTTTTTCTAAAGATAACTAAATTTATGATAGAATGCCAGCATTGGCGTAATTTGATTGCGTTTTTTTAATCGAGGTTGTAAACCCCACATTTAGGGGATTTGATCCCGGGATCGAGTCCATACTGTCATACTATCCATACTAGAAATATGACCAGCCTTTTTAGGTAAGCGAGTACGAGCGAATGTTAAAAATTTCTATTAAAGTACATACTAGAAGGATACTCAGAAATCGGGACATTCGGCGTCCCGATTTAGGGTTTTATTTTCGAAGGGTAAATCGGGACGTGTCACCAGACCCCTGAAAATCGGGACGTCCCGCGCAAATCGGGACATCTGGCAACACTTTAAGCCCTTGTGAACAAGTGGCGTATTATGAAGTTACTCTACTTCAAGTAAATATTCTATTCATGATTAATTGCCCCTTCTGTGGAAACGTCACTTGAATGTGCAATTACACTGATCTCAAATCGACTATTATGCCGTGGTTAGAAAATATATTACCTACCGTGAAATCAATCGAATGTGCATCAGCTCTAGGTACTTTTCAATAGAGCTTATTGTTGTTTGCTCCTGTATATTAACATAACATAACATAAGCTCACGCCTGTATCCCCGAAGGGGTAGGCAGAGGCGCACTAGCGAACTAGAATACCCACATTTCATCGAGCTTAGTTTCGTCGCAGATGTGATAGGGGGCGAGCCTATCGCCATATCGGGCACAAATTCCAGACTCCGGGCTGATATGGAAAAATCCAATATCATTTTGCCCGACCCGGGGATCGAACCCGAGACCTCAGAACAGAACCGTAGTCGTACCGAAATACCACCACGCCACCGAGGCACCGTATATGAAAAATAAAACATGCAATTAATTTACTGAATTCCTCAACGGTTTATGTTATAAACCAACAACCGCTGAGTAAAAACCATGAAGCATGGTTACTTATCTAAATTAAATCTGTAATTTACGTTCCTAATGGGCATTGTCCATATTTTTTAACCCCTGGTTTTTATATTTTTTTCTAAAAATATAGACCAAATTAAGATACTAATTTGAATATTTTTGTTTTTAGGGCTGTAATTATTTTGTAATATTTTTTTGAAAATATCTTGATGATTCTACGTGATGACGTCATTAATGGCGCGAAAAGTGTTATTTCATTGCCTATATTTTCTGCTATCTGTGATGTCAGCTGACGGATAAAATTACACTTTACACTGCTGTTAAGTAGAGATGCGCGATCATAAATGATGTACTAATCGAGATGTATCTAAATATCTTAATCGATTATGAAATTAGTAAATAATTTACTTTCAAAATGGGCTAGTATTTTTAATTTTACTTATTTGTACTATTAATTTTACATCATTATGAAGGTCGTAGATAGTCACGGGCGGCTCGGCCTCCGGTGGCCCATACGCTTATGTAACATATATATGTACCGCCTCCGACGGGTTAATTTCTGTTGGTCAAATCGTAAAATGTGTGTGCAGAACGTGGCTTATACGATACATGATAAGGCAATGTGCATTATCCTACGTACAGATAAAGATGTCAGCTTAAGTATGTATGTGACTAAAAAAGTTATTAATTAAATAAAGGTTATAATCGATATATCTCACTGCAGTTTTAAAATCGAATGATTTGATTCGAAATTATATTTCAGTCCAGGATCGTCCACCTCTATCGGCCATTGTGTACATGTGTCGATCGATTGTAAACAACAATATTAAATTCTATAATATAATATTAAAAAATCTAGTGTTCGACAGTTTTTTAGACCAATAAGATATTGTTATTTAATTACAGTCGTGTTTACGATACAAATATAACAGATATCATAATAATATCTATCAATAAGACTACATTCATTATAAAACTGATTCAAGGATCTTTCCCAAAGCACTTACCGTAATGATATTGGAATACATCGCTATTAATAGCCTCCACAATAAGATTTATGTAAGTTAACTTCATAATTTACCTATTTACATGGTTTATTTCATGTAAGTAGTGTGTGTATTCAACATTTATTTATTTATGCTTGTTTCAGGTCACATATTGTTGCCAGACTAGAACAGTCGTTGAAAACCTAAGTTGCATCAATATGACTACATTAATTATAAAACTGACTCAAGGATCTTTCCCAATGCAGTCACCGTAATGTTATTGGAATACATCGCTATTAATAGCCTCCAAAATAAGATTTATGTAGGTTAACTTCATAATTTACCAATTTAGATGGTTTATTTAAAGTAAGTAGTGTGTGTATTCCACATTTATTTATTTGTGCTTGTTTCAGATCACATATTGTTGCCAGAAATGCCAGAATAGAACAGTTGTTGCAAACCTAAGTTGCATACATGTATCTAATGTCAAATTGATGAACAGAATAATGTCATCAGCTCAGATTGTGATGACTGGGCTGTTTCATGCTTCACAATAATGATGGTGTATTGATGCAACAAACTCAAGGGATTATAGTGACGAAAAGTTTATATATTTACTAATACTTACCTAATAGGCTATATAGTAGTACAACTACATAGCATTGTAACAAACAAACAAGCAATAACTATGAGAAAAAATACAGGTATACATTAATCCGTTGGGAGGTGGCATTATATATATTACATAAGTCACTATTTAAGAGATTTTATGGATCCTATATTGCTTTTTATTATTGTATTTAAAATGACTGGTGCTACCAAATAAATCATGTATTGTTATATTTTCTCATATTCATTGTTTGTGTTTTAATATATGAATTTAAATAAAAAAAATGTGAAAATTTTAAGCTTTATTATTTATGATGCGGACATCTGCATTCACACAGACAGGTGATCAGCTCACCTATTAGAATGTTGTCACCCTTAATCCCAGTCTGGTTGGTATTCCACTTTGGCTTCGAAGATGACCAAGGTACATAGCAGCTCCCAAGAGGTGCTTCACCATTTGAGATTTTCTGTAGCTCTCAGATTAGCCTTTGAGCACTTAGAGGTTTACATCTTTCATCCACCCAAGGCTGCCCAAACACGCCCTGCCAAGCCAGTTGGTTAGGACCCCCGGGGTCGAGCCGGAGCATTGATTTTACTGGTGATCCTGCAGTATGCCTCCTACAAACCCTCCGAACCTTTTTGTGGGCCTTTTTATTATTTCAGCTCATATAATAATCATCCACAGAACAGAGAAACCAGTAATCATCCCACAAACTATGATGGCAATTTTATCTAAATGTCGCACATATTTATAATCACAGCACAAGGTTTCAATAACACAAAATTCCCAAGTACACGTTTAATTACATGTTCAAAACAAAATAACTCTTAAACTATCTATCACTTTTAAGTGCTTCTGTGAGGCTTTGAAAATTTGCTTGATTCTTGAATGCACACTTGGTGGCCTTGAAAGTCCAAAATTATGTGAATAAGTAGATTATCAGTTTCCTTAAAACCTCTGTCCGCTAGTCCAATAGGATTTGGTTGTAAAATATACCGCAGATTACTTTTTTACACGCTTTATTCCACTGAAGTTATATTTGTATGCCATGTCGTGTCTTCAAGCTGAAAGTTATTTTTTCATGTTCGAATGAAACACTTCTTATAATATAACTTGTTATATGTATCTTTTGTTCTTGCGTGGTTCTATAATACGATGATTTACTAGAAAAGTATTTATTATTTACTCGTAAAGGAAGAGGTTATGTTGTGTAGGTACTAGTCTTGTGTAGTTCTCGAACGAACTAGTTCGGTAGACCGCTCCCACTGACAAAATGAACGAACTAGTTTCCACATTTCTCGCTCTTTAGTTCGTTTTATATGTTAGATTCTAAATTGTATAATTGTATGTAATAGTGAACGTGAGCGAGAGCGCGGCGCTATCCGATGTCTTTCTTTCTGCCTAGCGTTATCCCGCCCTAATGCCTAATCCACCTTCCTATTTAAACGCTTCCACTTAGCGTCGTCTTAAGCATCCTCCACAGTAAGACCATTGGTTCTCATATCATTTTCCAACACGTTCAGCCAGCGCTTTTGGGGCCATCTGGATTTCCTTAATATAACAGACTACTTATCGCACCCATACAGAAGGACTGACTAAATGATGGTCTATGAGACCTTAAAGTCTTAGGTAGTCTAAAGTCTAGTCTAAAGTCTTAGGTTTTCGTCACATAGTAAGGCTGAGATCTATAGAGCCAACTTCGACTAAGTCTAAGTCAAAGTCACGAACTCAGGGGGGATTTGTAATTGTTAAATCGAACTTTGACTTTGTCCGAGTCATTTTTTACAAGAAAAACAGACTGACAGACAGACTAGGCAAAGAATTTCTTGTAAAAAATGACTCGGACTTAGTAAAAATCCTCACTGAGTTCGTGACTTTGACTTAGACTTAGTCGAAGTTCGCTCTATAGATCTCAGCCTCAATGTCTTCTAAGGAAATCTCGTGCTTTTTAGAGCTATATTCAAATATAGCCTGCAGCACTTTTTGACTCACAGATATTTTTTCTAATCTCTTTAGCAACACATATTTTTTCTAATCTCTTGGATAAAAAAAAAATAAAACATATTTATAAATTACTACGGAAAACTAGAGTGGGATGGGGGTCTTGGCATATACTACGGGTTTACTGCGAGGGGGGGTATAAAAATTAAAGCAAGTAGACCATGCTGCGCCACTTCAAACCCTGACGTAGAAGTTGATGTTGCTAGGTACTTAAACTTGTCTGTTTTCACGTAAAGCTCGTCTGGATACTATTCGGCGGCGGAAACGAACATAACAGTTAAAAGAGTCTGCAGATCCAGAAAAGCGATATGCAGAGGCTTTTTTTCCGCCCTGCATGCCTCGCGCAACGATCTAATGACGTACCTGGGTACATGGTGCTGTCTGTCCTCCACAACCTGCAAGGCAGGAACCCAGGTTTCGCCAGCGCTTAGTCCGTTACTCAGAAGAGTGTACCATTTGCAGATGAGATTGGCTTAAACCTAAAGGTGTTGATGGCCTACCGTGTAAGTAGGCCACCGTCGTCGTCGTCGTCGTCGTCGTCGTATAAGGAGTGTCCCTTAGACGACGTCACTACTCCCCAAGTATGTTGTACAAGTAAAAAAATAACAGCATATTATTAAAGAAAAAAATGCGTGCGAATAATCTTTTTTGAGCCTTTCTTTGGTTCGAGACGAGAATTAAAATAATGAACTAGTTCGTTGAGGAGCCCCGAACTAAAGTGACCGCTCCTTGTCGCGAACTATTAAGCGCACGTCTATAATGTGTACTTGACAAATGACAACTGACATATAAACAGTCGTCAGATTCTAAAAAGAAATCAGGCAATGAAACAAACGCATGCCATTAATGACGTCATTAGAGGTCAAACAAAGGGCAAATATATTTTGTTAAAAATCTTGGTAAATCACGATCCTTTTTCATTAAAAATCAATTTTCTGCAACAAGCTAAAGAAATTCTCCAAATGGTTTTTGATTTACACGTAATTAAAAAAAATGGACAATGCCCATTGCCGATTATAATATTATGGCAATAAAAACTTGCAGTAACGATAAATTAGGAATGATATACGTGTGCCCAAAAACCCTCATACATAAGTCATATCGTTAATATTTCACTGATAGCCATCGCCGAATCACAACTGCCGTGCGTTGTTAAACCAATATTTACGAAGAAATGTGAGTCGACGACTTTTTAAGACAGTTGCCTCTTTTACAGTCCTACAGAGTTATGTATGCAGTTATTTTAGACCGTAACTCTAGAGAATGAAATCGATTTTTCGATGTTCGGAATGTGTTTTAATTTTGCAATGTCCAAGGGTAGGTTTTTCTGTATATTTAACAACGCGTGTTTTATTACAACCACGTGAAGACACAGCTGCATCGCGTCGTAATATTTTTTCTTAAGACTTAACTCATATTCAAATGTCATGCCATAAAACATCAATTTAATGAGCAACCTATTTTCGGAATGGTATATAGTCAAATTATTTAAATTAATTTGGATGTCCTTCAGTTTAGAGTCTTTATCTACATATTAGAGAAAAATCTATTTAAATTAGTTGCAATGCGTAGGTATCATCTTCATCGCTGTGATTAGATGATGACTTATTTACCTAAAATCTGTGACTGCCTCGGTGGCGTGGTGGTATTTCAGTACGACTACGGTTCTGAGATCCCGGGTTCGATCCCCGGGTCGGGCAATGTGATATTGGATTTTTCCATATCAGCCCGGAGTCTGGAATTTGTGCGCGATATGGCGATAGGCTCGCCCCCTATCACATCTGGGATGGAACTAAGCTCGGCGAAATGTGGGTGTTCTAGTACGCTAGTGCGCCTCTTCCTACCCCTCCGGGCATACAGGCGTGAGCTTATGTTATGTTATGTGTTTTTTACTTAAAATACAAGACTGCTTTGACTGTGATACTGAGATTCCTGACAGCAACTACTATACCTGTGAAATAAATGAATGGAAAACAAAGGCAGACCACCGTTAAAAACTTTTTGTCTTCTGTTCCAGTGTATTGTTCATTTAAAGAACATGCATTTAAAGAAATCATTTACAGAATGGTTCCACAAGTAATCAACCATTATTTTGTCGTAGTATTCAACATAGTTAAATTATCCTGGAGTGTCGAGGATAGAGCGTGCAATCCACAGTCGGTCGGCTGGGGGGTTACCACCACCTCTTATAGCAATATTACTACAATCTTACTTGTACCGCTTCCCGTATAAAAAACGAAGTAAGACTATAATAATACTGCTATAAGACGTGGTGGTAACCCCCCTGGTGTGTCGCTTTCAACGGAACCAATCCTGTCTTCGTCTAGCTGTGATTTATTGGAGCTCGTTTATTTTATTTCCCAATTCGTTATGCCTTACAGCCTCGTGTACCTTTAACTTTTAGTATACAGCTTTTCGACGAACAAGTGTGATTTATTTTCACCTTTTAGAAATCATAAATCTAATTACCATTACTTGTCTATTCCGATTTTTGGTCCCTAAGTTAGAAGTAATTATCTTGAGATTGGTAGGTGTTTGGATTGGACTATTAACTACCTTATACCTACAACTTTAGGTACAAATTACGTAAACTAAATTCATTAGACGATAAGTAAGTAATATATACTTACTTATATTTTTTATATATAAGAAATTAAATAACTATATTTTATGTACCAATTGTCATAATATCATCTAGTTAGTGTATTTAATGATATTCAGGACTTGCCGTGAGTGTTTCAAAGATCTCAGCATCAGTTTGTCTTTTAACTACAGATGATTTTGGGATGTAGAGCCACGCAGTAGATAGTACCGTCTACAGCACAAATGGGCGGGCTCAACCGGTTTGATACCACTGCCTCATAGAAAACCGATGTAAAGTGGCAGTTCACAGCTGCATTTCGTTCGGTGAGTGAGATGGCCCAATTCTCTCTCTCAACCAATCACTATTCCCCTCCTTTTAGGTCGGCAACGCACCCATAATTCCTTTTTGTGTTGTCTATGGGCGGTGGATATACCTTACCATCAGGTGACCCAGCGGCTCGTTTGCCTCTGCTATAAAAAAATACATAACTAGTATGTGATTATTATACATCCGCTGTTTAAATCTTTATCAACATATATTATTAGAATATTCCTTTTTATTGTTCAGAATACAAAACGTTCACTTCCAACGAAACATAAAAGTTACGGCTTCAAACATTTCTCAATCCACAACTGTAGTTCGACAAAAGCAAACTTCCATTTGTTTCAAACCGTTTGAAAGCATGACTTATTGCCGAGGAAACAATAAGTAATGCCGCCTAGTAGCTGCCTAGAGGAATTCGAGCTCGCTATTCAAGTTCAAATATCATTGTGCTAGCTCCCCGGCTGTGACTACAAACAATGACAATTACTTATGATTTTCTACTACAAAACTGCTTTCAGAGCTATGAATTGCGTCTGAATTAACAATGCAATAAGTAGGTACAAGACAACTTCTAAAGGCGCGTTTCCTGCGTTAAAACATTTCACAAAACACCTACACAAAGCATGGTATTTCTACAATTCGTTGTCTACAGTTCATTGTTACATGAGCAGGGAATAAAAAACATTGTTTTGTGTAGATGTTTTTCTGTTTTGTTTCGAAAAAAACAAGTATTTTTTTTTTGATGTTTTATCCGGGCACGTGAAAGTGACTACACTGCACCTGATGGTAAGCGTAGTGCAGTCCAAAAAACTAGCGACTTCTGACAAACACTGTTTATCGGTCGTCAGAATCTATGGTATTTATGCTTCTTCTCACTCCAAGTCCGAAGAGGGAAGAAGCAAATCGAGGGACTTGCGACAAGACAGGCGGATGACAGATGCAAATACAGGGATACCCCCATACCCGTCTCAACCAACCATTAAGTCATACCGCAAGCCTCTCGAGAGAAGTGTAGACGCGGCTTTAGTGTTACCTACCAATTTTCATCTTTGGACAAATCTGTGGAACAGTATCTTCAACCCAAGTTATAACAATACGGATAGCCCCAAAGCGTACCTATTTTGTACAAGTGACAAAACATAATTGATAGGCGACAAAATGAAACCCGAGCCGCGCGGTAACAATGTAAGCAGGTATCCATAATCTGATGACAATGCAAGAAAATCTATTGTCGAAAGTTGTCCAGTTTGCTTTGAATACAATAACAATCGGCGTTGGTTTATACTTTTTGCAATATTTGTTAGTTTTGCACAGGTAAAGAAAGAAAGCCTGTAGTATTTTTTGTTTAACTTTGAAAGTTGGACTGTGGGCATCATTTCTTCAACAATAAAGCTTCATACAAGTGATGTATGTAGCTCGTGTACTTTTATATCAAAATAGTAAATAGACATACATAAACTAGATTAGGACTTTGGAAGTACGTATTGTGGTGGTTTTCATGACAAATCACACAAGTGATCCAATAATGGGTTACAATTTATAATCATCCAGTAAGACATAAACATAATATCAGTTAGGACATATTTTTTATTATATAGATACTTTTTAGTCTAGTAAGGGGTGAAAAATGGGTGAGTTGTTGCCTTCTTGGCTTATTGGCAGCGTATATAGGTTTTCGATCGGGGTGTCCCCAGGTTCGAATCCCATGTGGGATAACGCGGTTTTGCGGTTGACGTCAAGCAGGTAGAATAAAGCCACTTGGACGCCAAGTCCCTCTCGTCAGCATTCCACTGGCGGGAGGGGGCGTTCCAACATCGGGAGCGGCTTGCCCCGAGGGAGATTGCGGCCAGGTTCCGCAGAGCCGCCGTGGAGGAGTGGCATGCCAGGCTGGAGAGCCCGAGTTCGGGCTTGAGGACCGTCGCGGCAGTGCGACCTGTCCTCGAACAGTGGCTGGACAGGCGCCACGGTGCGCCTACATTCCGGCTGACACAGGTACTGACGGGGCACGGGTGTTTTGGTGCGTACCTGTGTCAGATAGCCAGGAAAGAGGCGTCCGCCGTGTGCCACCACTGTGGCAACTGCCGCGAGGACACGGCCCAACACACTCTTGAGGAGTGCCCAGCCTGGGTGGAGGAGCGCAGCGCTCTCACAGCAGTCGTCGGAGGCGACCTCTCGCTGCCGGCCGTGGTGTCCGCCATGGTCGGCAGCCGGGGGTCATGGCGTGCGATGGTCTCCTTCTGCGAGCGCGTCATCTCGCAGAAGGAGAGCGCCGAGCGGGATCGTGAGCAGAACGATCCCGCCCGCCGCCAAAGGAGACGTAGGAGACGCCGGGTGGACGACTGACCGGCGTCTCCCGCCCTGTGGAATGGGGGCGTTTGGAGAATTCCACCACGGTATCCCCTGCCTGTCGTAAGAGGCGACTAATAGGGGCCTTCCGGGGTCGCGGGCGCGCAGCGGGGGGCTGTGCGCCCCTTTTAGTACTATTGTACATGCGGCCCCGGGACGGACGGCAGCACGGACGGTCGGCCTCGTGCTGCCGTAGACGCCGAGGGCGTCCTTCGGCGGCGGGGGCTTCTGAGCCCCCCCCAAACCGGAGACGGGCCGCAAGGCGGCACCGCGCAGGGGCGGTTCCGGTAGCAATCCGAGTCTATCTCCGGATACCCCGGGACCGCCCCACTCAAGCGCCGAAGAAGGCCACCGCGGGGTTTTTAGTCGGTATTGCCGGTGTAGGGTGTATATAGTGATAGGGACTCGGCCCAGCGTCGCCCGGATGTCGACCATCTCTCCCGGGCATTACGGCGCTGGGTCGTAAGACCGGCGAACCCGACATACCCGCCGCGTCCAACCCCCCCGGGCGCGGCGGCAGTGGTAAAACACTTTTCCCCGCGACAAAAAAAAAAAAAAAAAAAAAAAAAAAAAAAAAAAAAAAAAAAAAAAAAAAAAAGGTAGAATAAAGCCGAATCGTTGCTGCAACATTTTAAAAAATGTGTGTTGTAACTTGCGCCGAATCCACATTGTGTGGGATAAGGGCTGATCTACATAGATTACTTCACTTACCTATACAATAACAAGTAGAATAATCAAGTGTCTACGTCATATAAGTACATACCAAATTATGGATTATTAAACTTATATAGATTTCAGATACCTACTTTATTAGGCAATAGATAAACAACTTAAACTTAGAATAGGTTATTTAACTTAAATAACTTAAAATAGGTAGGTACTCACCAAACAGAAGCAGCTAGTCCAAAGTAATACAGCAGCAGAAAAACAACAGC
This sequence comes from Clanis bilineata, assembly GCA_036417725.1. NCBI lineage: Eukaryota > Metazoa > Arthropoda > Insecta > Lepidoptera > Sphingidae > Clanis > Clanis bilineata. The sequence continues at coordinate 4,711,309 of CM071139.1, read as the reverse complement.
GCAGTTTGGATTGGCCAAACCGTCATGTGCCAGCAACATTCTGGTAGGTGAAGTGGAATCCTTGGCGCATCCAGCAGCAGTTCGTCCGGCAGCGGCGCGCACGCCCCACCCCGCCGCCGCTGCGCATCGACACAGGGCCACGAGGACCAGGGCTCTGTCACCGGCACTTCCTCGATCACCGCAGGCCAGTTGTGCTCCGACAGCAGCGAGGGTGCAGGCAAAGCTTAGTGCCGCCCAAGTAGCGAGCCAAACTTCAGCTGCTCTGCGTTCTCCGGCCTCCCACAATACTTCAGCGTCGCAAAACTGAGCGCATCGACCGGAACCTCGAACCCAAACCCAACTGTTAGGCTTAATGAGTCTCCTGCAGACGCCTCGGCCGTTAGCACTCGAGGTGTCCAGAGGTATGTTTCCGACGGGCGGCGAGCGTTCACCGGGGCCCTCCATACACATGTGTTCATGGTTATTCTCGGCTGGAAACAAAGAGCAATCGAGCTCTTGCGGCCAAGTGAAACCGAATCCTCTTAGGACTGGATAACATCTGGCGTACACACTTTCGCATAATCCTCTACAAGGTCCGATCGGCAATGCAACTTTATCCGTACACATGGGCACATACACGGAGCAAAGAAACAGATGCAACTGAGAGGAACACCCATACTGCACGAGCGGGCTGAACGTCTGGAGCGTAACGTCCGCGTCCGCCTGAAGAGTGTGCCGGGCCAAGTTGGGCATTCCCGTCTGATTGTATCCAATGTTCTTGCACATAGCCACTTTGATAGGTTCACATGTCCGCACGGAGGCCTCGGCGACGGCCCGGCTCACCAGTGCCACAATTAACCACAACGCGATGATGCACCTCATAGCGACTGTAGACATCAGGCCAGTCACATGAAAGATTTCATTGTAGTACGAGAAAATTTACGCGGCGATATCAACGCGAGGCGCGGTGCCAACATGCGTCCCGTAGCGCGTCTCAAGACGGTTTGTGTACGGCGCGCGACATGGTCCGGTGGGGCTGGGGGGGGGGAGTCGCTGGACAAAAAAAGGAACGCAGGTATGCGCTGCAGTGTGGCGGAGGGAAAGGGAGAGAAATTGATGAGGAGTCGGAACTCTGAATACGGCCGGTCGCTCGGGCACCAGAGAGCGAGGCTCAGGGCTCTGCACTGCGGCCCGCGCTGTTATCATTATCAGAATCGCACCTTATCGCGTGGGTTGCATACATTGTGGTTGCCGATGTGCTAATCTTGTCTCGATTATCCAATATCGATTTTTGATAATAGGTAGTAAGTACCTACCTACTCATACAATATAGAGTGGAAACAGCGAAGCATCTCAATTCTTAAAAAAATGCTAAAAATATATAATTATTTAATAATATTTAATTATTTACTTCTTTTTGACAGCCTCCATACCGTAGCGGGCGAGTAGCCAGCCGGCTGTGAAGTGAGAGGCCGCGAGTTCGATTTCTGCACCGATACAAACGTTTCTGTGACAAACAAATATTTATTTCAGATCTGGGTCTGTCGTAGTTTCTGATACCCACAAATTAATTAACATTTATTTAATTTATGTAAACATAAATCAATGGCTTGACATTTTAGGTCGGGTAAGTTATGGAATAAGTAATAAAATAACAATAAATAACACAACAAATTGTGATGATTATCAAAAATACGCGTACATTTTGAAATAAATTTATTGTACATAATTTACTACAATAGTATTTAAAAGCATTACTGTATAAATTTTATGAAACATAAATTGTTAATTGTAATGGTGAACATTAGTTACAAAATTGGACCAAAATTTAAATCGAACGTCGATCATTGGGGTCATCAAGCTTCGACACACGATCTCGACATGTGGGAAAATAATATTTACACTGCAATGTTACGAGATACGAACGTATTATATACTTACAATACGACTAAACAAAATGATAAATACTTTTACAATAACCTTATTATACAGGCTGTTTTAAAAACATTCGGACGCTCGCGCTAGTGTTGTTCCGTTATTGACAATTGTAAGCGCGGTACACTAGGGGCTTGCTCTATGATACAGTGCAACTATAAGTTGGTAGATGGCGCTGTTGTCAAACGCTCATTGGTCGATTTCAAATTTTGACAGATGATTCTATACAATAGTTCCAAAACTCGCCACCGCCAACTTATGTGTCGCACATTACTTAAAAAATACACTCTTATGTACTCAGCATGCGTTAAGTCTTGTAAACGTGTCTTTCTCGTTAGTTCTTACGCTTCTGAAGTTTTCACACGCTCTATACTAATGCGTATAATACAACATTCACAAATTTTAACATAGCATATTTTTTTATTCTTTTTTAATACAGCGACAAAGCAGACTGTATAAATAAATTAAACAATAATCGTAAGGAATGCTATATATGCAACTTTAGCGCCACTCTTATTTAAATACTACAACAAGAGCGATTTGTACCAATATCTTTTATGATACAATCAGTTCGCAGGAACGAAATATGTGTGCCAATAGAAAAGTGAAACTGCTACGTACATAGGCGAACATCACCGAGGTGTTAGCACTGCTCAATACAATATCGACAAATAGTATCAAAAGTTTCGTACGTGGTACAAAAATGCAAAAATTTCAAAAATATTAAAACGTTACATTTGACGCAAGCTAGTTACAAAAATAATCGCCAATCAGCGCTTCCAGTCGATCGGAACTATTCTTCTTTAATCGTATTCTACGTTTCTTTGTCTTCAATATTGCCGTGTCAGTATCTTCGATTTTTTTCATGATTTTTTCCAAACTAATTACATTTTTGAGTGACGTTTCAGTTGGCCATTAATATTACGTAAACTAAATAAATGGACAAACACAATAAATGAATAGAAATGTTGTGACAAATTTAGATAAACGAAATATTGATTTTTTTAATAAAATACAATACATACTGCAAAAGCAGTCGGTATAAATCGTATTTTTTTAAATAGCCTCTAAAATTACCGTAGACAACAAGAGAAGCGAACAAAACGCACTCCGAGAATGACTATAAGTTGATCGAGCGTCGTTACGCGGCGGGCAGCTGCCAGTGTCACACACGGAGCGGGGCCACGGCACCAGCGGCATCGGCACTACACCGGCGTCGAGTGGTCGTCCAGCCTCACGCGCAGCGCCTCCCGCTCGCGCTGCACGTCCGCCAGCTCGGCGCACAGCGCGCGGCACACGCGGTGCAGCACCGCGTTCTGTTCCTGCAGCGCCTTCACGTCCGGCTCCGCCTCCGCCGAGGGCTCGCGCGACGGCTTGCGGTACACCTCGAACGCGCCGTGCGTGCGCGCCGCGTCCTCGCGGTTGTACCCGAACCCCTCCGCGTCGTACTCGCGAGCTCCGTCGGCGGGTGCGTCGCCGGAGCGCGGCCCCTGCACCGGTCCCGCGGCGGAGGGCGAGGTGCGCGGCGGCGGCTGCGGCGGCGGCGCCGGCCCGCTCTTGAGCCGCGTCAGGTCGAGCGAGCTGGAGCGCGCGTGGTTGCGCAGCGGGCGCGGCGGCGGCGGCGGGGGCGGCTCCTTGCGCGGCGCCGGCTGCAGCGAGTGCGGCCCCTCGTCCGCGTGCACGGAGGGCTCGCGCGCGGGCGGCGGGGGCAGCACGCCGGCGCTCTTGAGCGGCTTGCGAGGCTGCGGCCGCTGTATCGGGCGGATGTCGGCGGGCGCGCCGTTGTTCGGCGGCGGGTCGGCGGGCGGCTGCGAGTTGAGCCGCTTGGGGCTGGCGAGCTCGAAGGCGTGCGCGATGTCGTCGCGTCGCGGCGAGGCGCTGGCGCGCGCGTCCCCGTCGCCGGCGGCCGCGCCCGCGTCGGGCGTCACGCGCAGCGCCACCGGGTGGAAGATTTTCGGGTCGCGCTCGACGGCGGCGCGCTGGAAGTCGAAGTTGACCGGCTTCGGGCCGGGACTGGACACGCTCGAGGTGGGCGAATCGACGAACTTGGTCCACTCTTTGTTGTTCGGCTGCGCTTCGGGTTTAGGTGGAGACAGGGAGGGGCGGCGATCGTCGGTACGCCGGGCGGTCTTCACTTCGTAAGGGTCCGCCGCCTCGGGCTTTGGTGCGAAGTTGAAGTCGGCGGATGTTCCGGAGCCGAACATGTCGGCGCCGAGATCGACGAGGTCGGTGGTGACGGCCTGCTGTGAGAACCGCGAGTCGACCTTGGGCACTAACGGCGGCGGCAGAATATCTGGCACGGGAATATTGTTCCGCCGGAGTACGATCAAATGCATCGCTATACTGAATTCCTCCAAGGTCAACATTCCATCTTTGGTGATGTCAGACAGCTGCCAAATTTTACGCAGGTCAGGAACGGGAAGCCGCGACTTTTCAAAAAATAACCTAGTAACATTAAGACAAGTTAATATTATCGTACACTTCGTAGATGGTATACTGTTCATTGATTTAATTAGTAACATTGTTTTGTTACCTAGCAGTTTGTCCAGACAGCAGACCACGCTCGGGCCGTAGCTGCGCGAACTGTGAAGCGTAGTGATGCGCCTGCGCTTCGCTAATGGACCAGATATCATCGCCTGGTTCCACCTCACCCTCATCTTCAGAGGAATGTCGATCAGACGACTCTTCTTCCGTGCCTGAAAAAATGTACAATTTCAAACACATCCTGTATTTGCAGCCATAATTTCAATTAATCGACTGGTAACACTACTTTTTTTATAGCAGAACTGGCAAATGATAAGTGATCTCCACCGCCCATGGACACCCAAGACATAAAAATAATCCAGTGTGCATCGCCAACCTAATGGGAGGAAAATAGGGATTGGGAGATTATGGTCACAGGAAATCTCGCTCACCGAATGAAACGCGACACCAAGGTGCCACTTTTTCTGTGCTTACGTCAGTTTTCTGTGAGACAGTGGTATCAAACCGATCGAGCCGGCCCGTGCGTGCCGGCTTCGTACTGTATACCAGTGTTTCCACACTTTTTATTACTTCAGTATTACGTGAGATTTATAAACATTACCTAGCCAGCCAATTTTACAAATTGGTTTTATGGAGTTCAATCAAGTTTTTTTCAAAACATTACACAAAAACACATACGCAAAACAACGATTTTTAGCTGTCTGCTGCTCGTAGAACAATGGACCATGGATAAAAAATACATATTTTGTGCAATGTTTTAGTGCAGAAGACACAGCTTTTGTATAACTCAAAATCTGGAATTTATGCCCGATATGGCGATGGGCTCGTCCCCTATCATATCTGGGACGGAACTAAGCTTGAAGAAATTTGTTCTAGGTCGCTAGTGCACCTCTGTCTACTCCTTCAGGGATAAAGGCGTGAGGTTTTGTTTGTGTAAAGCTCGCGTCTTAAAGAAAAAGTAAGAAAAGGTACACTAGATAAAGAAAAAGAATGAAAGCACTTACCTAGCAGTCTTGTATGCTCCTCGCCGGTGTTGGTGGGCCACACACCACGTCCTGTGGCACTGTGCTCCCACACTGGATGAACTCTCTCCGCCACACTGTTGGTGGGCGTGGGGCTTTCACTTGCCGTACTCCACGGTGACCCAGTCTTACCTCTTCTCTGTTGGTATGAATTATTTTATTATACAAAGAAGCTAATTAGGCTATAACTTCTGGGGTATTTAAATAGACTGTAATTTGATATTAAAAGAATGAAAAGGAAAATCATTTATTTACAATCATCATAGGCCCTCTCAAAGATTTACAAATTCACTTTATAGAAGGCAACCTGTATGAATGAGTGAATGAGGAATAAGGAGATCCATAGAAGAACAAAAGTCACTGACATAGATCATCAGATTAGCTGAAGTGGCTGGGCATGTAGCTTATAACTTTTGGTACAGTTTTTAACAGCCATATAACTTTTATCCTTCAGATTAGCTCCATCTGATTTTATAGATGTTTCATACATTAACTGACAAATTTTTCTGCAAATAAAAGTTAGTATGGGGCCATTCAAATATTACGTAAACACTATGAGGAGTCGGGGGCGGGTGTTTTCTTTGCTTATTTTTGATGATATGAGGGATGGGGGCGACTCGATGGTGATCGCGTCAGCAGTATATTTTACTTTGCAAGAAACCACAACACATTGAAAAATTCTTGTACCAATGTTTACCTAAGCATGAGACGGAGGGGGTTGTAGGAGCTTTGCTTACTTATGCTGATGAGGGCAGCCAGGGGTATTGTAAAAAATTTGCTTATGTAAACTTGAACATACCCTACATGAAACATTTATATTAACTAAAGGAATGTATAACATAACATAAGCTCACGCCTGTATCCCCGAAGGGGTAGACAGAGGCGCACTAGCGAACTAGAACACCCACATTTCGCCGAGCTTAGTTCCGTCCCAGATGTGATAGGGGGCGATCACCATATTGGGCACAAATTCTATCTGAGGGATAAAAGGAAACACAGGAACTACAAAGGAATCTATCTGAGGGATAAAAGAGAGATAATGAGTTAATTAAGGGCCAGCCCTAATCAATTAAAGGTTAGGAATGAGGACATACCCATTAAAATCCAACTTTGTGCTCTTTGTCAAAACAAACATATTCATACTAGCAACCCTGGCCATGGCACTGGGCTGTAAGACCGCACTGGGATTCAGACATAACTGTAACATCTCCCCCCAGGCGTGGTGGTAGTGGTAAACCACTTTTCCGCGCGATAACAAAAAAAAACCTAGCCTAATGCTGACTATTACAGGTACTTTGGAAATTCTTATTAAAGATTCTGAAATTTATAGAATTTTCATTGAAGATTTGATCTACTTGAAAATTTAATTATTGTGGAAATGCAAAGAATGTATGCTACAATGTTATCACAGTATACATTTTGAGATATCACCTGGTTATTAACCCTAGGAATAGATAACACAATTTCGAAAAATATAAGAAAACAGTCTTATCTTATACAAATAATCATTAATTAATGTGACAATCAATGATTTTTTTACTTGAGAATTGAGATCTTAATCATTACAAATTTAGTGTTTGTACTTCAATTGGATCATTACAATTATAATAATAATCAAAAGGTTCTCCAACCACTTTAAAATTAGTCCTTTTATCTTATCCCCATATTATCTCACTGCAATGTTGGGAAACATACTTTTGAGGTTGTTGCAATTGGATTCAGTATTAATTTTACAAACGGCTGCCTGGCCAACGTCAATACCCTTTGGGACCTAGTCCAGAACAAATTGCTAGAAACATCGCATTGCCAAGCCATTCGAATGATAAATAAATAAGTTGAATGTTATAATCTCAAAGAATACTTTTTACAAGCTGAAAACCTCTTAGAACTAGAAGATCTTTTCGTTTTTTTTATAGCAGATACTGGCAGACAAGCAGGTCTGTCATCTGATAGTAAGTAATCTCCACTGCTCATATACACAAAGGGTGGGAACAGGGATTGGGAAATGGAAAGCGAAATTGGACCACCCAAAAACTCACTCACTAACAGATGGTCTCAATAAATGATCTGTTTAGAGTGCAGATAGATCGCAATTATGAACGAATCAAACCAAGTCATTTGACGGAGTCATGTTTAAACTGTGTTCTTATTGTCTAATTTTTGTAATCTATCTGCACATTCAAACTGAGATTGTTTATTGGAACTGGTTGTTAATGAAATACAGAAGCAAACTGTCACTTTACATCGGTTTTCTGGGACAGTGGTATAAAACCACTAGAGCCCATAATATGATGAAATGTCAAGCAATACTTACATTGCCTTATGAAACTAATGTCTAACAAAATAATTAGTTATTTTACTACAGCATATCATCAATGCTCTTGACATTGAACAAAGGCCACTTCTTTACACAAATAAAGCAACAGTGATCATAAACAATAACTTAAGAAACTTGGTCTTACCCCATGGGATCCAGATCTTTGTGACATTGTTTCTGACTCAATTTCAGAGTCTGTACTTAAAGCTTCCGTTGCGTCGTGAGATAGGGTCTGTGGGACATCACTATCTGACAGATTTGAAGATAACCTTATTGGCTCATAAGCACCAAGACTGGGAACAAAGTTTCTCTCTCTCTTCGACATGTGATGCTCTTTGGGGGAATTCGATAGTTGTATTAGGTCGGCACTCGCCTCCGAGTTAAGCGCCCATGTAAACCTCGGCAAGGGCAGATCCAGAGGCATCGATAATAACTCGGGTTTTAAACTCATATTTGTTTGATGTGCAGCTATTAATTTGAGTGCAGAGTAAAACTGTTTTCTGTTCATATGATTCAGTGCCGCGCAATTGTTCGGCGCGACGCTTATATCCATGATCTGTAACATACAATTAGGACTGATATCACTCGTTCTTTATGAGTTTTACGCAAAGTGCAAACCAAAAAATACCTGTTTGAGGACATCGTTAGGAATGTTCGACGATCTAAATAATTCCGTCGCTTTCAAAATCGGTATTTTCCCATTAGATTCTTCGTCGCAACATAAAAACAAATCACCGAAATATCTCATTTCGGTTTCTGTCAAGTTGAGATCCTCCATTATAATGAAAAATTACAAATATATCGTCTCTTACACAGTTTGTTTACTTCACAAATAAATATGTGACAAATATAACCATTATCTATTGATGTACACCATATTCATTGATAAATAGACGGATTTTAAACTTGTACATTGCAAAATTTACACGAAGCAAGCGAAATGTCACTGACAAAACAGACAGCTGCCCGCAGCGCCAGCGGCCATTATTTTTGCTAGAGATGAGCAAGATCGCCCAGATGAACGCTCGCTCGTCTATTAATCTATGAATATGTTTACCGGTTTTTTTATCTTGCAGTTCTGTTTCCAAGGCGGTCGGGTTCACATACATATATCTGCTTTATTATTTTATCCTCCTCTTGATCCTTCCGTATTCAAAATATTATACCAATTTATTATTAGTTTTCCCCAATTATTGCATATTCGCTTCTTTTAGATTGGCTGTTGCATAGTTGTATTGTCTACCGTCCGAGGTCCCTGGCCCGGGTCAGGTATTTTTATACTTAGTATCAGCCCGGAGAGTCTGAAATATGTGTCAGATAAATGGTGATACTGTATGCTCAAGGAGTCATAAATGCTCTAAGGGTATGTTTGGTGGTGTGTGGTCCTTTATATTACGTCTAAGCTTACGTCGAACGTTACGTCGTTTGTAGATAATTATTATTTTTAAACTATTGTTGAGTCGTCTATTTATTTGGCTCTTTAATTCGATGGGCCTTGGTCTACAGTAGGCAAATCCAATCCATAAGGTTCCACCATGTTCCATTGTGTTACATTCTCTATGGGGTTTCACAGGGAGTCGGCTAAGGTCAAAGACCATACTAATTAATTTACAGCTATAATTAGGAGAGTAGTGCCCACAGAACAGAGAAGCTCTTTTATTCCGTGGTTACGCCGACCGTCCTATACTAGTTATTGTGGAAAGGCCCATGCCCAGGGCCCCCAAAAGATTGACAAGTACTCACATTCAATAGGCCCCCGAATTCTTGTGTACCCAGGGCCCCACGCATGCCTTAAGACGGCCCTGGTGGAAAGAGGGATATTACAATTAGGTGGGCATTTCAGCGAAAAAAACCGTCATTACCGTCGTTAAGCAATGATAATGACTCATATGACCACGGTAATGACAAACCCTTAATAGTATTTAGTAATTATTATCTATGTATATAACTTAATTGTTCTCATGGATTATTAGTACTTAAACGTGTCTCATGTCTTGTACGTACACGCATTGCTAAGCAGAGGATAGTACAGGTGATGTCATAGGCTGAGATCTATAGAGCGAACTTCGATCAAAGTAACAAACTCAGTTAGGATTTGGAATTGTTAAATCGAACTTTGACTTAGTCCGAGTCATTTTTTACATGGAAAACAGACTGACAGACAGACTAAGCAAAGATTTTCTTGTAAAAAATCACTCGGTCTTTGTTAAAATCCTCAGTTTGTCCTTTGACTTAGTCGAAGTTCGGTCTATAGATCTCAGCCTGAATCACAAGGTCACGACCTTGGGGGTTTAAACCCCCAAAACCTCTGGCTACACCCATATATTGTTGGGTGTTTTTTTTTTTAAGCTCGGCGAAATGTGGGGTTCTAGTTCGCTAGTACGCCTCTGCCTACCCCTTCGGGGATACAGGCGTGAGCTTATGTGTGTAAATACACACATAAGTACATACACATATTTTTGTGTGAAACTATGAAATTCTAAATTACAAGCTATCAAAGAATTACATATTTCATAGTTCCTTTGAATTTTGCAATAAGGATTGTTCATCGGCATCGTGAAATTCGTAAACACTTTTAGTCAGTATTTAATTTCAAAGAAACATTCCGTATTTTTTAAGGATAGACTATAGTCATAACTCATATAGAGTAAGGTGACAACAAAATGCGCATAAAATGTATCAATAACATTTATTAAGAGTTCAGCATTACAAACAATGGTTTTTGTCGATCTCTACAATACTGCAACATATTATTTCTAAAATTAATAATAATAATAATAATCGACAACCCAACACCGCTCATCATTAAACCACGACCACTCTGTCAAGAGTGTACGACTGAAGAGAGAGATTATTTCTTGTGTAAAACTCAAATTATAAATGACATTAATATAGGTACTACTATCAAAGTAGTAAAATAATTTAGATAATTAAACTGCTATAATTAAACTTAACAAATAAAATCGTCGATAATCTCGACAAGGTTTTACTTAAAATAAGACAAAGCATTTAATCCTTGGACTGGATGTACTTGATGAGATCGATGACTCGGCTGGAGTAACCATATTCATTGTCGTACCAGCTGATCAGTTTGACGAAGTTGTCGTTCAGGGAGATACCAGCGGCAGCGTCGAAGATCGACGAGTGGGAGTCACCAATGAAGTCAGAGGACACAACCTGGTCCTCGGTATAGGCCAAGATACCCTTAAGAGGGCCTTCAGCGGCTTCCTTCACCTTCTGCTTGATGGCGTCGTAGCTGGCGGGCTTGCCAAGACGGACAGTGAGGTCCACGACAGAGACGTTGGCGACTGGCACACGGAATGCCATGCCGGTCAGTTTGCCGTTGAGGGCTGGAATGACTTTTCCAACAGCCTTGGCGGCACCAGTGGAGGCGGGGATGATGTTCTGTTGAGCACCACGGCCGTCACGCCACAACTTGCCGGAGGGACCGTCGACGGTCTTCTGTGTGGCGGTGGTGGCGTGTACAGTGGTCATCAGACCCTCGATAATCTCGAAATTGTCGTGAATGACCTTGGCGAGGGGCGCGAGGCAGTTGGTTGTGCACGAGGCGTTGGAGATGACCTTGAACGATGGGTCGTACGCCTCAAGGTTAACACCGACGACGAACATCGGTGCGTCGGCACTGGGAGCCGAGATGATGACCTTCTTGGCACCACCCTCCAAGTGAGCGGAAGCCTTCTCAGTGGTTGTGAATACACCAGTAGATTCTACGACGTATTCAGCACCAGCTTTGCCCCAGGGGATGGCCTTGGGGTCCCTTTCGGAGAAGACGGCGATTTTGTTTCCGTTGACGACGAGGAAACCGTCCTGTGCTTCAACAGTGCCCTTGAAACGTCCGTGGGTAGAGTCATACTTGAACATGTAGACCATGTAGTCGAGGCCGATGAAGGGGTCGTTGACAGCGACAACCTGGGCGCCCTTCTCTATGGAAGCACGGAGCACCAGGCGACCAATGCGGCCAAATCCGTTGATACCGATTTTCGACATGTTTACTGTAACAAAAAAGAAAGATTATAAATAAAATAAAATAAATAAATACACCCAACAGTCACACATAAAGTCCTGACCCCACACTCGGTTTAACCTATATTGTAGATTAGGAACTATGAGAGACTCACAACACCCAGACCCGAAACAAATATCTGTGGGCCACACAAACATTTGTCTCGGAATCGAACCCGCGGCCTCTCGTTTCACAGTCGGCTACTCGCCCACTGCGCCACGGGGGCCGTCAAATTATAAATATTTAAGCCTTTTCTATCCAACTAGTTTCATACCACGCAATGTAGGTTCGACACGAAGACACTTTTTAAGTATGTTACAAAAAGATTCAGCTGGTTTTTACGACTGTCCAACGTCGTCAAGTGCAAATCGTGTAAAAAAATCGACAGTGCTCGACGAGATTCGAATCCATGGCCTCGCGGTCCTCGGTACATACGTATACCTCCACTATCTTTAGACCAAGGAGGCGATACAACATAAAAAAAATGTAAAGCCTGTAATTCAAACAATTTTAGTAAGGTTAAAGTAAGGCGGATGCATATAATTTTCAAACTACGTACTTCTTTATGAAATTTAAACTCAGTAATGGATAAAATTGTATGCATCGCTGACTGCTCACAGATAATTAACGACGTTGTAATTTTTTTGTCTTTCAGTGTCCGTTCACTAACCGAATACTTTTAGGGTTAATTAAGGAAAACCTGTCATTAGCTTTACTGTTTTGCATATACTTAAGGATATAATATATATTTGTATCGCTGTTGGTTTTCTAAATAAATAAATAAAATAGAGTAGTGCGGCGGAGTACGTCATCACAGTTTGGGACATATCTAAGACATACGTGCGAAATTCACGTACTAACGTAGCTACGTGACTTTGGCAGCATCGCATGAATCATGAGTACCAAATAGTAATGTCACATACATTAATTGTATAATAATTTGCGAAATTGGGGGCAATCGCATTGAAAATTGACTGCCTCGGTGGCGTAGTTGTATTTCGGTACGACTACCGTCCTGAGGTCTCGGGTTCGATCCCCGGGTCGGGCAAAGTGATATTGAATTTTTCCATATCAGCCCGGAGTCTGGAATTTGTGCCCGATATGGCGATAGGCTCGCCCCCTATCACATCTAGGACGGAACTAAGCTCGGCGAAATGTGGGTATTCTAGTTCGCTAGTTTACCTCTGCCTACCCCTTCGGGGATACAGGCGTGAGCTTATGTTTATGTCGCATTGAAAAAGAGATTTCAAATGTTTATATTTTGTTGAAACATTCAATTAAAAAATTTACCACATGTTAGGAATCAAACCCACATCTTGTTTCATAGCCAACTACTATACTAACATGCTGAGCCATGGAGCGTACATTAAGCCCCTTACTTATAAAAATATGCTTATCTTTAAGCCATAGGTTGTCCCTTTTATTTTTAAACAATGTAACGCAAGGAAAAAAGTGACAGGTTATTCTTAACCATTTGCTCAGCTAAAAATGCTTTTTTAAGTAAGGCCCAATATGAAACCATCTATACAAATATGTAAATAAAATTGGGAGTATCTGTATGTAATTCCAAATTAAGAGCTTCTCACTAAATGCATATAAAAGTATATACATACAATAATTATATCAATCATTTAAAATTTTAGTCTATTCTGGCTAATCTGACCTATTTGATGGGACTTGAATCATGGCAAATAAATTTCAAGACCTCCCGGCCCATACTGCCACTAGACCAAGGAGGTGGCTATCTCTCTCTATACATTATATCATACCTTATACATTTTAGAAGCCTAAAACGGAAAGTTAAATTGTTACTTTTGATTTTAACAAGCAAAATTTTTTTTTTATAGAAGACTGACTGACTGCCTCGGTGGTGGCGTGGTGGTATTTCGGTACGACTACGGTTCTGAGGTCTCGGGTTCGATCCCCGGGTCGGGCAAAGTGATATTGGATTTTTCCATATCAGCTCGGAGTCTGGAATTTATGCCCGATATGGCGATTGGCACGCCCCCTATCACATCTGGGACGGAACTAAGCTCGGCGAAATGTGGGTGTTCTAGTTCGCTAGTGCGCCTCTGCCTACCCCTTCGGGGATACAGGCGTGAGTTTATATTATGTTATGTTTTATAGAAGAGGGGACATATTAACAAGTGGGTCACCTGATGTTAAGTGATCACCGCCGCCCATAAACATCCACACTACTAGGGGAATCATGGATGCGTTGCCGGTCTTTAAACTTTTCTATTATTAATTTTACAACAACTTTATACTTTGACAAATATAAAAATACACACCCAGCTTCACAACCAATGATAAGATAAATGTTAAAAAAGGTCCACTACATTTTATCTCTATGCCCCGAGCTACCCTTATCACAAGAAGGTCATATTACTGCAAGAAAAATAAGACACTCCTCCATACAAAACAGGTTTTTATAAGAATAGACCTCAAGGCCAAAGAACCTGATCTACAACTACCAAGGCTACAGGGTGTATGGGAACACATTGTAACTTACAAAATTAGTACCAATGTACATTAAATTGGTTATTTCAGAAAGACCATGAACCATGCATACTTAATTACAGGGGAGACAAAGAATGGTTTTTGGAAAGCTTCTTAAATAATCTTACATATTTTGGGTCATAGTGTGGATTTGGAATTTTAAATCGAACATTGACTTAGTCCGAGTCATTTTTTACAATAAAATCTTTGCTTAATTTGTCTATCAGTCGGTTTTTCTTTTAAAAATGGCTTGGACCAAGTCGAAGTTCGATTTAAAACTTCCAAATCCTCACAGTTTGTTTCTTTGACATAGACTTAGTCAAACTTCGCTCTATAGATCTCAGCCATAGTGTAGTAATTTTTATGGACACATAAAAAGATATATTATAAAAGTTTTTAATTTTAAAATAGCATAGATGTTTTTTCTGTAATAAAATTAAATACCCTTCCTTATTGTTGTTTATAAGAATATGGAAATAAACCATAGCTATAAACTAGTTAATAATTAATTGGAACCACTAATCACAAAGAATCTCGAAAATTGGTCCACATTTGTCAAAGATATTGCATAGCATACATAAAAAATGTACCTACAGATGAATTGAGGACCTCCTCCTTTTTTTAAGTTGGTCAAAAAAGAAACTTAGTTGTCACAACTCACAGCATAAAGTATTGATTGATTCCTCATTAATTATTTGTAGGTACAGTGACATTCTCAAGGTTAAATCCATACAAAATTAATTAGAAAGTGTCACATCTGAGTTTAATCAAAAAAATACCATAAAAATAGCAGTAATTTCATAAATCATGGAGTATTTTTTATGATTGGACCCTAGTTTGGATATATGCTTGTACCTATGAAACAATTTCATATCAGTTTTGGTTACATTGGAGACAGTCACCACATAAAGGTTTTTACAAAAAAGATCAGTTAAAATATTGGAGTACCTCAAGTAATTATTAATTAGTATAGGAAAATCAATAAATGCTGCATGCAGTTTTCATGACCGAGTTCCCCAATGACGTTAAAGACACCTTGACTTCCGACTTGACAAATATTTATGGAATGATTAACCACTTCAATGTTAATATTGATAGCAATGAAGTATACAGAATGCAAATAGGTACCTATATAGAAATATATTGAAAACATTTTCTTTTTTGTATTCCTTTCTTTTACCGTCCATATTTAAGTAAAAATATGATGTACCTATCTCAAAACCTATACCTATTATCTGGTAAAATTTCCAATAGCCAGCTATCGACGTGTCCTAAACCTAGATTTTAGATTTGGTATGAGAGCAGTACCCGAGAATAAGCATTTTATATCAAGTCTGTGTTAATTCCTTCCATTTATCGATTGCCGATTTCCAGATGGATTTGTATAATCGGTAGATCAAAACTACGTTTTACCGGCGTGTGGAGGTCACGTAGAGGTCAGAAGAAATTACGAAGAACTACGCCTTGGTACCATAAGATAAATGCAAAATTGTATTGAAAATTACTTAGACGCATTGCTAAATTACTAAAAAAGTACCACAATACATAGAATACATTGTAAAACATGCTGCAGTGGTAGTTACGTGTAATCATGATGTAAAGATAAAAATACCCTTTATGCTGGTAAATATGTACAATGGGACATAAATAAATAATAAGTTTGCAATTGTTTAACCAATTAAGTAAATATTTTGTAACACATACCGGTAAAATTTATTGAATTCAGCAACTCGAGCACTCCACGTTCGTTCTCCACAAGATGGAGTTCAGAAATGTCAACTGAAGGACACGACAAGGCAAAGCGGGCGGGGTGTATGTAACGCAATAGACAATTTCTAGATCAACATTATGTAGCAATGAATAAATTTATAGCAGCAGACAAGTCATAGGCATTGGGCATTAAAGGTCCAACGCAATGTGTCTCTCGGCTTTCAATAACGTAACGCAATGCCGCAACTAGCGCTGCTAAATGCTAATTGCTAATCGCGATCCGTTATCCGTTGTTCAGTATCGTATAAACAGTTACGATCGCGCGTTGTCGTGATTCACAACCGTTGCCGCCTTGACGGTTATAGCCAAAGGGTTATAGCTATAGCCTGCGATGTTGTTATTAGCTGTTAGTTAGTTACGTTGAATTCCTACAACTAGCTACAAGTGATTCAGCCGTTAACTAGTTTCGTAACTTGTACCTACCAGGCACGCAAATAGTGACGGGCGGCTCGATCACCGGTGACCGAGACGCTTATGTGATATATATATTATTAATAACCACGTTTAGGCTAACAAATATGTATATTTGTTGATAACGTACATTTTTATATATTAAGATAATGACATTGACATAATCTAGGAATGTAATCTTTTTCTATAAATGATTTGAATTTAAGAACATCAATGAAGAGCCAAGGAGTTTGATATATACGTAAAAGACTTTACTACATTCGCCCCCACTTATCCCATTTCTTCAATGAGACGTCTTGGTGGTCTTATTGTTCGCCGACTATGAGGTAGCGATGGAACAGTTAATGATGGTGGTTGTATTTCAACTATTTCTGGCGATGGTGAATTAACAATAGTGGCTGGCGTAGAAAAGGGTGTAGTAAATGCTGATGCTATCGGCGGGCTTGAAGTTTCATTCTGAGATGTAGAAGGTAATATAGGGCTTATCGGCGTCTGCTGCATGTGGCACGGTGATGATGGCAGTGATGTCAATTTAGGTCGAATGTGGTCTGCATGCCGACGGATGTTAACTCCTTGCGGTGTCGTAATAACATAAGAATAACGATGCTTACGCTGGTTTATGACTCCAGGTTGCCAAGTTCCCTCCAATTTCGTTCTATGAAAAACTGAGTCACCGGGTGAATATTCGCCCTTTCCTTCTGCATTTATATTGGCCTGCACTTGTTGATATTGTAAATATCTTCTTTTATTGGGCCGAATGTTGGATAATAAGCAATTCAGTTTCCGCCCAAACATAATTTCAGCTGGCGATTTGCCCGTAATATTATTGGGAGTGTTTCTATAGGTAAATAAAAATTCTTGCAACCGTTGTTTTTGTGAGGATCCTTCTGAAGCCGAAAATCTTGATTTGAAAGTTCTTACCAATCTTTCTGCTAAGCCATTTGTGCGAGGGTGATAGGGTGATGATCTGATGTGTAATATACCCTGACTTTTACAATATTCCTTAAATTCCGAAGATGTAAATTGAGGACCATTGTCAGAAACTATCATTTGAGGAAGGCCAAATGTACAAAATATGTCATCTAATATAGCGCAAAGGTTTCTGGTTATGATATTTTTCATCGGTCTAATCTCAATCCATTTCGATAAGGAATCACATAAAATTAACCAATATGTGCCTTCAAAAGGACCTGCAAAGTCTATATGTATGCGTTCCCAAACTTGTTCTGGAATACTCCAGGAGTAAATAGGAAGTTCTGGGTTGTGTGTCCTGTTTTGTTGACATCTATGACATCTTTTCACATAGTTATCAATATCTTCATCAATAGTCGGCCACCATACATAAAAGCGAGTCAAAGCCTTCATCGCAGAAATGCCTGGATGGCCCCTATGAAGATATGTGAGCACTTTTTGCTGAAGATTGTTTGGAATTACCATTCTTCCTTGCCACATGATAATTTTGTTTTCTATAGAAAGTTCTCCACGCTTCCTAAAATAAGGTTTAATATTGTTAGTATATTCTACATTCCTCCAGCCTGTTTTCATATACTCAATAACTCCTGACAGCGTCGAATCTTGGCGAGTTTTTTCTCGTATTAGAACTTCAGAGAGATGTAGATCAGCCATTCTAGTTCCTAAAAGGTGCGATTCTATTTTGTGAACCCGAAGTTCTATATTTGATGGTTGAGTTTCACCATTGGGCAATCTAGATAGACAATCTGCTAAAATATTGTTCTCTCCCTTTTGGTAACAAATCTCATAATTGTAACTGCCGATAATAAGTGCCCATCTCACTAGTCTATTATTCGCTAGCTTGGGAAGATTCCGGTTAGGACCCAGTATGTATATTAAAGGTTTGTGATCAGTAATTAAAGTAAATTTGGTTCCTCGCAAATACTGATCGAATTTTTTAATACCGAATAGAATAGCAAGTGCTTCACGATCTATTACAGAGTATTTCATTTCAGCTGTGCGTAACGTCCTAGATGCAAAAGCTATAGGTCTTTCAGTGTTACCACTTTTATGGTATAATACAGCTCCCACACCTTTTTCCGAAGCGTCACAGGCAAGAAAAATCGGTCTCTTTTCGTCAAAAGCCGCTAAATGCTTTGATAACGCGATATAATCTTTTGTCTTTTGAAAAATGTGTTGTTCGTGACTCGTCCAGTGCCATTGTTGTTTACCACTGGTTAGTTCATAAAGATCTGCACACAATCCATGTAAATGAGGAATGAAACGTTCATAAAAGTTAACAAGTCCTAAAAATGATCTTAGTTCCTTAGGATTGGAAGGTTCAGGCGCTTTGGAAATTGCTTCTATTTTTTTATTCATTGGACGTATGCCGTTCTCGTCAATTATATGTCCAAGGTATTCTATTTCTTTACTAAGAAAAAAACATTTCTTCAGATTTACCTTAAGTCCTGCTTTCTGTAGACGTTCAAATATCAGATTTAGTGTATGTAAATGTTCATCCATGCTTTTACCAGCCACTGCAATATCATCAAAATACACAGCAACATTAGGTATGTCTTTTAGAAGTTCATCTAAATAGTGTTGAAAAACAGATGGTGCAGTAGAAATTCCGAAAGGCATCCTGTTATATTGAAAATAACCCTTATGTGTCGAGATTGTGAGATATTTCTTGGACTCTGGTGCAATTTCGAATTGAAGATATGCGTCCTTAAGATCAATTTTTGAAAACATTTGGCCATGTGCTAGGTTCTGTCGTAGTTGATCAAAGAGTGGAACTGGGTGCAGATGTTTTATTAAGAAGGGGTTCAACGTGCTTCTGTAATCTCCACAGATTCGAATATCACCATTGGGTTTTACAACATTGACCGTGGGTGTGGCCCACTCAACACATGTTATATTAGGGTCTATTTGGCTAATTATGCCTTCAGAAACAAGGCGATCTAATTCTTTCTCGATGTTTCTTTTCATTCCGAATTTAATAGGTCGTGCTGGAAGATGTACGGGTTCTGTTCCTTGTTTGACGTGGATGTTGACTTGATAGTTATTAACTTTCCCGAGTTTGCCATCAAAAAGCTGCTTGTGTTTGTCTAATACTTGATGTAGCCTTGTTGGTACTTTTTTTTTAATTGAGTAAACAGGTTTAGGAAATTCCATACCAAAAGATTCGCTCCACTGTAGGCCAAAAAGCATTGGGTTAGCATTTTTCATCACAATTACTGGAAGTATTTTTTTCTGTCCATCCACTTCTACAGTAACGTCTGTGAGACCTTTTGACTTAAGTTTGTGACTACCATATGCCTGTAATTTAGGAGCTTTGATTAATGTTGGAGCCCCTATATGTCGCCAAAACACTGTACTTATGATCGAGTAAGCTGACCCTGGATCCCAGTCCATTGTGCAAGATATTCCATTGATAAGCGTGTTTATTTTTTTGCAATCCCTGTTTTGTCTACTTGTGACAGAGCAAACGACTTCGTTATCAGAATCGCTGTATTCTGAATGGTCATCATTAGAGAATGATGAAGAGGATTTGTTATTGTCTAATGTATGGGAAATTCGTTGAAGTTTGTGTTTGTACGGTCTGTTTTTGGAAATAGATGCTCGTCCAGTTTTAATACAACAGTTTTCGTAGTGTCCATTTATGTTACATTCTTTACATATATGATTTCTAGCTGGACATCTAGTGAAATCATGTTTGTCATGTTCACCGCAGCGTAAACATTGGCCAGTTTGTAATTGTCGAGGGCTCCTACTATTTGATGACCGTTGAATATTCGATTTGTAAGTAATTTTCTTTCCGATTCGTTTTATATTAGTCAACGGTGTGTCGTGTTCAGCTTGTTCTCTGGATTGTGCAGTAACAAATAGTTGTGCAAACGTAACTTCCATCGTCTGGCCTGCGTGTGTTTCCGTTAAATCAGGCCATTTCTGTTTTAAGTCTGTTTCTAGTTCCGTGTGATTCAATCCAGTTGCGAATCTATCACGAAGTTGGCGTTCTAATAATTTATCATCGTATCCACAGTCTTTGCTCAATTCTTTTAAACGATTAGCATAATGTTCCATTGATTCGTTAGTATCTCTTATACAACTCCAAAATTCAGTTAGAGCTCGATATCTCGTTCTTTTGACGTGATAGAGGTCTAAAAGTTTAGCACGTATGTCGTCGTATGTGCTATTGTCGAAATTTGGAGTCATTGCAGTTTTAACCTCCATGTATGTAGTTGGTGTAAAACAGTTCAAAAGAAGATCTTTCTTTAGTATGTCGTCTGTAGTTACTTCATATATTAAGCATTTTTGCTCAAAATAATTTATGAAATCATTAACTCTATGTTCTTCGGGGTTAAATTTTTCCATATTAAATAATTTCAACTTTTTGATTTTGTTTTCTTGTGGTGTTGCACTAGTGCTCGTCATACTCGTATTATTCTGTAATGTTGAAATTGTTGTCGATTGTTTTGTAACCAACTCCATCATCATTTTGAAAAGCTGATTAATTTGATCTTGTTGTGCCTGTTGGGCCCTTAAAAATTGAGAAAATTGTTCTGTGTCCATTTTCCTCGTCGCCAATGATATATATATTATTAATAACCACGTTTAGGCTAACAAATATGTATATTTGTTGATAACGTACATTTTTATATATTAAGATAATGACATTGACATAATCTAGGAATGTAATCTTTTTCTATAAATGATTTGAATTTAAGAACATCAATGAAGAGCCAAGGAGTTTGATATATACGTAAAAGACTTTACTACATTATGTAACATATAATCATCCTCGCCTCTAACGGCTTAACTTAGTTCTTATTAATATTGATTAAGGTTCATTCGTCATCAGAAACAGTGGGATGCAGTGGCCGCCATGTAGATTACCTTTGTTTTTAACCCGATTGACTTCAAAAACGATATCTGTTTCGCTCTGTGGTTCTGAATGACGGATTTGGAGTCAAAAGTGAAAAACAAGTGGCCGGCACTTTATCTTTATTTATTTTTGACCCGATTGGATTCATATTAGTAATATAGTTAATATATAGTATAGTATAGTAATATAATTAATATATAATATATAAGTTTGCTCCTCTGTCGCGGGCAATACGACTGCTCAACACCATTTCTGAGTACATTGACGTAAATGATTGCAGCAAACCGAAGTTCGTAGAGGTGGCGCAAATATGTATAGAAAATAATTTAACATAATAATAAAAAATTAAACTAATCATTTAAAATACATTTAAGATCTAAGTATCCGTGTTAGTATAACCCCGCATTGGCGATTGCTGTAATGGGATTATATTATAATATACTGTAAAATAAAATATAAAATAAAATAAAAAATATTCGATATGCGGATCGCCCCGTACGTTTGGGCCCCAAGTTTTTTTTAAAAGTGCTACTATTTTGGCGTGTTTCGATAACCGCTAATGATTAATTCGTTAATCAAAAAAGCCGCTATTACCCACCGCTAGTTCTGAGGTCACGGGTACGATCCCTGGGTCGAATAACGTGTTTTACTAAAAACTAAAAAGTGTTTACTTTGAAGCCGGTTCTGCCATTTTAGTTTCTCGGTGTATTACATGTAAATTTCCATGGTATCATAAGACTTAAATAACTTATTATAAATAAATATTATTGATTTATAACAACGCTGTTTGCTATTAGGAAGTAGGGAAATTGCTGTTATACAATTTATGCCTATTTTCGTGTCTGTATTTTTATTGTTTGATCATTGGTTGGGCGTTGTCTATGTTTTATTCTATTCTAAAACTTTGTTATATTTTTTATATTAATTTTAAAATAATAAATAATGGATCATAGTTCTAGCCCAGGAATATTATAATATGACAATGTCGGCCTAAAGAAATAAATCATGTGAAATGTCGGATATGGCATCGAATTAGACAATTTATTATGACATATGTCCACTGTAAGTGTAAAAGTTATTTAGTCTAAGGTCTAAGAACACACTACACAAGTACCACAGTGGGGCCCCTATTGTCTTTTACAACCTATCGAGTATAAAATTTGATAGAATAAGCAAAAATAAGGCTATCTCTTTTTTACTAATGGATATCAACTCAGGTAAAGAAGGATCAATATACAAGTGTTTATTCTTATAGGCCCGCAGCCGTCAATAAGCCACGCCCCTGGAACAAAGTAATAATAATACGGCAGCTGAAATGGTGGTCTAGTGACGAGGGGCGTGATTCATTGCGTATGGTATCGATATCGATAAAATGTTTTATTTAGTTATTTCACGGTATATTCTTTTGCATTACATACATATTGTCACACCTGAATAAAGTAAGCCTTATAAAGGAACTTCACTCAGATGATTTTATAAATACCCTGAGAATGGACACTGCTTGTTTTTATGAACTATTACGAGTTAGTTCGACCGTTTATAACTAAACAAGATACTATTATGAGACAAGCTGTATATGCAGAACTACGTTTGGTTGCAACCTTCAGGTAGGTACCTAGCTACTGGCCGAAATTATAATGACCTTAGTCACCAAGCCGGCATATCTGTACATTTATTATCAAAAATGATACCTGAAACATGTTGGGTCATTTAAAAAGTATTAAAGAAAACAATAAAGATGAGTTTCCCAATAAGCCAAATCATTTTTGCAATTTTATATGCAATTTACATCATCTAAAATATAGCACTGAAAGAAATATTGAATGATTCTCAACAATAAAAAGTTATACGCATTTAAAGTTTGGTGTTACCTTCAAACTGTAGGAAACAGCAGCATCAGTATATTCACATCACAGCCATTAAGAGAGAAAGATCTCACTGCACCCCCATTTTTACTCATTGCAGAATTTAAAATATGAATTACTGCCTCATTTTTCAATCAATTTCAATGCAGTTTTCACAGAAGCGTATCTTTTTTGTTTTATTTGCTATTACATATTATAATGTGTATAAATACAAACATAGTATCCAATTTTGAATTTCCACATTGATTTACTTTATTAATGACTGATTATTACAGCTAGATAAATAATATTATTGATTTATTATTTATCTAGCTGTAATAATCAGTCATATAAATAATATTATTTAACACCTAAATAGTGACGGGCGATTCGGCCTCCGGTGGCCGAGATGCTTATGTTAATATATGTACATATATGCCACCTCCAACAGTTTAATATATCTACATCTAAATTAATATATAGCTGTTAAAGCCACAAAATTACCCCTCAATAAATATAACTCAAAGAACTGCAGAAAATGCTTTTGGTGTCTTTGCATCTCGCTTTGGAGTGTTTAGGTAAACTTGTTTAGGTTGCTGTTGGTTTGCCAACTTTGGAGTTAAATGTATTGGTTCATAAACATATAAATCTATGCCTAAGGGCCACTTGCAGCCCGCGATAAATACCAAATTATACCAAATCTTGATTTAAAGATAGGAGTGAGCGTAAGATAAATGTAGTTTAGTTTTAGTAATAATAATTAACACCCAACAGTTACATACATAGGGCCTTATTTATAAAAACAATTTCGCTTATCTTTTTGCTTAGAATAGCCTGTCACTGTTTTTCTTGCGTTTCATTGTTTAAAAATGAAAGAAACAACGCATGGTTAAAGATAAGCCGCGCTTAAATATTTTTATAAGTAAGGCCCATAGTCCGGACTCCTGACACCACACTAAGATCGAGTCTTGCGTCGTGGGTATCAGGAATTACGAGAGAGTTTCGGTCTACACTCAGACCCCGCAACTATATCTGTTGGCCATACAAACATTTGTCTCGGTGCGGGGACAGAACCCGCGGACTCTCGCTTCACAGCCGGCTACTCGCTCGCTGCGCCACGGAGGCTGTCAAGGCCTGAAGTCGCCCAAAATAAGCAATGAAAACTTACATTTACTTCATCGAAAAACGGGCTTACAAAAGTCAGTTAGACATTACGTACTGTACTCTGACGCGCGCATTAAAAAATGTCATACTGAATAATAAAATATTCGCTATTTCTCACTTATGTATTCAAAATCTGTGAAATTATACAGTACACTCTATCAGGAATGGTTGTGAGAGTGGGTATCAATGGATTTGGTCGCATCGGCAGAGTCATATTTCGGACATGCTTACAAAATAATGAAATTGAGGTTCCTATTTTGTCTTTGCAGTAGATCAATAACGTAGTGGCAGTTGGTAGTGGCCCAAATTACCTACCTGCACGTCTGTCTCGGCGGCGTAGTTGTATTGGTTATTTTTAGTGGTACGACTACCGTCCCGAGGTCTCTGATTCGATGCCCGGGTCGCAAAACGTGGATTTTTCAGTATCAGCCCGGAGTCTGGATTTGTGCCCGATATGGCGCCCCCTATCACATCTGGGACGAAACTAAGCCTGGCGAAATGTGTGTGTTCCAGTTCGCTAGTGCGCCTCTGCCTACCCCTTCGGGGATAAAGGGTCACGCCTTACATAAGCTCACGCCTCACATAACCTCACGTTTATGTTATGTTATCAGGAAGTAATCAGTATAAAGTCCCGAATCTGTGCCTATACCCCATATGCCGATAGACCCGCCCCTATAACTTTTGGAACGGTAATGTAATGAGGTCGGCGAAATGTGGGTGTTCTAGTTCGGTATTTCACTGCCTACCATTTCGAGGATACAAGCGTGAACTTATGTAATTCCGTACGTACGTGCCGGTTTTTTACCGGCTTCAAATAGCTAGGTGGCGTAGCGGGGACTAATAGAGAAGGGGGCAAAGCATCAGCTAGGCCCTTTTTCTTTCGTTTCCAAGATCTACCCAATAAAATGCTTTTTGCGAGGCCCCAAATAAACACGTTTTTAAAGTGACGTTGTTTTTCAAACGTAAATGTGATCAAATTATTAATTCATTAATGGTAAAGTCTGGGGCAGCGCATTTAAAGTGGCTTTGCGAGCCCCCACCCACTGCATCCCTGCCCATTTTTTACGAAAAGGAACGCTGTCAGATTATTTTTTATGAAAGGAACGCCGCGCCGTTCCTACGCGTCCACTCCGTCCACTTTGAGCAGTGAACAACGCTACTAAAGCCGGGTCTCCTGCACTAAAACATTACACAAAACATGTATTTTGTATCTATGGTCCAGTGCTCTACGAGCAGGAGACAGCTAAAATCGTTGTTTTGCGTACGTGTTTTTGTGTAATGTTGCGAGAAAAACTAGTGCAGGAGACGCGGCTTAACAATTACCGTTATCCTGATGGCGCGTACACACCAACAGACCGAAGGCGAAAGAATGTTTGCGAAGGGCCATCGGTAATGGAGACCGAACATTCCCGATCATTCCCAAATCTTCGCTGTAGCGTAGGTGTGTACCCGGCATGAGAAGTTGGGGACTTTGAATTTATAATCCAGCTCTACAATTCTTTCTTAAAATTAAGGCTGGGTATTATATTCTACGATCACTGTATATTCATAAAACATTATTTTTAGTTATCAGCGATCAACGACCCGGCTATAACTGCGGAGTACATATGTTATTTGATAAAGTTCGACTCTACACACGGTAAATTCAACAAGAGCGTGAACTATAACAATGATGAAATCAATGTAGAGGGTGTGTATAGCTTTTTTATAGCTTTTGATAACATCACTATCAAATAAAAACACGACATGACATGACCCTGGGATGATAGTGCCAGATCGAACCGGATATGCGATAATGCGGGATATCTTGTCATCGTGACAAGTTTAAAATAGATATTTGCTGGTACATAGGTACCTACTCTTTTGTACCCTACCACCTGATGGCGGGGTACACACTAATCAAACGAAGGCGTAAGAGCGTTCGCGAAGGGCCATCGGCGATGGGGACCGAACGTTCCCGATTATTCGCGAATCTTTCCTGTTGCGTTCACACAACAGTGAAGGTTTGTTTGTTCGGTCCCCAACGGCGATGGCCCTTCGCGAACGTTCTTTCGCCTTAGTTCAGTTGGTGTGTACCCGCCATAATTCTAACACCC
The DNA here is from genome assembly GCA_036417725.1 of Clanis bilineata. Classification (NCBI taxonomy): domain Eukaryota; kingdom Metazoa; phylum Arthropoda; class Insecta; order Lepidoptera; family Sphingidae; genus Clanis; species Clanis bilineata. The sequence continues at coordinate 4,684,927 of CM071139.1, read as the reverse complement.
GTGTCAGTATTCAGGGTAAAAATATAAATACGTGCAGTGTGCACTGATAGATATACTGTCTGTACACTGAGTGACTGCCTCGGTGGCGTGGTTGTATTTCGGTACGACTACCGGCCTGAGATCTCGGGTTCGATCCTCGGGTCGGACAGTCACATTGGATTTTTCAGTATCAGCCCGGAGTTTGGAATTTGTGCCCGATATGGCGATAGGCTCGCCCGCTATCACATCTGGGACGGAACTAAGCTCGGCGATATGTGTGTCTTACCCCTTTGGGGATACAGGCGTGAGCTTATGTCGTGATAGACAGATCGCACACACCGCTCGAACGAAGGCGAAAGAATCTATACCTGCTGCGATCACACAAACAAACTTTCGCTGTTGCGTGAATGAGACAGGCATGATTCGTTCGCCTTCGGGGATCGGCTGGGATCGGCGTAACAACTTTTTCAGACATGTTACAGAAAGGATTTGGCTTAGTTTGTACGACGTTGCCTGCTTGACATTAATCCTCCTGGGCTTCCAGTCCCGGGTAAATACTATTAGAAAGTACCCCGCCCGATCTGGGAATCGAAACCAGGCTCCCGATTCCCAGCACATATACGCTCCACTAGACAAGTAGGCGATAGAGACATATAGATAGGTACTTATTTATATTTGTTACGAAATTGCTTTAAATATCTTCCATAGAAAACTGAAACAAAATTATACTTCCCTGTACTTAGAGTTCCCTATTTTTATGTAAGGATCCATGTACTTACTTTTGATTTTTTGAGCAGATCACATGATTAAAATATTCCATGAAAAGATGCCGTCGAACGTGCCGTGGAACACAGCCGGAGTACAGTATGTAATCGAGGCCTCAGGAATGTTTACCACCCTCGAAAAGGCTTCGGTAAGTAACGTATGTCAAATTACCACCACAAATCACTTAAAGATGTGGTTCATAGTGTAAACAACTGTCTACAGTGTCATGTAATCTTTAGAGTATAAGTATCCTTATCCCACCTTAATGTGGGGTCGGCGCAACGTACTTCTTCAAACTTTTTTTTCTTTCTACCTGCCCTTATCCCACCTTAATGTGTGGTCGACGCAACACACTTTATTCAAGCATGTTGCAGAGAAGATTTGGCTTAGGTTTTACGACCGGCTGCCTGCCTGACGTCAACCCCCTATGAGGGATCCAGTCCCGGGCAAATCAACTTAGAAAATTAGTTCTGCCCCATCTGGGAATCGAACCCAGGACCTCCCGGTCCTCAGCCCACATGCTGCCACTAGACCGAGGAGGCGACTAACATGCTGCACGTAACGTACTTCTTCAACCATGTTGCAGAAATTATTTGGCTTAGTTTTTACTTCCTGCTGCCTACGGCCTACCTGATGTAAACCTCCATCTGGGGATCCAGTCCCGGGCAAATCGTGTTAGAAAAGCACCCCGCCCGACCTGGCAATCGAACCTAGGACCTCCAGTTTCACAGCACATATGCGCTGGCACTAGACTAAGGAGGCGGCCATTTAACTATTACTAGAACATTTTGAATAAACTTAGTTCCTGCTACATTCCGAGTTGCGCTTCATTTTCATACTTCATATATTATTTTTAGGGTCATATGCAAAGTGATGGTGTGAAACGCGTGATAGTGACTGCTCCTAGCGTGGACGTGCCCATGATAATACTGGGTGTGAACGGCTTCAAACTTAGACCAGGTAACAATACATTATGCAATTATTTCCATAAATGTACATTTGCATATTTTGCGACTGACGAACTGTTCGTTAGGGATTGTTTCATCATCATCAGTCATAGGACGTCCACTGCTGAAGATAGGCCTCCCTCAAAGATTTCCAGGCCAGTTGGAAGCGGCCTGCAAATGGAATGTTTACACAAGACCAATTAGTCACAGAATAGTTGAATAAACTGTTTTAAGAATCCAGTACCTACAGGCATTGGGTAAATCGTCGAGATGAATGGATGGTGAATTGAGCTCTTTTTAAACTCATAAGCTACAATGAACTTCAGCTGGACTTTGTCCTGAATGATTCATCATCATCAGCCACATGACATCCACTACTGGACATAGGCCTCCCTCAATGATTTCCAGATCGACTCTGATTAACTGCATCTTTTGATTAATAGTTATTTTAACAGTAAACGGAATATGTTAAGAAAGTTGTTTTATTCAACGTCTATTATCTACCCTTATGACAGCATAGTGGAATGATATGAGATTTTAAATATTTGCGAGCGAATAATTAATAAATATTTTACATAAGATATTAGTGTTTTGTAAATATGCTCCATGTAACTTTAAGTTTTTGACACGGGTTTCTTTATCGCTCAAGTGCATTGGGATCACAACAGTAGGTACTATCTAGTAGGTGAACGTACTTTTAATATCTCAGAACATTTCGAGATGTACAGGTACCTATCCGTACCCTTAGTACGAGTTGGTACTTCTCAATAACGATGAGAGTTCTTGTTAAATCTACATACCATTTATTTTAGGTTGTTTTCATTGTTATCGAGAAGCTTCCTCGAAAATTATTAATTCGTAGTAGGGATCCCTACTGCTGACCTTGAATCAAAGTTGATATCAAGTTGATACAAGCCCTGCTCTTTTCATAATTTATTTTCCAGAACATAAAGTTTTGTCGTGCGGTTCCAGCACGCTGTATTGTTTGGCGCCCATTGTAAAGGTATTGGAAGATCAGTTCGGCATTTCCGAGGGCTTTGTCACTAGTATACACGCAATGACTCCCTCGCTCAAGCCTTTAGACGGGCTGTGTCTTAGAGGAAAGGTATTTTCTAATTCAGTATTACAGTACATACATAGTACATACATACCGCGAAATCTATAACATAGATTTGAAGATTTTTATTCGCATGAATGAGGAAACAAGCAGTTATTTTTTTGATGGTACGCGTAAATTTTGCCTATAAACAGAAGCATGACGAGTGATCTAAAGTTTAATACTATACTATATCTGACAGCCTCCGTGGCGCAGTGGGCGAGTAGCTGGCTGTGAAGCGAGAGGCCGCGGGTTTCGATTCCCGCATTGAAACAAATGTTTGTGTGGCCCACAGATATTTGTTTCAAGTCTGGGTGTTGTGAGACCGAAAGTCTCTCATAGTTTCTGACACTCATGATACAGGTTATACCTAGTGTGGGGTCAGGACTAGGTGTGTGACCGTTTGGTGTATTTATTTATTTAATTAAATGAAGCTGAAAGGAATCATTTTGTTCTGACCTATCGGCATGGAGGTCTTGTGTGGCTAAAAGACAGCCTCCGTGGCGCAGCGGGCGAGGAAAGCGAGAGGCCGCGGGTTCGATTCCCGTACAGAGACAAATGTTTGTATGACCCACAGATATTTGTTTCGGGTCTGTCCGAAAGTCTCTCGTAGTTTCTGATACCACAGGTTACACCTAGTGTGGGGTCAGGAGTATGTGTGTGAGGTAAGTAAGTGAGTGTAAGTGTTAGGTATATTAACTAAATAATAAAGACGAGTGAGTGGAAATGAGGTAGACGTTGCTTAGGACACTAACTGCTGAAATAAAATTAAACATTTTGTATTTAGCATTGGCGCGACCACAGAAGCATCCATCAGAACATAATACCCGCTACGACGGGTGCGTGCAAGGCTCTTGCCAAAATTATACCACAAGTGAAAGACAAAATGTCCGGATTGGCGTTTAGAGTACCCATTGTCAATGTTTCAGTATTGGATATCACCATAAGGTAAAAAGACAAAATTATATAGGTAATATTGCCATTAGGGTTGTCTATGGGTGGTGGAGATCACTTACCATCTGGTGACCCACGTGGTCGTGTTCCCGTCCCTGCTTAAAAAAAATAAAACTCGTAACATAACGCAGTTACGATAGTGCTGTTTGTTGAGGAGTTTATTTCATACTCCTCATCAGATCTTGAGACCATCTCGAAATAATACTCTTTCAAACAAAAAACAATCATCTAAATCTTCTTTAATCACCGCTGTTTATCTTGAAAGTATAATGATTTTTATTAACAGTATTTATAATAGTTTAAACGTTTTTATATTTCTGTTATATTAGGGGGAGGCCTATGTCCAGCAGTGGACGTCCTGTGGCTGATGACGATGATGATGATGATGAAACATTTTTGTAGTGTAGCTTTAAACATATTTTTAATTTTTTTTTCAACAGACTCAAAACAAACACTACATTACAAGATATTGTGACAACCGTTGAGAAAGCTAGCAATACAAATATGAAGAACATATTAAAAATATCGAGCGATGAAACCGTATCGTCGGATTACATTGGAGAGAGTCACTCGTGCATATTCGATGCGGAGTCAAGCTTGCAATTAAAAACAAATTTCTACAAACTTATCTGTTGGTATGAGAACGAACGCTCATACGCTTGCAGAGTGATAGATTCGATATTATTCTCCGAAAATCAGTTGTCGCTTAATAGAATTTCATCTAAAATGACATACGTGAGGACGAAACCATCGAAGAAATACGACGTAGTGCAACAGACAGAATGTACCAATAAAGAAATATCGGTAGAGTGTAAACAAAATGTAGACCTAGGTAGCACTTCCCAAGATACTGGCCTTAAAACGAAAGAACTTCAACGAAATTCAATACTCAAAAAACCCCTATCAGCACACATTAGTGGAACAGCTTCATCCTCGGCGGGCTGTAGGGAAACGAAAAGAAGGAATGAGATTTTCAAAATATGGAACGACAGTAATGACATTTCGAAGTCGTGTGTGCGGCAAAACAGAGGATCATTTTTCCATAGTTGTATCTCATTCGCTCCTCCAGACATCCAATCCAGCAATATAAAAGGAAATGAACGCTTAGAAAACATTAAACAGGATATTAGCAAAATGACCAATATAACACATGACTTACTAAAAAAAGCTTGCAAGAAAGTCGATGGAAACGCTGATAAGATATATTTTAAAAATGACGTTGAAGAACATTTTAGTAATTTACAAAATGTATCTCAAGAGGTACCTACAAAAGACTGTAATCATAAATATTCGAAGATATTGAATAGTATGAGAACTTTTGATATTTGTGGAGATTATGAAAATAGGATGAAATTAAACGATAGCAAACTACTTGAAGGGTGTAGCAAAGAAGAACTCATAAGAACACATGATTCGTACAATAAGGAAATATTCGATTACAGTATAATCACAATAAAAGATTCTACTAAACAAGGGACTGATAAACTATTTACAAAAAATGATTCCAAAAATAATTCACAAATATCGTCACTACGCGAAATAACAAACAATTTAAAAAATGGAACCCATCGGATGCAAATTGGAGAAAATGAATCGAAAATATTAAGCAATGATAATGCTTTTAAAGAACAGGTTGCCAAAGCAATAAATACTTTAATTGGCGGTCTCGCGCAAAGTTCCCATGTTTCATCTGAACTTGAGAACAAAATCCCTCGAAAAAATGTTACTCTTCAGGGAAAAGAAGATCTTAAGATAAATCGCACTAACGAAATGAATAATGTTAAAAGTAATAGAATGCAGTTAGAAAAGGAAAATAAAGTTGAAAATCTTAACACTGATGATATAGCAAATAAGATAAACACAGAGAAAAATAACCCTAACACTGATACCGAAACAAAATACAAGATAATACATTTGAATAATAAATTATATAAAAAGCAAATCGTTCGCAAACCTACAATAGATAACATTACAAATGAGAAAGATAAAGGAATTGACAAGTATTACGCAAAACAAATTTTAGACGGTTTAAACAGAGTACCTCCAAACCATGTAGTGATGATTCATGAAGATAAAACACGACCACCGAGCCCAGATAGTAAGAGTAGTCGCAAAAATTTCATTGCTAGTATACCCAAACAAGATATATTTGATAAATTGGATAGTGTAAGCGAATCAGATTCTGAAAATTCATTCGAAATCAACGGGCGTAAGTCGCAAATAATTCATATTACTGATTTGACAAAATCTTTAGAAGATTTAGCTAAATTGGATACAATTTGCAGGATAATCGAAATATCTGATGAGTTGTCCGACAAATTATTTTCGGCTTTAAACACTGTTGATGGTCAAGATTTGAAACAGAACAAATGGTCATTCAAAGATTTGTGTGAAAGAATAAAGTTAGAAGAGTTTTGTAACAAAGTGTTTGGTAAAACAGCGATGTAATCTATTTGTGGAGGTTGTGATTAAAAAATCGAAATTGACATGTAATTATTTATGCAAAGATTGAAGAAATTGAAACAAATAATAATATTCGTAGGGTGCGTTTATCTTATTTAGAATAATGCTGACAGTACATGATCGTTCAACACTACAGCTCCCCTAGAATGTTCTGAATGAATGCAACACTCCTCCAAAAGATCAACGTATGACGTCTATTACATTTTGTAAATCACATTGACCAATCACTAGAGTCTGCGTCGAAAATTGTCACCCTCCAGGACTTTCAACTGTTCTAACTTCAAACTCCCAAATAATGACTGAATAAAAAGGACTCGTCCTTACGAATTTTTTTTACATACATAACTCATCAGCTCACGCCTATATCCCCAAAGGGGTAGGCAGAGGTGAACTAGTCTTAGAACTCCCACATTTCGCCGAGCTCGTTTTTGTCCCAAATTCAAATCTGGCCCATCTGGCACACGCCCCCAATTATCATAGAGGTATAATAAATAAGTATAATTTAAATTAACTTTCTGTAAGTGGTAATAATGGTGATAAAGAAGACACTGGGAAAGAAGAAAAATATCGATGACAATAACGTACACATTTATGTAATTTCTTTTACATGTCAGGTTATAACGTCACATAAACTTATTAAATTTCCCCTAAAAAATATATAAAAATATAAACAGGTACGCAACTAATTGATAAACTATAGAAATATTTAAGTAAAAATTGAACACATTTAACAAAACAAAACTAAAAACATTAAGATATTCATTTTCTTACACTGATTCATTTGTACAAGAATAAAACGAATGAACTGCTTACACGAAGTCAATTATTTAAAAGAATTGAATAAGACCAAGACTTAAAAGCTAGTCTGGCGACTGGACTGGAGTGCTTGAATTAATGTTCATATTCCAGGAACCTCAGGCCTTTAGACAAGTGGCTTATACGCTAGTCGAATACAATAAATATATGGAAATGAAATAAGAGTATGCCGCATTTAGCGTACTCTTATGTCATTCCCATACATTTATTTTATTTGATTATTCTATTCGACTAGCGTATAAGCCACTTGTTTAAACCCGCTGGAATAGTCTCAATAATTGCCTTCGTGTAAAATGTCATACAACAGTTTCTATGAGCGAGTTATTGGAAGGATCCTTCATCCTATACGTCATATTGTACCTAATTTTCCTTAAGGTCAGGAAGACATGTCCGCTATTTTATTATATTATAATTCTAACAGATCATCGGAAGGCCCTCGAATCCAAATCCGAAATTCGGATCGGATCGGAGATCGGAGACAGTGTCCGACTGTGTAAGGCCCTTCGTACATTATGCGACGCAAATCTCCGATACTAATGTTGGATACTTGCGTCGCTAATATCTTGTAGGGTACACAGTTGACATCAAATAGTAGATGCGAGTTGTTTATTCGGTGTATGGCGAATCGGCGAGGATATTTATTGACGTCATAAACAATAATTGCTCCACCATCTTGAAAATCGCGGCAACGTTAGTAGCAACGATCTCGGCGACGGATAAACAAAATGTCGGCGACGCGTGCATTCGTACAAACCTCTATGAAATTGTATTGCGGTTGTCGTTTAGAGATTAACATCGTCGGGTGTCGAAGATTTGCGTGTACTTGTGTACGAAGAGCCTAAGTGCGTTTTGCGTACAAAATCGGATGCATATGTAGTGAATCCGATCCGATAATCGGATCAGACTGTCGGAAGCAAAATCGGACATTTATTCCCGCCTTAAATTTCGATTACTTTCAAACTGAGATTCACTGCGAGTAGCCCTAAAACTAAACATACATTACCCGTAATTATGGTACACAAGATCCACATTTAACAGTTTCGCATTGAGTTGAATGATGGTTTGTGGGAATATAGCGTCATTAATATCAACAAAATCTGCGATAATAACGTTGACTGGCGCTTGTATGCCATCAGTCCCATTGTTAGGTGACGGTGGGCCTGGAGAAAACTCCGTCAGTTTTGGTAACACATCCTTTATGACTGGTACAGCGCATTTGTCGCGGAGATTCGACGCCCATCTGAGAACAAGGTTATACGAGCAAATTAAGAGAGATTGCTTGTATGGTGCAACTATACATATAAAATAAATACACCCAACAGTCACACACTTAGTCCTGACCCCACACTAGGTATAACTTATATCGTGGGTGTCAGAGACTATGAGAGACACACGGTCTCACGACACCCAGACTTGAAACAAATATCTGTGGTCCACACAGACATTTGTCTCGTTGCGGGAATCGAACCCGCGACCTCACGTTTCTCAGCCGGTTACTCGCCCGCTGCGCCACGGAGGCTGTGTTCTATACGAGTTGGTTCAAATCCCAGGTCCTGTAAAGCGGTTTATATAACATGATTTGCTCGAACTGGATATCCAGGCCGGCCAGCCGCCAAAATTAAACCGAATCCTTTCTGCAACATGCTTGAAAATTTCGTTACGCCGACTCCACTATAGTGGGATAAGGGAAGGAGCCTTACTTATAAAAACATTTTCGCTTATCTTTTCGCTAAGAATAGCCAGTCACTTTTTTCCTTGTATACATTATTTAAAAATGAAAGGGACAACCTATGGTTAAAGAGTTAAAGATAACCAGCACTTAAATATTTTTATAAGTAAGGGGCATAGTATGTATAACATCATCAGCGACAGGATGTCCACTGCTGAACATAGCCCTCCCCCAAAGATTTCCAGATCGACCTATATATCCTATTTACCTAGATACTATGGCTGATGATGATGATGATGATGTATAATATAGTTTTACCTGAGTACGATGAAGGCGGGTGTAGGCGTCAGCACTGCTTGGTGCACAAACCCCATGCCAGGATGTCTGCACACGTTCTTCAGAAATGATACTAGTCCGGTGATCTTGTCCTGCCTGGGCCATGGAGATGGCATCATCTGTGGCTGCCAGAACTCGCCTGTCGCGTACACTGACTGATGCCGGTACACCACTATGATCTGGCAAACCCAAATTGTCTGTTCTTATCATTAATATAACTTTTACATATGATAAAAAAAGATGGAGTGCTACGATTTAGGAACATTGAAAGTGAAACAGGGTTTTCGGCTCATTCGATCAGTCGCCGCCGTTACGTGTTGAATAGAATAGGCCGAAAACCCTGCCCCACTTTCAATCTTTCTAGCGCTCCGTCCATCCTTTTTTTACGTCCATGGCTTAGAGAAACTTGAGGGTTTGTTTCCGATTTCAGAAACTGCATTTTGGGGACAAAGCCATAGGCGAAATGGTTTGTTATCCCACTTATTCAAAGTGAATTAGGTATATTTACATATTGGGGAAATAACCAGGTGGTAAGCACCAAAGCATGCACTGCACAGAAGCGGTCCTAGCTGACAATTTTGGGTAGCAATTTCAGTGTAAGATGTATCACTATTAAAGACTCGATTCAGCAGTTGCCTAGATATTTCCCATCTGGAACTTGACTGTCTTCTGCCTGGTGACTTCGATTTGCCTCTTTTCTCGAGTGGGGTGGTAGTGATGAAACATTCTATGTGGTAACATACAATTGACAGCCTCCGTGGCGCAGCGGGCGAGTAGCCGGCTGTGAAGCGAGAGGCCGCGGGTTCGATTCCCACATTGAGACAAATGTTTGTGTGGCCCACAGATATTTGTTTCAAGTCTGGGTGTTGAGACCGAAAGTCTCTCATAGTCTTTGACACCCACAATACAGGTTATACCTAGTGTGGGGTTAGGACTAGGTGTGTAACTGTTGGGTGTATTTATTTATTTATAGGTGTTAAGATCGGCAAAACTGAATATTACCTGCTGTCTTAACCTGCTGAGTGAATTCAGTGTGATGGTCCGTAAATCCAGCTGCCTCGGAACTAATTTTGGACCATACATGTTGAGCAGTAACCGCATCAGTCTCTGATGATCCTCAGCCTTAAACCCATAGAAATGTTGGCAGTCCAATATTACCACCTAAAAACGCACATTTCTCTAATTTATTTGGAACCTGAGTTGAGTGGAGCTAGGATTACAAAAAATATCTGACTTTCTTCTTTTTTTAGTGTACCTATTACATTTGGGACCAAATTATATGGACTCTGGGAGAAGCTTATTGAGAGGGAGGTCATGGGTATAAATTTGGATTAAAAATACAATATTCACACATAAAAACAGATGTCAATACCTCTCCTGGATGTGTGTCAACAAAATCCTTTACTTGCTTCAGCGCTGTTGATATTTCATCTGCATACAATCCATGTGTGAAGTAAAAGTTTTCTTCCCCAGTTTTAGTAGCCAATCTCAAATCTAAGTACCTGTAATAGACATAAAAATTTTGTTGGAATTGGCTATAAAGCGAGATGCCGCGGGTTCGATTACCGGACAGGAGCAAACGTTTGTGACCTACAGATACATGTTTCGGATCTGGGTGTTGTGAGACCGAAAGTCATCAAAACCAACTAAAACACGACACAAAACTCGTATCTTAGTGTGAGGTCAGGACTATGTATGTGCCTGTTGGGTGGATTTTTTATAACATTTTAGTGATGAGGGACCATTTGACAAAATTTTGTCTTGCCATAGACTACAACTATTTAAAAAATCACAACCAACAGTATTTTTTACGAACGGCGTACTTCGGTGAGTTCACTTGTCGTTACTTGCTAATTATTCTTTGGATGCCTTGGCAGACCACTTCAGGTGCTTCCAGGGATTGTTAAGGTCCAGTTAAGACTGTATTGTCTTTAATAAGGGTATGCAGGGACCGTGCCCCGTGCCCCCGAAAAGCGATAGGTACCTACATCCTCTTCCACAATTCCTCTTACAAAAAATTATTTTTACTTCCCAGGGGGACCTGAATTCTTGTGTGCCCAGGGGCCCTCGCATGCCTTACGACGGCCCTGGGCTATTGGTATTGGTTGTGGGCTAATTTCCGCACTTAGTTCGTTAAAAGAATCGAGCCATTGTGCGTGTCTTTAATGCCAGCTAGAGATCTAGCCAGCCTAGCTCCGACCAGAAGCGCAGGATCCTCCTGGTGTCTCCACATGCTTCTCGGAGCGACCTCGGTGAAGACCCTGGGCTAAGGACTACTAATCCTAAGAAATGTATTAAGATATTTTTTTCATTAACAAGGACAATTTCTTTAATTTAAGACATAATGTTGCAAGCTCTTAATGTTAGTGGCATTATCTACCAGTTAACCCAGGTTGCTTGGTACAGAGAGGAAATAATTCAAAATAAATCAATTATTTTGAGAATGAAATGAACAAAGAGTACTTCATTAATAAATTCTTAACAATAGCTTATTTAGAAAAATCATTCACCTATGTTCATACCATTGATTGAATAGTAACTACAATGTTCAAAATTACTTTAATTTTGTAAGTTAGCTTTAGTTAGTATGGTTTAGTGTTAATATAATTAATTAATGAGTGACGGACTGCTATATGTGCCGCCTCCAACTGGTTAAGCCTGTTAAATTAATGTTAATTGTCCACAAAGCAGTATTAGTGCAGTAGCCCTCCACAGTGCAATACTTACAATATTTTAGTCATTAAGGTACCTAATGCCAATGAGCAGTTGTTGCCAGGTGTCAATGGCCTGCGTTATGGTCCAACGTAAGATCGTACCTCGGAACAGTGGGAACAGTTGGTGGAGAATGGGTTCAGCGTCTGGTGCAAGCCCACTGGACCGTGTGATTCCATATGTCATCGAATCGTGGCTACCTTGAAATATGTGGTAATTATCACTTTCCTCCACCTGTACCCCTAGTAAGAGTTCATTATGACAGTTCTCGATTCTCGAAATCGACGATAGTTTTCGTTTTGTCCATACATTTGACTAACAGTGCTGCTTTGCAAAAACTACAACAAACTAAAAAATGTATGGAGAAACTGTAAACTATCATCAATTTCGGTAATCAAGAAAAATTCACATTAAGGGTACTAATGGTGTGGACTAAATAGGCATATAGTATGTATAACTGAATGTTAGTAATGCCTTAATCTTGTTCTCTTCTTCATCCATTAGACACTGTCATGATCATTAACAGTGAATCTTATGAGGGGGTCAGACCAACATACATTTTTAAGCATGTTCCGAAGAATATTTAACTTAGTCTTATACAACCAGCGGCCCGTTTGATGTTAACTCTCCCCCTCTGGGCGGTCCAGTCCTGGGCAAACTATGTTAGTAAGATCTCACAAGTTATGTTAGTAAGTGTTGTCCGACCTGGGATTCGAACTTAGGACCTACCGGTGCGCAACCTGTATAATGAAGCCACTAGACCAAGGAGGTGATATGAGGTGTATAAAACTAAAGTATCTTCGTCATCATCATCATCAGCCAAATGACGTGCACTGTTGGACATAGGACAAAGTATCCTAAATAATAAAAATCCAATAAGTTTGAAATGTAAAATAAAGTCAATCAAACTAATATATTTACCTGGTATTGCAAGGTATATCAACGGCATATCCTTCAACTTTGATGGTAAATCGTTCATCCAAGTCTCCAATCGTAATTTTTGAGCTAAATTCTCGTCGCTCATTGTTATAGCTAGCAAAATAAAAACGCAGTGGAGATTTCAATTATATGACTCGCTTGTAAAGGTAACGAATGCGCATGTTGCAAGCTAATTATCTTCAAATTGGGCCTTTATTCTGAGGCCGAGGTCAAAATGTATGTTGGATCACGTCATTAGGCTTCGAACTAATTTTAGATAAAAAACTATTATAGCCCTTATAATTTATATTAGCCCTATAACTCAACGTCATCTAGATGTTATATTGATTAAAATCAAATAAACTTTTTTTATAAAAATTAAAATATTTTCATCGTTTCAATCCTTTGATAGTGCAATGTTTGAAAAAAAAACGACTCATAACCTATTTAAATAAAGTTGATTTAAAAACAAATGTTTACAGTATTCTTTCATATCTTTCAGCAGCTTCTCAAATTAGTCGGATAATATTAATTTGTCAAAATGTCAATGTCACCAAGTCTAGTTTACGTTTTGTTATTGCATCAAAAATTTTATTTATTTTGTCAAAGCAAGAAAAAAAAGCAATGATTAAATTCAAGACACTTCGGGAGAAGTAATGGGGACGCTTAAATGATTATGTAACTCGTCTAAGGGGGTACGTTTGCATCCATGCATTACACATGGGTGCTAACTGCCAAGCTGATTTGGGTGCGAGTCAAACGATGTATGTAAATCGAAGCCATAAATGGGTACAAGTTGTGACTAGTGATTATTTAAAACTAGATGGTGATTTGGATAACATAACTTAAGTAAACATAAAATAAACTGCACAAAAATAAATTACTTAAGTTATAGGAAACCGGTTATCTAAATATTTACCGTATCGACATACGATTTTTACTAAGCGCTATAAGATGATTCCACAAGACTATTAATAGCGAGGTTGCCTCAAGAAATGTTAGATTAAATTATCTTTCATAAATAAATACATAATATTATTATAATACATACCCAAAACAATTAAACAATGTCCAAATTTCATGCTGTAAGCTCATGTGCGACAACTTCATGGATCCGTTATTTTATTACTTGTTCCACTTAACTTATTTACCACTTATAACAAATACTTATTATATATTTTGTAATCGTACTACTAAGACGAATCCGCATATCAATAATAAATACACGTAACTACATCTCAGAGTCTTCACATAGAATAAACTACTATATACGTTGAATAGGAATAATCACAGTTGAAATAAATGCAAAACGTAGTCATAATAGAGTTGTTTTCAAAGTCAGTGTGTGCGGATAAGATTCACGAGATAAACATAATGTCCACTGTGTACTGTCCAGTCTAGTCGCTTAGGTGAAAGGAATTATACTATGCTTCAACTTTTTGTAGAGACCGTGATTAAATCATTATATTTGGATTAACCTTGAGTCTTTTGGGAATGTCCCATGTAATAGTACTTCGTGTTAGACTTTATATATATTTAAATCACATCATAGCCCATCCATTGCCCATTGTTTGACAAATAACTCGAAAAACGTCTTCGCCACAATTAGCTACTTACGAGAAGTTAAAAAGTAAAAAATAAGTAATATTGCAATCAATATTGGGGTAGGTTGATGTTTTTTCTTTGTTGTTTTCGATTCTCCGACTCGTAGTACCTAAGCTAGTTATAGTAATTCTACAGATCTCAATACAGGAACCAAATGCATTGTATACCTACTTATTGTATCATAAGTAATTAAGGCGTGAACATCATTTTCAACAAGTACCTAGTTATTAGAATACAGGTTATTAACAGGTATTGTTCTTAAGTCTCACATTCACAGACTAGAACAATTTTGTAATTTTACATGTATAGGATATTACGTAACTCTTTGAACATTTGTTTACCTTCTATGCGATTTATTCTATGATGAACTAGAAAATTAAATTGGGTAGCGATGTTCTCGTGCATCGTTTCGTGATAACAATTATTATTAATGTAGTGCAATCGGTCACCACGAAAACGTAAACGAACAAAAGATGTGGGTATTTTGTACCTAAATAAATAGGTAGAATATAATGACAAGACAACTATGGTTCTAGCCTAAGGTTCTAGCAAAATAATATGAATCTCAAAAGACTCTCCTTCCATCTGCCCTCATCTCATTCTAATTTACGATGGGCGCAGTACACTTTATTAAGCAAGTTGCAAAAAATATTGGTCAGTCTGGGCTTTGTTTATAAAAATATTGGTCAGTCTGGGATACCAACTCAAAACCCCCTGACCCAGACCCACCAAATCTTTTTTTCCAACTGCCCTTACCTAACTTTGATGTGGGGTCAGCGCATCATACATCAAGCATGTTGCAGAAATGTTTTTTAAACAAAACTTTTTACTTTGGGGTAGTTTAAGGTCTAAGGGTCGAAGAGTGACAGTCTCAATCCGGAGTTTGATATACGGATATTTGTTTGAGTGATATTGAGATTTTCTACTCGGAGCATCAACTCCGAGTCTGCAATTTGTGCCCCATATGAGGAAATGAAGTCGGCAAGATGCGGAGTTCTAGTTCGCTACTTACCGTCATTGCTTACTCTTTCGAATATACAAGCATGATCTTATGTGTGAATTATCACTATGAGTATGATTCAAGCAACTGTGTATTTAAATAAATACCTATCTTGTTTTTGATTATATAGAAAAATACAAATTAAATCGAAATGTGAAGTTTATATGAAATAAAGCGTGTAAAAACCCTTCACCCACCCTCACAAGAGGCTTTGGGCACTAAACTTGCATTTCCAACAGTGTAAAATGGAAATATACAAATCAAATCGAGAGGAAAATTTAAAGAAGTACTTAATGACGTAACGGATAGTTATTTTCACACGTAAAGTCCGGTTGATTCATTTAAATATTATGATAGACGACGTATATGGCATTCATTGTTCCATCCATGCCTACCTGCTTACTACAAAGGGATGATGCATTCATTTTATAACATTCTCACACATTTGCTAAAGCTATCTATACATATAAATAAAATTGTCTGTTAGTAATATTGAAATAACCGTTTTTTACTACATGTATATGAATATATATACGGTATATACACCAAATTATTTTTTTTACAATTTTTGTCTCTCTGTCTGTTTGTTCTGGCTAATCTCTGAAATGGCTGGACCGATTTTGACGGGACTTTTATTGGCAGGTAGCTGATGTAATAAGGAGTAACTTAGGCTACTTTTTATCCCGGAAACTAAATTTCCACGCGGACGGAGTCGCGGGCAACAGCTAGTACGCAATAAATTCTATTCTTTCATGATTCATGTCGAAGTCCGTGTGATTAATATTATCGCGTGGTTATAGTGTGATTGTGAGGTGATCATTCAATGACATGTCAAGCGATTTCAATGAGTAATCTTCTAATATATAAAATTCTCGTGTCACGGTGTTCGAACTTGAACTCCTCCGAAACGGCTCGACCGATTTTGATGAAATTTTTTGTGCTTATCCGGTATCTATGAGAATCGGCCAACATCTATTTCTCATCCCCCTAAATGTTAGGGGTAGTCCACCCCTAAATTTTTTTATTTTATTTTTTAGACAAAATTTTTAATTTCTATTTTTTTATGATACAACATACAAAAATACATACAATCCTCAATTTTCACCCTTCTACGATCAACCCTTATTTTTTAATAGCCATTTTAGTAATTTAATCATTTGACAGAAGGGGTGACGGACGGGGTGACGGACGTGGTGACAGACGGGGTGACAGACGGGGTGACCGACTGGGTGACAGACGAGGTGACACACGGGGTGACAGGCGGGGTGACAGACGGGGTGACAGACGGGGTGACAGATGGTGTGACTGACGGTGTGAGAGACGGGTTGACTGACGGCCGAAGTAGATCATCCCATTACCTCTTTTAGAATGATTGTGCTATAGGTGCCTACGACTCACTCTTTCAACCCTCTCTCTCATACGCAGACGAAGTTGCGCCGGTCAGCTAGTTTTAATATAATAACATAACATAAGCTCACACCTGTATCCCCGATGGGGTAGGCATAGGCGCACTAGCGAACTAGAACATCCACATTTCGCCGAGCTTAGTTTCGTCCTAGATGTGATATGGGGCGAGCCTACCGCCATATCGGGCACAAATTCCAGACTCCGGGCTGATACTGAAAAATCCAATATTACTTTGCCTGACCCGGGGATAGAACCCTCAGGACGATAGTCGTACCGCGCATACAATGCCACTACGACACAGACAATCGAGTCGAGCCGAGTCGTCGTCATCATCATCATCATCATCATCATCATCATCATCATTCATCAGCCATAGGACGTCCACTGCTGAACATCGACCTGGGGGCTACCACCACAAATTATAGCAGGATTATTATAATCTTACTTGTACCGATTCCCATACAAAACAAACGAAGAACGATTATAATAATACTGCTATTAGAGGTGGTGATAACCCTGCTGTTGGAAGCGGCAAGTTGAAGTGGCAGTGGGCAGGGCACATAGCTCGTAGAATTGATAGCCAAAGGAGCAGAAAAGTTCTCGAGTGAAGACCACGCACCGGCAAGCGAGTCGAGTATTAAAATATTTTAGAGAATTATTTTGGGATGTAATGCTTGCTTGCAAGTAGTTAGTAGGTCACCTGATAGTAAGTGATCTCTAGCTTTTTTTCCATCTGCCCTTACCCTCAAGCATGTTGCAGAAAGGATTTGGATTATTTTTTACAATCGGCTGCCTGCTTGATGTCAACCCCTTCTGGGGAAAAGTGATCTCTACCATTCATTCTACCTGCCCTTATCCCATCTCAATGTGGGGTCGGTGCAACAAACTTTTCAAACATGTTGCAGAAGGATTTGGCTAAGTTTTTACGGCTGGCTGACCCGTCGCCCCCCTGAGGGATCCAGTCCCGGGCCAATTAAATTAGAAAATTCGCTTTGCCCGACCTGGGAATCGAACCCACGACATCTCGGTCCACAGTCAAAAGTGATCTCTACCACCGGTCAAAATATCTACTATATTAGAAGGATATGGAAATACCGTAGTATATTCGGAAAAATAAATAAATCCAGCCAACAGTTGTGTAACATAAGCATCCTCCATAGTGACATAGTCTCACTATGAAGAATGCTCAAGAACGGGCGAATTGGAAGCGATTAAGTAGGAAGGCGGACCCTGGCAAAAGGCGGGATAACGCCAGGCAGAAAGAAAAAAGGTCACACACATAATCCTGACCCCACACTAGGTTTAACCTGTATCGTGGGTATCAGAAACTATGAGGGACTTACGATCTCACAACACCCAGATCCGAAAACTGTGGATCACACAAATTTTGCTTCGTTGTGGGAATTGAATCCGTATGCTCTCGTTTCACAGGTGACTATTCGCCTGCTGTGGCCCACAGAGGCTGTTGAATAATCATTTGATTATTCAAGCATTTGCTTGCAATTCAGCATTTGCTGAGATTGGTGACACAACCCTAACATTATCGGTGAGATTAAAGCTGAGCTCTACAGAGCGCACTTCGACTAAGTCTAAGGCAAAGTAACGAACTCAGTAAAGAATTGGAATTGTTAAATCTAACTGACTTAGACCGAGTAGTTTTTTACAAGAAAAACGGACTGACAGAGAGACTAAGCAAAGATTTTCTTGTAAAAAATGACTCGGTCTAAGTGAGAATTTAGAATTTTTAAATAGAATTTTGGCTTAGTCATAGTCATTTTATACAAGAAAATCTTTGCTTAGTCTGTCCGTCAGTCTGTTTTCTTGTAAATAGCTAGTTAAATAAGTAGCTGTAGTGCTTGTGGTAGAGTCTCGGTCTCAATCGTTTGTCTCTACATTTTGTTAAAATGACTGGAGTTATACTTTTGTTTCATATCACTGAATACCGATGATATTATGTATTTTGTGGATTTCAAAACAATCTTGTTATTAATTTATCACTAGAGAGTGTTAACTTTCTAGTAATATTAAATAGTCTAGGTGACGGTACGTACACTTTTAACTTTTTAACCCAGTAAAAGAGTTCAACGGGTTACGGGAGCGATGATCTATGTTATCTTAGATTAATGAACGAGATCTTCGGTTAAGTCATATTATTTTTTATTAATGTTGAGTACATGACAGTATAACTATAGAATATAATCGCCTTCATGGTTTAATTGCAGCATATATGGGCTGCACGGCTAGTTCTTGAATTTAAATCCTTAGTCGGGCTAAGAATGGATTCCTCACAGTAGTTAATGTCAGGCAGTCAGTCAAAAAAACTGAATCAAAGTCTTTGTTTATGCTTGAAGAGTTATGTTTCGCCGGCCCATAGGCCATAAAAGAAGGATAAGGGTAGGTGTAAGTTTGAGCAAGGTGGGTTTAACTGTTGACTGCCTCGGTGGCGTGGTTGTATTTCGGTACGACTACTGTCCTGAGGTCTCGGGTTCGATCCCCGGGTCGGGAAAAGTGATATTGGATTTTTCCATATCAGCCCGGAGTCTGGAATTTGTGCCCGATATGGCGATAGGCTCAGCCCTATGACATCTGGGACGGAACTAAGCTCGGCGAAATGTGGGTGTGGCTAGTGCGCCTCTGCCTACCCCTTCGGGGATACAGGCGTGAGCTTATGTATGTTTAACTGTTTATTTCTTAGTTTAACATTATATAAGATGCGGAAACGTGCCAGAAATTCATATAATCTATAGTCCATACGATGATTAGTAATTTAGTACATAGGTTATGAAATAGGTACTTAGGGGCTACTTGCAGCTCCGCGATAAATCTCAATTTATCCCAAATCTCGATTTAAAGATAGGAGTGAGCTGTAAGATAAAGCGAGTTTAGGTTTAACCCTATATAATAGCGCTGCAAGTAGCCCTTAGTCATGTAGTTAATTACTTCTTTATAAGTCATTATTGAGAACATATTTTTCCTTTACATCTGCCTTTTTCCTGTAACCTGTCACCGTTTCGTATTAAATATCTATTCACGGTCTCATTTTGTGTACCATTTGGGAGGGAGAATACTCCCACTCCGCGCCGACGCCGTACGAAGTTGCCCGAACGAAAATCGATGTCACCCGAAGCCCGGAGCCAGTTCTACGTCGTCGTTTCCCTTCCATATCTCGCCTCGCTTTCGAGTTTCGCCACGCTGCGGCCACAACACCACGTTATCGTCAATACACAGCGCGGTTGCAACGTAAACAGTGCTCTTTCCGTACATTTTGTCATTAAAACTCCATTTATCATTATCTTCAACGATCGTCAGGTCGTTTGTAGTTAAAATGATACGGTCAGGAGTGAAGTAAAGTCGCGAAGAGGTATTTTCGTTTAGTTATCTAACACCAGGACCAGAGACTGCACAAAACTGTATAACTACTGTGTAATATACCCCGTGCGATGCTGGGGCCGTGTTTTGGTTAAAAAGTTGACATTGTACGTTTATTGGGACTTATTGCGAATGTGTATTGAAACGTTCATCGCAATCCACGGGCGCACTGCTATGCGCCACGATTTGGTGCATTTTATAAGGCACACATCGTCTGACCACTACTGCGAAGGAACACTTTAGCTTTTGTGGCAGGTAAGCTTATTAAACTGTATTATTGCATTGTGTTCGTAATCACAGAGTATATTCAAATCACCTCCGGACGTAACGGAACATTCTCGTCCACTTTAAAATCAATCAGTTGTTGCTTCATCGCCTTTCATATGAGATAAGTCACATTTATTGCAATCGTCATCATTATTTCATTTCATAAGTGCAATTCTAATTGTTTTGATTAGAAACTGCCCATTATGTTACCTGGTCGATGACGTAGTACCTACCTAACTATATCATTAACATGTCGTTTTATTATTAAAACAATCATCAGAAACCAATTACTGGTTTTAGTTCTACAATGTAAACAATTCAATACGTATCGAGTTGCAATAACAAAGGATTATTTTATATTTTTAACCCGTTAGCCTTGTAAGTTCATGCTCTGCTTCACCTCAATATAAAGGCACTGCACACGGGACACGGGTGCATACGTAAACTTAATGTAAGGACATAAACACATGTGCCAGCAACACATTGTGTTATAGTACCTTAAAAGGAATTTAACAATAACAGTATGTTAACTACACGTCGTTTCCTTGGTCTGGTGGCAGCATATATGGGCTGTGGACCGGGAGGTCGTGGGTTCGATTCCCAGGTCGTAAAGGGAATTTTCTAATTTAATTTGCCCGCGACTGGATCCCCTAGAGGGGTTTGACGTCAGACAGGCAGCCGGTCGTAAAAACTTAGCCAAATCCTTTCTGCAACATGCTTGAAAAAGTGTGTTGCGCCGACCCCACATTAAAGTGGGATAAGAGCAGGTAGAAAGAAAGAAAGAGTATTTTAACTAAACCTTTTATATCCTACTGTTCATATTTTCTGTATTTTTTCTGATGAATCTATTGGCAATCCAGGCAGCATTATTATACTACTTGGATTATCTTTGCCACATAACGTCTATACTTAATTACTTACACAAGCTTTTAAAGAAGGCGTTCTAAACTTTTAATCAACTCCACAACAAACGAACAGCTTCCAAAAGTTGTTTCAAATCCGGTTTTATCTGGTTATTACCAGTTGTATCGAAATACATAATGTAAATTTATAAGACCAACGGGCAACGTTTTATGAATATAAAATATACATATTATATTGAATTCCTTAACGCAACTTATAAGATAAATTGAATGACAAATACAAACAAGGTAGAACAGCTGATGGAATGTGAAGGGTGAATGTGTCATTAAGTACCTTTATCTTCTTCCAATGAGATAATAACAACGACTTTGAAGCCTGGGGAACTAGTGATGGATGTAGGATATAATGATGATGAACAAGAAGATTTTAAGAAGAATCTTTAGGATGATAGTGAGGGTGTTTTTGGCTCTATGGGAATATTTATTAATTACTAGCTTTTGCGGCTTCGCACGCGTATTTTATAGGGCCAACGGTAAAAACTTTTGATTTATCGATCCACCCTGTCGTTTTAGTCTAAATATTAATTATTTCATAGATACACGGCAATATACTCTCCCAATCATGATAGCCAATGACTGCAGTTCCATGGAATACAATCTCCTAAACAGAAAGATAGACTTCATGTTGTGATTCGAAAAAAAAATATATCCGCAACCATATTTAATCGTAGATTCTAGAAGAAACTATGCAATTTTTAGCTTATTTACGCATGTGCTGTCCTCTAGACGTCTGTTTAATACATCATTGCATAGTTGCAATTCTTGGCGGAATACTAGTTGACGTAACATTTGAAACTGGACAAATTATGGACTATAGATAAAGCAGTTAATCTTATTGTAAGTGTATGATAATATGTGATTGAAGTCTTAAAGCCCATTCATTACACAAAAGGTACACACATAACCAACTCCCAACGTGGACTTTGATGTACAATGGAAATGTTGCATATGAGAATATGCCATTGTTTTATGACCACATTCCTGCCTTACTAACCATTACAAAAATAAAACTATTTTTACGGATCCTATCACGATTTGTTTTAATTTTTATGCTCAAAGACCCGTGACCACGAAGACTGCAAAGCCTTCGAAACGTCGTGCATAAAAATTAAAACAAATCAAGATAGAATCCGTAAAAAAGTTTTATTTCACACATACATACATACATACGCTCACGCCTGTATCCCCGAAGAGGTAGACAGAGGCGCACTAGCGAACCAGAACACCCACATTTCGCCGAGCTTAGTTCCGTCCCTGATGTGATAGGGGGCGAGCCTATCACCATATCGGACACAAATTCCAGACTCCGGATTGATATGGAAAAATCCAATATCACTTTGCCCGACCCGGGGATCGAACCCGAGACCTCAGAACCGTAGTCGTACCGAAATACCACCACGCCATCGAGGCAGTTTTATTTCAATGTATAACATTCGCGTAAACTTAAGAAATCAGTATGTAAACCGTTACAGAAGGAAAATATCATTATGTAAAACAGGTTAGTAAAACCGTAAAAGGCATTGGATTATTTGTGAATTAATTTCTTACGTATTATATTCACGTAGACCTACATAATGATACAAAAGGAGTAAACACTAGACATAAGTAGACAGTTCAAACAGTCACCTTTCAGTGGTTTTTTTTTCCATCCTATGTAAAAACGTAATAAGCGGTAGGGCTATCATCATAAATAAATAAATATTGGGAACAAATTCTATCAGGCCCATGAGCCAATGTTTATACATGCAAAGATAGATAGATAAAAACTCTTTATTGCCGACACATACATAAAAAAAACAGGTAACAGAACAGGTGAACAGGCATCATACTAGATAGAAAGTATCACATAAACATAGATACATAAGCTCACGCCTGTATCCCCGAAGGGGTAGCCAGAAGCGCACTAGCGAACTAGTACACCCACGTTTCGCCGAGCTTAGTTCCGTCCCAGATGTGATAGGGGGCGAGCCTATCGCCATATCAGACACAAATTCTAGACTCCGGGCTTATATGGAAAAATCCAATATCACTTTGCCCGAACCGGGGATCGAACCCGAGACCTCAGGATGGTAGTCGTACCGAAACACAACTACGCTACCGAGGCAGTCAAAAAGTATCATTGTCAAGAAGTGTTGCCCAAATGTTATGGTACTCAGATGGTATTAGTCTATGCAAAATTCAATAACCAAATGTTAATACCCAATTCAAAACACGCAGTAAATAAACATTTCAGCAATACCAGATAACAATGTTTAATAAGGAAATAATATGGAAAATAAATGATTGCCGCTTTATGTTCGTTTTACTTCGCGGTTGTTTATGCAATCGTTGGTACTCAACGTACGTAAATGGATGGTTTACACAGGTTTACATATTTTACATGAATAAAAACATTGCGTTGAGCAGCTCCCGTAACTCGATATTAGTCTGGTTATAACATACATAATAGTATTGAGTTTCGAGATAATAATAGCAACTTACGGTCTACTTCGACAAACTCTGTGGTCGTATGAAATAAGTGGTATAAAGTAACCGTTGCTAAGGATATAGAAATTAACGAATATACAGTAATGTGCGAATTTAGTATGATATAATACAGTAAAGAAGTAAATAAAAAGCAACGAGTAAACTTGTTAGTCATCTATCTAGGCTACCAGTTAAAATCCGGCTCGAAGGACCATATTTTCATGCAAGTTTCAAAATCTAGTGAACTCTAAAAGATCAGAAAATTAGAATGGATTAAATTGATGCCAGTTACAGTGTTTGTTCTGGTAAATGTCGATCATTCAAGTTACCACTTATTTGTATTAGTACAGTGTACAATCTTTCGAAGAAGATTTACTAAACATTGTTCACTGTGATTAATAATATACGAATAAAATATAAACGTCAGGAAGTTATTATTAATAAAAAATAATGAATCTAACCATACATAGACTTGAAAAATCTTGTAGCATTTATAATTATACTGAAAATTGATATTAATTTAAAACTTTGATTGTAACTTAGTTTCATTCAATCTCTAGTACTAGAATTTCTACAACTCCGCGTTCCCTGATATATTCTATCCCATAGACACTATGTCCTAGATACAGAAACTTCGAACTCTGCAAACTGGGACACGCACGTTTCTATTAATATTTATCTGTTTTGTTATGAAACCAAACGTATATAGGTCGGGACTCGGGCCTGTGCTAAAACTTTGTATGTCAGTAACACAACAAAAAGTGGCAATATGGTTTAAGTGTTTCATACGAAATTTCCTGAAACAATGTTATGGTACCTAGTTAACCTAAGTCGTACGTTATATTGATTAAAAATATGTTTTATATTGAAATACCCAAAGGTTACACCTTCATAAATCGCAACGACGAAAAATATAAAAGAGATATAATGTGTTCATTGTATTATAAAATATATAATGCTTGAACTGAATTGTCCTGGCCGCCTAGCATGCGCACCACGAGAACATTTTGTCTACGTTTTTTGTCGTGTTATAACCGGTTTTCTCTATTTGTCTACAGACACTAACATGCGTCCTCGTTTATTTTCATACAATATTGTAGACAACACGTAGACAACATCTCGACAGTCGATTATTGGTATATTTCGTGGCTCGCATGCTAGGCGGGCTGGTATCGATCTATCTAGGTTAGTAACTTTGCTAGAATATAACAAAAACAAGTGAATAAGCATAAGTTCAAACAGTACTGAACTACCAGTAGCCTAAGCACGAAAAACTAATGTAAATGTAAACTCGCTGCGCACTGATGACATTTGACTAATATTTCATACAAATTTCATAGACGCGCATCGAGTTCGAATACATTTACGGTTGTCAGAAATTTTCCTGCTCAGTCTGCTGGACTACCAGTTACTGGTATTTTCGGCATTTAAAATGTACTTAAATACCTCAACAACAAAAATAAGGAAGCCAATGAGTTGTCAAGCAATATTCATTATGCACTGACATCTGCAATGGTATATTCAATCAATATATGCAATGCGTTTTAACCGATAATTATCGATCGTTTATACGTTTATACAATTTGTTAGTCAAGAGTCGAGGGCATGGCCACGGGTGAGAAATGACTGTTCACGATCCATATCGTCTAGTTTTTACCATCGTTTGCTGATGACCCATAAAAGATAAGGGGCGGACCTTGATAAAAAGATTTACTTTAAATTCCTTGACTGTTGCATTAGTCAGTGACGTCCTTTTGCACAGATTTTTTTTTCTCCGATTTTTAGGCTATTGTTGATAACAGATAATGTAATGTTTTACTAGTTTTTAACTTTTATAATTTTGTCGTATTTGTTTGACTAGATTAACCCTTAAATTGTTTTTGTCCGTTTTATGTGACATGTTATAAAAACGCACACAAGTGTGAATTGAAGTGATGCTTTTGCCTGTCACGTGGTACGTCGCGTATAATAGGCGATCCTTTTCGCTCTCGCGCATTTGAATCGGTATTTCGCTCGATCGATGCATTGTATCGATCATTTGATTTAAATGTAACGGCGGGCTAAGTTTGCACTCGTCAAACATATCGTTATTAGGTAATTATTTATTTGCTTTATATTCTTCTTACGTGTAATTTAGTTAGAATAATGAAAAATTGATAGTGTTCAATTGTTTTTATTACCGTACTACACGTATTATTTTTTCCATATCCAAATAAATCTTAATGTCACATGAAACGGACATTACCAAATAGGTCTCAAAAGGAGTAACTTTTATGTTTGTCACTTGCAACGGACATTGCCTAAAAGTCCCACAAAGTATGGTTGTTTATATTTGTGATTTGTAACGGACATTGCCAGTTCGTTACTAGTAGAATTTGAGTTATATATTTACATTTCATCATATATAATACAGATATATATCACATTTTTATAGCATAAGTTTTAGAAATGACGATATTCATTTTGGTAATATGGCGAGGAAAGTTTGGAGGTCTAAGCAAATTCTTGCGCTATTACCTCCTTTCAATTTTGAAGATTCGAAAATTGAATCTGATGATGATGATCAGAGAAGAATATTAGCGCATGATTACTATAAAAATAACTACACTGGCTCTCACACTTCTTCAACGGTGAGAAGTATTTCGCCTGCTATTTATGACCTAATTCAGGATCTCAGTGACTTCGAAGAACCAGAGGCAGATTTAGGGGGTTTTACATCAGAGCACCAGTATACCAAAATGAAACACGGTCTATGACATCAACAGCTTCAACTTTCATAAGATCTCCAGTGACACCAAGCACAGTTACAATACGTCGCCGTACCAGACAAGTCGCCAATATTGAGTCGTCCTCCATGCCACTTCTATCCTTTCTAAGCGTAAATTAAAACTACCAAATAATCCATAAAACTATTTTTAAATTTTTGTGACAATACCAACGTAGACAAGAATGACAGCTATCACAAAGTGTCTGCAGTGATGGAACATAATATTCGACAGCAGTGCCTCAAAGTGGAAGAAGAGAGATCATTTGCTGTTGATGAAATGATTATACCATACAAAGGCAAAATGCTGGCAATAATCCCAAAAACACCACAAATGGGGCTTTAAATTCTTAAATTGTAACTTGATCACAAAATTAGCTATAATCCTAATGTTTTCTAATAATTTTCTCTTTGTAATATTTCGTCAACTACTTACTTGAACTGGCAATGTACGTTTTATGTGACATATATGTTGTGTAGACTAATTGGCAATGTCACTTATAAGTGACATTAAAAAAACCTGTCAAGATATAATATTTTTTTTTAATTTTCATATATGTTATCTTTATTTATCCATAACAACATACATGATTTAAAAAAAGTCTCAAAAAATCATCGGGATAAGGTACTGCCAATTTAAGGGTTAATAAAAAGGAACTTAGTTGCATTATAAATGGAGCCAAAAGTTTATAAACAGTCGTTGTATTTAAAATCTTGAACTGTAGAAAGGATTCAATAAATGTAATTTATTATATACGCTTTGTTACCTATGTAAGGAATGCTTGTTGTGAATTGTAAATTACTTTTCATTATATTATTGTGGATTGTTTTCTCATAAATTTAATTATTAATAGCGAAGCAATGTCGCAAACCACATTGGCATTAAAATAAATAATATTAGCCCTGTAATATTACTGTCCCACTGCTGGGCACGGGCCTCCTCCTCTAATGAGGGGTTAGGCCTTAGTCTACCACCCTGGTCTAATGCGGGTTGGTAGACTTTACATACCTTCGAATTTCTTGTGGGGAAATTCTCAGATATGCAGGTTTCCTCACGATGTTCTCCTTTACCGTTATACTAATGTTTCACTGTGAAACATTGGTATTATAACGAAAAATATTTGCCTTAATTTTGTCACGTTTTATGGAAGGTGATGATGCAATTTAAAACGGATTTGTTGTTGAACTATTATGTATTGACGACAATTAATTAAAGCTAGATTGATTATTACAAAGTTTATTTATTGCAATCTAATTTGTTCCAGATCGCTATTGATGGCGTTGATGAGCATACAGCGCGATTGGTACATATATTTTTGGCTGATATACTGCAAAATCTATTCGACAATTATATGGTTGTTCGGCAATCACTGCCACGGGTCTGATAAGGTGCGTTCTGTGATAACCACTGGAGTAAGCGGGCAGTCGGCTGGAGGCCTTCACAGAGTGCGCACGCGTCGCAGGAAGCAACCGCAGCACCGCGCGAAACACATCGTACCGTTGGTCAGGAGATCCTCTCTGAGAAGAATAGTTATGGCACCAGGAGCGAGCACTGCCCACGCTATGATGGAGGACAAAGAGAAAGTTTTGGCGACCGGTGAGTGTTCATTTTTCTGTATCCCTTGTATTTATTGTTTTCACATATGTCTTGTGTGGAACACGGCTGAACACCAACACGATACACAATACGTTAGTCACGACTTGAAAAATAAATGTTCAACGACAAAGATTGAAGCTGTTTCAGTGAAAATATGTGCATTTTGTTTACTGTGATAATATCAAAACTAGTGTAAATTGAAAAAGGTGTTACATTAGTCTTGAAGATTTGAAAGTGCGGTGTTTGTCTCGTAACATTTTGTATATCAATGATGTCATTCTCAAGGAATAAATACTGGAATTTAATTATATATTTGTAAGGTTAATATGCTATGAGGCCATGTTCTTCTGGAGTGTTTTCGCTGATGATAATATTCTTGCCTTTAATTTTTTTATAAAATAGCATAAATAAACATCTATAAATAGCAAGTGTAGGTCGTTCCAATACTGAAATTACTTATAAAAACAACGCCTTTTGTGTTCTGCAGTGTTGATTCGGTTCCGCATAATTTTTTTTTAGCTGTGTCCTTGTTAGGTTCATGTTGAATAGACAATCTAATTAATTACATAATTTAAATACTGCCAGTTAAAGATTTTCATGCCCTGGTATTAGAAATAACAACTCTTGACTTTGAGTTTCTAGAATATACTATTTTATTTAAAGTCAGTGTTGAAAGAACCATAAGTTTTGCTAAACAAATGAAGATTGAAGTTCATAAATCAGAAGATAAATAAATGATTAAAGCAAGTTGAAGCTCATTTACTAGTCCAAACTCCAGATACAAATAGGGTGTATTCTGATTAAGAATTACCTGGCACTATACCAAATGCGTTTCAAATTCGTGAAATCGTTGCGGAAAAGTTGTAAAACAAACAAAGCACTTAAGTGGAGTCAAGGGTTTGTTATTAATCAAAACACATGTTGAGGCTCAAGCTCAGGCATGCTCAATCACTGGGTTGGCTAAAGTACGATAGCGACCCATGTCTCATGATAGCAACTGCAGTTTGTGCTTTGAATTTGGCATATAACTGAGGCTAAGTTCAATTGAATGGTCAGGACAATCTTAACCTACGAGGTGGCGTGGTGCCAGCGACGTGAGCCATTGCGTCGTCTTCAAGTAATGACAAACGTTCTGAAAACTGACAGATTTTTGGTCTAATTTTATCGTTTTCACGCAGAGGACGCGTGCGTATTACGTTTTTTTCAACATATTTTAATCATACGATATGATAAGTGTAAGCTGGACAACACGAGAATGTAAGCCTTCTAAAGTCCATAATCCAAGTGACTATGAAGAAAGCGTAGGGTGTAACGAATCTAATATGAGGATAATACGGTTTATTTTCTTTATGTTCTGGGTTTTGCTATATAATGTGGTTTCAGCACAGACATGGATAGATGATTTAAGTAACACAATTCATAAAAACACCACAACAGTTTTATTGAAACATGGTTAGATTAGGTTATTACCTTAGAGTAATGACATGCAAAGACATTCAACAGTATATAGACGGGACAACAGCACAAAACTTGTGATCCAAAAGTTATGACCTATTGGTCATAAGTCTCTCAGTTTATTGGAAATATACGCGCGCCATCTTACGTGATTCTTAACCAATCACAAAACATTCTAGGGTGTAAATTGTAATAATCGCTCTCGCATTGTAATAAGTGGTTGATGTCGTCACTGAAGTTTGAGATCAATTTTTTTGTATGGAAACTTGCTGGATAGCCCCTCTATAGTTTGTAATATTAAATCTCTTTGATTACATGCGACTTAGGGTCACAGTTTCTACACAATATAAAAAACTTCTTGTGTTTTTTTATTTTCAAACGGATGCATCTGTTTACTGTTTGTTTCATCATTTTATTACATTGGAAATTGCAAAAAGTTTATTTGAAAATTATATGTACATACCTTGTACACTACAATGTTAACAAAAATCGTCCCAATCTTGCGTACTTGGATCGAGGAATTGAGACGTCTAGCGTCCACGGTCTTCTAAATTAGTCATTACGAAAAACGTGTCGCCCTTATTTAATGAATGAGTGTCAGAGATTCCTATGAACCGACCTGTTTGGCTCAGAACTACAAAACACCTGCCAATTTTAGTTGTATTGAAGTAGTCTTTCAAAAAATCGATTTAAGTTTGTTTCATATTCCGAGAAGTACAGAGTATCGTGCGTTATCTAAACATATTTTATGCGTGCTGATAAGTACCACGGTTTGGGTGTTCCCGCTATAAAAACTTAGAACCTTTGCTCTGAATATGGTGATGTAATTTATTTTAAAGTTAAAGTCATAATGATTTGTGTACAAATTATAATGAACTTCACTCTCAATAAAATACCCACAGACTTGCACATGTATTGAAAGAGGAGACATTTCATACAATATTTAGAGGTTTTGGTTTTACATTCAGGGATCTACTCTCTTCATATGTCTATCTAAACATATAGCTTTACATGCACTGCAATAGATACGCCTAATTACTAATTCGTTGACTTTACTCATCTCATTCTTGTGGGTTTTAGCTTCAGGTATGTAATGCAATATGATTTACCATAATAATTGAATTTTATCTCTCAGTAATGCGTACCGTATAGTGAACAGCACAGATATGTAGAGGATTTGCTACATTCATCGTTTAATGTTGTTTTTATATTTCTTTATAGTATTTTTATTTTAATCAGGTTAACTCGCAGGTCGGTCGCAGGAAGTCGCTGGATGCAGGCCCTTTCCAACAGGTCGGTCTGGAAATCTTTGGGGGACGTCTTTGTCCAGCAGTGGATATCCTGTGGCTGATGATGATGATGATGATTAAATTACTTGGATTACTTTTAAATGGGTTTATGGCAATTAATTATGGATTCATGACGATTAGTAATTGTGTGGTCTATATTTAGCACTTAATTATCAACCAATTATAAAAATACATATTAAATCATTCCTACGTTAATTAATATTTATTTCTTGGTACTTAGAAAAATAGAAATATTATCTACAATCTACATTATCATTTTGGATATTGGGAACATTAGTAAACTATTGACAAATTCTATTACGGTAAAAAAGTACAGCGACCGTTTAATGAGATGTAACATTTAAACTCTTTAAACGGAACCCACACCTTATTTGTCACTGAAATACGCCGTTTTTAATAGGAGCAATTATTTAGCTAGTGTTTTTAAATGATTTCTCGGCCGGCAAACGGCCGTGTCCGAATTCCAACAGATATGTCTGGAATTTGATAATCATTAATGTGGTGACATCTCTGCAACATGCGCCGAACTAACTGCAGCATCAACAGCACAACGGAACTAGTTACGAAGCATCGGGCGGCCTACAACATAAACACCAATCAACACATTCATCCTAAATCGCGATGTCAAAAATTGAAGCAGACGTTGAGTTTATACAACCGCTGAAGATCAACCGTAGGAGGTCAGACACGCCGCACGACACCCACCTGACGTGAAGATTTCCCCTCTTGTGGAGGAACACTTCCACCCGTTCCTTCACAATCTTGTTTAGCAGAGAGGATTATGTTTAAAATTTTGCTGCTTAGTGAGCAGCGAAATTTGAAAACATTAGAATTTTTCATACAATCATCTAAAATGAAAGCCATATTCCAAGTAAAGTTAAAGCTGTGGAGAAATAAACTAATGAATAATAAAATAAGGCGGCTTTTTTTTTCGGGCGGTAGGTGTAAAAAAGTATAGACGTTTTTCTAAATCAGCTGATATATTAAATAAAATATAATTATAAAGTTGGATATTTTATACCTTTTGTCGTTGATTTTTATATAACACAGTGTAATAGCACCACACTTATATTAGGAACACTGTGTGTAAGATAAATCATTAGCACACCACCTGCCAGCAAATAACCTACAAACTTCACTTCACATAACTTCAAGTAAGACAATGGCACAACTCGTTGACATCCAAAGCGCCCAGAACAGGTTGGAGGAAAGCTTCTCCACAAAGATGGCTGAGCTTGAGGCTAAGTTGCAATCTGGTGGGCAGGCCAAGGACACCGTTGCACGGGTTGCCGAGGAGTTCCGGACTTTTAGAGAACTTATGTTCGATATGCTTCGCCTGCTAAGAAAGCAAATAACTGATTGTGTTTCCATGGTTGACACAATAGAGACAAGGTATCGGCGCAAATCACTTCTTTTTCTTGGCGTTCCAGAGATTGAACATGAAAATTGCTCCACACTTATCCTTGACACCATTAACAACACTATGGTCCTAAAAGATATTGCGGCCTCAAACATTAATGCGTGTCACAGAATTGGAACAAAGAACCCAAATTATCCCCGGCCAATCCTTGTAAGGTTCTCCCAACAGGATCATCGGTCTTCAGTCTGGCGCGCCAAATCGAAGCTCAGAGGTGGACCAGTATCAGTACGAGAGTTTCTGACGAAGACCCGGCAGATGGTTTTTTCCAATGCACGACAACACTTTGGCGTGCGAGGATGCTGGACTCAGGATGGTGTTGTCGTCGTGAGATCGACTGATGATTGCCGTCACAAGGTCACTACCATCGAAGAGCTGAAGCCACTGATGAGTAAATACCCCAAATGGATGGAAACTTCGTCAGCGGGTAACAAGACGTCGGCGGCATCAGCTTCGGGCGCTAGCAACAAGACTCGTAAGGCTTAACACAAAATCGTGCATCATCAAAGTCCTCTGAACTCGTCTAATTTAGTTGGTACTTATAATTTCCTTTCTTCTCAATTTCACTAATTCACTTGTACTGTGTATTACCCCGAATTTTTGTACTTTTTGTTGTTATTTACCAAAACACCAAAGACAACTAAAATGTCAAGTTGACGTTGACACTTAATCGTTCGGAAACAAACTTTTTTATTTTTTGCATGTCAATACTTAATGTTTTATTTTTATTTATTCTTTTTGTGCTTAGATTTTTGTGTGAACTCAACCAGAACTTTAGATTAAAGTGAATTGTATTTGAGTGTGTAGGTTGGCTGGCGGGTGGTGCAGAGCGCACTATATTCGCTGTGTCTTATTATTTTTTTATATATATTTATATTAATTTATATCGTATATTTATATATAATATAGCATAATATTGCGCTATTATTATAATTTACCATAACGCATAGTATTATAGTTACATAGTTTCACAGTAATGTCCTCTGGAAGCGAATCTTTTCATTCCGCTGATGACTCCGCTACTCCGTCAAGTGATGATAGCTTCTGTTCCGCGTGTGATGGGCTTGGTGACTTGGTATGCCAGACGTTTAATCAGACAGAAAACTCGCACACTTTCAATGTGTGCCACATAAATGCTCAAAGTATACCAAGTCACTATAGCGATCTCACTGATGCGTTCGCTGATGCGAACGTCCATGCCGTCCTAATTTCGGAGACTTGGCTCAAACCTCATCTTTCTTCGACTGCATACCCCCTCCCTGGCTTTGTTCTAGTCCGGAATGATCGACTTGATAGGAGAGGGGGTGGGGTAGGCATTTATCTGCGCAGTGATTTTTCCTATAAACTGGTTACCTCTTCTTCTTCTAACTACGCCACTGCGGAGTATATCTTTCTTGAGGTTTGGGTCAAAGGAGTTAAAGTTCTTCTTGGCGTTGTTTATTGTCCCCCTACTGTTGATTACTTCTCCAGTCTCGAAACGATTCTGGAATCTTTAGGGTCGGAATATTCGCATCACATCATCATGGGCGATTTTAACACTAATCTCCTTTCCGTCAACTCCTCTCGATCCCGCAAACTCCTTGATGTCCTAGAATCGGTCAGTATGCATGTCTTGCCACTAAAAGCTACTCACCACAACATCGACGGTAATGACACATTACTAGACCTGATCCTTACCTCCACTCCATCACTTGTTTCCCATTTCGGTCAACATCCCGCTCCCGGTTTCTCTTACCACGACCTCATTTTCCTATCTTATAGTGTAAAACCTCCTAAACCTGTCCCTAAGGTGATGCATTTGCGTTGTTTTGGGCGCATTGATGCAGGTTCGCTTCAAAAAGATGCCGCTAAACTTAACTGGGCCCCTTTATTGGAATCCAATTCCATAAATGAAAAGGTAGACATCTTCAACCACCACATCGTGTCGCTCTACGACACCCATGCTCCAATAAAGAAAATTAAGTTGAAGCGTCCCCCTGCTCCGTGGATGACACAGGGAGTCCGGATGGCGATGAGGCGTAGGGACCGGGCCTTTCGCAAATTCAGAAGAGACCGCTCTGAGGACAACTGGGCTTCGTTCAAAATTGCAAGGAATCGCTGCAATCAGATGATACGTAATGCTAAACGCCGCCATATACTCAGTAATATCACCTTATCCTCACCTGCTAACATCTGGAAATTCCTAGGAACCCTAGGTGTTGGCAATAGGAAACCTCTCAATTTTCAAAGTGCGACAATTGGTTTGGATGATCTTAATCGTCATTTCACAACTTCTCCTCCGATCGATCACCAAACCATGAATCGCACTATTGATGCCCTAGCCAGCCTTTCCTCTCCTAATATTAAGCCCTTTTACTTTTCTCCGGTGTCACCTGTTGAGATCAAAAAGATTATCCTATCCATTAAATCTAATGCCATCGGTTGCGATAACATCAGCCGTCGCATGGTAATTCTTATCCTGGACCATCTTCTTCCTGTCATCTCTCATATTGTCAACTTCTCCCTCAGCTCTGGCTCTTATCCGACTTTGTGGCTGAAAGCCTTCGTGATTCCACTCCCGAAAATCCCTGATCCTACCTTAGTCACCCATTTTCGTCCTATTTCTATTCTTCCTTTCCTGTCCAAGGTGCTGGAGGCCTGTGTGCACAAACAGCTCTCGCAGTTTGTGCACTCGAATAATCTCCTAAGTCCGTTCCAGTCGGGCTTCAGGTCAGGCCACAGCACCACTTCCGCACTCCTAAAAGTGACTGACGATATTAGGGCTGGTATGGAGGACACCAAATTGACTATTTTGGTTCTTGTGGACTTCTCAAACGCCTTTAATACCGTCAGTCACGACATCCTCCTATCTATCCTTTCCCATCTTATGATCTCTCCAGGGGTGCTGGAATGGTTCTCATCTTATCTTCGAGGGCGTCAACAATCGGTGCGCCTTGATGACAACTTGTCAAGATGGTGCAATATTGATTCTGGCGTCCCTCAAGGCGGTATTCTCTCCCCTTTGTTATTTTCTATATTTATTAATCTCTTAACGCACAACCTTCATTGCGCGTATCATCTGTATGCCGATGACCTGCAGTTATATTCTCAGGCTGGTGTCGACTGTGTATCTACGGGCGTTGCCAACGTGAATAGGGACCTCGACTATTTAAAAGTCTGGTCCAACAGTTATGGTTTGGCAGTGAATCCCATGAAATGCCAAGCCATTATTGTAGGCAGTTCCAGACTTCTGAACCGGTTGGACGTGACGGCTATTCCGCCGGTTGTATTTGATGGCATAGCTGTCCCGTTTTCCGCTGCTGTTAAGGACCTGGGGATACATATCGACACTACCCTGAGCTGGCGGACCCAGGTAACTTCTGTTTGTCAGAGGGTCACTGGTACTCTCCGCGCCCTTTATCGCCTGAAGAATTTCCTGCCTTCCAAGACTAAAATAATGCTCGTGCAAGCCTTAATCTTCCCTCTTATCGACTATGGTGATGTATGCTATTTTGACCTGAATGCAGATTTGCTCAATAAACTCGACCGTCTTCTTAATAACTGCATTCGATTCATCTTT
This sequence comes from Clanis bilineata, assembly GCA_036417725.1. Taxonomy (NCBI): domain Eukaryota; kingdom Metazoa; phylum Arthropoda; class Insecta; order Lepidoptera; family Sphingidae; genus Clanis; species Clanis bilineata. Next base: position 4,649,133 of record CM071139.1, on the reverse strand, counting down.
AATCTTCGAAAATATGATCATGTGTCATCTCATCGCCTACAACTTAAATGGTTACCGATTCGTCAGCGTCGCTCTTTGCGCGCACTCACCACTCTTTACTCGTTTCTTAATTCCTCATCTCCACCGTCCTACATATCTCCTCTGTTTCAGTATCTTAATAGTAACCATGACAGAAACCTTCGCTCTTCGAGCAATCTTCTCCTTAAATGTCCCCCTCATACTTCTGACTTTACTCACTCTTCCTTTACCATCCAATCGATCCTTCTCTGGAACTCGCTCCCTCTCGAAATTAGGTCGTGCACTACTCGCCTGGCTTTCAAAGCCAGAATACGTCAATTGCTGTTAGATGGAGTTGTGGAGTCACTTCGCTAATGAGTAATAATTGATTTTTATGTGTTGTGTGTACCTATGAATTTAAAATTATGTAATATATTTATTCTATTTGATTTTTTATATATTACGTATATATTATTGTATATATATATTTATATATGTATATATTTGTATGTATATATGTATGTATATATATTTATTAACACCTTTCTTTTCATACTTCATTTATTTATACACCTACCTTGTTTTGCTTATTCTCTGCACCACCCAAAGGTTGACTGGTAGAGAATGCCTCAGGCATTAAGTCCGCCTGTACATATTATATGTATAAAGTGTTTTAAATAAAATAAATAAAATAAGTTTATTATTAATTTACAGTATAAAAATAATGTTTTATATTATATCTCAATTTAAGATATATAAAGATTCTTGACACGAGTAAGCAGAATGACCGTTTACTGTGCCCGTATCGTACTATCGAAACGGGTGACGACAAACAATAACAATGTTACGTAGGCCTCCGACCTCTTGAGAATCTTCACTTGGCAACAGTCTAAATACTGGTATATCATCATATATTGACATTGGTGGGAGTGGCATGCCTGTAAAGATTAAAGTCGCCTGCCCCAAGTGCACCACTGCAGCTGAAAGCCTGAGAGCCCCGTAGTGACATGAATCCAGAATTCTAGCATCTAGAACGATTTTTTTTTATAGCAGGTACATGTATTTCACTTTGATGATTCAAAAAAAATAACGACCGACGTGACAGTTTTTTTTTTCAGAAACTGTTCATTCTAGTTATGGGGTATCCTTCAAAATGCAATTCCTTCTTGGTCCCCAATGGCCTACATCGTAAAATATAAGTATGTCTGTAAAGGCAGTTCTGAGTTGTATTATTAAAATCAATACACATCGACCCAATTGCGACTGTTTGTTGAGTCGATAATCCTGCGTTGTAGTCCTATACGTTCTTTTAAATAGAGGAGTTGTAAAATCTCATACATCATTTGCTTTTCCAGTCGAGTGCGGCGCACGATATTGAGTGCACGTATGTCCGTTTATCTCGATGCCCGGTTTTATATACATCTACCCGCCATAACTAGTCTATATAAAAAATGAGTGAAAGTGAGAAGGAAACTGATTTGTTGAGTGAAAATAGTGATGACATAGTAGAGAAGGTGATACAAGAATACAGAGGACAGCAACGGTTGACAGAAAAGAGAATGAGACAGGAAAGTGACAATGTAGACATTATTGACGACGATGACGAATTTACGACCGTGAGAAGAAAGTCTAAACGGTTGATTCGAAGCACATCAATAGCTGCTGATGATGCAAATAGCCAAAGACATAACTCGACCGATATAATAAGTGAAGTATGTGTTACATCGAAGCAAGTGTTGCCTAAACAAATTGGCTTAGCAAAGTTGCTCAGAGAAGAAAATATACATAGCATATCAAAAATTAAATTTAAAAATCCATACAGGGTAATACTACAATTTGCAAAACGCGAAGAAGCTGAAAAGTTGATATCTTGTAAGAGAATGAAGGAGCTTGATTATCGATGTCAATTTACACACGAAGTTAGCTTAACCTACGGTATTATTAAAAATATAGATTTGGATGTAGAACTGACGGAAATGCATAAAATAATTTCTAGTGATTATGAGATAATATCGATCAGGCGGATGAAACGATTTTATGAGGGGAATTGGATAGACAGCGAAACAATACGGGTATGTTTTAAGGGCCCTGCCTTGCCCCCGTACGTGTATGTTCACGGGTGTAGGTTTAAGGTGGAGCCCTATGTATTTCCAGTAACTCAGTGCTCTGGGTGCTGGAGATATGGGCATTTAATAAAACAATGTCCTACAAAAAAAATAGTATGTCCGAAATGTGGGGGTCCTCACCAAAACTGTGAAACGACACGATATATATGTATTAATTGTAAAGGAGCTCATATGTCGTTAGATAAAAGTTGTCCTGTGTTTACAAAAGAAAAAGTCATTCGCAAAATTATGTCTCAAGACAATTGCACATATAGAACTGCGTTAACTGCATATTTAAGTGAACAACAGACCGGCAAAATTTTATTGACAACCGAGAATAATTTGACAGACAGTACGCGAATATTGGACACAAATAACCAAAATACATCTTATAGAGATGTAGCACTAAGCAGTAAAGAAAACGAGATAATACACGATCCGGATAACAACGAAAAATCCACGAGCACAAAGAAAAAAGGTAAATCCAACAAAAAGAGGAATATCAGTATGACTCATCAAGATAGTATGCAAGACGATATGGAAATATCTGGTGAACATTGCAGTAGTGAGAACATAGAAAATCAAGAAGATAGAGATAATAGAAGTAAGAGAAGTTATTTAAAAATATTGTTAAGCAAAATGAAGAATGTCATGGTGTCTAACTCAAAATTTGAAGATAAGGTATTTGCTGTTCTGAAGCTATTAATTGAAGAATTTAAAAAATATTTTGTAGAGATTTTAATGGAGATCGACTGTTTAAATAGTATATTTAATTTGTTTAGTAATGGCTAGTAATTCATTATGGGACAGTAGACTTAACATTATTCAATGGAATGCTCAGAGTATAAAACACAAGCGATTAGAATTTGAATGTCTATTATATCAGGAAAATGTCCATTTAGCGATTTTAAGTGAGACATGGCTAGCTATAGACACTGATCTGAACTTTAGTAATTATAATATATACCGGAGGGATAGAGAAGATTCGTACGGCGGTGTAGCGTTTGTAATACATAAGTCACTCAAGGTGCAAACATCATCACACAGGCTAGGAAATGTAGGAATCGAAATGATCCATATCAAACTTCTGAACTGTCCTAGTTTGGAAAATATATTTTCTATCTATTGTCCATCCAATGTTCGTACTTCTCAGGTAGATTGGGACTGCTTATTTGGCCTATTGTCAAAGAAAACCTTAATCGCAGGCGACTTTAACGCCCATCATACGAATTGGTCGTACAAAAATGATGCGAGAGGGGTACAAATAATGACTTCTGTCATGGATAGTGGTTATATTTATTTAAATGACGGGAGTGCAACTAGAATGAAACTTGTCAATGGCTTGCTTCAGAAGTCATCTCCAGACGTAACATTTATTTCTACTGATATAGCCGTACATTTTAAATGGAATGTGTCCAATGAAAATCTTGGCAGTGATCATTTGATTATAAGAATATTACTGGATTATACGCCGAACACATGTTACATTAGAAAACGAAATTATAAGTTAGCTAATTGGAAAGATTATAAGGATATACTTAAGACTGCTTTTAGAAATCCGGTTGTATCATTTAAAGATGTTCAGGAGAAATATGATTTTTTTATTCAACAAATTAATTACGCAGCTGATCAATGCATTCCATTGATAAAAATATGTACAGATCCTCTATCTAAATTTAAAACCAAATCTTGGTGGAATCCTGAGCTTTCGAAGTCTGTTGCTCAACGACGATTATATCTAAAACAATTTAGGCAAAATCCCACTCCTGATAACCTTTCTAGGCTAGAGCAAAAAATTGATGAAACTAAACAGTTAATAAAGAGAGCTAAATCTAAGAGCTGGCGTCATTTTTGTGATGGGATAGATGAGACTGTTTCAATTTCGGATATGTGGCAACGTATGCGGTGGATGAAAGGACACAAAAAGGTCCAATTTCAAGCTTCTGACCAACTAAAAGAAGAATTGTTATGCAGTTTAGCACCTGACTCTGTTCTTTCACAAACACCCAAGTTTGATTCGATGAACGCATGTTTAGAGAGTGAATTCAACTTGGATGAAATGTGTAAATGCTTTAAAAAGAAAGACACAGCTCCCGGAAATGATCTCATTACCTACTCTATGTTGTTTAACTTACCATCAATATCTAAATATTTTTTATTGGATATTTTCAACAACATTTTTAGTTATAACCTTATTCCCTTGCAGTGGCGTAATGTACAAATCTATCCAATCCCTAAAACTAATGCATTTGCAAGTTCTTCACCCAAGGTTAGACCAATTGCCTTAATGTCTTGTGTTTGTAAAGTTTTTCACGCAATGCTGACGAAACGCCTTGAGTGGTTTGTGGAGAAAAATAAAATCCTATCATATAAAACAACTGGGTTTAGACGAGCGCAATCAACTATAGATTCTCTGGTCAGGTTAATAAGTTATGTTCAAATAGGTTTTTCAAAAAAATTATCAACCCTCTCGTGCTTCTTGGATATTGATAACGCATATAATAACGTCTTGATTAGTAAACTAGTACACACATTAGAAGAAATAAATGTAGGTGCTAAAATATCTAAATATATATGGTCATATCTAAGTGAGAGGCGATTAGTGATTGAAATGAATGGGTCCAAAATGCTATGTAGATGGACAAATAAAGGTATTGGTCAAGGTGACCCCCTCTCACCCTTACTTTTTAACATAGTTACCTATAAAATTTGCCAAAATATACAAAACGTCGTAATATCTCAATATGCAGATGATTTTGTTTTATACACAAGTAATTATAAACTTGTCGATAGCATAAACAGTATGCAAAATGCATTAGATACAGTATTAATAATTTTACAGGATATTGGCCTTCAATTATCAGCAGATAAATCAAAATACCTTATTTTTAGCAGAGGACATAAGAGAGAGGTAGCTCAACTACGAATTAATAATGTTACATTACAATCACAGGAACATATTAAATATTTGGGTGTGTGGCTCGATAAGTCATTACGCTGGGGCAAACATATAAATGAAATAAGTCAGAAGACGCAAAAATTTCTTAATCTTTTAAAACTTTTATCAGGGCCATCGTGGGGCATTCATCCAATATTTCTACGTCGGTTGTATATATCACTGATCAGAAGTAGAATAGATTATGCTAGTTTTGTTTATGACAGTAGCGCCAAGACACATATACATAAGCTAGATATAGTTCAAAATCAAGCTTTGAGGATAGTCGGGGGTTTCATCAGAAGCACGCCAATCCATGTGATGGAGTGCGAGTTAAGTATTCCACCCTTGTTTGTACGTAGAGAATATTTAGCTATTAAGTATTTACTAAAGGCAAAATCATGGACGAATAGTCTGACTATTGATTTATTAGAAGAACTCAGTCCTCTCTGCACCACTAGATATTGGTTACATAAAAAGAAACCACTTCTAGTCACAGCATACAATAAAATTAAGAACGAAGTTATAAGTACTAGTTGTCCCCTGGAAATGTTTACTTTAGACATATGGGTTACAAATATTAAAACTACACAAATTTTGAATTTTAATTTAGAATGTTTAACATCAAACAAAACCTCTTACAATCCTGATACACTTAAAAATAATATTCTCGAAGAACTTACTTTCAAATATAAAGATTGGCACAAGATTTATACTGACGGTTCAAAAAATGCCAGGGGAGTAGGGGCGGCATTTTTTGATCCATATTATAAAAAAAGTGGTAGTTTTAGGATTTGTAATACAAACATATGTATAATGACCGTGGAGCTCACTGCAATTTTAGAGGCGTTACGTTACGTTAAAAGTAATTCGTATAATAGGGTAGCTATATTAACGGACAGCAAAAGCGCTTTGCAGCATTTGGCTCGATGTGCCTCTGGACACAGAGGTGCTTCGGTAGCATATGATATCATGAATTTAATACGTTGGTTTGAAACAAATAATGTGCCTTTAAAGTTGCAGTGGGTTCCATCACACTTAGGCTTAAGAGGAAACGAGCAGGTTGACATTTTAGCAAAGAACGCGGGAATAAATGGCTTAATATTAGATATAAAACCTTGTTATTTTGAAATTTTAAGTAAGTATAGTGTTTATTGTCACAAAATTTGGAATGAATATTTTGATGAAAATTCTCGTAGTAAAGGTATTTGGTATAGAACAATGCAATGTGAACCTCCTCGTATTCCATGGTTTTCAAATGTTAAAATTAGTAAAAATGTTATAGTGGCTGCACATAGGTTAAGATCTGGACACATACCATTCAACAGGTTTGGTTTCTTAATGAGAAAAGCTAGCAGTCCTAATTGTGATCTCTGTGGTATTGTAGAAGATGTCCATCACCTGTTGATGGAATGTGTCCGGTATAAGAGCGAAAGAGAAACATTATTGTCCGAGTTAAAAGTTAATATTTTGGAATTTGGTGTTATACAAACTATTTTAGCTAAACCTTACTGCGAAGACGCCATCAAAATTTATAAATTTGTGAATAACTTGAAACGGCCTTAACGTTTCTCTTTTTGGCTAATTATTATTAGGATACGATGGGGCTGGCATAATATTTTTGATTAAAAGCCCCTAAATAATCTAAGAATAAAAAAAAAAAAAAAAAAAAATTTGCTTTTCAAAGTACTCGTAAGGGCCTCGGAGTCATATATGTGCATAATTTCAAAAGACTAGCAAACAAAGCGAAGTGTAGTATGAATTATACATGCAATGCACATGTGGCGGAGGTATATAATTTTAAACACGACAAATACCACTAAAAATATAACTGAACTAAACCATATACAACATACCAAAACTAGTATCGATAAAGATAAAACAAATCATTATAATTAATCTGTTGCTAATAACACTACTCTGTGACGCAAGGATGAAATCAGATATTCGAAAAATCATTTTTAGAAAAAGCCTTGACGGGAATAAGAATAGAGTATGTTTTCGTCACTGTACAATAACGTTTAAAAAAACATATCGTGGCTTGTGACGTGGCACCACGCCTCTCGGAGGCCGGGTCGGGCAGAATGTACGACGATCGACGATGTGGCAACTAGCAGAACCAAGTACTAACGTATATTGATACAGTTAATCGTTTGTCATCGTTAATAATAGCGTGCTCTTCATTCCATATATCATATCTATAGTATTGTGTAACAGATTATTTAATATTACTTTATTTGCAGTAAATATCGTTGCCACAGTAGATTAGTTTAGAGCAACATCACAAGATGCAAATATGATAAAGCATATATTTGATATTATATAGAATAACAAAATAACATCTTGTTTTTGGTGCAATTTATTTATTATTTGTAATTATGTAGCTACACGGAGACGACATTCAACCAAATGCAGATTTTAATACAGATCTTGATTCGTTTTTCCTGCCCAACAGTCAACACTCATTGTGGACGTTCATAAAGAAAGAAAAAGCAGGTTTAAAATGCCGATAAAGTTCACTCGCTCGAAGACAAGTATGATAAACGTCCAATTTAAATGTTGAAAACTGATCATGTTTTTTTCATTGTTATCTTCTATGTCACCTACCAAATATCAGCTAGTTGCTAAGTTCACTATCGCGACTTCATAATTATTATAATATTTCTTAATGCTGCAAACCAAAGACATTGATGAAATCATTAATATATTACCTAACCGTGATAAAACGTGTTTTTAATTTTATTTCTAGATACGTGGTATTTTTCCTGACATTCTTGTTTGTAAGCCGGTATGTTTGAACAAATAGACAAGTTATGTTATGTTATTCACTTTAGAATAATATTGAATATGTATTATATTATTTGATTAAACTTCATGATTTATCTGCATTGCGGTAAAAATTATTTTCAGACATTTTTTTGTTGATAATAGTTAAGCCAGTTTATATCGTTAAAAGCAGCTTGTTTCAACTGACCCGGGAATTTCTATCCTTCTTATTTTGTACGATACTGATTTTATTCATGTGTTTATCATTGTACTTTGTTCGTTTAATTGATGCAGTAATTATTCTGGGTAGGTTGTTGACAGAGTTTAGAGACATAATTGCGGTTTAAGGGCATACCAATTAATGATATCGCGCATTACAAAACTGACGAAACTGTGGGCGTTAGTTGACATTACTGATAAGTGAAGTGTGATGACGACATAGACAAGGCCCATATAACAACGCTAATCGCCCAGCATAATTTTATGGTATGCCATAATGCGATAATGAACAAACCCACTTTATGACTAACTCATATTTTCACAGTTTTCTTTATGGCCAAGCTGTCAAGTGTTATCAAAATGATATTAGAATATTATACTTTACCGAAAACCAATATTTAATGTGAAGTCAGAATGTATTTTTAGATTTACCTATTAAAACAAATTATAAAGTCATTATATTATTTTTGGGACTGTAGTTTTACCTACTGATACAATTATTTCACAGTTCTATTTCTATATTTTAACAATTTCAAAGATTAAATTCAATTGAAATATTGGGAATTCTAATCAATTTGGGATTAAAGGTTATCGAGATAGTTTAAGTATCTATTTTAAATGAATCCTGATCATTCATTAAGACTTTGAAATAATTATAAACCGTATTGTAGTGTAGGGACTATTGAAGAAACTAAAGGAGTACGTCGGTCGCATGTGTCTGGCCCAGATCGTACTGCGGCGGGGTGCGTTCCAAAAAGCGCTAGTAAGACGTTCTGGAGGAAGATATGGGAGCCAATGGTCTCACTATGGAGGATGTTCAAGACAGGGCAAAGTGGAATCGTTTAAGTAGGAAGGCGGACCCTGGCCGGGATAACGCCAGGTAGAAATAAAGATTGTAGTGTAGGGACTTAATCAACATATTAGAAAAAGAATGAACTACCAAATGAAAGATAAAACGATAACAAGACGCTTTATTAAAAATCTGAGTCTAAGGGAACTCTCTAGAAGTTCTCGAAGTTTCTAAAATAGAACGAAGACTCAATAAGAAATCTATACTTATTCTTGCCGGCGACATTAGTCGTCATTGCGTATTAATGATATCCAATGTCAACATATGTAAAGACTAGCTTAGATGATATCCTCAAAGCGTATACAAGGGTCAAGTCTATGAACGTCACAAATACAGATGATTAGAAACAGTTCGCGCTTTTATTGCTTCACGATGTGTCTGCGTGGAATTGAACGTCATTCATTGAACATATGCGTTGATTCCGAACTCTAAGGACTTATTAATGGAACTTCACGTGTTTGGATTTTGGAATAGAAAGAGTACTTAGGCTCATAGACGAGTATGGGTATATAGCTTGTGCCTTATAGCCACGGGGGTTACCAACATGTCTTACTGTTATAGCAGTATTTTTTTTGTACAGAAATCGGTACAAGTAAGATTATAACAATACTGCTATAAAACGTGGTGGTAGCCCCCTGTCTGGAATCAAATGGCGCAACAGTTGGAACACGGAGTTTCGCATTTAAGAAGTAGGTACCTATAATACAACAGTACGATGACGGTTCATTAGTATAATAAAAACTAAATTTAGCATTCACATCTGTTTAAGTGCATTTAATTTTTTAAATTCGGATGACGCGATGTATAAAATGCGTGAAACAATTATGTTTTTGGATTTTAGTAACCAGCAGTCGCATAGAAAATACATTGTCATTTACTAGTTATTGTAACAAACTATTACAGAATGCAATCCACGTTGCGTAAAAAGACAATAGCGTCCATTTATAGCAATGTTGCCACATAAGTGATTTTTGTGTTCACACCTCGCACTTGACTCTAATTCCCGCGTTTGCATGTCAATCCACGTGATAATAGGAACACACCTACCAATCAGATCTTAATATCATGGATGGAGGTTAAACGATTGGTTTATTAAGGTTCTAATTTCGTGCTATATGCTTAGACAAAAGAAGATAGAGGACACGGCATAACTACGAAAAAATGAAGCATTCCTAATGTATGGAATGAAACCAAAATGGCGACTTTGCGAAAGAAAAATCCTATTAATATAACAGTTAGGCATCATCTACATATTCCGGAATTAGTATTATTGTAAATAAAACACCGTATTTACAATAAAATCATTATGTATTTATACGTTATTTAATTCCTATGATACGGTGACAACTTACATGTAAATAGATCGCGAAACTAAAATGGCGAAACCGGCTTCATAGTAAACACGTATTTTTCGTAATTATGCCGGGTCCTCTTATTTTTTCCTTAGTCATTAGCTATGTGTACCTAATGATATACAACTAATTGGAGTCAAGAAGAAGGGTGGTTTGGTTCATAGTCCACTGATTTTAATTTAATACAGTTCAAATAATAAATATCAGTATAGTTTAGGTACTTTGTAGTAGATATAAACCTGCGTTCTAATTGGACTATGACAATGGATGATTTTTAATGAATATTCTGTAGATATACATTTTAGCTAGAGCTAATTTAAAGTGTATTTATCATGCATGGAAAATTGTTCGACAAAATGTAGACAAAGCAACAAAAGACGTATAGTCAACAAAAACTTGTTTTGAAAGCGTAATGGATGCTACGTAAGCGACAACGCGTGATACTTATTTAATTTTTTACCCAATTTATTCAAATGTTTTTATATATAAACAAAATTATAATGATATAATGAAGCTATAATCAGTCAGTTTTGATATACGACATAATAATATTGTTATTCTATTATATTTGTTTGATTTAATTATATCAGTTTTAAAACAACGATAAAAACAATTCCTATTTTATCCGATTAGTATCGACATATTGCTGGTTCTTTATCATATGAACATATTAGGATGTGAGGAAATATTTATAAAATTGACCCGTGGAGGCGTTGATGTCAGGGAGGGGGTCGACCGTAAAAACTGAATCCGAATTCTATCTGCAACATGCTTAAAATACGTGATTCATCAATCCCACCTTGGAATAGGATAAGGCCGGGTGAAGATTGATTTTATAAAAATAATCATATTTACGAATAATTTTCCAACAATATATTTATTAGAAAAAACTTCTTCCACTTAATTTATTTGCATAGCCCTTTATTTATTTATTTTAAGCTCCAAAAGGCCTCCCACTTTCTTCATTGATTAATATATAATATTAATAATAATAATATTAATTGATATAACTAAATGAAATTTGACGCCTCACAATTTTAAATATTACTTTTAACGTTACTTTTGCCTCTAACCTCTAAACTGACTTGCCAAGCACATAAGTAATATCAATTAAAATATTTTTGCTTTAGTTTTAGTAGTTATTTTGTAACAAATTAAGAAATTTGACTGTAAATCTTCAACGACAATAGTATGTAGTCCAGAATTTTCGGAGGTTTATTGTGTCTCGTTGGGTTCACACGCCTGTGAGATCATTTAGCTAAATATACCGATACGCGCCGCGATATCTCCCGACGATGTTATATTGAGATGCCGATACAATTCAATGATATTATCATGCTCACGAACTCTCATTCTTTTTAATTGTTACCAGTTATGAGTACAGCTCCTTGGAGCAGCAGCTTGAGGTCTTTATTAGTTTCCTTTTTAATACTATCGGATATCCTTTTTTGTTTGTTATTGCGGGGAAAAGTGTTTTAACACTGTCGCTGCGCTTGGGGGGGAGACGTAACGGTTACGTCGGAGTCGCCGGTCTTACGGCCCAGCGCCATAATGCCCGGGAGAGATGAAAACATCTGGGCGACACTGGGCCGAGTCCCTAACAGTATGTACACCCTAAACCGGCAATACTGACTAAAAACCCCGCGGTGGCCCTCTTCGGCGCTTTAGGGACGGCTCCGGGTTTCCCTAGGCGAGAAGCGCCCAGGCTTCGGCCGGAACCGCCCCTGCTATCCTGAGATCTGTTTAATGTTATGGCATTAGGCATCACCAGTTCAGGCAGTTGTTGAAAGTGCTATGAAAAAGGCAGTGTTTCGTATTTAGGATAAATGTCTGAAGCTGTTCAAATAAGTTTTATATTATAAGAAGTATGTTGAGTCGACCTCACAATATAGTGGAATAAGAGCAGGTGGAAGAAGTTCAAAAATTTTTAATAAATACTTACATATATTATAAGCTTTCTATTTTCTAATTTAATTTGCCTGGGACTGGATCCATCATAGGGGGTTGACGTCAGGCAGGCGGCCGGTCGTAAAAAGTAAGCCAAATCCTCTCTGCAACAGACTTGAAAAATTGTGTTGCGCCGACCCCACATTAAGGTGGGATAAGGGCAGGTAAAAAGAACTTACGTTATACGCCTGTTTCAGTTCAAGGAATAAAGTACATATATCGTAATTAGTCTTTCACAATAAGTTCTTAACCGCAAACATGATAGGTGAATCAAGGCAAATGATTTTTAAAAATAAATAAATAATAAATACTTAAACAAAAAGGGACAGTCATTCAAATTACCTGTTCAAGGAAAATTGTGACCTCACGATAACCATCACGCCATCAATTCGATGAATAAATAATTTGTGTCCGAGAAGTACCTACTCTGTACCAGTTTGATTGATGGAATTTCCTCGTTACCATTGGAAAGCTGTCGAGAGTAGCAGAGCAACTTTTTGTATAATAAGATGTTGACATTGTAGTCTGTATATACAATTTTTGAATTTTATATTGTGATGGGTCGGTATTTAGTTTGTGTAGTTGTAGTAAAATTTCTTGACATCAACGAATAATAATCATCATCACCCGCAAGACGTTCCGCTGCTGGACATAGGCCTCCCATAAAGATTTACAGATGGGCTTATTGATCGGGAGTAAAAATAAAATAAATACAATGTAAATCGCTAAGGAATCCGTAAAGACGAGTTTTATTTCAATGAACAATAAGTTGTTGATTGCAGTAAGAGGCGTCAGGCAGGCAGCCGGTCGTAAAAACTAAGCCAAATCCTTTCTGAGACATGCTTGAAAAAGTGTGTTGCGCCGACCCCATATTAAGGTGGTATAAGGGCAGGTTGAAAGAAAGAAAGAACAATATGTTGTTGAAATTATCTAAACATTCTAAGGTACTACGTATTATTTACCCCATAAAGATATTGTTAATTTTCCAATTCCATTGCGCACCGGCCAAAAGTTGGGTGGAATTATACTCATAATGTAACAGGAATAGAATTAATATAACGTACATCAGTAAACTTTCACCGAAATGCGTAATAACGCATGAGTAAAATCTTTAATGAACTAAGAATAAAATAGTGACGTAACTAATACGTAAAAGGAAGCAAATGTTCACCAAACAAAATGTATTTAAGAATCGAAAAATAAATAAACATAAAGATAATGCTCTAGCGCCTAAAGATCCCGTTGGTGGTCCAGAAACATTAACTATAATTCCATGTTTGTGCTTGTAACATTTCACTCTCTTATAAAAACATTCACTATTTGAATATTATGTTCACACCCTCAAAATCAAATGAAGCCTTTTCAGTTTTGGCTACTTTAATAACACCGAATTTGTCATTCACGTCCACCAAAATAATGAAGCATTTAGGTCGTAGTACAATCAGCACATGCACATGCGTACGGAATTAAGCAATGTATGTTTGATTTATGTATTTTGTATTTTATGGCTGAGAGTGCATTTAGTTGTAGTGGTTGTGCAATAGAGTATAACGTTACCTATCATTTTAATGAAACTTCTAGAATGACTTGTATGAATAAATGAATCCTTTGTCAAAGTTTATAAGTACTATTGTTTAAACATTTGGCTACATTATTGTAGTTCAATATTTTTTTAAGAAAGTTATCACACCTCCGAATAAGCAGAAATGAGCTAAAGAAAAAGTCACGGTTAAGTTTACTTTCATCAACGGATTCAAATACTTAGATATTTTCCGTTTGGTAATTCAATTGTTCTCCACGAAATCATTATTGATATTCTTCAGTACTAATAACATTATTTCCTTATTCGTTTATGATCTTACTGCCACTTTTAGAATCATAGTGACGTTGGCAATTTATAGTTCAATAGTACGACTGATAAAAATCTTTATTGAAGTGACAATTCATGCGTTGATAAATGAGGAGTTTATTTCCATTGCAAGCCACACCCACAGCATCGATATCTAAATATAATCGTATCGCCTAATTTTATACGACGCGAGCGGATCGATGGTTTCCTCGCGGGTCTAAAGTCCACGGCGCGGCGCGTTGGCATGTTCGACAGTTGAGTTGCCAGATGTAATTCGAAAATTCGAAATTGATATTTGTAATTGATCATCGAAATCTGCTCAATTCAAAAACCTGACCGAGAAAACAAGATGTGGCATAATCTATCTACTCGTATATCCGATAAATCCGTAGAATTTTTATATTTTTATCATCCATGCGACTAAATTAGGCCTAGCAAGTTACAACAACAAAACATTTCCCTCCTTCCAAGGCAGTCGTGTAATAAAATCAAAAGTTATGAAATCTAGTGATTAAGCCATATCGACTGATTTTTTGATTGCCGAATCTGCAGATTTGATCAAAACATTATTACTAGATTTCTAAGTAAAATAGTATTTATGATTGTCAGCAATTTTCCTGCCTCGGGCCGCAGTACCTAAATCTACTAGAAAATTAGTAGGACGATCTAGATATTCTACGAACTACGGACTCGCCGGCGCGGCTGCCGACGTCAGCGAGCCTTGACTCCGGCGTTTACCAAACGAAAGTCTATTTCACGTTCCACTTGTAAAACAGGATGGTAACAATGCCTTGAACTATAGAAAACGTGAATTCACAACTATGTCACGATTTCATGATTTAAGATTTATCGTCAAGATTATGTAAAATATTTTCATTATTACAGGGTATCACGGTTGACCTAGAAACGTCTGTGTTGCCTTGTTGTGTTGATTTGTTTACCTACATTATGTCAGTACAAAATATCTTTAGGCACGTGCATGACAGAATCAACTAGGATACAAGGATGATTGATAGTCTGTAAAATATCTTTGTAATGTCTATCTGCTGTATCATGCTTGGATGTAATTATCGAGAAGCTCCTCACTTCAAAGATGCTCTTATCCATCACTCTGTAGTCAGTAGTTTCAAACATAAATGATATCATCAACTACAGTGATCTCTAATCCATCACGAAGCTAAAGGCTAAGCGAACAGCGGTGGGCCGGTGGCATACAAAACAATCCAGTTTTAGATAAGACTTGAAACTCGCTTGTCGAATTTTAATTATGTAATTCAAATGAGCAACCACCGCTGTGAAGGCGTGTCGAAGCAAACCGATATTATTGGTCCGTTTGTTCAATAACAACATGGCCCATGTTTGCTAAGTCAGGTGTGGTGACGTCAAACATGTGGCGTGGCAACTATAACTTTTGCATTATTTCTTTTACGAACATACCTTGGGCAAGGAAGCCGTCGGTTTCGTGAGTCCTCCTGACTTCATTATGTAATTTTAATTAGACTAAAAATGTTAAATTGTTTTATAATATTCAAAATATTGCTGATACCGAGGCATATTTCGCGGAAACGTGTGAAGAATGAATTTAAAATATTATTATGCAATAAGTAAAATATATTAGGAACGTTTTTGTGTCTGTTCTAAGACTCTACATTATTTTGCATTTCAAATTTGTCATAGTTCTAATCTTTTTAAGAAGTCTTGTGTCTTTACTATATTGTATTTTAAATTGTGGATTTAATGGAAGCCTTTCCAGATTTAGATCCCCTTAATTTATTGTTACTTTCATGTTACCTTAAATTTTTTTGCAATATATTTAATGGTTAAATTCAGTTATATTATAGGCCTAGAATGTATTGAAAACGATCAACGGAACATCTTACAACAATGTACCTATAGTTAATTACATACTGACCACTTGAATAAACTCAGCATGTCTCTATAAAATGAGAGAAACTGCATTGTGTAGACTACATTGAATGATATTAATAAACTGTTTAACAATAATATAAAGACTTATCGTTGTGACCCGGACAGACTTGTGACGACTAAGGTTACTTCGCGATTAATCGTCTGTAGATCTCGAACTATATTCTATAGCCAAGAACTTCGGATGAGATAAGAGATAATAAGGAATGGTAGAGTTAAATGAGATATTTGAAGATGTCATGGCTGATCTTAAAATCCGTCTTCTCTTATTAGTAAGTAAGATAGGTTATGGTTTTGGCAAAGATTGGATAAAAGCCAAATCATGTACGTAGTTGCCTTTGAATAAGTCGAGTAAACCATTTATCTAGAAGTTTCTAGCACTATTTCGTGACGTGTGAATACTTATTACGAGATCTTTGAATCAATTTTTGTAAACAAAAGACCTATCAGTGGCAGTACTCCAAAAGTGAATAGTAAAAATATAAAAGTAATTTTAATTCGATTTGGTACTAAAGTATTTCGTAATTCAGTTGTAACATAGCGTCGGACATGGTCGCACATTTGAATTTCGTAGTGACAAGATTCATATAATATTTAACTCATGTAAGTCAGTTTTAGAATTGTCTAGAAAATGCATCTTGATATTATGTTTTTCTTCAATAAGTATATCGTCTTCTCTTGAACACAAAAATCCAAATACTGCAATGTTAAATTTATTGTTTTCAAATTCAGTGTTAATAAGGTTTTTCATCAAAGCGATTACAATAACTATAACTGTTTAATTAGCAATTGATCAATCTTCAGTAGCCCGAGCACGAAAAACTAATGTAAATGTAAACTCGCTGCGCACTGATGACATTTGATTAATATTTCATAGACGCGCATCGAGCACGAATACATTTACGGTTGTCAGAAATTTTCCTGCTCGGGCTGCAGATCCCTTTACGAACCATGGCATAATTTTCTCATGAGATGTTCTATTGTTGCAGCAACAATGCGTTCACGTCGCATCAATCAGTTCGCGCCACTGCTCATCGCACTGGTGGGTCTGCCAGCGAGGGGCAAAAGTCAGCTCGCGCATCGGCTAGCCAGACACCTTAACTGGAACGGAGAGAGCACTAAAGGTATAAAAAGTGATTTGATATTAAATCCAGAGCTACCAACAACTGTAGCTATTCTGTTATCAATTCTTGGAATATAAAAGTAAACGCTATAGTATGGATTGATACTTTATGACATCTTCAAAAAGGATAATAATAATATAGTTATAGAACTATCAGAGTGTTACGAGTGTGGAAAATAGATTGAATAAATAATAGTAATAGACAAATAGTGTTTGAAACCATAATTTCTTAAAACATATTAAAAGGTCAATTGCGTTAAAACGAAATCGTTTAAAGTAATTAAACAAAAGAGCATAAAAATAATAAATTAATTGATAAATAATGTTAAGTTAGCAAGTAATTACTAATTATAGATAAATAAAAGTAGATTAATAAGTAGGTATATAAAATATTTCAAGAACTGAAAGAATAAAAAAAAAATGAGAATTTTGCTCGAAACTCTGAGTTCTAGATGAAGATGTAGAATAATTTAAGAAATTCTGAGGCTTATCATTTTTTTATACATAGGTACATAATGTGACTGAAGTATAATAGTTATAGGCGTAAATATATTATTTACTTAGTTGCGTCGGCAATGTTCATAGAACCTTCACGATATAAACTAGCACATTTATATTGCAGCATTGACCTAAATATAGTCATCTTGTCTTGATTTATAACTTTTCTCCGTATATAGATAAGATAGTATTATTTCAGCCTACCTTAATTAGTTGAAGATATAATTAATTGCCTGGTAATTTCTTTTTTATGCGGATTCAAAGGATTTAAGAGCCGTGTCAATAATATTAATTAGGTCTTCCAAACATGATGTGCCATGTGTGAAACTGTGTGAAATTATGTAATACAAATCCTATGTAGAACGTACTTTATTTAACGGGACTTTGACGTAGATTGAACATACTACCTCCTACCTAGGCCGTGTTTACAATGAATATAAATAACCTGATATGAAACGGTAAACGTGTTTTGCTGTTAGATATTTTAGTAGGATGTTGTCACAAAAAACACCCGAGGATTTGATGGTCTTTGTAAATTATACAAGATTCTACCTACTTTTATCAAACATGAAACTTTAGGCACAAAAATAGCTGATGCGATGACAACGTGGAGACAGGCAACTATGAGTTGTTTATCAGGTGTTGGAGACAATTATTTATTTAAATGTCTACCTATCATACACACTTCATGACCGATAAGATAATAATGGAAAGTGGAGCGTTCTCGAAATGCAACAATTTGAGTCTTTTTAGAATATAAATCACGTTCATCATTTGAAGTATTTATGTCAGTGTGATGACTGATTACTTATTTTGATAAAAAAAAAACGTTATCCTTATGCAACATTTATAACCGTTTATAAATCTTGCGATACTAATATCACCATCACCTACATAACTGTTATACATTATAGACTCTAAGATCGATAACACCCCGGTTTTTAGTATGGTCTTCTATTTAACAGGTGATTCGGAATAACTTACAAGCTTCTTAAAAATCCCGAATCTATACCATTATATAAAGAGGAAAGATTTGTTTTTTGTATTTTTGTTTGTAACGAATAAGCTCAAAAACTACTGAACCGATTTTGAAAATTCTTCCACCTATGGAAAGCTACGTTATCAAGTAATAACATAGGCTATACCTATATAATATAAAATCTGGTGTTACATCTAGC
Organism: Clanis bilineata; assembly: GCA_036417725.1. Lineage (NCBI taxonomy): Eukaryota > Metazoa > Arthropoda > Insecta > Lepidoptera > Sphingidae > Clanis > Clanis bilineata. The sequence continues at coordinate 4,630,388 of CM071139.1, read as the reverse complement.
ATCTAATATAGGTACCTCAATATCAGAAAATTATTCTCTCTTCTAGTATTCGACTGCAGCGAGTACCGTCGCCGGCATATGGCGTTGTACGGTAGCCATGACATCTTCCGCGCGGACAATCAACAAGGCTCTGCTATCAGGCGGCAGAGCGCTCGTGAGGCCGTGCAAGATGCCATGCTCTGGCTAAAGGAAGGGAATAGCGTTGCTGTAAGTAACATTGTTATCGGGGTTTTCTTCTTCTGTTTTGATATCTGTTAATCATAATGTTGCTAGTTGACTGATTCTATGTTATTTATTTAGTATTTGGTTTTAGGAGATTCAATAATATCGTTTAGGTTGATATGGTTTAATGTCAAGTTATACTCAGAATAAAAAATAATTACAACTGTAGCCTGAGCACGAAAACTAATGTTAATGTAAGTGTATTCGAGTTCGCTGCGAACCGATGACGTTTGGTTAATATTTCATACAAATTTCATAGACGCGCATCGAGTTCGAATACATTTACAGTTGTCAGAAATTTTCCTGCTCAGGCCGCAGCGGCCAACTGAACTTACAAGGAGAGTTAAAGTATATTTTCCAGTTGAAGTCGTAGGTATTATGCGGTGGGTGTTGATGCTCAGTACAACCAACCTCAAAATGAATACTTATAGTTCATTCACACCGAATGTTTTCCTTTAACTCTGTGTCTTTAGATTTAAAATACCGCACTCCGAATAATGTTTGATTTTATCTTGTTATTCGATTATTATATAAGAATTTCTAACTGCTAAGTTCTCATTAATCTGATGACATCATGATGAATCTCTTTTGCAAAATCATTATAGTTAATTGTCTTAATTACTTTAATGAGGCAAAATATTGCGTATTTTCACTTCACAGATCTTTCCATCAATATACCTAAAAATCAATATCGCTAATACTAATACTGTTTACTATTGGCGTTTTGGCTTGCAGCTTTAACTGCTTTGAATACTCGTGTTGAATGTAGGTCATTTGTTTCAGATATTCGATGGCACCAACATAACTCGTGAGCAGAGGCGAGAGCTGAGCGAGTACTGTTTGAACGACATGGGCTTCAGGATACTCTTCATAGAATGCGTCTGCGAGGACCAGGAGTTGTTAGAACGGAACATCATCGAGATCCTGCACTACTCCGCTGATTACAAGAACATGAGCGAGGAAGAAGCTGTAGACGATTTGAGGAAGAAATTGGAGCACTACATGAGACAGTATGAGCCGATCGACGCTGGACTTGAGACTATAGGTTTCGTACGCGTTGAGAACATGGGAGAAACTGTGACGGCTCACAAAGTGGCCGGGCAGAAGGAGTCAGGGATACTCGGCTACTTGTCCGGGATGAGATGTCTCCCGCAGACATTGTATTTTACTCGGGTAAGTGGCTCTTACTTTGTTGTTATCAGACACGCCTGGTATTTATGATTTTGTTTACTTTAAGCCGGGTCTCCTGCACCAGCTTTTTCGAAACTAAATACTAAAAACACATACGCAAAACAACGATTTTGGCTGTCACCTGCTCGTAGAACAATGGACCATAGATAAAAAAATGCATGTTTTGTGTAATGTTTTAGTGCAGGAGACCCAGCTTAATAACTTTACGGTTTTCATAATGAGGTTTAATTAGATATTGCGTGTTATATTTCTATGGATATGGCTTTAAAAATCTCAAGACGACTATTTATTCGGAAATCGATTCTGTATTGACAAGCGATGTATTCTGAAGAAATGGTGTAATAAGAGGTCAGCAGTCATCATAATATCTGGCCAAGCGTCATTATACAGATCATCTTACAATAACAAATTACGATGCATTGATTTCTAACGGAAATGTACGAGCTCCACGTGGTGCGTCCTGAAGATCAACAAACATGCCTATTTACAGTAACATTGCAGTATTGCACTCTATATCTGTACTGGATGTTTACAACGCGATATTAAATGGGAAAATATATGTACTTGTTATTGAAGTGCACTTTAACAAGTCAATCAAGTCCAATGAATCTTACGCAAAGATGATCAAAAGTAATTTGCGCCTTTGTTCTCGCAACAAGTTTGTTTTGATATAAATTTATGTACAATAATCACAGGTTTAAAAACTTAACAGACCGAATTCAAATCCGATCGTAACCAAATTTATATGGGACCCTTGAAAGAAGCTCTAACGAACACAAAAAGAATTTTGGAAATCGGTCCTCATTTGGCGGAGATCAAACATACATAAAAAAAAACAGACGAATTGAGGACCTCCTTTTTGGAAGTCGGTCGATAAAATATAGTTTCAATTTTCTATATTTAGTTAAAAATCGCAATTAATCATATTTAGTAAGTCATCCACGATGCTTCATCTAAAAATATCAAGTTGTGTCGACTTGTGGCTAGAGCGAAGTTATTTATTCCATTAGATAACCAAGATGAGTGTCAAATACCAAGTTTCTTAGGCAACATATTATTCTCTATCACCTGTGCCAACTACGTTGTCACGTTTTGTAGCAGCATCTTTGGAGTCAGCTCTATTGGTTTGTTTACTAATGGAAAATTTAATAATTGTACGACTGCTAATTTATCGATTCATACATAGCGGAAAATAATGACTCGTGTTTGAAATTGCGATTAGCTCTACATTTAGACTCTTCATCAGAATCAGCGAACTTGTTTATTTTCTCGTTCGTTTCTACTGAAATGTCTGCAGCCTGAACCAATAAACTTGTTGTTTTATGTATGAAGGAAATATAAAATACGATATCTTTAAAGTATTGATGTGAATCGTTTATTCTGAGAAAATGTTTACTTTGGATGTCGCATTTTTTAACATGCATATCTATGAACATTTTATCTGCCTGGATACCAATCCACATCCAGTATTTGAGTAATCAAATCCTAAATATGAAAACTTGTAAACGTAAGGTCACTGAATCTGCTATTAAATAGAGGTTGTTTCAAGAGCGGAAAGAACGTTTCAGAATTAAACGCATTTTAATGTGTTTATTTTGTAATCAAACTTCTTCAATATTATTAATGCGCTAGTTACTAAATTCATAAGATATTACAACGATAACCGAAGGATCTTGTATATTGTCATTAGTTCATACCACCCCTATAATTTCTCCTACCCTGATTCTACTAAAATATGGAGTCGACGTAAAACACATTTCAAGCGTATTGCAGAAACGATTCAGCTTAGTTTTTACAACCAGCTACTGCCTGACATCAAATCTGACAATCTGAGTGTTGCAAAACCAGCATTGCCTATCTTGGGATTCGCACCCAGGACCATCCAGCACGTATACGCTGTAACTAGAACAATCGACGATCGAAATAAGTATATCCCCTATCTCATACACTCATTGCATTTCTTTCTTTATAGCACGGCGAGAGTGAGTACAACGTACTTGGTCGTATTGGTGGCGACGCTGCCCTGTCTCCCCGCGGACAGCTGTACGCGCGAGCTCTCTCCGATCATTTCAACTCGCTGCCAGCTCGGGAGCCATTCACGGTGTGGACCTCTGAGCTGAGGCGCACTAAGCAGACTGCTGCCGATATTCGAGCTCCTAAACGGGCTGTGAGAGCACTCAACGAGTTAGATGCTGTAAGTATTTACTTATGAAGTTCTAGCAATTTTCTGACATTGTCGAGGGGGTTTAGACAAGTGGCTTATGCGCGTCGAAAAAAATTGTCGAATAGAATAAATGTTTGAGAATGACATGTCTTATGTCATTCCCATACATTTATTCTATTCACCTATTCTATTCTACTAACGCATAAGCCACTTGTCTAAACCCGCTGTTCCTTATACGATAGGAGTATGCGGTCTGCCGTATCAACTAAATAATAAAAATAATATTAGCCCTGTAATATTACTGTCCCACTGCTAGGCACGAGCCGCCTCTACAAATGGGAATTTATGTCTTAGTCTACCACGCTGGCCTAACGCGGGTTGATAGACTTCACATACCTTTGAAATTCTTGTGAAGAATTTTCTCAGGTTGCTGGCTTCCTCACGATGTTTTCCTTCACTGTTAAAGCAAGTGATCATTCACAATGAAAATACACTTAACATAGAAAAGCAGAGATGTATGCTCTTTTTGGGGTTGGGCTCGAACCACCGACACTCGTCCCGGCAGTTCGTACCCTTCCCAACTGAGCTATCCCTGTTTTCAACTACCGGAAAAAGAACAATAATACCCGTATAAGTTATCATTTAAGAAATCAAGATAATATTTAAGCTTTCTTAAATATTTACTGATACGGTAACAGTAGTATCGAAATAAACTGATAGGTATGTAACTACGAATTATTTGTCGTTTGGAAGGTAAAGAAAGAAGGTAGAATTCTCAATGTTTGAGAGTTTAGATGAAGCTTGAGCAAAAAATGTAGATAAACTGACATAAAAAGTATAAAATGGACATGTAATGATGGATACGAAACAAGATAAAATCAAAATCTTCACATTTAAAAATAATACCAATCAATCATGATCTAAGCACATAAAGCTTCGAAAGAAGCGAATGCACTAAAAAAACTTGTACCTAGTAGTGATTGTCGTGATATACCAACTATCTTATCTCTTAAAATAATCTTATCTTGGGATAATTAATATTTGGAAAAACAAATTATTTTGATTTGATACCCATCTATAATTACATTATTAACCATTTATTTAAATTACAGTCAACAAGGATTTTCTAGTATAAACTTTAGACTACAGCTATTTAAATACTTACTGGAATAGAGCTATCTTATATACCCTACCTACCATATGAGGATGTACCTACAATATATTTTATTTACGTGTAACAAAATGATTTCAGAATCCATAAATTGGTGATACATTGTATATTTGTCGATATATTAAATCATTTAAATCGTATTATTTATTTTATATAGGTTCAACTAGATATTATGTAGATTCTTGTACACCACTGAACGTGCTTTAACCACCTCTGCTGTTAGTTTTGTTTTAAGGAAAGCTTGGGTTAATAGTTTTTCATATTGGTAATTTATGATTTACTTATACGATTTCTGTCTCACTCTAATATTTTGGTCCAATTTTTTCTATATCCCTAATTTTCGAAAGGGCATGTCGATACGATCATTTGGTAGGTAGTTATCTTGTTTGGACTTATGATAGGTTACAACATTGTTTACTGAAATAATTTGCGATAATACGCGCAAAGAAAAATGATTCTATCGAAAATTCCACCACAGTCAACTTGATAAATATTGTAATGATATAGGTGTTATTATAAACTGTTCTAAAAATATTGTATCAGAAATAGAAATTGAACAGAAGTGAGATAGAAAATTCCGCGAAACTAACACTATAAGTATAGTATAATGTCTTCCCACGTAAACAGATCACCAAATGACATATTTAATTCAGACTCGGCGTCACATCGGGACATTGCGTTGCTGATCATAAACAAGAAACTAAACAACTAGCCGAATGAATAGAAATGCACCATATTGGCAACAATACTTGAAGGAAAATTCTTTTAGGTACAAGGATTTTATAACATTGGAATAAGACAATATGTAGTAAACAAAAACAAAAAATTTGATCACGAAATAATGATTTATCTATTTTGGAAATTGCGGATGCAAATATAATACTTGTACATAGTGTTGCCAGATGTCCCGATTTGCGCGGGACGTCCCGATTTTCAGGGGTCTGGTGACCCATCCCGATTTACCCTTGATCGGGACGCCGAATGTCCCGATTTCTGACTATCCTTCTTAGCATGTATTTTAAAAAAAATATTTAACAGTCGCTAATACTCGTTTACCGACAAAAGTGGTAAATATTACGGTTGTATGTTAAACTATATTTCAATTCAGCTGTCCGTTTGCATAAGGTAAGTGCTAATTATTTTTTGTTACAATAAATAAATAAAATAAAATCTTTATTGGTCACCACAATCAAGGTCTCAATCTCAATTTAAATAAAACAAGCAGGCAGGTAAATTGGATGGGGCTTAGATTAGCAAGAAAGGGAACGGTATATGGCAGCTTATTTTTTCCCGTTGATGGCAATGCTAGCAGAAAATCAACGGGAAAAAATAAGACGAGTTTTAGAGTCAAATGTCCCGCTCTTCTTTTGACAGCTTTCCTCTGGCGTAAGGAGGTGTCCCATCGCGGGTTAAGACAGGCTTCGAGGAGATAAAGGCTCGACAATACTGCGGAGAGAGGCCCTCTCTCTCAGAATTCGTCGTGTGTCATCATTGTAGCAATTGCCCCGAGGATACATCCCAACAATTCTCAAAATGTGTCCAGTCTGGGATGAAGAACGCAGCGCTCTCAGAACTGTAGCCGGTAACGGCGTCTCTCTGCCGGCAGTAGTAGCTAGTAGCTACAATGGTCGGTAGTCGGAAGTCGTGGCGCGGTATGACCTCATCTGTCAACGTGTTATGTTGAAAAATGAGAGACGGGATCGGGAATGCTTAGATTCCAGTCGCCAAACAAAAAGCGAGGCGCCTGGTCGTTGACTGGCGCCTCCAGTCCTGCGGATTGGGGTGGAGGCCGTACAACGGGGGATGTGTGGCATTTGTATATTACATTGATGCAACCTCTGAGATGTACAGCTCGGCTGCACAAAAACATCTTTTTGACGTGCTTACCAAAGGCGGAATAAATATGTGGGGCTCCCGCCCCTAAGAGACGGGCCGAAAGGTAACGTGCAGAGTGTGTTCCAGCAGCAATCCAGAGGTTACTCCGTGTCCTCCAGAACCATCTCACTTGCGTTAAATAAGGCAACCATGTTTTTTTAGTCTGTAGTGTCGGTATAGGTATTTTGGTGAGGGACCCGTCCTAATCCACAGTCACTGTGGACTAGAGCGGAAGACGACGAGTCGAGCATAACCATCCCACTGACCCCAGATTGGGAGATATCCGTAAAGAGTTGATTTTTCTTCGTGGATAAAAAAGTGTCCCGCTCTGCCATCCAAATGGTTGTTTTGTCTAAACGTTTCCACTTCGCCTGGTCTTGATCATCCACCACAATAAAATCTTCTTCTTCTACCTGCCTTTATCCCATCTTAATGAGGGGTCGGCGCAACATACTTTTTCTAGTATGTTATAGAAAGGATTTGGCTTAGTTTTTACGACAGGCTGCCTGCCTAACGTGAACCCGTTCTGAGGAATCCAGTCCCGGGCAAATTAAATTAGAAAATTCGCTTTGCCCGACCTGGGAATCGAACCCAAGACCTCCAGGTCCACAGCCCATATATTTTGCCACTAGACCAAGGAGGTGACAATGAAACCACTGGCTTTTATACCTTTTACCAAAACGACAAGTCGCCACTTTTTTAGGCTGTCCATGGCCATGGAGAACGCACCCCTGGCATGATTGGTCCAGAAACTTGCGACCGACTGCTCCCGTGGTTTGCTCAAAATATGACAACACCTTTCAAGCGACATTCCTGCAGTTTATCTGACACCAATTTTCGTATTTGGTCTAATCGTGTAACGTTGCACAACCACGGCCGCATCTTCATCTCCGCAACGTAGTTTTCGCTAACATGATGCTTACGGGCAGTTACCTCAAAGTTTTTCTGTTTATTTACTTATATGCTTTTAACGAAGCTAACTAGCGGTAAAATCTTGGAAATCAAGTTTCCGCGGGGGAAAAAATGCTCCAGGGCCATAATGCCCGGAACCTGGAAAATATCCATGCGACACTGGGCCGAATCCCTAACACATACTGCACTAGTTATACCGACTAAAAGCCTGGCAGCGAATAGGAACAACTGCGGATTTCCCTAGGCGAGAAGCGCAAATGTTTTGGCTGGAATCGCTTCTACGCGGTGCCGCCTTTGGGCCGTCTCCAATCGCGGAAGAGGCACTTATAAACCCCAGCCGCCGATGGACCTCCTTGGCGTCAATGACAGAACAAGGCGGTCCACCTGCACTGCTGTCCATCTTGGGGGCGCTATAACAGCCACCTGCCACGACTTACGTTAGCCCCTATAAGTTAAAGCTAATGACGGGCAGGCGATACCGAGATTAAATTTTTCAGACACCCCTAGCCACAAAGTGGGAAGCGAGGAATAGTCACGCCTCCTATGCCCCCTCTGGCGGCTGAAGGGATCAGATAAAAAATCTGAGAATCAAGGATTAGATTGTTCCCGATCTCTCTCGGCGCTCTCATTCTGTGAAATGCATCTTCTCGTAAAAGTTGGCTTTTGCACGCTAGGCACCCAGGATCTCGACCATGGTTTACGTCAAACCTGGCACCGAGAGGTTTTTTGCGACGACAACTGCTCTGAGAACGGTGCACTCTTTGTACTAGGCTGGGCATATTTCTAGTGTGGGTAGAATTGAAGTATGAACTCAATCTCGGGATTGAATCCTCTAAATGTGGGGTATATAACTTTTTGTTATCGTGGGGAAAGTGTTTTGACACAACCGCCACGCCTGGGGGAAGGCGTGACGGTTATGTCGGTGTCGCCGGTCTTACGAACCAGCGCCATAATGCCCGGCAGAGATGGAAAACATCCGGGCGACACTGGGTCGAGTCTCTGACTCTATGTACACCCACACCCACAATACCGACTAAAAACACTGCGGTGGCCCTTTTCGGCGCTTTAGGGACGGTTCGGGGTTTCCCTAGGCGAGAAGCGCCCAGGGTTCAGCTGGAACCGTCCCTGCGCGGTGCCGCCTTGCGGCCTATCTCCAATTGTGGGGGGGCTCATAAACCCCCCGCCGATGGGGTATATAACTGCAATTAAAAAAGGCATTGAAACTTCGCCAATGTTGAGATTTGACCTTAAATTTAGTTATATTTAAAAAAAAAACTTATTATAGTTTGATTTCTTTGTTATACTTGCCGAGCATCGCATTTGCCGAGCGGTAACGTCCCGATTTGAAAACCTATGTCCCGATCATTTTTACCTTGTGTTCCGATATTTCACACAATAGATCTGGCAACACTACTTGTACATGTAACATGTCATAGAGGTGATCGACATTGTAGCATAAGACTGAAGACATGTTTAGATGCGATCCAAGGATTATACACCGAGCAGAAAGCAAAGGTTAGGAAGCTTAGGCTTCTTAGGCTTCTCTATATATCAACGAGATCGTGTCAAATTAGAAAGCTATTATTGACAGCCTCCGTGGCGCAGTGTGCGAGTAGCCGGCTGTGAAGCGAAAGGCCGCGGGTTCGATTCCCGCATTGAGACAAATATACATTTGTCTGTATAATAATAATAATATCTGTGGGCCACACATACGTGTGGCCCACAGATATTTGTTTCAAGTCTGGGTGTTGTGAGACCAAAAGTCTCTCATAGTTTCTGATACTCACGATACAGGTTATACCTAGTGTGGGGTCAGGACTAGGTGTGTGACTGTTGGGTGTATTTATTTATTTATTTGTGCTTAACTATTTCCAAAGGCAATACTTGACATAATCAGATCCTTAATGATTCCTCCATGAGTCACATGCTGACATTGAACTTGTTATAAATACGATGGAATTATTGAATGTTGATTCGCATTGTACGAACGGCGCGTCCGGTGCAATGTCGCGTACAATAAAAACCTTTTAACACGCAAGTCTCAGTCCATTAGGTAGTAGGTATTACTTAGCTCACTCATCATTGATTATGATCTAAATCACTAGCGACCGTTGCCACCTGCAATGCTTTGTCACAATGATTGTTAAGATTTTAATGTAGTTATTATGATAACTTACCGTTACTTATTTTGATAATAATATTTGCGATCATGATACATACAACACCCCTAGTTGTTTCAATATAAAGATAAAGTGTTTTTAATCCATTACCATTTTTGTGAATAAATTTGTTCTAGGAATTCGCGAGATTAGATGAGGAACGTTGTGTGTCTCGAAGGGTCGCATTGTTTAGTTCATTGTTAGAAGTGGAAGAGCAGGATCTCCTGACACAAATATCTATAAATACTTACTAGAAGATCCTAATCTTGTATCTATTTTCGGCCGACTTCCCAAAAAGGAGGAGGTCCTCAATTCGTCGTTTTTTTATGTATGTTACTCGATATCTCCGCCAAATGTGGACCGATTTTCAAAATTCTTTTTGTGTTCGATAGAGCTTATTTCAAGGGTGGTCCCATATGAATTTGGTCACGGTCAGTCAAGTTTTTAAACTTCTGATTATTTGTAACAGAGTGTTAAATAAATAATTCATTAAATAAATATTTAATTTTATTTCAATATTTCAATCTCTGTTCTGTAGTTACAATTTACTGTCGTACAAGGACGAAAAAATACATCAAATTATGTTCATCTAAAACTATAAAAAATATTTTTCTTTGACCTGACCTTATCCGACTCCAATATGGGGCTGGTGGAACACACTTTTCAAGCACGGTACAGAAAGGATTGGGTTTTGCACCATATTATCATAATGTTCATTTGTCTGTACAAAATCTGGACCTACCTTCTCATGTTTTATTTACAATATGTCTCTCTTGTCTCCAGGGCATCTGCGAAGGTCTTACCTACGAGGAGATGCAGGAGCGTTTCCCGCAGGAGTTCGCTTGGCGTGACCAGGACAAGCTGCACTACCGGTACCCCTGGGGCGAGTCGTACATCGACATCATGACGCGGCTGCGGCCGGTGCTGTCGGCTTTAGAGGATGAGCACAACGTCATCGTGGTGGGACACCAGGCCGTGCTGCGGTGCATGCTCGGCTACTTCTTGGATGCTAAGCTTGGTGAGTTAAAATCTACGTAGTATTTTGGTTGCCTGGAAGACATGCTTTTAGATAAACGGCCGCCACTTACGGCAATACCTACAATGTCTCCAATAGAGTTTGTGTGAGATTTCCAGAGGCCCAATTCGCCCCCTCCCTTTCTCAATCCTTATTTCCCTCCGTATAGGTTGGAAACGCACCCGTGAGTTTTTTGTCCTGGGTGTATATGTGCGGTGGAGATCACTTACCATCAGGTGACCCATCTGCTCGTTTGCAGTCTCTGCTATAAAAAAAGAGTATCTATCTATATATTTTTAATAGAGCTTTGTGATAGGAGGGTATCGGATACATGTACTCAGTGTTGGATGAATGAGGTGAACATAAAGAGGATGTGTGTATGTAAATATTCCTAGATATTTTCGGACAATTCAATTCACTCTTCAATACTTGCAAATAAATTTGTTAACTACCTACTGATGGAAGGAAATTATATTATTTATCAAGACATTTTAATGACGATTGAATAAATTGATCTGAAAATTCGATATCGTTATTGTTATGAATCGTTATTTAATCTTCATTATTACTGGCTTAATTAAATAATAATATCTATTTAGACTTTGTTATAACATAATCTTATACATCAGTACAAATAAATGAAATTCGAGTATCTGTGTGTAATTTAAAATAAGCAGCTTTTCACTAAACTTATATAAAAAAAAAAACAATTTTAATTTTTTTTGTTTGTCTGTTGCGGCTAATCTCTAATACGGCTGGACCTATTTTGAAGAGACATTTGGCATGTATATTATAAGGAGTAACTTAGGATACTTTTGTTATAGAAACATTTTATCCCGGAAAATAAATTTCCACGCGAGTGGAGTCGCGGGCAACAGCTAGTTATTCATAAAGGCAGTGCCTATTTCTTTTTCAACATTCTCAAAATTGAGACCATAAATGTATAATCCTGTCGCAGGCCTCTCGATTTATTTCTCCCTTTTCCTTCTACCACATTTTTTTCTTTTCAGACGAGCTGCCATACATGAATGTGCCGCTCCACACAATAGTAAAACTGACGTCATACGGCTACAAGTACAAAGTTGAGATGACCAAGCTGCCGGTGGAATGTGTGGACACGCACCGCAAGCAGCCCAAGGTGAGCACAGATTATGTCAATATTTAAATGTTACGTAATTTTTAACATCGAGTAGGAAGTGAAATCTTATTTAAATAGAAGATGTTTGCTCATCGTTACTGTAATTGCTTAAGTGACTTGCGACTTGAAGACTATTTTTGTCAATATTGAATTATCAGGTGGTGCGGGCAGATGTGTTTACCTATTAAGAATTTTACAGCTTATGTAAGTTGTGGTCGTAAAAAACTCTTATGTTGCCTCCATGGTCTCGTGCGGTGTATGTATATGGACTGTGAATCGGGTCCTGGGTTCGATTCCTAGGAGATGTTTTTCTAACACTCTTTTCCTTGGACTGGATTGTCTAGATGAGTGTTGACGTTAGGCCGGCAGCCACATCGTAAAAACGAAACCAAATCCTTTCTGCAATATGCTTGAAAAAGTGTATTCCGCTTACCCCACAGTTTGGGATAAGGGATGCAGAAAGAATTCATGAGGAAGATTTACGTGTAAAATTTGTATCCCAGGATTACGAGAAACTTACTTTAACACGGATGAAACAGCAAAATACTTATATTGTAACATAATAATTTACTGTACACGCTATAATTTTTTATCAAAAAAGTCTTTAGTTCCAATTTGTTCAAGGCTTAAAGGTCTTTAATACGATTCCATAAACTGTTATGAAGCATTTTTTTATTTAACATAAATTAACTTATCATGTTTTTATACTTTATGTTTGACTATTTTATTGCGGACGTACTTATCGTTTATCAAAGTTCACAATCTTTTATTCGTCAACGAAAACAACATACGAGTATGTAACTAAGCAAATAAGATAATAATGAGTTATGACCAAATTCAAATTGCGATAATCATTACAAAAGCGATAGACGGCTTTGTTTGCAATTGCCATTATAATGAGCTTTTAACTAATCTTGTTATCGATAATGGCTCTATATCGAAAAATATTTCGATAGTATAGAATAATTTATCTATAGTTTCATCATTGTTTCGGAATGTTTTCAATTTTGACACATTACCGAAGTTGGAATTTATGCCCAGAATGCCAAAACTTTACCTATCACATTATGAAGGTACTGGAATAAGCGCGACGAAATGTGGATACATTATTTGCGCCTCTGCCTCCTCCTTCTAGGATGTCTGCTTGACGTTAATTTCCATTATTATCATTTATGTATTTGCTTGATTACAGAACTGCTCCATTACCAGAACTAGCGCCGATGCTCTGACGACTGTTCCATCACACTACGACACTCTGCCGTCAAACCTCTGGCAGAACTCTTCCGAGGCACAACTTTAGGCCACAAAAGCGGGCCTTTCGAGGTCGTCGGCCCCAATTATACCATATCAGCATTACTAGGGTTACCACCCTGAGTTAATGGGATCAGGACCAGTCCACGGTTGTGAAAAATCGTGGACACAACACAGGACGCCACGCCAAGACGTTTCTGGAGTAGAAATCTCTGTGAGGCAAAACTTTGGTGTGCTTGTTGTATGGAAGTGTTGTTTACGCGTCACGCGACAGCCTAGTTTAGTTTGTACTTAGGTTAATTATTATGCTTAAGTTTGAAGCTGAATTGATCTGCGATTGACTGTTAGCTCAATGATACCCGTACAAAATAATTTAAATATTTATGTTTATGAATACATTTGCGTGCAAAATCTTCCAATGTTTTACTAATAAGACTGAAACGAAATTCGTACATCCATTCACTGTCGATATGATCATTGTTGTGTTCTTATAAGCTAGTATTGATAGCTCTCTATCGCTAAATAAGTTTCGCTGTCATTCGTTTCATTTTATTGTTTCATCAACATATTGTTTTAGGTCCAATAATCTATGATTTATTACTAAGATTAATTGTGAACTCGTTTTGCGTTTAGCTTATTTTATGTTAAGATTTAGTATCTATTTGATTTTGTTTACAATTACTATTGCAAATAGTTGCTATCTGCTAAATAGTTAAGTGTGAACAATCGTAATTAGATTCTTTAGCTAATACTTACGTACTTATTTCAATGGTTACGGTAATTTAGATAATTACTACACGTTAGTTTAACAAGACAGTCATTAAATTGACGTCTGTTTAACAGTCTATTAGTAAAATACGGTTGTAGAGAAATGACGATTTCAACGTAGTGCATGTATTTCAATAATAAATACTTTAATTGATAATGGTGGTTTATTTTTTTACTTATATGACTGGCTCGGTGACGTAGTGCGCGGTACGGCTATCATCCTGAGATCTTGGGTTCGATCCCCGGATCGGGTAAAGTGATATTGGATTTTTCCGTATCAGCTCGGCGTCTGGAATTTGTGCCCGATATGCGATAGGCTCGACCCTTATCACATCTCACATCTAGGACAGAACTAAGCACGGCGAAATGTGGGTGTTCTAGTTCGCTAGTGCGCCTTGCCTACCCCTTCGGGGATATAGACATGACCTTATGTTATGTTATCTTATATGAACCTCTTATTCTACTATATGCCTATCCCACTATAATGTGGGGTCGGCAGTTTGGCACAACACATGTTCCAAAAGGTGAGCATGTAAACAAAATTTCAAGCATGTTGTAAAAAGGATACAGCAGGTCGATTCTCTAAGGTTTCATTTGTGAAAACAACGTTGCGGCATCGTTGCGGCTTCGATGTTTTCATTTTTGTATTCAGTAAGGTACAAAGCGCACGCACTAGCTCTATGCGTGATGACAGCGCTTATGCGAACTAGCTCTCTCGATCGAGGCGTTTGACATAAATGTATGGGAAATGGTATTCTCTAAGACCCAACTACGTTGAACGCTCCGTCGATCTCAACGATGTGCGCTGCGGGAGCTCGTCGTCGATCGCAACGTTGTAGCGTTTCTTAGAGAATCGACCTGCAGCTTAAGAGAGAACCGGTCGATTACTGTTTGGTATGTTTGTATGCCTTGAAAATTGTAAAGAAGGATGTAAAGTCTTAAAACAAAAAATGGTTGGCAGCCTCCGTGGCGCTGTGGGCGAGCAGCCGGCTTTAGAAGCGGGAAGCTGCGGGTACGATTCGCGCACCGAGACAAATGTTTGTATGGCCTATAGATATTTGTTTCGGGTCTGGGTGTTGTGAGACCGAAAGTCTCTTGTAGTTCCTGATACCCAAGACTCGTATATTGTGGCGTCGGGACTATGTAATTATGTATGTGACTGCTGGGTATTATTTATTTATTTATGGTCTTTATGCCAGTCAAGCAAGGTTAGGTGGCAACTTGCTTTACATCATGGATCATGGCTCCCACGACATATACGTTCACAAGGTAGGTAATAGACGGATGTTATAGTGCATCAAATTACGAAAAAACAAAAACATTATTCGATGGTTTTGAATCTCATTCTTTCTTTCTACTTGCTCTTATCCTACCTTAATGCGGGGTCCACTTATAATTACCACGTTACACGTTTTGTCGTACACGTTGGTACTACGCACGTTTTGAGGAAACTACAGGAGTATGACTGACTTGCTTGACTGGCATAATGACCATAAATAAATAAATAAGTATGTGGCTTGCAGGAAGTCGCTGGATGCAAGCCGCTTCCAACAGGTCGATCTGGAAATATTAGGAGGAAGCCTATGTTCAACAGTGGACGTCCTATGCTGATGATGATGTGGGTCGCAGATGTCTACCCTAGATGGTACCAGAGGTGCGTTCCCGTGGACGGCCCAAAAAACGCTGGCTGGACGGATGAGAATATAAGAGTCTTACTTTGGAACATGCTTAAGAACAGGCGAAGTGAAAGCATTTAAGTACGACGGCGGGCTTTGGCATAGGGCCAGGATAATACCAGCGGCCAGACAGAAAGAAAACTATAACCTGTAGGAGCGGATCAGTCCCATGCAGGCCCGCTACGTGCGGGCGTGCAAGGTGTGCACACGGGCGGAATGTTTAAGGGGACGGCAAAAACAAATATCAAAACTAAAAGAAAAACTCTTATAATTTGCATATCTCTTTTTATTGTCATAATGACCTCTATTGATTAGTTTTGAAAATAAACGCTAACGTTACGAGGCGCGGCCGCGGGCACGTATGGGGATTTCTAAAATAAATAAAATACTAGGCAATAATTTCACGTTAGGGGAATCCTTGAGACATCGCTCACCAATTCCATCGCGCCCTCAAATGCACTTCGACGCCCCCATCAATTAGTCCATAATCGTAAAATCCAAATTTTACAGGAGAAATGACAGACTCGACAGACGGACGGACAGACGGACAACAAAGTGATCCTATAAGGGTTCCGTTTTTTCCTCTCGAGGGACAGAACCCTAAATTAATATATTAATTAAATAATAATATTTAATTAATACAGATTCAAAGTATTCAAATTGTTGAAATAAAACTATTTTTACGGATTCTATCACGATTAGGTTTTAATTATTATTCCCGACGTTTCGAAGGCTTTGCATTTGCAGTCTTCGTTGTCACGGGTCAGTCTGACCCGTAATCCCTAATCGTGATAGAATCCGAAAATAGTTTTATTTCAATGTATAATATTCGCGTAAACTTAAGAAATCAATATTCAAATTGTGTTGATATTTGTAAATTTTCATTAAAGCCCAACGACAACATTTCTGTATTGCACGCGGGCACTCAAGTAGCTAGCAGCGGGCCGTCCCATGCCCGCGGATAAAACCGCGGAGAACAGATACAATACATTCAAAATTGTATTCGAGACAACACAATGAGTTTCTGCTTGTATTTGGCACATGCGCACATGCATAATTAAACAATTAGAAAGTGTATGTAGTCAAATTGAAACCAGTTAGGCAACTGACAGTAGGGTCATTATTTAAGGCGAAAGACCACTATCAATCAGTCTGAAGGTTGCTTTGTTTTATGTAGATTATATCTATTGAGCAATATGTTCAACATGACACTGTAACACTAACCTTTTTTGGACAAATGACACCTCAGTCTGACCCGTGACAACGAAGACTGCAAAGCCTTCGAAACGTCGGGAATAATAATTAAAACATAATCGTGATAGAATCCGTAAGAATAGTTTTATTTCAATGTATAATATTCGCGTAAACTTAAGAAATCAGTATGTTCAACATGTCTTCTATTTATTACATAGATATTTAATTTTACTAACTATAGAAGAGCTATAAAGCAAGTGATTTGTTGAGTGGTAGAGCCACGCTTTAGATAGTTATGTCTACAGCACGAACGGATCGACCGTTTTGATAGCACTATCTCACAGAAAACCGGCATAAAGTGCCAGCTCGCTGTCGCGTTTCGTTCGGTGAGTGAGATTTTCGGTGGCCCAGTTACCCCCCTTCCTTTCCCAATCCCTATTTCCCTCCTTTTAGGTTGGCCATAATTATTTTTCTTGGATGTCTATGGGCGATGATCACTTACCATCAGGTGACTCACGTGCTCGTTTGCCACTCTCTGTTATAAAAAAATAAAAGTTTCCGTACAAAATCTCAAACGTCAATAACGCTATCTGCCACTTATTACAATGCGAGAGCGCTTATAACAATTTACACCCTAGAATGTTCTATGAATATTCAAGAATCATGGAAGACCATTGTATTATTTATCAAATCAAATAAAATCAAAATATTTATTGAATCCATGAAATGTTACTACATCATTTAGATTCCGTCCAAGTTCCTCTACCGCCAGTTCGGAAGGCCGTTTTGCCAGAGAAGAACGGGCAAGAAACTGGAAAATGTAACATCAAGGATGACAATTTTTGTGCTGTTGTCCCGTCTACGTACGTCTTTGATTCATTATGACAGGCTTGTATAACAGAAGTGTTGTATTTGTTTTGTTTTAGGGATCCATAGTTCCGTCCACAAAAGATGCTAAACCGACGCGTTGTTCGTTCGTTCATCCTGTACTATCTTTTTTACCCGACTGCCTTGGAAAGAGGGTAATGTTTTTGAACGGTAGTCCCACAATGTAGCTAGTTATGTCTACAAATGGGCAGGCTTGACCGGTTTAATACCACCATTTCACCGAAAATCTACATAAACTGGTTTCCTTCGGCGAGTGAGATTTCTCCTAGCCCAAATCCATCAACATCATCATCAGCATCAGCCATAGGACGTCCACTGGTGAACATAGGCCTCCGCCAAAGATTTCCAGATCGACCTGTTGGAAGCGGTTTGCATCCATCGCCCCTTACCATTCCCCATTTATGTAATTCCAGTCGTAGAAGACCCACCCATCTTTCTTGTGGTATTGTAGTCGTGGGTGAACACCTACAGTACCAGAACCGATTTTTAGCCATTTAATAACCTCAGTAGAGCCATTTACCATTTAGCCATTTAGTAGGCCTTTGTTTTAAAAATACATGTTAATTGTTTTAAGACCACGGAAGAGATAAAGGTTATATACCTTGTGAATGGAGACATCCATTGTCGTGTATAATAGATAGAGATGTCGCTCCATATCATAGCACTTGCAATGTAATTCTGCACCCTGGACCAGATAAGGCACGCCGCACGCTCAGTTATCTCGTGGCTTTAAGTAGAATTTAAACGAACAAGCAACTAGACCAGAGGTAAAAAGTGCATTCTTCCCTTAAATAGATTTACGCATACAAATTCTACGCTCGCGATGTAAAATACTCTGTTTAAACATATTTAGAGCTTT
Organism: Clanis bilineata; assembly: GCA_036417725.1. Taxonomy (NCBI): domain Eukaryota; kingdom Metazoa; phylum Arthropoda; class Insecta; order Lepidoptera; family Sphingidae; genus Clanis; species Clanis bilineata. Next base: position 4,611,905 of record CM071139.1, on the reverse strand, counting down.
CTTTTGGTATTCAGGTTTTGTTTTTACACCAATAGCTTATCAAAGAATGCTCTTTTTCTTGCTCTAATAAAAAAATGTATTCAGTGACTGTCACGGGATCCAGCTGAAAGGACCAGAAAATGTATTATACATTAGGATAAATCCGGCTCGAAGGACCACAAAATGTAATAAGTCCGGAAAATCTGGCGCGCGCTCGAAGGCTTATATAATAATAATTCTAGAGGGATATAACATTACTTGTTTTTTATATTTTTGATGATAGAATAATAGGGATTTCTAGGGACACTATTTTCAACTTTTGTTTTGCCCACATCTCAAAAGGTTTTATTCGCTTAAGGCACTTTTAGTGATTGGACAGTGGAAGTCGTTTACCTAGGTTATATACCTCTATATATAAGAACTACATAAGCTATATCGCTGACATTTTACATGCACGAGTCATGCATTCGCTTCGCAGAACGAAGTAATTAACTTATATCGATATGTCAACGAGTGCCATGTCCGTTTTAATTTATTAACACCGTTTGCCTTCGAAATAAAATGACTAAGAAATTAGTCTTAAATTGATTTGTAATGAATATCTATGTAAAGTAGAAACTATTAAAAGAAACTTGGCTAAACACTGAATCTAATAGTTTAAAAACTTAACGGACCGATTGCAAAATTTATCCGATCGTGATCGTGATATGGACCGCTCGTGGAATAAGGTCTACAAAGTCGTTCGTTCTAACTGCTAAGTAAGGTGCTTATTTTCTTATAGTTTCTGACACGAAAACTTTACAGTTTTGTATTGTTACTTAAATAAATTCCTATGTATAATAACATTTGTAAATTACAATCGTGACTACAATTGATGTATCAACAACAACCTTCAAGACGATATTACAAAGACAAGTTTTTTATAACCTATTATAAAACTGTTTTTTTTTTATAGCAGAGACTGGCAAACGTACAGATGGGTCATCTGATCGTAAGTGATCTCCACCGCCTATAGACACCCAAGACACAATCAGTGCGTTCCACTTAGCGCCCACAACGATCAAAATGCTCCTTTAGTCGTTCCACATAGCGACCGCGGTCGTTGTGGTCGCGGCGAAAACGTCACTAATGACGTCATGACTTACGCTCACGCGAAGCTCACGACGACCCATCTAAAAAGGTGGGTCTTTGTGATCGTTGAGAAAATTAGCGGCGTTTTCAAAACTCAATGCAACAAAAATGGCGCCCGATAAGCTTACGTTATTTTCTTTCTTTCATGCGAAAAGATATATTTTAGTAGAAGTGAATGTTTCTGCAGCGGATATAAAAAAATAAATTATATTTTTTTTCAATATAAATCGATTTAAACAATAATTAATAAAGTTTATTTTCAAAGTTTAGAGATTTTAACCAAACCTGTTGAATATTTTGCATTCTTTTTATTAACTCGCCGTTTGTATTATTTACCTCCACGCTCAAAACGCTCTATAATCCATTCCACTTGAGTTTACGACAGTAACGCTCACAAGCAAGTGGAACGGGAAAAACTGCGGTCGTGAGCGTGATCGTTGTGAACGCTTAGTGGAACGCAGCCAATAAGAATCATGGGTGAGTTGCCAAACTAAAAAGAGGAAATGGAAGGGGAGGGAAAAGGGATTGGGAAAGACGGAGGGAATGGGCCACCGAACGAAACGCGACAGCAAGCTGCCACTTTACGTCTGTTTTCTGTGAGACAGTGGTATCAAACCGGTGGAGCCGGAAGGATTGTAATCCACTTTTATTTCAATTATAATTATACAAAATTCGATGCTAGAAAATGATGATTCGCTTTAAATTACTTACTTTTTGTTAACTTGTGGCAGCAAAAAACGTGACAAAAGATGTAGCACCTCTGACCTTGGGGCATCTTACTGTGCATGGCGAAGGCTGAGAATATGCAAACGGTTAGCAGACGCTAGCAAAAGTAGAACCATTAATACTTGTCCATACTGCCTATTTATGAAGGAAAACATATGGAAAAATCCAATATAACTTTGCCCGACCCGGGAATCGAACCCGAGAACTCAGGAATTGAAATATTTTTTTATTATCCTGTAAAGGCAGACAAGCAGACGGCCCACTTGATGGCAAGTGTTTTACCGTCGCTCAAAAACGTCAGCGAGATAGAAAACTGATGGGGTATGGTAAAAAGCTTTGCAGATTATTTGTGATTAATGTTTTCACCATACAAGATTCGTAATTTACCATCTACTCAGTAGGAAATTCTTAAATTGCTCCCTTAGGCCAAAAAAGCTGAGCCATAAATTGACTAATAGTTACGTAGCTGGGCACGCCCATGCTTGTCCAATAAATATAGAAAAACATATTTATTGTAACGATTATAACGTCACAACAACAGAACGCAGGAATATATAATGTTCTTGTGGTCACACCCGCGTCTGTAGAGTAAGAGATTTTAGGTTGCTTGAACAAAGATCTAGGTCTAAGAAATATGTTTAAATGACGTCAGCAGTTCGTTCACTTAATGACAATTATACAGTTACATTTCTCTCGGGTCACACCAAGACTTAAAAAGTTAACTATGTCACATTTGGTCAGTAATTCCTCTATCTTTAATGTCCTTCAAACCAGAATATAACAGGAATTATTGGCGGCAGTAACAGACTGATTGGCGGCAGTAACAGGCAGTGACACAGCGCATTCTGTCTTAAAGAAATTAAGAAATCGAGAAGATATGGACAAATAAAAAGACTGCACTTTCAGGCAATGTCCCTGAGGATGGAATACATTAAGAACAGAACAAAAGGAACAATTAAGGCTAATGAATGGTTTGTATTTGTGTACCGACGCAATGGAATCGCGCGATCACGTTACTAATAGCTTTTACAAATAGCGTCTTGCGCCAAGTTATTCTATACTTGGAAGAATTTTATTTACCTCCTCCGATAAAATTGATACACGTGACATTTTGATTATCGTTAGAGTGGTGATAACGTATGATCAGTGTGCAGTTCCCAATTGATTTATGTATGTAATGCGCTCGAGTGAGAGGTTTGTTCGACCGTGGCTTACTTCATTGACAGATGCTGTATATACTAGTGCTTGCGACCCGCCGACCCCCGCCAGAAAAATACACACATTGTCATACAAAACGTGACGAGGTGCACACGCCACCCATCAATACTACATTTATTTTCGATGTTTTGTGATGTAAATACGTTGGATTGAATAGTGATAATGCTGATAAAGTGAATATACAGTGCATATCTTTGGTGCGAGTGTTTAATAAAGTCACAATGTAAGTGTGCGTTGATAATAATTTGGATATTTCGTGCATAAACATTGCATGTATAATCCAGGTGATACGACAATAACTAAAAATGTCATGCGTTGTAAATATGAAGATTTCTGTTCGTTTTAATATATTCCGATGTCCGAATGTAAATCTTGAATATCAACATAATAATCATTTAATTTGAACTCATTAAACACGAAAATGATATAATGAAGCTAATAGAAAAGCGTATAATAAAACATATTAGCTAATATTTTATTCTTCACTATTTGCACGTTTAGTTCCGAAGATCCTTCTTTATAAGGATACGAAACACTTTTATGAATGACATGGATAGGAGGAGCAGGCAGCCGTAAAATCTAAGCCGAATTCTTTCTGCAACATGCTTGAAAATTTTATTACGCCAACCCCACACTCGAGTGGGATAAGGGCCAGTGAAAACCGAACCAACCCTTTATTTTCTTTCTACCTGGAATGAGGGCCATTCCACCTTAATGTGGGGTCGGCGCAAGACACTCTTTCAAGCATTTTGCAGAAAGGATTTAGCATAGTTTTTAAGAACGGCTGCCTGCTTGACGTCAACCTCCCACTGGGGGATGCAGTCGCGGGACTCGAAATTGGACTACAAACCAAATTAGAAATAGCTCTTTGCCCAATCTGGGAATCGAGTGCAGGACCTCCCGGTCCGAACCAACCCAAAAAACTAATATTTTGTATAGCGTCCTGCTGTCCTGTTGCTATGTACGGCATGTTGACAAACACATTGGGGTTAGCGACTTCACATACTTACTTAGGTACCTTCGAAATTATGATGGAGAATTATCGGCTCTATTCTAACTTGGTAATAATTTAAGTAAATTTATTTAAGTTTTTTTTTTAGCAGAGACTGGCACACGAGCAGATGGGTCACCTGGTGGTAAGTGATCTCCACCGCCCATAGACACCCAAGACACAAAAGGAATCATGAGTGCGTTGCCAACCTAAAAGGAGGACATGGAAGCGGAGGGTAAAAGGGATTGTGAAAGGAAGGGGGGAAAGTGGGCCACCGAAAATCACACACCGAACGAAACGCGACAGCAAGCTGCCACTTTACGTCGGTTTTCTGTGAGACAGTGGTATCAAACCGGTCGAGCCGGCCCATTCGTGCTGTAGATGTAACTGTCTACAGCGTGACTCTACCACTCTAGTAAAATTAAAAAAGGCTTAAGGCTTTATGTCTTAAGTTTTTTCCGTGACTGTATTCTCTAGAGGGCGTTGTCAACAGGCAGGCAAGTCATCATAAAACTGAGGCTTTTTGGGCTTTAAGCATGTTGCGCAAACCCCATGTTGAAGTGGAAGCTGGGATAGCGGTAGGTGGATATAAAGAATCAACGATGAAACTAATAATTTATCTTTTACAAACTAAACGTCGTCAATTGCTGATACGTTTGTAAGAGCCAAAAAGTATAAAGTATTTTACGTCGAACTTCCTCGTTTTTGCATGTCTTAAAAAGACTAATTTCGAATTAAATTAAACGTGTATTAAAATTACTACCTGTGTCTGCGTCAAAACACGTTGCGTCGTTTCGTTGGTTTATTTCGATACTACGATGAATATTTCCACTTTAATCTTTAACATCTGTGTTTGAAACTGGTTTCCGTGTTTGTGTAAAGATGATTAATTTGTATGGACACGCCATGTGTAACTAATGTCTCAATTATGTATTTCGGTATATTTTGAGTCAACATATGTTATGTCCGACATATTTTTGACCAACATGAAAAATGAGGTTATTATATAATACATCCGAAATAATAAAACGATCGACCTTGAGAAGTCGACAAAAACGCATGACACATCATTATAGTATTACAATTTTGACTGCCTCGGTGGCGTGGTTGTATTTTGGTACGACAACCGTCCTAAGGTCTCGGGTTCGATCCCCGGGTCGGGCAAAGTGATATTGCATTTAGCCATATAAGCCCGGAGTCTGGAATTTGTGCCCGATAGGCTAGCGAGCCTATCGTCCCAGATGTGATAGGGAGCGCCCTATCACATCTGGGACGGAACTAAGCTCGGCGAAATGTGGGTGTTCTAGTTCGCTAGTGCACCTAGAAAGAAAGAAAGAAATGTCCTCTGCCTACCCCTTCGAGGATACAGGCGTGAGCTTATGTTATGTTATGTTATTACAATTTTATTTTCCACGTAAACAACTACTTACCTATACCCCAACCATGAGTTTATTTTGCGTTTTTTACTAGCGACTACGTTAAATATTTGTATAAAAACGTTAATAGGTAACTGCTAGAGTCGCTGGAGTGTTAGCCATAAATAGTATTATAAATTTTCGTAGACGCTACTCGCCAGCGCTTAACGTGCAAAACTCACGGTCGAGTTACTACTTTTAGTATTTGTTTAGAGGCCGATTTTTGAATATTTTCTTTATGACTGCCTCGGTGGCGTGGTGATATTTCGGTACGACTACGGTTCTGAGGTCTCGGGTTCGATCCCCGGGTCGGGCAAAGTGATATTGGATTTTTCCATATCAGCCCGGAGTTTGGAATTTGTGCCCGATATGGCAATAGGCTCGCCCCCTATCACATCTGAGACGGAACTAAGCTCGGAGAAATGTGGGTGTTCTAGGTCGCTAGTGCGCCTCTGCCTACCCCTTCTGGGATACAGGCGTGAGCTTATGTTATGTGTTTCTTTCTGTCTAATTTTTATCCCAGGCTCATGGTAGGGTCCGCTATCTACTTTAATGCTTTCACTTCGCCTGGTCTTGAGCGTCCACATTCACTCTCATATCCTCCTATAAAATGTCCAGCAAGCCCTGTTTGGGCAGTCAACGCGTATAAATGAAACAGGTGGAATAACCAGATTTTTGGCTGAGGTTTAATTATCATATTAAATGCCCTAAATTATTCGCCAGGTAAATGTTAACCGCCAACAGGCTACTGAAAAAAAATCGTAGTTATTTTTTTACACACTATTATGTAAGGACCAAAGATGTGGACATTTTCGGTAATTGTATCTGATTTTGTAGACTCGTCCGAGACCTTCGAAGCTGTGTAGTCGATGTCCAAGACTGATCCAATCAAAACGGTACAATGGTGTTTACCTTGACCAATGAACAGGATCCCAATATACTACTAAACGTCGACACGGCTAATAAACTATAATTAATCACATTGTAATGGATCTTAATTGAATGTACACGCTTCAGTCTATTATTGACGGGCCATGAATAGCATACTATCGCTCCGTTAGTCGAAGGTTTAGTTTTCCCGGTTTCTTAATGGCAAAAATAATTAAACACCTGTCAAACCTCGCGCTAAGTCAAAGTGGGTGGCTGCAAGCGTGGTCAAACGCTATTGAATTCAGGATCTCAAAGGTTTCGTTTTCCCGATTTCTTAATGGCAAAATTAATTAAACACCTGTCAAACCTCGCGCTAAGTCAAAGTGTGTGGCTAAAAGCGTGGTTAAACTCTATTAAATTCAGGAACTTGAATTGTGAGCGATGAAATCAAAGCTTTGTCAATTGATTGTTTCTTCATCCTTTCATAAACAGAAAACAGAAGCATTACGTTTTTTTTATAAGAACAGAAGGCTAAGTAATGTGATAAGTACTTAGGTAGAGACATGGTAGAAACAATTTTGCTTATAATCGAATGGGGTAGTTCGTATTAACACATTTCCACGTAAAGTTATTGTGAATTGGGAGGAAAACCCAATTTTACTTGGCCCGACCTGGGATCCCCGGGGATCGAACCCGTGAGCTCAGGACGGTCGTACTACGCACGCAATACAACTTCTTCACCGAGGAAATGTGAAATCGTAGCTGATAAAAGTGACTTCTTTTATCCCAGTCATATAATTTGGCCGCAGCATATATGGGCTGTGGACCGGATGGTCCTGAGTTCGATTCCCAGGTCGAGCGAAGCGATTTTTCTAATTGATTTGCCCGGGAGTAGATTTCACAGTGGGGTGGTTGACGTCAGGCAGGTGGTCGGTCGGAAAAACTGATCCAAATCATTTCTGCAACATGCTTGAATAAGTGTGTTGCGGCGACCCCACATTAAAGTGGGATAAGGGCTGAAGGACCCGTTGAGATGTACTCGTACTCGTATGTTGCACAATGATACCGTTATCAAAACACGTGGTAAAAGCTATATTTTCCCACATGTTTTGATAACGAATAACATTGTTTGTTATTAATTTATATTTTTGTGACATGGCGTGAGAATATGTATGTACCTAAATACATAAATAATATTAGCCCGGTAATATTACTGTCCCACTGCTGGCCACGGGCCTCCTCTACTAATGAGAGGGATTAGGCCTAAGTCTACTACGCTGGCCTAATGCGGGTTGGTAGACTTCACATAACTCCGAAATTCCTGTGAAGAATTTCTCGGGAATGCAGGTTTCCTCACGATGTTTTCCTTCACCGTTATAGCAAGCGATATTTCGCTCTGAAGAACACTTAACATAGAAAAATCAGAGGTGTATGCTCCATATTGGGGTTGGTTTCGAACCTCCGACACTTGTCTCGGCAGTCCCTTCCATTCCCAACTGAGCTATCGCTGCTACCTAAATACATAATATTAAAAATAATTTATCGTTAACATACGTGACGTTCATATCCTATTCTTCTTTCTTACTTTCTGTCTGGAGTTATCCGTTGTTCATATCCTATTAATTTTTGAAAACATAATATTAGATTTGTGTAGAATTACTTAGTAACTATAGTTTCAGGTTATTCACAAGTAGCTTGACCATGAGTCTTTTGACATTTACTAGTGACTACGTAAAATAATATGTATGAAAATCATAAATTCCCCATATCACGTAACCGCTGGACGCGTTCGGGTGTTTGTCATAATATTAACGTGGTCGCTAGTGTTCACAAATCACAGTAAATGGCAACACCTTTATGTAACATATTTTGGTAAAAAAAAAATATTAATATTATTTTGCCATATAAACATTAAAAAAGCGTATTAGTGGTAACTGCTAAACGTATTCTCGATAACCGAACTAACGCAACAGCAAGCATGTCGCAGAAAGGATTTGGCTTAATTTTTACGACTGGCTGCATGCCTGACATCAACCTCCTTCTCGAGGATCCAGTTCCGGGCAAAGCAAACTGGGATTCTGGGAATCGAGCTTAACGATGCCACTAGCCGACAATATGACAGTGTTATATTAACAACATAACACAAGCTTACGCCTGTATCCTCGAAGGGGTAGGCAGAGGAGCACTAGTGAACTAGAACACCCACATTTCGCCGAGCTTAGTTTCGTCCCAGATGTGAAAAGGAGCGAGCCTATCGTCATATCGGGCACAAATTCCATACTCCGGGCTGATACTGAAAAATTCAATATCACTTTGCCAGAGACATGACGATAGTCGTACTGCGCACGCAATGCCACTATGCTACCGACGCAGTCATATATAGGCGGTAAGAAATATAGAAATAAATATAATTTTGCAATCGTGTTTCAGAATGAACGAGCAGGATCTGGTGGTGGCCCGCGCGCTCGCCGCCGAGTCCAGAGAGAGTTCACCGGGCGGGTCGCCGGGACCACTCAGAAAAACTGCACTTTCCAAAGTTGTAGATCGACTTCAGACATTTAGGTAATTGTACCTGACACCTTACTTACCGTATCTTGTCTTTGTACCTGACATAATCCCGCCCCAACAACAGGGTCGGCATCATCATCATCAGCCATAGGACGTCCACTGCTGAATATAGGCTTCCCCCAAAGATCGACTTGTTGGAAGCGGCCTGCATCCAGCGACTACTTGCAACCTTTATCAGTTCGTCGGTCCTCCTTGTAGGTAGATTTCCTACTCTGCGCTTGCCGGTACAGGGTCGGCATATAAAATACAAAATGGCTATTACGATTTGCGAAAAATTATGATAATTTTCGATTTCTTCATACATTCGACTTGTAGCGCCACCTGCGTAATCTACAAGGCACTAAAATAAATGTACGGACTACGGCGTATAATAAAATTGGTATAAACGGAAACTATTGTTTTCGAGTAGTGAGGAATATTTTTTTTATAATATTCAACAGACATAACATAAGGTAGTGCTGACCCCATACTAAGTTTAACCAGTATCTTGGTCGTGGATATCGGAAACTACGAGACTTTCTGTCTCGCTACACCTAGCCCCGAAACAATATCTGTTGGTCACGCAAACATATTTGTATCAGTGTAAAGAATCTAATTAGTTTAGTTAATAGATAAATCATTGATCCACGCAAATGGGTTCATGCGCCTATTTCTCAGTAAACCCAGCTATGCTTTGCTTTGCGTCAAAAACGCACCCACACCGTGCGACCGCTAGAGGGCACTGTTATAAAAATAGTGTAGGTACTACTAAAATCTTAGACTAAAACTAAAATAATAATTTTCCTTTCAATAACGCATAAATCGATATTATAAAGTAAAAATGTCTATTGAAATAAAATAGGTTGACGTTATTATAATTATTATCAATATAATTTAAATAATTAAATAAATGTGTTGCTGATAGTAAATTTCATGCAATAACAAAACGGTGAGAAATGTCAACAATAAAGTGACTGCGTCGTGTGTCAAGTGTCAAGTCAACGCTATTTCAATCACGGGAACATAACCTCAAAAGTAACGATATTTATTATTTATCAAAAATAAATGGATTTCTAAATTAATTCCGCATTGACTGCAATTTATGAATAAGTAATGAACATTTTACTCATTGATGTCATGGGCAGTGTGTAATAAATATGGTATATGTTCAAAGAATATTAGTGAAATGGTGTTTTGAAGATGGATAATAAATCCAAAATATATCAGTCGAAATATGCCAGCACCAGCAAAGAAACTGCCGAAGAGGAAGAAAGGTGCGTAAACGACACTTCATAGTTTGAATTTTTAAGTAAATGTACTTGGATTACTAGGTATGTTACCTTGGCAAATATGACCAGTGTGCCTAGTGAGAGTTTTTTACAAGTTCGATCGGGTTAACTTAGCTGTCATTTTGTTAGAAATGATTGCCAGACCTACGAATTTATCCACAAATCGTCAAAATTTTGCGGAATTATTAACGTACAACACAAAGCACAAAACACAATGCACAACACAAAACAAAAACACAAAATCACTAAAAATCAAAAACTTAAAACAATACAAAAAACTGTATACCTCCAGGTTTTTTTTCCAAGTTGATCTATATTTTTTTTAGTTAAACCTATGGATTTTTAAATATCGGAGCTTGTATGTCTCGTTGAAGTCCTCTTGTTTAAAAGTGAAACAAAGTCACACTAGACTGCTACTTATTTGTGAGTTTTACACATGTTATGAATATTGGGCACACTTTTAACTGCCTAAATTATATTGAAATCATAATTGGTTTTAAATTACCACATAATAATAAAAAAAAATTGGTTCTGAAAATTTTAAGAGCAACCAACGCCATTTCTTAATTTTTTAGCACTATAAATAAATAAAGAAAAAAAATTACCATGACAGTTTTATCTATCCTCAGTAACAATATTAGTTTTGTAGTAAGTTTTTGTTTTGTGCACATATATACGTATGATTGGACAGCATAGTCTCAGACCTTAGCCAGTTCTGTGAGAAAAAAATTAAATTTTAAAAACATATAACTCAATTACCCTTTCTTGTCTACTAAAATATAAATACAACTAATTTAACAACGGACACCCACATACACATACCATAAACTTAACAAAAGTGTAGAAGTTACTAATCAGTATTAAAAATGTTATATTACGGTTTGTTAAAATTATTAAAAACTTACTTTTGCTCATAATTCTGCTCCCTTAAAAGGTTTTCTGGTACTACTCCTTTACATCGACAAGTTGTAATGTTGCAGATACATTTTTTGTTGAGTGCTCCTGAGCTTTCTTCACCTCTATATCATTCCTGTCATGTTTTTGGGTTCCGTCAGGATTCAAGATAGCCTATTTCCTTCCATGGGGTTCATGGTTTTTTAAATACATATTTTTTATCAAATTCGGCTCAGTGGTTTAACTGTGAAAATGTATCAGACAGATAGAATTTCGAATTTGTAATATTAGGTTTTTTGTTATCTTAACTATCTTCTATCTATATATGGGTGATCCTACGATAAGAGGTTTCAAGTCCATAGAGGATACGGCCAAGGAGCAAAATGATTTGTTTTTCATTAAACACTTATATTACGATTTTTGTCCCGTTTATGTACCTTTTCATGTAAGGGCAAGTCAATTTATACATATTTTGTTACTTTTTAGAAGTCCAGGGTAAATACATCAGGCAGGGTAGAGACATCAACAATAGCGTAGATATGTATTTTACCAGGCGAGATAATTTGACTTAATAAAATAATGATTGAAGGTAAATTAAATTTTATTAAACATCAGACTTACATATTAACCAATAAAGAAACTAATATTTACAGTATTTTCGACCGATTTCAAAATGTGGATACCCTCAATTCGTTTTTTATGTAGATTACGCGATATCTTCGCTAAATGTGGACCTGATTTTCAAGAACCAGGAAAATATTCATATTACCTATAGCTATGCTATGCGTTACCTTAAATGAACATGTTTCAATTAGACTATAAATTAATAAAGGTACTAACTTGCCTATATGAACACCATATAAAACGAAATTTTAAGCAGTATCTTGCCTACATAAACAAAATATAATATACATGAGCTTTCTCAAATACATTCGCTGAATTTTTTAAAGAGTAGAACATCCTCTGCCATTTCAAAATAAGATTTGGTGTAGGCAGTTGGACATTCTGATCTTCTGAGATAAATGAAACGTCTTGCTCATTAAAGTTAATATATTTTTTCAGTATGGTCACCTATTTCACAAAAAACTACCTGTATTTCTATTAAAAATTTTCTGAAATGTTTCATATCTTTTTCGTTTTGTACTATATATTTTTGCACGAATTATTCGCTTAACATTCATTTGAATAATCTTTTTTGGAAGAGTAGAATAATTTTCTTTTAATTGGTGATTGAGCACTTCTAAAAACAGTTTGGCAGCAACAACTCTTCTATATAAATTCTTTTGTGACATTTGATCATCAATATCTGAAATGGATGGCGTTACTAGAACACTAGTAACATTTGAGAATGTTGCCTACGCTCTCTCGCTTTCTCTTGCCATATCTTTCGCGTCTTATGTTGCTTTCTAGGAGTAATTTGATCGACAGTTTTTGTAATTCCTTTCTCCTTCTTTTTTAAATATATATTTTTCTTTTTGCTTTTGCAATACAAATTTATCTCGATCATCTTTAATTTTTTGATATCTTAGTCTCTCTGTATCACGTTTCTTCTCTAATCTTTCTTCACTTGTTAACTTTTTTTCGTTAAACAATAATATACGATACATCAATATGAACAGAGAATCTGTTTTATTTATTTTTATCATAAGAATTTTCATTTACTATAGTTAAAAATAAATAAATACACCGGAAACTTGTGTGAAAATTGCTCCGAATTAAGTTCTAGTCATTTAAGTCATTTAAAATTAACTTTCATAGTCATTAGCTACACCTGAGTTAGTTTGGACAAAGATCTTATGACGCAAATTATGTCCCCTGGTTAGTGAGATCTCCCCTGGTAGTTAATTTGACAGAGGAAATACGACAGGGGAGATACGTTTTCATGCCAAAACCAATTGTGTTTATTGAAATAAGATTTGTTTAGCTTAATTATATATACACTTTAACTATTACAGTATTGTTAAATTAAGGCAGTATTTGCAGATTCATTCAATTAATATTACAATTTTATAACTTACCAGTGGAGAGACACAATGACCTTACGAGAGCACCACAACGTACGGATGCGTAGCAACAACTAAAAAATGGCGGCACTTTGACGACTTGCGTGTTTAGTAATGCTAACTTCACGTCGATAGGTGTCCTTGAGCGCAGTTCCGAATGCGGCTGTCTTATATTTAACGTTTGTAGTTACCGAAAGAAATTTGCCAGGGTAGATTCACAAAAAAAGCGGGACATAAATTAAAATTGAATATTATTGAAAATAAACAACTATTGTTGTCTTTTTATAAATAATTCCTTAGCATATTTATTTAATTTCATGGTAAACATACTTAAGTTTAGCAACTGATATAAAGAAGGTATGTATTGTCTGCAAGTTAAGCTAAAACCGACAAGGAGACAGGCCAGGGTAGAGACATTTTTAAGCTTTAGCTTAAAATTTTACAAAAATGTGCTGTAATTGGGCATTTTATCGTTGTGGTATTTATAAAGCACATAAAGATGATTTAATTTGTTACAAAAAAACAACAAAATTAGAATAAAAAACCTATTTTAAACTGATTGCCGCACAAGTTACCTCTTATCCTAGAATCACCCATATATAAAAATGAAACCCGTTTTCCGTTGTCACGCCATCACGCGTGAACGGCTGGACCGATTTCGCTAATTCTTTTTTTAGAATATTCCTCGAAGTACGAGGATGGTTCTTACAGAGAGAAAAAAATGAAAAATTGTCTGAAAAAGTATAAAAACAACACTTTTCTGTACTCCCATACAATCGATTCGTAATAATACTTAAAAGTCGATTTGAACTTTAATACCATACCATAAAGTTCAAGTATTAGTGGAGAGGTTCCGGGAAGGCAAAACAATTGAGTGTCGTTAGTCTATCTACTGGTTCGATTTGAAAAATTCTTTTTGTGTTGGATAGCCCAATTATCGACGGTGGCTATAGGCTATATAACATCACGCTATGACCAATAGGAGCGGAGCAGAAATGAAAAATGTTTAAAGCCGGGGAAGTTGGTATCTCAGAAACTACTGGTTCGAATTGAATTTTTTTTTTTGTGTTGGATAGCCTATTTATCGAGGATGGCTATAGGCTATATAACATCACGCTTTGACCAATAGGAGCGGAGCAGAAATGAAAAATGTTGCCAAATCGGGAAAGTTTATATCTCAGACAGAAACTACTGGTTCGAATCGAAAAATTATTTTTGTGTTGGATAGCCCATTTATCGAGGATGGCTAGAAGCTATATAACATCACGCTATGACCAATAGGAGCGGAGCAGAAATGAAAAATGTTTTAAAGCGGGGAAGTTGATATCTCGGAAACTACTGGTTCGATGTGAAAAATTCTTTTAGTGTTGACCGACGGGTTGAATGATGGGGTGACTAAGGGATACCTGACGGGGTGACTGATGGGGTGACTGACGGGGTGACAGACGGGTTACAGACGGGGTGACAGACGGGTGACATGCGGGGTGACAGACGGGTGACAGATGGGTGACAGATGGGGTGACAGGCGGGGTGACCGACGGGGTGACAGACGGGTGACAGGCGGGGTGACAGACGGGTAACAGACGGGTAGACAGACGGGGTGACAGACGGGTGACAGACGGGGTGACAGATGGGTGACAGGCGGGGTGACAGACGGGGTGACAGACGGGGTGACAGACAGGGTGACAGACGGGGTGACAGGCAGGGTGACAGACAGGGTGACAGATGGGGTGACAGACGGGTGTCAGGCGGGGTGACAGGCAGGGTGACAGGCAGGGTGACAGACAGGGTGAGTGATGGGGTGTCAGCCGATGTGACAGACGGATTACAGACGGGGTGACAGACGGAAAGACAGACGCGGTGACAGACGGGGTGACAGACGGGGTAACAGACGGGGTGACAGACGGGGTGACAGACAGGGTGACTGATGGGGTGACTGACGGGGTGATAGACGGGTTACAGACGGGGTGACAAACGGGGTGACAGACAGGGTGACAGATGTGGTGACAGGCAGGGTGACTGATGGGGTGACTGACGGGGTGACAGACGGGTTACAGACGGGGTGACAGACGGGTGACAGGCTGGGTGACAGGCGGGGTGACAGACGGGTGACAGGCTGGGTGACAGGCGGGGTGACAGACGGGTGACAGACGGGTTGACAGACGGGGTGACAGACGAGGTGACAGGCGGGGTGACAGACGGGGTGATTGACGGAACCGCACCGAAGTCACGTACTATCTCTCGAAGTTTAGCAAAACATATCATTACTTTTTTAGAATTATTGTGCTATAGGTGCCTACGACTCACTCTTTCAACCCTCTCTCTCATACGCAGACGAAGTTGCGCGGGTCAGCTAGTTTATAATAATTTATGTTTTAAATAGCATCATCAGTTTTGTATTTCTTACAACCTGGCTACAATATGAGTTACAACTCTTTACATCCTTATTATGTTTAAGTACATTTCTTTATTTACATTACTTTTATGAGCTAAATGCTAATTTTTGTTAGGTAATCTGCATCTCGCTATACAACCGCCCGCCAGCTGCGCCACGGGGGCTGTAAAAACTAAGCCAAATCCGTTCTGCGACATACAGGTAGATTTGTAGGTTCTTGAATAATCACAAGTTCAAAACTTAAAAACCATTTTCAAAATGTAATAGGGACCATTCTTCGGGTAAGCTGATCCACTGGAGATACCTGGCAACTTATACCTCTACATATGTAAAGGAACGGATGGCAGTGTTCCTCGAAAAGTGGTGGAGTTCTCTACACATACTTATTTATAAAAATGTCGCCGATATGAGAAACTCCTCTTATGAAGTCGCTCAAAAAGTATGTTGCAGCTGCGCCGCGCTAACAACCTCATATTTCAATTCGATAGAAACAAAGAAAGTTCAAGAAGGATAGCGGTAACAAATCGATATATATTTAGTACTGACATAACATAACATGAGCTCACGGCTGTATCCCCGAAGAGGTAGGCAGAGGCCGATTAGCCAAGTAGTACACCCACATTTCGCCGAGCATAGTTCCGTCCCAGATGTGATAAGGGGCGAACCTATCGCCATATCGGGCACAAATTCCAGACTCCGAGCTGATATGAAAAAATCCGATATCACTTTGCCCGACCCGGGGATCGAACCCGAGACCTCAGGACGGTAGTCGTACCGAAATACAACCACGCCACCGAGGCAGTATTTAGTACTGACTAGCTGACCCGCGCAACTTCGTCTGCGTAGGAGAGCGAGGGTTGAAAGAATGAGTTGTAGGCCCCTATAATCCAATAATTCTAAAGGAGGTAATGAGATAATCTACTTTGGTCCGTTTTCGTCAGTCACCCCGTCAGTACCCTCGTCAGTTACCCCGTCCATCACCCCGTCAGTTACCCCGTCAGTCACCCCATCTATCTGCTCGATTGTCACCCCGTCTGTCACCCGTCTGTCACCCTGTATGTCACCCGTCTGTCACCCAGTCTGTCACCCAGTCTGTCACCTGTCTGTCACCCGTCTGTCACCCAGTTGGTCACCCCATCTGTCTGCTCGATTGTCACCCCGTTTGTGAAATCTCTAATATCTGGAAAATCTTTTTTCACGCACCGGCGCCATCTACTTAAAATATTGGTTTGTAGTACATGCTATGTATCAGAGATGGCTCTGTATGTGAAAAAAGGTTTTCCTGCTTTTCTGTTGAAATTTTTCCTGAATTTTCTTTGCTATAAACCTCACGGAGCCCGAGACCTTTCCAACGAATGCAAAACCGTGGAAATCGGTTCGTGCGTTCTGGAGTTATAGCGACAGGAAGGAAAACCCGACTTATTTTTATATAGTAGATTTATCGGTATCGCGAGCCCACATTGAGTCCGGTGACACGGTTACCAGTCCGTCTGGCTCGGCCGCGGTGGCCCGCGCGTCTGTTTCCACTCACTGACTCACGTCTGCCGCGCGCGCCATGTTGCGTGCGAGACTCGCCAGGAAAGTAATACTTACAGGACAATGACTCGTGACCCACACAATACCTTGTATGATTATTATACACACAAATTAAAGATCTAGAACAAGATTAATTACTCGTGAATTGTTTTAAGCGATTGTGAAAATAAATCTGAATAATACATTACCTACTTTTGGGATGGTAAAATTAAAAATGACTTCCTTTCATCAGTATTAAATAAAAGTTTAAAATTTTTAACCCTGTGCTACTACTGCTATCTATTTCTAATACCAAATATTTTTATATCCTACGTAATTGCTAATATTATTTTGTCAGGATCTTTTGAACTTCCATCAGTTATATCATCCCTGTCCAGTTGTATGAGACATAAGATAGCCTATTTCCATCCGTAAGGTTCAAACATTCTTGATACCATAAGCTCACGTTTTTATCCCCGAAAGGGTGGCAGAGCACTAGCGAACTAGAACACCCACATTTAGCCAAGCTTAGTTGCGTCTTGACACCAAACTCTATCAAAATCGCTTTAGTGGTTTAGCCGTGAAATATTAACATACAGTTACTTTCGCATTACTAATATTAGCATAGAATACATTATTATAATCCTCTATTTTATTTTTATCATTATTTGCTCCCTAAAGTTATAACTCATAAGTGTAGTAAGTATTGTATCAAAACATTTACGCGACGGCTTATTATTATTCAAGCCTTAACAAGTCATCACTTTTGTACTGGTAGTGTGGTTGTGTATTTGTCATGTAGTTTACTACAACAGAGTATGTATAACACCTGTGCTCCTTTGTATTATTTCGAAGTTATCTTCGGAGGTTTTCTCTCTAGGGCCTATGCAGTGGGCACGAGATTGTTAGTTTTTAAACATAACATAACATAAGGTCACGCCTGTACCCCCGAAGGGGTAGGCAGAGGCGCACTAGCGAACTAGAACACCCACATTTCGCCCTATCGCCCATATCCCCCTATCGCCATATCGGGCACAAATTCCAGACTCCGGGGTGATATGGAAAAATCCAATATCACTTTGCCCGACCCGGGGATCGAACCCGAGACCTCAGAACCGTAGTCATACCGAAATACCACCACGCCAACGAGGCAGTCTTAGTTTTAAAACCTAATCAACTAATAATAATTGACCATTTCCTAGCTCTTTAGCAGAGTTTAAGGAATCACTACAACGTTTTACAAATTAAGTCATATCAGTCTGTTTCGACGCCATGATTCTTCCTTTATTTAATTTTTTTTGTGAAAAAGAAGAGATAGACTGCCAAAAATTTGTCAGCCAGTTCTGCCTTAATATGAGTATTTTGATCGTAATAATTGTCCAAATGGGGAGCAATGATGTGTTTAATTAAATTAGCTTACTCGCAGCGTCGAGCGTGCCAAGCGATCATTAATTAACGATACACTTTCATTTGTAAATTATCGAGGCCTGATTCGGCTTGAGGTGCGCAGTTCAACGACTTCACACTTTTATACATCAACGCGACATGAATGATGAAGATCGTATTCAAAGGCAACAAAAAACGATGGGTTTTCAACGAATCAATATTTTTGTTAATGTTCTGCAACGCAAACGTCCAACTTTGCTTTACTACCTAGTATACGTTGATTTAAAAACCTTGCCAACTTATTTCTTTTCGTTGAATTTAAAGTTTATCTTAATATAAATTCCAAGAAACAAGGCATCATGTGAATTAAACAAAACACATTAAATACAGAATCATCGTTAATTAGCAAAAAGATAGAGAACCAATTCATAACAACAATATTTGAGATGATAAACATAAATATCACATTCTGCCTCATAATGAGATGTAGAATATGGGCAAGCACGCGTCACGTTCATTATCCGTGATAGCAACGATCCACTGCGACGAGGCCAGCCGCGCCGTTATCCAGTAGCAATTTTGCGATACCATAAACTTTTGTGTGCGATTTTGGTGCATTCACCAGTGTCGTGTTCGATAGGGGGAGTGATAACTGGCCGCTGTCTGCCGGCAGTGGGCAGCCTACCACACGATAATGGATACAATCGGTGCGGCACTCAGTTGTAGCTCGCGCGCTCTCACGTACGCTCGACCGTCGACGGCGGGGCCCGTAGTGCCCGCACGACTCCGATAATTCACAATTCTCGCTTAGCCTTGCATAAAACATACAGTCCGACCGGCTTCATATGTCCGAAATTTTGCAATACAACTTGGCGTTCCGAACGCATCAGAAGGTTGCCGCGCCAATACATCATTGCGAAATTGCACAGCTTCTGAACGTGAACTTCTGCAATTGGTTAAAGATTTTAAAACGCAAGAGACGCGTCGTGTTGTTGTGTTGAAACAATTATGGTGATAAGTGTCGCATACCGAGGTCGCCGGAGATAAATCGACTGCATTGGATTCGAGTGATGTGTTAATATATCGGAACGATGCTGTCTATGGAGTCTTTGTGGTGCGGTTCGGAGAGCGAGTTGTCGACGCTGAGGCTGTGCAAGAGCGCGTGCGAGCGGCCGGAGTATCGACTGTCGAGACGGAAGCCCTCCAAGAGCCTGATACCCCAAGCGCTCCTGCATGCACAACCGGAGCCTCAGCCCAAGTCGCATCGCCGAAGAAGGTCTGGCACATGGCCGTAAGTGTAGCGTCATTCGTTCATTTGGGCCATGTATTTATAATATACTTATTTTATGTGTAACCGATTATGGCCTTCGTAATAGGTACATTCATATTTCGCGGTTTGTTGCGTTGATGAAACTCGTTCTAGTAGGAAATATATCACTATGTCCAGTCGTGTGATAATCAGGTCCATACATTACGCTGATGACATTCCAATTTATTAAACCAATAATAACACAAGAATGAACCGAATACATTTACGATTGCAATCCATTCCATATCCTCTGAATCGTAAATAATAATGACCTCCTAACCGTTTTCGATTATGGCTTACGCTTTTGCTATTCTACTATTAAACCAGCTCTGATGTGCCTAGCTAGACCCAGTTTAGTTTTGAAGACTCTATCACAAGAAGATATGCTTATTCCATAACTTACTTTTGAATATCATACATTCATAGTTCATACACAGTTACAGGTACACAATATCATACCTGATATTACGATGACGTTTATGATACCTAATTATATGCAATAACACCTCCATGAACCCATGTAATCAAGAGTAATGATGGCCATGCGAGATTTCCTGGTAATTCCACTAATTATCACATGTTTCAATGACATTTGCGGTTTAATACTCTACGGGATTCTTATACTGGCAAACCACGTCATGGTAATTTTATTCCGCGTCCAGAACATAAATTGAACATCGAATGCCGTTAATGCGAGCAGTGACATGATTAGAACAGACCTAGCTAGACCAGTTTAGTATGTATTTCATAGTAAATGATCCAGTATCATTTATAATTATGAGCTTTCTGTATCTGAACAGAATACTTTCTCTTTAAACCCTTTGTATGCAGGATGTGTATCCTCCATCCATTAACGCTTTCCGCCAGTTCGCTATGTATCCGGATTTGGGAAATACCACGAAAGTATCACAGTGTAGAAACCTGCGTTATAACTCAGAGTTTATTTAGCTTATCTTTATTTTAAACATATTATTGAAAATGCACTACATATTCGTTATGTTTTTAGTTAAGAACTGCAATTGTGCATATCTAGATATTTCACGATAACAATTTTTATTGCTATACGTTATCTGCAAGGATTTTGTCATTATCACTACAAAATAAAAAACATCCAGGGTATGTAACCAAGTCAGCATAGTGACAGTTCAGGCATTAGTTACGTCTGTAGGCACTAGGCAGGTTCATTACACTTGTATTGCTTGTATGAGTTGTATGGTTTCACTCAGGTTACCTATATTCACGCATCGAAGCCGACCCACTTGATTCTTCACGCGTGAAGTAAGCAACCTTCGCTCGTTCAGTCACAAGTCAGTAATCAACTGATATAAGACGATTAAGGGAAATACAATCAACGCTATTCAAGATAGCTATAGGTTTTACGATAATTCACTTTGGTACTGCAAATGTTTAGCTGGTGTTTTGAAGCCCCTATAAAAATACACTATGAACAAGCCATCTTAATCTTAAAGTCTTCAACACACCTGTGATGTTGTTTTTAAGATATGGGTATTTTTAGCAACCACCGACATACCACGTGTCCATCAGGAACTACCAATATTATGCCAGCCTATTTATGAATAGTAGTTCTTTAGCTTCTTTACTGGCTTCTATTCCAAAAATATACACGTCTACATGTATATGATCCCATATGCCTAACTGTATTAAGAATTTTAATACATCATACACTGATAATGGAGAAGCTTTTAAAGAAGACTACATACTTATTATGATTTTGAGCTAACATCCTTTACTACTCACGAGTAGACGAGAAGATGCCTGAAGAAGATGCCGTATCTTATACTTAATATATTCGAAGAGAATTTTGGCGGGAATTCTGACGGTGCGGGTGGTCGCTTGTTTTAATTATTTCATATTTTAGTCTAAAGTTGTGTTTGTGGTTTAAATGTGATGTGTATCTAAGCAATAAACATCAACGAAGAGGGACAGTATGTGGAAGCTTCGAAATAAGTGATTTTGGATGCTTTTTGTCGGGTGGATGGGTCGACCATGTTCGATTCCTCCGCTGCGAGAAAATCGTCTAAAAACATCAAACTGGAAGGAATTGACGCCAAAACTCCAGCAGGGCCTTGAAATCGAACATATCCGACTTCATTGCACTTGCGAAAATTTAGATGTAGGAAAACAATTTCCCTAACGTGACATTGGCATAATGTATTTTAATTGCCATAAAAAAAACCATATTTTAAGTTTATACACAAGGCATTGTGAGTCATCGAAGAAGTGAGCCCTGAGCCACACACCGCGGCCGGTCAACTGTCAACATTAACGAGCGAGCCATTCATTCATGTCCAAGTAAAAGGACCATTGGAAGTAATTGGAACAATGGCCTGACTAACCCATGAAAGGCGCTACCTATTCGCATTGTATACTGGCTGAACGATTTTATTCGATGTACCAAACAAGACTGTATTTTTGTTTCGCAGCGACGTAATGATGTGGTGTGTTGTTCTCCCTATCGTTATTAAAATAATATTGGTTCTCTTTTATTACCCTTCCATATTACTTGGCAGGAGCCTGGTTGGACCCTCGTCTATCACACTGGTCCGGGTTGATAGAATCCAAATTATACTCTTATGGAAAATACTCTTTCATACCAATTAGTCGTGTATTTATTAAAAACAGCTATCATCCTCGTAGCCTATTGCCATCCACTGCTAGACGTAAGCATTCCCAAGCACCAGGTAACCAACTATCCCGGTCTTTAGCATCCCGCTTCCAAGAATATTTACCTAAAATTATGTCTCTGCTGATTTAACAGATTCCAGACACTCAGTTTAGCAATTTACGGTCCAATATGACAATTCGACTAAATAGTAATTATCTAATGAATCATTTTAATGGTATAATAAAGTTTGTAATAACAGTTTTCCAATTAGGCCTTAGCGTGTCATTTAATAAATTGTTAGTTCAGGTGTTTTAGTTGTATTAATTCGTAGAATAACATAATAATAAGGTTACGTACTATGCAGGTAGCAGCGATAGCTCAGTTGGGTGTGGTACGGACTGCCAAGACAAGTGTCGGAGGTTCGAGACCAACCAACCCCAAAATGGAGCATACACCTCTGACTTTTCTATGTTAAGTGTGTTTTCATTGTGAAATATCGCTTGCCATAACGGTGAAGGGAAACATCGTGAGGAAACCTGCATACCCTAGAATTTCTCCACAAGAAATTCGAAGGTATGTGAAGTCTACCAACCCGCATTAGGCCAGCGTAGACTAAGGCCTAACCCCTCTCATCGGTAGAGGAGGCCCGTGCCCAGCAGTGGGACAGTAATATTACAGGGCTAATATTATTATATTATTACTATGCAGGTACTTCATTTCAGTATTTGGTACAAAATTAGTTCTTCGTATTTTTAGGGCTTCAAATCCGGATATACACAACATAATATGTTGACGGAGTCCATATTCTATACGTCTTACCGAATTCACAAAGTATTACCTCTATAATTCTTCCACCGAATACTCATACAATTAAGGTCGCATTATGTCGTTTAAGGCCGCCTTATCTGTCAAATTTGTATAGCGAAAACTAAAATAAGAAGCCGTTACAGTTGAGTAGCGTTCCAGTATTCAGGCGTTAATAAGATTAACTGGAAAGAGAAACATGCCAATAGGAACATAGGTAGTTACGGACCACCGGTCCATTCACTTATATGACACGGTATAATCACTTTGAGCATGATTAAATATATTGCTAGTTTCATTGGTATATTGGGTAGTAAAGTGAAGAGGCTTAGTGCATTGACAGGGCCGGTGTTGCGCTTGAAGTTGCACAGCGTGCTAAATGACCGCCTAACCTAATTCCAAAATCACGTTTATCACCATTATCACAATAAGATGCCTCTGTAGTAGTTGCCAATAATATAATAATTTTATACACAGCTGAAACTGTGTTATGTTATGTTGAAACAAATACATAAAAGAAAGTGTGTTCTAAATACAACACTAAAATTGATGATAAGGCCGTATTAGCATTTTAAATAAGTAATTAGCAAGCCATTTACCTTATTCACCTTGTTTACCTTATACGGATAAATAGTTTAATACTCATCGTATACGAATATCTGGGTATGCTGCAATCAGTTTATTTAGAACACAGTTCAAGAAAATCCAGGCTACAATATTATGACCCTAGACCAGCGGTCGGCAACACGTGGCCCGCGAGCCGCATGCGGCCCGTGAAATCCTATTTGCAGCCCGTGAAGTCCTATTTGCAACCCGTGATTGTTTTGTAAATTAGTCATAAATATCTAAAATGTTATAGATTATACCTCTATAGATAGAAAATATGAGGTGAGGCCCGCCTTTACTGTATTTTGCCACCTTGCGGCCCCTGCCTGCCAAAAGGTTGCCGACCACTGCCCTAGACAGTTGAATAAAGATCAGCTGTTCTGATGATGATGAACGAAGTCGCATGTCGATACTCCTAGTTCAAGATTTTCCCTTTACTTAACTATATTAAAATATGAGACAAAAGGTGAAAGATTTTGATCCTATTCATTCAAAAATGATCGTCCGGCCGACACTATGCTCAAGGGACAACACAAACTTTGTTGCGCTTAAGTATGTGTCTTAAGCCGGGTCTCCTGCACTAAAACATTACACAAAACATGCATTTTTTACCTATGGTCCATTGTTCTACGAGCAGGTGACGGCTAAAATCGTTGTTTAGCTAAAAAGCTAATCAATACAAAGTGACTTTACTAGAAATATCCCGGTAAGATTGAATAGAAGCAGTATATTTGCTATCCCTAAAGAGGCATTCCTTTATGGCAATAGTGTTCACAAAGTCCATGCTGGTTAATGCAAAGAATGAATTCTTTAGTGGGCTAAGCCAGTCGCGTGTGTTAGCTTATTTCCCCATAGGCGGGTAAATAAATGTTGCATGAATATGAACATACAGTCTCTCGGTAAAGTTACATAAGTCGCTGTAATCACTCTTTCAATATTTATGAATTTTTATCTCGTGTACATGGTAAACATAATCATAATGATAATGCAATTTATCATTAGTGGCGGTATGGCACTCTATAGTATCTCCACGTAGATAATAACTATTATCTACAATATTTATTAATTGTTAAAACATTTTACATTTTGAATACAATTGAACATAAGCACCGCTTATGTTCGATGTTCGGCCGATTGTATTTGTAGATATTAAAAAAAAACTAGCTGTGGCCCCTAGTCCACGGAAACCGTATATTTTTCCGAAAAAAATAGCCTATATGTTATCCCAATCTATATCTTGGTCCTTTCATCCAGATTCCTTCAGCCGTTTTCAATATCCATTCATCCAAACTCTCGCGGTTATAATATTAGTTAGATAGATTTAATCACGTTGGTAATTAATATTTCAACGAGGTTGTAAAACTACTGATATTCACGTAGGTATTATTGATTTATTTCGAGAATTAGTGAAACCCTTGGACTTTGCAGTAATTACTTGTTTATTGTTTTTGTTTTTCTCATTATGATATTTATTATTGCAGAACTCCTTTCACGATAGTTTATGTATCCAATATCGTTAATGGAACAATAAATAGGGGATTGTGTTTTTGAACTCAATTGTGTACCGATATTATATTTTAAATGTTGTCGAGTCATATATCTCATGGTGAAATGGCCAAACTATCGTTTCGTTTCGTTGTTGACGTACTATATCAATTATTATAACCCAGTTATATACTGAAATAGGCTACTATATCGCGTTTACAAGCATCTGAAAGCTATGTTTTTTTTCTAGTATACAATATTTATTTTTACGAGTATTAATTTGATACATCTTTTCTCTCTGCCTGGCGTTATTCCGGCTGTATACCAGTTTGATATAATTTAACCACCATAAATGCCCGCCATGAATTACATTTCGTAATTTATTACTACTGCCAACCATCAAACACATAATTTCGTAGTGTAGGTAATTGCAAGGAATTATTTCGCCGTCCAATTTTACAACCCAAAACCGCACCCAGGTAATCAATTTATCAAATGGTTGTATAATCATTATGCTGCTCCCATTTTTTGTAGATTCCAAACGATAAAGTGAAATCGTCATTAATTAGGTCAAACTATTAGTCCAATTGGTGTTAGGTGTAATTGTGTAACTGCATCATAAAAAGCTGGTCTAACAACTTCGTTAATTTTATGATGTACTGTGTACTATGAATGTCTTTGTATGTGCTAGATTTTTAATATTTTTCATTATATATGTTAAAGATTACGTTTGCTTCGTGTGCGGTTTTTGTTTATCATTTGTGAATCATCTATAAAGTTCAAAGGCAGCATTATTTATAATTTCCCATAGTTAGATATCCACTTGTTGCGGTTTTTGCGTACCTCTTTTGCCTCATTCATTCTCATTACAATTATTCATAAATGCACATCTTTTTAGTATCGACAATGCACACCTGTTTAGGGTCCTTCTGATTTGACTTCTTTATTTTTGATTTGTGAGAAACTGCTAGGATTTATTTTAATTTTGACGTATTTTATGCTTCATCAAACCGCCACCATAAAACACATCGCCAAGTCATTATCACGGTCAGAGGTTGTTTCAACTTTTGTTCGATAACAATCTTCGCTTGACTAAAATATAACTGTAATCATAATAATATCCATAATATTTTATTTTTAAATATAGCATTCGCAAAATAAAGAATCTTCATTGTTGGTTAAAAAGATGATACTTATTTAAATAACCGTTTCGCATTGCGCATGCAGGCGTCAATAGAGATCCTACGAGATGATAAAACGGTGTGAAAAGACAATACAATGTAATGTCCGTTACTTGAGCCTTCGCATCATGCTCAACATAGTTTTAATATTAACTATGAGCTCTTATGAGAATTTGTTTCAAACACATATCTTTGAAATTTGCTCTTAGTCTTTGTATTGCGGTTATTACAGTTCAAGTTTTATATTTTAAAGAGATAAGATTTATTGGTATCATGAGAATAACTTGAACAAAGGCTCTAAATATTTCTTTATATTTTTTAATTTTCAATCTCGTCACTGCCGTTCTACTATCTACAGTTATATCTTGAATTACCATAACGTCTATTAGTATTTACATTACATACATTTCTGTGATTTACATACATCGTAAATGGTTACAGTTTGTGTGTTGGACCCTTTCTGCCAAACTTGGTCAATATTGACCCTGTTTTTTTTTCTTTCTGCTTGGCCTTATTCCAGCCTTCCATTCCAGCCATTCCGCTTCATCCGAAACCCCGACCATTGTATATTGGCTATCTTCAAAAAAAAACTAAATTACCAAGACAATACATTACTTATCTGTCACATACACTAATGAAGGAAATGAAATGAATCTTGTAGCTGATAGCTTTACATTTATCAAAACCCATTCTTGTATACCAAATTGTTCGTACTGACAGTGATTCTATAAATGAAGTGGAGGAATTGTCAGTTGTGACTTGTGATTGGACTGAATGAATGAGCACTTGAGGATTGTCGTGAGACGGGACATGATGTGAGGCGTCTATTGGTTTTAGCATTGTCCATGTTACTTCCGCGATGTATCTCCCTCTGCGTAGTTATATTGAGTAGGTAAACAATGCGACAACGTTTTTGAGGTCTCTGGTTCGAACACCGTGTCGTTTAAATTGATTTTCTGTTCAACCCAGATTCTGGTATTTTTGATCGATATGGCGCTATCGCCATATGCTAGAGCCTATGCTCAACCCCTATCAAGAAACAACTTTGACGAAAAGTAGGTGCACTAGTTGTGACTTTCCTTCTTTCTTTCTATAACTGAGGTGACTGACTGTGTGCGTGTGCGTGTGTTTAGTACCTTAACACGTATAGACAGATCGTCCTTGTATTCAATTATCTTCGTTTTACGATTATTTTATGGCTCACGTATGTCATTGTTGTAGCTCATGTCCTTTAAAAGTAAACGGATCTATTTCGTTGCTTATATGTCTTGCACCAGTATTGTCACCCTTCTAAAGTAAGGCAATTTACGAGTAATAGATATGCATTATAAGGGAGTATTATAAGTAAATCCGTGTTGTTGACTTTTTTCCCGCGTCCTTACAAATTAAAATACCCAATAATTAAGGTGTGGAATAAGGGAAAAAGATAAATATAATAATTGTTATAAGTATTTATTTATTTTTATTTATTTTATTTAATGTCTGTAATAACAATAACAGATAAGTCATTGGATTGATAATTTTCCACGCAGTCTCTTTGTTGATCGAAGCTTTAAAATAATAAAACTGGATAGGATGACGTCATAAACAGAATAATTAATGGTGTAAAATGTATTTTTAAATTGCATTATTTAAATTTTACAAGGTTCATTGACCACCATGTCTTGTGTTTTTTGTCATCTTAACGTCTCGCAATATTATGTAATAACATAATATTATGTGGATTAGATATCTGCAATTAAAGGTGCAATATTCAGGTATTAGAAAACTTTGTATTTTATTTTAAAGTTACATTATTTTATATGTCAAGGTATACTAATTATGTAAACTGATAAAAATCATTTCGTGCTTCACTAAATTAACATTAACTATGTTCAGCAGTGGACGTCCTATGGCTGATGATGGTGATGATGATGAAATTAACATTGGTAGAAAAAAACAGTTGGCAAGTAACTCTATTTGAATTGTTTTCGGTTTATTTGCCTATCTTCCAAAATGTGATCGTCATAAAATCATGTTAGTTACACCTCTAATTCCATTCTATTGCAGAAGTGTACTTCTGCCTTAAAATATAGTGTACTTAAGCGCAAGAAGGCTAGTGTTTGTAAATAATTTCTCATTTACACTTTCTACACAACGATCGAATGTATTCAAAATTATTACTACTTGATACTGCTTTACTACCTCTACTACGAATTCTTCTCATAAATAAGTAGGTAAAGTTAAATACAGTCGATAAGAACCTTATACTGTACCTTATAGCTAAAACACATTTTTACTAACAACGCCACTAGCGGAAACTGCAATGAAGTGAAATAATTGTTAACAGAAAAAGAAAACTCATAATTTTCGAGATGTAGTAACTCGTCCGATACGTGGTGCTCTGAACTAGATCGTCATCACATCTTGTTTTCCAAGAAAAATGAAGATTGTCAATGCATAATTAGAAACTTGGTAGGTACATGGCCATTGTACATCGATTGTGATAGGGACATACTTAAACCCGGTTCCAATAAACAATCTCAGTTCGAATGTGCAGATAGATTACAAAAATTAGTCAATAAGAACACAGTTTAAACATGACTCCGTCAAATGACTTGATTTGATTGGTTCATAATCTCGATCTATCTGCACTCAAAACTGAGATCGTTTATTGAAACCGGCCGTTATTCGACACTTGACAGAGTATGTTATCGATTGTTCATCGCCGCCCGAGGTCCATCGTTTGTTGACGTTCTGTTACCATAGCAAACCCATACTTAGTTAGTTTTTATTCATAGTCACATTAGATATTCTTGTCCCCATTGTTGACTGTTTAATTTTCAAAGTGGTTAAGGCTTAACTTTTATAGACAACAGTAATGTTGATAAACGGGTATGTACTTGCTTTACTACTTAGTTATAAACTGTGCTTATAGATCTCAATTTTAACTTGTCCATAGGTACAAGTAATATAAACTTTTTTACTTCAGTAGAGGAAAAATACCGAAAAACATTGATCGTTATATTCTTTTACGTTGCAATATTTTAATTTCTTATAGAATCTTGACATTTATTTACGTTTGTGACTACAAATGGATCTACTAAAATAAGTTTTATGTCTTTATTTATTATTCTAAGAATGTGCAAACTCAAGGTGTACCTACGCTTATATAATTAAGTTTGGAAACGTCTCAATTACGATAAGAATCAAGGACAGTGGTGATGTAAAATAATTCATAAAGTTATTTTTTTTAACGGAAAGGATGAAGGAAGATGAATCCTCGCCTACTATCCTACCTATATTTACATAAAACTACCAGAAAATATTTAATCTATGCACGAACTTGTTACCTATAGTCCGCGTTACTACGTTAAACGTTTTTCTAATTATCTTATCCTAATAAATGTGATTAATTTAGTTAATAATTAACTCAAATATGACCAAGAAGAAAAGTCCTAATTGACCTCCATTAAACTTAATTATTATTAAGCATTAACGTAGTTACGTTAACAGTTGTTAATGCAAGTCGTTTGCTGTGGCTTAATGTCGGTAAGAAATAATTATAAACAAATTATGAAATGCGCGACGCGACCACACGCGGATTTCCTTTGGCATGCGACTATATTTGCGTAAACGTAGTGGTGCATGTTATAAGTTATTGTAGATTGTTTTCCTGCTGCCTGCTATACATTCAATCAAAAGTTATAAAAAAAAATTGATAAAGTAAGGTTGATGCTGATTCATTTGTTTTTCTGTTTTTTTAGTTCAGTATTAACATATCCGGCTCGAAGGATCAACATGGTAAAATTTACGTGTCCGTATACATGTAGAGGCATTGTTTAAATGATTACTTCTAGTGATAAAGTGGATAAAATGCACGTCCAGATTTCATTGTTAACCACATTTAAAGTTAAACACTCCTCGTAAACCACACATCATTGCCATTCTTTCGAATGTTTATCTTGTTTACAGTCGTCTAGATTATATGTGTGACGTACCTTATGCCGAAAGTGAAAGCTGGTACAGTTTTCCACACAGCTTCTGCTAATGTAGCATGGCATTGTTTATGCATACGCCAGACAATAGACCACAAAACCGTATTC
The DNA here is from genome assembly GCA_036417725.1 of Clanis bilineata. Lineage (NCBI taxonomy): Eukaryota > Metazoa > Arthropoda > Insecta > Lepidoptera > Sphingidae > Clanis > Clanis bilineata. The sequence goes on along the minus strand of CM071139.1, from coordinate 4,581,450 downwards.
AATTGCAAGGATTATGTGCTGCCGGCTGTACAAACTTTCTGTGTCATTTGGAACACCAATAGAAAGCTGAGCAGCGATACGCGCTTCGTAGTTGCAATAAAATCTTAGGACGTTAAAAATCTTTATTATGTTATGGTTGAGAATTTTCTATTGGTAGGATATACATGACAAAGAACAGTGGAAAAAGATGGAGTTCTTTGCTCAACTGTGGGACACCATAGGATAGAAAAGAAGAAAGAAAGAAGGATATACATTTCCGCCCGAATAGCGACCACATCCACGATACACATGGTGGTAAAACCTGCGGCAATGATTCATATTCCTTCTGTGGATCACGTTAAGGATCAGCCAATGTGTAACCCGTACTCCCGAGGAGCTTGCGACACGACTTGATGGGTGTTTAGCGCGGGTATGAGAGTACATCTCTGGCTGCTCACTAGTCATCCACCTGTCTTATTACAGACCCCTCGATTTGTTTCTTCCCTATTCGGAGCGTGAAAAAGCATTTAGGCGACTACCGATAAACTCCTTGTTTGTGGTGGCCGTTTTTTTACTACACTCCGCTTACTATCCAGTAGGGCATGCAAACCGGTTAACCGAAAACCGAAAAAACCGATTAACCGACCGTTTTTGACGACCGGTTTTCTTCGTGTAAAAAACCGGTTATTTCGGGGTTTTCGGTTTTTTCCTCCTGACATCAATTGTGAGTAAATACGTATAATTAAGTGCATAGACAATGATAAGGAACGAGCTTGCTGTAAAAACGGACGAGTTTAAGTATCTAGTATCTATACTTCACGAGTCTGGAGACATCGACTCCAACGTCAAGCCCCGTAGTGGCGCCGATTGTGCTAAGTTGCAAGTGGTGCGATACTTGCGATTAAGATACGACTAATATGAGACTTAAAGGTCTTGTGATCTTTTATATGAACATCATTCGGCCTGTACTTCTATATGGGTGTGAGACGTAGCCTGTTCTTAAGCGTTATGTTAGGGAAATCCACGTCATGGGTATGAAGATGATGCGGAGGATGGGCAACGATACACGACTGCATCCAATACATAACGTTTACATCTGAGGTAGTATTGGTGTATGCAACGTGACAAATAAATTGCAGAAATATCGCTTGCAATGGTATAGTCACGTTTTGAGAAAACCACAGGAGTACGTCGATCGCAAGTGCCTGGATCAGATTGTAACAGGAAAGCGTCCCCGTGGTGGCACAAAATGCGCTGACTAGACGTTTTGAAAGATGATATGAGAACCAAGTATCCCATTGTAAACGATACTCAAGCCGGGCGAAGTAGAAGCGTTTAGGTATGAAGGCGGACCCTGACACTAGGCCATGATATTGCCAGACAGAAAGCAAAATAAAGCAGCTACACTATTGTCATGTTAATGTAATAGCAAAATGGTGGTCCATTTTTCATATGTTACATTGTACGTATTTATATATGTTTTATATTATTTATTTAGCTTAGACGCAAAACAGGATACAATTAAATTCATTATATATTCAGGATACAATAAAGTAATGCATAATTTTAAAGTTATGCATTACTTAAAATTATATTTTATCCAAAGCATGCGCCTTTATGTAGAATATTGCATAAAGTGGTTGAATAAATAAATGATTTCTTATTACAGATCCCCTATTTCACTGATTTATTGAGGGCTGATTTAAAATAATAAAGTAAGCTAGATTCGTCCGCAGAGTTAAAAGTTATCCTCACATGAAATATCAATATCGGTTCAGCGGTTTCGCCGTTAAAACTCTACAGACAGACATACTTTCTTTTGCATTTATAATATTAGTATGAATTAAACTGTAGCTTAACTAGGGTCACTGAAAAGTCGGAATGAAGAAATGAGAATGTTAAGATTGATGTATGGAGTGATAAGGATGGACAGAGTAAGGATTAAGCACATAGGAAGCTTGGAGAGTGATACCTGTGGTAGGTAGATTAGAAGGAACAAGTTTGTCTTGGTATAGGCATGTTATGAGGAGAGAAGCTATATAATAAGTGGATAAGAAATTGATGAATGTGAATGTTGGTGGATGGGGAGGTTGACGAAAACCAAAGAAAAGGTGAATAGAGTGTGAAGGAGGACATGAAAGATAAGAGGGTGAATGATGAGATGATCGTATTTATGGAAGTTGAAGACATGTTTCGCCGACCCCAAATAAAATTGGGACAAGGCCACGAGGATGATGGTGGATTAACCTGTCGCGCCTTGGTCTAGTGGCAGCGTTTATAGGCTGTAGAGATGAAGCGCATAACTGTTTACTGTGTAATACGATTTACTCGAAGCTGGAGCCCCCAAAGAGGGTTGTCACTTAACATCAGACAAATAGCCTAGCCGGTTGTCAAAATTACAACTGAATCTTTTCTGCAACATGCCTGAAAAAGTGGTGCGCGGAGCATATAGTGAAGTGGGATGAGGGTAGGTAGAAAAACAAGAACAATCAGTGTTCTTCCGGCTGAAGCCCGGTCGCTTTAAGTGTAGGGAAACCCGGCGCCGTTCCAATGCGCCGAAGAGGACCACGGCGGGGTTTTTAGTCCGTATTACCGGTGTACGGTATACATAGTGTTAGGGACTCGACCTAAAGGTCACCTAGATGCTGTCCATCTCTCCGGTGCAGCTTAACGTTTAGTCGTAAGACAGGCGAATCCGACATAACCATCACGGCTCCCCCCAGGCGTGACGGCAGCGGTAAAATAGTTTTCCCCGCAAAAACAAAAAAAAAACGTGTGTTTATTTTTACTTTTCTCGCTATCGACTACGACTGCCTATTTGTGTGACAAACATCCGAAAACCCCTAGCAATTACGTTTGGAATTAATGTTTATCATATAAATTATATATATTTTAGGTAGTCGCTAGCAAGAAATGTCAAAAAGTCACGGTAGAGCCTCTGAACTGAAAATAATAACGTGCAGAAATTCAACTTCATCTCGTTAATCAAGATTTAAACTAAAAAAACGAAAATATAGCCCGAAAACCGAATAACCCGAAAAAATCGGTTAACCGGTTTTTTAAAAATACAATAACCGAAAAAACCGGTTTCTAAAACATCCGGTTTTTGCATGCCCTACTATCCAGTAGACGTGTACGACGTTGTAGTCTTTGCCGTGCTCGGATACAAAAATGATAATTTCATTTATACATTCTTATACTAAGAGGCAAATTTAAATTATCACTTTTCAACATTAATCAGCATTTTTGTTTTTTATCTCTTTTAGTATAGGTAGAGTTTATCTTGATAAAAACTTGCTTTTCGAATTTCGACTGACTAAAAACTGTAGGTATAAGGACTTGTTGTCGAACTCTAAGAGCCATTTATAAAAAATAAGGCTACTCAAACAAACAACTTCTGTGCTTTTGGGTCATGTACCGCTTGGGTTTTTGTGTAGGTTAACTAGGGCACTATGACGTCCATTATCCATATGAAACACAAAGATAAATAACTATGTGGGTGTACTCGTATAGCACACCCCGACGGTCTTGGCCCACTTTGTGATGAATTACAGTGAACAGACCCTATGTATCTTCTTCTCGCTGTTTATATGGATCGAAAATTCTATAATTCTAATTGGTAACTATGCATATTATATAATTATGTACTTGAACTTACACACATACTTACTAAAGCTCACGCCTGTAGCCCCGAAGGGATAGGCAAAGGCGAACTAGCGAACACCCACATTTCGCCGAGCTCAATTCCGTCCTAGATGTGATAAGGGGCGAAACTATCACCATATCGGGCACAAATTTCACACGCCACCTAATTCATATTTTCCACACAGATACTAAAATGAAGACATTATTTTTCCAATAGTTATAATAATACATAGTTGGATCGAATATTTAAGATCCAACAATCGACTGCGTGCCTATAATCGATTTTATCGATTGAGTAACATATTATCTAATGTCAAAAGTGAACAGAATCGATAAGCAAAGAGGTCACTAGAGCGACGCGACGTTGATGCACTCCGTATCGTGAAATTAGCATCCGACGATCATGCCGTTCCGATAAATTGCTGATAATGAACTTTCTAAGCGATATCTCAGTCTGTGCCGTTTGTGGCTTGACGGAAATTATTGACTACGATAAGTGAAATTATTGCGGTCATGCCAAAGACATTCAACAGTATATAGACGGGAAAACAGCACAAAACTTGTGATCCAAAAGTTATGACGTAGTGGCCGGCCCGCGAAATAATATTGAGAGAATAAACTTATCTTATATGATTCTTAACTAATAATATAATAATAATATAATAATAGCCCTGTAATATTACAGTCCCACTGCTGGGCACGGGCCTCCTCTACTAATGAGAGGGGTTAGGCTTTAGTCTACCACGCTGGCCTAATGCGGGTTGGTAGACTTCACATACCTTCGAAATTCCTGTGAAGAAATTCTCAGGTATGCAGGTTTCCTCACGATGTTTTCCTTCACCGTTATAGCAAGCGATATTTCACAATGAAAATACACTTAACATAGAAAAGTCAGAGGTGTATGCTCCATTTTGGGGTTGGTCTCGAACCTCCGACACTTGTCTCGGCAGTCCGTACCATTCCCAACTGAGCTATCGCTGCTGATTATTAACTATTGATTGAACTGATTGAACTGATTGAACTGATTCTTAACTATTCACAAAATATTCTAGGGTGTAAATTGTAATAATCGCCCTCGCATTGTAATAAATAGTTGGTAGTACTGAAGTTTGAGATCAATTTCTTTGTATGGAAACTTGCTTGACAGCCCCTCTATAGTTAGTAATATTAAATATCTTCTGGTCATACAGAATATAGATTTCGAGAAAATATCTGTTTGAATTCAAATTGGTTTCCGTATGACAAAATTATAGGTATCTACAAAAAAAATAGTTAAATTTGAAAGTGATTATTACACAAACATGTTTTATATTCTCTACCGATAAATAACACTTGGTATTGCCAAATAAATCTGGGCAGACTGGTTTTCTCAATTAATCAATCTCAACATATTAGTCTCAAATTCTCAACATATTGACTGACCCACGTATGAAAAATATTGAAGCGTCGATGCTCCGACGTTAAAACCTTTTAAAACGTTTTAACCTAAAACGTCATAACACATCATGCTCATTATAATTATGACATAACGATATACATAATCGCTTCGAACTTTCCACCCTTTGCCGGAGGCTCTGTGATGAAATCGTATGTCGCGCCACATCGTGCAATGTCGGTCAATGTTGCCGTGTTGACATCACTAGCCTTAACATGAGTTTTACGTTTCAACCAATGACTAAAGAAAAAAATAAGACGACCGCCATAACTACGAAAATACGTGTTTACTATGAAGTCGATTCCGCCATTTTAGTTTCGCGATCTATTTACATGTAAGCTGTCACCGAGTTATCAGAATTAAATAACGAATAAATACTTATTGATTTTATTATAAATACGGTGTTTTATTTACAATAATACTAATTTCGGAATATAAAGACGATGCCTAACTGTTATGTTAATGGGATCTTCTTTCGCAGAGTCGCCATTTTTGTTTTGTTCTTTAAATTAGGAATGCTTCATGTTTTCGTAGTTAAGCCATGACCTCTATCTTCTTTTGTCTAAGGTTTCAACTATGTTCAGTAGCTCGACCATGAGTTTTTTGACATTTCACGCTAGCGACTACGTATTTTTTTTAATGAAAAACGTCAGTACCCGCGTAACCGTTAGCGGTTAGAGGCGTTCGGATGTTTGTCATACAAATATTTTACGGAGTCGCTAGCGTGAAATGTCAAACCACTCATGGTCGAGCTACAGTTTATTATATTTTACGAAGAGAAATTCCTTTGAAGCCAGGGACGATAAACGTATTTTCCATAATTGCTGGTTTGTCACGTTAATGTAAAAATGGTGACACGAATCACTAGTGAACACACAACAACACACTACACGTGTTGTTATTATGTGGCACACGCGATCGATCCGTAATGGTTCTTGCCTTGTACGATTAATTAGTACGGATCATAAAACTATTTGAGGTTATGTCGGACGGATTTAGTTGCAGTAATTAGCTCACGATAGTTGATAAAATGCGTCCCACCGCCCAAGAGATGTCGTTACTTTGTTTTAAATTAGTCTATGTTATAAGATGTCATAAATACTTCTTAAAAACTATGACTAAGTGTAAAGCGGCTTTCTAAAAACGCACTGCAGCTGCTCAAATAATTCCAAATGTTATTCGAAATTTGGATTTAGAAGCAGTAAGAAAGTTATTTTGGTTTGGTTTAAAAAATATAATATGAAATTAATATTTATTACGAAGTTCATTGTTCGCGTTGTTCCTGGTTCTTATGTGTTTAATACACACATATAATTTCCGTTCCGTCATTACTTATTTCCGCCACTTTCTGTATATTATTCTTAAACGTAATGTGCGAAACTTGTTCTCGTTGCAGAATGACATTGCAAAATATTATTTAAATGAGATGCGGGCTGACTAATATTTTCCTTCACCGCATTACATATGTAAGAACTGTATTTAAATCCAACGGATGCAGAAAGAAGGCTCAGTAGAACTAAATACAGTAATTTCCCACAAGTTTTCAGGAATGTGGTAATGGTGTCTGTTTTCCCCATTAGCGTCATGAACGACGAGTGGTATTCAGTAAATGTTGAACAGGTTCTGTGCTTTCTTTGACCCGTTTAGCTTTTTGTTTAGCGAAGTGTTCAATACATTGTAAGTTTATGAACATGGTCATCATTATTCCGTTATTATTTGCTACTTCCAGCAAACACAAGCACTTGATGTACTGCTCTGGAAGAATTTAAAATACAGCATAATTTACGTTCTGGATCAAATTTTGGCTCTGTTTTCTCAGTCGTATAGACAAAAATCGTATAGCTGTATTTCCTAATACGACACCAGATTTATAATCTTATTTTGGATTCAGAACTAGATGTATTTTTGGTAAACGTATTTAATTTATAATTGTAACGCGTTTTTTAAGTGTCGATGCAATTATTTCCCAATTGTGCAAGCTTTTGTAACAAATTAATACATTTCGTAAACGACACGATTATTTTAAAGATTTAACAAAAACTCTCGTTGACTAGGCAAATCCACGGCCGGTAATATCGGCCAATGTCGATCAACGCGACACACATTGGCGCTGATTCATTCGATTCACAACAAACAACATGCTGACAGAAATGGCGCGATATTTGATCTGGAAACTTTAAATAAGTATTTTATATCTATATTTCTAAGTTCTCACCACTATTAGAGCATTAAAAGAGGTCGTTGGCTTTGGATCATTATCATTTCTAACGTATTTATATTCTAAACGACATTTAATATTATTCGAAATTCCTAGACTGCTGTGTTTCTGGTCAGTAAGGTTTATCCATTTGTTCTATTTGATCGTATTTCGAGTTTTAATAAAATTCAGATTTAGAACACATGCTTTTCTCAATGTATTTTGTTTGCCTAATACCCAACTTATTCATACTAAAATAATATTTAATTTAAATAATTTAACATGGTTTCTTTATGAAGTCGGTTAAAAAGGGGAACTAGTTTTGTTATCAGTATACACATAGAACAAGAACAAATTAAACTACAAAACGATAAGGAAACTGGCACGCGGGACGCGACCATTGTGCCGCAGGACAATCCGATAACAACGGGAAAATAACCACACGTGCATAATTTGGTTCCTTCGATGATCGCATAATTCCGAACGGAAATCGAACGCATCCGTATCGAATGAACCAGCTGATAAGATCGCGTTTACTGTAATGATCACTTGATCTCCATACCGCTTGGTGTGAACACGCGAAGGTCACAACTGTCACCCGAGCGTGGGTCGCGGAGGCTTCTTCCCGCGCGTGCTCAACTCGCCAGTCGCCAGTCACCCGGCGCGGCCGCATGCGCCTCCTCACAACTACCGTGACCTCACAAACATGCCACCATCAACGCTCTAACAACGGAAATGTTCTCAACAACATAGCATGTGATAAGTGTTATTAAATAATGTTGTGAAACTATAGTGATGTCCTTATACAAGAGCATGTTGCGAAGGCAGTATTCCCACGAGTCTGGTAGGACGGAACTCGTGAGGGCCCAAGAGGAATTCTTCGATAGAAGGTATGTTACAATGAATTATTGATGTGGACTCACTGTCATAGTCTCCTGTGGGACTCAATAGTTATTTTTATGACTAATAATAATATTTTCTATGATAAAACACGACTGAAACAGCATCAAAACAATATTATCGAGACGAAATAGCTGAGAATAATAATTAAGAATTTGATGTTTATGACGATACGTGAAATTGTTTTTTAACTGAGTCTACCCGCTATATTCATGTTAAACTTGAAAATATATTTTCCAAATAAATGACACGTTGATGACACAAGAATAATGTAACATTGGGCGAAGAAAAATAAACGTAAACACATGAATTGACCATTGCATTGGTATCAACCATCGAATATCTTGATTTATAAATAACAAATTGCAAATCTGACAAGTACAATAATTGAAATGACTACTCATGCTGAGTACGGTTTAATTGTACGATGCTCCAATAACAAATTGGCGCCTTTTTTGCATATAAAGATATTTATCAAATAATCTAGAGATGTACCTTAGTATGTGTTCGGTGTTAGTCACAATTTTGTTTAGTAATTTTGACCAGTCATGAACATTAAGGAATTACGTGGGATTATTCTTAATATACATAATATACTAGAGATATATTCATGTCGTGCTCAGACTCATCATGAACCATTCAATGACGCTAGATCCGAATTCCGAATTGTTCTTCATTTTTTTAATCTCGCTGTTATGGCTTCAAATGGCTCCAAACAGTTAATTTAAATACGATAACGTAATTTGCCAGTTGGATTAATAGGCACCACATGCTAATTAAAAACGAATTAAATCAAAATGAGATCTAGATTTTTAGCTCTAGACTTCTTCTTCTTTATTTAAAAAATATGGAGTCCATCAAAGGTGGAAGATTTTGCCAACGACAGTATTTAATAAATTCATTACTCAAAAAAAACTGTTCTAGCCTCGTAGATTCTTGATATTTTTTAACTGAAATGTGGACCATCATTCTCATGTCATAATGAGCACAATGCTAATACTTTCTTTATTCACTTTCTGTCTATATTCTATGTTAATCTGAACAAAGCCTCTAAAGCCTAATATAAATATTTGAGAATTTAATTACCCGATGCTTTACGATGGTCTGAAGTTTTCGTGTTTTTATTTAAAACTTTAATATACAAGTTATAATACACATTAATATACAATAATCTTTTGTGCTTATAGGGTCTTCATTCTTATGAAAATATAAAGCGGTTTTTATCTGACTAGTAGCTTCGTCGGATATTCCTTTAATACTAATATAACGTTACCATCTTGTGTTTGTACAATAGCCTCCGCGTGCGCAGTAACATCATTATTTCAGAGTTCAGACAACACAATGTAGACTATAGATAACAACGTTGTTAGCAGTGCTAATAAGATGGTTATAATCGGATTGTTCAAAAGTGATTGTTAAGTAGATAGTAGTCACGAAGGCCTTAATTCCGCGCCGTCTCCGTGTAGTCATCTTCCTTTCTTCCTTTCACTAGCTATGCTCTGATAATCGACAGATTTACTTTCTATTCAAATGTTTTACTTTGTTAAACAATTATAATGAGAATTTGTTTTAAAAAGCTAATTGGAGTTTAATAAAAAGTTCTAAATTCTTATGTTCAGCAAAATTAATGGTAAGTGGGAAATAGCAAAGCACTCACCCTTGCCAATATATAGTTGGGTTACACTGTTTCGCATTGAATGATCTACGCCCTTAACTGTAGATATTGTAACTAGGATCTAGACTGTCACCGGTGAAGAATTTAAGGAACTTGATTTAATCGAAATAAAAACTAGTATCGTGGTAATTGGGTACTTGACTATGTTTGATTTTATATACATATTTATATGTAATAGCAAATAAAACAAAAAAGAAACTCTTCTGTAAGAACTGCATCGAAATTGGTTGAAAAATGAGGCAGTAATCCATATTTTAAATTTTGGAGTGTGGGAACATTGGAGATATCTTGCTATCCCTTTCCAAAGCACGTACCGTTATGACGTAACGAGATTATACTTATACTTCTCTTTCCCTTAGTTTGACGGTTACACCAAACTTCAAGGGCTTATAACCTTTTTTATTTTTGAGAATATTTCAATATTTCTTTCTGTTTTTATATTTTAGACGACGTAAATTTCATATAAAATTAATAAAAAAAACTAATCATATACCCAATTGCATCAACTATGCGATTGACGTGGTCACCGTAATGTGAAACAATATGTATGGACCTACATAATACCGTAGCCTTACCATAAAGCTCACAATGTGATGTCATGCCAGTTGTTTGCCTTATAGGGTGGTTACAACTCGAATCTCGGATAGTTATCACCTATCCTACAAATTGCAGCACCAGGGATTACGTTTACACCCATATATACACATGTCGTATGTAACTTTTAGGGCTAAGGGCTTTTTACATTTAATTTTATAGTCTTGCTGCGCCATCTCTTGTGCTAGTAACCTCCTTGTTTATTTGAAACAGTTTCAATTACTAAATAATTTAGTAGGAACAAATTAACGATTAAATACACTTTTAATTTATGTACACCTTATAAGTTTAATGGCTATACTTACATATTTAAAGTCATCAAATTGTTTTTATCAGTGAAAGTAAAATTGTTTTTAACTTATATGTACCCAATGATGTGAACCAAGTTGTATTAGGTATATTTAAAAAAGTGAAACCGAGCTCCGAGCACCGAGTACGAATAACTTAAGACTATGAGCTCGCTGCGTCTTTAGTAACTGCCTACTCATTTTATCAATATGAAATCTTGGCAAAATTATGATTTGATTTTCGACTGCAGTTAATCTGGTTAAATAAATGCGGGTTACACCTATACGTCCGTTTAGGGCGTCTAATCTAAAGTTATAACTTATCACGATTTATCCTACAGCTCACACCTATCTTTATATCAAAACTTGGGATAAATAGAGATTTATCGCGGAGCTGCAAGTGACCCTTAATGTTTAAATTTGTTATTTTCTCTGTTGCGCCATAAATCTGCACTATCATCGTATTCTATTGATATTTTATATGAGTAACCACAACTATTACAAATCACAATGAATGTCATCTAACAAAAACCTTAATTCAACTCAACTGGTTTTTGTGAAGCTTAACCAGCCACGGTCAGCGATCATGTTGGTCGGTGTTGAGCCGTTAAGGCTAACGGCTGGTTTCAATAAACAATCTCAGTTCGAATGTGCAGATAGATTACAAAAATTTGCCAATAAGACACAGTTTGAACATGACTCCGTCAAATGACGTGATTTGATTGGTTCATAATCGCGATCTATCTGCACTCTAAACTGAGATCGTTTATTGAAACCGGCCGTAAGTACGCTGTACTATCCACGGACGTAAGGAAAAAGAAGGACACTATCTCGCCTATAGTTACATAGCCACAGAGAAGCCACGCACACAAACGCGCCTGTACAAAAGTGCACTCCGCACGCACACGCCATTACGTGTCGATAGATCGAAAGGACCGAAAACCCTGCTTTACTTTAAATGTTTCTAGTTCCTTCCATCTTTTTTTTACGTCTGTAGTATCATCATAGAACGTTACGTCGCGTCGCGTCGTCGGTAAGCTCGCCGAGGTTAATATAAAACGACTTACCGTATAATTCGCATTTAATTCATTTGTACAGGACGCTCTTTGTATTCAAAAGTAAATAACTTAATTGTACAAAATTTTCTTTCTTTCTAACTGCCCTTATCCCACCTTAATGTGGGGTCGGCGCAACACACTTTTTCAAGTATGTTGCACATAGGATTTGGCTTAGTTTTTATGACCGGCCGCCTGCCTGACGTCAACCCCCTATGATGGATCCAGTTCCGGGCAAATTAAATTAGAAAATTTGCTTTGCCCGACCTGGGAATCGAACCCAAGACCTCCCGGTTCACACGCTGCCACTAGACCAAGGAGGTGACTTAATTGTACAAAACGCCGACTTCAAAATCCCATTACATCTTAAACTTTATATGGGAGTACTCTTGGAGTATGTTCTCCCAAACTGTCGAACATATTAAAAACCATGGAAATCAGTCCACATTTGTATTAAATATCCTAATTTAAAACCCTTCTTAAAAATATGTACCTATTGAAAACACACTTACCCGTTTAGAGCTGCGTTTGACGTCACTAGTGTTTTGATCAACAAAAATATCTTTGCATTCGATTCTGCTGTTTTTTGTGAAGATTAAAGGTTCATGTAATCGTGGCCAGCGGTCGTGATGACCATTCTCACCGTAACGTGATAAAACAATGGTCGCCAAGGTTAATACAAAATACTAGCCGCATAAATCACTTTAATTCACGTGTGCAGAACGCTCATAGCCCCTTACTTGTAAAAATATTTAAGCGCTGCTTATTTTTAACCATAGGATGTCCCTTTCATTTTGAAACAATGTAACGCTAAGAAAACAGTATTAGACTATTCTTAGCGAAAATATAAGCGAAAATGTTTTTATAAGTACGCTACATATTTTAAAACATCTTCATATGATTAATAGTGTTTAATCTTTTAATCATGAAACTTGTACGAGTTATAAGAGTTCGTGATATTGTTATTTTTCATTTTCTTCGTACATGTGACTAGAGGAGCTTAGCGCCATTTGCGAATACTATAACGAATTAAAATAAGGGTTTTTGAAGTGTTTGCCTCACACGTGAAGTAGCATTTTGCTGTTACGTTTCGACTGGTGAGGGAAATAACTTTATTCGCCTTTAGGCGAAATGCTCCCTCTTTTTTCCAGCATCCATTATTTTCTTTAACACGATAGGCAGTTTGTTACCTATGAAGTTATTGTCAATTTTTTTAGATTGTCCTATCTGGATTTTAATCTGTTGTCCCGGTGTTTCACGCTGTTTGTATTTTGATATAGTAATGCGAACTGATATAAATATGATTGCCCAGTATACACAGTCCTGTGTGACACTTGACCCCACACAAAGATACGACTTTCCTGGATGTTGAGTAAAACTGGCAAAATACATTGTCGTATATAAATAGGATAAATACCTAAACTATCTTTATACAAAAAAAAACGATCTGTGTGCTACGGGAAAGGACAACTACCGAACATAGGTACTTTCAAATTTATTACTTTAGCAGTGCCGGCAGTTGGTACAACAGTTATTCACAGCTAGGATAATTAAGTGTAAACACGACTCCATTTTCTTCTCTATTAAGGTATATTTTAAACAAGAAGTATAACACGCTGTGGATACATATATTAACATATTTATTCTACGTGACAACGGTCAAAGTACCAATGAATTCTAAATGTATACAGTTTAATACATAACACCTCATGTTTAAGTTGTGTGTGCTGTGCTACTGATGTTACTGTTAACTATGGATAATATTATTCAGGTAATTCGCTCAATATTTTTATAGTCTTTCATAGCGTTCATTATATTATTAATTCATGGTAAAAACTAAATGAGCATTCGCACAGAAAGGTTTAATTTGAACAAAAATAAAATAGGTATTCTAGAGGTAATGTTAATTTACCTTTGAAAACGCAACATTCATATTACCAACTCGTTAAATTCTACTCATCAAATATTTGTCAAACATACGCAGTTTAATACTGCTCAAGTCAAACAAAAAAGGTAGCGAATTCACTAATCCCAAGCACTGAGGGAAAATTCTGGTAAAACCTATATTGAATTCATTCATTCATTCAAGAATAATTAATGATATCCGTACTGCGTGCATAAGATGATAAGTTTACTTACGCTATTGTGCACAAACATAAACAATTGAGAAGATATTTTCGTAGTAGAACATAAGTCGACTTATTCAGGCTTGATACGGCTTTAACGTCACAGTCCTACCTATCGTCAGTTCCGTTATAATTTAATGTTTAATAGGGAAGATAAGATAATCTATGAAATACACACGGCACGTACAAATTCTACAAATGTATATATATAAGAAAATATATGTAGGTATCTTAATCCGATGCGACGACGTGACGTAAGTTACAGAATTATCTTCATTAAGGACTAATTCTAGATTAGTAATAGTGGTGCTAGTCGCCCTAATCCAATTATAAACTACATGTTTTATTTATAAACTCACACATACAATATATATACATGCACAAATGAACCGAATTATATCTATTTGATATCAATACTATCATAACCCCTTACTTATAAAAATATTTAAGCGCTGCTTATCTTTAACCATAGGTTGTCCCTTTAATTTTTAAACAATGTAACACAAGGATAAAAGTGACTATTCTTAGCGAAAAGATAAGCGAAAATGTTTTTATAAGTAAGGCCCATAATATTGTACCAAGTGGTGTAACTGGCGTCTAACTGTATTGTGACGGGCGGCTCGGCCACCGGTGGGCGAGACGTTAATGTAATGTGTATTATGCCACCTCCAATAGGTTAATGGGTCTTTGGGGGAGGCCTATGTTCAGCAGTGGACGTCCTATGGCTGATGATGATGATTATGAATAGGTTAATACTTTTCCGGGATCAAAACTCGTCGCACATGAATATTTTTTTATCTAAAATCACATCTTCATTATGTCAGGAGTAGAGTTAATAGTCACGACTCACGAGTCGTCGCTCGTCTTCCGCTTCCTGCTTTTGTATTTTTTTTTAATTTACAAATGTAGCAAAGGTATTTCAAATGGAAGGTTAGTTAGTAACTTCTATGGGTATTTTTATGATTTTTGGTACAATATAATTAGCATTTAGTAGTATTTTAGGTAATGTAACACATCAGAGAGACCAATATGTTCGCGTGTTGGCACTTAGAAGAAAATAAAATCTTCGGAGTACCCCAGAGGATCTCAGCAGTGATACTGCAAAGAATAAAGGGTATTTATTTGTTAATCGGCGTAATAACATTACGATTGACAGTTTATGATAGATATAATCAATATATTCTACTGACAATTACATATTTTTTATTGTGTTTTCAAAAGATTTATGTTTCGGTCTCACTTTTCTATTCAATATTTTTTTAAAGTATTGTTTTGTTTGTTACAGGCGGACTAGATCCCTGAACGCACCATCACCGATACAACAGTTTGGACCATGTGGCAGAATAATGAAAAACTCCGCAATGGTTATGTAAGTTATCAAAGTATTTTTTAGGTTTACATTTGTATTTCCAGATTAATTTTATCAAAATATTAACACGTAAAATGATAAGTTGTTTCAAGTTTCCTTCATTACAACCTCAGTAGTAACAGAAGAAATAGCAGTTCATATTATTCGTTTCAAAAGTTGTTTATTTACCGACAAGTTGTTTGATTTATTTGGTGGTAACAATATGTCGAACAAAACCAATAGAATTCGTGAATCATTGCTTTTTACGAACGTTGTTAAAGGAATATTAATATTAATGGTTAAAATAACACGCCTTAAGTGAAAGAGCATACGGTGGCACAAGCGTTGACTCAACTACAGGAACAACACTGCGTGTTTTTTCTACGATTATTTCATAATTACAGTAAAACATAATTAATGACATCATTCAATCATTTACGTACTTCGATTCCTTTGTTAGACAACATTAAATGACAATAACACTATTTTTGGATTTAGATTACACATTTTTATTCGTTGAATTATTGTTTTTGTTGCAATAACAAAATTAAAGCAAGGCTAACGTTCCTTGCTAGGCATTAATATTTTTCCTTCCTTATGCTGATCATTGCGATAATTGATGACTAAATCTATATGCAGACATGTGAGTTCACAAAAATTTCAATTCAATTTGCGTTTTCCTTATTTCTGGGGAGGCATCTGCACTAATTTTTTTTAAAATTTGTCTTCGTGGGGACATGTAGAAGATATTTAATACATCGGGAGATTTGGAATGTTTCCTTTGCAGTCAATGTTGGTCGGTCTAGTTCTCTGAATTATTTTATTCTAAACTAGGCATCCGTATCATTTTAAAGCAGTGATAAACTCTATGGTAATTCATATGTAGTTCTCTATCACTAAGTTTTGCTTAGTCTGATACATTGAAATAAAACAGTCTGACCCGTGACAACGAAGACTGCAAAGCCTTCGAAACGTCGGGAATAATAATTAAAACATAATCGTGATAGAATCCGTAAGAATAGTTTTATTTCAATGTATAATATTCGCGTAAACTTAAGAAATTAGTCGGATACATCATCTCATTTTTTACAAGTCACAACCTATAGATGTAAAGGTATCAATCCATTCAAAATGTTGCAGGCAAATCCAGGACCCAGCGTCCCAAAGGCTGACCTGGTACAAGCCGCCCCTGACGGTGCTCGTCATCAAGAAGGTGCACGACGCCACGATACTAGCGCCTTTCGTGCAGCTCGTACATTGGCTCGTCCATGTAAGTTCTTTTAAATCCTTTATTATAAGTAGAACATGAATGTAGAGGGAGTACAGTAAGTAAATAGAAATATTTCTTGTCATTGTTATCTCGTGTAGTCTCTGTATCACGCCTAAGTACTGGCAATTAAAAATTAAATTAAATTAAATCAATTAAATCTACTCTTATTCATATATTTAGCATTTGAAACAATGATTGCCGGTTTTTAATAAGAAATTATTTTGAAAACCCGTCATAGTTTTTTTTCTTTTTTAATAACAGTGACTGGCAAACGAGCAGGTGGGTCACCTAATGGTGAGTGATCTCCACCGCCCATAGACACCCAAGAGACAAATAATCGTGGGTGAGTTGCCAATCGAAAAGGATGGGAATAGGGACTGGGAAACGGAGGGGGTAATTGAGCCATCGGAATTCTCACTCACCGATCGAAACGCAACAGCGAGCTGCCACTTTACGTCGGTTTTCTGTGAAACAGTGGTATCAAACTGGCCCATTCGTGCTGTAGACATTATATCTACAGTGTGGCTCTCCCACTCAAAAAGTTATGCAAGATTTTGTCATACTATGTTGAGTAATATTTACCAGCACAAGACAGTGTTCTGTTGTTTCCTTTACTGATGCAACAATAATAATTAATGTGAATAGATCCTTATGTAGTACCACCTATACCCTATATACGAGTTTTTCTCGATTTTCGAAATCGACAATAGTTTACAGTTTCTCCATACATTTTTTAGTTCATTATAGTTCCGCAAAGTGGCGCTGCTAGTCAAATGTAAAAACGCAAACAATCGTCGATTTCGTGACTCGAGAACTGTCAAAATAAACTCTTACTAAGGGTATGCTGCGTGATGTGTCTGTTATTTTGTACACGGTATTGTATGTATTATAAACTGACTCTGTCGTCACGCCACACCGTTACTTTAGTGATTGTCATTTGCGGCCTTACAAACGGGGTTGAAAGGGAAACGATATTTCCTACTTTTTTAGGTAACACTGATTCATCGTCTATCCGGGTTCACAATACTGACCTCTATATTTTTTTCTGTAAATCTTAGTTCCCGAATGAGTCAACTTCTTTATAACGCCGACAAACCAGCTCGACCGTAGTAAAATGTTCTCAATTTTGCTTCCTATTCCGCAAAATGCACAATTCACATTCTATGTCAAATTTTATTGTTCGCTTCCTGAACAAAATTTTAATTATTTCACGGTAGAACTCCAAAATAAACCATTTTTGTGAACCCGAGATGAAACGTGATCAACCCCGTTCTAATTGCGGTTGTACTGGCTGGCAATCTCGGATAAACGGTTGATTCAGTTCAACGTATGTTTATTGACGTGAGTCAGTGTCTAAGCGTAGACTGTTTTGGCTATAAATAATGGAAACATATTAAGTTCTTCTTTGTTGTCATTTAATGTCTGTATAGTTTGTTTTCTCACTTTCAAGTTGTCTCGTATTTTATGTTCGCTATTGATGGTCTTTTTTTTCTCTCAGTGATTTAATGTTGCGTTCTAATGAAGTATCCTCTGCTTCGTTGATTTACGTTTTAATTTTTTGCTTTTTTGTATTCTGTGTTAAATGATAGTCGAAAGTGAATTTAATTTGACCTCCATTATTAGTTTAAATAATTTATGAAATATCATAATTATTGTATTTGCTGGTTAGTCTTCATTACCAAAGAGTTTTAACACAACACTACTATACTGTTCAATTTCTTTGTTCATTACGAAAGCCCCATTATATTTCCCACCTGGCCGCACACGATTTTTGACGCAAAAATTCATACAGTTGTCCATTGTCCGTGCTGCATTGCAGTTGTTGTAGAACTCGCCTCATACAAATATATGTGAGACGAGTATTTTAAGGACAATATTCTGTTTTTTATACCTATAGAACCAGTGTTGGAAAATGATTTTGAAATTACAGTAGGTATATTGCGTCATCCGAAATACAAAACGTAGCTTACGATAAAATAGTTGGCATCACTAAAAGGAAAATTAATAAATTAAATAAGTTTAAAAATAAAAAATGCTATACCTATATACCTATACAAAATGTCACCTTTGTAGGTTTTTATGAAAATCAATCTGCAGATTGATATTTGCGTCAGATTTCTCGCCCAATTTAGTAACAAAAAATGACAACAGTATCTAATATTAATTATAAGCATAACAAGAATATTTCTCCATCCAGCTTTGTTTTGCTTCTAAATAATAACCGTAACATAATTGGGTGTAATATGCCCTTTCGTTCACCTCAAGATTTGTTGCAACATCAAGGTCAGAAATGCATTTGCAGTATGATGAGTATTTGTTTTTTATAAGAGTACAGTGATGTAAAGCAATTATTGAAGTAACTGCAGAGCTCGCACATCATGCATTATTTATTGCTTCTCAGGACGTGTGTATTCTGAATTGAATTATTTTTTTAAATTTCTTTAGAGGTGGTTGAAATCCGGCGGGCAGCCAGTCGTAAAAACTAAGCAAAATCCTTTAAAACCATTGAAAACTCTTGGAAAAAGAATCATTATAATAAAAAATACGTTTTTGAATGGAATCATGGAAGTGATGACCTCCCTATTGCCGAGAAAATTTCATTATTTTCCATTGTTTAAATTATTATGTGAAATGTTCGAGAATCAAAGTGCGGCGAATTATTTATCAATGATGTCGCAAATAGCACTCTACCACTCCTATTACCAAAATATGCGTCCATTGCTATTGCAAGATTTGGGAACATTTTATTTAGTTTATCGATCTAAATAGAGATCTATCTATCTTCGTATAAGTTAATATGGTACCGATTAATGTTAACTGCATGAACTGTTAGGTAAATAAAATTGCACATTCCAGAATATTTCCATATGGACAGGTTTTATAGGTTCGCATTCAATTCGTCATTTGCCTACCTTTTATTATCCCGTTTCAGAGAATTTTGTATTTTCCATCATTCTATAAGATGGAATTTTGAATATACATAAGGAAAGGTTATATTTATGCAGCATGGCACAATAAAGCATCTGATATATGCGGTCATCCGACAGTCGAATTATGTGTCCAATTATTTACGTGGCAAAGTGTCTACAGTCTACATATGTAGTTCGTAAATGTTTGATAATGTTGGAGCCCTTGATCGATCTAAAGTTGGGAACGTTTTGAGAGTTTACGTATCCAACTGGACATCCATGTGGACGGTAGTACAGCGTCAGCAATATTATTAGCATCAAAAAACCCAGATAGACTGCGTCGTATACATAGATAGATTATGAAATGGTACGAGTGTAAACAGAATGGCTGCAAATATCAAAACATTTGAAATCCATACGAGGGTACTAAGTGTTAATGTATTCACAGTAACACTGCACGTGCATTACAAATCAGTTCAATAAACGCATTCAATGGTAATGATGAAAAACAAACGTAATGAAATATAATATATTCATGGCGCTCGACTACATGCGGATTAAAAATACGTTTCTAACTACTGATTTATTAAGTTTACGCGAATGTTTAATTAATCTTCTCGGACTGAGGCCGACCCGTGACCACGAAAAATGCAAAGCCTTCGAAACGTCGGGCAAAAAAATTAAAACAAATCGTGATAGAATACGTAAAAATAGTTTTATTTCGAAGTTTCTAACTAACTTGACGGACTTGACTTGTATTATGAATATATAGTGATATTAAAATAAGTGCTAGTAAGTCATTTTGTCACAGTATCTATAGTACAATATTAAAAGTACATAATAATACATACGTTCTTCGAATAATCATCTCCCCATTCGTTATATTTTCACGGCAAGCATCAGCTTGTCTGTGCACCTGGTTTTACTTGAATCCACAGGTGAAGTAATATCATTATGATTGCCGTCTACTCGCCCGTTTTACTATTATACCAAAAAATTACACATGTACTACATTTTGTATGAAGCCCAGTCAACTGGTAATACGTCTTAACAACTATTTCTTCCGCAGCTTATCCACTTCAGGAAATTATTTGAAAGTTGAAACTCCTCGACAACTTTTTTATACCGCCCAAAAATATTTCGATATTTCTATAATCTGCGATCCAGTTTAGCAAGTTACGCTATACGTATAAGATCATGTGATTTGCACTCTCATAGGTAGTGCATGAGCCGGCGACGGCACGTGCGTTTACCTTCCATTTTGACCCATATTTGATACACTATCTGAAACAATCGCTCACGGAATGCACATTGCAACACATAACAATTACGGTACCTTCATTTTTACCTCAATATGCTTATAACGATGCAAGGCTGCTGCAACGAGACATTTTGAACAGACTTTTACCTCTTATAATAAGCGAGATAAGAAATGTAAATCTGGTATGTTAAGTAATCATAACTGTAAGCAGAAAGTCAACATCTGCCTTTGAGCAAATAAAAAGTTATACAGGGTTATAAAATCATTATTGTTACGGCTTTATTGCTCTCATTGCTCGTGATTGAATTTATAATATATGATACCATAAAGTTTATGTAGAAAATCTCAAATTAGTAAGCGTTCGAAGGACCAAAAATAATTACCATTTTCAACAAAACTGTAGTAGCAAAACGTCAAATTAGTAAGCGTTTGAAGGACTAAGAATAATTACCATTTTTTACAAAACGGTAGTAGCATAATGTCAAATTAGTAAGCGTTCGAAGGACCAAAAATAATTACCATTTTCAACAAAACTGTAGTAGCAAAACGTCAAATTAGTAAGCGTGTGAAGGACTAAGAATAATTACCATTTTGAACAAAACGGTAGTAGCATAACGTCAAATTAGTAAGCGTTCGAAGGACCAAAAATAATTACCGTTTTGAAAAAAATTATATCAATTTGGAAGAAAAACAAACTGTACTAAATATACTGGAACAGAAGGAAATAGTGCAAAACTAGCTGGAACATACTCTTTAAATTAAACTTCAAATATATTAATTAATATTCCTCAGATAACAGTTATATTCCTATTGAAAAATGGGCCCTAAGTAAATAGTATGTAGATACTAAACGGCACATGATCATTGCAGGACAAAAGCATGGTTGTGTTTGTGGAGGCGGCGGTGTTGGACGACACGCTGGTCGCACAGTACGGCGAGTTCGCGTCGGTGCGAGAGCGACTGATGACGTTCCGCGCAGGCACCGACGACCTTACTGACAAGATCGACTTCATCATATGTCTTGGCGGAGACGGGACTTTATTACACGCCAGCTCGCTGTTCCAGGTGAGATTATGGTCTTCTTCTTAAAAGAAAATGGCTCCAGCAACCTTGCCACAGTCAAGTAGTAAATGGTAAGATCCAGTATGATGCGTTTAGACAATTTTCGCAAACTTCATCGATCGGACAAGATCGACAAATACGCTCCGACAAAAGCTTCCAAATTAACTTATTTCAATGTTTCCACACTGTCTATCACTGATAATATTTATTGTACAAACTCACATAACTTTTAAACAATAAACACAAGTAAGTAAAGACTAGATTATGAATAAATTAAAATATGTAACATAACATAACCTACGCTCACGCCTGTATCCCCGAAGGGGTAGGCAGAGGCGCACTAGCGAACACCACATCTACCGTCAAAGTTGATACATATTTTTTTCAAGAGAATCGCTCAAATCAGAAGATTACATAATTATCAACTCATGCTAATAACTAACAATGTTATATTATCAACTCATAAAACACACGGTAGTTTACAAAATAAGGAGGTGCAAATTGTGTACAAGGATATCAAATATCTTTTGTCAACTATGCGTCCTTTAACCCCTTATTTACAAAAAAAGGTCTAATGTATGAGCAGGTGTAAGATTTGACACGTTTTTACGTTTATGTAACATATTCTCGGGTGTTTTAACGGGAATTCCAACATTGTAGTCGGCTACATATTTTAATTTGTGCCCGATATGGCGATAGGCTCGCCCCCTATCACATCTGGGACGGAACTAAGCTCGGCGAAATGTGGGTGTTCTAGTTCGCTAGGGCGCCTCTGCCTACCCCTTCGGAGATACAGGCATGAGCTTATGTATGTATGTATGTATTAAAAATATACTTGATCATTTGTTTCAGCAATCAGTACCGCCGGTGATGGCATTCCACTTAGGCTCATTAGGTTTCCTAACGCCCTTCGAGTTCAACAACTTCCAAGAGCAAGTTATGAATGTTTTAGAAGGTAATCAATATTTATTAATTTATTACCTGACTTCTTCGGAAGAAGGGTAATTTTTTTTGCCCGACTTCAAAAAAAGAAGGAGGTTCTCAATTCGTCGGTAACTTTTTTACTAATAATATAGGCGTCGTTTAGGGGAAGGGATCGAGGGGGCAGCTCGACCCCTCAATAATTACCCCTCTTTCTTTCTCTTGTCGATCCTAAAAGACGATACTTGGCTGCGAGTTTTTGGGAAAGAATTGCGCCACAGGAATTCTCTCTCCAAATGAAACCCAATAACGAACTGACCCTTTATATCAGTTTCCTGTGAGATAATGGTATCAGGTCGATCTGGAAATCTTTGGGGGAGGCCTATGTTCAGCAGTAGACGTCCTATGGCTGATGATGATTATGATGATGAATGGTATTAAACAGGTCGCGCCGGCCCATTCGTGCTGTAGACATCACTGTCTACAGCCGGACTCTACCACTCAACCCATCCAACATAATAATAAAAAACCCAACAGTCACACACATAGTCCTGAACCCACAGTAAGATACGAGTCTTGTTTCGTGGGTATCAAGAACTACGATTTTCGGTCTCACAACGTCTAGGCTGAGGTCTATAGAGCGAACTTCGAGAAAAAGTTTGCTTAGTGTGTCAGCTTGTTTTTTTCTTGTAAAAATGTCTTGGACTAAGTCGAAGTTCGATTTAAAAATTCCAAATCCTTAGAGTTCGTTTGACTCTGACTTAGTCGAAGTTCGCTCTACATATAGATCTCAACAGTAGACTTAATTTACGTGTACCACCATTATCTCCTCACTTCAGGTCACGCGGCATTAACGCTAAGGTCGCGTCTCCAGTGCGTGGTGCTTCGGAAGAGCCAAGAAGACGGCAAGGAAAAGAAAAAGCCTACCACGATACTGGTCCTGAACGAGGTGGTGGTGGACCGAGGGCCTTCGCCCTACCTCTCAAACATAGATCTCTTTCTGGACGGCAAACACATCACCTCAGTGCAAGGAGACGGTGAGTTATTTGGCGTAACTCTTGACACTTCATTCGACTTCAATGCGGTTTCATTTAGTTACTTAAAATTCTGAAATCGAGTTAAAAATTCCGTTAACGTCTTATTGAAAGTGCCAATTGACAAGTTCTTGGATTCGCGACATTAGGGCACTTTTTAACTCGATTTTCGGTGGAATTTTAAGGAACTAAATGATATCGAAGTGGAATCGAGTGTCAACTGTCAGGTTACCCTAATGGTTTTAGAATTCGGATGATCACTAACTTGAACAGGAGGCGGATCTCAAATTAGACCGATATTCAAGATTATTTTTGTTCAATAAATTTTACTCCATGATAATAATAAGATGGTTCCATAATAATAATATTTTGGCCAGGATGTAATAAGGTTTTGAAGTCGGTTTTTATGTATTTATTCTTTTAATATATCTTATTTGAGTATGAGGAAAATGAGTGGTCAAGGTTCTAATCTCACGTGAGGCAATTACAATTTGATTCACAATTTGAGACGTATTAAAATATGACATTAAAATAACCTTGGCTAACTATGGAGTGCAGCAAGGGCACCTCTGACTAAATCCTTTGAGTTTAAAGTACCTAGTGAGATTATGTCATACATTCTGCCCTCAAACATAGGCTCACGTCTGTATCCCCGAAGGGGTAGGCAGAGGTGCACTAGTGAACACCACATCTGCCGTCAAAGTTGATAAATATTTTTTCCCGGGCATAATTATACTCGACCCCGGGACGAACCCGAGGGCTCGGAACAGTAGTTGTGTTCGCGCGCGCAATTCAACCACGCCATCGAGGCAGTCGCTAAAGATATAAAAATTAAACTCAAAATGTCTCAGGTGCAGTCACTATGCATAATGCACATTGCACTTGCATATATAACGTTAATAATTGTCTCGACTTTAAAATAAGTGACAGCCCTTGAGTTTGTTTCGGAATTTCTTCTCAGGGATAGCCACGAAACGCCAACGCCATTTTTTTAAATACACAATTGATATGCCTCCGTGGCGTGGTGGTATTTCGGTACGACTACGGTCTGAGGTTTCGGGTTCGATCCCCGGGTCGGGCAAAGTGATATTGGATTTTTCAATATCAGCCTGGAGTCTGGAATTTGTGCCCGATATGGCGTTAGGCTCGCCCCCTATCACGTCTGGGACGGAACTAAGCTCGGCGAAATGTGGGTGTTCTGGTTCGCTATTACGCCTCTGCCAACCCCTTCGAGGATACAGGCGTGAGCTTATGTATGTATGTATGTCTGTATAATTGTACTGATCTCTTAAGTTTACGCGAATAATATACATTGAAATAAAACTATTTTTACGGATTCTATCACGATTAGGTTTTAATTATTATTCCCGACGTTTCGAAGGCTTTGCAGTCTTCGTTGTCACGGGTCAGACTGACTGACTGTCCTTATTAAAACTTAGTCCTAATAAATATGATAGAATCCGTAAAAATAGTTTTATTTCAATGTATAATTGTTATGTAAAAGTGATATATCCTATTTGCTGAACAAATGCTTTGAACTTGTCTGTCCAGGCGTGATAGTGTCGACGCCGACGGGCAGCACGGCGTACGCAGTGGCGGCGGGCGCGAGCATGATCCACCCGTCCGTGCCCGCCATCATGGTCACGCCCATCTGTCCGCACTCGCTCTCCTTCAGGCCCATCGTCGTGCCCGCCGGCGTCGAGCTCAAGGTACACACACTACTATCACATTAATATTTTAAAGGCGAAAGTTTGTGAAGGCTGGAACAATTTTGATGAATATTGGTCCATACCAAGGTACCAGAGTGTAGGTAGCCGACACTGGATTAACACATAGGCTACTTTTTATCACAGAAAATGAATTTCCTCGCGAAAGAAGTCGCGGGCAACAGCTAGTAAACATCACACGTACAAACTTAACAACAATATTACTGTCCTCGGATTTTTAAATAGCATTAATTTAATAAACTTAATTTTGAGATGTCGCTAAAGAAAGGAGAAAATATTGTCCACAGATATTTATCATTTATTAGACTTATAGCTGTTTTTAACCTTAAAGTTAAAATCTATCAAATAGTTTAATGAACTTGGGAAAATTTTTCCACGTTTTTTGGGGATATCTAAATTAGGTTTGTTCACGTAACCGTCTTTTAGTGATCGGACAGCAAATTGTCCTGTGCTAGGTCTAAACCTCTTCGACTAATGAGTAGCGTTATTCTATCACGCTGGTCTAATGCTGGTTGGTAGTTTTCACGTTCTTCTGTGAATCTCATAGGAGAAAATTCTGAGTGACCCAAGTTGTTTTCCTCCGACAAAACATGGCAAAACATGGTATTAATAAAGAACATCTCATTAGCAACAGCAATAACCCGCAGGTAGCCGTTCGACAAAATAAAAAAAAATCTGCAGTTTCCTGCACAGGGTGTTGCGCCGAACCTACATTGGAGTGGGTTAAGGGCAGGTAGAAAGAAAGACACTTATAAAACTGCTTATACAGCCAAATAGATTCAGTTTGTTTAACATCAACTGACCGTTCTAGATCGCTCTATCGCCGGACGCGCGTAATGCGATGTGGGTTTCTTTCGACGGACGCAACAGACAGGCGTTACAGCACGGAGATAGGTACATCGGACCGCTGTCCTCTCGTACTAAACACGCAATGCATAACGCCCGCTTGTATCGCTCGCATGAGTATCTAAACGCTTATGTTGTCCTAGTACTTTGTCTTGTTAACTTGTATATTGTGTAGGCGTTGTATATATTGGTATTTTAAATTCGTATTTAATAATTGTGTTATTGTGAACGTATTTTTATATGTAATAATGTAAATAAAAATAAAATAATAATAAATACATCCAACAGTCAGACCCCACACTAGGTATAACCTGTGTCGTGGGTGTCAGAGACTATGAGAGACTTTCGGTCTCACAACTCCCAGATTTGAAACAAATATCTGTGGGCCACACAAACATTTGTCTCAATGCGGGAATCGAACCCGCGGCCTCTCGCTTCACAGCCGGCTACTCGCCTGATGCGCCACGGAGGCTGTCGGTTCTGTAAATGATTTATTAATTGTAACATTTTATATCGATATCGATATTTTACTCCATCGTGCGTTTATGTATCCTTATTCCTTTCTTTAAAATATTTATGGTGAATATTAGTCATGATAAAAATAAAAATATGCGGCTATTGTTTCTAGTAGAAAAAAGTGAATCAATACAGTTATTAGCTAATTTTATTATCGACATATTAAGCTTTAGTATAGCGAAATCTGCCGGCCGTCAGACTATTTTTATGCCCGGAGCGAAATTGACCGAATTCTAGCATAAAGAATAAAGTCGACGATGACAATATAATTATAAGATTATTCTACGTTTTAAAGGTTAGTTTGAGAAGAAAGCCCGTTGTTTCAGATAACGCCTAGTATAGAGGCGCGTAACGTGGCAAGTGTCTCCTTCGACGGTCGCTCGCAGTTGACGCTCAGGCCGGGCGATAGGTAACAACTGAACTCACGACCGTACTTACATCGTGGTGGCAGGGTTCTCGCCAGTGGCGTAGCTATAGTCTTGGGGGCCCATAGCAAAGTCATTGGATGGAAGTCTTTTTGCCCGAGTGTCTCTTAATGGTCACGGATTTTCGGTCCGAGGCCTCCTTCCGATCACCGCTGAAGCGCCCTATGGTCTGGGGGCCGTGACATTTTGCTGACATGCCACCCTGTAGCTTCGCCACTGGTTCTCGCATTCATTTGGGTTTACACCTATAGGGAATGGTCGTGATTATAACACACAACTCAGTAAAAAGTCGACATGTATAAGTAATACAATAATCATCGAATATACTTGTTGAAGTATCTGATGATAAATTCTCAATTTGTTTATGTATTTTATTTTAAATCGATTAATAGCTCCAAATAGATCAGTGTATGTATGGGTTTATAAAGTCTATAGCAAAGTTTAAAGGTCTAGGTGTTCGGTAGTTTATCTATGACTTATTTATATCACCTTCGCATCTCGTATCTGCACGTAGCTCATATGTACTTGCTTGATGCTTTACGCTTGCATGACACGTAACGCTTTATATTAGCATTAATTAGCTTATAAATTAATTCCTATAATTATTGTTCATAGCATCATACAATAATAATGTTAGTTAATTAAATAAATTGCGATTTTTTTTATAACTATTTACATATCACCAAAGGAAGTTGTATAATCAAATATATTCAATATTTGTTTTATGGCTCCATTGTTTTTTTTATTTTTATGTGAATATATCTTTTTTTAGATGGTCATTAGCAAAAAAATATGGAATCTTATTTCTCGAAACTTTAACTCAATTATTATAAGAATAATGATAAATAGTTAATTGAATAAATTACGATTTTTTTTATAATTATTTACATATAACCAAAAGTTGTATAATCAAATATAGAGACATTCAAATAGGAATAGACATTATAATTATTTGTTTTATGGCTCCATTGTCTCTTAGTATTTCTAAATATATCTCTTTTTTCATGGTCATAACAATTAATATGGAATCTTATTTATCGAAACATCAATTTAATTAAATAAACTAATCATCATTTACACATCCCACAGCCTCTACGTGACAACGTCTGTATACCCTGTGCCGTCGATATGCGCACAAGACCAGATATCAGATTGGTTCGACTCGTTAGCGGAATGTCTCCACTGGAACGTGAGGAAGAAACAAAAACAGATCGACGAGATGAGCGACATGACCCACTCGTCCAGCGACACGCTCGAGGAACTTGACAATAACCATCATGATGATAGGCCGGCTGATACATGACCTGAGTGATAAGGAACATTGGATTTTTATAGCAGACGACTTATAAGGTAGTACAAGACCCTCAGAATATTGATAAATTAAAGTTTCTGTATATTTTACCACTCAAAGTGTCGTCCCCTGTATTAAACTCACAAAACTAGTGAAGTATTCTTATCGAATTGTTGGACCATTTACATTTAATTATCTCTTTTCTTATTCGATAATTTTCTGTTATTTTTAACTTGGTGCGAATCAATCTTGACATTGACAGCGCGGAAGCCATTTATTTTAAAAGAAGAAGTAGTTTTAGTTTAATGTGGGTTGGTACTTCGTTAACTTTAATATATCCAAATATGAACCGAGCTACAAGTCTATAAAAATCTGTAACGAATAATGATATTATCCAGTCTCAACAAAACTTTTTTTAAACACATTATAAAATATTATTATAGAGCTAAATGACAATATGGTGTTGGTATGAGAGTTCGTAAAGTCGATAAAAATAAATATCGATATAAGTCGATCGAGTTTTTAATCAAGCTAGGCTTCGATTTGTCTTTATAAAGGTAGTGTTATTATCTATAATTCTGATGTTTTTTTTTTATATTACCAGAATTACTCTAATAGTTGTCTGCTATGAAAATGCCGGTATACCGTGTATATCAACTTTTTATAAGGTCTGGTGTAATGTGTGGCGCATAACTGAACAACGAGTTATCTCTAAGAGATTTTTCTTAACAATTTTACCTGGATTTTTTGGGGGAATGGTTTAACATAATCACGGACAGGTTTACTGATATACGCTCTTTTCATATATAATAAGGGCTTATTCGCATGGCCAAGATTATTTTCATTGATAACCGAATTAAGACTTTTGAAACTATAAAATTTAATGTGTGCAAATGGCCCTAAATAGATAATTCAATCTCGACAATATTTAAATATATGTTGCTATAAGTGAATGGCAATTTTAATAATTAAGTTTTGTTATATATTTTGGGTTTGTTTGAGGTCATTTTTATTTGTTCAATTATGTTAAAGTATATTTTATAACATACTCCCCCACAATACTTTGTTGTGTTCAGTTAAATCAATATACCTATCTAAGGCTGCTTATTTTCGTCTGTGTTATTTAGTATAAGACAATAGTAAGCGATCGTAATGTATTTTCTACTTATTGTGATCACAATTTCAATATAATTTACATTCCCTTGGACAATAAAAAAATATGATTTTTGTTATGTCTTTCTTGGGTATGTTTGGTTTTAGGTTTAGAATAATTTATGTCGAATAACTTTAAATTGTATTAAATTCGAAAATGTCTGCAAAAATCGGAACTATAAATTCAACATTAATTCGTGTTTCTAAAAACAATTACTATTTTAGTTTCAACATTATTTCAAACCAAAGGACACTTGATAGACACCAGATACGCAATATCGAATGTATTGTGTAATGTCCATTACTCCACCAAATGCTCAAATACGAGTAGGTAATAAATACATAATTATAGTTTAGCAAACTTTTCTGTGCGTTTGGCGGAGGCAACATTAGCTCTGCCGTCCTCATGCTAAAATGCCGCTAAGCCAATAAACCTAATTTTGAGATGTCTCCAATAAACGTGGAATATATTATCCTTAGAGGTTTATTAGACTGAGGCTTTTATATTTAATAAACTTAATAACTTGTTTAATTTAAGATTTAAAATAACCATAAGTCTATGAAACCTATAGGGACCATATTTTCCATGTTTTTTAAAAATGTCTCAAAATTACATTAACGGCATTTTAGCTTGAGGACGGCAAATCTAATTCAGTGCTGTCAGATAACGTAGATGAGATTGTAAGAAAACTTATTATATATTACATCTACATATTGGGTTCTGAACATGTTGCTATACCGTGCGTTTTGGACTTTCACGCACGCACAGAAAAATTGTGATGCTATAATTTCTACTAAAGGAAAAATAACCGCGAGGTGCTAACTGAAATTATTCAGTGCCAATAAGTAAAATAAGTGTTATTTTGCCACCAGTGTTCACATAGAGCACAAATTATTTTAATTTTGTCTGTAGTTGAAACCGGTTTGTGCGATGGAAACTTACTATTTTGCCTCCTCACAGTGCTTTGTAATAGTTCCTTTTTTCAATTAGTGAAATAGTTTTAATAAATAAAGTTGTTTAAATAGTGATTTGTTAAATATTGGATAAACTTTATTTGGTGTTTTGTCAAGAATAACATGATAATAAATGTATATACATTTTATTATAAATTATACAAATTGGACTTTTGTCTTGATTTTTATTTCAAAAACCTACAACGCTGTGTTTTCATTATCATAGAGTGGCCTTACTACTTGTGAAAATAAACTACAAGTAGAATTTACCATTACGTTTAAGAAAATGACTTTTAGGAAGCCTGAAGAATTCGTAATAGTTTACCAAATAGAAACACTAAACTAGAAATGCGTATGCTCTGCAAGTTGATATTTAACGTACAATGTTCTCGATAGTCCAATGTCTGTTTTATTTATAAATTATCGACTGGTGATTATGATTTAGGGCCACTTGCAGTTCCGCCATAAATCTCTATTTATCCCAAATCTTGATTTAAAGATAGGAGTGAGCTGTAGGACAAATCGAGATACGGTGAAACTCTTAGATTAGTAATAGCGCTGCAAGTGGCACTTATTGATTTAATCATTAAAACAGAAATCATTTGAAAATCGTTTTTCGAAAATATCGATAAATTAACTATTGACTATTCCCTAAATCCCTACTTCATATATTTCCGAACGAACAACTAAACGTCAACTGTCAACGTGACAGTGTCACTATCTGGAAATAACCTAAAAATTGGTAAAACAACCGAATAATTCCAAAGTAATATTTCTGTAAACAATGTCTAAATTGCCTCTTTTATTAAACTACGTTTCGAGAAGGAGCATATCGCTATCAGCTCCAAGAGAAGGGAAGAGGAACTTTAAAAAATTCATGATCCCAAACAAAAGAGGCTCGCGCTTACACAAAATGCAACAAGCGACCGAAAACAGAGAACTGGACATTGACAAGCGAGGAGTGAGAGACGTTGGGTACATGTTAAACGGCCGGTTTGTCACAGTACCAGAAATGATACCCGAACTGATTGTTCCAGATTTGAAGGACTTTCATTTGAAGCCGTATGTCTCGTACAAGACTCCTGACGTAATCCAGAGCGAGTTTACCCCACAGCAGCTCTTCGACGCAGTTTATAGCAAGAAGATAGTGTTGGACTACAAAGGTGGCAAGTTAGATGCAGAAGGAAACGCTTTAGAGCCCTCTGAAGAGGAAAAATTGCAACCTGATGAGGCTGTTGCCAAAGCGAAACGAACTGGCTCCGATATATTTTAGTTTTACGTATTTATTATTGAGAATAGATAAATAAGTAGACACTGTATTAAATGTACAAATAAATGTTTTATTGTTAGTGATATGATATAAAAAGGGTCTTGTATTAACTGATTTTTAGTGCTAAATCTAAAATGTAAGGAAAACAGTTTGTTCTTTCTTAGATAAATTTAGATTATCTTAGGTTACTCAAAATATTCAACATGTTTATAGAGGGCAAGTTATTGAAAAACAGACATTTGGCCATCGATGGATGTTTAAACATAGAAACATATTTATAATTTTGAAGTAAATGATGCATGTAAACAGGTCGATCTGGAAATCTTTGGGGGAGGCCTATGTCCAGCAGTGGACGTCCTGTGGCTGATGATGATGATGATGTATGTTATAGTAATTTTTTTCATATTTCTATTAGTCATCACCATGTTATGTCAATTTTTTTTTGTGTAAAAGTTTAATGCATCCATGAAACATGGCTGGAATGATCATTGGTATATAGTGTTTTGTCGCCTCTTTCGGCTAGTGGCCGCGTATATGGACTGAATATCCTGGGTTCAAAACTAAAGTCAGGTGGGATGTTTTTCTAACACGATTTGCCCAGGGCTGGATCCCACAGAATGGGGTTGACGTTAGGCAGGCAGGCGTCAGCCGGTCGTAAAAACTAAGCCAAATCCTTTCTGCAACATGCTTGAAAAATTGTGTTGCGCCAACCCTACATTGAGATGGGATAAACGCAGATGGAAAGAAAGAAGTGTATCATTCAGCCCGGCCGAGTTATTTCACGCGATTGTACTTTTAGACGAATATTATAGCATGACTGCCTCAATGGCGTGGTTGTATTTCGGTACGACTACCGTCCAGAGGTCTCGGGTTCGATTCCCGAGTCGGGCAAAGTGATATTGAATATTTCCATATCAGCTCGGAGTCTGAATTTTGTGCCCGATATGGCGATAGGCTCGCCCCCTATCACATCTGGGACGGAACTAAGCTCGGCGAAATGTGGGTGTTCTAGTGCGCTAGTGCACCTCTGCATACCCCTTCGGGGATACAGGCGTAAGCTTATGTATGTTATGCTATGTTATTATAGCAAGATTTTAGATTTACTTAAACATGGCGCCTCTTGACTTATTTAGTCCACTCCCTAGTCTTATCGAACCTAAATTACCTCGGTGATATCCTAAATTCGCATCTGTAAAATCCAACACTGTGCAGAAGATGGGATAGAAGACCAATCTTAAGTGAATGCAGCAGTAATCCAGAGTCGAGTCCGAATTATAAGGGATCGACTGACGTTATCCAGGGCCGACTTTAGTAAATCTAGGAACTTCACGATGGTAAAGTCAGGTTACGTAAGTAAAGTTTCGCATAATTGATTTTTAATTGAGTTTTAAAATCCGTAAATACAACAACTCAGGAACTCTGTGCATTCCGGTTCAACAGCGACATGAATAAACCAAAGAAGTAAGAACTTGGTCTCGATTCGCTCAGAACCAATAGACTGGCATATAAATGAGATGTCTGTTGTGCCCGCCTAGCATTCGCGCCACGAGAAAATTTTGTCTACACTTTTTGTCGTGTTATAACCCGTTTTCGTTATTTGGCTACGGACACTAACATTCGTCCTTGTTTATTTTCATACGATATTGTAGACATGTAGACATCTCTACAGTCGGTTATCGAGATATATCGTGACACGCATGCTAGCCGGGCAGGTGCGTTAAACATAAAGGTACATACCTAAAGTGATGAGGTCCATTAAAGAATGAATATGGTGTGTTCATCTTTTGAAGCCCAATACAATGGGCCTTACATAAAAAAATATTTTCGCTTTTCTTTTCGCTAAGAATAGCCTGTCACGTTTTTCCATTGTTTAAAAATGAAAGGGACAACCTATGGTTACAGATAAGCATCGCTTAAATATTTTTATAAGTAAGGGGCAATATGACTTGCTAAATTGCTATGGACTATGCATAATATTACTCCATATAGAAATGAACAGTAGCTAATAAAGTTAAAATAAGTAAATGAAACGATCTCAACCGGGATTCACCTTTGATCCACAATGAAGAAGATAAGCAAATAAGTATTCAAGAAGGTAAACAAGAGAAATGCAGTTTATCACGTAGGTAAGATAAGCAAATAAGTATTCAAGAAAGTATGAAGAAAGTACATAAAAATACTGATAGGTATGTTATGTTGCGATGAGAAAAGATCTGAATTTTGAAAAACTCGTAAACAAGTGCATTAGGTGTACAGACAGCCTGTAGATATGTAGTGGAACTGGAATGTATGCAATATTATTAGATACAGAGTAGGTATACAATGTATTTACATATTGCAACGATATAATAAGTTCATAGCCATGAAGTCTCGTACAATCTACGCAGTCTTCCGGTAGTACGAGAACAAGTAGGTGCAGTTGCCGCACTAAATTAATGTAGGTGCCTAGTAAGTCGTATCAATAATTTAATACCTCTGCCGATATGAGTACACGACAACAACGCGAACCAAGATTAAAAGTAGATGACCCGTGGTTTATCTAAATTACACCTTACAGTTCAATATTACATTCTAGACTATTTTATCATTTAAACGCGAGTTATCATTTCGCGCGGTTGTGGCACGCATGCGCATTTCGACTAGTAATATTCAAGTGAACAAATTATTATGGGTGGCAACTATTCCGCGATGGATCCGATGCAGGTCCCCGTCCCCGACATAGCGAAATTATTCGATCGTGACGGTTATTTAAAGCCCTACGAACGGGAAATTAGGCGCAGGTAAGTCGTAACACTCTTTTTTATTTTGTGCATCGTTTTCTTCTCCTATAGATAGTGAAAACAGTGTTAATTTTGTGTTAAATGTTCGGTGATGAGGTTACTTTGCCGTGTTTACGATACATTCACTATGAAGCTCTACATCGCTTAACAGTTTGACAGTTGTGTTAAAAGTTAGATAACAGTATTTAGGTACAAATAAGATATGATTTAACGATATTTTAATTAGAATTTAGGTTAAAACGCTATTATATGTATATTTTTCCTATATGATGTTTTGTAACAGGAAATATAAGTAGTTGAAGGTGTTGTTATAAAAATACAGCGCTGCAAGCGCATCAGATCGTATGACACAATCCCAATGTCAAACAAAAGGTCGATTTGATAATAGAAAAAATAATATAGGCGCAACTGGAAGTTAGCTTAGCACTTGTACGATAGTGTCTATTTTAGTACATTAAACAAGTATTGAAGATATTTATAAGTACCTATTACGCTATACTTAGATAGGTACTTATTTCAAAATTATTCATAATGAATAAATATTTATTTACCGTGTAAAGCAGAAGATTCCTACGGCAGTAGATAACTATAAACTGTTCATTTAGGTCCTATTACAGTCTTATACCTAGATAAAGCAGCTTACTAGTACTACTATAACTAATAACCATGTTTTATTAATATCTTGAGTTATTTTACTATTAGTTTCCTATTCATACGTATTCTAGCACAGTAAGCAGGCATCAAATATCCAGACTTCTCTACGACTAATAAATTTTAGGTGTTATAAAACAAGTTTTACAAAGCATACAAAAACGAATACCTACTTCCAGATGGCATTACATTGCAACCTGTTTTACCATGGAGCGGAAATCTTTTTGGCGAAATGTATTCATATTAGACCTCGGTGGCGTGGTGGTATTTCGGTACAACTACGGTTCTGAGGTCTCGGGTTCGATCCCCGGGTCGGGCAAAGTGATATTGGATTTTTCCATATCAGCCCGGAGTCTGGAATTTGTGCCCGATATGGCGATAGGCTCGCCCCCTATCACATCTGGGACGGAACTAAGCTCGGCGAAATGTGGGTGATCTAGTTCGCTAGTGCGCCTCTGCCTACCCCTTCGGGGAAACAGGCGTGAGCTTATGTATGTATTCATATTATGTAGTAGTTGCAGCACCTGCTTATAAGATAATGTTGACAGGCCTAAGTATAAAGAACTTGACTGGTCTAAAGATAGGCGCGATACTATATTCGAAAATTAAGAATGACGCGGGAGGCGTAGAGGGCAAACCTGGGGAAGAGATTATCTTTCTCGAAGAACGCCACATTTAAAACTTAGTTACTGTTAAGCCATTAGGCTTCGTTCAGTGGCATTCTTAAATTGGGAAGACTTTTGGAACTAGCCCTTTCAAAATGTGACTTTACCAACTTTGAAAAGAGTTTGAAGGCTATTATAATTATTCTAGATCATTTTATGAATTTGATCACGTTTTCAGATATGCGTGTTTCAAAGATATATGGGACCGGATCGAGTCGTGGGAGGGAGGCGTGGATGGTTTCACAAAAGGCTACAAATACTACGGACCCCAATACAACGCAGATGGTTCAGTAACGTGGCGAGAATGGGCGCCTGGTGCTCACACATTGCATCTGCAGGGAGAGTTTAGTACGTACATATACCTCTACATATAATATCCAAATGCAAGAGTAGGTTTAAACAGGATATTAATAAAGGAATATTCTTCTAAATATTTCATTGTTCAGGAAGAGTCTCGCGAGCTGAAAGATGTAAACGCGATAAAAGCGCCAATTAACGTTGACGCAAATAAACGTTGTAATTATCATTTTATCATTACAGATGGTTGGAATTCAAAGAGTCATCCATTCAAAAAGCTAGAGTATGGGAAATGGGAGCTTCACATCCCAGCTAACCCCGACGGCTCCTGTCCACTCAAGCACGATAGCCGAGTTCAAATCATAGTTAATGACAATCTCTACAGATTATCGCCTTGGGCGAGTTACGTGAAACCCTTCGAAGGATTCACCTACCAACAATTTATATACAAACCAGATCAGGTAAGTCGTAAGTACATATGGACAAGATAACGACTACATTAATCAAGTATTGTCATGATTTACAGATATCAGATTCACTATGGGAATATTTATTGTATTTAATTGCTATAGGAATTCAAAAATGTACCATGTTTAGTTTTACCCGTTGAGAACTAAGCTGATCAACTGAAACTATACAATTGTTGTTTTTAATGTAAACGTAAGAAAATTAACCCTTATAAACTTCTGAATGAGAACAATACACATAAATAATAAATAATAACTTAAAACGAAACTTCTCCAGCCATACCAATTTAAACACCAGAAAGTGGACAGGCCAAAGTCACTTCGCATATACGAATGTCACGTGGGCATCGCCACTCCCGAGGGGAAGGTGGGCTCGTACAGTGAATTCAGAGACAATGTACTACCAAGGATCAAGCGGCAAGGATATAATGCCATTCAATTGATGGCTATCATGGAACACGCGTACTACGCATCCTTTGGGTATCAAGTGACCAGCTTCTTTGCTGCTAGCAGGTAGATATATTTTTATGGTTGTCTTGCGAATTTACTGTTTTAATTCGATTGGGCTTGCGGGTATTGCGCGACTCTTCATGTGATGTTTATGCTTATGTTTACCAAAATATTTTAACATCTTTAACGACTCCTATAATCCTCACATAATCGGGTGATAATTGCTAAACTAGACAGTCTATAGCTGGAGCTTTTATGACGTTTAATAAGCCACTGGCCGTAGTTAATCACGAACGTTCTTTACAGACGAACCCGTTTGCTTTTGTTATTCCGATTCCATCACCTCTTATAGCAATATTATTACAATCTTATTTGTACCGATTTCCGTACAAAAAAAAAAACGTAGTAAGATTATAATAATACTGCTATAAGAGGTGATAGTAACCCCCCAGGATTCGATCTCAAATATTAAGATTACTTCTTATACAACTCTCAAATTGATATTTATAACAGCAGGTTTAGACAAGTGGCTTATGCGCTAGTCGAATAGAATAAATGTATGGCATTGTCATACGAAACACTATATGCGGCGTACTCTTATGTAATTCCCATACATTTATTCTATTCGACTAGCGAATAAGCCACTTGTCTAAACCCGCTGGAGAGGATAACGTTATTCATTTACGATGATGAAATACAT
The DNA here is from genome assembly GCA_036417725.1 of Clanis bilineata. Taxonomy (NCBI): domain Eukaryota; kingdom Metazoa; phylum Arthropoda; class Insecta; order Lepidoptera; family Sphingidae; genus Clanis; species Clanis bilineata. The sequence goes on along the minus strand of CM071139.1, from coordinate 4,543,561 downwards.
TAAATTCTATTAATTCCAATTCCAGTCGATACGGCACACCATGCGAACTAAAACAGCTAATAGATAAAGCACATGAGATGGGTATTTATGTTCTACTAGATGTGGTCCACTCACACGCATCCAAAAACACGCTCGATGGTCTCAATGAATTCGACGGTACTAATGCTGGGTATTTCCATGACGGACCTCGAGGAACTCACGTGTTGTGGGACAGCAGGCTGTTTAATTATTCGGAGTGAGTATAATTCTTCAGCAGAGAAGGAATTTTGTAGATGTTAACTAAGGTGTTTAAATGAAGGCCGTTTTTACAATGCAAGTTGTAACAGCAGTATCATGCTTTTTCGACCGACTTCCAAAAAGGAGGAGGTCCCGAATTCGTATGTATTTTTTAATTTATGTAACGCGGTATCTCCGCCAAATGTGGACCGATTTCCAAAATTATTTTAGTGTTCGATAGAGCTTATTTCACGATCGGATTTGAAGTCGATCTGTTAAATTTTAAAAATTGACATTATTTTTCGTATAGTCATAGTAACAGTTAACACTCTTGGATCATCATTCAAGATCTAGGTGCAGGGTGCAGGCACCAATCTTTGTTGTGAAGAGCAATATTAGCACTGTGATATTTATTGAGAGCAATTTTTTTTATTACAGAATTGAAGTGTTAAGATTCTTATTATCAAATCTTCGGTGGTACCAAGAAGAATACCAATTCGATGGATTTAGGTAATTATCAAACTTTGGGTTGTTTACTTAATACTTAATACGGTGTTAATGCTAACGGTAGGTGCAAAGTTTCTAAGTGAATATTTCGATTATTTATTTAACAACTGAAGCATTTATCTCAATTTTGCTTGTTTTCTTATTAACAAACTAATAATCCTTCGTAGGTTTGATGGCGTTACATCCATGTTATACCACAGCCGCGGGATCGGCGAGGGTTTTTCTGGTCATTACGATGAATACTACGGCCTCAATGTGGACACAGAGGCACTAGTCTATTTGATGCTTGCCAATGAGATAATACATAGCATAGACAAACGGGCGATCACAATTGCTGAGGTGAGCAATTTGCCCAATTTAACGAGATAAGCATTTATCTCATGCGTATTAACGACATAAGAAAAGTGCTGAGATAATATTTTTATTACTATTTACTATATATTTCCGTTTAATTCCGCGGAAATTCCGTTTGCAATTATGTATAATTATGCAGTAATTTTGTTTGTTACTCTTTATTATATTAGCATATAAATAACACCTTTTCTATCAACTGCTAAACCTATTAACGTATTTTAATAGGTAATAACGCAATTACAATAACTTTCTTTAGATTGCAAGCTTTAACGATTTAAACACGCAAATCGCAGCATCTCACGTTTACGTCTTCAAATTGTAGGACGTATCAGGAATGCCTGCTTCATGTCGACCGGTTAACGAGGGCGGGACAGGGTTCGACTACCGACTAGGGATGGCTATCCCAGACATGTGGATTAAGTTGCTCAAAGAAGAGAAGGACGAAGACTGGAAGATGGGTCACATAGTTCATACCCTCACGAATAGAAGGTGGATGGAAGGCACTGTGGCGTATGCAGAGAGTCATGATCAGGTATTTAACAAAGAGTATGTAATAATTATATGTTGTAGTAATTGTAGATGTGTGAGTATTTTTGTGACAGTTGTGATAGTCGGTTTATTTAGTTGGAGTATATTAAAAACATTAAATAATAGCCAGTTGTAGACCACTTTATGGAAAATCTAGACGATAGTGAAATTAATCTTTACAAATTCCATTCTGCAGGCGTTAGTAGGCGACAAAACGATAGCGTTTTGGCTGATGGACGCCACAATGTACACTCACATGAGCTCGCTCAGTGAATCCAGCCCCGTGGTGGAGCGCGGCCTGGCGCTGCACTGCATGATACGGCTCATCACGCACGCGCTCGGTGGCGAGGCGTACCTCAACTTCATAGGTGAGGACTGTAGTGTGTAGCGTGTACACTTCATTACCTAAATGCACTAAAGCTGGGTCTCATGCACTAGCTTTTTCGAAACAAAACACTAAAACACATACGCAAAACAACGAATTTTAGCGGTCACCTGCTCGTAGAAAAATATATGTTTTGCGTAGGTGTTTTGTGTAATGTTTCAGTGCAGGAAGTATCCGGCGGTAGGTACACTCATATGAGCATGCTGAGTGAACCCACTCAGTTCTATTCAGACTGTAGTGGGAAGAGGGTAACAAGGTTCTGTCTAAATTCCGTTTAGAAATTGATTAACTTTAGTTCCTTAGTCAAAGGCAACGAGAAATTGTAATTCTTAACCCACCATATCCAACAGTTGTTGTGACCAAATTCCAAACAGCTGAATGTACTCATTGCAGGCAATGAATTTGGCCACCCCGAGTGGTTAGACTTCCCGCGCGCGGGTAACAACTCGTCGTACCACTACGCGCGGCGCCAGTGGAACCTGGTCGACGACGAACTGCTCAAATACAAGTTCTTGAACGAATTCGACAAGGATATGAATCTCTTGGAAGATAAGTACGGCTGGCTTAGGGCGGACCCTGTGAGTTTAGTACTGAAAGTTGTTTTTTTACGTTACGGCAATGACGACCTGATAGTAAATGTAATAAAGGCCAAATATGATGTAGAGACTTAAATCTTTATTGCTCGAAAGTCGGCAGCATTACATTGACGTGAAGTTGCTGAATTTACTACTGATATCGGAACCTTAGTCGCCTGATCAAACTAGGCGAGTATAAAAATACAAGTTCAAATTAATTAATCACGAGCAAAGAGTCAGCAAAAGCAAGGAGCCTCAAATATCAAATAATGTTGCTCTATCCTTAAATTATCCTCTTAGGTTGTCGTGGTCGCCATGTTGGAAATCTAATCTACATACATACATAGACTCACGCCTTTTTCCCATAGGGGTAGGCAGAGACAACGGATTTCCACTTGCTACGACCCTTACATACCTCTTTCGCCTCATTAAGTCTCATTACATTCTTCATGCATGCACGACGGTTTAGGGTACTTTTAACTTGACCTTTCTCGAGTATATCTCTGACTTGGTCAGAGAAAGTTCGATGAGGTCTTCCCCTTCCAACTCTACCATTCACGCTTGCCATATATATTTGCTTTGTCAACCTCCTTTCATCCATCCTCTACATGCCCAAACCACCGCAATATTCCTTTCTCGTTCTTCGTTACTATTTCCTCTTTCAAACCACACTGCTCCCTCACCATACTATTTCTTACTCTATCTTTCAAAGTTACACCACACATGCTCCTTAAACTCTTCATTTCTACTGCATTTATTCTACTTTCATTCTTTTTCTGCCACACCCAACTAATCTACTTACTTCTAATCTACTAATCAAAATTACAAACTACTAACTCTACATACCTATTTCAGTGAAATCAGATTCCTGTTGAACAAGTATCTAACTAAAATAAATAATAAGAGATACTACACTATTCTACACAAGTCTATTAATGTTGTTATATTGACTCACTTTTCATCACCGCCGATATTTGTAGCGCAAGGGAAAAATTGCTGGATATTTAATAACGCCTGTAAAAAAATAGCATGTTTTAATTTCCATTCAGGGCTACGTGTCATGCAAACACGAAGGTGACAAAGTGATAGCGTTTGAGCGTGCCGGCCTGATTTTTGTATTCAACTTCCATCCCTTCCAAAGCTTCACAGACTACAGGGTGGGCGTCAACGTAGCAGGGAATTACAAGGTATTGGATCAAGACTTTGTAGAACTGTTTGATATTTTATCTTTCTTTCCATCTATGCTTATACGATTTCAATATAATTTCAGCACAACACAGTTTACATTATATCATTTCATGTACAAAGCATGTTGCAGAAAGAATTTGGATTTTAGTTTTTATGACCATCTGCCTTTTTTTTTTTTTTTTGTTGCGGGGAAAAGTGTTTTACCACTGCCGCCGCGCCCGGGAGGGGTGGACGCGGCGGGTATGTCGGGTTCGCCGGTCTTACGACCCAGCGCCGTAATGCCCGGGAGAGATGGTCGACATCCGGGCGACGCTGGGCCGAGTCCCTATCACTATATACACCCTACACCGGCAATACCGACTAAAAACCCCGCGGTGGCCTTCTTCGGCGCTTGAGTGGGGCGGTCCCGGGGTATCCGGAGATAGACTCGGATTGCTACCGGAACCGCCCCTGCGCGGTGCCGCCTTGCGGCCCGTCTCCGATTTGGGGGGGGCTCAGAAGCCCCCGCCGCCGAAGGACGCCCTCGGCGTCTACAGCAGCACGAGGCCGACCGTCCGTGCTGCCGTCCGTCCCGGGATGACCATCTGCCTGCCTAACGTCAATTCCACATGGAATTTGTGTTAGAAAAATGTTTGCCCGACGTGTTGATATTCTATGATGCAACTATTTTTTCCATTAATTACAAAAAAACAATGCATTGGCATCAGAATATAAATTCGACTTTTATGTTATGGAATTGCCTTTTAAATAACAATAATTAGTTTCACATTTGTAAAAGGTACACCTGCAATTTTGTAACTAACTACCCTGAACATGTCTTTGCTATAACATCCAAGTCTTAAATGGATATATTTTGTTTCAGGCTGTGTTGTGTACAGATAGTAAGAGGTACGGAGGATTCAGTCGTGTTGAACCAAATGGCGAATCTCATACCACGCAAGGAGTACCGTGGGCGAACAGAAATGATTCAATACAGGTGAAGACATTATTCATCGTATAAGGTTTGATAGGTACAAGAATGACCCCTACAAGATAGCTGGTTGCTCCAGACTAGCTGAGAACAGTTTTGTTTTGTAATATCTTCAAGAAGTCACTCTCTTGAATAGTTTCCCAACACTTATTGTATAATATATTATCTTGTCTTTTATATAAAAAGCATATCGAAATCTATAACCGCCAAATGTTCATACACTTATGGTCACCTTATCTGTCAAAATTGTATGGCGAAAATCAATGTAAGAAGCCGTTAAATTTGAGTAGCGTTTGACAATTCGCGCGTAAGAGTTTCAGATATAATTATAGTTTTTTGTAGATTATTGATAAAAAAAAATGTGCCTTGTTCACAGGTTTATATCCCATGCCGCTCTGCTATTATTTATGTTCGAAGTGATCAATAAAAGGATTGTGATGAGATATAGTTCATAATTTTTTTATGAACTGTGCATGTGCGCCACTTTGAAAATTGTTAACTAGTCTGAAATGTATTCAAAGATATTTAGTTTTATTTTTGGAGTGGTTCAAATCCGAATGTTTAAGAATAGAATTGTAATTATAGAAAAAATATTTTAATAAAATTAATTGTTAATAAATAGTTGTTAAACATTGTGTTTATGTTGGTACACCTATAAGTAAATTATTTTTAGGAGTACATGACAGTGGCTTTAGCCTTGTCAGAGTTACTTTGTAACCAAAGTCTTCAGCCAATCTACCTCTATCTGAGTCAATAACAGCCATACATTTGTCTCCTCTTATCGTCAAAGGATGGTCATCATGAGTTTGGTCAGCTGCATGTCCAATACACAAATATTTGTTTATAGACACTGTATTAAATGTACTACTTCTAGGATAGACCAGCCTATCAGTTGCATGAAGAGACCCATAACAGCAAGGACATATGACAAACTTTGCATTGGCTTTCAAACATTTGTCCAACACCAAGTCACTGGCTATGCCACATGCATGCAATGCAATGCCTATATCAAATTTTCCATTAAAGAAATCCAGATTACACTGAAAAAAGTATACATTCTTCATGCCCATTTCTTTCACTCTGTTTTTAGCTCTTAGTAGTGATTGTTCTTTATTCTCTAGTAATATCATTGTACATTGAGGTAGTAAATGAGCAATGAGAATTCCCAAATGTCCACTTCCACTGCAGAAATCTACAATGAGGTCACCTTCTTTAGCATTTTTTAGCACAGCTAGAGTTAAGTTTTCAAGTTGCTGTGACTTTCTAACACACCTATCATCAGGTAAGTGTCCAGCCAGAGGATTAGCTCCTTCAGGGATATCAGTCCAATTAATTGATGATTCAAACTCATTGTTACTTATATCTAACATCATTCCTTCATCTACACAACTTAATGCTTTTTCTATATCATCCTCTTTAGTAAACAATCTTTTCTTTGGATTGTGCCTTTTAGGATCACATTTGTATAGACTCACATCATCTGTAATTGGCAATACAATTTCATTTATGGTTATATCTTTTACTATTATACTTTTCATAGTTTTTACTATTGGTTCTAGTTCTGGTAGATCAATTGTATTTTTATACCAATTATATGTGAAAGGTAGTAATGTTTTAAAAGTATTTCCTAAAGATTGTACTATGATGTGATATGAAGGGAGAAGGACTAAGTCAGCTAGGGTCAAAAATGGACCCTCAGCAAACTGGTGATTCACATTTAGATCTTCAATTTTAGTTGAGCAATCTATTTGGAGTTCTTTCTTGGCATTAGACTTCCATTTACGATTTTTAGGCATTCTATTTTTCTCTGTAGGTTTTGTTGTTTCCACAGATTTTTCAATATCCTTATCTAGTATTAAATCTTTCTTGAAATCCCTTGCAATTTTATACACATTATGGACTCTGACAGGTTTCTTCAAATGGTTCTCAAATCTTACTAAATTCTTCGGTACTTCGCATAACTTTTGTAATTTAAGAATTTCATTGACGGTTTTTATTATATCAATTTCACAAAATTTAGTCCATATTGAGGCTTCATTGGGGGCTTGGAGGCAGCTTTTGCGAAACCCAAGCAGGCCTTCAGCATGTTCGTGAGAGTTTGGGGGACATGTTTTGAATTTCGAAATGTGCCTTGCCACAGCGCAAAGTCCCGCCAAAATCATATCTTCATACATAACTACTGGATATGAACACATAACTTGCCACGGTAGATCCTTTTCTATTATAAAAGTTAAGTTTTCGTTTTTTAATACTATTGCATCATCTTTCTCTAATATATTATTTGCTGCTACAAAATTAAGAGTTACCTCATCAGGCGAACAATGCTTAAAAATGCTGTATATGATGAATGATTCCAAAGGTAATTTGACTGTTTGACATTTTTTATAATTATTATATTTTGTGTACGTTTCCAAATATACAGAGTTTATCATTTTCGTTGATATTCTAATTTTACTATTTTGTAAATACTAATTAATATATAACCTTTTGAAGTTACGAATTCAGATTTGTATTTTTTTTTTATTTTTCCCTTTCGGGAAGGTAAAGGGATCTAGCCCATACAGCCTCGTATTAAGTGCTTTTTATGTCTTTATTTGCTTATATTTAATTTTTTCACAAGTGCAATGAAGTCGGATGTGTTCGATTTCAAGGCCCTGCTGGAGTTTTGGCGTTTATTCCTTCCAGTTTGATGCTTTTCTGACGATTTTCTCGCAGCAGAGGAGTCGAACATGGTCGACCCATCCACCCGACAAAAAGCGTCCAAAATCACTTGTTTCAAAGCTTCCACATACTGTCCATCTTCGTTGATGTTTATTGCTTAGATTCACATCACATTTAAACAACAAGCACAACTTTAGACTAGAATATGAAATCATTAAAACAAGCGACCACCCGTACCGTCAGAAATCCCGCAAAATTCATTGCATTTGTGAAAAATTAGATATAAGCAAATAAAGTCATAAAAAGCACATAAGACGAGGTTGTATGGGCTAGATCCCTTTGCCTCCCCCAAAGGGAAAATTATTTTTAAAAAAATGTCGGTGTTTTGGCGGGAATTCTGACGGTGCGGGTGGTCGCTTGTTTTAATAATTTCATATTCTAGTCTAAAGTTGTTCTTGTGGTTTAAATGTGATGTGAATCTAAGCAATAAACATCAACGAAGATGGACAGTATGTGGAAGCTTTGAAATAAGTGATTTTGGACGCTTTTTGTCGGGTGGATGTGTCGACCATGTTCGACTCCTCCGCTGCGAGAAAATCGTCTAAAAAGCATCAAACTGGAACGAATTGACGCCAAAACTTCAGCAGGGCCTTGAATTCGAACACATCCGATTTCATGGCACTTGTGAAAAATTAGATATAAGGAAATGAAGAAAAAAAAGCACTTAAGACGAGGCTGTATGGGCTAGATCCCTTTGCCTTCCCGAAAGGGAAAATTAAAAAAAAATGTCAAGAAGTGTCAACTGTCAAACTGAAACAATTTTTGTTCCTGTTTTTCAAATTGATTTATTTTAATTTTGTGATTCTCATTCCATGGCCATGTGAAGATATAAATCAAATTACACTAAATAAATGAATCTTATAGCTGGGAAGATGGATATTTAAAGTGTACTGTGTTATAGAAGGAATATATAGAAACATTGCATTTATTGAACACAGTTAATAGTATTCAAGTCATAAAACCATGTTAGAGGTTATAAATGGTTTTCTTCTGGTTTACTTCGTTGTGTTGTGCACTCTCAATGCTTTACTGCCTAGTATAGTAAAACCTGTGAGTAAAGTTAAAATTATAGTCTCCATTAAGATTTAACCCTATCTAGAAAGCTTTTGAACACCATCATTTTTTAAAACTTTATCACATTATACAATATTTTAGTAAGATTAATGCCCTAACCACAGCTGCAAACCTGCAGTAGCCTTTTGTACTTACAGTAAAATGCATTTATCGTTTGTCATTTCAGATAGCAGCATGTTTTTCACGACCCAGCAACCAAGAACGCATAATATGGGAGGAGATTTTGAAACTAAAAGCAGAGCAAAAAATAATATCTATAAAGGATGAGTTTGCTGCCTACTCCAAACTTCAGAGGAAAATAAACAAACTTGAAGGCGAACTGAAAGACAACTCTCAGAGTCGTATGAGCAAGAGCATAGCTATTAAAAGCTCAATACAAATTTTCTTGCAAGTCATACTCGCTTTGGTGATGGTGGTGTCTGTTATTTGGTTCAGACGTGTGCCCATCGTAGCACTGAAAGGCAACCTTTTTCCTTTCACTACAGTACTACAATATCCAAGTGAAATGCCCAATGCAATATCTACTCATATGTGGGTATTAATTTCGAATATTTCTTTAAAAACATTGTTGAAACCGTTGACTTCTTAATGTTAGTTTTTAGTTTATTTATATTTATTGATTTATTGAAATGGTGATGACAAGAAAAATAAAGCTGGTTTTGTATGGTTAGATTTTATTTGTGTTTTCAATGTAGAATTTACAAATGTATCACACTTACACTTCAAAATTGATGTGATTGTGACCAAACTTATATGGGACCACCCTTGAAATAAGCTGTATTGAACACAAAAATCTGGAAAATAGGTGCACATTACCAGAAATATTACTTTACATAAAAAAGTACAGATGAATTGACATCTTGTTTTTTGAAGTCGGTCAAAAAGGTAAATCAAATTGGTTATAAGAAATCTCCCTTCCATTTAACGTATTATCCCCCACACTCCTACCTTTGTAACACTTGTATGCCAAGGTTAATAAACAATGGCACACATTTTTCAACACTAAATAATCCGGATGAATCTTTGAAAATTCAAATAGAAACAAAAGTAGTTTTTATTTAATCCTACTTTGTTCCTTATTTCTAGCCATAGCACACATCTAAATTCATAATACCCAAGTGTGTACCTAATAAATTGTGGGATTGCAGCAGGACAGTAATGGATAATGATAAGGTGTTAGAGGGACTATTCTCATTTTTTAATTAAAGATTTTGCCCATTATTTTCTGATTTGTAATAATTACATACATAAACTCACGCCTAAGACTAAGGAGCGCCAGTTGCCTCGGTTCAAACACACCCCTTTCGCTTCTTCCACAGTCATCAGTCTTTTCATGCACGCTCGTCGGTTACGATAACTTGTAATAATTAAATATCAAATATGCAACTATAGAAAGAAAATTGGGAGCATTTAATGCATCATAGATATATTATGAATTTTAGTAGAATCTTCAACATTATCACTTCCTGTGGAAGTGGATTATGATCATGCTGTCTTTGTAGGGAAAACTTCTGTGACTTATTTATCGAAGTAAATCAAAAATATCTATGACTATCTTCCTAAGTAATAATATAAACTCACATCTTTCTTTTTACTACAAAAACATTGTAATCCATGGAAGTGATAGTTTTTCAATCTTCATTTTTTTATTGAGAATTAATATTTGAATAACCAAATCATGACTTCATTTCTATTATAATGTCCTGTACTCATTGGTTTAGCACAAGACTTCGGTTAGTAATTTAAACACATAAGCTCACGCCTGTATCCCCGAAGGGGTAGGCAGAGGCGCACTAGCGAACTAGAAAACCCACATTTCGCCGAGCTTAGTTCCGTCCCAGATGTGATAGGGGGCGAGCCTATCGCCATATCGGGCACAAATTCCAGACTCCGGGCTGATTTGGAAAAATCCAATATCACTTTGCCCGACCCGGGGATCAAACCCGAGACCTCAGAACCGTAGTTGTACCGAAATACCACCACGCCACCGAGGCAGAGGTTAGTAATTTAGAAAAATAATACAAAAAAACTTACATTTTTAAAATAATTTTATTCATTAAACAAATAGTATTTTATACTCAGTCCGACATAAGTCCAAATTTGTCCTTTAAAATAACATAAGTAACAAAAGATAAGCTTATGTGTGGAAACCTTATTATGCTTAAAGTAGAATCACTTAAGGTATTTCCTACAAACATAAATATCTATATAAAAAATTTGGATATCTGCACAATAAGTGTTCACAGACTGAATTATACCTACATAAAAAATTACACAACGCCCAAAATGTGCTACTGAGAATAACATAAGCAATAAACATGTGCGTAAATATATTCATAACTAATATTTACACTTGCTATATCACAGCTTCTTACTATTTTATGCAAGAGAACTACATGATCAATGCTTTTACAAACAATCTTCCTGTTTGTACTATAATTTGATACACAAAGCACATTGAAAATGGAAAACATGGTCACAATAGAGCAAATAGAAATAACAATTAAATGTTTCCTTCACTACAATAAGTAAATAATTGGATCAGCTGCATAAGGGAAAAATTGTGAAGGATTATGAGTTTTTTTCTACTCTAAAACTGAAGCACTCAAATTAATTTTGATTAAAAGTTCAGAAAAAATACATAATAAGAATAATAGTTTATCTCCAATGAAATATTCAAGTAAATAAGCAAAAATACATGCACCGGTAGGTTAGCGACTCGCGCATTTGAGTTCAGCAGATTTTATAAAACTAATAATAGGGTATCCATATATTTTACTCTTTAATTTTTTAGAACTGACTAGTTGTTTTAATTGACTGGATTCTATGAATAACAATGTGCTTTAATTTGTATTGCATGCAAGTACCATTTTTGTTGAGTTTGTAAAGGAAATTAAGTAGCTTTAAAAGGCTGGCCATGTTTATACGAGACTAGAGACTATGACTAAAAACAAGTATGTTTAAACTTTTTACAATTCACAATACAAAAGCTTTGTTTAAAATGGGGTCCTACAAATGTTTAAAGGTGGTTTGGTTGGTGTTTTACCCATATCACTCTCAAACAATTTGATGTAAATAAGTAAAGCTCAAATAGTTTTAAAGTTAAGCACCACTTATTATTTTGTAACACCCGCATACCAAAACGCAGCCCAAATTGTTGTCATTTAAGACCTCATTTTTATTAAGACATATTTTATGTTGATCAGTACCGTCTTTACCATAACAACGGGGCACACGGGACCCGAGCCCAGGGCCCCCCAAGAGGCTAATAAGTATCTTAATTCTCTTAAACCATGGGTTCCCAAATGGTGAGGCGAGCCTTCCTGGGGGGTATGAGTATGAATGTACGAACTATTTCGCTAAAAAAGGTCACCACCAGGCATGTCAGTAGGTTTGAACTTTGCATTCGAAGGGGGGCGTGGGCCTGTACATTAAAGTAGAAGGGACAGCAATAAGCTTGGGAACCCCTTACACGATCAATTATTTTTACTCTAAGAGGCCTCCAAATTCTAGAATGCCTATGCATGCCTTAAGACGGCCTTGATGTTGATAAGAAAATTGCGTTATACTTTCTTTTATGTAACAAGTAAGGAATTACAGAATTTCTAGTAACATCTAATAATGTAAATATGGAACTTTTTAAACAACGACAAAAAGATACAACACTTAATTAAGACAACACAATACACAGCAGTATTTACATTTCTATGCATTACATATAAAATCTATGTTGTAAATAACTCTGACGAAACGATACTCTGTGGGCGTAAAAACAACTTTTATATATTTTCGAAACAAATTAGTACTTTAATAAAAGACATGCGCTTTTGGAAACTTTTTTTAATTACCACGAATATGCAATGAATCTAGTGATGTGACGCTGATCGTAAAAAAAATTAAAACATGTATAAGGTAATATTGTTTCTGATTCGTATTAGATCAAGTCTTCATATTTCCGAAATATAGTTACTAGAGCGCATGCCTTTAACTATACTTCAGTTCCTACAGGCATAGGAATAATCACAAGTATAAAAACTTAACGGACCAACTTCGAAATTTATCTGATCGTGACCAAATTTATATGGGACCTTGGAATAAGGTCTATCGAAGACAAAAAGTTTCTTAAAAATTGGTCGACATTTGGCGGAGATATCGCGCAACATAAATATAAAATACAGACGAATTGAGGACCTTCTCCTTTTTTGAAATCGGTCGAAAAGGCGTGAGTTTGTATGTACATAATGCTCAGAAATGTAACATTTTTAAACAAAGTCAATGTGACTGTTGCTATAAATTAGACATGTTTATAAAATCAGTCACTTAACGTATAATTTATTGGCGAACTTCTATTTATTTGTCGAAGTTCGAGATGCAGGATTGACTTAAACTAAACTGGAGAGGGACAGGGACACTTTTAAAGTGAGATAGTTGATAAGTTAGGTACTTTAAAGGCACTGTTATGTACTTAACGGACGCTATTATTCAGGGACGCTTTTAGGAGATTTGACCACAGACCAATAACTAAAAGACGCTATATTATAGGATACATGTGTTCATCAACATAAGCACAGTACATGAGATAAAATTCATCACACTGAACTGAATAAGTCTCACTTTTGTTTAAAAAATAATTATCATGCATATTATGTGTATAGAACGTCTTTAACAATTTTGGTCTGTGTCTAAAGGTTCTTTGTACGTATTTGAATATTGGGCTATTTTGTGACAATTAGCACAGAAATATCATCAAGTAGCCCCATCTCTCATCAGCACCATAGGGGGCCATTATTCATGGCAATGGCCCGCATTGCATTATAGGTTTTATTAGTGACTACGGTCCAGAAATGGTGTTCTTTGATGGCACAATTATCCCATTGAGATAACACTTTTTATAGGTTTTATCGCAATTTGTTTTTTTTATCCTCATTTTTTAGAGTTTTTTCAGCCATATGGTACGAAACCGACTGGGGTAGATCATCCATGAAATAATTACGATATAAAATCCACAAAAATGACATTTACTTCAATGGTGAAAAACATAATCAGAAGTATGCCAGCCCGGCTAGCATGCATGTCACGATATATCTCGTTCATCGACTGTCGAGATATTGTCTACATGTTGTCTACAATATTGTATGAAAATAAACAAGGACGCATGTCGGTGTCCATAGAAAAATAGAGGAAACCGGTTATAACACGGCCCAAAAGCGTAGACAAAATGTTATCGTGGCGCCATACTAGGCGGGCAGGTTTATACTCTGGCTGATTCTAGAAAGCGACTCGTACCAGCTACTATGGCGAAATACACCAATGTATGGTTGCTATCTACGGGAACAATACTAGACACCCCCATGCATTACAGCGGCGAAGGGTCCATGTAATCCAACCTCCCGGCTCAACGTTACAAACTTGACATTGAAAATGTACTAGTATTGAGAAACTACCGGCTTCCAATTTGATGATTTTCACTCTTAGCCACTGTCGCATGAACATTGGCCACTAGTACAGCACTAACTGACACTAAGCGTCGTTCGAACATGTATGAGTGAAAAGTCCTCGTCGCTAAGTGTTCTCGTAGAAGGAACTGTTGCAGTGTGTCGTCAGGAGGTACACCACAGCTTCGTATGTCGACATCATTATTGCAGTGTTTGGTATTTGCCGTACTAGTTGGGTCCCCAAGCCCCTGTGGAGACAAAACTGTATTGGTCACATAAAAGAAAAATTTAAAAAAAATGTTGGTACAAGACAGTTTTTCTCTATATAGAATCAGGCAACAAAATACATAATGTACTTTACGAAATTATTATGTAAACATGTCCTCTGTCCATTATCTACAAAATATCACGATAATCCGTTCTAAAAATACATAAATGTTTATCCGATTAAATTATTTTTAGACATGCAAGGTCATATTGCGAACAACCTAAATATAAGTCACGTAGTACGGACTGATGAGCTTACTAGAGGTGTTTCAGACAAAGAACCTTACATAAAAAAACAGTTTTTAAGTTAATACGTGGCAAGATCAACAACCCGTATTTACTTAAGGAGATAAAGCTATCTGTGCCAGACAATTATGTAGGAAGGCGGAGACGGCCACAACTGCTGGATGTGCCACGTGGTAGGACCAACTTGCTTAACAAAGCCCCTTTTACCCGCGCTTTAAGTACGCTAAATCAGGTTGCCGACAAGATCGATATATTTTCGTGTACACTGAGTGAATTCTCAAGGACATACATATTCGAAATTTGTTGATAAGTACGTTTTTTGGGTAAATAAATAAATAATTTAGTTGATACAACAGTAATAAGTAAAATACAAATAAAAAGTAACTATAAGATAAATAAAAACAAACTTAGGTACTAACGCTACTGTATTAGGGTACACCTGTAAAAGTAGTTGTTAAGTGGAAATAAATAAATAAATAAATAAAGTTTAGCTGAGCAAATGGCTAAGAATAGCCTGTCACTTTTTTCCTTGTGTCACATTGTTTGAAAATAAAAAGGACAGACTATTTTTTACAATTTGCTCAGTTAAACGGTTTTTATAAGTAAGGCGCAAAATATATTAAAAAAAATCTACATGACCCGGACACGCGTTAAATCTCCTGCACGAGTTTTTCTCGAAACAAAACACATACGCAAATCAATGGACCATAGATAAAAATGTGTAGTACTGCGTAGGTGTTATGTGTTTTAGTACAGGAGACGCGCTTTTACTGCGGCTTTGTTATCATCATAATCATCAGCCATAGGACGTTCACTGCTAGACATAAGCCTCCCCCAAAGGTTTCCAGATCGAACTGTTGGAAGCGGCCTGCATCCAGCGACTTCCTGCGACCTTTATCAGGTCGTCGGTCCACCTTGTAGGTGGACGTCCTACGCTGCGCTTGCCGGTACGTGGTCTCCATTCGTGAACTTTTTTGCCCCATCGGCTATCAGTTCTACGAGCTATGTGCACTGCCTACTGCCACTTCAACTATGGAGAGCTAGCTTCAACTAGCTATGGAGAGGTTTATGTTCGGTGTTTCTCTACTTGATCAAATCAGGAATGAGGAGATCCGTAGAAGAACGAAAGTCACCGACATAGCCCAGAGGACCCTAATATTGCGTGTACCAAATTCACCCCATCTAGCGGTACTTAAATGACTTAACTACAGCGATTATTTTAAGCCTCGTCAAACCGATAAGCGTTGGCGAAGCGAAGGCGTGGCGAGATAACACGTTTTGATTGATCAGTGTTATTGATAATAATGTTTACCTGTACACGCCGCGATACCCCTCCTCCATCCATACGGTGTGTAGAGTTTGCCAGAACTTCCGATACTTGTCGCCCTCTTCTCTAAGTCGCGTCCTTGCTACTTCTGTAATCATAAATGTACAAACATTGGGCCTTACTTAAAACAGCATTTTTAGCTGAGCAAATGGTTAAGAATAACTTGTCACTGTTTTCCTTGCGTTACATTGTTTAAAAATGAAAGGGACAACCTATGGTATAAATATAAGCAGCGCTTAAATATTTTTATAAGTAAGGGGCTATATTTACAAACGTGAAGAAAGATAAGAATACCATCTCGCCTATAGTTAAATTGCAGCCTCCGTGGCGCAGCGGGCGAGTAGCCGGCTGTGAAGCGAGAGGCCGCGAGTTCGATTCCCGCATTGAGACAAATGTTTGTGTAGCCCATAGATATTTGTTTCAAGTCTGGGTGTTGTGAGACCGAAAGTATCTCATAGTCATACCCACGATACAGGTTATACCTAGTGTGGGGTTAGGACTAGGTGTATGACTGTTGGGTGTATTTATTTATTATTTATAAATGGACGCCACAGAGTAGCCATGCACACAAACGCGCCTGTCCAAAAGTGCCCTACGCACATTTACAGCTATAAAACGCTCAGTCGCCGCCATTACGTGTCGATAGATCGAAAGAGCCGAAAACCGTGCTTCACGTTCAATGTTTCTAGCGCACCGTCCATCTTTCTGTTACGTCCATGATTTAAGAGTGTTTCTTGATAATAAGAGATCTGTATTTTTCAATAAAACTTGCACAAGTAATTTTTGGTATTAAATAAAATTGAATTCAATAGTTGACGAGATACAGCTTCTAGAATCGTAAAAATTGTGTACCCTTTCACTCTCACAAATATTCAATGGGGCTTAAAACCGAAAGAAAAAGGTAGAACTCAAATAGTTTTTTAGCTGTACCCCTAGTACGAGTTTATTTTGACAGTTCTCGATTCTCGAAATCGACGATAGTTTGCGTCTTCTCCATACATTTGACTAGCAGCACCACTTTGCGGAAACTACAACGAACTAAAAAATGTATAGAGAATCTGAAAACTATCATCGATTTCGAGAATCGAGAAAAAATCGTCAGAAAATTATTTTGGACGAGAATTATGTTGTTTAATTTTTGAGATTTTCTTGTTTATTTTTTAATCGTAAACATTTTTCTCTACTACGGAACCCTTCATTATGCGTAACTCGACTTAACTCGACTAATGTTTTTTTCTTTGTCGCGTGGCATTAATCGTGACATCGCGTGACATTTTTTTATTATTTAGGCTAATATTGGCTACAATACATCGATAAGATACGTAATGTTGATTATTTGTGTAAACAATGGCAGCACACTGCGCATGCGTGATTAACACGTGCTACTAGGCCGAAAGTCACGTCGCCACGGCGAATTAGGGATTCGACTGATGTCGATTATATAGAATGTTATGATAAATACAAATATTTTGAAAAACGTGATTAACTAATCATTAGATTTAAGATATGAATAAGACGTGTGCCGGATACACTTTTGGACGATAATTGTAATTTTTTTTGGAGACAATAAAAAACGGGACGTTACTAAAATGAAATAAAACTATTTTTGTCGGATTCTATAGATATTTTTTTTTCGTTTTGATAGTTTTACGCCCTTCATTGCCAATTGATCAATTAATAAAATATATAGCATTGTAGAAAAAAAATCTATCAAATGTCGTACTAGGCAAACAGTGACTATTTTGATTTTTATTGTGCGTTGAATTATTGCATAACTACGTCCCAATGATATCAAAACGGTTTAACATTCCATTGTTCTTAGCACCAAAAGTTAAGTGACTTTATGAGGAAAATATGAACATGAAAATTATATGTACATGGTGTCCTAAAATATGTGGAGATTTTTCCTGTCTCTTTCACTCATGAGTGAACGTCAGTTCTAACGTTTGTTTTACTTTTTCGTTCCTATTTAAAGTTTACATTGTAAATCAAAAGACGTATCAAAAGTTCAGTAAACGTTCATTGATAATGATCAAATTTACACTTTTTTGGTATTTTTGTTACAAAAGTATCAAATATGTAACCTATCATGCCACCTATCAAACAAGATAAGATTGCAGATATATGCTAATGAACTTCTACAAAATTATCTCCATTTTTACGGTGTTTACTTTGATAACAATGATACCGAATTTTTCCCTATCGCAACGAACAATCGTTTTTCACACATATGACGATTTCACCTTTGTCACGGTGTATTAAATGGATATAAAGCCAGACACGCGATCATAGATAAGCTATTATGATCATAAATTATTTGATATATATTATCTAATAGGCTTATGAAGTTTGGGTGTGTAAGTGTGTTTCTTTGATATTAACTAAAATTTAAGGGAGGTGAACTACGGGGACCGAATCAAGGGAAGATATTTCAAAAATCTTTATTCGCATTAAAGATTTGTGGCTTCACTACCTACAATGTACCTAGACCAGTAGGCCAACCATAAGTTTTTTGACGTTACTCGCTAGCGACTCCGTAAAATATTTTTATGACAAACACCTGAAGCGGTTACGTAGGGAACTGACGTTTTCCATACAAATATTATTGTCTTCACTCGCGTAAATACGTGCAACAAACTCATGGTTAAGCTACTTGTTTGTTGTGACCTTAATAAGTACTTTTTATATGTCTACATGACCAATAAACATTTTTATTATTATGGCACCATATAAATCCTCCAGAGGGTTTAAAGCAGGCAGTCAGCATATTTTAAAAGTAGCTCTCTCATTAGAAGAGGAGGCCCGTGCCCAGCAGTGGGACAGTAGTTTTAGGGCTAATATTCTATTATTTATTATAACTATGCAAGTTTTCTGTCTACCCTAATCTGAAAGCTTGTACACATCCGTGGTCACTCGTGACACTCACCGTGCGGATACGGCTCCGGCGGCCATGAACTCGAGGAAATCCCGCGGCGAGGGCTGGTTACAGCACCCAGTGTACCAGTGTGCAGGCGATGTGACGTGATACAAGGCACTCACCGTGCGGATACGCGATGCAGGAGGCGACGGTCTTGGAGAAGGCTCCGGCGGCCATGAACTCGAGGAAGTCCCGCGGCGAGGGCTGGTTACAGCAGTAAGTGTACCACTGTGCAGGCGATGTGATATGATACAAGACATTCACCGTGTGGATACGCGATGCAGGAGGCGACGGTCTTGGAGAAGGCTCCGGCGGCCATGAACTCGAGGAAGTCCCGCGGCGAGGGCTGGTTACAGCAGTAAGTGTACCACTGTGCAGGCGATGTGATATGATACAAGACATTCACCGTGTGGATACGCGATGCAGGAGGCGACGGTCTTGGAGAAGGCTCCGGCGGCCATGAACTCGAGGAAGTCCCGCGGCGAGGGCTGGTTACAGCAGTAAGTGTACCACTGTGCAGGCGATGTGACATGATACAAGACACTCACCGTGTGGATACGCGATGCAGGAGGCGACGGTCTTGGAGAAGGCTCCGGCGGCCATGAACTCGAGGAAGTCCCGCGGCGAGGGCTGGTTACAGCAGTAAGTGTACCACTGTGCAGGCGATGTGACATGATACAAGACACTCACCGTGTGGATACGCGATGCAGGAGGCGACGGTCTTGGAGAAGGCTCCGGCGGCCATGAACTCGAGGAAGTCCCGCGGCGAGGGCTGGTTACAGCAGTAAGTGTACCACTGTGCAGGCGATGTGACATGATACAAGACACTCACCGTGTGGATACGCGATGCAGGAGGCGACGGTCTTGGAGAAGGCTCCGGCGGCCATGAACTCGAGGAAGTCCCGCGGCGAGGGCTGGTTACAGCAGTAAGTGTACCACTGTGCAGGCGATGTGACATGATACAAGACACTCACCGTGTGGATACGCGATGCAGGAGGCGACGGTCTTGGAGAAGGCTCCGGCGGCCATGAACTCGAGGAAGTCCCGCGGCGAGGGCTGGTTACAGCAGTAAGTGTACCACTGTGCAGGCGATGTGACATGATACAAGACACTCACCGTGTGGATACGCGATGCAGGAGGCGACGGTCTTGGAGAAGGCTCCGGCGGCCATGAACTCGAGGAAGTCCCGCGGCGAGGGCTGGTTACAGCAGTAAGTGTACCACTGTGCAGGCGATGTGACATGATACAAGACACTCACCGTGTGGATACGCGATGCAGGAGGCGACGGTCTTGGAGAAGGCTCCGGCGGCCATGAACTCGAGGAAGTCCCGCGGCGAGCGCTGGTCGGGGGGTGCGCCCCCCGCGCACCGCGCCGCCGTCAGCCGCGCCTTCACACCCTCGTACAGCACGAAGTGAACCACTGTCTCACTGATGCCCATGTACGATGCGGTGATGCCCTTGTAGAACCCCCGTATACCCTGACAAAGAAAAAAATTGAACCGTCAATGTAGTCCTGGCAGATATGAAACATGGTCAAATAAAGTATTTGTTTCTTTCTTTCTATCAAAATAATTTTGTATGGATAATGTGCATGAATGTATGGTTAATGGAATATAATAATTTAACACATAACATAACATAAGCTCACGCCTGTATCCCTGAAGGGGTAAGCAGAGGTTCACTAGCGAACTAGAACACCCACATTTCGCAGAGCTTTGTTCCATCCCAGATGTGATAGGGGGGCGAGCCTATCGCCATATCGGGCACAAATTCCAAACTCCGGGCTGATATGGAAAAATCCAATATCACTTTGCCCGACCCGGGAATCGAACCCGAGACCTCAGGACGACCTTATACCGAAATACAACTACGCCACCGAGGCAGTCGGTTATAGACTATAATTTAGTCGGTAGAATAATTTAACATGATTTAAAAATATGGCACAATAAAAATCACATTTTTTTTTTAACAATATGACCAGTCTTTATTGAAATAGTGACGGGCGTCTCGGCCACCGGTGGAAATATTCAATACTAAAATGAAAATAAACGAGCGTGTGACGATGAATAAGACGTTTCAGATCAAAATGGCAGGTAAAAAAAATGGGGATCATTTTTGATCCGGACATACTTATAGAAATAAATTTAAAAAAATGTTTATAAATATCCGTTTTTATACCAACATGAAACAAACATGTCATGCCTCATTGTACGCATCGTGCATACTTATTAACAATAGCTCAATCAAATAAAACTTTCCATTGTATAAGGCTGAGATCTATAGAGCGAACTTCGACTAAGTCTATATCAAAGAAACGAACTCAGTGAAGATTTAGAATTTTTAAACCGAACTTTTGACTCAGTCCGAGTCATTTCTTACAAGAAAATATTTACTTTGTCTGTCAGTCTGTTTTTCTTGTAAAAATGGCTCGGACCAAGTCGATGTTCGATTTAAAAATTCCAAATCCTCACCGAGTTCATTTCTTTGACTCAGACTTAGTCGAAGTTCGTTCTATAGATCTCAGCCTAGACATGCTGAATAAAAATGTGATCATGATTCCGTGACGCCACACTTGGTGAGTCTGCTTGGTCGAAACCAAAAGACTGAAATTAGTCCAGTCTTACACCCCTTGTGGGTAAAATGGGCTGTCCATTATTCACGAAACACCCTGTACAGCTAATTTCATTTGAAGACTTTGTACAGGAGACTTACATGGCAAATTTTATTTAAACAAAGCTTATGCGCCAATTTCGTGCGCAACAGATAATAGCACCAAATGTGATTCGTTAATTTTTATTTGACTTCATTATCACTTGAGTCCAGTGAGTTTAAGAACGGAGGTTTATGTAATTTACAAATATTTTCTGGACGATTAATGTGGTTGGTGTACTGCGTATGATTCATATACAATTGGGTACTTGACTATGTCTGATTTTATACACATATTTATTTATTTATTTAATAAAGACACAAAACAGAATACAGCCATGAGAGAAATAAAAATTACAAGCAAATAATATTAATCTAAACTAGGCTATACCTACTCCAAAACATGTGCCCTAATTTTATACCATAACATTTAGCGGTGTACTCAAATTTCAGCATATTTATATGTATGTAATAGCAAATAAAACGAAATAGAAACCCTTCTGTAAACTGCATCGAAATTGGTTGAAAAATGAGGCAGTATTTCATATTTTAAATTCTGGAGTGGTATATTGGACATATCTATCCCTTTCCAACGCACGTACCGTTATGGCGTGACGTGTTTATACTGATACTTCTCTTTCCCGCAGTTTGAAGGTTACACCAAACTTCAAAGGCTTACACCTTTTTTATTTTTGAGAATATTTAAATATTTATTTCTGTTGTATATTTAATATAAAATTAATTTTTAAAAATAGTCAAGTCCCTAATTGTAAGTAGCATTGGATTTATACATACTTGGATTAATACCTATGTGCATTTAATTCTGACACCTCACACCTGTAGGTTCAAAACTGACCCTGACAAATATCCATACATTGAAAAAGTTGTTAAATGTTTCCATTGCACTTTTTATCATCCAAATCTGATAAATGAAAAATGGCATATATACTATTTAGTAACTACATAGTATAAAACAAAGTAGCTTTCCGCTGTCTGTCTGTCCTATGTATGCTTAGATCATTAAAACTACGTAACGGATTTTGATGCGTTTTTTTTTAATAATTCGAGAGGAAGGTTTATATGTATAATACATGCATAATATAATTGCACCCGTGTGAAGCCGAGGCGAGTCGCTAGTAACAAATAATTCATACCAAACAAAATGGCGGCTTCATGAGCTCATTGCAAGAGGTCCTTATACTATAGGGTAGGTCAGACTTGAATAAAAATATTAACAATAATGAGCTAATAAGTATGTAAATACCGATTTAGCGTATATCCTTTTAATGCACTGTAGAGCTGTCACGTTCTGTCCATCTAACTGTAATCGAGTCTTCACGAACCAAATGGGGTTGGTCATTGTACACGACACGAAACCTGCAACAATATACCAAACTTATTATCGTCCGAATGGTCAAACGCTACTCAGTCTCAACTTAAACTACTTCTTACATTGATTTTCGCCATAGAATTTTCACAGATAAGCCAGCCTTAAACGACATAAGGCAAGTTAAGTGTATGTAACACATTCGGCGGTAAATCTTTCTTTATAGCTGCCTTTATACCTCAATTGGGGTTGGCGCAACTTTTTTTGAAGCATGTTGCAGTAAGGATTTGGCTTCGTTTTTACGACTGGCTGCCTGCCTGACGCCAACTCTCTCGGGATCCAGTCTCTGGCGAATCGAACCCAGGACATCTCGATTATATTATGATACGTATTTGGTCAAGATTTGATGGGGTTTTGAAGTCGGTTTTAGACAGACTTAAAAAAAGGAGATCCTGAATTTGTCTGCATTTTTAATGTATGTTACGCCGTATCTCCGCCAAATGTGGACCGATTTTTAAGATTATTTTTGTCATCTATAGAACTTATACCAAGGGTGGACCTATATAAAGGTCACGATCAGATAAGTTTTCAAGTCGGACCGTTAAGTTTTTAAACATATTATTAATCCTAATAACGATGAATAAACACGTTAACAAGTTACCAGCGCCGGGTCTAGGACGAGGCGAAAGGGTGCACGTGCCCCGAGCGGCAAAGTCTGGAGGGCGCCCTAATGTGGAGTCGGTAAAATCGGCCAAATTGGCAGCTCGCCCCCGCTTTGAAAAAACCTAGATCCGGTACTACAAGTTACCTGCCGCGCTGGCAGCTGACAGGTGAACGATCGGCGTATCTGGCGATATATTCTGATTCAATATCGCCTTAGCCTGAGAGTATGTGCAGAAGTAGATCGCCCGCGACGGCGCCACCCCGACGATGTTCGGCCCCAGCCCCTTGAACAACGCCATTGGCCCCTCCGTTTGGACAATGTGCCTGGAACAAACGATAGGTTTTCTATGACTTTATCACGTTCACCAGTCGGATTCTCTGCCAAAAGTTCAAAACGAGTATACCGGGTGTATCATAAAGTTGGTACCAATAACAATTCCACATATAGGGAGAACGATTTACGGCCGGTTTCAATAAACTATCTCAGTTTAGAGTGCAGATAGATCGCGATAATGAACCGATCAAATCAAGTCATTTCACGGAGTCGTGTTCCAACTGTGTTCTTATTGGTAAATTTTTGTAATATATCTGCACATTTGAACTGAGATTGTTTATTGAAACCGGCCGTTAAAGCGTAATGGAATGAAATTTATTTGGTGTGGATGGAATTTATAAAATAATAATTGAAAAAAAAAAAAAAATTTTTAATTATTAACCAAGGGGAATTTAAAATCAAGATACGACTTGTAAATCGTCGCAATTAACAAAAGGAATGGCTTTGTATGCTAAAAAATAAAAATAATTAATCATTCCATAGGTGGTTTGCAAATGTACTGCAGCTGACTTAATGAACTAGATTTTTTTTTCGTCACAAATTCAAGTCTCTATTTTTCAAAAAGCTACGAAATTTTAAACTTTATTGTTACATTGCTAGCCTCCCTTTTAGTGTATTTTTAAAGTTGACACCAACTTTATGAAACATGCTGTATAATGCATCTCATCATTCATCATCGGTAATTAAATCTATACTTAAATATAATGGCATAGAGAACGTTATTCCATACAAATTGGATTAAGTTGACGTGACAAGACCTCTAACGCATTCATATTATAATGGTCGTAGCCTCTTAATTATGAATATTTATGCGGTTCTTATCTTTAAGAATAATTTGTCTCTTTCATTTTCAAATATGTGACGCAAGGAAAAAAGTGACAAACTATATTTCGACCTATCCAAAGAATAAAGTTACATATGAAAAAGAATCGAAATTGCTTTCTTATTTTTCTAAGCTTATATTTACCTATATATTTAATTAGTATTTTTTATTAAGTTATGACATAATAACAAGTTAAATTATACATATATAGACATAGCTTAAATATTTACTAGTTAAATATATAGGTAAATATAAGCTTAGAAAAATAAGAAAGCAATTTCGATTCATTTTCATATGTAACTTTATTCTTTGGATAGGTCGATTTAAAGATAAGATACGCGTAAATTTTTTTTTATAAAGTTAATAAGAACCTGATAGCGAGAAAAAAATATTGTCGAGGATATTTTTAAAAATATTGTAATCTAGAGTTGTTTGTCCGGTGTTGTGTGATGTACCGGAATTGTAATAATTGACATTACACGAATTTGAGATACTTCAGACATGCTAATGAAACGGCATTTTAGATTACAATTATCACAAAATGTTCAAATCACTAGCCCGTTTTCAGCGGTCTTAACTGGATTTTTATAGGCGATTTATATCGACCACTTACTACATAATAAAATAGATAATCTTGTATCACGTTTATGTAAACGTGTATCAATTATGCTTTAAAATAATAACGTCAGCATTTCGTGGCTTCTTAAGAGATTATGAAAAATTGTGAAGGCATATAGTTTCTTTTCGACCTACTTTCAAAAAGGAGAAGGTCCTCAATTTGTCTGTATTTTTTTTATGTATGTTAAGCGATATCTCCGCCGAATGTAGACCGATTTTTAAAATTCTTTTTGTGTTCAATATAGCTTATTTCAAGGGTCCCGTATAAATTTGGTTGGATTAAGTCGGTGCTGAGGCCGAAGCAGATTAAATGACAAGACACCGACTTTAAGTGAGTAAGAAATTGTTGTTATTTTTTACTATTAAGTGTTCGTTTTTGAAGTCGGTTTTCAGTTTTTGTTAAACTTTAATTACAATCTTAGAGTTCATTGGTCATGTAACAGGTCTATTCCATCATCATCATACATTTGTATTTACACGAAAATGGCCAAAGTGCAAAACTTTAATCGTAGCACTGTATAAGTGTATAGGTTGTTAGCGCGTTTGGAAGTTTTGGCTTCCTTCCACTAAGTACATCAGACGCATGCACCGAAGCGTCACTCATAAATCCAAATTTTATTGTAATCGTTTCATTTCAAAATTAATCGGGATGTTTTCCTCCGTGGAAGTAAACCGAGACGTTTTCATTTTTTACTCATTTGAATTATTTATAAATGAATTAGTCGCTGTATAATATTAGAAGTCCATATTTGCATACAATGGCTTAATACACGATGATGGTGAAGTTACTGTTCGTAACTTTGGTTCGTAAGGTAGGTTTATCGAGAGAAGTGGAGATGCTCAATAAGAAAATATGAAACATAACATCTCACGCATAAATCCTAGGAGCTAGCAAAGACGAAATTAGTGCAATCATATCTGTCCGAGCTTATTTATATCCTCTTGGGTGTTAGCAATTACAATTCCTAGCCCAGGTAAGTCATATTAATTTTTGAAGCGCCAAACATAAATACAGATATGATTACATACATACATACATAATATCACGCCTGTATCTCATAGGGGTAGGCAGAGACCATGGATTTCCACTTCACCCGATTCTGACACACTACTTTCGCTTCATCTACTTTCATCAATCTCTTTATACATTCGTGTCGGTTAAGGGTACTTTTTATCTTTCCTTTTCATACGTACTTTTTCTCTATCTACTATTATTCTGGCTATTCGGCCTTTTTTTCGGGTAATCATATCCGTTTTTCCTTTCCTTTTTATAAAAATAAAGACGGATATGATTACCCGAAAAAAGGCCGAATAGCCAGAATAATGGTAGATAGAGAAAAAGTACTTTTATACGAATTAAGGATATTGAGATGTAAGTGATAAACGATTTATCAATGCACGTCTATTAGCTAATAGAATAGAAGATAAAACAAGATACACTAGGTAAGAAAAATATAGTTAATGTTTTATAATTAACTACATAACTATCAAAAATAATTATGATAGATAATAAAGAATACCGGGATTGTCACGAGAGATGGTCGTGCACGGACTTTAATCGAATCCCAAACGTGCAAAATGTTTACAAAATTGCGTCCTCTTATCTGTTAAAGACGTCAATCATTCTTTGGATAATTTCCTATCATTTAGCCGTAATTACCTACAAAAATATTTTTAAACAACTTTTTTTACTTTGTTGAATAGTACCTATAGCCATTAGCAGTTGTTTATTTCAAGTAAATAGATAGGAACCCTAGCTGCGACGATGTGTCTCCTAAGATACATATCTGAAACTTAACATTGTACCTAATTATAATCTTCAAGTATGTATAACATTTTCTGGCACTTCATTTTTTTTCTTGGATGACAAGATCATAATTTACCTAGCCTGGTGTCCTGGTAAAAAACATGTTTACAATTTTCAAGTAAAAATAGAATCAACTCAAACAAGACGATCAGTTTAACAACTTTCCATAGATATGAAATTCAAAGACGTTGTCACAAATGGTACATTTCCAGACATCCACGACACTAGTGACCGATGTACTAATAAATTGAATGACACAGCGAACATTGAAATACGGTCGGAACGCACCGAAAGTGACTAATCTGATGCAAGACCTACATCTGTGTGGCGTCTCGATTGAAGTCTAAATACAGAATTCGGAATAACAGGGCAAAACGTAAACAACGAATGATACTTGAAAACATCAAGAAATTGAATGGAAGTAATATAGGCGTTTGAAATCTTATCCATTTTAAATCTACAAGTTTCATAGAATTTATAGGAATACTGCCAGCAGTTTAGTGGAAGGAAATGTAAATGTGGCGCCTCTTGCATCATAATTTAGTCTAGTATGGAGAAAAACCAACCTACGGACATGCGCTTTTCTCGTTCCGCGACCGCTGACCGCTCGTTTCGCCATATGGCTAGTATTTGGTGAAGTAGTTTTGAATGCTGACGAAAAGAGGTGTTCCTTTTATATCTTTAGTTTGTACAGGTGTCATAACTATTATTTTATGTTATTTTGTTATAAAGTTAACTGTTTACTCCTCATTTCTCAACGTGGGCTGAATTGTGCAGTTCTATGAATCCCAGCGTGTAGGCGGCGCATCTTTAGAAAGCTCCAGTAACGTAAATATTGTGGATGTACTTATTTATAAACATTCGATCGCTTCAGATCTAGAAACAGATCGGATGTGCTCGATACAAGTACACGTGCACTGCTATGTTGATAGTCACTTGCTATTTGATAGCCAAATTAAACACAATTAATTACTGGTAATCAAATACGCATTTCAAATTATCATGCGGCGCCGAAATTTGCACATGTAATCTAACATTTATTTTGTTTGATCATATAATTTACTGTTTGAGTTGTTTAAACATTGTACTTATTGTGGTCGCGAAAAATTCCTACTTCCTAGTATCTAGAATCATTGAATGATAACATGTTGCAATTTAAAGGTGAATACTCGATTTCTTTCATATGCTTGATATAAAATTTATTATGTTGGAAGATACTCCAGCTGTGCTTACAACCAAAATTACTTTTACTTTATTTTCTCTACCAGTGTTCCGAATAAGATTTGAAAAAGATTTATCTTCTACCTTTCCTTTAGTTTTGGTAGCACTATGAGGAATCAGCGGATTTTAAATAACCATTATGGACTTCAGTCATCAGTGTGGTGTATAAGCATAGTAATTGTCATACATAATTAGTAACAAAATATTTAAAACAGGTTTAGAAACTCCATGTTTTATATTAATGCATGCAGACTGTAAAACAATTTTGGACTTGGTCTTAGGTATGAGAAAGTATCTGATGCAATTTTCTATTCAACTGTATAGCGACTACTATACGCATTGTGAAAAATGAAAACCAACTAATGTTTTGTTCAAATCTAATCCTGATCTGGGGCCAGGCACTGTATTATAAATAAAAATAGTAAAAAAAAAAAAAAAATATCCTCACCTGATGCACTGTATGAGACTCATCCTGGAGGCGGTCCTGGCGTGTCCGGCGCGCGCGTACTGCTGTACCTGGCAATTGTACGACATCAGCATGCGATCTGCCTGCTTGCTGTATGCGAACATGGCGCCCATCGTACGCCTGTAGCCCCATTTGGCCTCCTGCGTACACGGCCAACATTACGGCAACCATCGCTTGTGTCAAGCTTCGAGTGATTGTGTTAGTTCATGTACTGGTTTGTTCGTGTCTAAAGTATTAAAAACAACAAAAGACTCAATCTAATGGTGAAAACAAAGAATATATACTAAAAGATGATTTCAAAAAACATCGTACAAACAAAGTCAGTACACGAGCACAAAAGCATATTGAAAAATATTGAAGACGTGATGGAACTGAAAACTACTTTATATAAGTTAGATATGGATACACATTGGCGGAACTGCTTAATACATCAATTCTTGACATCACAAGATTGATTGAAAAATATTTATAGCCGGATATGGGCGATATGGGCCTCTTCCTTGCGCTACACACACAATATTATAAAGGTATCTGTGAACAGAGGCTCGGAGACCATAAAATAATTGAAAGATTTTTAATCAAATTTAATGTACAATAGATCATGCCAGTGCGGATCTATTTAACGATGCATAATAAAGTAGTTCCATGATTTATGTAAACAGTCTACATCTATTATATGACAAAACTCTAAACAATAACATGTAACCACGTTTGCTAAATGATG
Organism: Clanis bilineata; assembly: GCA_036417725.1. Lineage (NCBI taxonomy): Eukaryota > Metazoa > Arthropoda > Insecta > Lepidoptera > Sphingidae > Clanis > Clanis bilineata. The sequence continues at coordinate 4,514,219 of CM071139.1, read as the reverse complement.
ATAATGTACAAGCAAACATGTACTTTACACAAGTGATGGAAACAGTATTGAGGTGTAATTAGGGCTTTATGTTTCCATACTGCTAGCATCGCATTGTTGTAATAAATATTTTAGCAGAAACAATAAACATTATAATACTATTTATGTCTTTGGAAACCCAAAGTTAACTTCACTTAAAACACAAGGATTATCTTACTTTTTAATACAATACAGATATTACTGTAACTACTGACTAATTTATTATTATAATAAAATCTTAACAATGACAGACAATGAATTGACTAAGAGTAAGAGTCTAGTACTCTAGTAGAAACATGAAATTAATTATTATATCAATGTATCATACATTTCATGAAAGTATTTCTGTATATTTCATGGCCTAAGAGGGTCAAGTAAGCGATAAAGGATAATATGACAAGTGCATCTTTTTGTTAATAAGAAATTTCACTGAGCATACGACTAATCTAGGTGAGTATCGTCATTGTAAATAATAAACCTTAATAAGAATACATTACTCTCGTGTTATTATCGCCTAGTTTGTTCGTGCAATCTGTCTAGAATCTAGACGATGTAAGTTTACTAGATTATTATCTTTGGCTGCAGCAGTTCATAATGCCATAAATATTTGACGACTTGTATTGACTAGTCATAACTCGTACAAGGTACGGGGATATAAACTTACTGATAAAAATAATATATTTGTGGATACATGCAATTCTCGATCATTTTTATTAAAGATTTATGATTCAGTTATGAACACTATATTTGAATATGTACGTCGCAACCCAAATGACTTTGAAAGAGGTTAGGGCAAACATTGTACGCAGTTAGTAGAGTATATGGAGTATACAGACAACAGGATATTATTTTATATATATTTTCATGTGTTTTCATACCCAGAGAACGCAAATCCAGAAACACGGGTGATCAGCTAAACATTTTCTCTAAGAGCTTATATAATATGTTGCGTGTCAATAGATATGAATGAGTCTTTTACAATACTTCTGGATTTATCTCTAACGTCAATTCTCGTTAAACAAACAATATAAAAGTGTTTGATCCCGGGATCGTTGTTTGTTTCATATCACTGACGAGTGACGACACAAACAACATTTTCAAGGTAAGGAAATCTGTGTCGTACTATTTAAAACAATATAATCCGTATGCATTACAAGGCAACCGTATTTAAACAATGTGGATCTTCATTACTAAATACAAACGAGATGTAAATAGCTAACTACCTTTAATATAAAGTCTAGTAAACTTTGTTTATCATGATTTACTCAAAGGATTTTGCAAACAGTAATTGTGATAGATGATTGCTCACGCTATTAATGTCTATCATACTATATTAAACACTACGGAAAAAACCATCCAATCAATAAAGAAACTTGACAACATAATGAAATCGTCTCCCGTGAAAGTGATTCATTCTGATAAGTGATAACGTGCTACCCTAGACTGTGTGACGCACTTGGTCGCTAAATTGCCTAAAATGTATGGCTTGATAATAATGAAGTGCTGTGATTAACACTTGTGGGGAAATATGTTTACTATGGAGTATTAATGGGGCTTCTGTTAGGTTAAAAACCCCATTAGAAACTCAACACCAATTGTCTAAACCGCTGAATTTTTCGAATGATAGACAGTATGTTATTCCTGGTTAAATCATAATGGCTATAATGAATATAAAATTAATTACACAGCATCCCAACTTCTAAGTAATGGAGACTGGAGAGACAACATAAGCTCTGAGTAAAATGATTAAAAGAGAGAGTCAACGCCCAACCTTCTTGATTCAGATGGTACGCTGTCGTTTACGAACACTTGCGACACACGTGGGTTTGAGACTTGTTTGGAGCGATCATTGTTTTGTAAACTGTGTATCTTACTATCTGTATTAACAAGTTCAATAATACTGCTACTCCTTTCATGTTCTTTATCTCGGTCCATAACTACTGCATAGATAATATTGCAGTTCATCCAAATCTCTCTTCATCAATACATTCCGTAAAATTCCACTAATATCGTTCGTCGATTGATTTCTGATCAATAACATTTGCGTTTGATTTATATTGCTGAAAAATCTCTAACATTCCACCATGCTAGAATCATCTCCAGCATTGTCATCTTGAGAAACAAATAATATACCATGAATAATACCAATAGCTAACACCGGTCCCAAATCCCAATACATTATTTATGTTTGTCCGTCTTGTTATTTTGTTACAACTACATTACCTAGAGATAGTGTTGTTTTCTATTACTTAGATAAATTTAAAAATACAAACTAATGCTGCGTCTCCTGCACGTGTTTTTCTCGAAATAAAACACAAAACACCTACACAAAACAATGTTTTAGCTGTCTACTGCTCATGGGATAATGGATCATACACAAAAATGTGTAGCCTAAACATATTTTGTGTAGGTGTTTTGTGTGAAGTTTAGTGCAGGAGACGCGACGAGATGATAGTATTATCGAATTCAAATATAATCGCAACTGCGTGTAGACTTAATATTATAGTTTGGTTTAAAATCTGTTTCAGCGACCAATACGTTACACATTTAACAATGGAGCCTGTGAACTCAGCGGTGAAAGTTACTTACATCAGATTCCATTACTAGAATATTCAATAAACAAGATGTTAGCTTACCTATCGTTTAAAATTGTTTTTACGCTTTCATTTGATAAAGATATAAAATAATATACTAAAATTCGCAAGCAACGAAGACTTCAGCCACGCAGCAAGTGATTCAAGTAATAAAACTGGTAAAAGAGTACAGTTGACTGCAATAAAAATGTAGACACGTACAGAAATACTAATCGCGTACAGCTACCTATAGATTGGCTATTTTGTGCCTACTACACATGTATACATGCCTAGTATACATCGTATACCTATGATATTTCTAGCTAGGCTAATGTTTAAACCTAACACGTGGTAATCGCTATTATTAGTAGAAGAGGCTCGTGTCCAGCAGTAGAATAATCTAATACAGTACCGATATTATTTAGACACAGAATACAATAGGTACTTTTGTTGACATGTTCACTAAGCGAACTGAAATAATTATTCCAGATCCCTTAGTATACCAGTTCACTCAATACATTACAATAACAGACCATAGTAAAACAACAAATGAGTGGAATGGTATTCTTTATTTACAAACCAGACATGGAATTTACACCTAAAATTATCAAGAACATCTATCATCCATAGGAGAAAAAATGACTAATCAGCTAATCACTGACGATGGGAAAATTGAAAATTAATGCGAAAATCAGAACATCAAACATGCAAATTAGACAGCAACGTGAATAGATACTAAAATTAAAACAATCAGAATGCAATACAATGAAATGACACCAAATGTAAATTAGATAATAGATATACATATCATCTAACGAAATAGATAAGCGAACGCAGAAAACACATCTAATGCAGAAAAAATACGTGATATGGTGATGGAATTGTAACACTCGAGCTCAAGTACATGTAGACTCGATATCTAATAATTCATAGTGGTTGACATACATGTATGCACATATCTTGGAAATCAATAACAAAAACAGAACATCGCGCGAAAGTGTTTGTCATAGTTCACAATATACTACTACAATTTTGTTATAATTTAAACGGTTTGTAATAAACAGTAACTATTTGTATTGTATCGGTCGAGACTGCATGCAGCTTGCATAACGAATTGCAGTTGACTGTTATTCAATACAACCATGCACTCTTGATAATATTAGAATGGCCTTGTTACTCCTTTAACGTCAATATCTAAACGACATTGCACAAGGTCATTATTAATCTTCGTTCGTAGGTTACATAATAAGTAACATAAGTATTTGTTATTTATTTTACAAATTGACAATGCATTATACGCAGAATGTAGATTATTGTGTTGGTGTTTATCGAAATACAACAGGATCTAGGAACTTTGAAGCATCGAGCGATGTCCAAATTTAATTCTACATTAATATTTATCACCTTTATTTACATTACAAATTCGGAAGTCGAATTGTTTAGTAATTGTTTCCTTTTCTGCGCGAGGTCATCATATCGCTACAAAATTTAGCATGTGCAATGTGTAAATGGAGTAGTACGCAAAGTGCTCAAACAGGATATAGGATGGTACTCTTTTACCTAAATTAAAACAGCATTCAACACTGAATAGTTAAACGTTATCTAGTTGGTTTTCAATGAATAATTAAAAAATGAACACAAAAGAAATAAAATATTGCCTAGAAGCGATAACAAAGAGAGTAGTAGAAAGTAGTAATTTCAAATAAACTATTATTGCAAACGGCACGGATAATAAGGACCCATAATATATAATTGTTATAATAAATATATCATACAGAATGTATGCGATTCGGAAATGGAATAAAAACATTATTTATATATGGGGAAATGAAGGATTACAAAGTCAAGAACTACAGACACGAAACTATTACGCAAGAGATCAAATTCGCAAAAATCATAAATACCTATGCAAATTCAAAAGAAAATAATGTGAAGCAACAATTAAATATTAGATTTGTAGTTAACGATAGGAAGAAATGACGTAACGTGTACATCCGCGGTAGTCTTGGTGTCCGCGACGTGGCGGATAAACTGAAAGAATGTCGCTTGCATTGGTATGGTCACGTTTTGAGAAAACCACAGGAGTACGTTGGTCACAAGTGTCTGGACCAGATCGTACCAGGAGTGCGTCCCCGCGGACGACCCAAAAAGCGCTGGCTGGACGTTTTGGAGGATGATATGAGAGTCAATGGTCTTACTGTGGAGGATGCTCAGGACCGGGCGAAGTGGAAGCGTTTAAATAGGAAGGCGGGCCATGGCACTAGGCCGGGATAACACCAGGCAGAAAGAAAAGATACGAAGATATGACCTCTTAATTATTTAACTCATAAATGGGACTTTCCTTCTCCACTGCATAACGTAACAAGCAATAATCACACTACACCCACAGCTTTTTAAAATAAACACTCAAAGATAACACAAATATTTGTCACATGCTACGGCGCCTATTACAAATCACTAAGGAGATCTTGGCTCAACATCGATCATACAAATCGAAGGCGTCTTAGTACAATAGTAAAAAGACAATATGCTTTGAACAAAACTAATTTTTCTTGGCTTACAAGTAGGTATTTGGAAGAAAGCCAATGCCAGGTCACCAGCTCAATAATTTCTCTTTGATTTGTGGCAAGATATAAATATATAAAGCATGCTTGTCGGTATTTACAACAGTTTACTTGACGAGAGATGGATGACAGGCGTCTGGATTCTGCAAGTGATTAGAATGTGCCAGACAGGCGAACAAAGTTTTGGTACACGATTAAAGATGTAAACTTTCATGGATATTTTTTAAAGAAGCCAACATGAATAAGCCAATATGCCAAGCCACCACAATATGCTTGCTACTGTCTCTAGAATTTGACTCGAATCGTTAATAGTTATAAGAGCCATTGACATGATAGAAGAAGACGAAGAAGTGTGTCTAGACTCTAGATGAACTGAAACACAAAATATCAATTATTATGTTAAATAAATATTGTACTAAATCGAAATTTACAAACATGAGACTCTGGTGACATTTATTTACCAAAAACCAAGCGACCGTATAAATATTTATACTATTTTAAATTTCTAGAAAGACATGCAAGTGTGAAACGCTGCTTTTGTTAAATTGCACAAACCTGATAAATCGTGTAAATTATTGAAATATATAAAGTGACAATTTAGACGTTAGTGAGTTTGTGTATTTGGAATGTTAATCAATCGCATCTTAACAGTTGCAAATTAGTATATAGGATATTATTATTCTGTTATTGCATTTTGTGGAATAATACTTTCACGCGGAGCCGCAATCAAAGTTCGTTTAAATTATAATATCTTTGGTGTTACAATAAATTATCAGTCATCTGCTGCTGCGAACAACAAATCCCATTTAGGTCGTCGACCCATTATACAAGGAAAGTCCCACACTACGATCGACGACCATGTCTCTATTAACTTATTTTTTAAAGCAAATAATTGTAATTATAGTGCTACAATTTATCACTTAAACTATTTTCGACATTTTCAACGTATTAAGCAACTAATGGCTAACCAGAATCGTATTTTTAAACAAGTCTCTGGTCTGGTCTATATTAGATTGGACCTATAGTCTAATAGTAGCAATCCATTTTAAATTGATAATTTCGACCCCCAACTGTCGAGATACGTTATTTAAGTCATTAGAGCAAAGTGTATCTTGAAATATAGTACGTGGATTAGATAACGTTATGTCGACATTTCTGATTTTTACGTCTTATTCCAATATGTAAATAAGATCACAGGAACGAGTTTCTGTTGCTAGTTCCGAAAAGAGTAAATAATAATAATTGTTATTAATTATAATGCAATGTTTTGTTTACATTGTCATGATAGCGTCCACTGCTGCACACACCATGTACCTCGGTACATGGTGTAATTCCCGTCATGGAAGCTGGGTTAGTCGCGTCGCCTTCTTCGGACAGCCATGTCTATTCGGTAACATCAAGTCAACATAGTTCTGAAGGGACAATTGTTTCTGTTGACATTATATTTTATCTTTATCACCATCAGGTCCGTGTAGTCGCTTCGTTATAGGAAATACAAATATCTCCTTATTTCATATCACAATAGAGTTAAGGTAAAGTATGGATATCATTCATAATACGTGCAAGATCAAAATCTGTGATCAAAGTCCAATTTTTTCACATCTAATAAAATACTTATCGCAAATCAAAATATAAACATTTCAGATATTCCATACCAGTATTACGGGAATTTAACCTTCGAGATCCAACCGAAACGAGTTCTTTATCAGCGGCCAGTGGCTCATACGACAGGGGCCGGCACATAGCATGTAATACCTCTATGTATAGTATAACACGTATCAGCACCGACGAACCCTAGTCAATGTTGACATTCATCTTGGTGGTAACATAACTGTCGTATACTAGATTTCTTCTTGGTAAATACCATCGTTCTTTTTCCCTGTCCTCATCCCATCTTAATGTGGAGTCGGCGCAACACGCTTTTCCAAGCATGTTACAGAAAATATTTAGCTTGGTTTGTGGGAAGCGAGCGATTCGATTGTCAAAATTGTTCTTCCTCGGGCCACAGTTTCGGTAGAACTTGGAGCGCTCCTCGCCTCGGAAAACCAGGATCGTCCCTAATACACTGAAGATGACTACAGCTATGTTTTGGTTGATATTGCCGGTGTAATAAGTATTATGTAAATTGTTCAGGATTTGACCGCACGATTAACTGATAATTTTCATCTTTTCCGGGGTCGTAAACCGGTGACGATAAATGGAACTGTGTCGCCTTCAGGACAAGGTGAGATAAATAATTTTTACCTGTTTAAAAAAGGAAAGCATTATAAGGCCTTACGCTTACCATCAGGCAAGCGACCTGAATAAATCTTGACTCGGTACAATCATAATGTAATACGTAATTGAGTTTTTTATTGCGCAACCAAGCTGGTCTCATGTTATGTCTAGAGTTAGACTACTATGTCGTTTGATCGATAACAGTAGTCAGTAATGGACAATGTTTGCAACGTAGTTTCCTGCCGAGCTCTGAATAGACCATTATCACAATTGCGATAATGAGCGTAACAAGTAAATAACGCTAAATTTTCTACCAATTAAAGGTTATAAATAGACTTTGGTAAACATGTTCATTGTGGGAGTTATACCGTTTTACTATCTTGGTGTCTGCATCTACGATGTACTGCAATATCATGTAATAACTAATAATTGAGTCGGTGAACATTTATCATAAGACCTATAACAGTTTAAAATATAATCGATTACTATTGTATAACTCGAGTACTTGCTTGACTTCACTTTTTAGACTGAATCACGAGAAAATGTGTATCTTGACATACCTACTTAACGATCAAATGATCAATTAACAGCCGGGGGTTTCCCGTTGCTTGTCTAAAATTATTTTTTATTTATTTCTCTTTTTAAGTACATCTTTTCAAATTGTTGTATATTAATATTTTAACTACCATTTTAAAAAAACATAGGTCACATATCATAATCTAAGGTAAAAAATATATTTCAAAAGATGTTACGACCGAATGGTCAAACGCTACTCAGCTTTAAGGCCTCTTACATTGATTTTTGCCATACAATTTTGACAGATGAGGCGGCCTTAAACGACATAAGGAGACCTTAAGTGTACTGATAATTACTTATTAGATATTTCACGTTTATAATATTTGTAGGATTATAACAAGTGGCATAAAGCTTAAACTCATAATCAGTCAATAATTAAATACATTACTAGGGTTATCTATAAAATTAAAGCCTATTCAATCGATAATAAGTGATAACAGATAACACATATTGGGGGCAACATAATTATGTAAGTAATTATTATTGTCCTTGGATGAATTGCTATGAATAAAAGGATAATAAATTAATGTCGGAACGATTGGTGTCACGTCAATTATTGCAGAGTACTATTGTCGATATGGATATTATTATTGTAATAAAAATATCGTGTCTTTAAATAGTTGTTTTTCTTGCATACCAGTCACATTCTACAGATTTAAGTAGACTTATCTCTAACAATAAATTAGTTATTTTTATTGTAGAGGTGAATGAAATGAAGGCTCATAAATAATAAAATAAATACACCCAACAGTCACATACATAGTCCTGACCCCACACTAGGTGTAACCTGTATCGCGGGTATCAGAAACTACGAGAGACTTCCGGTCTCACAACACCCAGACCCGAAACAAATATCTATGGGCCACACAGACATTTGTCTCGGTGCGGGAATCGAACCCGCGACCTCACGTTTCACAGCCGGCTACTCGCCCACTGCGCCACGGAGGTCATACCTATTTATATAATTTAACTATTTCATAGCACTAAGGCTTAATTGCACCACTATTATTAACCTAGAGTTAGTCCTAACCGCAAGTTAAGTTACATGTCATTCATACATTTTCTGTCAATTTAGCTTGCGGTTAGGACTAACTCTAGGTTAATAATAGTGGTGCAATTGAGCCTAAACTGATTATATTATAACCTATAAAATGCTCATCTTAAACAATCATAATACATCTTATTCATGAAGACGATACTTGACAATACGACGTTCCGTCGACCCAATTCGATAAAAATCCCACTAAACGCATTTCCAAAATGGAAAAGTATTTTAGTGTGAATAAGTTGACAAATCGATATTGTATGAAAATTTACATCTACATTAAATAACTACCTCTACGAATGCTTATTTATTTTGACTAACCTTCAAGTAAGACTTATGCATCACATGTTAGCCAATATTAATTAGCCAATGACAATTTTCATACAATATTGTAAGTCGACTTGTACACTTATTCACGCCTGTAAGGGAATTCAGTAGTTGATATTCTAAACTATAGCCTATCAAAAGGGGCATAACTCTTATAATTTAATTACCTGATGTTTAGGTATTTTTGAACAGATCTTCTTAGCATTGGAAGCGCTGTCAGAGGGCGGTGGTTGTGAGGGCGGCACACCGACCCCCTTGGACGACTGAAGCCTAGTCTTCACCACTTCCAGTGGACATGTTACCACTGCGCCAGCCGTGCCCGCCACACTGGTAACAAATTCCATCATGAGAAACGAGATATTTTTGACAGACTTCAAAAAAGGAGATGTTCCTCAATTCGTCTGTATTTTTTATGTATGTTACGCGATATCTCCGCCAAATGTGAACCGAATTTCAGATTCTTTGTGTTCGATAGAGCTTATTTCAAGGGTGGTCCTATATAAGTTCGGTCACGATCGGATTTGAAGTCGATCCGTAAGATTTTTTGAAGGCGCAAGTGGAGTAAGAAGATAAAAATATTTGAAATCCAGCTATGGTAACTCGATTTGTGTAAGGGCGACAACAGTGACATTTATTTTGGGATAGATTCAAAAGTATTACATCATGCTTTTAGCCACTCTTTACTTGAAAAGAGATTTAACCACACAGGTACTATGTTCAGTTAATTTTAACATTCATCAGCCTTCATGAAACTTGGTTTGGAATACTTAAGTCACTTTTCTTACATATTAGGCTCTAGAGTATTTTATTTTTTAGTTTGGCCCTTACAAGACTAGATAAGTACAGCACTAAACATAGTACAAATACTTCTTCGCCCATTACTTATAACATTTTTAAGCAGTGATTAAATTTAAGATTTATTTCAAATGCACAATTTTAAATTCAGATGCAATTGCCGTCTTGAAATAAGAATAGCATTCTAACCAATGTCATGGCTAGTTAATCATAACGACCACAGTCCCAACAAACTGGAAAATGTGAGATAATTATGCCAACTATACTTAATATAAGTGTTATCAGTATTACTATTGCAGTTTAAATGGCTATTTTAGAAATTTGTTGCACCGTAAATGTCTACATTTAAAGTTGATTTCATTTTCAGATACTAGTTCACTTTTAGGATTCCATACTTCTAGAGTTTAGAGAAAAACAGAACTCTTATATCATTACATCTGCTATTACTTTTGGTATATTATTTTCAGTGGGAATAAATTGTCTGACAAAAAGGCTGAATCGAATGCAAGGAATATACTTATATTATATCAATCACGCTTTGTCATATGAACCAATATTGTATGAAATTTGGCACACAGGTCGACCATGGCCTAAATTGTTTTACAGATTCAACTTATTTTTATACACATGTGTGCAGCTATATTTTGTTTACAGAACTAAATTTAAATCATCCTAATATCCTTAAATCATGCTTTAGGGTCACATAAACAATTATTTTAAAGCAGGGACTGGCAAACAGTAGGTGGGTCAGCTTATGGTAAGTAATCTCCACCACCTATGGACATTAGACACCCACAACCCTCAAATAATCACAGGTACATTGGCAACATTAAAGGATGGGTATAGGGATTGTGAGGAGGTGAGGTTTGGGCCACCGCAAATGTCATTGAACGAAACGTAACAGTAAGCTGCCACTTTACGTCGGTTTTCTGTGAGACAGTGGTATTGAACCTGTCGGAAGCAATCATGCTCTAGACTTTACTGTCTAAAGCGTGGCTCTACCAACTTGTAATGTTATTTGAAATACGTAGCTACTATTTGTTTTTGTTCAATATGGTTATCTCGACAAGGAAAAACTGTTGAAATATTATGTAGCTAATTAATGTGTAGTTATACGCTTTATGCGTAAAGAAGCCTGTTTAAGAGTATAACGTAGTGACATAAATCAACAGAACACTGCCTTTACTTGATATTTTTAAATCCAAAACTGGTTTAATTTTATTAGTAATAGTGAGTGAAGAGGCGTAGGAGTATATACGGCGTATGCTAGACTTCAATGACCTATTGATGGTGTTAATATATGACGTCAGGCGGAATTATTGCTCTTTACAATGCTCCTTACTTATAAAAACATTTACATGATTCTCATCTTTAAAACTTTGTAATTTTCTAGCCTGCCTCGGTGGCATAGTGGTATTGCGTCTGTGTACGATTATCGTCTTGAGGTCTCGGGTTCAATATCTGGGTTGGGCAAAGTGATATTGTATTTTTTTAATATTAGTAACAGGGTTCGATCTCTGGGTTAGGCAAAGTGATATTGTATTTTTTTAATATTAGTAACAAAGTCTGGAATTTGTACCTGATATAGCGATGGGTTCGCTCCCTATCACATCTAGGAGAGAACTAAGGTCTGCGAGATGTGGGTTTTCTAGTTCGCTAGTACGCCTCTGCCGTCCCCTTAGGGGATACAGGCGTGAATTTATGTTATGATTTTTTGTAGCATCACATTGTTTGAAAATGAAAGGGTCAAACTAGTTTTAAAGTTAAATATATTTATAAATAAGGCATAATTATGTTGTTATGTCAAAATGATCCAACCCGCAAAATATAATTGATAATAATGTTATAATCTTAGATTAATAAAGTTTTGGTTATAATTAATTAATTTATAATTCATTAGTAGACCATCTTGGTGTTGCTAACAATTTCATGTTGACTGCACTCTTTTTACAACTACGTCCATTATATGTATGATGCAAAATTTACTCAATAGATACTGTGTAGACAGTTATGTCTACAGCAAGAATGGGCCAGTTTGACTGGTTTGACACCACTGTCTCACAGAAAACTGAAGTAAGTTGGTAGCTTGCTGTCGCGTTTCGTTTGGTGAGATTTCCTGTGGTCCAATTGCCCCCCTCTTCCTTTCCCAATCCCTTTTTACGTCCTTTTAGTTTGGCAACACACACATGATTATTTTTTGTCTGGGAGTTTAAATTTGTGTTTGTGGTTTAAATGTGATGTGTATCTAAACAATAAATACCAACGAAGATGGACAGTATGTGGAAGATTTGAAATAAGTGATTTTGGATGCTTTTCGTCAGGTGTATGGGTCGACCATGTTCGATTCCTCAGCTGCGAGAAAATCGTCTAAAAACCATCGAACTGGAAGGAATTGACGCCAAAACTCCAGCAGGGCCTTGAAATCGAACACACCCGACTTCAATGCACTTGCGAAAACTTATATATAGGAAACAAAGTATATAAAATTATAAAAAGTATATGGCTCCATGGCTATGAACAAGATAAAAAAAAAACTTTTTTGTCTTGGGTGTCAATGGGTGATGGAGATCACTTACCATTAGGTGACCCACCGGATTGTTTGTCAGTCTCTGCTATATAAAAAAAAAGAAAAAACTTTTTCTTTGCACCTGCCCTTATCCCAACATAATGGAGGGCCAATCACACTTTTTCAAGCATGTTACAGAAAGGATTGGGCTTAGTTTTTACGACCGGCTGACTGTCTGATGACAACCCCCTTCTGAGAGATCCATGACAGTTAGGTATTTCTTGTTTTTTTTTAAGCTTCATGCTTTTTTTATGCTGTCTATTTTTGTGTGTTTATTTGGTTTAACTTCATGTTACTATTATTATGTTTTATATTTCTGGATGTCCTATAATCTCATGTTTCGTTGATTAACTTTATAAAAGTTGTCATTTTATATTGGATATTTTTAACCAATTTAACAATTCGTCAGTCAGTGCCTTTTGATTTTATCTGTTTCGGTCTCAGCATCGACTCCAAAGAGAGTAAGAAATTGTTGTTATTTTTTACTTTTAAGTGTTCGTTTTTGAAGTCTGTTTTCAGTTTTTGTTAATTATATACATACTTACTATGTACCTACCTATTCTATTTGTAATCAATTATATGTAGTAACTTTGGAATCATTTATTTGGTATACATTTTGGACCACTGGATATCTGGTAACTATCGATTTTTTTATGATTGTAAAGTAATTTCAACATTTTAATCAAATTATTTTCGTAAAATAGGGAGTATTTGTGATTTTTTATCAAAAAATATTTCCATTGCTGGTATGTATTTAACATTTTACCGCGTTAATGTGATATACTTACATTGCAACATTCTATAGCCTCTAAGTAAACTTTCAAACATGATAATGATGTTATCATGTTCTCAGAAATTTTATTTCTTGTGTCCATTCTACTTTGCAAACAAAAAGTTAATTTTCTAAATTCAAATGTAAAATTGCAATAACACTTTTTTTTATTCAGAAGTGTGTCACGCGTAGGTAGAATACCCGCGCTGGTAAACACAGATCTATCACACGTGCCAAATCGTAGGCAACAAGAATCATGATCTGATAACGTGATGATAACGAGAAATAGAATCTAAAGTTGACCTCTCGCGAGATCGACACTCACCCTCCCGCCACAAGGTGAATTGCTGTATCCCTTTGAGACATTTTAGCGCCACAAGTTTAATTACATGACTGCAAATTGCGACTGTCTATAAATAAACAAAATGCAACACCACTTTTTATAGCAACATCACATACGATTCAAAACACTAATAAATTTCCACGTATAAAGTTATTTTTGTAATTGAGTTATTGGAACTAAACATGAATTATGTTTTTTGTGAATTATTTCGTATTTTTCATGCAATATTTTAACATATTCGGCTAAAATATTCGTAGCACCACAACCGTGCACATTCGTCGTCGTAACAATTTACGCACACATCGTCGATATAGCGTATAAACAAGATTCAAATACGCACACTTGTAAAATTATCAACGACGTACGTGACGTCTCGGCGGTCGGCTTCAGCAACTTGACCCTGATTGGCGCGCCGGTGGAATTCGGTGGGAGACGGGAAAAAGACAAGAAAGAAGACACACGGTGTAGCACGACAGAACGAGATAGATATTTTGAATTTTTAAAGCGTTCGGCGAGCGTTCAAGACATGGTTCTGCGTGAACGTTCAGCCAAACAATTTTGAAGGATCCACATCTGAAATCAGTATTTACTGTGAAAATAAATATTATATGGATTTTTTAATTTAATAAAATATCCACACGGACAGACAAATATTTTTTATAATAATGACGTAATAAGTTCAGTGACTAAAGTATTGCAAATCTTATTACAATCAATACTTAGAGTTCTGATTTCTGACTAAATTTTATCATTATATAGAAAACAATACAATGAAATAAAAATATTTACAATTCCCTTAATTTAAATTAGAAAATTTATTTCTTCGTAAACATGCACGTCATCTGAATTCTGATAGCTGTCAACAAAGCCTGTCAAGCAAGGACGTGTCAACTGACAATTAAAATTTCTCGTTAGGGATGAGCATGTGAGTAAAATATATCGATATTTGTTATCAGAGTCATATAATCAACGAATTATAGATATCTAGATATTTTAATTATTTCAAACATGATTATTCATACTTATTACCATCTTACTTATTACACTTATTTATATTCAAATAAATAATTCTGCAAATAGTATAATATTTATATCACTTTAGATATTAATTTTATTGCTATCTATGAGAAGATATTCTGAAACAGTTCTTGCCAAAGTCATCACCAAAAGTTATCGCCTCTTAAAATCCAGACTCCTGACAATTATTAAGGTTAAGATAGTACTATGTAGGTATATAAACTAATAATATATGCAATGCAAAGCTATTTGCATGATTGTCTGTTGTGAGAAAATGTCAGGCCTTATTAAAAATTAAACATTAGAATACAGTATTTTCCACTAATAATAATAAGCTGAAATTTGTGGCGGAAATGAATAAAGATGGTGCAAACTGGGAAGAAGACATATGGAATACTTCATGTCCTTATACCATGTTTATAGTGGCCTGCTTGATGGCAACCCTCCTCTAGAGGATCTAGTCCCAGGTAAATCAAATTAGAAAAAAGCTTGGGAAACGAATCCCGGATTTCCGGATCCACATACATATTTACGACAAATGAAAATTGAAAACTAAACAAAAAACTGAAACATGAAATGCCACTAATGCAAATCTCTATATCTATACAAATGAAATTGGAGTGTCTGTTTACAATTTCAAATTAACTCCTTTTCAATAAATGCAAAGGAAAGTATTTACGGTACTTTTTTTAGCCTACGGTGCTTATATAAAAAAAAAATTAAACTATACAAATTAATAAAATTGAAGTGTCTGTTTGTGATTTCAAATTAACAGATTTTACGTATATACATTTTTTTAAAATGTTTGTCTGTTTTAATATCGATATACTTATATTTTTAGTTTTAGTATCGATAGTAAATGAGAAATATCGATTTTTTGCAAGCCAATTCAGTTTTCACGATTCACATTCGCAATTTGACAATTGATTGACAATTGGGAAAAAAAACTGTGTTGCTGATTGCATAATTCATTGGCATAATTCCACGCTTTTGATAATTTGCCATCGATCGGTCTGCGCCGAAACAGCCGGCCGGTCTTCTATAATTACTGTACAACAACCCTTGAGCCGTGAACCAAGATGTTCGCTACACGCAGGATTGGATCTGTGATGTTCGTAAGCATTACCATAATTTGTTTTAAAGTAGTGTTCAGTTTGTCGCATCAACACGATGGTTATTATGTTATAGCCGGACTGTGGGCGCGTCTCGCCAAAAGCATACGCTGCCGGAGTTGCCGTACGAGTACAGTGCTTTGGAGCCGGTGATCAGCAGGGAGATTATGAGCCTGCATCACAGCAAGCATCACGCCACTTACGTCAACAACCTCAATGCTGCTGAAGAGAAACTGGCAGTAGCACAATCTAAAGGTTGTATATTATGTAGACTTCATTTTACGGCCTATAAAACCTTATTCAACCGACTTCCACAAAAGAGAAGGTCCTCAATTTGTTTGTATTCTTTATGTATGTTACACGATATCCACCAAATGTGAATCGATTTTCAAAATACTTTTTTATTCAATAAAGCTTATTTCAAGGGTGGTCTCATATAAATTTGGTCACAATTGGATTTGAAGTCGGTTCGTTGAGTTTTTAAACTTGTGATTATTGAGATAATTGTATAGAATTTATAATCATTATTTCAATATGCACAATATGGGCTTAAAATAATTTGATCATTAGATAGCACAAAACATATTATGGGCCATTTATTTTAATTTTTTTTTGTGTTAACTAGTTGTTTTGCTCATGTATTTACATGGATTTGTAATAATTGATTTTACTTGGACATACTATAAGGAAATAATGAATTCAAAGTTAAATGACTCACATTAGCAGTAGGCCAGTTAATTTAAACATAGATCAATGTAGGGCCACTTGCAGCTCCGTGATAAATATATTTTTATTCTAAATCTCAATTTAAAGATGAGCTGTAGGATAAATTGAGTTTCAGCTTAACTCTACATTAGTAATAGTGCTATACGCCACCACGCCACCTTACTATTGAAATCTCTTAAATCTAGGAATGTTATTAATTAATTGGTGTAAATTAAATTGAACTGGTTCCTCCAAAGGGGGATCACAGCCAAATCCTTTTTGCAACATGCTTGAAAAAGTGTATTGCACCAACCGCACCTTCTGTGGGATAAGGCCAGGTCAAAAGAATGGTTTAAATTAAATGCATATAATACTTTGGCAGCAGCAGATACGAACACGGTTCTGGGCCTCCTGAGTGCCATTAAGTTCAACGGAGGAGGTCATGTGAACCACTCCATTTTCTGGTTGAACCTATCACCAGTCAAGAATGAACCATCCAAAGAGTTTGTCAAGGCTGTTGAACAGTAATTTTTGTTTTATTTTTTATTTTGTATTTCAGTAAATTATAGGGGTTGGCAATATTTTATCGTTACAATTTACAAGTAGATAGTATAATACAGTTGTCGTATTCTAAATATTATAACATGTATTTTACACATTGTACTGCTTAGCCAATATTGAAAAGTGATTAGTATCAGATAATTTTAAAAGTTAATTTCTAAGTATTAAAAAATACGACAAGCATAATAAAATTAAAAATTAATTACAATGGAAAAAAATTACAAAGACTACAATTTCAAACCACTGCAACATTAAGTTTATAGTTTATACACGTAAAAGCCAAGTCTCCTGCACTAAAACATTACACAAAACAAGGTATTTCTAAAAATTTTTGTCTATGGTTCATTATAACAATGAACCATGATCAGGAGACAATGAAAAACCTTGTTTTGTGTAGATGTTTTTAGTCTTTTGTTTCGAAAAACATGTGAAGGAGATGCAGGTTAACAATAAATGTAATGTTTTCAAAATACTTCTCAGGTGACATTGACACAATAATCAATCTGGCGCCAGCCCTTAAATTCAATGGAGGTGGTCACATCAACCACACAATATTTTGGCAGAACCTCTCTCCCAATGGTGGTAAACCTTCAGATGCACTCACCAAAGCTGTGGAGAAGTAATTATTGAAATGTACACTGCATGTTAAATGTTGTGTGTGTTTGTAAAGCTGCACAAAATTACAAAACCACCTAGACAAAATATGGTATTAAATTATTTTTTGTCTGTAGTTCATTGTTACAAGAGCAAGAGACAATGAAAAACCTTATTTTGTGTAGGTGTTTTTTGTTTTTTTTTTCGAAAAAACGTGGAGGCGATGCGGCTTTAAATAGATTTAAGAAATATTTTGATTGCATGTATGGTAAAGGAATGGTAACGGTTGTTAGATATACTGAAGTCATGTCTCCTGCACTAAAACATTAAACAAAACACCTATACAAATTGTTTCGCTACACAAACATTGTTTCACTACACATTTGTATTTAGGATCCATTGCTCTATGATCAGGAGACAGTAACAATCATTGTTTCGCGTCTTTTGTTTCGAGAAAAACAAGTGCAGGAGACGCGCCTACACATGGTCATAAATAACAGTACAGTTTTTAAGTATTGGATTTATTAAACACTGTTGTTAGTAAAATCATCAATCTTTGATGAAAGCCTTATTTAAAAAAAATATATATATATTTATAGATATAAGTGTTGACAAAGATGGTAGCTACCTCATAGAGCAGAGGTTCCCAAACTTATTTTGTCTACTGTCAACATAAATTATTTTTAGTGACCCCCCCATTTTTTTACCTAGTTAAAAACCACTATAACTTAAATTAAATAAATTATTGTGAGCTATATCAGCGGAGATCCCCTTGTTTTTCTATTTTTTCTGTCTATGGTTCATTGTTATATGAGCAGGAGATAATGAAAACCCTTGTTTTGTGTAGGTATTTTTAGTGTTTTGTTTAAAAAAAAAATGTGTAGGATATGTGGCTTAAAGTCTGCTTTTTAATTTTTCGTAGTACTGTAACATTTTAATTACAATATTTACATTACGCTATCATTACCATTGTTTTTGTTTGCAAACAGATTACTAGTCAGTAGTCACCTTTGCTACCATATCACCTGGATGATGGATCCATTGACGTCAATGACATTAGATAATATATTTTTTTATTTATTGGCTTGTGATAATGTCCATACCATTTTCATATCTGGAATTTCGTAATATTGTGGCTTTTAATTAGAGATGAAACGGATAGTGATTTGACCGGATACCGGATACCGGATATTCGGCAAGTTACAAGGCCGGAGCGCCGGATATCCGGCTACCGGATATTCGGCCTGAACTGAACCTGTGTACCTGAGGTGATTCCGCATGTTTCTGCATTAAGAAATATTTAGACAAAAAGGATACTGCACAAAGAACACCGGACTTAGCTCGTACGAGAACTTTGTTAAAAGCTGAATTGGAAAGTCTTTTTAAATCTTTAGGAGAGAATCCAAACTACCTAATCGCTACCTTTTTAGACCTAAGGTTCAAGTCATACTATTTAGGAGTTCTTTCTTGAAACTGAAAATGCCCGACAGAAAATCATGAAAGATCTTCTTCTGAGAGTAACATATCATCGCCGTCTTTAACGCCTGCTAAACGAATAAAAGAAGATGAAAATGAATCCAACTTTACACGTGTAGCTCATGTCATTTTTTGGGAATGTGTCAATGAAGTGTCATTGACACAGTCCCAAATCACTACTATTATCCTTTTCCACTGCAAAGAGTAATAGTAGTGATTGCCTTGACCAAGAAAAACAAAGTCAAATTGCTAACGAGATTGACTTTTCTTGAAGACATCTTGAATAGATCGCAATGAAACCACATAAATTTGGTGGTCATTTAATTTGAATCAGTACCCGCAGTTGTCAAAGTTTGCTAGAATTTATCTTTCAGCACCTGACAGTAGCTTTTACAGCGAAAGCGTTTTCAGAAGCTGGTCTGGTGTACGAAGCCAGCCAAGCGCCTCTTACGATCGTGCGATTATAAAAATAAACGGTGTCCATAACCGTGTGGTATTTGCCTTGTGTAAAATAATGAGATTTTTTTTGAACTTTACTATCCGGTATCCGGCCGAATACTGAATTACTATCCGGTATTCGGCCGGATAGTGAAAACAGCGCCGGATAGGCCGGATAACGGATAGTTACCGGATATCCGTTTCATCTCTACTTTTAATTATAATGCTGTAGATGGATGTATTTTGTGATGTTTTAATTGATGGAATTTGGTACTTAATTATGTTTGATTTTACACACGTTTTTTATATTTAACAGCAAATTAAACAAAAAAGAAACCTTTCTGTAAAAATTTCATCGAAATTGGTTGAAAAATTAGGTAGTAATTCATATTTTAAATTCTTTAAAATGAGCAAGAGTGGGGGCTATCCCTTGCCAACGAACGCACCGTTATGGCCGTGACATGATTATTTTCTTTCTTTTCTTTCGCGCTGTTTGAAGGTTACACCAAACTTCAAAGGCTTATAACTTTTTTATTTTTGGAAATATTTCAATATTTCTTTCTGGGCTATGTTTTAGAGGCAAATTTCATAGAAAATTAATTTTTAAAAATTAGTCAAGTACCCAATTGATCGCTTATATAACAACTATAACATATGGAAAAATACGTTTCTAAAATAATTTCTTTATACATAACTATATCAGTCCTTGAAATAAAACTATTCTTACGGATTCTATCACGATTAAGAAATCAGTATATCAGTCCTCTCTAATACTGAAAATGCAAATATATTTTTGCCCAACCCAACTTGAGGATTGAACCCAAGACCTCAGGACGACAGTCGTACCTCGTCCGCAATACCATTACGCCACCGAGGCAGTTAAATGTATATCTTGTAATAAGTGCTAACTAAACTGTCAGAACTAAATTGTACTAAATTATTTCTCGTCCATGAGTATTTTGTCATTTCACACTAGCGACTACGTAACATATGTATGACAAAGACCGATGCTTCTAGCATTTACGTTAGATTCTAGGTGTACTAATTACTTCATTTTGTTATCCTTACCTTCCCTTTTTATAACCCACTTGCTTGGCGGAATAGTTCTAACAAGTGAGCTGATCATCCGTCTGTGTGACTGCAGACATCCCACTATAAATAATAAAATACCCACTTGCTTTCTAAATCCACGATTTCTTTGTGTTTGCATAATGTCGTGATTCCTGTATATGCAGTATCAACAGAATACGAAATACATAAACAAAGTCATTCAATATATAGATAGGACAACAGCACAAAACTTGTTATCCAAAAGTTGTGACCTCGTGGTTATAAGTCACTCAGTCTTATTTGAAATATATGCGCGCTAGGTCGGCCAGCGTAATAAATTGAGAGAATAAACTTGTCTTACGTGATTCTTAACCATTCACAGAACATTCTAGGGTGTAAATTGTAATCATCGCCCTCGCATTTTAATGAGTGGTATATGGCGGTACTGAAGATATAATTTTTTTTGTATGGAAACTTGCTTGATAGCCCCCTTTATAGTTAATGATATTAAATCTCTTTGTACATAAAACACTTTTATAATTTTTCAGAGACTTTGGTTCTTGGGATAACATGAAGACTCAGTTGGCGAACTCATCGGTCGGCGTGCAGGGCTCCGGCTGGGGCTGGCTTGGATACAACAAACAAATGAAGAAGCTCCAGATCGCCACATGCCAGAACCAAGACCCGCTGCAGGCCACTACTGGTAGCAAACTTAGCGCCTTATGAATATCATATAGTTGGAGAGCGAAAGACACGCGATAGTCGCCTCCTTGGTCTAGTGGCAGCATATTTGGGCTGTGGACCGGGAGTCTGTGGGTTCGATTTCGATTCCCAGGTTGGGCAAACAAATTTTCTAATTTAATTTGCCCGAGACTGGATCCCTCAGAGGGGTTTGACGTCAGGCAGGCATCGGTCGTAAAAACTTTGCCAAATATTTTCTGTAACATGCTTGAAAATTGCACATTAATTATTTATTATCATCAATGTTAAAAAAAATGCCAGTAGATTCGGTGTAATCCTGTAATATTAATGTTTGTTTTTTTCCTAGGTCTGGTCCCACTCTTTGGCATCGACGTCTGGGAGCACGCTTACTACCTACAGTACAAGAATGTGAGAGCCGATTACGTCAAGGCCATTTTCGACGTCGCTAACTGGAACGACGTCTCTGCGAGATACGAAAAGGCACTGAAATAAAACAAACATAGGAAATCTCAGCATTCGGTCAAACCTGTGTAGAATAAAGCTTTAAAAGTTGTTCATGAAATGATCTTTTGGATTTAGATTATGTGATGCTACATTAAGTTTTAAAAAGAACTTCGTTTTTAACTTACCTAGCCTTTGTTTTATTTATGGCCTACCACGGCCTATCATTTTGTTGTACCTTATTGTAAGTACCTACCTACTATTTAATTAAGAAAGGCCCTCTTTCTGTTTTTATCATAATAGTAGGAGGAGATAGACGCAGGCGCAGTTTTATAGAATTTCTTATTTAGCAAGTTGTACAGCATGCCAATCACAGAGGATTCTCTTTTCCGTGGTATAAAAGATGGTAAACATAAGATCAGGAAATTCCGTTGGTATGTTTTGATATACTGATTTCTTAAACCTAATCGTGATAAAATTCGTAAAAATAGTTTTATTTCAATGTTTTGATATGTTTTAATGACGACTGTTGGAACTAGAGTGTAATTTATAGCGAATAATAAGGAGTGTTAATAATTGTCGTATAATCATGAGGCCCTACGATTTCACACCTTAGCCTAATTTAAACAAAGCAACATGACATATCGAGACGCTAACGTGTGACGGAACGTATACGTCAAGATCCTGTCAAACCTGATTATCATCGCTTTGCCTTGTCGCAGTTTGTGGTGCAAAATAAATAAATAAAATTATTACTCTGCAATATTGTCGATTAAACAGTTGTTTAAAATCATTTAGAAGACTTTCTCAGCAAGATAGTGAAGAGGTAAGTCATTATTAGTATTTTTATACATGTTTTTCGAGTTAACTAAATGTACTGGAGTTGCAGCGATGTTATTGATTTTTCAGCTGGACGATACCCGTTCAGTTCGTGTTTTAGTTCGTACTATCAGAAAGTGATATTATACATTCACCGTTGATTTTAGTAACTATAGCACTAAGTGAGCAAGCAAAATTGTAATTTACAGAGAATTTGATTCACCTTTCTCCGTTTCTCGTAACGATACAATTTCTCTAAAGAATTGTCCGAAGGTCGTCAATCGTCATTTCAGTGTTTTGAAATCGGTCAGCGGTCATGCTTTGTGCTTAACTAGGACTAATTGAAGTATCTAACAATAAGTCATTACAATTATACTCCCTTTTCATTAATTATTGAAAAAATATTAATTTATCAGTTTATTGATTTTAACTTGGTATAATTTTTTTATGTTCCTTCGTTTTAATTTATGTCATATAATGCTTTGGTTTTGTTCTTTCATCCTAAATAAAATACCTTGCACATTTTAATATTCGAATTGTGCAAATTTTCATGTAACTAGCATACTACTACGTTCAGCAGTGGACGGCGATAGGCTGAGATAATAATAGCATTATTACTTTGGTTTCATACATAAGCTCACACCTGTATCCCCGAAGAGTTAGGCAGATGTGAAAAGCTAGGACACCCCCATTTCAGTAACCTTATTTGCATCCCGGATGTGATAGTGGAGTACTATATCCAGACTCACATAGAGTAGGAGTGGTGAGGGATGATAAATTTCGACAGAGAAGCCAAATCTAGTATATTATTTAGTTACTAGTATTCATTAGTATATCATAAAGCCTAGTCCTCGATCTAAAATTTGGGAAAGATAAGCCAATAGGAATTGGCTTTTATAGACCTTTTGCCACTGCTGAGTAGAAAAACTCAATACAATTACTTTGCTTGACACAGGAGGCAAACTCGAGACTTCAGGATGGTAGTTGTAACACATACACAATACAACTTTGCCATTGAGGCTGTCTGCAAGTTTTAGTTAGAATATAAATCATAGGACAGATAGCTAATGTTGTGATTGTCAAATTAAGCCTGGTATTGCCGTGGTGTAGGCAGAAACAACTAGTCCACCGACAATTCCTGAGCTTATATAGCTTATATAGCTGACCGGCTCTACATGTCAGTGGGGAGTCTATTGCAAAGGATTAAAAAACTCTCAAATCTGAGATTTGGTCCTCTCTTACATTACTGGACAGGAAATAAGCTCGGGGAAAGGAAGGTTTTTTTTTATTTCTAGTGCACCAGAAATTGTTTAAAATTAATTAGTTTTGCTTTTTATTGTTATTAATTAAGATCTCTATCTTAAATATTAAGAAGATCAAGAATTAAGAAAAAATACATCTAGATCCAACTTTTAATGGGTATGACTGAAGGATAGTTGTGTTGATTTGATAGATGTTTCATACATTGTCTGACAAAAAGTCAAACTTACTTCCTTGATAAAAAAATATATGGGTCATATCTGGCTAACAATAAGCCCTTAAACAATAACTCTATAATCAATCAATAATCAATAATCAATAATTCTAATACTAATTTCTGACAGGTTGTGCAAATTTTTTAAAATTATTGAAATGCAACTTAACACAAACAACAAATGAATGATGTAAAGCGTTGTAATAAAGTTGATGCATTGGTGTTTTACCCCAGACCAGCCTCAATATGGAATTTACAATGAATTTAATTACATTCAGGCGTTTCATGCAAGAAATATGCCAGTAGATAACAGCCTTTTTTGTAGGGTGACCATGTTTTCCAATATTGCGTGGATAATGTTAAATGTAATAATAAAGTTTTTGATGTCTTTAGTTTTTCGTATTACCCCAAAGTTTTGCTATTGTTTATTAAGACATTTTGATTGGTTGGGGCAATAGATAGATAGTATGGCGGGAGGCAGGGTAGAGCAGGGAGTATGAGGTATCTGAAGTCGACATTGTGGATAGAGCGAAGTGGAAAGGAAAGTTGACCCCAACACCATATGGGATGAACGGCTTGAATAAGAGAGATAGTGCTAAGGATATATTTCTTAAAAGTAGTCACACACCTGAAATTGTTATTATATTATATACCTACGATCTTATAGCGAAATATTTGGGTCAAATAAATACCTTATTCATTTACAGTAAAGACTATTGGTGAAAAAAGAAGATTTACAGTTTGATTATTACATTAACAGTAACTAACTAAGAACTAAGCTCGGCGAAATGTGGGTGTTTTAGTTCGCTAGTTCGCCTCTGCCTACCCCTTCGGGGATACAGGCGTGAGCTTATGTTTTATGTTTATTAACAGTAAACAAAGGGTTGGATACTGTTCGGCTATTTAAAAAATATTAAAAACCCTAT
The DNA here is from genome assembly GCA_036417725.1 of Clanis bilineata. Lineage (NCBI taxonomy): Eukaryota > Metazoa > Arthropoda > Insecta > Lepidoptera > Sphingidae > Clanis > Clanis bilineata. Next base: position 4,489,108 of record CM071139.1, on the reverse strand, counting down.
TCAAAACCTAGGAAGTCACATTGGCTGTTGCAGGGCTTAATACTATAGCACAACCGAAATTGTGTCCAAGATAAGCCTTAGAGCTAAACCAGTAAAACAATTTATTATTATATTTTTATGAATAAATTTATAGATAAATTCAAATAGGTACGGAGGTAATTCCAGTATTTTTCCGCATTGTTCTACAAAATGCACAAGTCATGGGTCGCTACACGGTGCTCGTTCGTGGATGGGGTATAGTATGGCGGCGCCGCACGCAAGCCCGCCGACGGTGAATGCACTCCGTGGGAGGGGCCCATCCATAATTGAGGTTCTGGGGTTATTGTGTCTCCCGGCGGCTCACCTTACTCCATCTGTATACTTGAGAGGTTTTTGTCTACTTTTGGTTTTTAGGAAATTTCGTCCTTGAACAATTATTTATCAAAACATTTCTGTATTATACGTAGGTAATCAAATGGACATTTTTTGGCTGATGATGAAACAAAATATTACAAGTTTTTAGCAAAATTTAAACTAGTTATGGTACTAAAAATAGATTCAAATTCACTATCGAACTAATGTCATCCAAAAATAAAGAAAATTCTATTATAACACGAGACTTCACATTAACTGAGATGACATTTTTTGAGCCCCCAATGATAAAATTAAGCATGATCTGTTTAAATTCGTAAAATGAAACTGATACTGTATCAAATATACGTCTTAGATTAGAACTCGGAAAAGATTACTTTTCCTCCGAAGCAGTTGGGTAAAAAGCTTATTTTTATATTATATTTTATATATCATGCTCTATTTTAAGCTTCAATTGAGTCACGATCATGGATGCCATTCTATTATAAAATGTAATAAAATAATTAAAAACAACACCAATCAATGTTATTTGCAAGCATTAGAATTCCGCACTAATCGAAATTCAACTATATCCATTGCTAAAAAGATTTAAAATTGTATAAATCTACAAATGAGTTGCCTTTGAGTCATCGTTCTGTCTCTGGACATGTGAGTCATGATTCATGTTCCATACAGGAAACATAATGAGTAAATACGTTTCACACGATCCTCTAATAGACCGGTTAAAACAAGGAAATTGTCATATGCGACAGTGACGAGACTACGGTTCATAAAAAGCATCACTTTATGTAAAATTGTAAAGGTTTGCCATAGTTTCTGATGACTTACAAGAGATATCACTTCTATTTGATATAGTGAGGATTATTATTTGAAAATACTGCACTGATATCAATCAACTGAAGCCACTTTGCCTTGTTTGACAAAAATATATGTGACTTTATTAAATTATTACAAAAAAGGCGTCCATTTCTGGTTTGATGTAGTGTAGTCGGTCTTCGTTCTTTTGTAGGCAATATGCAAAAATGAGTCTTGCAACTGGAGTTATTAACGTCGGCATAAAAAAACACCTAATTAATGAAATTTAACTCTTCATAAATACATATGTCTCTTATTCTTCGCGGTTGGAATTCATATTTTTAAAAGCATATTGAAAAATCGATTACCCTGTATTTATTGATATAGTCCTCCACACTTTAGAGACGATCAACGACCCTTCAGACATTAAACGAACTCTCCTAATTGGCAATATTAGCGGAAAGGGCAACAGACGAGTAGACGTGTATCCCGGTGAACGAACTCCCAAATTCCCGTCAGGAAATTGTCTGTCTCCCTTCTTTATATCCTAATATAGCTTTTGATCAGTCTTCTATTGACACAGGCTTTTATGTGTGCCTTGTTTTAGTTACTAGTTAGCAAGAATATACCATGAATCAACCACATGAATTGTTGAATTTATGATGAGGGAGAAAGAAGATGGAATCTATTCCACAATTAAAACAGTATGTCTTGGAAAAAATAAGTACTTAAGATATCGGGGATTTTTACTTCAGGACCCATATTGAATATAGCCATATGAACACTTATTGCTGTCACTTTAACTTTATTAGAAAGTATTATTGTGCATAACACATTCGTTTTGTACTGTGGACAGAGAATCTTACACCAGGTCATACAAAAATAATGAGACCACTACACTTTGTTTTCTGAGTTAAATCATGTTGCAGTCAAAATTGTCTACATTGTAGCTATTCTTACTACGAATTCAGTACCTGCAAGTTGTGTATAATCCGTATAAGTAACGTTTTGTTCAGAAGATTGCTAGGGGGATATAAACGAGCGAAGTTTTAACATTATGCGTAGTATATTGTCTTAGCTTCAAGTAACATTAGCAAATTGGTTTTCAAAGTTGAGTCAGACAACACTTTGAAATATTATAATTATAATTATTTGTGACTATAAACGGCTATAACTATTGATGTTTCTTATAGTGCGTAGCGTATTATTTGTGCGCATTGGTGTATCAGTGCATAGGTGTTGTGGATGGCGGGTGATAATAGTTGAAAGTGAGATTAGCCACCTAGCTGTTTATTATGTTTAATTTTGTAATTATTGTGATGTGGCAACATGTTTTGGGTCACAATCTAGAATAAGACAATGTAAACATAGTTGGTATTGTAATTGTAATGATGTGATTGTAATCTGTTATCTTGTCCTAGTAAATAAATAAATATGGTCTACGAACCGGGAGGTTCTGGGCTCAATTCAAAGTTTGGGCAAAGCAGTTTTTCTAACATGATTTGTCCGAGAGTAGATCCATCAAGGGAAGTTCACGTCTCGGCAGAAGCTATTTGTATAATGTTGAGCTGAAACCTTTCTGTAACATTCTTCAAATCTTCTCCCACATTGGGTGGGGTCGTATACGGTCAGATGGAAAGAAAAAGGGCAAATTTGGTTTTCTCTTCAATATGAATACTATTTGATATTGCAATATTAGTACTTACAGTATTTCGAAATCTATCAACTAACTTAATCGAACTTCAAGTCAAAGTCATTTTTTACAAGAAAATCTTTGCTGAGTCTGTCTGTCAGTTTGTTTTTCTTCGAAGTGCGATTTAAAAAATCCAAATCCTCACTGAGTTCGTTTGTTTGACTCAGACTAAGTCGAAGTCTATAGGTCTCAGCATTAGAGTCTGAAGAATGGAATCAAAATTGTATTTGTTCTAACGGAGATTATCAACTCCGAACGAATTATGCGCATTAACATTCACGACAAGTCTCTGGATACATTTTATTGTAATTGTTCCCTTAATGTGCTTTCAAATTGAAATCTAAATGCGTTACACGCAGCTAAACCACCAAATTATCGACTAGAGACCAGTACAAATTAGACGGCTATCTGATTAATTATCCAATTTAATGGTTCACGTAACGTAGTTGTGCGGCGTGGTGGTTCGCAGCTAGTCCACCGTTCTCATTGCCTTTGCCCCACAAAGGCGATAAACTTTAATTTTCGACACTTCACAGTTAACCTACATGCTGAAAAATACTCCTTTGTTGCCAGAGCTCTTTGTAGAGAGTTCATTAGTTGGAAATAAACGAGTTTTCTCTCATATTCTATTGTTAAGTTTGCATCGCGACGCAGTTAGGGTGGCCACGCCCTACATTAAAAAAACAGGATTAGGCGCTGTATTTTTATTTAAATACGGATACGTCTTAAAGACAAATAAACAGTTTTAATGCCGGACATCACTTTTACAATAATGTAGTTCAGTTCCAACAGAGACGAATTTTTAAATAAATTACTAAATGTCATTTTTAATTTAAATTGCATCGATTTCTTGAATATTTTTAATTTATCCATGTTATTAAATTTAGCTGTTATTTCTCACTAGCCGGTATAAACAAATTACAACAGGAGTTAAGAAGTTTTATACTTAAAAGCCCTAACAATATGTTAACTAAACCAAAACGACCACCATATTGTGTCTGAACAAGCATTATATATCTAAATTACGTTTAATTATAAGTTTGGCTATGTACGTTTTCATGAGCTCGTTCAGTTTGTAAAATATTTAGTGGGCTGCGGCTTTGACATGTTATGGCTGGATGGCTCGGATTATGTTTTCAGTTTTATGAGATCGCCTTATTTCTCTGAACATCTTTCAATAACGTACGTTAAGTATAAGGCGTGATATCAGAACGATTGGGCTTTTTACCAGCTTCAATATTATCATTTCATGAAATGACAAGTTTCAGTTAGAATAATTACATTTTGCATTTCAATCCCTTCGCGGATAAAGCCATGGTTTATTATTAACATTCTCATATAAAATATATAATTTATCTCGGTTATATCTTGTTTGTCACAAAAGTTTGTGATAGATGCATCATCATCATCAGCTACTAGACGTACAATGCTAAACAAAAGCTTCTTCGTTGATAGATTAGCAGGTGTAAATAAAATCATGCTTTTGTTTCAATTACTTCTATGTATACTATTAGACTGGCTGTTCGGTACATAGAATGTGCGCACTAAGTCTCTGTTAATCGACCTCAACTCACTATAAAAATCTGCTCTTTTAGCCGTGAACGTCAAACACTCGCCGTCATGTGCCACAATTTTACTTCGAAACAGCTTGTCTAGTAAATACATAGAAGTCTTTGTTTTGTTTACATATTTTATTTTAGTTTATTAATATTTGGAAAACTAACAGCCAGCACATTTATACACAATTGTGGAATGAATTAAAATTATGTTATCCTTACTAGCGATAGTATACTTTTGTTTGACTAGGATACATTTAATATGTACTCTGATTTTTCCCAATGCATCAAACAGGTAATCAATATTGACATTGTGTAACAACAATAAAATACACTAAAATAAATCAGAAATAAATAAACTTCCTTTAGCGTCCACAGTTGCTACGTATAACACATTTATGTATAGCTTTATGAAACCTTTGTCCCGCACGATTCTTTCAAGTCTGCCTCTTTGTATCTAAACTGTGTACGGTCAGATGTGGTTTATTGGATAAAAGTTTGTTCTATGCCAGTACATTCGACGAATAGAGCACTGCGAACAGTTTCTGCGCCGGATTTCTGCTGAGAGTTGTTCGATAGCGGACCTATTGTTAGAACTTCGTGATTTTGCTGTTGGTTGGCGTTTGGATTTCAATTAAGAATTTTGCTCCAATTTATAACTAGAGTTCGTAGTTGTTCATTTGTGAGTTCAGTATTTGATATAGGTATTGAATTTGGGTTCTGTTCACAAAGCATATTTATGTGCTATTTCCAAAGACTTCTATGTATACTACTAGACTGGCTGTTCGGTAAATACAATATGCGCAGTAAGTCTCTGTTAATCGACCTCAACTCACTATAGAAATCTGCTCTTTTCCTTAGCCGTGAAACGTCAAACACTCGCCGTCATGTGCCACAATTTTACTTCGAAACAGCTTGTCTAGTAAATACATAGAAGTCTTTGGCTATTTCCCAAAGTTTCATATTAATAACGATTTTGTTTCATAAAATGTAGACGGAAGATTTATTTTTATCAATATCAATTAATATACCAAAATATTGACGTTTTCCTTTTGTATTTAAACTTTCTTCTTTTCCGGGGTTATAAAGTACTTCTTCCTCAGAGCTTTTAAGTTCCCGGACGAACAAGGGTTAGCACTTAGTGTTTATATGACTGCGTCCTTATATGTCCTTGATCCATCGTGTCAATAGCCTGCCTCTAACAATACGCTCCAGTTTCCGTAATGACTAGGTCAAGGCATTTAGTACCGGCTTAGTACAACAGAGTAACTTGTTCTGATTTTCTAATGGCTATACTGGGTAAGCGCGACATTTTTACGAGGGTCAGGATACTGAACCTCCTAATGGCAGTGTCGTTCTGTGTTGTTAATTATCCGTGTAATGTCAGTAAAGTCCAATTTGATAATGAAATTGCAGCAAGAGGATTGATCATCTATTTTTAACTTTTCTATACCAAATCTATCTCTAAAACATACAGCTTCATACCAAATAGCTACACCTACTTTAATATGTTGTATCGCAATAAAATTTCGTATTACTTCGCATTAAAGCCGGTAATAAAAAAGCTTTAGTTGTTGCTGACGCTACTGCCGGTTGGAAGTCGTAAAGTGGAATCGAAAGAGTGCAGCCGGTGTTTAACTGAGCCTCACGTCTGCACTGCACCCCGCCTCTTTCCACCTGAATTATTTCCTGCCGTGGTATATTGCAGATATTCATTCTCTAGGTAGTATGAAGTTGCTAACTTTTAAATTAAAACAAGTTTAAGTAGTTATTAAACAAACCGTTAATGTTTTGGTTAATTTCAATGGTTTTGAATGTTTTAGTGAAATTTAGTGAATATGAGACTAGGTTGTAACGTTGCTCGTTCTGATTTATGCACTAAAATTATCAGTACATTCAGATTTAAAAACATTTGGTCAAATACCGCTTTAGATGAAGTAGCCTGCAACCAATGATTTGAGTCGATTGTTGCTACTTAAATTGTTAACTTTTTATTTTATTTACGTGTTAATAGATATTGTTATGCACTTAGTATTAACTAATGCTGCATATAAGATTAATTTTGTGTTTGTGTAACCTAGATGTTTCAGAAATAAGAGGACAAACAAACTCTTTGTGTCTTTGTTATCAAATTATCTCGTTGGGAATATTACGCGAAATTTAATAAAACAATATCTTCGTCAGAAGCAGACTAATACTAATTCAAATGAGATTAATAACGCTCCTTGGAATATTTCTTTGTGAATATTTGAGTCGTATACAAATATTATTTGGAAATTTAGGGATTTACCGCTTAAGGGATAAAGTAACCGAAGAAAAGAGATGCTTTAAATATTTGTTTCGGCTTTCTCGTTTTTTTTAAACTTAACCAGGAATTGTAGCATCTAATATTGTTATCTTGTGTTTTTATTTAAGTTTACCGGTATTGGAGTTTGTGCCTGTTTGGCTCGTCACCTATTATGTCTTGAGAGGTATCACTGAAATAATCTCGGTGAACCTTGATTGTAGTAGTTGTATCTATTACCTGTGTGATCTACTCTTTCCAGGGTGTAGACGTAAGCCTAAATATCTCATTGGTTTGGATGCCCTGTTTTCGACCGTCTTCCAAAAAGGAGAAGGTCCTCAATTCGTCTGTAATTTTTATGTATGTTATGCGATGTCTCCGCCAAATGTGGAACGATTTTCAAAATTCTTTTTGTATTCGATAGATCTTATCTTATCAAGTCCCATATAAATTTGGTCACTATCGGATTTGAATTTGGTCTGTTAAGTTTTTAAACTTGTGATTATCTTTAGTACACTGCACTGTGTAAATGATGCAATATATGCCTGAAATTACTAGTTATGCACTGGCTGATCTTGTGCCTGACTTGCCTAAACGAGCCACTTTCACTTTCATTTTATACTAAGTGAACGGTGGTTACTCCCTAGTGAGTTGGGAGACCAACGTATATGTGGCATCCTAAAAGCAATATGAAATTATAATATTCATTTGATTTCTTTAGTTCGTATATTGATTCGTGTTCTCTTTGCCTACGCCTTCAGATATACAAGCGTGATCTCATTTTATTTTTCATTCCTTTCCTATTGTCGTTTACGTATTAATGTGCGTTTAAAGTGTGCCATATTAGTTGGCACTCCATTACGTTGGCCATTAAGCTCCACTGACAGGGTGGTTGTGAGGTGTCGCACCAGACCCAGCTTGATGAAAATTTAATTGCCTTCTTGCCAGTTACTTGCACTGTTTACCTTTTCAGCAAATACATGCCTAAATTTAGATGTCTGTGCCCTTGTAACATCGTATAGAAAGAAATTTTATTTCCTTATAATTCGGATGATAGGAAAGGTTAATTTTATTTATTTTGGTAGGAACTTAAATGTAGTTTAATCTTGGATTTTCAGTACCTAAGGTTTATGCTTTATAAATCTATATTGTTGTATTTTTGTTAATAATCATTTTAAAAATTCCTAATATGTTGTTAATTTTCTCATATTGAAACCTATAAAAAAAATACTAACCTCAAGTTTCATCATGATCATTATCATCAGCCATAGGACGTCAAAAGACCGTCTCAAGTTTAATACTTTAAATATTCTGTAGATTCCAAAACTTACTCACATTATAAATATTTTTTAACCATAAAAATTAAAGCTGTTCAAATGAAAAAAAACGTTTATGTATCTGCCCATTATTTTGATTACTTTAAAACGTTTGCGAATTTTGTGAGTCCTTAATTCAATTTCTACTATTAAAGTATTCATAAAGCTTGTTTAACGAGTTCTTATAATATTAAAATGGGATAATAAGTTTAATCCCTGAAGTACTATTTTTTACTTTGGGTTTATGATTAGCTGGCTAATGTGAATTAAGTTAGTACTTATGTGTTTATATCTTATTTACGTTATTGGGCGGATCTTATACAAATACAACAGCTTCTTTGGTATCCCGTTTGTTATACATTTAAAAGATAACTGTAAGAAGTATGAAGATCTAGAGGTTCTCTATTAAGATTTAGAGTATTTACTGTTTTATAGCGATTATTTTAATAGTATTTTATTTTTAATACTATTTTTTATTTTAATGACAAAAACTTGTATTGAATTTTCCCATGATTATTGTTTTGAAACGAAACAGTTTATTTGCTGATTTCAATGGCATGCGTTGCGTTGTTTTGTTCGTTTTAATACTGCCTAGAACTAGAAGACCAACTTTCTGATTTTATTTATTTTATATCGAGATATTATATGTATACATGATGTATACATCGAATAAATGTCTATTATAGCATGGTAGACGTTTTCATCATCAAATTATCAGTGTCCAGTTTAATTACAGCCCTTGGTATTCTCATTTCCCACGTGCATAGTCCCTTTACTAACGCCTGTTACCTTTAATGAAATTATTAATATTCACAGCGTCCCATCGCGTCGCCCGTCATTTTTCAACGCCTTATCAAATTTCCATTACTTCTACCTCGATTATTCTACTTACGTCGTCTCTTAAAAACTTTACCGGACGTGTGCTTCTGTTTTTGTATTACCGTCAGTAATGATCGTTTGCGATTTTCGTCCCTTTTCTCATGTATTAGAGTTTCTTTTTGTCAGACTTGGGGGATTGGTGGCATGTCTGAGGTGTCGTTTTGGGAGCTTACTCGGGCCGCGTTATTAGAGTCTTGTCTTTCTTTATTGGAATATACGAGGGTTTCGAAGGGTCCTGGTTCGCCGCTCCTGTGTCGAGATGCTGTGGAGTGTTACTACAAGCGATTCAGATAGCGGTGTTGCAATAAAGTAACCGATTGTCGGATGTCTGTAATGTTATTAATGGTAACCGACGTCAAATAATTTGACGATTTTATTTTAGTTTATTTGCATATAAGTAATCATCATTTTACTGACCACACCACATTATTTCTGTTTATAGGTCAGAATTTTAAAGTTTAGGCAAATGTACTACAAAAATAAATTTTGTGGGTTTTAATACACTCATCTAGATCAAGTGTAAAGTAAGTTTGTTAATATGATGATGGTTGTAATGTGATCACCGATGTCTGCTTCTGGTATGAATGTTCTTGTTCAGCCAGAATCCCTAATAGTTTCTGATGACAACACAAGATTTTAGTGTATGGTTAGGAGCTGTAGGGACCGTTAGGATTTAATTTATATTCCGCTTTTCACTCGTACTACAGTCCACAACCTCATCTCCCGCAGGTTTGACGTGACGTGTACATTGCCAACGTCAATCTGTCTTGATGGAGGGACTTCGAGCTGGATGTACGACGATTGTTTCTTTAAATTCTTTGTCCTTTATGTCGAATATTGTTGATATTTCTGCTTATTGCTTATAGGCTTTACTCGCTGGGCCTTGTGACGTTTTCTTATGAAGAGGGATTGCAAGATTCAAATCACATTAATATTCTTTTGATTTTAGGAGTTAGTAATATTTTGTTCCTTATAAAACTACTCGTGTAATACAGTTTCCATTTACTTTGGTCTGATATAAGATCACCTCTCGATCGGAAGTCTTTGGAGTAAACTGTTGTTTAACTGGAATTAAGAATTTCAGATTAAATTACATCATACACGTCAACTATAACGACATACATCTATAAGTTTTACATAACATAACATGAATGCAAGATGTGCAATGTACATAATTCATGTCGGAGTCCCTCCGTTCATGTAGCAGATTGCATCCAACAATACGCTTGAAAGCGCTTACAGTAGTTTTATAGCGTAGGGAAGCAGTTTTAAAATCTACAATATTATAATTCAGATAAACTTCTTTCTTTAAATCTATTCTGATATCTTACACTTACTTTAGATTCTTGTGTCCATTGTTGTTATAACGATACTTATTTCATCATCATCATTATCAGCGACAGGACGTCCATTGCTGAACATAGGCCTTCAACGATTTCCAGACCGACCTAGTGGAAGCGGGCCTGCATTCTGCGACTTCCTGCTACCTTTATTAGGTTAATCAACCTTTCAATGTTATACGAGGTTACAATACCAAGTTTGAAAATCACAATTCGTAATATATATTCGCCATTTTTTTTCAATATAGAAATCTTTAGTCTCGTTATTGCCATTTTGTAGATATTTAAGTTTCTTCTAAACTTCATCTTACAAATCAGTAATGAGTTATCCATTAACAGTCTGTTTGTTCTTGGGTTAGTTGATGTCAGGAGCACCCGTTTACGACGCCCACGACCTGTGTCAACAAAATGTTTCTGTATAATATCGAGTGACTTTGAAAATTGTTTCGAGATTCGAGCTTGGTTTATAGAAGTTGAATGGATTGAACCTAAAATAGAGACCTTAAATTAGAATTTAGGAGGTTAAGTTTTGAAGGTCTCTTATCTTAGCCTCATTTATCTAATAGTTCTATAATGATAAGAGTTGTGAGATAGTATTGCCAACAAACTTTTATTATAAAACTGACTGTATTATCTTTGAGCTAGGTTTATGTTAAGTACTTTAGATTCTATAGCATTTTTTTTATGCGAACTTAGTTTTATAAAGCCAAAGATTTTATCCTGACGTATTGTAAACACATAAGTATAACTATTTCTGCAATCACATATCCTTAGATACACACAGAAAAATATTATCTTAAATTTTTTCATAAGGCTTATAAATCAAAGATAATAGAGATTTGAAAATTCAAAGTTGAAGTGAATTGCAGAAAACGTATTGTATTGACGGTGACACATGTCTTAAAAATAATTCCTCTATCATGCCTTTATTTATTCCAGATGTCAGCCGTGTAACTCGTCCGTTCCATTTCGTGCAAAGGTAAGTCCATTGATTTTCATAATAGGCACCCGGACGTCTCCATTCACGTCACGAAAGAGAGTTCAAACGTGCAGCGAAGAGGATAAATTTCAACACCCATAAATCCTCTAAGGATATCTCGGTGGGCCGTTATTCGCGTTACGAAAGGTGTTCATCAACTTAATGGTTCATTATTTTAAGTGTATTGTGTATGGTAATTCTTGGACATTCGGGCAAGTTCGGGCACCCTCGGGCACCTTCTTGGCAAGTATTACCTACACAGATTTTGCTCTATCACGTATAATATTAATTTTCTCATGGGTTGATGGATGTGGAACGTGGGTGTTTTGTCCTAAATAAAAATAGATGTTATGGGCTGGTTTTATATTTACCCCCTAATTCATAATAACTTAGTAGAGCGTAAAAAGACCGCAAAAGTACGTTTCATAAAAATGTATTCATAATACCAACGTTCAATAGTGAAAACATGGCCGATTCCGATCAGCTGTTTCAAGTTTGATGTTCTTTCTTAATGATATTAATTTTTTATAGTCTACGACCCCGTCTAAGATTGATATATATATTTTATTAATTGTTTGGAAACAATTAATAAAAAATATATAGCCAAGACTTCGTATCTGTTTCGAAGCTTGCCAGAGATAAAAATAATATTTTTTCTGTAACTAGCAACATTGTATTCGATAAGCATATATTAGTTCTGTTTTTGCTAAACTAGGCAAAAGTGGGGTTATGCTTTCGATAAGACCAAGATTTCGTTATGAATAAGGGGGTTAGTATATAGAATAATGTTTTGTTACGGTTTCGTATTTTATAATGCATTTAAGCAAGGTCGAAGGACTTTCCCCAAGATTCGTTTGTTTCGAAAAGATTTATGCAATGAATACATCGATATATTATTTACCTAGATGCACAGTTGACGCTCGGAAAATGGGACAACAAAGATGTGCTTAAGCACTCCTTTTCCCTACAGTTGGACGCCGATAGTATTCTAAATTTGAAAATTCAAATTTAAGAACGCTTGATCATTTTTTTTAAAAAGCTACTTTATAATACGTTCATAGGGCTTTATTTGTGTTTGATTTAATTAGAACTTGTGATCTTTTTCTTTGTTTTATTCCTGAGACCACTTTTTAGGACGATATTTGCAAAGAACTGTGCATCTAGGATATAATATATTGATGAATGAATAGCTTAATTTTGAAACTAGTTATAAAAGTTAGATTTTAAATAGGTCCCATCGGACCCGAGTCTAAAATAGACTTTGGTTATCAATATCTTTTAGAAAACCGTCTAAAATCGTGTAAACGTATGAATATAAGCATACGATGTACGTCTTCTAAACATTTACATTACAACCTTTAGGACCCTAATCATGTCAAGATGGATGAAGGTTGCGCCACATTAATTACCCTCCACCGCGAAGTGCCCTATCTGTCAAGTGCTCAGATGTTCCCCTAATTGGAATCCTGTTACACCTGCCCGAAGTGCCCCGAAGAATATTAAAATTTCTAGAATTTTCCAAGAAAATTACACGATAATTAATGATTTGATAGCATCTTACATTTCGTTATTGTTTTGAAAGTAAAATTCCTTCACCAAATGCAATTTGCATATCTTGTAATTTTGTGGATTTGGATATATATTGAAATAACGGGACAATTTATTAATTAAAATAACATAACATAACATAAGCTCACGCCTGTATCCCCGAAGGGGTAGGCAGAGGCGCACTAGCGAACTAGAACACCCACATTTCGCCGAGCTTAGTTCCGTCCCAGATGTGATAGGGGGCGAGCCTATCGCCATATCGGGCACAAATTCCAGACTCCGGGCTGATATGGAAAAATCCAATTTGCCCGACCCGGGGATCGAACCCGAGACCTCAGAACCGTAGTCGTACCGAAATAACACCACGCCACCGAGGCATTTATTAATTATATTATCAATTTAAGTGCTATAAGTATTATTGTAGTAATAACATTCCGTAGGATCGGCGTAATACACTTTTTAAGCGTGTTGCAGAAAATATGTGGCTTAGTTTTTACTACCCTCAACCTTCCTGACGTCATTCCCCTTTGGGGATGAACGAAGATAATTGTGAAGATATACAACCTATGTAATATGTATATCTATGGTATATTGGTTGCTTAGCAATAGTTGTTACTTGGATCTTGTCACTCTTGTAAAAATATTATTTCTGCATATTAAATCAACTACATATTAAATCGTATATCGACAATAAAAATCGGTATTTTCAGCTTCGTCCTAATTAAAGTTTGGAATTCATTAAACATTTTCTCATAGCGACAGCTATTTCCATTGTATTCTATAGGTTTGTAGCAAATTAATTGAATTTAACAACTGGCGGTCGACACGCGCCGCGGTAGCTACTGTTTACGATTCAGTCTTCAGGCTTCACGTTATGTCACGTGCTCACCGCCACAAAATAAAATGTGAAAATAACAAGGAAATGTACTTACTTTTAATACAAAGAAACGTTCTTTTGAAACAATGCAAAAAAGGCTTTTTGTTCGGGATTTTTTGGTAAGAATGGCTAGGTAAACATGGGACAAAATTGTGTTTATGGTGTTGCCGATTGTTTATCGAAAGTAAATGTTAAAATCTCTCGTGTTAAAATGTAAATTATGTCTGAATAATACGCAAGCTTAGCCACATTATCTACTGAAGCTATGGTAAAATATAAAAACAATCAGTGGCGTGCAGTCAATATAGACAAAGAGACACTGTCTACCCTGACAATTTGCTATTTCCATAAATAAAGAATTTAAATCATGACTAAATACAGATTTCCAAAAAAACAGCGATCGGCTTAGTTGAAAACGACACGGGATGATAATGATAGTTATGGTGATGCAAGGGTTGAAGAAAATAATTGTGCAAGTTTTTTGTCCACCGTGATTGGAATGCCTATGCACGTCACTGGTAACAATCTATTGAAACGCTACGCTAAAGGCATCGATCAAAAGTGTTACCAGCGTAGAAAACTCGTAAATTACCTTCAGTACTCAGTATTTGAAACGTAATTTCCGGTACAGACAATTCAATTCGCCTATCGCCAGCCAATAGTAGCGCTGTCTTGTATTTATCGAGAAAATTCTATTTCCACTCATCCGAGAAAGACTTATTTTTTACTAAAAATAACTAATAATTGAGTTGTTGAGTTACGACTGGGAATATTGTTTGTTACAAATAAACTTAATTTTCTTGGCACAGGCATTCTAGAAGTATATGCGTAAAAGGCTACTGCAACTAGTGTAAAACGAAAAACTGTATTAACGTGAATAAATATATTTAATTTTTTTGATATTTCTAAAATAGATCGTTTTAGAAGTTTGTTATTTTGTAACGAGTTTATCGATCGTTTATTTAATATTTAAAATCGCACAAAAACTGTTTAGGTTCTTTAGATACAGCTACCGTAAACGATGTGATAACAGAGTTATTAAGAATACGTTTATCTGTAATACAAATCATACCCATACAATGACGGATTTCAGTGTTTATTTTGTCTGACGCATCGTCTCGTCTCCGCGGGTGGTCATCGCCGGCACCCGCTGTCTTTCCTAGTTTAGTACGTATAATGCCGAGACTGTCTCAGTGGGTGGTCCTGTCTGAGTGGGGTTATGATGAATTTTGAAGGTTACAGCTGAAAGTGAAAGTGGAAGTCAATGTCCATCGTTCACTTTGTTATGAATAAGGGCAAACTGATCGTCTTCGAGTTTCTTTGCTATCAAAGAGATTTAATATTTCTAACCATAGAGGGGCTATGAAATAAGTTTCCATCCCAAAAAATATATCTCAAAAGTCAGTAACGCCATCTACCACTTATTACAATGCGAAGACACTTTTATTACAATTTATTTCTGGGAAGTGTCTAACCATTATTACGCTGGCACGACTTTGCGCACGTTTGTTTCAAATACGACTGAGTCACTTATAACTACGAGGTCACAACTTTGAATCACAAGTTTCGTGCTATTGTCCCGTCTATGAAATATTGAATGTTTTTGTTTGCTATGTATAACATGCTATCGACGCATATAATGCTATGTAAACAAAAACTAATAAACAGACCCCTTATATTTATTTACGCAAAGATGAGATCCGCTAATCCAGACAGCACAAGTCGCCAGACAATGACGCGGAGTGGATAGAATAGTGACGACTCACGAGTCAGTCGGCGCGTCACCGGTTGACACTCAACAGTCGATACGAATCGATGTAAATAATCGTGGGCTGCCTAGTTAGGGTTGTCTTATGGGTAATAGAAACTTCTGATTGGTCATTGTGATTTGGGTTAGGGATGTCCCAAAGCGTCGCGTCATTGGCCGCCGAATACTCATACACTTAAGGTCGCATGATGTCTAAGGCCGCCTTATTCGTCAAAATTGTATAGCAAAAAACAATGTAAGAAGCCGTTTTGAGTAGTGTTTCAGTATTCGGGCGTGGGTGCGTTATTTTATCAGTCGCGTAGTCGCTTGATTAATATCAGTTATATTTAATTGTAACTTTCATAGAAGTCACGATGGAGAACGTCCTAAGAATATTTGCCCTGTCATTGAATTTCCCCAAATGCGCCATCCCTAATATTTCGCAGACACCGCGGCATGCGTCACGGACTCACGGGCGCGACCGGCGGGCGCCGCGAGTCTCACTGCTCTCGCCCGATGCGATGTGACGAACGTGGGATGCAACTCTACTCTATATAATTGATCTTGACCTATAACACGAGGAGTTAAACATGCGGCTTGGCAAACCTAAATTGTGGGTTAAGACTTACCCGTTTATTCATAGTGAAATCTTGGTCTTATCGAAAGCATAACCCTACTTTTGCCTAGTATAGTAAAAAGATAACAAATTTATGCTTATCGTATACAATGTTGCTGGTTACAGAAAAAATATTATTTTTATCTCCGGCAAGCTTCGAAACAAATAGGAAGTCTTGGTTATATATTTTTTATTAATTGTTTCCAAACAATTAATAAAAAATATATATCATTCTTAGATGGGGTCCTAGACTATAACAAAATTAATATCATTAAGAAAGAACATCAAACTTGAAACAGCTGATCGGAATCGGCCATGTTTTCACTATCGAACGTTGGAATATTATAACGCTATTGAACGATTATGAATACAATTTTTATGAAGTGTATTATTGCGGTCTTATTACGCTCTACTATGGTATTATGAATAAAGGGGTTAGGCTTTTAAAATGCACAGCCCACGCGTCTTTGCGTGGGTGTCTTGGCTTCAGTATAGTATAGTTAAGTTGGATAAATGCGCAAGTAATATGAAAGTCTTTCTTATTTTAGTTTTTATTAAAGGTATTATCTTAGTATGTTGTGTATTTGTACTGCACTGTTTCAAGTAAATATTACAAGCCTGTATTTTATTTTGTGTCTCTATCATGCAAGCTCGCGTTTTTTAAGAGATACATAATTCAAATATTTGTAATAGTTAAATCATTGCCTTGATGGCATGGTTGTATTTCGGTACGACTACCGTCCTGATGTCTCGGGTTCGATCCCCGGTTTGGGCAAAGTGATATTGGATTTTTTCTATATCAGCCCGGAGTTTGGAATTTGTGCCCGATATGGTGATAGGCTCGCCCCCTATCACATCTGGTACGGAACTAAGCTTGGTGAAATGTGGGTGTTCTAGTTCGCTAGGGGGCCTCTGCCTACTCCTTCGGGGATACAGGCGTGAGTTTATGTTATGTTATGTTAAATCATTAATTTCGTCTCCTTTCTTCTTCGTACCTAATAGTTATTACTTTGATGTGATTTTGGAGAAGACTACAGCATTCTACTGTTCCATTACATTACATATATTTGACAAAAGTTTAGCCCAGAAACTTCAAGCTCTTTAGGTTTAGGCTTCATATTCCGTGGTGTGTGTAAGTTTCCAGTCTAATGGGTTGAATTCATCGGATTTTCGTTGTGTAGATCGGCTCAAGGTCTACTCATTCATCCTTTCTTATTGCTTTTCAATAGAATGTTCTCGATGTAAGACTAAGACGTCATCGTTGTTATTCTATGACTTATTATTCTATGAAAATGGATATTTAGGAATCACTTTGTTCCTATCTTTTATTTTCCGTTGCTATTATCCGGGAGTTTTTAGCTTACTCATCTTTTAGAATCAAAGAGCTTTCAACCAAGTTCAATTACATGTTTTCTTGTGTATAAACCTTGCTTTTGGATGGTGTTACATGGATTAGAATATTGTGTAAATGTCTCACCGTCAGTTAAAGTTACTGTTCCCTTCGTGTCTAAAAATATCAGCATTCGGTTTTTATCGATTTGGTGTGTGACACACACACATTTAAATGACGTGTATAACTGTGCTGTTTGTTTCCATGCAGCGACCAAATCCTTTATTAGGGTAGGTTAGGAACACACACACATTCATGAATACTGCACTTGTATACTTTCCCTTGGTGTTGAGGATAGTTTTTATAAAGCTTGCCTACCTACATAAAATGTGACGAAATAACTGTCCTACTCGTGGTTATTAATTTATTTTTTATTGCCGAGGTGGTCACTATCCCGCCCATTCCACTGTGACTCCTGTAAGCTAGGATCAATAATAATGACACACATTTTATGACACCAAAAATACTGTACTATAATGTTGATGACAATTTGACCAAAACGAAATGTAAATGGTAATGAAACAATAATTCACATCCTGATATATTCCATTCGAAAGCAATCCCAAAATGGAGCATATACCTCTAAGCTTTTTAAGTTTGTTAAGTGTGTTTTCTTTATGTATCATCGCTTGCTATAAAAGTGAAGGAAAAAATCCTGAGGAAACCTGCATACCCGAGAATTTCTCCACAAGAATTTCGAAGATATGTGAAGTCTACCAACCCGCATTAGGCCAGTGTGGTAGACTAAGGCCTAACCCCTCTCATTAGTAGAGGAGGCCCGTGCCCAGCAGTGGGACAGTAATATTACAGGGCTAATATTATTATTATATTTTTTATGGCCCTAGCAAATCGTCTTACTAGACTTTATTTATGGCGCTAGCAAATAGTCAGGGTGCACAATGTTTCTTTGTCTATATGGATTGCACGTCACTGCAACAAGAAATTGAAATGATAATTCAACAATAATTCACATCCCTATACATGACTTCTCAAAAGCAACCAAGCACATTGGTCTAGGTAAGGTCCGCAAATACATTTTTACCATCAACATAACAAGTGGTTCTTTGAAATACGTATATTTTCCCTTTGCGTGTCACAAAGTTGGTTGGGGTGGCGTGGCGTGGCGTTGTAATCACTACACTGGCGTCCGCCTGCGACTTACCGGCGCCTCGCTTAACTGTCTCGAACATTATTATTTAGTTTAAAGGGAAATTGATTTGCTGACGCTATTTGCGTCGCGTTTTATAAATGTGTTGTAAGATGTTTAGATATATTTATTTTAAATTGAATTTCCATTGTAATTAATTCGTTGCTTTGGCTCGTTTCGTTCAAATAACGGACCTACTTCAAATCCGATTGAACCCTTGAAATAAGCACTATCTATACAAAAAAATATTTGAAAATTGCTCCACTTTTGACGGAGATATTGCGTAACATAAATAAAAAAATACGGACGAATTGAGGACCTTCTCCTTTTTGGAAATCGGTCGAAAATACAGTGAAGAGTAAGAAAGTTAACACTTATTTTAAATTGCGGTCTGCGACGGATATTAAGAGTCTGAGTAGAACGTAAATCTTATCCTAAGAGCTGATCTTTAAACGGCTGTACAGATTTTCTTGAATCATGATTAAGAACACTCCCGATCAAGTTACTAAAAATAATCACAAGTTTAAAAACTTAACGGACCGACTTCAAATCCCATCGTAACCAAATAAACTCTATCGAACACAAAAATAATTTTGGAAATCGGTTCACATTTGGCGGAGATATCGCGTAGCATACATTAAAAAAACAGTCGAATTGAGGACCTTCTCCTTTTTGGAAGTCGGCCTAAAAATACAGATGAATTGAGGACGTTCTCGTTTTTTGGAGTCGGTCGAAAAAACTAAATCAGTTTATCAGTTACCATGTCACAGACACACTCACAAATACATAAGTTAAACTTAATACGTAACATCCCTCACCAAAATACATAATTTACTTTTTTGTTTGTTATAAAATATATTTGAACAAAATCAGATATAGCATTTGTTTAAACCTATCAAATGCTAGATTGCGTTATTTGCGTCCACATAAATTCGACACCATTTATTTTCACGAGATGTTATCCAATTTGTTGTAGATATTGTAGACTGGGTAATATTTTGGTTATAATTTCAAGGTGAATGGGTTTCGGGTCCTAACAAACTGTACTTATACTTAACACTTTGCCAAAACAAGTTTATATGTTGTTAAGACGATAGTTATGTTCTGGAACATTCTCTTGGCGTAGAGGGGTTTAATCGAGTTGGTTGGAATTGCGCTATCAGTAGGTAGATATCCCTAGATCGAGAATTTTCATTTGCTTTTTTTATAACATAGACTGGCAATCGAGCATATGGGTCTCCTGATGGTAAGTGATCTCCACCGCCCATAGACACCCAAAACACAAAAATAATGATAGGTGCGTTGTCAACCGAAAAGGAGGAAAATAAACATTGGGAACGGTAGGGGGATAATTGGGTCACGTGAAATCTCACTCACCAAACGAAACGCGACAGCGAGCTGCCACTTTACGTCAGTTTTCTGTGAGACAGTGGTATTAAACAGGTCTAGCCTGACCATTCGTGCTGTAGACGTAACTGTCTATAGCGTGGCTCATATCACTCAAAAATAGATTCAAATTGGTTTGTGTTGCATTTTTATTTCTTCTGGAACAAGCATGATTATGAAGTAACGTTATATTCCAAGCGCGTCCTCTTTCTTATCAGAACATAAACACTTCACGTTTAAGTTGCCATTCGATAAGATTTCAGCAGGGTTAAAATATGAACTATTACGTCATCCGATTTCACAGAACAACCTTCTTGCTTCTAAAATTTTTGACTAAGTGCCAAACATCGATAAACACTTCGAACAACTCTTGCCAATACTTACAGCACAGCCGAATATCCGGTAAGTTTTCAACTGACTACAAAAAGAAGAATGTCCTTAATTCATACGTATGTTTTTATGTATGTGACGCAATATCGCCAGTGTACTCTGTAGTGCAACAGACAAGTCCGACGTCACGGAAGTAAAAAAATCGATCAGTCGGCGCCGTTACATGACGAGAGATCGAATGAGCCGAAAACCCTGCTTCACTTTCAATGTTCCTAGCGATCCGTCCATCTTTTTATAACGTCCGTGTCCGACGTCTGGAAACGAGAGGTCTCTGTCCAACTCTGGGTTTTAATTCCAATCAAATCATATAGATTCGTCGTTTATACAAAATTTTGATTCGAGTCAAATTTTTACTCTATCGCAGGTGTGGTAGGCCGTTTTGCCAGAGAAGAACGACAAAGAAACTCGTTTCGATTCTTGCACCGAGGGAAGTATTGGTGTATTCCACAAATATTTGTTCGGGTCTTGGTTTTGTGAGATCGAAAGTCTCCTGATACTCACAAGACTTGCATCTTAGGACTGTGTGTGTAACTGTTGGGTGTATTTATTTAATTCGTTTTTACCTCCATCTGTGGACTGATTCTGACAATCAAATTATTTTTGTATCGATTAGGCAAGACGTTCACACGTGCCTCGAGAGACAACTCTTGTAAGCGCCGAGCGGATCTGTGAATATAAAATTCGTTTAATATAGTAATCAAAGAATTTAAACGCCTAGAAGGATAGCCTCAAACAAAATGTCAATGTGAGATGAGGCAATTTTGCATATCGTAGTGTGCATGACAGTGATACCAGGTTTCATTCCATTTTCCTAAATATGGGTAATTTTCTTTCTTTTATAAAAATAAAACATTCAATAGTAATAGATGAGTACATGTATTGCCTAATTTCTATACATCACGATCAACTTGAAAGGCACTTTTATAAACAGAAATAAGGTCGCGTCGTCGCGTCGCGGGAAGAGTTCTACGCATTTTGTTTCGTTTCGTGAGATGAATAAGAAGACTGTGCCTAGGGAGCCGCGTTCACCTTATGCTAAACCTTTGTGAATATTTTTCGTTTACAAATATGATATTTGGACTTTAATGGATCTAGTTTCTCGTCCGCTTTATTCTGTAGTACTCAGGCGGAACACAATTTGGTTTTGTTTGATGTGTTAGGGCAGGAGACGTGGTTTTAGAGCATTATTTTTATTTTATTTCAATATCTTCTCCTTCGACTCATAAAGTTGGTGCCCTTGACATCACCAAACGGTCCAACGGAAGATCAGCGCTGGCCAATGGACCAGCATATGCTGGGTTTGGGTCGTTTTTGTGACGTGCGCACGAAAACTTTATGTTATTTGCTAATTTTACTTCGAATTTAATGTGTTTACATGCCATGTCATGAATAAACTTTTCTTTCTTTCTTGGTTATAAAATATTTAGTAATATATTGTATATTTCGCCATATTAATTAGTACATAACTGTTTTAACTATGTATTCCGTTTTATAGTTACGGAACATAACGTTATATAAGTACAGCTCATGTAATCTTCGTTTAAAATACGAGTATATTCTTACCCCCTTATTCATAATGAAATCTTGGTCTTATCGAAAGCATACCCCTACTTTTGCCTAGTTTAGCAAAAATCTAACATATGCTTATCGAATACGATGTTGCTGGTTACAGAAAAAATATTATTTTTATCTCTGGCAAGCTTCGAAACAAATAGGAAGTCTTGGCTATATATTTCTTATTAATTGTTTCCAAACAATTAATAAAAAATATATATCAATCTTAGATGGGGTCCTAGACTATAACAAAATTAATATCATTAAGAAAGAACATCAAACTTGAAAGAGCTGATCGGAATCGGCCATGTTTTCACTATCGAACGTTGTAATGTTTTAACGCTATTGAACGATTATGAATAAAAGTTTTATGAAGTGTACTATTGCGGTCTTTTTACGCTCTACTAAGTTATCTATACTAATATTATAAAGCTGAAGAGTTTGTTTGTTTGTTTGATTGAACGCGCTAATCTCAGGAACTACTGGTTCGATTTGAAAAATTCTTTTTGTGTTGGATAGCCCAATTGTCGACGGTGGCTATAGGCTATATATCATCACGCTATGACCAATAGGAGCGGAGCAGAATTGAAAAATGTTTAAAACCGGGGAAGGCGATATCTCAGAAACTACTGGTTCGAATTGAAAAATTCTTTTTGTGTTGGATAGCCTATTTATCGAAGATGGCTATAGGCTATATAACATCACGCTTGGACCAATAGGAGCGGAGCAGAAATGAAAAATGTTGCAAAATCGGGAAAATTTATATCTCGGACAGAAACTACTGGTTCGAAATGAAAAATTATTTTTGTGTTGGATAGCCCAATTATCGAGGGTGGCTATAGGCTATATAACATCACGCTATGATCAATAGGAGCGGAGCAGAAATGAAAAATGTTGAAAAGACTATATTTCAGAAACTACTGGTTCGAATTGAAATTTTTTTTTTGTGTTGGATAGCCTATTTATCGAGGATGGCTATAGGCTATATAACATCACGCTTTGACCAAAAGGAGCGGAGCAGAAATGAAAAATGTTACCAAATCGGGAAAATTTATATCTCAGACAGAAAGTACTGGTTCGAATTGAAAAAATATTTTTGTGTTGGATAGCCCAATTATCGACGGTGGCTATAGGCTATATAACATCACGCTATGACCAATAGAAGCGGAGCAGAAATGAAAAATGATGCTAGCGGGGAATTTTATATCTCAGAAACTACTGGTTCGATTTGAAAAAATATTTTTGTGTTGACCAAGGGGATGAATGGTAGGGTGACTAAGGGGTGACTGACGGGGTGATTGATGGGGTGACTAATGGGATGACTGATGGGGTGGCGGACGGAGTGACTGACGAGGTGAATGACGGGGTGACAGACGGGGTGACAGATGGGGTGACCGACTGGGTGACAGCCGGGGTGACAGACGGGGTGACAGATGGGGTGACAGCCGGGGTGACAGATGGGGTGACCGACTGGGTGACAGATGGGGTGACAGACTGGTGACAGACGGGGTGATCGACTAGGTGACAGACGAGGTGACAGACGGGGTGACCGACGGGGTGACAGACAGGGTGACAGGCGGGGTGACAGGCGAGGTGACAGGCGGGGTGACAGACGGGGTGACAGACGGGGTGACAGAAGGGGTGACAGACGGGGTGACGGACGTGGTGACAGACGGGGTGATAGACTGGGTGACAGACGGGGTGACCGACTGGGTGACAGACGGGGTGACAGACGGGTGACAGACGAGGTGACAGACGGAGTGACAGACGGGTGACAGAAGGGGTGACAGACGGGGTGACGGACGTGGTGACAGACGGGGTGATAGACTGAGTGACAGACGGGGTGACCGACTGGGTGACAGACGAGGTGACAGACTGGGTGACCGACTGGGTGACAGACGAGATGACAGACGGGGTGACAGGCGGGGTGACGGACGTGGTGACAGACGAATGACCGACTGGGTGACAGACAAGGTGTCAGACGGGGTGACAGGCGGGGTGACAGACGGAGTGACAGACGGTGTGACAGAGGGTGTGACTGATGGGGTGACCGACTGGGTGACAGCCGGGGTGACAGACGGGGTGACAGACGGGTGACAGAAGGGGTGACAGACGGGGTGACGGACGTGGTGACAGACGAGGTGACAGACGGGGTGACGGACGTGGTGACAGACGGGTGAACGACTGGGTGACAGACAAGGTGTCAGACGGGGTGACAGGCGGAGTGACAGACGGAGTGACAGAGGGTGTGACTGACGGGGTAAGTGACGGGGTGACAGACGGTTTGACAGACGGTGTGACTGACGGTGTGAGAGACGGGGTGACTGACGGCCGAAGTAGATCATCCCATTACCTCTTTTAGAATTATTGTATTATAGGTGCCTACGATTCACTCTTTCAACCCTCTCTCTCATACGCAGACGAAGTTGCGCGGATCAGCTATTATGAATAAAGGGGTAAGGGACTATAAAATAATATATGATTTAGACAGTTTGAATTTTAGTTCTAAAGAGGATTTTCTTGTCACATTCTAATGTAAAAGCTTATGCTCCCAACTAGTTGGTAAAGTAATTTTATTCAAATTACTTTGATAAGTTAGTAAAGAGATTGTAGAGTGCATGGACAAGTTTTCGTTTGCATTAAAAGGTATTCAAATTTTCAAAATTTCAAAGTTCGAAGATTGGCAAATGTTCTGATAGGCTGATATTGGTTCGTTAAGTTTAATACTCCAGTATTTAAAATGTAAATATGAGGTACTTCAGTACAATCTCAAGTATAATCAGAATTTTTAAAATAACAAGTTTTTAAGAATATAATCACAAGTTTAAAAACTTAACAGACCGACTTCCAATTTACCGATCGTGGCCAAATTTATATGGGACCACCCTTGAAATAAGCTCTATCGAACACAAAAAGAATTTTGAAAATCGGTCCACATTTGGCGGAGATATCGAGTAACATACATAAAAAAAAATCGGCTGAAAATAATCCAGATTAAGGTATCATAATGAAATTGTTCTTTGCGTGTTTTGTAACAGTCATTTTAAAAGTTATCATTGAATAAACATATCGTATACTACCCGATACTTTTCAACAGACTTGAAAACAGGGAGAAGGTCCTCAATTCGTCTGTTTTTTCGACCGACTTCCAAAAAGGTGGAGGTCCTCAATTCGTCTGTATTTTTTTATGTATGTTACGCGATAACTCCGCCAAATGTGGACTGATTTTAAAAATTCTTTTTGTATTCGATAGGGCTTATTTCAAGGGAGATCCCATATAAATTTGGTCACAATCGAATATCGAAATAATTTTGAAGTCGGTCCGTTAATTTTTTAAACTTGTGATTATTGAATATCAAGTCCTCTCTAATTACATAAAAGCCGTTTTTTTGTCCGTGGTCATAACGAAGTAGATGATAAATATAAATCCAATTAGCTTGTTGTGGTTTCAGTTAGCGCAAAATAATGATAATTAACGTGACCGAAGTTCGGCTTGGGCTGATTTATCATGAATTCAAAACAACTATAATAATAAATCTTTATTATTGGTAGCCTTAAAGAGTACTGAACAATCTATATAAATAATAATTTATTGTTGTGTCTGATATCATATTACGCATGCTTTACTTATTTCCTTATAATAAACGTATAAACCAACCCGGGGCTTGAACCCGAGACATCAGGACGGTAGTCGTACCGCACTCGCAATTCAACTACGCCACCGAGGCAAGTCTATGGCTGAGATCTATAGAGCGAACTTCGCCTAAGTGTTAGTCAAACAAACGAACTCAGTGAAGATTTGGAAATTTTAAATCGAACTTTGACTTAGTCCGAGTCATTTTTTACAAGAAAAACAGACAGACAAATGACTCGGACTAAGTCAAAGTTCGATTTAAAAATTCCAAATCTTCAATGAGTTCGTTTCTTTGACTCAGCCTTAGTCGAAGTTCGCTCTATAGTGCTCAGCCATATTACACAGTCAATAATAAACGCAGTAACATTCCCATGTCGATACTATCGTGCCTTAGTATTTATGACTTTGCTGATGCGCCTTAAGGATTCCATTTCTGGATATCGTTTGTTGGATATTTAATGAGAATTCCTTACCTGCCTTACGTATGTTTTCCATTTTCTATACAAGTATTTTCTCTAATATTATTTCTATCTTTGCTTTTTTCTTTCTACCTGCCCTTATTCCACCTTAATGTGGGGTCAGCGCAATACACTTTTTCAAGCATGTTGCAGAAAGGATTTGGCTTAGTTTTTACGACCGGCGGCCTGCCTGACGTCAACCCCCTCTGAGGGATCCAGTCCCGGGCAAATTCAATTAGAAAAGCTTTGCCCGACCTGGGAATCGAACCCACGACCTCCCGGTCCACAGCCCATACATGCTGCCAATAGACCCAGGAGGCGACAACATGAACATGGTAACAAAAACTTAAAATCCATTTTACCATTTTGACACACTTAAGTATATATCTTCGCAACTACTGATCCGATTTTAATGAAACTTGCACTATTCCCTAAGTTGGACGATACCTAGTCCGATAAAAAATGATCCATGGCAATCCGATTTATTGTTTCTGAGATAAACATGGACAAACATACATACATACTTATGAAACTAGGTACGTTTGTTCAGAAGCCCATATAGACTATCTTATATGCGAATATCGTGCCATGCTAACAATATTACATATATACGGATCGTATTGATCGTTTTTTGAAGTTGGTTAAAAATGAAATCAAAGCTATCAATGGTTCTGGAGCATGAATCTACTGATGTGTTTCTATTCTGATACAATGTACCATTGAAATAAAACTATTTTTACGAATTTTATCACGATTAGGTTTTTAATTTTTATTCCCGACGTTTCGAAGGCTTTGCAGTCGTCGTAAAGCTTGCACAAACCTGGGATCCAATTATACATCTTATTAAATCGGAACCCAAAAGATCAGCTGCCAGAACTCAAGACACCGTAAGCTCGTACTGCGTAGATCGGAACACAAATAATTAACCTTTTTTAATTTTGTCTAATTTAAAAATGTAGGTAGATATTGTAACACTAACCTTTTTTGGACAAATGACACCAAAGTCTGACCCGTGACAACGACGACTGCAAACGTCGGGAATAAAAATTAAAAACCTAATCGTGATAAAATTCGTAAAAATAGTGTTATTTCAATGTATAACATTCGCGTAAACTTAAGAAATCACAATGTACCATGTTCTGAGTAGACAATGGTCATTACTCGTTAGTTTAGATAGAGTATGAATACAGTGTCAACTGTCACCCTCAATATTATAACGCAAATCAAACACTTGAGGTCGTGTAATGTCATTTGAGGCCGCTTTATCTATGCCCCATACTTATAAAAATATTTGAGCGCTGTTTATCTTTATACCATAGGTTGTCCCTTTCATTTTTAAACAATGTAACGCAAGGAAAAAATTGAAAGGTTATTCGTAACCATTTGCTCAGCTAAAAATGCTGTTTTAAGTAAGGCCCTATAAATGTAGGGTATATTAATGTAGTAGCTATAAATGTAGAGTAGCGTTTCATTATTCGGTGGTGAGTCATGTTTTCAAGTCGTGTTTATGCCAATTTAACAATTTTATGGCACACATAATAATACTACATTTTGATAGCTTTTTCTAATAAATACATTTAGAATTGTTGTAGTATTAAATAGTCTAAGAACCCCAACACGATTCCCACATTATATTTTATATTGTCTCTAACAAGATTAAGTAAGGTAATTTAAACAAGATCAAACTGGGTCGTAACTCCGTCGCCCTCAAGCTGTGGAACAATCTTCCGCCTCACATGTCGCCTCCCAGTTCCCACGTATTATTGAAATTAACATAAAATAAACACCGGCTCACGCCTGTATCCCCGAAGGCGTAGGCAGAGGCGCACTAGCCAACTAGTACACCCACATTTCGCCGGGCTTAGTTCCGTCCCAGATGTGATAGGGGGCGAGTCTATCGCCATAACGGGCACGAATTCCAGACTCGGGGCTGATATGGAAAAATCTAATATCACTTTGCCCGACCCGGGGATTGAACCCGAGACCTCAGGACGCTAGTCGTACCGAAATACAACTACGCCACCGAGGCAGTTGAAATTAAGTAACCTTTAATAAAACAAACACTAATTTATCCAAGTCGAGTCTATGCCATTTTTATGCTCAATAAGCTATTCAATCTTGGACACCACTTTTGATAGCTTATTTCTAATAAATACACTTTATTGTTGTTTTACATAAAATCGCCTAAATACCCCAATACGACTTCCGCATTATGTTTTATATTGTCTCTAACAAGATTAAGTAAGGTAATTTCAACGAGATCAAACTGGGTCAATTTACCATCGCATCCTCTACCTCTACAAGATATTGAAGTTCGCTGGCTCGTAACTCCGTCGCCCTCAAGCTGTGGAATAATCTTCCGCCCCGCATGTTGCTTCCCACGTATTATTGATATTTCGGCCTGTTCAGACTTCAGCTCAAAGTGACGTGGAACATTTACGCCCACGTAGAATTGCCGTCAGCTAATTGCAGTGTTTAAAGGGTTTTTGTGTCTCTCTTTGTTGTATAGCCTGTACCCTGTGGATGTTTTTAGACTTTTAGTTTCTTTATTGCAATTAATGTTTGTCCTAATAACAATAAAATTATACACATTTTATAAATGGCGCATTATATTTACTAAGAACATTTACGTACTTACTATATTAAACCTCCCGTTTTCCTATTCCACTGTAGGGTCGCAGTTAATTTTTTAACTATGTTGTAGATTAGAAACTTAACAGACCGACTTCAAATCCGATCGTGACCAAATTTATATGGGACCACCCTTGAAATAAGCTCTATCGAATACAAAAAGAATTTTGAAAATCGGTCCACATTTGGCGGAGATATACCTAACATACATAAAAATAATACAGACGAATTGAGGACCTTCCTCCTTTTAGGATGTCTGGTCCTCTGGGGATCTAATTACGGACAAATTGTGTTTGAAAAATTACCAGATTCACGGCTCACTAGCGCATGGAAGCGATTATAAAAAAACAGGCAGGTGCATGATCTGATCACGCACAGTATAGGGTTCCAAAATAAGGGTAATTGTCATCATCATCAGCCATAGGACGTCCACTGCTAGACTTCGGCTAGAATTTGGCTTCGGAACTCTAAAAACAATCCAAGTAACTTTAAAAGCAAAAACTGACCGACTTGAGAACCAAGTTTGTTTTGAACTCGGTTAAAGAAACTGAAAATATAAACTACATAAATATCGCATTATAATTACAGATATTATTTATCTGGTACGTTATTACCCTGGAATACATAAAGATGATACGGTAGAAATATTATGCTAACATAGAGGAAATATAGAGGCATTTAAGGAACACGACGTGCGTGCATTGAATACGCGTGGGACGGGTCCGTCGGCACGATTTATCGACATCGGGCGATTTGCGCGTCTCTACAATAGTAAACTACTGTTGAAAGAGGGGTTTCTTTCAACAGTAGCTCGACCATGAGTTTTTTGACATTCCACGCTAGTGACTACGTAAAATGTTTTGTATGAAAAACGTCAACGTCAACGTAGAGGCGTTCGGATGTTTTTCATATAAATATTTTACGCAGTCGCTAGCATGAAATGTCAAAAAAATTCATTGTCGAGCCAGAGACTTTTATGTACATATACTATAGAAGTCTTTGGGTCGAGCTACCGATCCCGTTTGCAGAATAGCTTGCGTCCGACAGTCGTGCATTTGACATTGATGTTAGCTTTGGCTATAAGTATAACAATTTCTATAATGCGCTATTGGCTAACTGGATAATTCGCATCTTTCGCGATATCAGTTTTTACCACCGGCCGCCTGCCTGATGACAACCCCTCCAGTCAAGTAGAATTCGTAAAATCGTTTTGCCCGACCGGGGCTTAGAACTCGGAAGCACTCGGTCCACAGCTCCTATATATTGCCACTAGACCAAAGAGGCAAGGAGACGGACATGCGGAAGAAAAAAAAATACAGTAATATTGAAATTCCCAAAGGATCCCAAATCAATATGTGATAATGTATTCTCGGTTATTAAAGATTCATCTATCAAACAAGAACCATATTGCGGCGCGGCGGAGATGTTTCGAAGACCTAAGTATTTCATGAAATTATAATCGAGTTTCGCTGATGTTTCTTTGTGTGTGGGAGTTTGTTGAAGTATTTTCAATATTGAAATTGTTAGACGAAGTGTATGTGTATATTTTGGAATATAAATGTGTTAATAATGTAGTTCTTCGTCTTCAAACTTAAAGTGTTCAGGTGCACATTAAATTTTATGAGTCATGCAACATTTAAACGAGAGTTAAAATGCCTTCAAAAATTTTGTTTATGCCTATAAAGGCCGTTTTCAATAAACAATCTCAGTTCGAATGTGCAGATAGATTACAAAAATTAGCCAATAGACAGTTTGAACATGACTCCGTCAAATGACGTGATTTGATTGGTTCATAATCGCGATCTATTTGCACTCTAAACTGAGATCGTTTATTGAAACCGGGCCTAAATAGTATATGGTGTTACTAAGTATAGCCTATGTTCACCAGTGGATGTCCAAATGGCTTATGATGATGATAATCATATACTATTGTGATATTGATCTCGTAGAGAGAGTACATTGTATCCATTAAAGGTCGTCAGGATGATACCGCCTTAAAGTTACTGAATATAACTAGTTGACCCTGAAACGCGACCAGCCTATACGAGCCCCTATGGCGGGTTTGTCAACATGTGTACAATACTCACAATACATTGGAGTACAAAAATATACTATATGTTTCTAGAAAAGGAGACGGGAAAAATGAAGAATTTAATATGAAAATACAACACGTTCCAATATAAAACAGACGGCTCTTGTGAGATAGGTGCAGTAAGGATATTACCATCGACCCGGTGTCCGAAGTAGGTCAACTTTACAGTAATCGACACTCGAGCTAGGCGACATTGAGCAACTCTGTTATTGTGACCTGTCGCCGGCTGGATGCACTAACTACTAGACGTATTCTATAAAACGACGAAAGAAAGACGTTTCAACTGCGAGATACTTTCTTTTTAAAGACAATGTTTGACTGCTTCGGTGGCGTAGTGGCATTGCGTGCGCGGAACGACTATCGTTCTGAGGTCTCGGGTCCGATCCCCGGGTTGGGCAAAGTGATATTGGATTTTTCAGAATCTGTCTGAAGTCTGGAATTTGTGCCCGATATGGCGATAGGCTCGCCCCCTATCACATCTGGGACGGAACTAAACTCGGCGAAATGTGGGTATTCTAGTTCGCTAGTTTACCTCTGCCTACCCCTTCGGGGATACAGGCGTGAGCTTATGTTCAGTCCGAAGTCTGGAATTTGTGCCCGATATGGCGACAGGCTAGCACCCTGTCATATGGGAGACGGAACTATGCTCGGCAAAATGTGGGTGTTCTAATTCGCTAGTGCGCCTTTGTTATCCCTTCGGGGATATAGGCGTGAGCTTGTGTTATTTTACAATGTTTGGCTGGAAATGCTGTCCAAAACCTACGAACAATAAAAGAGATAGATAGTACCTATTGATTAACTGACTCATGTTATCAATTGCAGAGTTGGCAAACTGTATCCTGATGAATCTGGATGCTCCCCAAACGCGTCTCGCGGGGATGAGTCACTAGGATGAGGACTTTTTTCATTATGAAGTGTTAAACCACAAATCTGAGTAGATGGTCGTTTTACATTCTTCCTTCTGTTTTTAAGGTTCCCTGGGATAAGTAGCCTTCTCGCCACAGTTTGACCACCATCGATTATCCCAATCCTATCACATAGTAAAAGTAGAATTCCATTTGTGAAATGTGGTTAGTCTCCTGCCAAATAGTTAGAAGTGCGTCTAGTGTTTCTATGTTAAATAATGCACTAATGTTTTCCTGATATGATCAAATATTATATATTGCAAATGTGAGCGAACGAGAAAATATCCTCTAAGTAATAAGAAAGAAAGAAAGATAAAGAAATAAACATTATTCAGCCAATGTTTCAGGCAACAATAAGTGGGAGAAAACAAAAAAAAAACCATATGTAGCACTAAAAGGTAACTTTGCTAATTACTAATTACGTGTTGAATATAATTAATAACGAATAATATCTTAAAAAATGTGATCAACCCCAACTTTCAATGTTCCTATTTTATACTATTGGATAGATTTTGCTTTAAAAGTAGAAGGTTTATAGTTTTAAAGGTGTGGTCGTGGACACGTTGAGTTGCATAGATTCCTCACTGGATTTAATATAGTGTTATTGCCAGCCGTTGGTCTACGTTTTAATTATAATCTCGTTTCGTTCGGAATGAATGCTTTATATCGTGCAACTTCGAGCTTCACCTTCATTAAATTATCTCTCTTAGCGTTATTATATCTCGGGAAAGCTGTTAATAAATTATTATCACGTAGCTCGTAGATGTCTTTTGATACGTTTTGAAACAATGGCAGTATAGTTGAAGTTTGAGTACGATTCAGAAAACAAGCTTAAACTATCGGGTCTAAGAAATTTATTTTTGAATTAAATATTGCTCTTGTTTCCATATTTTTATTACCAATGAAAATAGAATACAGATCAATACTCACCAATGCGATCTTATTTCTTTCAAATTGTTTGCTGTAAAATATGAAAACGTATTTTGTGAAAATATTTACACTAAAGCCCTAAGCGATTACAATCGGCCTACCCACAGGCACGGCTAAATCCTGACGGCAATTAAAATTCCACCAGGGGCATAACCTTTAGCCAAACCTCGGTGAATGCGGGCGCAGAATTAACATTCAAAAACCATCTGCCTGATCTGCCCTTGGATATTTGAAATTCCTTCTCTGAATTGCTTGATGTCCTGACTCTTTATGTAGTATGAAAGCCGATCTAAATCTATATATTTTTCAGTTCTTTTGCTTGGATTTTATTCGTTTCTACTATGCTGCTTTTAAAAGCCTTTTGCACTTTCTACCTGATCTTGTTGTCAGCAGATTCCCATCAGTCTCCAAGGAAGATATACATTTCTACATATCGCGTTAGTCTTGGAATGTAAAGATATCATTACAATCGTCGTTCACTACTGTAGTTTCTTGAGTTAACATAGCTGATAAGCCTAGTCTAAGTCCTTACTCCAGTTTAATCGAATTCGTTGCTGATGTAACTGCGATGTTCACACGAATTGTGGGTGCTTCATCAACTTTTATAGCTTTAACATTAAAAAAATTGTAGTCATCAATTTTCTCGCTCGTTCTAACATAATTCCCATATCAAAGGGCACAAACACATTTAAAATTCACAGACAAAAGCGCCGCTGGCTCAATAGCCAGCGGCGAAGAATATTAATTCAATAATTAATATTCTTTTGTTGCGAAATAAAATCATTCATACTAGAGCCAACATCGTATTTAGCTCGGATTTAAAACGCTGTGTCGTGCGGCCCATATTACGTGCATAAATCTGATGGTTTCTGTGTCTGGAATCTGGATTATGTCCCAGACTGGAATGTTTTCCAGTATTGTGTGGAACGTATATTTCGCACGTGCCGAATGCATGTCTACAAGCGGATAATGTATTTGGTCAAATAGGTGGTGGGTTAATTTATTGGGTCAAACGTTTGGCGGTCTCGTGCACTAGGCGCTTCTATTTGAGGTTTGGAGCTTGAATATATCATGTATTTCACTATTCCCTGTACCTCTGATGACGCTTATAATGGTATCCACTATTATACAGTCTTTCTACCTGTCTTTATCCCACCTTAATGTGGGGTCGGAGAAACACACTTTTTCAAGCATGTTGCAGAAAGGATTTGGCTTAGTTTTTACGACCGCTGCCTGCCATCAAGCCCTTCTGGGGGATTCCAGTATCAGGTAAATTAAATTAGAAAATTGACTTTTTCCACCTTGGAATCGAACCTCCATAAAAACTATCAACCATTTTACCCCTTTTCCTTTCCTCTAATCTGACTCCAATGTTAGGTCTGCGCCACATATCCTTTCAAGCGTGTTGTACAAAGGAATCAGTGTAGTTTTTACTACAGTTTGCCTGCCTGACGTCACCCCTTTCGAGTTCTGGGCAACTTCACTACTTTGCCCGAGTTGGGATTCGAACCCAGTACCTACCGGTTCACAGCCTATAATATACGCTGCCACTAGATAGAGGAGGTGACAACAAAAAGCTATAATAATAGTTATAACTTGTTATTCTGCTTCCATCTTTATATTTCATGCCTCATTCAGTATTCTGCTCTCGGATCATCTCCTGTCGTATAGTTGTGGAACTATTTCTATCTTTAATATTACCTAGGGAAGTTAAATACCTAGGAAAAATGCTTGGAGTTTTAGGATTACTCTATAATCTAGTTAACTTTTTCGTTTATAAATACACTCTGATATTATCATAGTTAGTACCACCCATAAGTCCATTTTTTATATAATCCATTCTTCCGTTAATCATATTAGATAATTTCTAGGAACACAGGCTTTTTTGTTTTCACAGACTCTGTGGCGCAGAATAATTGTCTGTTAAACGAAAAACACTAGGTTCGATCCTGCAGTGATATAAATGTTTATGTGAATCGCAAATATTTGTTGTGTAGAGGTATATATTTGAGGTATATATTTGAAAAAACAAGTATCTCGTAACTCAAATAATTGTGTCTCACTTTGGTGTCAGTCCTATGTGCGTATAGGCATTTATTGAGATAATAATTTTCCCCATTAATTATTGTAAACTTTCCACCACTAAATACCTGTACGAATAATCAAATTATGCTCGAACAATTCATTAATTTCGTTCAACCGCCGTTGGTCCCGTCGACCAATGACGTGCCAGCTCGCACGCCGCGCATGCGCCCTCGCCCGCTCGATACTACGTGTGACGTCACACGCCGCCGCCAATGGCGCCCAACCGTCGCACGTCAATCGATGGTAGCCATTCTGAACAGTCTCCCTTTATACCTTTTTTCTCTCGACATTGTGGTGTTATTGTAAAACTCTACCGTCAGTTTGTTTCACGGTCAACTGTTGATTTATGCAGGCCTCTCGTTAGGATTCTTAAGATGGATGATATGTCTAAAGAAGGTGATTGATCGAAGCTCTGATGCATAAGTGATATGAACAAAACGCTTAGCAGAATATTGTAGGAGTCGTTTTTTGTGTCCAAGATTTTGAAGTTGCATTTTCATTAATTTTAGTAAATCACCCTCCAATCTTTGTTCGAACTGAGGCATAGCCGCCACAGGTCTTAGAATAATAGTTTAAAAATTGAAAATTAAAATAAAAAGAAAAGTTTTGATTCACTTGCGATTCATCAACGCCCAGACCATTGAGTCCAGAAAGTTGTTTTTGTACTAGATAGAACACAGGTTCTATAGATTCAGGTTCATGAGACTGTCATAGACCGTCCTATCCACAGGGATAGGATGGTCTATGACAGTCTCATGAATTACAATGTGCCGCATTACAAATGGCTGTTGTGGAGAGCTCTAAGGTATTGTGAAAAACCTTTTCGCTGACGGAAACATTAAATAAAACCAAGAGTGGGCCGATAACGGTCCTGTATTGGGTAATAATGCGGCTGATAACAAAAAGGGTGGGCCTCCGAGACCAGAAGTAGCCCTTTGGGGTCGGGCCTTTTTGTAAATGTTTTGTCGCGTCTGTTTTGCTTTTTGAATATGTAAATATTTTCCTACAATATTTTTATAAAAATGGATTTTTAGAATTGGGTACTTGACTATGCAATTGCAAAAAAAAAACAAAAAACAAACCCTTCTGTAAAAACTGCATCGAAATAAGTTGGGAAATGAGGCAGTACTTTATATTTTAAATTCTGGAGTGGGGGCATATTGGAGATATCTTGCTATCCCTTTCCAACGCACGTACCGTTATGACGGTGACGTGATTATACTGATACTTCTCTTTCTCGTAGTTTAAGGTTACACCAAACTTTAAAGGATTATAACTTTTTCATGTTTGAGAATATTTCAATATTTCTTTCTGTTCTATATTTTAGACGACATACATTTCATATAAAATGAATTTAGAAAAATTAATCAAGTACCCAATTACTGGATTTTAAATGAGCCTACGCGTTCTTGTGAAACTCTCGTACGAAAACATAGTACCAG
The DNA here is from genome assembly GCA_036417725.1 of Clanis bilineata. NCBI lineage: Eukaryota > Metazoa > Arthropoda > Insecta > Lepidoptera > Sphingidae > Clanis > Clanis bilineata. The sequence continues at coordinate 4,453,083 of CM071139.1, read as the reverse complement.
TATGAAACAGTCCTATGTTCTATAATGCGTGTAATTTGAACATAGTTATAATTATCTTTTGAACACATTTTCATACCATTTTCGTAGCATTGTTTCATACTGTCCTTGTTAAAATATTATATTTCTTCTGAATTTGGCGCTGTGTGTTTAGTAGAGAAGTGGTGTGGGCGAGTCTGGCACGAGGACTAAACATAAAGGTTATTTTTTGTTTGGAAAGTTTCATATTTTTCTACGTAATTGGAGTTTAGGTCACAGAGGGGAAGAAGGGACACCTTGTCGTTATACATTTGAACGGTAATTAATAATATTATATTTTATGTGTTCTAGCAACTCAATAACTTTTTCTTTCTTTCTACGTCCCTTTATCCCACCTTAGTGTGGAGTCAGCGCAACACACTTTTTCAAGCATGTTGCAGGAAGGATTTGACTTCACGACCGTCTGCTTACCTGACGTAGGGGTCTCTGAGGGATCCAGTCCCAGGCAAAATAAATTATATAGTCCGCTTTGCCCGACCTGAAATCGAACCCAGGACCTGCCGATTCACCGCCCATACAGCCACTGGACAAAAGATATGACTAGCAAATCAATAGCTCTGTAAATTAGATAAAGTTGTAATTACTGACGTTACTTAAATAATATACGAACATAAACGTAGGAAATGGTAGAGGTAACGTAGGTACATAGATATTGAGGCTTGATTCTTTGCCAAAACCTTAGCGTTTTAGTTTAGGTATTCTCGTAGAGTTACAGACTGTTACTTACAGAATTTCTTTGTCTTCTCGCGCATTATAAAAGCGTAGGAATATGATAATTTTGCACACGCCATTTCATTATTTCGTCGTTTAACATAAACCATTAAATAGTCTGGAATTAATATAGATTTTTATCTAAAAATGCGCTTAAGAATGACTAGGTGGGTCGACTTCAAGTAAGGTGAATTTCAACAAATCATCAATATTAATTACTATTTAGGGATTATCACCAACAATGGTCGTCTCAGTCTACTGACACCATGACACACACGTGGGGCCCTGGAGGTCCTGAGTTCATATCCCAGGTAGGGTAAAGCGATTTTGCTAAACTGGAGACTGAAACTGGACTGAGTGGGTTGACGTCAGGTACGAAGCCGGTCGTAAAAACTAAGCTGAATCCTTTCTTCAATATGTTTAAAAAAATATGTTGTTCTGACCCCACACAGTGGGGTTAAGGATTGTCACTCACTGGACACCAGAAAAGATTATAGATATTATTAGTCAAACTAGCCTTGATTTATATGTTTTCAGGAGAGTATCAGCTGCTTTACAATATCTTGTTTATCCTAATAATATTTAGGTGTTATTAAAGGTGTACGACTACAATTTATTGAGATCTATCTGTTTTCTTTCTACCTGCCCTTATCCCGCTTTAATGCCGTCGGCGCAACACACTTTTTCAAGCACATTGCAGAAAGAATTAGGCTAAGTTTTACGACCGGCTGCCTGCCTGACGTCAAACCCGTCTGAAGGATCCAGTCCCGGGCAAATTAAATTACAAAATTCGCTTTGCCTGACTTGGGGATCGAACCCACGACCTCCTGGTCCACAACCCATATGTGCTGCCACTAGACCAAGGAGGCGATCGAGGCGAGGCAAGGATTGAGATCTATAATGAAGAATAATTATTTTAAAATCGATAAAGAATATACTAATTGCATTGACCTCCGCGAGAGTTTTACAACCCCCGATGGACGGGTATTTAAGATGCCGAGAGAATAAAAGGGATGGAAACTGGTTCAAGGCCTTTTATAGAAAGAACTGATCTCATTCTTTGAGCTTTGTACGGGTCACGGATTACGAATCTTTGAGCAATATATTTTGGGGCTTAGAACATCTTTCATCCCCTATCACAGTGTCAGTTTTTATTACAGTAAAGTTAGTTTATGCCGTTCTAGGGTTCTAGCTAACTTCACGCCAAATTTTATCAAAATCGATTCAGTGGTTTAATGTGAAAACTGAAAATGTAACAGGTTTATTTTCGCATTTAAATGATTACTTTTTTTATAGCAGAGACTGATAAACAAAGAGATGGATCACCTGATGGTAAGTGATCACCGCCCATAGACACCCATGATACCAAAATAATCATGGCTGCGTTGCTAAAGGATGGGAATAGAGATTGGGAAGGGGAGAGAGAAATGAAATCCAGAAATATCACTCACCGAACGATAGGCACAGCGAGCTATCGTTCTGTGAGACAATGGTATCAAACAGGGCGCGGCGGCCCATTCGTGCTGTAGACATTCTTTACTGTCTACAGCGCGACTCTATCACTCACTGTATCTAGTATGGATCGCATAATGCTCCAAAATACAAATGATATTTATAAGACCCTACTTAAATAAATAATAATAATAATAAATACACCCAACAGTCACACACCTAGTCCTGACCCCACACTAGGTATAACCTGTATCGTGAGTGTCAGAGACTATGAGAGACTTTCGGTCTCACAACACCCAGACTTGAAACAAATATCTGTGGGCCACACAAACATTTGTCTCAATGCGGGAATCGAACTCGCGGCCTCTCGCTTCACAGCCAGCTACTCGCCCACTGCGCCACGGATAACCTTCTCGTATTTCAAATAGGTACATAGCAGAGAGAAAGCTACATAGCAGAGTTTTACGGCAACGCACCGTTTCGATATTACAAAATACAAAGTTATTGGACTTGAGTATTGATTTAGCAACGCGACGGGGCTTTAAACAGGGAATTTATTGACTTCTTGTATTGAATTTTGTTTGCCGAGTGAATGAAATTGGGTAACAAATTGTACGACGTTAACCGATATAAAGACATATTTTAATCAAAATATTACACACATACATAGATTCACGCCTTTTTTCACATAGGGGTAGGCAGAGACAATGGATTTCCACTGAATGAGGCGAAAGAGGTATGTAAGGATCGTAGCAAGATGTGATATTTTATAGTACAAATTGTAAAGATGTAGCTATATATCGGTCCAGACATGTCGACCGTCGAGGGATATTGCGACTCTCGAATATCGGCAGAATGATGCCGACTAGGCGTTAGTGGCTGTAAATTGGCTGATCTCGGTACTACGCGCTCTTGTTCCACTTTGGGGTCAGTGCAACACAATTTGTATGTCGTTTGCCTAACATCAAACTTGATCGCCTTTGGGGGTCTTGTCCCGGGCAAAATCATGTTAAAAATACGCATTTCCCATCGTGCGATGTGAACCTAGAACTCGTAACGCCGCCTCTAGCACAAGATCTTAATGCTACTGGATTAACGCGATCCAGACAATCGGAGGTAAAGTTATCGCGTTTAGCTGTGTATTGTGATAAATGAATGCGTGTCAGCTGTCGGCGGGGCTCTCCGCGTGAAAGGTATAATCCCATGTTTGCTGCTGATGGGATGAAGGGCAGGAGAAAGGGGATAATCGTTTAGACTTTAGCTGGTTAAAATGTTGATATATTGCTTTCTTTGGAGATGTATGTGAGACACATTTAGCGCATGAGTTTAGCGGCGTCTCCTGCATATGTTTTTCGAAACAAAAATTTTGTTAGTATGGGTTTTTGCATCCTACAATGCCATTTCACCTTTTAATCATTATTTTGGTAATTACACCTCCAGTGGTATTGAGGATGCGTGAATCCATATAAATATGATTATCAATTGATTATTGTATTGACAATTTGTAAATTAATTTATTAAAAAAGGAAAATAGACAAAAGAAAAAAAAGAAATGGTGACAATTGATGATGAAAAAAATAAGCCCGGAGTTTCTTTCTGCCTTTCTTCTTCGGGTCGTCATCCGTAGGTAGCTAGAGAAAGGCTGGTAGGTTAGCTAGGATAGGGCCTCACGCACCAATCCCAACTGCTTCCAGTATTTCCAGTCAATCCCCTGCCACCATTCCTGCCATATGCCATTCCCATACAATCCATTCCCTTACACTCTATTCCTATTTCCCCTTATCACCCTATCTCAGCCATCCCATCGTTATTATGTCCATACTTGCCTGCCTGTTGTCAAATTCAAATATATAATGTAAATTATATTAATCCTAATTTAAAAATGTACTTGTGTTGACTTGTCATAAGTGCTTTTTTACATGCCTACGTGATCAATAAAGATTTTTTTTTTTTTTTTTTAAAACACAACGATTTTAGCTGTCTGCTCGTAGAACAATGGACCACAGATATAAAACATATTTTGTGTAGGTATTTTGTTTAATGTTTTAGTGCAGGAGACGCGGCTTTACATACATAGGTCACGCCTGTATCCTCGAAAGTGTAGGCAGAGGCGAACTAGAATACCCGCATTTCGCCGAGCTCTTTTCGTGCTCTTTATCTCCGTGATCTATGTATGTGTGTGTAGTATAATCTTTGTATGCTTACTATATAATCATTACACAGTACGATACATCTACGTATTTCATAGATACTGAAAGCGGGGATCACCGCCTGACAGGATTGATGGATTGGTGTTATCCATTTGGTTTTTCTTTGTTGAACGCTGTACCATCAATGCCAGTTACAGCAGTTGGCCATTATCGGATTTGGAATTTATTCCCTTTCTTATATGACTTTTGGTTATAAAAAAAAACACTCACTCACTAACTAGGCCCTGACAGAATATCGGTGTTAGGTGGAAATTTCTACCTGGCGATTGCTACGCCCGTGGTCTTTTTGTCCATTGCAAGGGCACAACAATAATTGATAGGGTATATCTCGTTAATTTTTTTTATTTCTTTATTTTATTACCTACCTTTAAATAAATTATATTGGTATATGTGTAGTTGTGCCTTGTAGTGGTCTAGAAATGAAGTGAAATGATTTATAAATCACGTAGGCTATTAAATATCTCTTATGACAAGTCAATAGAAAAAAATATATAAATATGTGACACAAAAATTATATAAATCAACTTATGTATATTTTTAGGATAACATAGTAATTGGTCAATACTTTAGTTACAGCAACTTTAAAAAAAAACTTTAAAATTTTAATATAATTCGATCATTGTATTGAAATTGTAATTCTATTGTATATTATTTGTTATACTGAAGTATAAGGGGCTAGTACGGACCATGGAAGATTTCTATACGTCAGGTTTTTTTTTAAACTACCACCGGATCAAGATATGACCCTGCCGGAGAAGACCCGGCGAAACAAACTCAGCGGGCAATTTTACCACTGGATTTACACGTGGTGTGACCCCAGCTTTCAGTCAAATAAAGTTATTTCTTTCTTTCTCTTTCTAAAAATGCATTTTAATTTAAGCCTCTGACGTAGCTGACCCCTTTTTATTCCATGCAAATCTATTTACATATTAATATGACTAAAGATAGGAAAGTGAGTCATGTTGCAGTGAGTAATTGCTCTTTTTATTCCCCGCCCACTATGGGGTCAATATTGATACGATTTAAATCCAACAGGGTTGTTTGCGTCCTACATTTTATTTTATACGAGTGCATATCACTATATTCTTTAGTACAGTTGAATGTTTCTATTTGTACGGTAGTCAATTTTAAACCTGTGAGGTTGCAAGCTATAAATCAAATCAAAATATTTATTGAATCCATAAAATGTTCAGACATTATTTAGATTCCGTCAAATTTTAACTCTACCGCCTGTTCGGAAGGCTGTTTCGCCAGAGAAGAACGGGCAAGAAACTCTGACGTTGCTCTTTTTAACACCAATTTACAGTCAGTTACTAATACAGTACAGCACCAAATACAGAAAGACCATAAATTAGAGCAGCTATACCATGATATATAATTTGTAAGTTGAAAGTTTGAACCATAATCTGGATTTTGAAGGAAGTCTGACAGGATGGGCGTTGCTTGTTAAAATTATTTCATTTCTGTGTTTGTTGGTTTTTAAGTGATGTGGTTTAATTCATCAATTTGCAGTGAAGATGGACTGTATAATGTGGAAACTTTTTAACCGGTGATCTTTGATGAGTTTTGATTGGTGCGTTGGCTGGCTATGTTAGGTCGATTCGTCGAGGGAAGGACATCTGAGGGGCACCGCGCTGGAAGGAATTACCGCCATAATCCCAGCAGGACCTTGAAACCATCCACATCTGGATATCATGGTCATTGTGAAAATATAATTGCTCTATTTAACTTGATATTGCCTTAATCATTGCAAATTCGTGAAATCCATTATTTTTAAAAGAAGAAGAAGAAAACTACTATCTCAGTGTGTAGACTCATTGGAACCGTAGACCACTACAACGCACGTATCAACTGATGCTTGTTATATTATTAGTTATTACGTATATATGATTCCATACATGAGTATCCGTACGATTCAGTGGTAATATTATCAGATGTCTGGTAGATAAAAACTCAGACGATCGATGGGGCTTGTATCTGTATCGATTCGACGTGATTGTGCACTCGTCTGGACGCAGCGTCGTCTTGGAGAGCAACGTTCGCTGATAATTTTAACCTTTGTGGCCGTTCAAATTTTTAATTCTCAGTGCAAACTTTTAATTTTCATTGGTTTACGAAAGTCTCCTCCTTGGTCTAGTGGCAGCATGTATGGACTGTGGACCGGGAGGTCCTGGGTTCGATTCCCAGGTCAGGCAAAGCGAAGTTTTTAATTTTATTTTCCTGGGACTGGATCCTCTAGAGGGGGTTGAGTCAGGCAGGCAGCCGGTCGTAAAAACTAAGCCTAATTCTTTCTGTAACATACTTGTAAAAGTGTGTTGCGTCGACCTCATAAGGTGGCATAAGGGCAGGTAGAAAGAAAGAATTGGTTTACGAAAGTAAATCGGCAGACGGCCCGCTTGATGGTAGGTGGTTACTATCGACCGTGAATATAGGCAATCCCTGTGTACCGTGAAAAAGGAAAGAGATTGGGAAGAGGAATTTGGGCCTTCAGAAACGTCACTCGCTATTAGACTTGGGTGCTTGACTCATATTTCGATTCGTTAATGTAATTCGTCACGGCAATCTGAAGGTATTTAACTTAAAAAATGAGGCGGTTATTTTGTCTGTATGTTTATTACACGATATTTCCGCCAAATGATGATGAAATGATGCACCTGCTCGATAGAGTTTACTACATATAAAAGTCTAGATACGATGAGGGCGTACAAAATAAGTTAAATAGTAACGGGCGGCTCGGCTTCCGGAGGGCGAGTCACTTATGTAACATATATATGTCTCCAACTCATTATGTATTGCCTCCAACGTGTTAATAAACTTCTTAATACAAAAACACCCTTTGAACTTGAATACAGGGAGAGAGGAGAGAGAGGCAGAAAGAAATAAAGAAACTCGAAGTTAGTTATTGTTTTAATCTTTTAGTTAGGTTATATCGCGCATTCGGCCTAAAATCCTTGCGACAACATGTCTAATATTATCCATTCACATTCCATTTGTGTTTACAATTCATAAATTGAGGTCGACATTCCAATTTATGTTATACCACGAACGTTCCACTAACAAAGTTTTAACTCTGCTCAAAATGGCCGACAATTCGTGCACGCTTCGAGAACGATCTATACATGTGCCACTGTACTTGTGTTTTTCATAGCTTCAAACGCCCACGCTCCTCGCATCTCGTCGATTTTTCTCTTTTATTTTTCAGCGCTCGGCACAAATGAGTCGACGTCAATGCTACATAATAAACCATGTTTGGAGCCAAATTAAATGTAAAATAGCTAGCATAGTAGTCAACATGTAACGCAGTGTATTGTTGAATACGATAATACGTACGCTAGTATAAAATGCTTTCCCACGCACGAAAAGCAATTCACAAAACTTCAAATCGTGCGCGACCAAGTCTACGCTATTGCTACGGATTTAAAGTTAGAAGTGATCGTAGCGGATCTACGAAGTGCGTAGATGCGCTACGTTTGCGTAGCAGCTCTGCGGGTTTAGCCAAGTGGCTTATGCGCTAGTCGAATAGAATAGTCGAAAAGAATGTATGGTAATGACATATGTAAGTGTACGCTTTATGCGGCGGCGTTCTTATGTAATTCCCATACATTTATTATTCTATTCGATTAGCGCATAGGCACTTGTCTAAGCCCCCTGACATCGCGCTATTTTCCAGTGAAAATCGTAGGCAAATTACCTAATTTATTTGGGTTCGCTGATTATTTATAGACATTTTTAAATTTATTACAAAGCAAATTAATTTGACATAAAACTGTAAAAAAAATGTGCAATAAATTGTGACCCCAGTATATGTAGATAGCTGTAATTAAATTATTTCTGTTCAAAATTATACATTCATTGATAATGCATCTGTATTTATGTATTGAAAACAATCTTTTTTAAGCAAAATTTTATAATTATGAATTCTCTTCATCGACATATTATTTACCTACATAGATACACAGTTGACGGTTGGAAAATGGGACAGCAAAGGAGTGCTTAACCACTTCTTTTGCATACAGTCGGACATCGACAGATTCTAGATTTCAGAATTCAAATTTAAGAACGCTTGCTCATTTCGTTTAAAATGCTACTTTATAACACGTGCATAGGGTTATATTTGTGTTGATTTAATTAGAACTTGTGACCTTTTTCATTGTTTTATTCCTGAGGCCACTTTTTAGGACGATATTTGCAAAGTACTGTGCATCTAGGGTATATTATATTGATGATTCTCTTAATAAACGTATGAATGGCTAACATGCAACATTAGATATTCATCGAGGTTCCACTATATTTATCTAAAGTTCTTGAACGATCCCCTGGAGATTAATATATTTTATGCGAGCGAGCGTAACTCGATGGCAGGACCTTTTTGCGGCGACAGAAAAACGCAGCGCAACATATGATGTCACATTAATAACTCGACAGAAATTGCGTGTCTAACTTAGTTAATCATTGTTTCGTGTGGAAACAATATTACCAGATAGCAATGTTGTCTCATAGATCATTATTATTATTGAGTGAAATGAAGTTGTTTTTGACTTGAGTGATGTATTTGAGACTGTTTGATGTACATACATACACACTCACGCCTGTATCCCATAGGGGTAGGCAGAGACAATTGAGCGCCACAAGCTACGATCCTGACACACCTCTTTTGCCTCATCCACATTCATGCATCGTTTCATACATTTCCGCCGGTTGAGGGTACTCCGAACTTGCCCTTTACGAAGGAGATCGCTTATTTGATCCATATATGATCGTGTCGGGCGCCCTCTTCTGGCCCTACCATTCACTTTAGCACGATAAATACCTTTCGTAAGTCGCCTTTCATCCATCCTTTCTACATGTCCAAACCACCTTAGCATCCCTTTCTCAATCCTAGTCACCACATCATTCTTCAACTTACAACAATCCCTTATCTTGCTATTCCTCATACGATCGGCAAGGGTGACTCCACACATACTTCGCAGGGAACGCATTTCCACCGCATTCACTCGACTTTCATGTTTCTTCTGCCAGACCCAGCACTCACTTCCATATGTAAGCGTCGGTACCAGCACTCCATTGTGGACAGCCATTCGCGCCTTTTGCGACACTGCCTGGCTACCCACTATGGAGCGCAACGCACCGCTCACTTTATTACCAGCCATCACTCTCCTTTCAATATCCGCATCACACTTTCCATCTCTCGTTAACATACTTCCCAGATACACAAACTCATCCACTTGTTCCACTCTTTCACCATCTTTACTAATGTTACACTCAGTAACATCGTCCTCTCTTTCTATAACCATAATTTTCGTCTTATTTACGTTCACTTTCATTCCCTTGTCCTTAAACGAGTCGTTCACAACATTTAGCATGTCTTGTAGCTCCTTCGTCGACGGCGCAAGTAATACTTGATCGTCAGCGTAAAGGAGACACTTGACATGTAACTCATCCATTCTTAATCCACATTCCATCTCTTTCAAACCTGTCAAACAGCTATCCATGTAAAGGTTGAAGAGCCATGGAGACGCGACACATCCCTGTCTAACACCCCTAGAGATGTTAAACCAGTCTGAGTACGCTCCATTCACCCTGACACAAGCTTTGCAATTCTCATATAGAGATTTCAAAGCCTGCACCAGGCGGCTCTCCACCCCATACACTAGAGACAGCGTTGACCACAGTTTATCCCTCCGCACACGATCATAGGCTTTTTCCAAATCTATGAAGGCGCAAAACACTTTTCCGGACTTAGCCAAGTATTTTTCAGTAATGCACCTTATAGAAAATACCTGATCGATGCACCCCATTCCTCTTCTAAATCCTGCTTGCACATCCCACATCTTTTCTTCCGTAACATTCATCACTCTGTTAATCAAAACCTTTGCATACAATTTACCGACGACACTTAGAAGGCTTATTCCTCGATAGTTTCGGCACTCTTGCTGTGACCCTTTGCCTTTATAGAGTGGAACAATGACAGCCTTGCACCAGTCCTCTGGCACTCGGCTATCCCTCCAGCATCTATTAAAAAGTAGCCACAACAATTTAACCACTATCCCTTTGCCGCTCTTCAACATGTCGACGGTAATCCTATCATACCCTGCAGCCTTACCCAACTTCATTCCTTTTAACGCATTCACTATTTCATCTTCCGTAATATCGTCTGCATCGTTCCTAAAGTTGGACGGGCTTATGGAATCGTCTCCATTAGCCATATCATCAACGCCACACTCAAAAAGTTGTTGAAAATAACATTCCCAACGATGCAAGACTTCTCTTTCGTTATTTAACACTCTTCCTTCATCATTCCTAATAACGCCTAACTTAGAATTCCCTGACGCTCCCCTAGACAATCGGACCTGCTTCCAAAATAGTTTAATATTAGTTTGGAAGTCGTCAGAGAGCTTCTCATCAAGCTCTTCTTTCTTTCTTTCTTTCTTTTGCTCAACTACTTTCTTAACTCTCTTTTTCGCTTCTGCATACATACTTACTGCTTTCGAAATCTGTGAATCTGCGATTCCCCCTACATGCATGCCTCCTCTTCCATGAATTGCTATTAAATCTAGCCATGCCTTCTTTTTCTCTTCCACCGCCTCTTTCACTTCATCATCCCACCAGTTATCCTCAATCATTCTTTTTCTTCTTCTCACTTCACCACATACCTTGGTAGCTGCTCCAACCAGACCAGTCTTTACAGTTTCCCAAATATCATCCATTCCTCCCTCATAATCTTTCTCCCAAAGGTGAGATGTCTCTTCTCGCAACTCTTTCAAATATTCTTCTTGCACATCTATCTCTCTCAGCCTTTCGACTTTGATGCGACCAAGGCTAGTTGTCGACTTTTGCGGTCTATGTCTCCATAATTTCAAGAGACCTCTAAATCGGCTTACCACTAAATAATGGTCTGTGCCCACACTAACTCCACGATAACTTCTGGTGTCGACAACATGCCTTTTAAGCCTACGGTCTACAATCACCAAGTCGATCACAGTTTGATGTATTTTGGCGAAATGTTAAGCGACAAGATTAAGCAGTGGTTCGCTTTTAAAAGATTTTGATGTTTGAGTTGTGAGATTATTCTAATAATATAACAGGTAAATCTGATGAAGTGACCTTCCTGAAATTTTAATAAATTATCTAAAATATTTTGATGTATGATAGCCAAAGATTTTTTTTTTCTTTCGTAGTTAACTAGATTAGTTTTGGATTTTGACGGGAAGTCTGACAGGGCGTCGCTTGTTAAAATTATTTCATATTATTCTCTAGAGCTGTGTTTGTTGGTTTTTAAGTGATGTGGTTTAATGCATCCAACTGCAGTGAAGACAGTGTGTGCAGTATAATGTGGAAACTTTTTAACCGGTGATCTTTGATGAGTTTTGCTAGGTTCGTTGGCTGGCTTTGTTCGGCCGATTTGCCGAGTGAAGGTCATCTGAGGGGCACCGCGCTGGAAGGAATTATCGCCATAATCCTAGCAGGACCTTGAGACCATCCACATCTGGGTCTCATGGTCATTGTGAAAACATAATTGTTCTATTTACTTTGACATTGGCTAAATCATTGCAGATGCGTGGAAGCCGTTATTTTTAAAAGAAGAAGAACTACATATATTAGTCGATGAAATATTGTTAAAAACTTTTAATCGTATACATTATTACTTAATCTAATAATAATACTATTAGTACGAGTTAAATAAAATACTATTATAATATAACTACACCACCAAAGCAGTCAAATGAAGAGCCAACACTCTCTCTCAATGTCTCGTTGTGTTGTCACTCACTCTTTATCTGTCTCTTCACTTAACAATATTTACACCACTGCAAAATAAATATGTACTCGTACATAAACTATACATTTTCCTCACTCCAGCGGCCAGCCACAATCTTGATGTATACAGTTAATAAATCAGCGAGATCGTTAAACACTCTGTCAATACTAACGTTGTGGTGTATGTCTAATACATTAGTACACTGTCCTCGATTCAATTAAGGTCATTGTTCTTATCCTTTGCTGAGTCGATGCTGAGTATTGATTATTAGGGGCGACCCAAAAAGTGCTGATGTGACGTATTGTGAATCGTATGAGGAGCGAAATTTCAGGAACGTGAGATGCTAAGTAGATAATCGGGTAAGTTCAACGTTGAATCAAACTTTATCTTGTGTATGATAATTATTGTGGTTATTATATTGAATTAATTTAATTAATTGATTTAATTGAGTGATTTTTGAACCAGAGGCAGGTTGATTTCAGGCAGGCAGATGGTCGTAAAAACCCTTTCTGCACATTAAAGTGGGATAAAGAGCATGGGGCAGGTAGAAAAAAGATTTTGCAATAACCAGATAATTGAAATAAAATTCGAAGGCTTTGCAGTCTTCGTTGTCTTTGTCGAAACGTCGGGAATAATAATTAAAACCTAATCGTGATAGAATCCGTAAAAATAGTTTTATTTCAATGTATAATATTCGCGTAAACTTACGAAATCAGTATAACCAGATAACTTATATTTGGAGAATAATTTTGATGTTTCGAAAGTTAATTTGTGAATCATGTCAAAGCAATAAAATTATACATCGGAATAAAGTTATTGAAAAAGCCTACCACTAAAATCTTAAAAAAAAGGGCAGGGGATTCGCTGCGTCCGAGCATAGCTGAAACATGAGCTACTGTTGGGAATTCGCCTCGTCTGCTAATGAGATGGATTAGGGATGCTGGTTGGTAAATATTACATACTATGCTCCAGTCCAGCTTAAACTGAGCGTAACTCTTATTTGCTCCAAAAAGGAGGAGGTCCTCAGGAGGGTTTTTTAATGTATGTTACTCGATATCTCCGCCAAATGTGGACCGATTTTCAAAATTCTTTTTGTGTTTGATAGAGCTTATTTCAAGGGTGGTCCCATATACATTTGGTCATGATCGGTAAATTGGATGTCGGTCAGTTAAGTTTTTAAACTTGAGATTATCATACCTACGCATCATGAATCTCATCATGACTTGTTCAGTATTCCAGTTTCCATTAGCAGCCATCAGATCGCTCTCATCCTACGTCGCTTGTAGACGCGTATCGATTGCTCCGTGACGGTTGACCTTTAAGAGCCAAGCGTTGCCTATTCCATTAAATGCATTGTGGAACTTAATGCATGTGGCTGTTGTTGAGTGCCTTATTTATTAAGGAAAGGTCAAAGGGAATATAGGAAATGGATGATTAACATAACCTAACTAAAAATGACTGCCTCGGTGGCGTGGTTGTATTTCGGTACGACTACCGTCCTGAGGTCACGGGTTCGATCCCCGGGTCGGGAACTAAGCTCCGCGAAATGAGGGTGCACTAGTTGACTAGTGCACCTCTGCCTACCTCTTCGGGGATACAGGCGTGAGCTTATATATAAAATAAAGTTCTGCGGGTTTATACAAGTGGCTTATGCGCTAGTCGAATATAATACTACGCTATATGCGGCGTACTGTTATGTCATTCCCATACATTGTCACTTGTCTAAACCCGCAGATCGCGACTCAAGGTGGCAATAGGTTATCTGTTACAGGTTTTTTTTACTTTCCGGTCTGGTACCCCATTATCATTATTGTATGTGATCTTAGAATAGGTAAGCCCTATCAAATGCAATAAGAACGAATAATCATCAAAAATCTACACTAGTTTGACGGAGATATTACGTAAAGTATATTTAAAACAGACGAATAACCTCCTCCTTCTTTGAACCCGGTTAAAAAATATGCTACAATGCTGCTGCATAACGTTTTAACGTTGATATCAAGTTAGTGAACCAGTTATTCACATTTTTTAAAAGATTGCCTGGGCCACAATGCCCCGAGCTCGACTGAGACCGATAGCAAAATTAAAACAAACTTACGTAGAGTGGCGAGGGATAAATAGTTTAAAAAGAGAAGCCAATGTTAGTTGGTTTAGACTATTACGGTAATTTTTTACCGACTTCAAAAAAATTAGGAGGTTAAGAATTCGTCGGAATCATTTTTTTTAATCTATGTTTCCCGATTACTCGAAGATGCCTGGGCGGATACGAGAAATTGTTTTTTGTTTTAAAGGGTATACTTCCCAGGCCCTATTGTTATTTTTTACTTTTAAGTGGGTGTTTTTGTAGTCGGTTTTCAGTTTTTGTTAAACTCTAATTATTATAAAGATAGCATGGCTCTTCGTAAGGGTTTAAGTTTTCTTCGGATATTAGAATCTATTTAGAATCTTGAAAAGTCAATTAATGAATTAATAATTAATTAATTTACGGAGGAGATTCAGCTGTAAATAAGTGCTGTGTCTCAGCAGAGTACACTGAGCTGGTACCCCTTCTACCGCACATCACATATGTAACTGGACCTAATATTAAAGGTTATATGTTAGAATGTTGTTGATGTATGTGTATGTAGAAAATAAATGGTTTAAAATTATTAAACAAAGTTATTTTTCTAATTTATAATAGTAACAACGGATATATAAGTAGACAAGTAATATAATATGACACGCGTATCAGAGAAAAGTTGAAAGCGTGTCGACTTTAATTAAATTTCCTCTGACATTTTCATACACACACATAGTAAAGTGTTTCTGTTGAAGCAGGAAGTGGCGCTATATCAGTACTATACATCGGTATACGGGCTTCAGCCTTGTCTGGGGCCGTTTGGACACATTTTCCGAGTACGTTCTGTTGCGATGTGTAAGCGTGTGTAGTTTTGCCATATTTCAATGAGAATTTGGTTGAATATTATCCTAGTAGAAAGTGAAAGCGTTAAGTAGGAAGGCGGACCCTGGCAGAAGGCCGGGATAACGCCAGGCAGAAAGAAAGAAAGAATATTATCCTAGTAGAAATATGTATCATCATTGGAGAAGGTTCGTAACTGCCATACGTACCTACATATATATACAACATTATACTTTCTACCTTTATGCCACCTTAAATGGGGTCGGCGCAACATTTTCACTTATGTTACAGAAGGGATTTGGCTTAGTTTTTACGGCCAGATGGATATCCAGTCCCGGGCAAATATTGTTAGAAAAACACCCCGCCCGACCTAGAATTCGAACCCAGGATCTACGGGTCCACAGCCCATTTACTCTGCCACTACAGAGACTAGCTTATGCATAAGAACATTAAAATTAACTGGTAGAGGTGTGCCAGTAGTGCAAGAATCGTACCAGTCTTGAATATTGTTCTCATTACCGATCTGTTTTGATTTTCTCCTCAACTATACTATTTACCGGCGTTTATGAACAATTTTTTTTTTATAGCAGGGACTGGCAAACGAACAGATGGGTCACCTGATGGTAAGTGATCTCCACCGCCCATTGACACCCAAGACACAAAAAGAATGACGGGTGCCAACCTAAAAGGAGGGAATGGAAAGGGAGGGACAAGGGATTGGGAAAGTGAGGGGGGAAAATGGGCCACCGGAAATCTCACTCACCGAACGAAACGCGATAGCAGGCAGCCACTTGACGTCGGTTTTTTTGTGAGACAGTGGTATCAAACTGGTCGAGCCGGCCCATTCGCGTTGTAGACGTAACTGTCTACGGCGTGGCTCTACCACTCAAAAACAAAGGCAAAGCACATAAACAAAGGTGAGTCCTATATAAAAAAAATCCTCACAGGTGGAGTCGCCAACAAAAGTTACTAATACCACGAAGCAGTTACGACGACCTCTCACAAAACACTTTAAACTTTATACTATCGTAAACGTCCGTCCGGTAACGTACGGTACACCAAATACATCTGGACAATGCCCTATATAGTACCTATATAGTACAACGTAGTAGAACATTAACAGGGTTGAAATTAAACTATTTTTACGAATTCTCTACCTTATTGGATTATCTACCTTCATTTTAAAATTATACAATTTTAAATTTAAAAAGTTAGTTTTAAAATTGTATAATTTTAAAATGAAGGTAGATATTGTAATATTAACATTTTTTGGACAAATGACACCTTAGTCTGACCCGTGACCACAAAGGCTGCAAAGCTTTCGAAACGTCGGGCATAAAAATTGAAACCAAATCGTGATAGAATCCGTAAAAATAGTTTAATTTCAATGAATAACATTCACGTAAACCTAAGAAATCATTATAACAGGGTTGTCATAGTCGAGGAAATGTGGAATTATTAGTGTAATGGATAAAGAAATAATTGAGTTATTATGTACTATTCTGCGATATATCACGAGGGAAATTTCTTACGTGCTCACATCTATCGATTACTATGTTAAAAATAAGCAATTTGATACATTACTTATATATATTGAATAGTTATTATATAGATTTAGATGTTGAGAGAAGTGAGTGTTTTGAAATATTATTTCTTCAGCTCAAAATTGTAATTTTCCAAGAGACGAAATACTGAAAAATAAAGTGTTATTCATAAGCCATTTAAGCGTGTGTCTATAAAATACAAATTACTATATAATATTATTTATTTATTGTGTACTCATAGAGATTAATAACACATATTCATGTTAATCTGTAGGTTTTCAGCTCTTGAAACAAAGGCAATGAACTTCTATCAATCTGTTAAATATCACTTTAAATTGTATGGGTATTGTATTTATAGACAAGGGTTGATGACTGGAGACGCCATGCATATTTTCCTCGTTTCTAATCAATCATAAAAGAAGGTATTGATCCCACGCTTTGATTACATTAGAATTAACAGAAACTTTTTTGAATGGCGGATGTGGTATTCTATTTTGGAAGAAGGTCTAAATGGTCTTACTGGGCCACCGGAAATCCTATTGGAAATATTTTTTAGGGATGTGAGGTTCTTACCATACTATAAACCATTTAACTATACCATATACGATATCGTATGTAATTTACGTTTTATTTTATAGCAGAGACTGGCAAACGTGCAGACGGGTCACTTGATGGTAATCATCTCCACCGCCCATAGCTACCCGAAACTCAAAAAGAAAGGGAGGGAAAAGGGATTGTCAAAGGGAGGGGGAATTGGGCTAGCGGAAATCTCACTCACCGAACGAAACGCGACAGCGAGCTGCCACTTTACGTCGGTTTCGTATATGGTATGGTTTCATTATAAATACCACGTGATTTTAACCTCCATTTAAGCACCCTTGCCCTTGACTCTTCCATAGTTAATCAGTGCGATCAACAATACATCTCACACGGTTAACCTTTCATCGGATATTGCTAACGTAGCTGTATGGCGTCATGTGTAATGTCACCATACTTTCTGTTCTTATCAGGACTGTCCAGATTTAAAAAAAAAAACAATTTTTAAAAAGACTCGTTTAAATCATTTCATTAATATCCATGTTTTTGGATTATTTCTAAAAAGGAAACATTTAGAATTATAGTTATGATAATTGATAAAATTGATAAAATATTATCAACGTTAGTATTTAGTAACCATTATAGAGGTATATGTTTTATTAAGTCGCTGGATGCAGGCTTCCAACAGGTCAATCTGGAAATCTTTGGGGGAGGCCTATGTCCAGCAGTGGACGTCTTATGGCTGATGATAATGATAATGATGATATAGTTAGAGGTAGGTAGAGTGACGCGCCTAGCGTGAAAGTCTGATCTGGTAGACGGGGACAACGCCACACAGAAAGAAATGAAAACAAAACAAATGGATCTGTATTTTTGTAAAGAGACTACGTAAAAATTTTATGTTTTTTTTTCTCTGTTGCATTACCATTCATGATCATGATGTTTCACTAAAATATAATAATTGCATTTGCTTTATTTATTTTTTATCATATAAAATGCATAAAATGGAGGTGATATAAGTTCCTGAAGCAGTCTTTTGATGGGGTACCGAAGAACACAGTCTAATTTCGCAAAAAAATAAAAATCCGTTCTGTCTTAAACACAATGTGGTCACGATAGTAGGTGCCTTTGACGTGTGACGTAGCAAACAGCCTGTCCGAAGTTCTTTGACGCTCCCTGGCTCCAGTGTTGAATATTAAATTATTCATGAGGGTAGAGACTAGGCTGAGCAGTGAACAAGCGAAAAATATTGTCGCCTGTCTGATAGGCGTGACTTTTTGTTCGTATTGTGAATGTTTTTGGATTTTTTGATGTTGAAGTTGTGGAATACTGGTGTACATAGTTTAGGATGGCTTCTAGTTTAGATGTCAATACTTTTTTTGTGGTATTTATGTGTCTATGTGGTTGGAATCCCCATACCCAGGGCAGTTTGCTTATAGAAAATTGCTATGAAGTGGCAGCTGTGCTTTTGCTAAGGTCTTTGAGAGGCCAACATGTAACCAATTCCCATATATAGGAATCTTATAACCTGTCTTGTAATTTGTACCCTGATAGTAAAGTCTCTAAGGACTGCAGAATGGTGACTATTCTTCCAAATTGTGCCTTTTGGGTGATGGTTTATTATTATTTGTTGTGGACCTTCGAAGATGGATAAAGATAATTAAGCATTAATCATGATAATCAATGTAAATACAGTTTGAACCTGAATCGATTAACAAACTTCCATAATAGATGTGTTGTGATAACGATGCATTCCCGATCGATTGATGGCTTCATGCCATATTACGTTCGGATGTCATCGTTGTCTTGTGAATTTGTTTTTTTTTTATAGCAGACATTGGCAAACGAGCAGATGGGTCACCTGATAGTAAGTGATCTCCACCGCCCAGAGACACCTAAGACACAAAAAGAATCATGCCAACCTAAAAGGAGGGAATGGAAAGGGCGGGTAAGGGGATTGGGAAAGGAAGGGGGGAAATAGGCCACCGGAAATCTCACTCACCGAACGAAACGCGACAGCAAGCTGCCACTTTACGTCGGTTTTCTGGGAGACAGTGGTATCTAACCGGTCGAGCCGGCCCATTGGTGCTGTAGACGTTACTGTCTACAGGGTGGCTCTACCACTCACAATTTTTTCATAAATTGGGAATTGTGGTTTATTATGAATATTATATGTGTACACAGGCAGTTCAGTTTGCAACACAAGCTAAATGAAGCATAACTTGTTAACCTGTTCGGGAGAGGTTTCGGTTATAGTTGAATTTGTGCAGGCCAATGTGTGTGTATTGATTGTTTAGGTGGTGTACCGTTTGACACATAACTGAATGACCTGCTAATGAAAATGATAATTGTATTGTATTTAGGATCGAATACATGCTGCATTTAAGAATAATCACAGGTTTAAAAACTTAACGGACCGACTTCAACTTGTTAATCCTGACCAAATATATACCTTGGAATAAGCTCTATCGAGCATAAAAATATCATGAAAACCTCCTCCGTCCCTATCAAATCAAATCAAATCGTTTATTGAATCCATAAAATGTCACACATTGTTTAGATTCCGTCTAAAATGTTTACTCTACCGCCAATTCGGAAAGCTGGTTCGTCAGAGAAGAACGGGCAAGAAACTCTGACGTTGCTCTTTTTGAGAATAATAACCAGTTTACAGTCAGTTATTAATACACAACCAATATAAGAAAACAAAAAATTCAATAATTTACATTAAATTAGAGCAGCCAATCTACAACAAGGTAACCTCCATGTAAAATAAAAACAATAAAACTATTGGCGGGACAATAACAAATACAGGTCAATGGAGTACCGCGTTCTTTTGAAGTCGGTTAGTCGGATAATAATTCATAATAATACTTATTTTTGTATTAAAACAACCTGTAAGCACGTCACCAAAATATTCATTACAGTTGTCTAACCATTCAACTCAAGAAACCTTCGCAAAGCTTACACGGATACAACACAAAATGCCCCGTAAATTAATTTCAACTACCGTACTGCATAAATATAATCGTGAAGTTAATAAACATAGGGCGCGTAGGCCACCATGAACAACAAAATTAGTCCTTAATTAAGACAACAGGCCGGCTCCCTTGTAATTAAGGCATCTATTTGTAAATTAGTCTGAGGCGGCAAAGATATTGAGGCTGTGCCTGCCGCTGCGGGCTCTTGGGTACAAGAAGTACGCTTCAGATGTTTCTAGAATGAAATGTCTTGTTTGTATTTTGTGTATGAATTGTCATTGCTTTTTCAAGCGACTTCCAAAAAGGAAAAGGTCCTCAATTTGTCTGTATTTTTTTATGTATGTTACTATCTCCGCCAAATGTGGACCGATTTTCAAAATATTTTTTGTATTCGATGGAGCTTATTTCAAGAGTGGTCACATATAAATTTGGTCACGATCGTATTTGAAGTCTAAAGTGACTACACAACACCTGATGGTAAACGCATTGCAGTTCAGCAATACCAGCAACAGGAGACAGACCCTGTGTCCATTGGACGTCACCAGTTATATATCGGCCTGGCCTTAAAGGACCCGATGATGTAGGAGGGAGGGAACACGTGAGCAGGAAAATTGTTCCACAGCTTGATGGCAATCTTCTTGGTTTTATATCTTTTTGGTTTAATATTGCTTTGGGATTGTTTCGTTCGTGTTTTTTCTTACTCAACGTTTAGGCCCATATTCATTGTAGCGTGGGTTTAGTTAACTTTTTTCTAACCATCATTTCTAAAATTATTATTGTGATATATTTTTTCATTTTCTAATATAAGATCTATAATTTATGGGAACAATACTTCATATGAATATATGGAATTATTCATTTTTATATTGAGTGCTATAACGTCCCTTCTAAGTTCTGACGTAGTCCCCTCACAATGCTGAAGGGTTTTTCGACTATTAATATCTTGCAGCTATTTTATAGCACTAGGGTGAATTTCTAAAGTGATGTTCATACTTCGTTCAATTTATTCCAATGAAGCATTTCTACTGCAATAAAATAGTTTGTATTATTTTGTTTGCCGGAAGATCTTGTTCAAATTGTTTGCGACTATTACGGTATTTTTAGAAATCTGGAATATTATTTATGCCGTATTTTGTTTTAAGATTAATCCTTGATCACAATAGTCTTTCGAATCATAATTAATTAATATTATACATAAGTTTACGGGTTCATCTTGGTGGGATTGCTCCTCTTATTGCCAAATTAGACCAGCTTGGCGGACTGGATCCTTCGAGGCGATAGACCCTAGAATTATGCCAGCGTGGTAGACTAAGGCCTAACCCTTTTCATTAGTAGAGGAGGCCCGTGCCCAGCAGTGAGACAGTAATATTACAGGGCTAATATTATATACATAAGTTATTTTGTAACGCATGACAAACTAATTTGCTACTATTGATTTAAGTTCACTTTTTGCTTATTTATAGTACATCAATAGAGAAAACCTAGACTAAAGGTAGCGTTAACGATTGTGACCAGCGACCGCGATCATGGCCCAAGTGTCTTGCAGGCCCTCCAATCGCGCGATTCGGTCGCTTGCATCCGGCAGATATTCACGGAAATCAAAAGAAGTAAGTTGCGCTTCCAACAGGTCGGTCTGGAAATCTGATGATGGTGCCAGAGGGGTGACTCCTGACGCTCGATTCGAACTTAAATTCGATTCGGTTTCATTTATTGACTTCAAATTCCATTGATATTGAGTTAAAAAGTGCATTAATGTCACGTTAAAAATCACCAAATGACAAGTTCTCGAATGTTTTGCAGCATTAGCGCTCATTAAAAGTCGATTTCGGTGGAATTTTAAGTCAATAAATGAAACCAAATCGAAATCACAATCGAATCGAGTGTCAAGAGTAAGGGGGCAGGTCGCCGTTGCCGCCGACCCATAATTTTATTTTAGTTATCTTGGCATATACCTCTAATAAT
This sequence comes from Clanis bilineata, assembly GCA_036417725.1. NCBI lineage: Eukaryota > Metazoa > Arthropoda > Insecta > Lepidoptera > Sphingidae > Clanis > Clanis bilineata. Next base: position 4,430,995 of record CM071139.1, on the reverse strand, counting down.
AATATTGACAATGTTTTTAACATCTAAAATAAAAGAGGAAAATAGCACGTTATTTTCTTAAGACCAGTTGGTAAAGTTCAACTTGGTCTTCAGGGATTCATCGGGAGAGCAAGTTAGTAACACAAACAAGCGAAGCTTAAGTTTAAGTCCCAACTAAAATTATAGACATCGCTCCCCAAGACAAAGAGTTTGCAAACAATCCCACTGCTCATCGGGTTTAAAGCTTTAAGGTGGGTTTAGACCTAACGAGCGGATGGATGCTCAGTCTAGTTCGTTTTAAAAATTCTCTTTGTCTAAGGAGAGATATAGAGCATTGCTTCGTTTTCACCCGACTGCCTCGAAAGTAGGGTGTTTTTTACGCTGAAAAGAATACGATTATTTATCGTTATTTATGAAAGTTCTTATTGTTGCTGTATTATGAACAAATTTATATGTTTAGCAATGAGCATGAGCAAATTATACATTTGCTCGTTTGGTCTAAATTCATAATTAGGAAAACGGACAGTCATATTCGCCTGAGAATAATGTGACTTTATATTTGTTTTTAAAATGTGTGAAGATGGAGTAGTGTAATTATAATTATTATGCGATTTAATATAAATAATTCAAATGAGATGAATGAATTCATGTGAATTATATGGTTATATATACACAATTTTGTTAACGTATTTTTATCAACAATAATGCTTTTCATAATAAACTTTAAATTATATTGGATCGAAAACGTAAACACACTTTTAAAAAGAACATTTACCATCTTTACAAAACATAGCGCATCCGGTTAAACAAAAATTAATTATGGTTGATAACTTGGTATCAATTATCCAAAACATAAATAAATAACACCCAACAGTCACACACATAGTCCTGACCCCACACTAGGTATAACCTGTATCGTGGGTATCAGAAACTACGAGAGACTTTCGTTCTCACAACATCCAGACCTGAAACAAATACATGTGGCCCACACAAACATTTGTCTTGGTGCGGGGATCGAACCCGCGGCCTCTCGCTTCACAGCCAGCTATTCGCCCGCTGCGCCACGGAGGCTGTCAAACATAAGTTCTTTTCTATATATCTGGCTCGTAAACATTTAATTGATGAATAAGTATTAACTAGTTTTCTGTTCCCCACGCAAGCACGTTTCGTATTACGTCACACGTAAGTTAACAAAGGACACTAATCCTATATTGTACCAAACTTTACTCGGTATCATAGCATTAGGTTAGGTACACACGTATGACCTTCAATTCCTTCTTCAGAATTCATGTTTAAACTATATTTCTATTTGCTTATGAAGGCAGACTACATCTGATTGTAAGTAGTTACTTATACCATTGGACATTGCCAATGCCACTAAGGCTATGTCACTTGGCTATGGCGAAGTGGGTGTCTATCGTGGAATGGCAAAGAATGGTGACTGAAGGGCTTGTTTCCATGATATCAAAAGTATCGTGAGTGTTCCTTAGAGGAACGGAATAGGAATTGTGAAGGGAGGGGATGTAGGTTGCCAGGAAGCTCACTCACCATGTCTAAACAGCAAGCTGCCACTTTACGTCTGTTTTCTGTCAGGCATTAGTAACAATCTGGTTGAGCCGGACCATTCAGGCTATGTTATAGGTAAAAATGTTTAATTATAATCTCTTTTTTGTCAAAAATAAAAAACTTTAGTGGACGACCTGCGAGTAATATTGGATGTGTAATAATCACAAGTTTGAAAACTTAACTGACTGACTTCCAACTTGATCCGATCGTGAACAAATTTATATGGGACCCCCCTTGAAAAAAGAATTTTGACAATCGGTCCACATTAGGTGTAAATATCGCGTAACATACATAAAATAATCACAAGTTTAAAAACTTAACTGACCGACCTCCATCTTGATCCGATCGTGAACAAATTTATATGGGACCCCCCTTGAAATAAGAATTTTGACAATCGGTCCACATTTGGCGCAAATATCGCGTAACATACATAAAATAATGACAAGTTTAAAAACTTAACTGACCGACTTTCAACTTGGTCCGATCGTGAACAAGTTTATATGGGACCACCCTTGAAATAAGAAATTTGACAATCGGTCCACATTTGACGCAGATATCGCGTAACATACATAAAATAATGACAAGTTTTCAAAAGGTGAATAAAATAAAATAAATTACTGTGACACTGGCAAAATCACCGCCAGGGCGGTGGAGCCATATTTTTTAAAAGAAGAAGAAGAAGAATGACAAGTTTAAAAATTTAACTGATCGACTTCCAACTTGATCCGATCGTGATCTTTATATGGGACCACCTTTGAAATAAAAATTTTGACAATCGGTCCTCATTTGGCAGAGATATCGCGTAAAATACATACAAAAAATACAGATGAATAGAGGACTTTCTCCTTTTTGCAAGTCGGTTGATAATTACAACCTATTTCAAATACTAACTAGTAACAGAGATATTTCCAATATGTATTACAGAACATCCAATAAAGCTCATTTATGTTTTCGAATGCAACGCGACGGAAGGCGCGTGTTCAATATTCACGACGCACTGTCCCCCGGGGAGCGGGCCGGCTTGTACGTCATCTTGTATGGTTGTACCACGATTTCATACCGATATAACACGCGTATTACAAGTGAGACAAGTAGGAAATCTGTCTTTGTTGATTTCTGTTCATATTTGTCATGTGTAGTGCATTATGGACTATTTCTCATGTGGTTTTTAATAATACTAGACTGCCTCGGTGGCGTGGTGGTATTTCGGTACGACTACGGTTCTGAGGAGCTTCGATCCCCGGGTCGGACAAAGTGATATTGGATTTTTCCATATCAGCCCGGAGTCTGGAATTTGTGCCCGATATGGCGATAGGCTCGCCCCCTATCACATTTGGGACGGATCTAAGCTCGGCGAAATGTGGGTGTTCTAGTTCGCTAGTGCGCCTCTGCCTACCCCTTCGGGGATACAGGCGTGAGCTTATGTTATGTTATGTTATGTTTTTAATAATATACACCCAACAGTCACACATATAGACCTCACCCCACACTAGGTGTAACCTGTATCGTGGGTATCGGAAACTACGAGAACTTTCGGTCTCACAACACCCAGACCTGAAATAAATATCTGTGGGCTACACAGACATTTGTCTCGGTGCGGGAATCGAACCCGCGACCTCACGTTTCACAGCTGGCTACTCGCCCGCTGCACCACGGAGGCTGTCAAGATTTTGATTAGCTATTTCTTCTTTATCTAGTACTTTCTATACAGCGGATAAGTTAATTCTTTTTATTATCGACTGACTTCCAAAAAAGAGAAAGTCTTCAATTCGTCTGTAATTTTTCGACCGACTTCCAAAAAGGAGAAAGTCCTCAATTCGTCTGTATTTTTTTAATGTATGTGACGCGATATCTTCGCCAAATGCAGACCGATTTTCAAAATTCTTTTTGTATTCGATAGAGCTTATTTCAAGGGTGATCCCATATAAATTTGGTCACGATCGGATTTGAAGTCGGACCGTTAAGTTTTTTTAAACTTGTGATTATTTATTTTGTGTATGTTATGCGATATCTTCGCCAAATTCAGACTGATTTTCAAAATTCTTTTTGTATTCGATAGAGCTTATTTCAAGGGTGGTCCCATATATCCCATATAATTTGGTCATGATCGGATTTGAATTCGGTCTGTAAAGTTTTTATTTTATCTCCTTTCTTTAAGTTTAGTTTAAGTGTATAATTCAGAGGAAATATTGCATTATCTGTTTTACCAAAAGTTGAATTTTACGAGTAAAAATCGATACTTATCAGTTGAATCATAAATGTGCTCAAAGCAGTTATCGTACTATTCCATAGTCAGATACTAATAAAATTTATCTGCATCAGTGTTTTTCCTTAATATGTTTTTTTAGCTGTACTACTTTATCTCCAATATCCGAATTTGTATGGGATATCCAGAAGCGAATTTTGCTGTAATACCATACAGATTTTTTGTTCTAGTATATATTTTACTGCCTGCCTCCGTGGCGTGGTGGTATCTCGGTACGACTACGGTTCTGAGGTCTCGGGTTCGATCCCCGGGTCGGGCAAAGTGATATTGGATTTTTCCATATCAACCCGGAGTCTGGAATTTGTGCCCGATATGGCGATAGGCTCGCCCCCTATCACATCTGGGACCGAACTAAGCTCGGCGAAATGTGGGTGTTCTAGTTCGCTAGTACGCCTCTGCCTACCCCTTCGGGGATACAGGCGTGAGCTAGCTTATGTTATGTTATGTATATATTTTAGATACAAAGCCTTACAAAATGCACCAGACTACATTTAAATTGCATACTGTACAATGCAAAATTAATACTTTTAAACGAGTCTGTTCTCGAAATAAAGCCTACGCCCAGTGCACCTGACTGTACGATACATCTTCTTCTTCTTTTTTATAATAAATGGCTTCCACGCATTTGCGATGATTCTGCCAATGTCAAGGTTGGATCGCACCAAGGTTATAATTACAGAAAATTATCGACTGAAAAGAGACATAAATGTTAATTGTAAATGGTCCAACAATTCGATAAGAATACCTCCTTAATGTACCATACATGCTAGTGTTTATAATAATTCCATTTGAAAAGCTAGTCAATTGGTAGGTTCATGATAAATGAAGGTGTCCTTTGCTCTGAATTCTAAATTGTTGAAGGCCACCGCAAGGATGGCAGATGTATTAAGCAGGGATTATGTCTGAACTGGGATAAGACCGGTTTCAATTAAAATTACAGCTTTAAATGTTATGAATGTTTTTGCAAGAAATAATCTATCTGTAAGACTAGGAATTCTAGAGAATATATACGTAAATTATTGAATTGAAAGTATAAATTTGTGGGTCTGTACTGTTTGCGTAACTAACATCATGTTCATGGTAAATTACAAAAAGATACGGCGACCAATGGTCATATGAAGCATGCACAAGACCAAGCGAAACGGAAGCGTCTATGTAGGAATATGGAACCTGGATTATTGCACTTATCATGTAAATAGTAATAAATAATTGTGTAACCGCGTATTCTTTGTAACTTCAATTTATAAGCCCTCTTAAGCAGTGAGCTATTCAGTTGGTGTTGTCTTCTCAAAGTACACTGGATTATCAAGTATATTTGCGTGATCCATGTACAACATTGTAAGATTACGATTTAAAGCTTGCATTAACCCTGTTGGCTGTTTACATCTCGTATAAATTCTTGACAACAATGTTGGTCTAGTGTTTTAGGTTTCTTCGGTTTAATCGTTATTTCTTGAGCTTTATTGATTATGGAATATGAGTAAGCTCGGATAATACAATAAAGTACATACAGTAGGTATTAAATTTAAGGACTATCTTCATGAGTTATCTGGTATTAAGTCTATTTATATCGTCATCATCATTCACAGTTTTTTTTGACTCCCACTGCAGGGCATCCTTCCTCACTTATACATCTCGTATCATTATGTTTGAGTACAATCATTAATATTATAAGTATGCCAATTTCTTAAATATCAACTTCACCCATATTAGACACAGTTCTCAAAGTTGACGATATATCTAAGCACACCAGTCGAAGTGCGAGTAAAGGTAGTAATTCAACAAAATATCTTTAAAAAATGACATTTTCGATGTATAACGATTTTTGCGTATATTTTGCAACATAGACGACAAGACGGTTGCGCAAATATAGATGTCCATGAATCTAAATAATGTCTCCTTTAATCCATTAGAACGACATGAAAAGCCATTTTGTTACTTACACTTGCGGTGACATTGAGTCTGTTGTGTAATATTACCACGTTCAAAAAAAAGATGGCTAGATTACACGCCTTGTTACACGCTTTTGTAAATCTGAATAGAATTAATGCACTCGATCTTCCATGTCCAATAATTATCATTGTAATAGATAATTGTTTGTTATATATTAAGGATAAAGACAATAACAGCCTTGTATAGGCGATTATCAGAACCTATGACGTATGCTTTGGATTTAAGAGCTCTTGTAAATAAAGACGTTTAGGTATTACAGGTCCATATTTAACAGTAGATAAAACATCTTTGGGGGAAGCCTATGTCCAGCAGTGGACGTCATATGGCTGATGATGATGATGATGATGATGATGATAATATGGTATAAGATGAAGAATAAGACAAAAATACGAAAGAAACGTTAGGCACTATCAATACTGTAAAGTATTAAAGAAGAATAAACTCCTTTCTGGTCATGAATAATTGATTCATTCACTCCATACATTGTAAACCCATTACCAAAACCAATAATAGAATTTAACAAGCTTTTGCCGCAATAAAGGGGGACCCACACGCCTGCTGCTCCGGGTATTTCATAAAGTTTTTTTATTGCTCAGTTATGTTGTAATGCTGGCTGGAACGGCAATATGCCTAATACGGCGTCGGTAATGCCGCTGCCCCAATCGATGGCCAATCGTTTTTATTGACGTCCATAGAAAATTCAATATAAGTATCAGAAATGTTGATAGAGATAGAAGCCGCTTTCCTTGTGGGCCGATTGATATCGGTTTATTTAATTGGGAAATGTAATAACATAGATGTTATTTGGTATCGTTTATTCTGGTTCGAGGAACATGACGGATATTGCTGTATCTATTAGTTTACTGAGATATTCGGATTGTAGGAAAATCAATTGATAAAACTAATGCATTTTATATAACTAAGGTTCGTTTTATATTTTTAAACGTAACCTAAGGGATTCACGTAAAACTCTTTCATATAATAATATTAAATTTGCAGTTCTAGAATCACAATAAATTAACATTTAGAGAGCACAACACCCTGCACAAATCATATTGTCAATCTAATACTTTCCTAATTATCTCATTATCTTTACGTTCTATACGCAGCAATTGCGTCATCTTCTACCGCCAAGACTTATGGAATAAGTGCGTAGTTTGCTGGGAGTCTAGTCCTTTGACCTATCTTGAATGACAGTATGATTGGTGGCGTCTGGAGCTTTTAGAAATATTGATTCGACTGTCTTCCATTAAACCATTATGCATATAATTCCAGTTACCATTGAATAGTTTATTATTGAAATAATGAGATAACTCTAGTTGTTTTCTTATAATTAGTCGTCGATTTCTTTTACTTATTTGAAAGTGCAAAAACGATTAAGGATTTTTCGTTTTTGTTGGGTAGTATAAACGAGATGAGCCATGTAATAATGGAATTTTGTAGTATGACCATCGTCATCGTTTTTTTTGCTGCTGATTTATCAGTTTGTTGTAGCTTGTTATTTGATTCATTATGGTCGTAGTTGAGATAATTATTTTGCTTTGATGCTACGTCTTCCTACAAATCAATAAGTCTATAGGTATCTATAGCGTTAGATTTCTGATTTCTTGTTGAAAATGAAAGCATTTTCCAAGTTGATCAGGGGTGCTGAAAGCAAACCGCACGTGCCCAGAATGATTTGAAATTCCATCACAGATTCATTCCCTCCTTGATCCTGTTTGCATTTAAAATGAGGTACCCATTATTCTATATAGTAAGTATGTATAATTAGTTACATCTTATAACTAACATACATACTCATAATTCATCTGGCCCTAAGCAAATTGCCTTATACGTGACAGTGGGGAGGCAGGAAGCCGGAGACGCTGAAAACTAATACAATTATACTGTGAACGTGATTACGACGCCAACCCTCGCGGACGGCTGGTGACGTCACTAAAGAATATTTACTTTTGCATGCAGTAATTAGGCTCAATCTAACTGTGCATCGGGGGTAAAGGAGCCATCGCGGCTCGGCCAGTTGGAGCGGTCAGGTAGTGTGTGGATTTTGTTATTTGCGGTGTGGGATGCGCGGAGGCGGCTTCGCGCATCGTGGAGTTAGATCGAAGGCGCTGGAGAGGTCGGCGCATGCCCGGGCGCGGCGCCCCCGACACCACCGCCGTCGACGGCCCGCAGTCGCGCCGCGCTCGCCTCTCGACGCGCCATGTCGCCCGACGCTGCGACCTGATCGAGCACATAGCTCTTGGAAAAAACAAATCTTAAACGCGTTATATCGTCCACGTTTGGTCGCAACCGCACGAGTATCGGGTAAGTCCGTAGCGGTATATCGCGTCTCATCGGGCTTGTCCGCTGCAATGCCCAAGGTTAAAGGCTTCCGATGAGCTTTTCCCGGATACCGATCTGCGATCTCTGAAGCGGGGGGGCGCGTGAGGGGGTGGGGTGATGGTGGGAGGGGGTTTGTCATAGAGGGCGCTAGTGTCTGCGGTGAGTCATCTCTGCGACACGATTTTTCATGGCCGTCCCTTCGATCTCGCATATTCCCGTAGGTAGCTGGAGGTTTTGGAAGATGTAAATTGCAGCGGTTACGTAAGTGCGTAGGGAGTGCACCGCGGCGCCGGACCGACAACCCTACCACCCGACCACCCTACCATCCGGCACTTTCAATGCGCTGTGTGCGCACTCGACCGTAGCCACTTACAGCACGCGAACACAGTTTTCAGGAAAACATTCACCATTTTGTACGCGCGCCTCGTGGAAGCAACTGTGAATTCTGTGCTCTCGGATACATCATGAGTCATTCGTTTTTTGTGCATCCTCCATGTCGTGTTAGTCCGGGAGGTTTTTGTGTGGTATTGATTGTGAAGTGAATTCGGGATTTATTGGCTGGAAAAGTATTGTTCAGTGCGTTGTACGTTACATAATACTAAATTGGTCGGCTTAAATTAGTGTGACGTAGGTATTTCTTAATGATTTTCATATTCGGTGCTATTTTTATTACTTTGTTACGTGATTGAATACAATACAAACGAATTATACTCAACGGATTTACTTCTTCCGACTTTTTATTATTACAATTTAGTGTTTATTAAAGTATATTAAATAGTCTTTCTTATAGATTATAGTACCTTTTGTTTTGCATAATCCAATTTTATTTAACAAACATTAAATAATGAGTCACAAAATCGTTCTATCCTGCTAGAAGGACCAATCATGGTGCAATTCAATGTAACAATAAACAAACAATTTCCGCATCAGTTTTCCTGCAAATTGTAAATGTTGTATATTTATATTATATAATTCATAGTCGTGTATTTAATATAAATACTGTAGATGTCAGTGAATCAGCTGTGAGCGGCGCAGGCGCGACAGACATGCGCATGAGATCGCAGCTTAATTGAACGGTAGTTAAGCCGCAACAAAAAATATACCGTAACACTTCGCGAGGTTGTTTAGCAATAAGAGCAGCTCGTTAATATTTGATTCTTCGAGATATAGCCCCTTGCTTATAAAAGTATTTAAGCGCTGCTTATCTTTAACCATAGGTTATCCCTTTCATTTTTAAACAAGGTGACACAAGAAAAAAAGTGACAGGCTATTCCTACCCATTTGCTGAGCTAAACTGTTTTTATAAGTAAGCCCCAAAGTGTTTTAGCTTTTATTGTAACAGTTTTGTTATAAATGACATCACGAATTTGTAAGTAATTTTGTTGATATGCTTCGATAGTATTTATTTATGTTTCAGGACCTTTGTTTTTAATACTTTACATTGTAAGGGCATTATTATCTGGAGGCAAAACTTGCTTTATACAGTTTATAGTTACATAATTATTTTCCTTACAAGGTGAATTCTATTTAGTTAAAAATAATTGGATTTGGGCGTAATTTTCTGTAGTTTCAGTATTACTACCTCTACATCCTTTTTTTTACTTAAAAGCAAGGTTTCTTTTACTTTATATCTCTATATCTTCAACTCGGTATGCAGTTTTAACTACTAATGAACAAGATTTTTCAGCATAAGATGTGAACACCAATCATTTTTGTAACGTAACGAGTATTCTAAATCGTAGAAAACGGATTTTTTCTTCTAATACGATAACTGAATGTTACCGTTATACAAATTATTATATTCATTGTAAATTTATATCTTAATGTACAAGTATACAATTATACATGTATATACTAGATTTTGTAACCTAACTTGATATTCTACTGTACTGGTATTTGCTTTCTTCAGAATTGTTACTTCATTTTCAACATAAAACATGATCGTAGTTATTCAGCACTATTTGACCCGTCAGTATTCATAAAGTTACCGTGCTTTCCATCTTATCGTTCCATCAGAATCATTTTATACAAACGTCATCGCGTCACGGAAACATTCCAGTAATTCTGGAACATTTAGATAATTGTTATTGCCTGTGAAATCGTCTTGAGTACACCATTCACCTTCCGCACCGTTCCAGCCACGCGATACTCTCATTACGGCACCGCCTTTATTTCCTTTCAAGGAATATTGCTTTTCATTTTCCCCATTGACATTTCCAAACACAGTGTTCTCTACATGTATGTTCTTGGTTTCAATGAAAAGGTTTTTGTTTTTGTCTACTTCATAATTTACACTTACAGTTGGGTTTTGCGTTTTGACTGTATTGTGCATTTCTCTTTAAATATTTTTGTTTGAAGTATAAAAAGTTTGATTCGATATGCCAAGTTAAGATATTTGTTATGCTATCCGTAAAATCTTATAAGACTATTGTTCATTGTTATTGATATTTATCAATACATTTTGTAATATACATTTTTTACCTGATGTAATATGTTTTGCAATAGCATTTAAATGTCCATCTTTTGTTGTTTAAAGTCTTAATAGTTCCGGTTGACAAGCAACTATTATAATAGAGAATGGTCCACTATTTAATATTATGTGTTTTTATATTAGTTTTTACTTTATTTCAACGAGACCTTGAATCGCGTCTACAATCCTGCGTTTATTCATGTTTTGCTCGAATCGTTAGCTAGTTCGTGACTCACTTGATTACCTAACTGTACTTCACAGTGCATTGTTCTTTGTTAACACATTTTTGTAAAATATTGAAGAACCTGTTACTTTACTTGATTATACTTTTATTTCGGATAAATTTATTCGCAATGATACTTCTGTAGCCAGTTATTCTGATGAATATAGAATATGTTTTATAGACTCTTTAATATTTACGGTATATTTAATGCAAGGTTTCTAATTTAAACTTATTTATAACCTCATTTGCACCTCTATAATTTTTACGGAATTATTATTACAAGGCTATGTCTGATTTCTGCCTGACGTTATCCCGATCTAATGTGAGGGTCCGCCTTCCTACTTAAACACTTCCACTGCCAGGTCTTGAGCATCATTGAGAGAGAGAGAGAGTGAGAGAGAGAGTAATATTTTAAAGGATGATATGAGAACATTGGTTTTTGTAGCAAAGCCAGCAAGCCAGCGCTTTTTGGGCCGTCCACGGGGACGCATCCCTGGTACGATCTGGGCCAGACGCAACCGTAGTACTCCTGTGGTTTTCACATCTATGATTATTTTACATAACATAAGCTCACGCATGTATCCCCGAAGGGGTAGGCAGAGGCGTACTAGCGAACTAGAACACCCACATTTCGCCGAGCTTAGTTCCGTCCCAGATGTGATAGGGGGCGAGCCTATCGCCATATCGGGCACAAATTCCAGACTCCGGGCTGATATGGAAAAATCCAATATCACTTTGCCCGACCCGGGGATCGAACCCGAGACCTCAATACCGTAGTCGTACCGATATACCACCACGCCACGGAGGCAGTCAGTATGATTATTTTAGGAAAATAGATTATAAGTATTTGTGGTTTTATTTCCAGCATAATATAACCGGACGTTCTCTACAACATATCAGAATTTGTGTTTCCTATTGCAGGTATAAAACCGGACTCGTACCGATGTTCTAGTGGATTCAAGTGAGGAGTGAAGTCGAAGCACAGCCGCCATGTCGTCGGTGAAGGTGGCGGTCAGGGTTCGCCCCTTCAACTCCAGGGAGATCGCCAGAGATTGCAAATGCATTATCGAAATGTCTGGCAACACAACAGGTAAGATCATCTTCTAGTATAATCACTAATTGCGTCCATTAAGACTTTGTTTTGAAGATTCAAGTTTATCAAAACTATTAATCGCTTGTATGCCGAGGGAGAGGAATACGACTAATTTAAACAACGTATTAAATTACATCGGCTCATCATTTTATTTTACTTATATAGATGTTATTTCTCAAATCCTCCTTCTTCTGAGGTAGAAGTTGATAGGTAATTCAATTAGTGACTATAAACCTGAAGTATAGATTTTAGTTTTGAAGCATAGACTCGATGAAAAGTGGCAAGCAAATACAAATGGAAACAACTAGTATATTGATAATGATAAGAGAGTACTAATGTATATTCCCCAAATCATCATCATCAACCACAAGAAGTCCACTCACTGCTGAAAATAATCTACCTCCAATGATTTCCAGACCGACCTGCACCCCTAGTACGAGTTAATGCTTCTCGAAAACTAGGATAGTTATCGTTAAAACTCCATACATTTGACTTTCGTGCCGCTTGCGGAAACTACAATGAACTACATAAATGTATAGAGATTTAGCGATAACTATCATAGTTTTCTAGAAGCATTAACTCGTACTAGGGGTACTGATGGAAGCAGCCTGCATTCAGCGACTTCCTGCGACCTTTATCACGTCGTTTTATTCTCAAGATATTTAATTGTAACCTCGAAGTTTACTTTCTTCTTGTACTCGAGAGCGACCTCGCAGGCCTTTTTACATTAGCCTCTATTACTTTACGGCTCTCGGCCACTTAATGAAGATTGACTTTTACAAGCCAGTAAAAAGCTTTCTCTCCCCATGTTATTGCGTTTATTTAGTAGAGTGGAAAACTTTTGGTGAGAAGTTCTGATAGAAATTTAGCGTAAATGAAATTCAGTAGGAACGAAGGACCGCAAGCAACGAGTCATAAGACTTGTCGTATTTGAGAGTAAAGAAACAAAAAACAATTATGTTACCTTTATGAAGGCCATACAAATTCGAATTCGTCAAATCACAACTAAATTCATATTTGAAGGTGAGGTTGGAATAGGCCTAAAGGAAGGACGAAAACTTAATGCTTTCTGGAACCGTTTGTCCAAAAAGGATAGGAAAGAAGCCGTCCCAAAAATAAAACAAAATGATTACCAAGGACAAGGAGCACATAAAAAAATATTATTTTACACAATTATTTTACGTAAGACTTAACAACACTAGTTCACATAATAAGCATGAAACACTCGATAGGTGCTTTGTTACAATTCCACTAAATACTAGCGTAGCGCATGTTATTCGAAGAAGGCATTTTCATTAGGGATAATAAAGAGCAGTCTGATCAAAATTACAGGTAAAATTGCTAATTGCTTTAATTCTTTGAAAAAATAATAATAATCTTAAATATTATGTGGGAATATTAAATTTATCGGTTTTTACTTTATTTGATAAAGATAGGTTTGGACATTTTTTTCTTTCATTATGTTTGCGTTTTTGTGGGGTCGCTGTTTTATGGTGTAGCGGGTGAGATCACACTTGCTGAACCATGAAACTGAAACGTCGGGCTTCGCTAATTGATGTTAAATCTTATCAAATCACAGCGATTTAGCTGTTTGTTTATATACTAATCATGAATGTGATTTTTTTTAATCTAATAAACGAAAAGTATATTGATCAATTCTGGTGACTATATTTCCTATTAGAATCTTGAGCGGCATTAGAGGCTTGTAGTATGGACATGGAAGCCCGACAAGTGCTAGATGAAATCAATCGGCACGCCGCGCCCACGCTGATGCCATTCAACTTGATGTTTGGCAATAAACGTGAACCGTTAATGCCTTCAGGTTTTGCGTTGTGCCCAAATGTCGAATGGTTAGTGACACTGAAACTAACGTGAAGCAAAAAGTATTGAATGCGGATCTCGTAGTTGTATAGCCGTTTGGGGATTAGAGTATTGTGGTTGTGTTATTGTTGTTTAAATTGAATATTGATTTCGTTTTCCGGTTCAAGGAACTTGGAAAGGTCGGAATAGAAACCCCTACGCAAGTTTCCGGACCGTTGATGTTAATGAATCATAATAATAAACCCTATTCTAAGTAACAGAATATGATATTTGGTTCTGTCGTACTAGAAATGTAGTTCTACTTCTTCTACTAGACATCTCCATTGTGTGATCAGGACTTCGTGTTTATAATACAGTTGGTCTTACTTATTATTAGTTTCATTAATAATGTAAAGTTTAATTTTATTTTCATTATTAGACCTACCTTAATATGAATGACTTTCACTTCAAAACTTTCGAAGTTGTTAGTTTTGAATGTGGCTTACTTTAATTTATAAAATTTTAGTTTGTGAATATAATTTTATTATTTGTGGTTAGGAGGGTGAGTTAATTACGTTAGTAGATAAAGTTATCGTTGTTGGATTAAAAGCTTAATTTGTTTATCTCAATAATTTTGATAGTAAAGGGTGTAAAGTTGGATCTTGTGAAAACAAATTAGGAATGATCTTCAGTTCAGTTGATATATTGTATATTTTTTTTATAATATTTCATAATATTTATTTTCGACTATAATCTATTTTGGATAATAATTGTTGGTCTTCTATATTTGGAATTGATTTGATCTTTAACATAAAAAAAGAAAACATCGGAGGCAATTTGTTTCAGTTACCAAAACGCAAATTAACCCCAGCTTAGATCCATAATAAAATCCTGGTGACATTCAAAAGCAATTTCGTTGAAATAAGATTTCCAGGGCGCGGCGAGGCGATAAATCTCTCCAAATCTGGGTCTTCGTGCGGGGTCGACGGAACTCAACCTTTTCTGATTGAAAGAGCGAAAATCCATGTGTACCAATTAAGAATTTACTGTTGACCAACTCTCAGCTCCTTAATGAGTTCACCTCGTTAGTAACGGGTAAACCACTGGGAATTTTCCGTATTTACTAAAAAGAAGTAGAAAAGTAGCAAAGGATAACATCTCGCTGGTGTAACTAGGGCATGGGAAGTGGCGCGTTGCCCGCTTTGGTTGTGTTTCTTTGATTTTTTTTTATTAATGAATGGCTTCATGGTGATAAATTGGGTCAGGTATCATTTGCTAGGGTAGAATTTTAAAGAACTTTGTGCTTTTATTAAAATGTATCTACATGTATGGTGCATTTTATTTGACGTTTTAATGTTATTCGGTAGCATTAGATATAAAATAAATAAATACACCCAACAGTCACACACCTAGTCATGACCCCACACTAGGTATAACCTGTATTGTGGGTGTCAGAGTTTATGAGAGACTTTCGATCTCACAACACCCAATCTTGAAACAAATATCTGTGGGCCACAAACATTTGTCTCAATGCGAGAATCGAACCCGCGGCCTCTCGCTTCACAGCCGGATACTCGCCCACTGCGCCACGGAGGCTGTCGGATATATCATGGAATTAAATATTGAAAACAATAGATGTACAGAATTTATCGATATAATAATGCTTATCGAACCAGAGTCTCAACGACGCTTCAAATTGAGGTTTGAGTCTTGTAAAAGGTTGTACTTCGCAAAAAGGGGGTTTGAGCTTGATTGATGCAAAATATTTTCTGATGATTCGTATTACGAGTGATCAGTAAAAGCAATATCAGCTAACAAAAAATATCCATTCGAAAAGAAACACGAGCTTAATAATAGAGCAATAATAATGCAAAATGCAAACACAATAATTATAGACTAAAGTAGAAAAGCAGTCCAATTTTCGACCGACTTCCAAAAAGGAGAAGGTCCGTTCGTCTGTATTTTTTTTATGTATGTTACGCGATATCTCCGCCAAATGTAGACCGATTTTCAAAATTCTTTTTGTATTCGATAAAGCTTATTTCAGGGGTCCCATATAAGTTTGGTGATGATCGGATTTGAAGTCGATCCGTAAAATTTTTAAACTTGTGAATATATTATACATGTAACATGTATCATTGACAACTAGACCAACACAAAGCAAGTTCAGTGTCATCTGGCACGGCGCGGCGGCGTCAGGGCTCGTGACGTCAGTTCACGTCAGCGCCCACGACTGCCATGGCGTTTATAGCCCTCGTAAAAGCTCTCACGCCCTACAATGACGTTATAATAAACTTGAACATTTTGCAATGAATAATTTGTAGTAGACAGTTTTATCTAATTTACTGTAGGTTTAATATTCATCATTGGCATAGATCACTTGTCTATTGAATTCCTTGTGTTCTTCAGTACTTCTTTCTATGTGGAGCCAAGGTCTCCTTTCTTGCATTGACGCTTCCACAATTTATTTAAAAATTAAAAAACTATTTTATCGACTCTGTTCATAATTTTCTTAATTTATATATAATCTGTTTTAGTCATGATATTCTTATTGATATATCTTTTGAATTCCTTACTAAAATTTACTAAGTACGTTACTTTAAAAACGTCAATCTTACCGGTTCATCGAAAACTCCAAAAATAATAGTCACACACACAGCCCTGACTCCATATTAAGATGTGTGTTTTGTGAGTATAAAGAACTTACGAAAGACTTTCGATCTCAACCTATCGACTTTGATCTAAAGTAACCTAAATTAGACTGCATTGGTATTTTTTATGTACTTTTTCTTTTATTGTAACTTATACGTAAGATGGCTCAGTATCGAAGAATCTGCAATGAAAATCTGAGAACTCTGCGTAGTTAAAGTCGGTATTCAACCCTCGCTCGGCATCGCGTTCCGATGGTCCATAAAGCCTGTTATGGACCATAAACCTTGTCCATGGGCTCTACGGTGGTCGTAAATTTGCCGCAGTTCACTTCCTGACTCCTAATGATTCGCGTTGTTAAATTTTATTCAGTTCTTTCCTGAATTGTGTTTAAGATTGTAAAAACGTAGCCAAATAGCGTACAATATTGAGTCAAAATTGATTAGTTTTTAATGTTATTTTTGTGCTTTACAAGGCACTTCTTTAAAGACTATTTTAAATTCACATGTCATTTTTCTACTTGCCCATTTCATTCATTAAAAGATCTGCCCACATTTAATAAAGTGGTTTTGCTTATACATTCAACAGTTTATTATAAAACTTTAAGTGATAATCTTAGTATCACTTTCAATATTTATTTAAAATTAATCCATTATACTCAACGCGAAAGCTCTTTTAAACTCTTGTGTAGTGGAACAAATACCTCATGTTGAGTATGAAACGTATCGTTAAAATTGTTGCACGAACGTTTTGCTAAAACGAATCTCGGTGCTTTCACAGACTGTAAAGCATTACTAATGAACACTGTATTCATATAACATTATAACTATTTTTGTAGTCTTATCCAGATTCATTATTGAAAAATCAATGTAGTTTTTGCGATTTTTGCTAATCGCTCTGTTATTCTGTTACTGTGAATTTTAAAATTAACTCGCGTGAGCTTACAGTCATGGGATACTATTGTACTATTTTAAATGAAACAAATCCAACTTTTTCTAGTCTAGCAGAGTTAACATTGTAGATAATCATGCTTCCATAGCTTCTTCATCCATCGTTTAGATCTTCCGACGATAGTTCCTTAAATGAATAATATTTTTAAAATTCAATAATCTCCCTGTAAAACAATAACTAATCTAAAGTTATTAATAACCTCGTTCGAAACGTTAACTGTGTATTAGGGCACGCGATCCGCTCTTGTGAGTTGTGTACATTATTTGCTTCACAGGCATTTAGGTTGAATATTGATCAAGGCTTGTGCTGTGTTTCATGTTTCTCTGAATAACTTTGATATGTTCAGTATATTCGGGCCTCACTAAATAGCAGGAGTCTTGTGGAACAAGTCTTTCTAGCTTTTGTATCTTCTGTTGAATTTGTTTCTGATTCTATAAATAGGTCAGGTAATTTTTGATACACGATTAGGATTTTAACATTTGTATGAATGTTGAAATGAAAGTAAAGAAAGGCATTTAACATTTAGAAGATTTGTATTATTCTCTATGTAAATTGAACATAGAGGTGAAAAAATAAATTATGTTATTTTTTCGATTTCCATTACTTCAGCTAGTCTCTCCAACTTCAATTTGAAGCACTTCAAACGGCACTTTAGTAATATTAGTAAAACCCATCGACCTTGCCTCAAGGGCTTGCCCTCAAGTCAATCGTTGCGTTTATAAGCCCAGTATAAATAAACCGAGCTGACGTAACCAATGTTCCGTGGCTTAGTTCCATCGCATTTTCCGCCCCATCACCGCCCAATCACGGCGCGCCTTGGATAGACGCGATTCCACTTCGCCCTTTTTCAGCTCATTCATTTTTATGCTAATATCTCTTTCAAACTTTTGCGATGGATACGTTGTGAATATTTCATTCTTTTACAATGAATACTACATAAAATATGTCTCCTATATAAGATTAGTTTGAATTCTATATAAGAATCCACTAGTATACTATTGATATTGAACACATTAGTATTCGTCTTAGCAAACAAAAACAATATTATTTCCAATTCATTGCCAACAGCTAAATACCTAGACCTAGAAAATATAAACACCACATAAAGCTTTCATGTACACATCCCATTGTCTGGTATACCACAATACCGCTTTGTTCCCCAACCTTGAGACCGCAACGTGTGTCGATTTCCGGTAACGTTTCCCGCCTTCACAAAACAACATGGCGTACATGTCGCTTTGTGGTCTACGCCTCCTGGTACGCAGGAAATCAGGATTTGCAACATTGCAGAGAGGTTTAGAAATTTTGCAATGGTTGTGGTTTTTAGCGTTCTAAAGCTAAGTGGCAAAAACGGTATCCTCAAATATTTTTTTTTACGTAGGTACACATTTCAGTTCTACAAATGAAGAAACAGTTCCATTCTCACATTTCCCACTTAGCTCCAGATCACATTCAGAAAGTTCCTTCGTGGATCTGAAATATGAAATATGTATTTTTTATTTATGAAATTATTTGTCATCAGTATTCTGAAATGATGTTTTATAAATATTACTATTGTATCAAATTCCATCCTACGTTTAATGATGATGATTCTTCTTCTTCTTTATTTAAAAATTATGGCCTCCATCAAAGGTTGATGATTTTGCCAACGACAGTGTTTAATAAATCCATTACTCAAATAAATTGCTAGTCAGACATCTTCTAGAACTACGACCTAATCAATGATGATGATAATTATATGATTTTGAATTAGCTAATAGTCAAAATGTCAATTTTTTGCCTGCCTTACGAATAAAGGAGAGTTACTTTTTTAAAATTACCTGGTATTTTCCCGTGACGTAATTCCCAGTATAAAACTCCATTACCATGTTCTACAAGGTGCAGCGGTGAGTCATAAAATAAAGGTGCGGAACACGGACGCAAATTGACGTGTACCTCACTCTTTACGTTTCTCTTACGGCGCGTTTTATGTCTTATTTTTTATTATCCTACTTTTTACCTTTGGTGGCTTTTGTTTAGTCAAGAATAAGGTATAGAGTATAGTGGTGTTTAAATCTACAAAGCATTGTTTTAATATGTATAATTTGCTAATTTTACATTATCCGGTGGACTAGGTTAACAAATTTTTCATGCATAAACAGTGATATCTGTTTTGAGGACACACCTAGGCAACCAGACTTCTTTGGCATTTATTAAATCACAATAAGCAAATACATCAACATAGGTTGTAAATGGATCTTAGGACATTGACTTGGATGTTGCATCTTCTATTTTCGGGTAACATATCAAAGTATAATTTTAAGTTATAATAAAATCCTAATCATAAACTTATCATGTTCTATAAGTAGTAATCTATGAAGTTTTTCTTAGTTACATCTTTACCTTGAATAGTAAATTTGTTGTACTTAAATTCCACTCGCACTGTATTTATCGTTTAGTGTCTAAAATTTTAGTACAGATGTACAAACTTAATTTATACTTGGCAATTTGTAGAAAGTAAAGTGTTTTAGTTTTTTTTAAGAAATATAGAAAAATATATTTAGAATTACTCACATACTTTAAATAGGATATATATAACGTGATACATACATATAAACTTAAAACGTTCCAAAAGAAAGATGAAGTATTTTAAAAAACCTACCACCAGCATTCCTGACTCTTAAATTCACATGCCTATTTAATGCCTAGGAGTAAAAAATTGAACCTGGATTTTTTAAATGTACATTCTGTACGCATGCTTTGTAAAAACATTTCAATTCGTTGGAATACGCGTCGCTGCACGCGCCCGCTAGTTTGGCGCCGCGACGTCGATGTCGACATCGGTCGATACGTCGCGACGGCATGAGACGTCGCCCCTAGTTCGCACGCCCTTTACGACCGATATTTGCACGAGATTATCATCTGAGAATGCGGAGACAAAGATCATAAAATAAATTACTTTTACTGTGTCTTTGACTGGGCAAATGCCTTTATTAATCTGTAGGGAAACTTTGGGCCTGTTTGTTTGGGGATCGACGCAGTATGGTGCGACAAAAGCGCCGTCGAACGCAGTTAATTTACTGGAGATATTGGTGAATGGTGTTATGAAGTGGAGATCGTCTTCATTGATAATATTCATGTGTCAGAATATACAGTATACATATTTTATAACTCGAGAATCAACTATTCTATTTATTTCGATAAACTTTCTTTACGAATCATTACAATTGACCTCAACAATTTTGTCCAGCATTAGTGAAAGATGTCGTTATTGTCAATTCTCTACGATGGCCAAAAATATTCAACAGAATTATAAAAACATTTCATTGGTATACTAGTAGACGACTAGGATTAATTTTATTGTACACAATTTCCTACATTATCATTAACTACATTACATTATTTTGTTACAGTAATAACAAATCCAAAAGCACCACCGGGCAGCAAAGAAGGAGCTAAAAGTTTCAACTTTGACTTCTCGTACTGGTCGCACAATGTAAGTACTATTATATTATTTCTTCCTTTACTTAGAATAAGGTGAAGCACTACCAACTGCAACTTTCATCGAAGAAACCAATAATCGTTCTGAACCTTTGAACCCAATCAGCCCTATTTAAAATGTTGTCTTGTACAACTTCAATAGACTTTTATTCATCATCATCATCATCACCAGCCATAGGATGTCCACTACTGAACATAAGCCTCCCCCAAAGATTTCGAGATGAATGCAGGCTGCTTCCAACAGGTCGATCTGGAAATCTTTGGGGGAGGCCTATGTTCAGACTTTTATTATGAAGGAAATATTACGTTTTCCGTAGAAATTGTAATGCTTAAGTAAAAAATAGACTGCAAACTAGTTTAATAGCATTGTGTACTTATCAACAGTTCAAACCAAACCGTGCATTTAATTCTGGTTGTTATAAACATCACTGACATAATATATTGAATCTGTAACACTTTATATGTTGTATAGCATTGCAGATTTTGATGAAAATACAACAAAAGAAATTCAACATGTCAATTTTCATCTTACACTGTACACATACATTAATGTGCAAGAAATGTTCCAGAACCTTAAAGTCAGCCTTTTAATTTATTTATTACCTGTATAAACCTTAAAAAATAAACACTATCGAATAGATGAAATTCAAACATCTCGAAGTGTATTGATTCATGCCGCGCGTCGTGTCGCAATCCAATCGGATCTTTGAATCAATACTGCTACGTCTCCGCAGGATTTCCATTTTCCTGTGTCAATAGTAGAAGATATAGGATTAATGGTACTACACCCTCTGTTGGATTGAGATTTACGTTGATGGATCGTTGTGAGAACACTTTGACATCCAATAGCCTCAACAAATACGTAATTTGTTGGGTAGTAGCCTCGATGTCTAAGATTCACTTTAATGAAACAAATGACACTTATTTGTAAATATTTGGTAATCTAATTTATAGTTTCTTAGGGCGCCTTGCAGATCTATTACTAATCTAGAGTTAAATTCGAATTAACCTTTACATCATTCGTATATTTAAATCGAGATTTATATAAGAGATGCAAGTCCCCTTTAATAATTGAGATTAAATGATTTAATCGCAACTCAGAATAGGTCTACGCTAGACAATAATGAATGTATGGATGAAATAATGGATAGTAGTTTAATTTAGCTACTTATAAAAAATGCGTATTTAATTACAAAAAAACTTTTAATGCAAGAAATTTCGTCGCCATTACTGACCTTTCCCATAAAATAATTCTGTAGTTAAAAAGCCATTAGGTATGGTAGGTAAAAGTTGTCGCTTGAAATAAACACCGAAAAATATTCTCCATTATCGTTTTTACATTATGCTCCTGTTTGCGTTAGTTTAATAAAATGTTAAGCGATGGATGATAATGGATGAATGATGGCCGATAATAAGATTTCATGCCGATCCGCTGTGTTTTGGACGGCCGCCATATTGGATTTTGCCGCAAACCCATTATCGGATTGTCTCTTTATAGGTTTGTATGGAATATTTATGGTTTCTCTTGCGTTGTGCAATTTTAATTAGGTATTATTTATGGGATTTAATACTGTTTTTTTTTGGGATTTCGGTCTTAGTGAAGAAATACCTCTATCAAGTGTTTTTTTAAATTACTTTTTATTACAGGTATTACGAATCAAAAGCTCTATTACTGGAAAGCAAAAGAGCTCCTCATTAATTATTATCGGATAATTGAACATTCTGTAAAAAATAATTTAGAAATCGGTTATAACACTTTTTTTTGTTATAGCAGAGACTGACAATCGAGCATGTGGGTCATCTGATGGTAAGTGATCTCCACCGCCCATAGACACTCGTGATACCAAGATACCCATGGGTGCGTTACTAACCTTAAAGGTGGGAAATAGGGATTGGGAAGGGGAGGGAGAATGGGGTCACCGGAAATCTCACTCGCCGAACGAAACGCAACAGCTGGCTGCCACTTTACGTCGGTTTTCTTTGGGACAGTGGTATCAAACTGGTCGAGCAGGCCTATTCGTACTGTAGACGTTACTGTCTAAAGCGTGATTCTACCACTCAAAAAATATGAAATCATAGGGTCATTCATACGTGTAGTTTTTCATTGTACCTACCCCGGAACATACATCGCCAATAATGTACAGCGACGGTCTTTTACCGCAATTTTCAATCAATCTGTCTGTAATTAATTTTCGCCAAAACGTGAGCAGTGACCACGCTACCACCAAATGTTGCGGTTTCCATTCCAAATCCAATACAATAACTAAAATAATAGCTCTTTGTTCGAAATAACGAAACGGGTATGCAATAATTAATCTAATGTAGTTGTTAAAATGAATGGCAGTGATTAAAACAAAAATTCCTACTTTTGGTAAACTTGCTCATTTGTAATTAGGTTTAGGTTATTTAATGTATGCCAATTTTAAAACACAATTGATTTAAAGTTTGTAATGATTTATGCTTTTTCTAGCTGAATTTGTCAGATCATAACTTTTTTCGTCGGTAATAATTAGTTTACATAAATTAAAAAATTCTCCCTCAAAGAACTTTCACTGACAGTCCAATTACTCTGAGGACTAAAAGTAATATTTGCGCTGACGTAGGTTCGTAAAATATTTTTATAAAAAGCATTTCGGGTGATTTTAATTAGTCTGGAGGGAGATGATTTTGCTTTGCAATTGGAATATCTTTCGGCGTAATTTATTTAGATTAATGCAAATGTATGCCTCGCTCGGCGTATTGCTGGTGGCTGATGTACAAATTGAAACAATTTTGATATTTTGCATCCGTCATCTGCTGCATGAAGAATATAATAATCGTGTATATATGTGATCGAATTAGAACATTTTCGCAGGTTTTTAAACTAGCATTTAATGTACAATCTGTAGTAGTTTGAAGCCATATTTTTACAAAGTTGCAGCTCTTTGTGATTAAACTTGCTTTTCTTTACAAATTCAACGTTAAACGCTATGAACAACGCTACATATGTAGTCCATAGTGTCATGACGAACTGAGACTGGAGATTGAAAACTGTAATATTAGTCGACTAGCTATCTCTACAGAGCTGGTTAGAAATACTAAAGTTGCTTAATGCCATTGATGATGCAACAGGATTTACTGTTGCCAGATATTTTGCAAATTATGAACCACTATATATTTTAGGGTGAACTGGTTCCACCAATGTGAGCTGGTCAAGCATTTGTTCTGCAGACGTCCCCACAATAAATACATACGCCGTCTTTCCATAGGAGTAGGCAGAGACAACGGATTTCCTCTTGTTACGATTCTTGCACACCTCTTTTGCCTCATTCAGTCTCATTGCATACTTCATGCATGCACGTCGATTTACTTGCTTCTAACTTGACCTTTCTCTAGTATATCTCTGTCACTCGATTCGATTTTGCCTATGATTCTATTGCATTTAGTGACTTAAAATTCCACCGAACTCGTGTTAAAAAGTGTTCTAATGTCGCGTTGGATTCGAAAAATTATAACGTGGTAATTTTTAACGCGACATTAGTGCAATTTTTAACTAATTTCGGTGGAATTTTAAGACACTAAATGCAATCGAATCGTAGGCAAAATCGAATAGAGTGTCAAAAGTCAGGGGGTTGGTCTGACAATATTCGATAAGGTCTTCCCTTTCCAACTACACTTCCACTTGCATAATACTGGATGTTTTACTCATTAAATATGTTTGTTTCAGCCAAGTGATCCTCAGTTCTCTTCTCAAATAATGGTGTACAAAGACATCGGTGAAGAGATGTTACAACACGCTTTCGATGGTAATTATATATACTTAGCTATTATTTATACTTACTTTTACTACGTGCAGTCTTGTTAGTACTTAATATACGTGAATCTGGTGTTCTGAATATAGACGTTGTGATTAATTAGAATCACATAATTGTTAATTATTATGGATATAAAAATCAATGTTTCTTTCTGTCTGCCCTTATCCTAACTCAATGTGGGTTCGACGCATTACACTTTTTCAAGCATGTCGCATTTGAACGACCGACTACCTCCCTGACGTTAACCCCTCTTTGGGAGATTCGGTCCCAGGAAGATCGTGTTAGAAAAACACTCTATTCGACCTGGAAATCGAACCCAGGTCCTCCCGGTCCACAGCCCATACCCATAGGCAACACGTGACAAAATTATCCCGCTGTCAGACTCTCTCACATTATCACAGGGATCTCTATTCTGTAGTTTCCTATTATCATGCCTAAATCTTAGGCATTAAAGAAAATAACGAGCTCCTAAGTGTACTCACTTATTTGCGTTGATAATATCTTAACCGTAAAGAGAAATAACGTAATTAAACCAGTGTTGATGACTTTCTACACATAAATAACGATGTATATGAAACTACTCGAAGAATGTAACGAGAATTTTTTAACCAAGCAATTCAAATGTACTTTCTTAAATAAACCAGAACTTAAAATAAAGCCTAACTTACGCCCGAATGGTCAAACGCTACTCAACTTTAACGGCTTCTTACATTGATTTTCGCCATACAATTTTGACAGATAAGGCGGCTTTAAACGACATAAGGCGACCTTAAGTGTATGAACATTCGGCGGTAAATTATGAAGATTGAAGATAAAAGGATTTTTTTAATTAGTATCCGCCAATTAATTGAGGTCGTAATTAAAATATCATACAAAATATTGATATATTATTATTAATAAATAATAAATAAATACACCCAACAGTCACATACATAGTCCTGACCCCACACTAAGATTGAGTCTTGTGTCGTGAGTATCAGGAACTACGAGAGACTTTCGGCCTCACAACACCCAGACCCGAAACAAATATCTATGGGCAACACAGACATTTGTCTCGGTGCGGGAATCGAACCCGCGACCTCACGTTTCACAACCAGCTACTCGCCCGCTGCGCCACGGAGGCTGTCAAATCAATTGTTAAATATTGATACATTAATTCTAATGGACATGAATTCTAATTAATCCCTTAATTTGTACTCGACAGCCAGTGTTGCCAATGTATGTGCCAGGCAGGTTGAATTTTCGATACATTAAAAAAAATTAAATGGATTTGTTTCCACTCTGTTATGAGACAGAAATTCTTCTGTAGTTCCTAATATTAATACAACGCACGTACCTGTGTTGTGTCTTTAGACTATGTACATGTATAACCGTTGGGTTAAATAGTTATTTAAAAATAATAATCGTAGTAAATATACTACTATTTCTATAAAGTTACTAGTACTTCGACCCAGACGGAGCGATGACCTCCAAAGAGGGTGGTAACTAGAGAAACTTGGGCAAAGATTGAGTTTAATGACCTGCCTTTGGGGATTCTATCCTAATTTGCACATGCGTTGTAGACAGATAATAGTGATTAAAAGTTAAACATGATTGTTTCAATATCATGCTTAAAAGAAAACACTGTGTATACACACCCACATTAATTAATTATTTATCTCAATTGTATATAATTAAATTGACAGATCCTAATAAAGGAACTATTTGAAAATGTATTTATTTTGCAGTTAATTAATTAATTATCTCCATTAATGAAATTGACGGATAACAACTGGACTATTTAAGAAGTGGGTAATGGATATATAATTATTAGTTTTTGCTTCTGTGAATACAGTATAATAATGCTACGTTGTGGGTGTCACTACACTGTTCAGCTGTCCATTTATGTAGCGAGAAGTCTTGTTGCCTATTTACAGTTATTTTAGACCAATATAATTCTACAGAGTTGACGGGGTCTGGTCCAGTGTTACTTACTAAGATAATTTCCCCTATTATTAAGATATTTGTATTTTAGAAAAGGGTTTATTTAGACGTTAGGCAGGCAATCGGTCGTAACTAAAGCCAAACTCTTTCTACAACACGCTTGAAAAAGTGTGTTGCGCTGGCCTCACATTGGACTTTTCACCTCTTAAACTAAATTGTGGTGGAAGAAAACTCCTAATGTGGGCTCTCTGTATCTCCTATAGATTCCGAATATCACCTACTGTCCCACTGTGCCAGTTAAAAATATATACGAGCGTTAGAAGTTATACTTCTTTGGCGTAGCGAAGAAAAAAAAATTAATAGATAGCAAAAATAAAAAGTCGATGAAAAATATTTAAATAAGGAATTTTACTCTCAGCCAACTTCATACTGTCGGATTGCCGTTACAGTATGCGCGCGCAGTTCTCAATTTTACTCTCACATAAATGCGGCAAAAGGAGTATAACTTAAATAATCACGAGTTTAAAAACTTAATGGACCGACTTCAAATCCGATCGTGACCAAATTTATATGGGACTACCCTTGAAAGAACACAAAAATAATTTTGAAGATCGGTCCACATTCGGCGGATATAACGCGTAACATACATAAAAAAAAATACAGACGAATTGAGGACCTTATCCTTTTTGGAAGTCGATCGAAAACTATAAGTGTGTAATTTTATTTGTAGGCTACAACATATGCATATTCGCGTACGGGCAGACCGGCGCGGGTAAGTCGTACACGATGATGGGCCGCGGGGAGGATAGCCAGGAGGGCATCATCCCACAGATCTGCAAGGACCTCTTCAGGCGCATACGACAGACCACCACTGATGATTTGAAATACTCGGTAATTATTTTTTTTTATATTTTTATGACACCCAACAAACATACAAGTCCTTACCCCACACTAGGTATAACCTGTATCGTGTGTATTTAGAGCTACGAGAGACTTTTAGTCACTCACAACACCGAGATCCGAAACAAATATCTGTGGGCCACACAAACATTATCTTGGGCCGGGAATGGAACCCGCGATCTCGCTTCACATTCGTCCAATGCGCCACGGAGTCTGTCGATATTTGTTAATTATCCTAAAAATATTGTAATAAATAAGTTGTGAAATACGATAAAATCATTATTGAATTAGAGTATTTTTTATCCACGGCAAAGTGACTACACTACACATGATGGTAAGCATAGGACAATCCAAAAAAACCTGCGATCACCGACAAACATTGAATATGACATCATATTCAATTACTTATTTATTACTTTAATTTCTAATTCATTATCAGGTGGAAGTGTCATACATGGAGATTTACTGTGAGCGTGTACGCGACTTGCTCAATCCCAAGAACAAGGGCAATCTGCGCGTGCGCGAGCACCCAGCCCTCGGACCTTACGTAGAGGACCTCAGCAAGCTGGCGGTCATCTCGTATCAAGATATATACGACCTCATCGACGAGGGGAACAAGGCTAGGTATGTATAGTAGTTTATCTGGCTTGAAGGACCAAAACATGATCTAGTGCGATGAGTTGCCATGTGGCGATTTAAAATATACCAAATACCATTATTGCATTTTAAAATACATTGAAAATTTTGGGTATATACGAGTGGCGCCGACATAACGGCATTAAATCGTACCAGACATACCTTACAACGTTGGAAGGCCGTGTGCCAAAAATCAGTCGAATTGGTGAAATAGCTTAGCCACAGGATTGATTTTTAATTTTCTAAATTTTTGCACATGATGTACAGTTAACCAAGTCGCCGGTGATCCAGTTTTTAAACATTTTCCTTTGAACGATTTACAGTGTCTCGACACACTCACATTTACATGAGTAATGGATTCCGCGCCTCCTAGCCGTAAAACTGGTTTTTGCGTGTCGTTGTGTGCGCGCTTACGCCGAGAATAATGTTCTTGTCACGCGACTTTGGTCTTAAGGGTGATCAAGCGGCGGCTTGGTCCACTGTACATACATTCGGGGCGAACTAAAAAAGCTGATCTTATCGATCAAAGACTTTTGGCAGCAACAAGCACGAACGGACTTATCCGACATGACGTGGATGCGAGGGCCACGTGCCGCGTACCTACTGATGTTTATCTACATGTAGTTTTTCGCGCATTATACCGCTTTTACACTGTGTAAATGGTGTGACATTTAATAACCGAACTTTTGCTATTTATTTTGTTAAAAAAAATTTTTTTTTCAATATTGACGTTAAAACTTTTTTATTGGCGCGGTGAAATTTAAACATACTTATGTTCTTTATCAAATTTAATGTTATGTTGGCGCCACTCGGTATATTCGCTAGTACATTTTCAATGATGGCGCTTGTTCTAGGACTGTCGCTGCGACCAACATGAACGAGACGTCTTCCCGTTCTCACGCCGTCTTCACGATCTTCTTCACGCAACAGAGACACGATCAAACGACCAATCTCATGTCTGAGAAGGTGAACAAATCAACATCATAATATCTCCGTGATACTATCGTATATTGGGAATTTTTTATATTGTATGGTCGAAATGGGGCTAACAGGAATGTTGGTGAATGGACACATTATATGTACTGCAATCTGCAATTAACTTGGTAATAGGTAACTTTAGAATGGAAATTATATTGAAATCGTGTTTTTATTGACAGGTGTCCAAAATCTCCTTGGTCGATTTGGCTGGGTCTGAGCGAGCCGACTCGACCGGAGCTAAGGGTACCCGGCTGAAGGAGGGCGCCAACATCAACAAGTCGCTCACCACGCTCGGCAAAGTCATATCAGCTTTAGCCGAAATCGTAAGTATCGATAAACTATACGTACGGAATGAGTATTAAGCCAGATTGGTAGGTTTCGTATTTGGTGAAATCGATTTTATTTCCCTGTCATAAGGGATCATTACTAGGATTGTGAAAATGGTCAGCAAAAATCATATGCCAGCACGACACAATCGCCCGACGGTCCAACTGTTCGTCCAACCCTCCCCGTGTATTGTCTTGCCCGTTCTCTGGCGAACCAGCTGTATGAACTAGTGGTAACCATTTTTCAAAATCTAAATAAAATTTGATAAGATTTTATGGAAACTATAAAGTTTTGATTTCAATTGTTTCGTGAATGTTTGATGATGTTATAGTCTGTTTTTAAGAGATCGTGAGTTGGAATAGGTTTAAGTTACGTTCGACTGTGGGACGAACGTGTAATGCCGGCATTGCAAGAAATTCTATAAATCGAAGTTCAAGGCATGTCTACGAAATCTACTGAAAGTGAATGTAAAAAGCGTATGAAATTGTAGGCTATATAGATTATAGATATAGTATGTGATTAATCCCATATGATATGAGTGTCGGTAGATATTAACTCACGTTTTGTGTTATTTTGTTTGCACCTTTTTTTGGACAATGTTCAGTCGGTAAGTATTGAATGCGCATGTTATTATGTAGACTCCGTACATATGTTAGATATTTTAAAGATTAATAGACGAGAATATGTCAACGTCTGATAAATTATGATCTCGCTCATGATTTTAACAAGTGTCGCTATAGAGTTTCTGCTCACAATACACTATGAAATTTCAGTCAATAATTACAAGCGTTTGTGGTGATTTATTGCATTAATAGATTGAGCAGTTCTCTTAAATATGTTGTTAAAAAGTATAAATCACATATACAAATGAATAAAAAATTGAAAGATTCTAGTCGATAAATTGCCTTTATCCATCGACTCATGAATGTCATTCTCTAGGCGTCAAAGAGTAAGAAGTCGAAGAAGGCGGACTTCATCCCGTACCGCGACTCTGTGCTGACGTGGCTTTTGCGAGAGAACCTGGGCGGCAACTCCAAGACCGCCATGATCGCCGCCATATCACCAGCTGATATCAACTTTGACGAGACACTTAGCACACTCAGGTATATTGACGTGACCAAGCATTTAGGAAAGGGCATGCTGCAATCTGGATTTATTTTAAACACTATGGGATACTAGCAAGTCCCAAATCTGCGGCCTTTCTATAAATGCTAGTCATCATCATCATCACCAGACACAGGATGTCCGCTGCTGGAAATAGGCCTCCCCCAAAGATTCCAGATCGACCTGTTGGAAGCGGCCTGCATCCAACGACTGCCACCTTTATCAGGTAGCCTGTAAAGCTTCTCAGCGACTTCTAAACTAGACACCGAAAAGTGAAAAATAAAAAATAAACATAATTAAAAAAATAAGTACTCCTATTTTCTTGAAATGTTCTAAAAAGGAGTGTAATTATTTATTTATATGAAAATATCTGCGTTTAATAACAAAGAAATATAACAGGCTGTGGACGTACTAAAAGTAATTTATCGGTTGCAGATACGCCGACCGCGCCAAACAGATCGTTTGCAAGGCCGTGGTCAACGAAGACGCTAACGCCAAACTCATCCGAGAGCTCAAGGAAGAGATATGCAAGCTTCGAGAACTGCTCAAAGCAGAGGGCATCGACGTGGAAGAAGGTAAGCATCTTGTGATGCATATCGATATTATGGAGCCTAGCAGTTTGTGTTTGTCGATGTCGATAAATCAATTTATCATATCGATAAAGTTAATAAAAATGTCTAAAGATTTTTAATGTCTGTTATAAATAATAATGTTGTATTGACGTTTCAGCAAAATTAAAAAAAATCTTTACTGATAATAATTATCTATCTACATCGACAATACCTGTGCCAGTCCTCTGTCATTGAAATAAGTTGTTTAGTCGTCATGTGATCGGTTAGACTATTTTGTGTGATTGTTTGCATAGTCGACAAATGCTAGAGACAAATGTTCAACGCCACAAAACTATCGATATAATTTTATTTTGGAAAATTTTAAATACTAAAATGAAACTTCTGTTTTCAAAACCCACACGTACTAGGACCAGACGGTAGAGTCATATATGAAAAGAAAGAACCGCCTACCAGTAAGTAAATAACATAAACGAGGCTTGCGCATTACTGCATCTGTACACCCCACCTGTACGCTTGGCCTCCATTTTGAATTCGGGGTTGCCAGTGATAAAAAAACAAAGATTTTAGTAAAAATTGGATATAACTACTGGCAGCCCGACACTATATCGAAAAAGAAACGAGCAATTTATTTTGCACCCTTACCTGCAGCTTGTGGCGTTAGTAGGATGACATGATATAACAAAATATTAATTTTACATCGCAATATCAATATGTATTTGAGTGGGTCATATATCATAAATATATATACGCTTATGTTGGTGTTGGTACAACACTTCTTCATTGTCGATATTTATTATTAGTGTATTTATGTAGATAACATTCGATGTGTGTTTTATTGTTTGTCAGCATTTTCGATCGTAATATTGTATTAAAAAATATACTGCCCAGTGTTATTATCGACACTATGATTGAGCAACATTTCATCGATAAATTTAATTAATAAATAAATATTATGTTTTTATATTTAAAATTATGTTGAATTATATGAAATCTCAATCTAGTGTTGATTTATTGGGATGTCCCTTTGCCGCCATATTTAATGTCGCTAATACAATATTTATTTGGCGAGATGTCCAAAAACGATCAGTCACAAAACAAAATAAAAAAAACAATTGGCTATTAAAAATGACATTATGTAATTGTGAAGGTTGCAAAGGGTCTTGAATGACGTGTAAATGTTGTGTTGCCATATACAAAAGCTTTCTAGCTTTGATATCCTTGCATGTTCTCTTCCATACATTTGCAAGTCGCAATATTTGATGTTTGTATTTATAACTAGATGAAAATATATAAAAAAATAATATTATTGGAATGGGTCTGAACTCTGAATGCACACTGCAAACTCACAATGCAGAAAAATGCAATGAATTTGCACTGTTCACTTAATTGTGGAAATAAACTGTAATAATTTTATAAAACCGTTATGGATGTTTTAATCTTTTTGAATACATAATTTATACGATTAATCGAAAAAAAATATGACAAATATTTTATTAGAAAATTTTATTACGTATATTTGCTTGGCAAATATTCCTTTTTGAACTATGTTTATCACAATAAACTATCCATCACAGCAGGCGATGCGACGTCGCCTCAACGCAAGAAGAGCGAAGCAGAAGTGCTATCGCCGAAGTTGTCCCGCGCTTCTACTACAATCGCTGAAGAAGCTGTGGACCAGCTGCAGGCCTCTGAGAAGCTTATTGCAGGTACAGTAATTTAAATTCTAAAAAGGATCCTCCTTTTTTTTTAAATTTTATTGTGCGGTTTTTGTTCATGTCCGAATCATTGAAACCGATTTGTGTTACTATTGATATTCTATATGTCAAAATGATTTGTTATTAAACTTGAATACATTGTGAATTCTATTAACCAGCTAACACTGGTTGAAACTAGCTGACCTAATGGTTAGCTTGGTTGACTAAGGCCTTACCTCTCTCGTATCCAGCAGTAGGACAATCATATTCCAGAGATGAGAAAAAGCCAATGTATTATAATTCGTATTATCTTATTTGTAATAAAATCAAATATGTTAAAATTAACTCCCAAACCATTATCGATGTTTCAAAAAGTTATATAAGATTATTTGTCGTATATTTGGCACTAAATATAAAACTAATTTCCCATACGTAGAACTGAACGAGACTTGGGAGGAGAAGCTGAAGCGCACCGAGCAGATCCGCGTGCAGCGGGAGGCTGTGTTCGCGGAGATGGGGCTCGCGGTGAAGGAGGGCATCACCGTCGGCATATACTCGCCCAAGAAGACGCCGCATCTCGTCAACTTGAACGAGGACCCCAACCTCTCGGAATGCCTCATTTACTACATCAAGGACGGTGAGATTTTAATCGACTTCAAGTGATATCGATATCTATATATATATATATATATCTCCGGCTTATGTGCACCGATTTTTAAGATTAATTTTTATTAAGATGGTAGGGGGTTTTGAAGTCGGTTTTTGACTTTTGATTATTCAGTTTATAATAAATGTAGAATACTTCAATCAATATTAGTTCAATATCAATAGTTCTAGGAAAAAAATAAAAAAAATATTTATTACTGATATTTATTTTTATGTTGTCATCGGGTTTGTTGTCGTTACTTTCTATATTTAACAAAACTAGGTACTGATAGAGACTTATGACGACTTAAATACATCGTCTCATCATCTTAAATATGTCGAGATCCAAATATAGATTTTCTATAATAGACTACGAGATGAAATATATTTCACTTGCAATATATCCTCATGAAAATAACAAGTACAAATGTAAATCAAAAATTAAAAAACGGTATGCCATCCATAGAAAAATGTCACATTTGTCAATAATATCGTGATAGGAGTGACTCGACTGGGCACGGCAGAAGCGAACGTGCCCCAAGACATCCAGCTGTCGGGCTCGCACATACTGAGCGAGCACTGCATCTTCGAGAACACGGAGGGCGTGATCTGCCTCGTGCCGCACCACGGCGCGCTCGTGTACGTCAACGGACGCGAGGTACGAGTACGTAAACTTTCTTTTAACATTATCGATGCTGGTTGGTATCGATATATTTTTTATCTTGTACGATCGATATTGCATCGCTCGACGGTCGCACTTTCTTCTTCGTCTTCATTTAAAAAATAATTCACTTTACACATTAACGATGATTCTGCTAATGTCTAGGTTGGGATGCACCAAGGTTAGAATTACAGAAAATTATTTATTATCGACTATGAAAAGAGATAAATATAAATAATCCAATTATTCGATAAGAATACCTTCATAATCTTGTGATTTTGGTATAGAGGACACCTTTAGATAACACAAAACAAAGAAATTTTATAATGTGTATACATTATAAGTAGGTCAGTCTCACTTTAACGGTTTTTCTTAATGATTTTAAACTGCAGCCTAAAAATTACGTCATTTATAATTGTGGTCTCGTAAATGCATCGATAAACACAACTCTTAACTCAAATTATCGAGTCGAAATGAAAACATCTTGATTTCTTATCTCGATTTACTGTCCATGAAAACTGAGAACTTATGAGGTATGACATATTTGTGTCCTATTATTGACGCTGATGTATTGTATGATACAGGTGAACGAGCCAGTGATACTGAAAAGTGGATCTCGTGTGATCCTCGGCAAGAACCACGTGTTCCGCTTCACTCACCCGGGCCAGCCGCGCGAGGAGATCGTCAACAACAAGGCCATGACAGACTCTACAGGCGCCGCCATCGAAACCACCGCTGAGAACAGTGAGTCGATTTTACTAGATATGTTATGGCTCGTAGGTCCTTATCATCGGCTAGTAACCTGCACAGGGATACAGCTTGTGTAGACAAAAATGCATTCCCTTCTTACCGTTACCTTGGCCCTATGCCATGGTCTGCCTTACTACTTAACCGCTTCAACTTCATCTAGTCTTAAGAATCCTCGACAATTAGACTATCAGCTTTCATATCTTCTTCCAAAACGTCCAGCGAGAGTTTTTTGGAACGTCATAGAGGTGGACTCGTGGTACCTATGGTCTGGCCCAAGCATTACCGACCAAAGTACTTCAGTGGTTTCCTAAAAAGTTAAACTTAGAATGGACTTACATGAAGTGGAATTTTATTATATCGATTGTATTGATTATTATCGATTTAACTAATCGAATCAACTCTTATGTTTCCACGCTAATCAAGGACTATTTTTTATAACAGACAGCGATACGGAGAATCAAAACGTTGATTGGGATTTCGCTCAGTGCGAGTTGCTGGAGAAACAAGGCATCGACCTCAAGGCCGAGATGCAGAAGCGACTCATGGCACTCGAAGAACAGTTCCGTCGCGAAAAGGAACACGCTGATCAGCAATTTGAGGAGCAGCGCAAGGTAAATCATATTGAATTATATTCAAATGATAATAGATTATAAATTAGTTTATCGGATTTACTTGACATTAGTATTCATGATGCTCTGAATACGTTTTGATAATATCTAATATTATGAGTGCAGGCTATATAAATTTTATCGATAGTTCCTCTCCCTAAACCCAAAACGACAATATGTCTGCAATAATAATAGGTCTGTCAATGTATTAATCTTTGTGTTTGTCCTAGAATTACGAAGCTCGTATCGACGCGCTGCAGCGCCAAGTGGAGGAGCAGAGCGTCACAATGTCTATGTACAGCTCGTACACTCCCGAAGACTTCCACAACGATGAAGACATATTCGGTAAGCTTACAATTCCAAAATGTGAATGACGTGCGAACCTTCCTGTTCTTATGCCACCTTAATGTAGGGTCGGCGCAACACACTTTTTCAAGCTTGATACAGAAATGTTTTGGCTTAGTTTTTATCACTGGCGGCTGCGGCTGCCTGCTTGACATCAACGCCCCTCTGGGAGAACTTGTCCCGGGCAAATCAAATTAGCAAAATCTCTTTGTTTTAAATCCTTGGAATGACGACCAAAGTTCTTTACAGTTTTTGATAGCAGTGATACGCCATTAAGCCCTACTGGTCGTATTTCTATCGACTATCATACAACAAATTCGTTTTTATTTTGTGTATCTTTTGCATCGAAATTATTTGTATGTGTAGTGAACCCGCTATTTGAGACGGAGTGCTGGTCGGCTCGCGAGGTGGGCCTGGCCGCGTGGGCCTTCCGCAAGTGGAAGTACCACCAGTTCACATCGCTCAGGGACGACCTTTGGGGAAACGCTATATTCCTCAAGGTAAGCTCTCTAACACAACTCTAACAGCGATAGCCCAGTTAGGAATGGTACGGTGAAGGAAAACATCGTGAGGAAACCTGCATACCCGAGAATTTCTTCACAAGAATTTCGAAGGTATGTGAAGTCTACCAACCCGCATTAAGACAGTGTATAACGTAACGGGCATAGAGATAAAAAATAAAACAATCGGGAGTTACTCGGTCTTAGATGTTATGTATTATAAACATTAGTTTAATCCAATAAAAGTATGTTCAGATGAGTTGAAATATAGAGAACGTTTTATTTTCATAAAGAAGCTCTAAGTCGCATTTTTAAAACATAAATAAATAAATAACACCCAACACCCACACTAAGATCCAATCTTGTGTCGTGGGTATCAGGAACCACGAGAGACTTTCGGTCTCACAACACCCAGACCCGAAACAAATATCTGTAGGCCATACAAACATTTGTCTCGGTGCGTGGATCGAACCCGCGGCCTCTCGCTTCACAGCCGGCTACTCGCCCGCTGCGCAACATCTATCGGTAGATAAATAAATTCGAAAGTTTCTTGACCAAACCGGACCCATATTTGAGAAATATCATGACAGAAGGATCTTATCGATATGTATGTATAATGAATGCCATCTGCAGCTTCTCCTTATTCTTATGGGAAACATCAACAGATTTCAGTGTAAGCATGTATGTATCATCATCATCATCAGCCATAGGACGTCCACTGCTGAACATGGCCTCCACCAAAGATTTCCAATTGTGTGTATATATTTAAACATATCGAAACCGATCGTCACAGGAAGCCAACGCAATATCGGTAGAGCTGCGCAAGAAAGTGCAGTTCCAGTTCACGTTACTGACGGACACGCCGTACTCGCCGCTGCCGGCGGAGCTGGCGCCGCGCGACGACGCCGACGACGAGTACCGCCCCTCCGCGCCCACCGTCGTCGCCGTCGAGGTCACCGACACCAAGAACGGCGCCACGCACTACTGGACGCTCGAGAAACTACGGTCAGTATTCACTATCGAACTCGACTACCGAATCTGAAACTGCACCTTTACTCTTGGCACTCGATTCGATTGTGATTTCGATTTGGTATCATTTATTCACATAAAATTCCATCGAAATCTACTTTTAAAGTGCGCTATTGTTGCATGGTAATTTTTAACATTAATGCACTTTTTAACTCGATTTCGGTGCAAGTTTTAGTCAACAAATGAAACCGAATCGAAAGCAAGTTCGATTCGAGCGTCAGGAATCACCCCCCATGTCTTATATCGATACGTGTGACATGGTATCACTTAATCATAGAACTGTTTATCGATAATTTTAATACATGATATTAAATATTTAGTACTTTGTAATACTCAATAGGTCGTTTGATAGTGTGTTACTAACAGTAAGGATATATCGATAAAAATATAATTGATTGGTTATTCTTGTATAGATTACGATGATGAAGATTAGTAAATCATCGATTATATTATGTAAAGGTTTGGATAGATTTAATGACATAAATGTTTTCGATTTATTCCATATATTAATAGAATTAGATGGTAAATGAAGTTCATTACGGCGAAAAATTTATATTTTCATACGGCGAAAATATTAGCATTTTAAGAGAACATATTATTTTCGTTTTATTTTATTTACGAGGATTAAGTGTTTCAGTAACTATGTTTGCTATAGTTCAAAATGTTCCTGAAAATTTATTTTATTATATTTAGTTAATCTTATGTTCTGTACCGAGAAATACCATAGTAATATATCTACTTCGCACTCACTTATACCTTTATCGTTTGTTGCGTTTTCTTTTACTCACTATTTTATGTAAGTTTTGTGTTGTTACGTTTTTATTTCTTACAAAAATATTCGATAAAACTTTTTGCTGAAGCCGTGTTCGTTATATATTTAATATATTTAGAAATAAAATAGGTACGGAAGATTGATATACTGAATACATACATGTATATAGATTGATACATAATAATAATTATTATGAATTTCGAAGGTAAGTACGTTTTCCCACAAAAAGGTCTAATTGTTAGTTTGCGATGTTATATATTCGATAGCGCTTGTTTTATTTGCCGCTTTATTATATTTATTTAACGTTAATGCTAATTATAATATAAATAAAATAAAATCTTTAATATATTTTTCTTATATTAACTTAATTAGGTAATTAAAATTAGCTTTAAATTAATGTATTTTATGATGCGTTACGTCCACGCACATAACATTGGTTTCGATAGAAAGGAAAATTTTACGTAGAAGTTTTAGTTTAACAACGGAGTACCTAGTTTCAAAACATAAGTTTTATGAGAGGATGTGACATGTAAGTACCAAAATTTTAGTTAGAAGACACGCCTGATATTGGGGCGGAAAAACTATCGATTAAACATGGCATAAGACTTGGTGTAGTAGGAGTGGCTGCACGTTTTCTCACGTACAGGAGTGAATAGGGCCGTAGGGCGGGCTGTAGGATACATGGCGATGTATTGTCCGTAGCCACCGTCTGGAGCTAATGCGTCAGATATACAACATGAACGAGAGCTCGTGCGCCGAGGATGAGGAGCCGGTGCCCCTCGCGCTGGCGCCGCCGCCGGCCCTGGCGCCCATCGCTAGCGGCGCCACCGGCGTCACCGGTCCGTCCGGCCCGCCCGCCGACATCCTGCAATGTATCTCGGCGTGCGCGCAGCAGACGCGGCTGTCGCTAGCCAACCTGCTGCCCTCGAGGTTTGTGCCACGGCCCCGCCCGGCCCCGCCCGGCCCCGCCTCGACTAGGGCCGCGTCCTCGCGCCGCACCGAATATCGAACACCGCACGCGCATCATACTCAACGCTGAACTCTTCGGGCTGTATTCTAGTGCGCTTATCGATGTATCGAACGTGATAGGCTATCAACAGGAAAAGGTTTTATCGATGCTTCAGATTTTGAGCTTTGGATGTGAATTTATCAGACTTTTTTAGTCATTGATCTTACATAATGAGCCTTTCCAATTTCACAGGCATAAAATAAATAACTACAATTCGCTTACGTTAAACTTTACACAAAATTTTATGTGTATAATTTTCAGCTATCTATACTATAAATTATAATGAATTGATCGAATTTTAAATTTAATGTTGGAATAATAACTGTGTCGTCATAAAATGTACGTCTATTTTCAAATTGTTTGCACATTTCGAAATTGTCGAATGTAATAGACATTTTAGGTTACATGTAATTTCGTTTTTATCACTATTGAATAGTCTATATATAGTTGAAGTTGCTTAAGTGTACAATGCTTGGCATTCTCTTCTTCTGTAAATATTGCAAGTGATTTTGCATCGAGATATTAATAGAAACACAACAGTAAATGTCGTGCTAAGTAGTTTCGTTAAAACTTTGGACGGCGTGGCACAAAACCTAACATTTAACCTATTTTCCTTTACATACGGCTGAATCGTTACTCTAATTCTATTGTCACGCGCATATCTGCCGTATGTCAAAGAACCTAAGTTTGAATTTCATTTATTATGTTCACTGTGGCTCTATCCGTTTATTCGCATATTTAGTTTGATAAAGCCAAGCGGTCACGTCAGTGTAACTGCTATAATAAAAACTATGTTATTTTCTAGCTTGCAACCTAGCCACCGCTTTTGTAAGAATGCTATGTAACTGATAATTTATAGTGCTCTCTTTCTAACACAATACCGATATACACAGTTCGTCTCTTTCTCCAACAGGCAACGTTTGGAGCTAATGCGCGAGATGTACCACAACGAGGCGGAGCTGTCGCCCACCTCTCCCGACCACAACATCGAGTCAGTCACCGGCGGTGATCCTTTCTATGATAGGTTCCCGTGGTTCCGTCTAGTCGGACGGTGAGTTTATGCTTTTTGAGTTCTCAGGATCCTGCTCGAAGGACCAAATATTTTCATAGTATGGTGGCCAAGTTATATAGTTTTATGTATGTAATCATCATCGACTATAAATCTTCGATCTTTATCTGCGGAAGTTATCCTTTAAGTAAAACAATATCAAATGTATAGCAGTTAGAATATTAATATATGAAGATTATTTCGAAAGAATTAACTATCGATATGGATAAAAAAGGTCATTGAAAATTTTAATTTTGTTTGCACAGGAGCTTCGTATACTTGTCGAATCTCCTGTACCCGGTTCCGCTCATTCACAAAGTGGCCATAGTGAATGAGAAGGGAGACGTGAAAGGCTACCTGCGGGTAGCTGTGCAGGCAGTCATCGACGCTGAAAAAAGTAAGATCATTTTCTTTACTATTATACATTTTGGATTTCTATTTTTGCACAATGTTTTTTGACATCTAAGATAATAAATTAAAAATAGAGATAAAAAGACCTATGGGAATTAGTTCGATAATATTTTTGACCTATTTTTTTATAAATAGAATTTGGTAGTTATTTTTGTTTATTTCCCTATCGATTTTTCAGGAGTCCCGAAGAGCACTGTCCCGTCCCTATTTTGCATGAAGTTGGCATGTGTACGGTTTTGTAATATAGTCGGGTGTAATATTCGTGTTTGTAGACAACGCAGAATTCGCAGCTGGCGTGAAGCAGTCAGCGAAGATATCGTTCGACGACGACGTGGCGCCGGCGCGAGCCCGAGTCAAGGCGATCAGCTCCGTCGACAAGAACAACGCGCTCAACCTCGAGGAGCGACTCACCGACGCGCCGCAACACGACTCCAACATCAAGATCGAAGGTACGACGGTACACTACACTACACTATACACTACACTATACACTACACTATACACTATACAGAAGGTATCGTTCGACGACGACGTGGCGCCAGCGTGAGCTTCAACATTAAAATCTAAGGTAAGGTATTGTAGCTCGGACATTCCGAAATATATCAGGCATGTAAAATTGATATGAAGTACCTATTTAGCTTTAAAATTCAAAATAATTAGAACTTTAAAAAAATAATATAAAATAACCAAACATTTTTAAGTATTTTTTAAAACAAACTACAGTTTTGTCACAGCTATTTTTG
This sequence comes from Clanis bilineata, assembly GCA_036417725.1. Classification (NCBI taxonomy): domain Eukaryota; kingdom Metazoa; phylum Arthropoda; class Insecta; order Lepidoptera; family Sphingidae; genus Clanis; species Clanis bilineata. Next base: position 4,389,791 of record CM071139.1, on the reverse strand, counting down.
GAGCCATGTTAACTTTTATGTATAAATCATATTATTTAACATAATGGGCCTTACTTATAAAAACATTTTCGCTTATCTTTTCGCTAAGAATAGCCTGTCACTTTTTTTCTTATGTTACCTTGTTTAAAAATGAAAGGTGACAACCTATAGTTAAAGATAAGCAGGGCTTAAATATTTTTATAAGTAAGGGGCTAGATATCTATTTGCTAAGCCATTTTTAGGAATGAATAATAAACTGTTACTGGAACAACAATGACATTAGAATGTTATACATATAGAATTGGCCGTAGGCGAGTGCGACGCGGACAGCGGGCGCGGCGACAGCTCGCTCGCGTCCGAGCTCAAGGACGAGGAGCTGCCCGACCACCTCTCCCTCGGCAAGGAGTTCACCTTCCGCGTCACCGTGCTGCAGGCGCACAGCGTCTCCACGGACTACGCTGATGTCTTCTGTCAGTTCAAGTGAGTTGCACATCAACAACGAAACTTCTTACAGACTTTTTACATTACAATATTTGAATTATTTCGATCCAAAATTATCATATTTTATATACAGATCGATCAGGAACTCTTTGGGGGAGACCTATGTCCAGCAGCGGACGTCCTGTGGCTGATGATGATATATCCGCATTTATCGTAGCAGCAATTCATACATCATTCATAGTCGATTTTGTAACATTATTTTATTCGATTAATTGTGATTTCAAACATATCGATATTGTTACAGTTTCTTGCACCGCAACGAGGACGCATTCTCCACGGAACCAGTCAAGAACGCTGGAAAGAACACTCCACTCGGATTCTACCATGTACAAAATGTATGGTTCTTATATTTAATGTGGTAAAATAATATTGTATATCGATAATAATTCTTAAAATATTTTCATAGATCACAGTACCAGTGACGAAATCGTTCGTCGAATACATCAAGACGCAACCGATTGTTTTCGAAGTTTTTGGACATTATCAACAACATCCACTACACAAAGTGAGTTTCTATGTACATACTTCATGTATTATTTTTCTATTTAAAACGTATTTGTCTACAAAGCCTTAGCATTAGTCTTTGTGAATATTTTATCGATTCTTAATTGAAACATAAAACTTTACATATACATTTAATGGATCTACTGGAATTTAAATGAATTTGAACTTTCTGTATTCGATATACTAAGCCATGCATGTTAATTCAAACGTTACTAGCTTGACGTAGTTATATAGTAAGTATAATGAATTGAAAGTAAAAATGTGGAGGTGTGGTGATAGCCACAAATATGGGTGATGCAGGACGCGAAGCAGGACGGTCCGGTGGCGACACGCACGCCCCCCCGCCGCATGCTGCCCCCCTCCATCCCGATCTCGGCGCCCGTGCGCAGCCCCAAGTGGGGCGCGGCGAGCGTAGCGCCCCCCTGCTGCTCCTCGCACCTGCACTCCAAGCACGACCTACTCGTCTGGTTCGAGATCTGCGAGCTCGCGCCCAGCGGCGAGTACGTGCCCGCTGTAAGTATTTGACATTGCCGATGTCCATTGCAACGGTAACCACTTACCATCACCGTCATCTGCTCGTCTGCCTTCGTAGGACAATTAAAAAAACATACCTCAATACATTTACTGACAATATTGATAATTATCTCACCATTATCTTGATTTTTTCCATTGATATAAGAAACCGGAGAAGGGGGTTGGAAGTTCTATTAATGGAGATATACATACAATTTTGTTCAAAATATACTACTTACAAAAGTAGATATCGATAAATGTGTGTACTTATAATACTTTGCATATCGATTTTTATTCGATATTTTTTTATTCAATAGTATTTATTTGAGTACCGAATTACTGAAATCTTTCTATGTATCTAGGTTGTGGAACACAGTGATGAACTGCCGTGCCGAGGACTGTTCCTCCTGCATCAGGGTATCCAGCGGCGCATCCGCATCACAATCTTGCACGAGCCATCACAGGACCTGCAGTGGACTGATGTTAGGGAGCTTGTTGTTGGTAAGCCAGCCGATATATCTTTAAGTTTCGTGGTGGTTCTTCTCGAAGGGTATTTCCAAAGCAACAGTAAATAAACACCTGTATTAATAAAGTTCGTAGGAATGCACGTATCCTATACAAAATGTACTAAAACATGTATCGCAATTAAACTATCGATAATGTCGGTCGATAATATTGCGATTGTTTTTTGTCTGTCTTTGTTCTTTGTCTCGGAAAATGTTGTCTAGACTTTTTATTAACTAATATAATGTTTTGGGGGAATTTTACGGTAAAATGTTGATTTCTCATAAACATAAACTATTGAAGAATTTGCCTCACTTTATGTGATTCGCAGGTCGCATCCGCAACACCCCTGAAGCTAATGAAGACACGACAGATGGCGATGAAGATGGCGCCCTTTCACTCGGACTGTTCCCCGGAGAGAGACCTTCGCTCGACGACAGGGCTGTCTTCAGGTATATTCATGCAGACTATGTACACAGTACCCACTGTACAGTTTTTCTCGATTCTCGAAATCGACGATAGTTTACAGTTTTTCAATACATTTATTAGTTCGTTGTAGTTTCCGCAAAGTGGCGCTGCTAGTCAAAATAATGTATGGACAAAACGCAAACTATTGTCGATTTCCAGAATCGAGAACTATCAAAATAAACTCGTACTAGGGGTACAGTTAGAAAATCTATCTACATACAATATTTTTTATGGTTTTCATTGTACAAGCACTACACGTACGCTAAATCTTTATTAATATTTCCATTTTTCACCAGGTTCGAAGCTGCGTGGGACAGCAGCTTGCACGGTTCTCCCCTGTTGAATAGGGTCAGCGCAAACGGAGAAGTCGTATACATCACGCTCAGCGCTTACTTAGAGGTACGTCCCGTTCATTAATTTCATTCAGAATTTCATTATTGATATAAGAATAATGTAGTTACTTAAGATCGATATCAATCAAACTATTGACTGCTGTAATTGTTGTATTACATATTATATTATTTCTACATAGCTTGTAACTAAATAATAAGTTTAGTCTACAATGACGCCAAGAATCATAGATACGATATTGTTAGGTTTCTACAGAAATAAACAGAAATAAATTTGACAATCGAAATCATATCGAGGTTTCTACGACTGTGGTACAAACAAGAATTTTAGTGACATTTCTCGGTAGCGATTATGTACAATGATTTGAATGAAAAACATTAATTCTAACGTAACCGCTAGAGGAGTTATGGTTAAGCCTGTGTGTATGTGATGTATCGAATTCGCGTCGAGTTCGATTCGAATTCGATTGTTAAAATGATTCCTAGGGGTTGACTCTTGACACTCGAAATTTAACTTCGATTCAATATCATTTTGTGACTAAAAATTCTACCGAAATAGAGTTTCGATGGAATTTTAAGTCAATAAATGTAACTGAATCGAAGTCAAATTCGATTCGAGTGTCAAGTGTCAGGGGGCTGGTCATGGCGGTGATATTTGTTTAGGTTATATGTTGTGGGGTGTGGAGTACGTTTGTCAGTGAGTCTGTATACATGTGTGCAGCTGGAGAACTGCGGTCGTCCCGCGATCATCACGAAGGACCTGTCGGTGGTGGTGGTGGGTCGCGAGGCGCGCACGGGCCGCTCGCTGCGGCGCGCGCTGTTCGGCGGCCGCGCCGCGCGCGCCGACAGACTCACCGGCGTCTACGAGCTCAGTCTGCACCGCGCGCTCGAGCCCGGTACGTGTACTGTACTACTGCACTACTGCACTACTGCACTACTGTACTGTAGTACCGTCGGTGGTGGTGGTGGGTCGCGAGGCGCGCACGGGCCGCTCGCTGCGGTGTGTACGTGTACTGTACTACTGCGGGTGTCGAGTATGGTCCTACGAACCGGATATGATGACCAGTAATCTGTTTACTCAGAAGTCTTTACGGTACAACGTACAGATAAATCTTTTTTCTTTAATATTTTTTTGTGTTTTCAATAAATATCAAATGTACAACCATATGCAAGCCGTTTATAGCGTCTCTTTTCTCAAAACTTATTATAGCCGTATTAAAAAACGAATATTTTTGCATCACTGCATTTTGGTACTTACATGTTTGCATGTTTGTATAGGCGTACAACGTCGCCAGCGTCGCGTGTTGGACACGAGCGGCACGTACGTGCGCGGGGAAGAGAACCTGCACGGCTGGCGGCCGCGCGGAGACTCGCTCATATTCGACCACCAGGTACCCACACGGACACAAATTGTATGTACTACACCATCCAATTCATATATGTATGTATGTCTAACAACCGGTCTTAACTCATTAGTGTGTTTAGTGTGTACTAATGTGTACCATAGTCGCCTATCTATCGGCAACCGTAAAGTCGATCATGAAAAACATTGGCTTTCGAAAAACATTGACCTGGATGAGAATTTCTTCACTATGGTAATACATTGTTCGGCTATCACATTATGGGATGGAATTACTGTAGTTACAGTTTAGTCGCATGTGTTGCCTTTCTGCCTATCACTAAAGGTATATAAACGGGACGGTATGTAATGTTCGGTACTAATCCATACTAATATGAATGTAATTGTGTGTATGTCAAGTAGAATTTAATTTGTTAATATATCATATTGAAATGAGATTTATTGTGTGTTAAATGAACCAAATAATTATTTGATAAAAATATTATTTGATTAATTTAAAATGTTGACACAGTAAATTACCAAGCACCATCACTTTTTGATAATAATCTTAGCCTTAGTTATCCTGCTCGAAGGACCAATTTTTGCACAGGGTAAATAATTACTTCTGAGTGAATTGATGTTGCAATATATTTAAAAATTATAATATAAATATTTTTGGATCTGATTTTTGTCGTTGTTGTGGTTTTCCTGATTATTCTAATGTCATTAGCTATGGCTAGTATGTATAGCGGAGTATCGCTGTTTATTCCAGTGGGAGCTGGAGAAGATGACCCGCCTGGAGCAGGTGGGGCGCACGCGACACTTCTTGGCGCTGCGCGAGCGGCTGCGACACGGACACGATAATACTGTCGCACCTAACGACTTCACCAAGACAGAGAAGGTATGAAACTCGCTGAGAAGGGTAAAAAATAAGTCGATAAAAATATCGGCATTACTGAACTTTCTGCTTTCGTCTTCCCGTATATCTTATAAAAAACGTGCTTTAAAAGCATAATATAGTTTGAAAATAAATTCTTATGAAATTCTGTTTCACTTAGCATTTAAACACGGTTTGATATTGAAATATAAATATCTGTTTTTTTTATCACAGGAGGTGTGTAATATGGCTGCGAAGGCGGCGGCAGAATGCGCACACGCACGTGACGACTCCGTGTACGAACCGTGGGACATGACGACACGCGAGAAAGAACTTGCCACTAAGTTTGCCAAACTCATGCAAGGTAAATATTTGTTAAACGCGACATCATACTTATAAACATTGTTATCAAAACAATCGAGATTATTTTTACAGCTAAACATTCACAAATCAATAATTCTACAATAACATGATCCGCGTCCGTTCATAAGCTACTATACATAGTATGGACAACATTCAAAACTTATGCAACTTGATTTCAATAAAAGGGTGTTCCTAAATTGATAATATAATAAACCGATTCAATATATCGATTTCACAATTGATTGAAAACGATTGTAACTGGTACCTTATTGTTTATCAGGACGGATAAGCACGACAGGCAAAGAGGTGGAAGCGGCCGCGTCCCCCTCCACACCTGTAGACGAGGGAGTCTCTGCAGACATCTCTACACCGAGCCTGCTCTCTTCCATACACAGCGCTAGCAGCTTCGAGTGAGTGTCATTTTAATATCGATTCTAGTATGTGATGAATGTGGGTTCTAAATGACTCGAAACACTGAATGTAGTAGGGGTGATCGAAGTGGTGGCTAATTTATATTATACAATACGTATAAAAATGTACCTAATATGATATTTATTATATTACTCAGTTCGTTATTTTATACTTTAAAGAAATAGTAGAAAAAACGATTAATCGAAACTACTGGCCTACTTTGACATGAGTATATCAATGAATCAGCGTGCATTAATTATGGATTAAAAAATATCATTTAAAGTCCATGAAAACATACATTTCTAAAAAAGTCTAATGACACGGTGATAACTTATACGTAAATAGAACGAAAAACAAAAATGGCGGAACCGGCCTTAAAGTAAACACCTTTTTTTTCGTAGTTATGCCGAGTCGTTATGTTTGTTTTGTGATTGGTCTAACTGCTTCCTTGGTCTAGTGCACTAGACCAAGTCCCAACCCACGACCTTCCGGTCCACAGCCCATATGGTCTGTGGATGGGATTCCCAGTTCGGGCAAAGTGAATTTTCTAATTTAATTTGCCTGGGACTGGATTCCCCAGGGGGGGTTGAGTCAGACAGGCAGCCGGTCGTAAAAACTTAGCCAAATCCTTTCTGCAACATGCTTGAAAAAGTGTTGCGCCGACCCCATAATTACCCAATTGACCCAATAATTAAGGTGGGATAAGGGCAGGTAGAAAGAAAGAAAGATTTGGTCTAACGGGTATGACGTGACGTGTTGAAGTGGCATGGTGCGCAGGCTGTGCTCGCCGGAGCGCGCGCTGCTCGAGAAGTCGCTGTCGGGGTGGGGCGCGGGGGGCGTGGCCGGCGGCGCGGGGGGCGGGGCTCTGTACGTGCCCGACTGCGAGGAGGTGCGCGTGTCGGCCGCCGTGGCGCGCCGCGGACATCTCAACGTGCTGCAGCACGGAACACACGGCTGGAAGAAACGCTGGCTGGTATGGATCCTCCATGTTTATGATCGCCTGGTAGTTGGTACATACAAACCAATTATTGATGTTCAAATTTTATGGCATTAAGTCGACGTTCATCTTTGTTCTCGTGCTGTGTACTTTACGACACATTAGTATGGGAATATACGAGCAAAAATTTTGAGACAATCTTTTTTAAAATATCGAATGCCAAAAGAAATTGAAAATGAATCTTCTGGTTACTTTAAAAACATAAATTTCCAGACTAAAATTTAAATAATTTAGTCGCCGTAAAAAGCGAATTAACAATCGATGTTACTGTTATTCGTTGTGTAGTTATCGTGAATATGATATCGATATACAACGTGCTCGGTGCAGGTGGTCCGCCGGCCGTACGTGTTCATCTACCGCGACGAGCGCGACCCGATCGAGCGCGCCGTCATCAACCTCGCCAACGCGCACGTGGAGTACTCCGAGGACCAGGACCAGATGGTGCGCATGCCCAACACCTTCAGGTCAGTCGGATATTATTGTATCGATACTGTTTGCTGTTGATTTTAATATCGATTCGTCAACATCATTTAAAACTATTTTCGACCGACTTCCAAAAAGGAGAAGGTCCTCAATTCGTCTGTTTTTTTTCTCCGCCAAATGTGGACCGATTTTCAAAATTCTTTTTGTGTTAAATAGAGTTTATTTATTTAAAGGGTGGTACCATATAAATTTGGTCACAATCGAATTTGAAGTCGGTCCCTCTGTTGGGCATAGCACTCTCGTATTGCAATTTTTTTGGCTCGATATTGTTAAAATAGCGGGTTAGCCGATTCGATTGACTCAGGACCGAGACAAATATCGATTAATGTTAATGAGATGTAATAATAAGTCGAGGGACAAGCAGACGGCCCAGGTGATAGTAAAGTGTTATCGTTGCCGGACATCATCAATGCCAACAACCGACACACAATAACACATATTTTTCCTCACACTTGGTTATTAATATGAGACTTCAAAAGTATTGCTTCGGCCTTAATGTTCCGATGTAAATGCAATGCCATATTAATGTTTGTTTGTATATATTGCAGCGTGGTTAGCAAGGAGCGCGGCTACCTGCTGCAGACGCTGAGTGACAAGGAAGTACACGACTGGCTCTACGCGATCAACCCGCTGCTCGCTGGACAGATCAGGTGAGATCACTCTCTCGATCAATTTATACCATAGATATAATAATAACCTCACTAAATTGATCACCCTTTAGAAAGAGACAAAGCGACTGGGCGGCCAGCATCTGTTTCTTTTTGGCTTTGAAAAGCTGTCAGATTTTGAATACCTGCCCCAAACAGGTAAAAAATCTGGCAGCTGATATGCTTCTGCAAGTCTATGGCAACCATTGGCAGAGTGGTTGCTTTAATTCTCTCACAATTTGTTGTCCATAATTCACTTTACAGCTGGAAAGGGAACGCTTCCATTATCTATGAACAAATATCTAAATAGACTCCGAGCTTCAAAGCTAGGTTTCGAAAAATGTGTATCGTTGTCGATCTTAACATACGTATACAGATTAATCTGCGTTGTGCAGATCTTATAAAAAAAATATTTTCACTCAATATAATAGAAGCTGTTGACAAAATAAAGCAAAACTCGAACCGTTACATTGATTATAAACTGCAAGACAATCGATATCACTGTTTTGTATAAGTAAATTAGCAAGTAAAGTAAAAAGACAGTTTTATTATGACTAGTAAAATAAGAATTATCGCTATTCTTTTAATACATCTTTATTGATGTGCCTGAAATTTTGTTTTATTTTGTTAAAATCAAGAATATTTTACTTGCTTACCTAACAATAATAATTAAATCAATGTTTAATCTAATAGTTGTTTTGTTACTTTCTTTCTTATCATAAATATTTAAAGTGTAAAAGAGACACTACAACCGTTATCTTAAGCAGTGATAAAAATGATTTACTAATAATATGTGTATTTCACAAATCCCATCTGCCTGCGTATTCATGTTTTTACACTTCCTATAAATATATTCTTTATTGCTATTTAATACATAGATATGGGAAAATATTTTTGGAAACATCCATTATGCTTTACAAGTGATGAGTTTAGATTATGTGGGTTTTTATGAAATACACTAAGTATAATAAGCGCAAAATAACTTGGCTGGCTTAAAGTTAGCGACTACTCTATGCACTCGATATTCTTTAGCAAGTTGATGGCCCCCAAGTAAAACGCGAAAAAAATATAGAAACTTTCGTTTAAAATTCGTTGTTTGCATTGGCTTTTATTTTCGAAGCAATACCTGTATCGTTGCTAACTTCAGACCGGCCACGTAAAATTGCTTGTATAAGGGCTGATTTTTCAATTGTAAATTTTTATCCGAGGGATAACTCTGTTGTTTTGACGGATGATTCAATACTTTGACTGTCGAAACGCCAAATAAATCCTTTGATAAAAAATATATGGCTATTGAAAAATGAGCCCTAAGGCTTAATAAGTTAGGTTGTGTGTGGAGTGGTTGTGGATCAAAGTGAATATACGGTGTAAGGTGTCCGGTGACAGGTCGCGGTCGGGCCGGCGCGGCGACAAGCCTCCGCCGCCGAGTGCATGAGAGAGCCTCACCATGGAGTCTATCCTCGTTTTTTAAGTGCGTCTCGCACGCCGGCACGCTGCACGCGCGCAGAGCGATACAACAAGCGCATCCACAAACCGCCAACTGAAATGGCCCCGAAATAACATCGCTCCCACTCGATCATCCAAAATATATATGTAAACAGGATGGCTATTTCCAAAATTGAAATCTATCGAAAAAATTTCAGGTCTGTAACTTGATGTCTATCGATTATCTCCTCTTTTGTCTATATTCTTTAGTCGATAAAACCGAGTGTTTCAGAATATGTTTTTGATATGGTATCGGTCTTCAATTTTTGCGATAGACATCCTCAATCCATAATTGATGATGACCTATATCGATAATGTGATTAAATCAGTATAATAATTTTGGAAATCAATAATGTAAAGTGGGAGCGAAACCACAGTTAAATCAGCAAAGGCAAAGTATCTGTGGCTGGTTTGGTAAGTTGTTATGATGTATGAGATGAAGTAGCGTTTTTATCGATCTTTCTATTTGAGTTCCTACTCACATAATGGTGCTCACGCCTCGGGCGTAAAGAGGGATTAAGTCCTTCGCCCAGTTTGACTTCAAAGGCGTTCAAATACTTGTGGCCTATTCATAGCACTGATATTAAAACCCTTGTTAAACTTGGGGACCACGAGTAAACTAAAAATCTTGATAAGTCAAAAACTATTGAGTACGTATCAATTATTTTGGCATATCCCCAATTTATGAGCAGTATTATCGACATTGCATTTAATGCTAAATACGATATACGTAAATATATTTATATGTTTTAAACAAAAGAAAATTACTTGCTATTTTTGAAAGTAAACGTCGAGTTTGGGACCAAACCGGTGCACTGATTTACAAGGGATGTGGTTATGAAATGTTATTTACAGTGAAATCGTATTCTAACGGTGTCGTACAATAATGAGATTTGTAATCGAAATATAAAGGGGTTATTTCCATATCTGCGGATGCACTTTGTTGTAGGCTCTAAGCTGTACGGACTTTTTATCGATATCGACAAATGAAACATTGAAATGTAATAGATGAAATCGTATATAAATCACATTTATCGATTCGATAAAATGAGCCCGAGCTCGTGTAATTTAAGGATACTGTGTTGTAACACCGCGGTCTTTGTACCACGATATATTGTTTAGACTCTCAGTGTAACATCGATTTAAGAAATTATATAAAATATATTCATGTATGTAACCGAAATCAACAGCTTAATACTTGCTTCTTACATTGATAAACATGTTTCATCTCACATTAGGCTGGATTATCGTGGTCCAATGACTGAACAGAGACTCGAGATTCGAGAATGCCGACGCGTCATCCGCTGTGTGAATGACAAATATGTATTGCGCACAAAACGTCATCAACGTACGATAGGCTCCATTTTGTATAACATATACAAATAATATGAATTTACAAACATGTGAAAAAGACAAATTACTGCATATACTTTATATAGATTCTCTTCTAACGTTGGAATACATTATTGATGTAATTTACCTTGTACATACGTATGACCCGAACGGTAGTATAAAATATATTTTGTGGCTCAAAAAGCCGACGATTGTGGCGGTAGTCCTTACTCGTATGTCGTCATACGTAACAATTTCATTTCACAATTTAGTATTGATTGTAAATAATTATAACATTGTAGCTAAATTTAGAGTATCCGATATTTTATCGTACGCTATTTATTTGTAGTCGATCCAGACTTGTTTGATACGTGTTTCGTTTTACTCGATCATGACAATTTAATTATCGATGGATTGTATAAAGTAGGTTAATGTGATGCAGATGTTTCGACTGCATCTCGACTTGTTTAGCTCGAATGTTTCGTTCCGGCGTGACGTCACGAACCATTCCGACATCTAGTCATGTACTACCCGTAGGTACGTTACATTGTATGTGATAGATATAGCTCCATAGTTACATCAATGCTGTGCTGCGAACAATCACCAAGTAGTGTGTTAATAAGTGTTTATGTGTTACGTTGTACTCGACTTCACTTACTCATCGGTCCATAGTTATATACAAATGATATATCACATTAGTTAGATTAATCGATGTGACTGTAGATGTACATGAGTATTTTATCTTATTTTCAAATCTGTTGTTGATCTGAGTATTCCTTTAATCTCGTTACCGCTTCGATTAATGTTGGAAAATATTATAACGTCACTATACTATCGCTTTTGAGTGACTTCTTTCCATTTGAAATAAAATGAGCATAAATCTATAAAAAACATTTTTAAGCTTAAGTGACTATGTCGATGTAAATATCTTCTCAACTGTTCGTTTAGTACTTAATGGTTTCTGGCGAGCTGTATCGGCTTCTTTCCGTTGTAAGGTCATCACAAGCTTAGACACTGAACCGTAGTCTACTCGGCTAAACACTAGAGAATATTCTGATAATAATTTAGCATTTAAAGACGTAGCGTGTAAGATCAAAAAGTATTAACCAAATTTAGACATGCTGTGTGTTATAGGTAATATTTCTTAAAATTGAAATTAATAACTATCGTCGTCGAGATTTTAAAAGATTGTAACTGCGCGTTTCAGTTTGTACAGCACAACGTCAAATGTACGACAAATGTTATTTTGATTAGATACACAGATGTGTTTGTATTTGGCGCTGTGCTTTATTGACCTTAGAAACGATTATTTTACATTACTGAAAATGTTTAAAACAGAATTAATATGTCCAAAATACTCTTTCAACATTAATGTTTATGTAATTTTAAATACGCGTGTTTTTCGTGAGTCGTGACGAATGAACAGATCTCTCGCTGATGTGACTCGTGTTTATATTTTTCCTTTTTTTCTAGTCATTTTTGTGCAACATTCCAAAGTTGTATATTATTTTCTTATTCGAATATATAAGGTAATGTATTTTGCATAGCAAAATGATGTTTTACTTAATGTTAGTGAGCCGGTATAAAATCACGGGTGTGTCGTGTCGTCGGGTGTAAAATAATTTTGTAATAATTTATTTTTTGTGTATTAGTTGATTTGCTATTTATTCTTTAGTTGTTATATAATTGTGATTCTATATAGAAGTGAACGTTTTAAATTATAGATCAGCTGACGCTGGATTATATTTTTATAGAGTGTACTGTTTAAGCTGTACCGCTATTTTTGTAGTTACTTGTAGGTGTTGATTTAGGTTTTGATTGATTTGGAGATGTCACTTGTAGTTTCTCGTTCATTAAGTTGCGTGAAGCGGGCGCCTGCTCGCCGATTGATTGATACTGATTGTTGATTGTTGCGCGAGGATAATATTAAATTAAATTATATATTCTATATATAATTTATGGATTTCATTCAATTTATGAAATAAGAACAATGTAATGATTGGTAATATTACTCATTGCTCTAAATGTACTATCAAAATATATTATACACAGTGTTAAAGGTCATAAATAAAAATGCTTTGAAAATTTCCATATTCTTGTTTTCTTTCGAAACCCTTTCTCATGGATCTTAATGTGTGTGATGGAGACAAACACTGTCTTTAATAAAACATTATTCAAGATGTAATATGAGAATAACCGTAATAATAAAACAAAACATTATCTTACTAAAATTTATATCTCTCCTACATCCGAATATTAAAACGCAACTCAAACACTTGCGGTCCTGTTATGTAGTTTATGGTCGCCTTATCTGTCAAAAATGTATGATGCAAATCAATGTAAGTTGCCTTTAAAGTTGACAATCGTTCCAGTATTCGGGGGCTATCGAAGTACATTGTGGAGTTAGGTTCGCTTCATTACGACAAAATAACCCTAGAACACTTCTGTTCTCCTACTGAAGCAAGTTTTTAGGTTATTAAAAAATTTTTTTTTCATAACTCGATTCTTCTGTGTTCCTACAACACATACCCTCAACTGTAATATAAACGATGTTTTTATAAACCTAGACATTTCTGTTCTCTTAGTACCAATGTGGTTTTTAAAGGTTATACTTGGGATAGCTTATTTAAAAGTACCCGCATAAGTTTTAACGTTATACGTAAATTTTCCTCCTAGTAACCAACAGGCCCCTGCCCGCCTATCATGCGCACAACGAGAAAAAAATGTCTACGTTTTTTATCGTGTTATAACCGGCTTTCTATATTTATCTACGGACACTAACATGCGTTTTCGTTTATTTTCATACAATATTGTAGACATCTCTACAGTCGGTTATAGAGATATATCGTGTAAAAGACTTAGTTAAAACGTGCCACTTATACGTACTATATCCGCTACACGACTTTACTGTATATCTCAAACTAGTTGTGTACACTTCCAGCTCCAAAGGGAGACTAACTGAATAATGATAGCTCCCGCTCTTTTATACCTTTTGCTTTAGTTAATAAAGAAATACCTTCTACAAATATTTTGAATTACTCAGAGGGTAGTTGAAATAAATATAACTAACGTACTACCCTTCAATATCGTGTACTAAATCCCGACAATTATCCGAAATCACTACAATCGTGACACGTATACTAGGCGGACTAGTCATAAAGATAAAATCCTGTTCTCTAAAGGTACAGAGGCGCGTTTTATTTAATATGCCCTGATATATTTATGTTTTGGGATTATCTTTTTTATTCTGGACTTCAATAACAAAGATCATGGAGGAGATCATGATCATATTATAAACAATTACCTCCCATTATAATTTAGATTATGAAATAAATACACATATTAAAATATCAAATTTATTATCACATTGTATTATATATAATGAACAGTGCAAAATCAATAAAACTATACTCTTAACATAATACAATGATTGATACATGAGATGGAATGTACAAATGTTTTCTAAATGTTTATACACAATATGAAATTATATCAACACGTTAAAAACCGTCATCATAATAATAAATGTCAATTTTATGAGTGGTATAGCCACGCTGTAGACAGTTACGTCTACAGCACCAATGAGCCAGCTCCACCGCTTTGATACGACTGTTTCACAGAAAACCGACGTAAAGTGGCAGTTTCCTGTCGGGTTTCGTTCGGTGAGTGAGATTTCCGGGGTCCATTTCCCCCCTACCTTTTCCAATCCCTGTTCCCTCCCCTTACACTTCCTCGTTTTAGGTTGACAACCCACCCAAGATTCTTTTCGTGTCATGGGAGTCTATGGGCGGTGGGGATCACTTACCATCAGGTGAGCCATTCCATTGCTCGTTTGTCAGTCTCTGCTATGAAAAAAATATATCGCTCAATTAGTTATTCACACCAGTGGTTCCTAAACTTTTCCGGAAATGGAACATTCAACAAATAATTTTTACTTTATAGAACGTCGCATCAAATAATTACACTGCATTTTAAAATATAGAAACAAATATCATTATCATGCTAAATGATATTCGTAACTATGGAATTATTTAACAGCATATGAACCGATTTATCAATACTCAGATTTTTATATTTGAGGAATAATTCTGTTGCTTTGACAGATGTCAAAACTGTCAAAACGTCAAAATTATATGCCAAATAAATCATGTGGCTATTGAAAAATTGCCCTAAAACAATCTTACGATTCAATAATACATATAATTTCGAGGCACCCTGGCGATAGCTATTACTTTTGATTAACATAATATAAGCTCACGCCTGTATCCCCGAAGGAGTAAGCTGAGGCGCTCTAGCGAACGAGAACACCCACATTTCGCCGAGCTTAGTTCCGTCCCAGATGTGATAGGGGGCGAGCCTCGCCATATCGAGCAAAAATCCAGATTCCAGGCGGATATTGAAAAAACCCCAATATCACTGCCCGACCCGGGGATTGAACCCAAGACCTCAGGACGGTAATCGTACCGAAATACAATGACCCCACCGAGGCAGTACTTTTGATTATGGACTTGTAGGACATTCTAAATAAAAACAGTTTAGCTAAGCAAATGGCTAACCGCCGAATGTTCATACACTTAAGGTGGCCTTATGTCTTTTAAGGCCACCTTATCTGTCAAAATTGTATGGCGAAAATCAATATAAGAAGCCGTTAAAGTTGAGCAGCGTTTGACCATTCGTTCGTTTCACTTTTTTCCTTGTGTCACATTGTTTGAAAATAAAAGGGACAGGCTATTCTTAACCATTTTCTCAGCTAAACTGTTTTTATATGTAAGGCCCATTATATGTAAGAATTGGATAACGGTTGACGTCTTAGGTTTACGTGAATGTTATTCATTGGAATAAAACTATTTTTACGGATTCTATCACGATTCGGTTTTTATTTTTTTATGCCCGACGTTTCTAAAGCTTTGCATTCGTGGTCACGGGTCAGACTGTCGTCGGAAAGGAAACGTCGGGCGTAAAAAAATAAAAACCAAATCGTGATAGAATTCGTAAAAATAGTTTTATTCTAACGGTTGACGGTTAATTCCGTCACTCAAAACAACAAATCATTTACAACCTTACACACACATAAACATTCAAGATTTGCCCAAACGTACCAATCCATCTGCGATACACTGCATCATCATCATCATCATCATCAGCCATAGGACGTCCACGGCTGAACATAGGCCTCCCCCAAAGATTTCCAGATCGACCTGTTGGAAGCGGCCTGCATCCAGCGACTTCCTGCGAAATCATTAAGTTAGAAATACATTATAAGGCCTGATCATAGTGACAACGGCGTTCAACGTGTTAAAAAAGCCATGATAACGAAATTCACACTTTAAAAGCTAGGTACTGTTACACGCATAGTTACATATCTATAGTAACATTCTGACATCATTCAGTCAACAATTAAACCTCATTTAGATGGAAAGTTGACTGCACGTATTTTGCCCGAATACTGAAATGCAACTTAAACATTTAAGGTCACAAGGGCATAACAATTAAGACCGTTAGACTTAAGTAGCGTTTCAGTATGGGGTTAGGCATGAAAATAACGAGACCACGTCATGCGATTATTATCATGACGCGGTTTCGTAAATATCATTTTTTTATTTTTGACTCTAGTCTCATACAACCCTCATTCCTCAACAAACTTTCTCGATATAAATAGAGCTTTAGACATATATTAGATATTTTATAAGTTAGTCATGAACTTAAATAGAAAGATCTTTAATAATAAGCGCAAAATAATTTGATTGTCCTGAAGTTCGTCGCTTTTTGTCTTCTCTATCCTTAGAACAACAGCCCCGAACCTAACTTCAGATCAATCAAGATAAATTACGTTTTTGTATTATGAAATTTACAAATATTTTATTTTATTAAAAACGTAAAAATCATTGCCGCTACATATTCATCGAATTTGGTATTAATATCTTACATAAATTTCAATACATACTGAAGCGAGAAGCATAGGCCAAAATTAATAAAACACATACATTGAAATAAACCTTGTTTATACGGATTTTATCGCAATTTCGTTTTATTTTTGGGCTCGACGTTTCCAAGACTTTACAGTCTCATAGTCACGGGTCAGACTAGCCATGAAGGGAAAAAGGGCCGAAACGTTGGGACTAAAAATAAAACCAAATTGCGACAAATCTGATCGTGAACAAATTTATATGGGACCACCCTTGAAATAAGCTCTATCAAACACAAAAATAATTTTGAAGATCGGTCCACATTCGGCGGAGATATCACGAAACATACATAAAAAAATGTAGACGAATTGAGGACCTTCTCCTTTGTGGAGTCGGTCGATAAAATCCGTATATGAGTAAGATCACGTCAAGTGGACCCCCCATTTACCACAAAAAATAAAATTTTATTGATAATAATTATAATAATATAACGTAAATAATAATAAAATTTGTTTTATAATAATATTTTGTATTATTATTTTAAATTATCACTGATAAAAGCTTCAATGCAGTACGACTTACGAGACGCTCGGTAGCGCGGCGCTTCCACAGCGCTCGGCGGCTGGCGCGCTGTCATAAATAAATTCATTTTGTTTAAACTAATGGCGAGCAGTGAAATTTTCTTCCGGAATCTTAAACTTAAATGAATAAAGCATGTGACCGATGAAAAAAAATGCATTTTTTTACCAAGAAATGAGTTAAATTTTCATTTGTTAACTTAAAAGTTAGTTAACAATACGAAAATAAACAAATAATCTTAAGAAGTAATATATTCTTAAAGTATAGACATTTGACCATGGATGCTGAAAATTTCATGAATTTATCTCTTACGGTTGATTTTTAATCCATTTTTTAATTAAAAGTGCTTAAAATTTTCATTGTAAAAAAAAATGTTGTTAAAATCAAAATTTTTAAAATCGTTTGGGGATAATTTTTCCATCATAAGTACTTATAAAAAATATACATAGATTAAATTTTTATGATCAAGTGGTAAATGGGGGGTCCACTTGACGTGATCTTACTCATATACAAGTTTTATTTCAATGTAAACCTAAGAAATCATTAAATCACATACAGGTAAAAAATAGCCAAGTTGAGCGGATAAGGCATATTTTAACCAATTTATAACACAGTATTGGTAGACTTTACAAGATGTTTTATAAATCTTGTATATTACGCCTAGAGATAGTATACGTTGTTATTACCGCCTGTAATTATATTAGAAGCAATTAAAATTATGATGATTACAAGCCACAGTTATTCTGAATAATAATTATATTAGCCCTGTAATATTATTGTCCCACTGCTGGGCACGGGCCTCCTCTACTAATGAGAGGGGTTAGGCCTTAGTCTACCACGCTGGCCTAATGCGGGTTGGTAGACTTCACATACCTTCGAATTTCTTGCGTAGAAATACTCGGGTATGCAGGTTTCCTCACGATGTTTTCCTTCATCGTTATAGAAAGCGATATTTTACAATGAAAATACACTTAACATAGAAAAGTCAGAGGTGTATGCTTGATTTTGGGGTTGGTGTCAAACCTCCGACACTTGTCTCGGCAGTCCGTACCATTCTCAACTGAGCTATCGCTGCTTAAATGAATTATTTTATTAAATAAATTCTGATTTTGCAGTTTGTCAGACTTTTCTTTGAACTGACCATTTTCTAGGGCAATAGCGAACAAAAAATACGCATATCCATCATTCGAACGTCTATATAGCTTCGATTTCCTACAAAAATCCCAAAGAAAAGCCAACTTCATTGAAACATAACATAAGCTCATGTCTATATCCCCGAAGGGTTAGGCAGAGGCGCACTAGCGAACTAGAACACCCACATTTCGCCGAGTTTAGTTCCGTCCCAGATGTGATAGGGGGCGTACCTATCGTCATATCGGTCACGAATTCCAGACTCCGGGCTGATACTGAAAAATCCAATATCACTGCCCGACCCGGGGATTGAACCCGGGACCTCAGTACGTCGTAACACACTGCGCCACCGATGTAACTTTTAGAATTTTGTCATTTTGCAGAAGCTTTCCATTTTTTCTTTCCTTCATTTTATTTATAATCAGTATACAAGGATTATTTCCTTTATCCATAATCGGCCTTCCAAAATTACAGACGGTTGAAACAACACACCCTACTAATAATAGTATTGCATTCCTACCCTAAAAATATTAAACGACATCTCACGAAAACGGATTATAGTTTTTATCATAATCATCGTCTTCGAAAGGATTTTTCGGATCATTCTCCGGTTCATCAGCGAAAGGGTTTTTCGATTCATCGTAATGTTCTTCATCGAAAGGATTCTTCCCCACTTGATTTTTCGGCGAGACTCCGACACTTCTCGGTTGTTCTACTATGATCTTCTTCATTGGTTTTGGGGAGGCGTAGGGTGATTTCCTGGTGTGGACTGGGGGGTCAAGTTTGTTGAGGTTCGCTTCTAGACTGCCGCTGTATTTTGATTGTTCTAGGATCCGCATTCGACCCTCGGATATTGGTACCACACTGGTGCCTTTCGGTGCCATCTGATTTGGTGCGTTTGCGACGAACACTGAAATAGATATACGGATATTGGACGCGTTTGCACGATCTCAGACTAAGTCCATAACGTCTCAATATGCATTAATGACAATTGGCTACTTGACGATTTTTTTAAAATTAATTTTATACGAAATTTACGTCATCTAAAAATATGACACAGTAAAGAATAATGAAATATTCTCAAAAAAGTTATGATGGCGGGTACACACCGGCCGAACGAAGGCGAAAGAATCTATACTTGTTGCGTTCACACAAACAAACTTTCGCTGTTGTGTGAATGAAACAGGCATAGATTCGTTCGGTCAGTGTGTACACGCCATTAGTTGTACCTTGTCTGCTCTGCCCCTCCTGCAGCCGCAGCTTGGCCTCGGCTCCGGGCCCGTAGTTGGGGGCGGGGCCTGGGGGCGGGGCCGGGGGTGCCGCCGCGGTGGGGGCGGGGGCGGGGCGCTGCTCGTGCTCCCCGCCCTCGGTGACGAGCGTGAGCTTGTTGAACAGCCCACGACCGAAGTACTCAGACACCACGCCGTACCTGCGAACACAACAAATGACCAATGACTTTTTGCTTTCTGCCTGCCTCGGTGGGGTAGTGGTATTTCGGTACGACTACTGTCCTGAGGTCTTTGGTTCGATCCCCAGGTCGGGCAAAGTAATATTGGATTTTTCCATATCAGCCCGGAGACTGGAATTTGTGCCCGATATGGCGATAGCTTCGCCCCCTTTCACATCTGGGACGGAACTATGCTCGGCGAAACGTGGGTGTACTAGTTCGTTAGTGCGCCTCTGCCTACCCCTTCGGAGATACAGGCGTGAGCCGACCTTATGGATGGACGAGAAATCTGACGTAATTAAAGTTTATATAAAGATGAGGTGAATAAAGCTTTTTTTTATCTTTGACAGAAGAACCCTAATAAAGTTCAAGCTCAAAAATTATGGACTAGATTCTATTTCTGGCCGACCGCTAGTAATATTAATTACGCAAACCATATTCTTAATAAATACCCATCAAAGTATAATAGTCAGAAAGCAAATTTTCTAATTTAATTTGCCCGGAACTGGATCCCTCATAGGGTGTTGCAGGCGGCCGGGCGTAAAAACTAAGCCAAATCCAAAGTGTGTTGCGCCGACCCCACATTAAGGTGGGTTAAGGGCAGGTAGAAAGAAAGTCAGAGATACATCCTTGTAGGACCGGTTTCGAAACTGAAAATTGTAACGAAATAATCGCTAACTTCCATCGCTAACCATGACAAGGATTAAATAATAAAACGATAGTTATATTATTATCGATGTTGTAAAATGAACGCGATATCATATCAAATAAACGAAAACTCCATTAAAAGTTATCACGATTATTTTCATAATAAAGTTTTTCATTTGCATAGCTGTTACTATTTTGTTGAATACAAACTTATAAGACATTATGTTTTTGGTACTAAAACTACTTCAGAAAAAAAATTACAATGAACGGTATATTAAGAAAGGATGGAAGATGAGTTTAATTGGGCCACCGGAAATCTAACTCACCGAACGAAACGCGACAGCGAGCTGCCACTGTACGTCGGTTTTCTGTGAGACAGTGGTATCAAACCGGTCGAGCCGGCCCATTCGTGCTGTAGACGTAACTGTCTACAGCGTGGCTCCACCACTCAAAAAACTTCAATTTTAAACATTTTTCGCCCTTCTCCACTGCACTGTATTTCACTTATTATAGTATTAAACATTTCTATCCACGTCACAATGAATTTAATTATAAACAAAACACAGTTTTATACTTTTACTTTTTCATAATGATTTCTTAAAATTCTTTGACTAAAAACTAAAAAGAATCAAGGTAAAATCCCTAAAAAACTCGTTTTATTTCTTTTACGTTTTTTACCTTTTGTATTCGTCATCGACTTTAGCGAAACACCACGAGAACGGTTGAATCATAAATGATTTGATTAAAGACAAGTACATTTCACGACACAACGCGCCGATATCGAGTATTGTGCATTACTGTAGCGAATATTAGCTCCGCTATCGATATGGTTTCGATATCGTAATTAATCGATATATGTATAATAATTGATATCAGTGTTGATTTACGTTCGATTAGTGATATTTTTTTTATGCTTTAATATCAACATAATAAAATATATTTCTTAGGTTTTTCTTTGGACTGCCTCGGTGGCGTGATTGTATTTCGGTAGGACTACTGTCCTGAGGTCTCGGGTTCGATCCCCGGGTCGGGCAAAGTGATACTGGATTTTTCCGTATCAGCCCGGAGTCTGGAATTTGTGCCGGATATGGCGATAGGCTCGCCCCCTATCACATCTGGGACGGAACTAAGCTCGGCGAAATGTGGGTGTACTAGGTGGCTAGTGCGTCTCTGCCTACCCCTTTGGGGATATAGGCATGAGCTTGTTATGTATGTTCTTTGGTTTACGCGAATTACGAGTCCGACTCGTGAGGCCGTGACCATGAAGGCTGCAAGCCTTCGAAATGTCGGGCATAAAAATAAATCGCGAAAGGTGCCGTATAAACTAAATTTATTTCAATAATAAAATGCATGATAAAAAGTTATTTAGGTTTTGCTTCAAGATTTTTGTACTAATTATGGTTTTCCAATTATATTAAACAATACTGTATTCACAGTAGTAATGCGAAATAAATAAATGTTAATATTCATTGAATTCAACTCCTCGCTTAAGTCGCCTCCTTGGTCTAGTGGCAGTATGTATAAGCTGTGGACCGGGAGGTCCTGGGTTCGATTCCCAGGTCGGGCAAAGCAAATTTTCTTATTTAATTTGCCTGGGGTTGGATCCCTCATAGAGGGTTGACGTCAGGCAGGCGGCCGGTCGTAAAAACTTAGCCAAATCCTTTCTGCAACATGCTTGAGAAAGTGTGTTGCAGTCCAGCCCTGCG
Source organism: Clanis bilineata (assembly GCA_036417725.1). Classification (NCBI taxonomy): domain Eukaryota; kingdom Metazoa; phylum Arthropoda; class Insecta; order Lepidoptera; family Sphingidae; genus Clanis; species Clanis bilineata. The sequence goes on along the minus strand of CM071139.1, from coordinate 4,367,621 downwards.
TATTATCGATAAACAAGAATATTATAATTGCAAAATATATCGATAAAAGAAGCCGAGTTAAATATATCAATATGTACTTGAAAGGAAATGAATATTACACGCGGTTTATTGTTCAATTTTTTTTTTATTTTTTTTTTTAAATAGGGTGTATGCATCTACTTTAATTCTTAATCGTTATCTAAAACTCGCAATCTAATTAATTTTATCTGCCTAGTAATTAAAAGAATCCACATTATTAAGAGTCGCGTGCGCATTGTCCAATAACATTTCACAACACGTCATACGTGGCCGATGCGATGTTTACATTCACCACTTCACTTGTGACAACACTCGGCGATTGTTCCGCGAGTACGGCATTGTTTTCACATTATGCGTTCTATTAAATGTGACCTGGTGATATTTGTGGTACTTTTACTTTGCCTGATTAATAGATGATAATATTAAAGTAAACTCTTCAAACTAATCATATATCTTTTGGCAACAGAGACGTTGAAACTCCCTTTCCGCCGACCAATAAGCAGTATACGAAGGAAAAAACGGAAAAGTGGGGCATTACTTCTTTGTGACTTGTCGTTAATAATTCTAATAACGTAGTATTATTATTATAAAAGTAAAGTGCTGCTCTGATAGTCAACATAATGGGCATTACTTATAAAAACAATTTAGCTGAGCAAATAGCTAAGAATAGTCTGTCACTATTTTCCTTGTATCAGCTGGCGGCCGATCGTAAAAACTAAGCCAAATACTTTCTGCAACATCCTTGAAAAATACGTGCCAATCCCACATTGACGTGGGATAAGGGCAGGTGGTTCTTTTTGCACCATCCTTCATAAAAGTGTTTTATCGACCCCCACCTCGAGATAGGATAAGGGTAGGTAGTAAGTAGGCACTAGGTATTAACTCACGGGTCTGTGTCTGCGTGCAGCCGCCCGTGCAGGGCCTCGGCGGCGCGCGCGGGGGGCGCGGCGGGGGGCGCGGGGGGCGTGCGGCCTGCCACGCCCCCCACACCGCCCGCGCCCCCCGCCGAGCACGCCGGACACTCCCCACCCTCCGCGAACGTCTGGAAACAACTGCAACACACACACGAGTCATAAACCAGAGTTCCGTAGCCTCATGATTATTATGATGCTTGCGAGAAATGTCAAACTCATGGTCGAGCTATTGACAACGGTCTGTCTGATTTATTGACGATATCATTGACAACTTCACTGGTGATGCAGAACGACAGTTCTGTAACGACACTCACTGCATGTGGAAGGAGTGCTGGCACAGGAAGTGCATGGTGGGCAGCAGCAGCTGCGAGTTGCAGGCGGCGCAGCGCGAGCTCTGGAACGTGACGGGCGAGTGCTGGAGCGCGTGGATGTGCTCCTTCATTCGAGCACTCTCGCTGCGGTACTTGTGTGCCAGCTCCTGCTCGCGAGTTATCACTTCGTTTTCAGACTTTAGAACGTCCATTAGATATCTGAAAGTAATTGCAGAGTTAGTGTGACCACATTTGTTAATGTGGAATCGACTGAAGACGAACTGTGTTTAGTGTATAATTCGATCGCAATTCGAAATTACATGGAATAATCAGAAGTTTAAAAACTTAACTGACCAACTTCTAACATACCTATCGTGACCAAATTTGTAGTAGCTTATTTACCACTACGCTTGAAATAAGTTCTATCGAACACAAAAAGAATTTTGATAATCGGTCGACATTTGGCGGATTTATCGCGTAACGTACATAAAAAATAGAGACGAATTGAGGACCTTCTCCTTTTTGAAAGTCAGTCGATGATATAGCATTTGTTGTCGATAACCTGAAATCGTATTTATACCATACAAGCCGTAGTTAATTTTAACGCTATCGAATATGTAAAACCTGATAACACAACTTACATAGCCACACTAAAAGAGACTTTATGTCTATGTAATGAAAGCTAACCGAAGTAATATATACTCACTTTCGAACATCCCCCAGTGTATATGTAGGCGTACTGGCAAGACAATCGATGACTAGAATGGGCGAGAGTAACTTCTCTGTGTCTGTCAACAAAGGATATTTACTAAATACAAAACATAGAGTACCACATATTATTATTCAAAGAGAGAAGTGGGTTTTATTTGTGACATTAGCTAATCCGGAGCAGACAGTTTCATGTCGTAATTTGGAGTCATTTTAAGCATCTCTTCATTCTAAACCTATTTACATAAAAAAATATAGAAAAAAATTTGCCTTTCTAGTCTGAAGTAAGTTCGGAGTTAACAGGCTCTTTGCCTACAGTACCGTAGTAGACTTGACAGCTAGCAATGGGATGATAGATAGCACTTAAAATTGTTATGTTTATTGAAGTAAAACTATTCTTCTATATTCATATATCACGATTCACGATAATATCACGATTTGGTTCGTGATAGAATCCGTAAAAATAGTTTTATTTCAACAACCAAATCGTGATAGAATCTGTAAAAACAGTTTTATTTCAATAAATAACTTTCACGTAAACAATGTTTTTATTGTCTCCTGTTCATATAACAATGGACCAAGACAAAATATTGTAGAAATACCATGTGTAGGTGTTTTATGTACTGTTTTAGTGTAGAAGGCACGGCTTAATTACATGGTACGTGATCTCAACGTGGTGAGACAGAGGAAGGGTCGCTAAGCCGAAGCGAGTCGCAGAGTTAAAAGTCGGTCAGGCCTGCCCCCTGACTTTTGACACTCGATTCGAATTTGACTTTGATTCGGTTTCATTTATTGACTTAAAATATTACAGAAATCAAGTTAAAAAGTGCGCTGATGTTGCATTAGATTCGAGAACTTATCATTTGGTAATTTTTTACGTGACATTAGTGCACTTTTTAGTTAGTGCACTCTATTTCGGTGGTATTTTAAGTCACAAAATGAAGTGCTCCTGGGAGGTGACTCCTGACGCTCAATTCGAATTTGAATTAGATTCAGTTTCATTTATTTACTTTAAATTCCACCGAAATCGAGTTAAAAAGTGCATTAATATAACATAACATAAGCTTACGCCTGTATCCCCGAAGAAGTAGGCAGAGGCGCACTAGCGAACTAGAACACTCACATTTCGTCGAGCTTAGTTCCGTCCCAGATATGATAGGGGTCGAGCCTATTGCCATATCGCACACAATTTGCACTAATATCACGTTAAAAATTACCAAACGACAAATTCTCGAACATTATGCGATATAAGCGCACTTTAAAAGTCGATTTCGGTGGAATTGTAAGTCAATAAATGATACCAAATCGAAATCACAGTCGAATCCAGTGTCAAGAGTCAGAGGTCCATTGGTCGTTCGAGACGCGTACCTATCCGTGTGAGCAGCTCCGGCAGACAGGTCGGCGGCGGCGGGTGCCACAGCACGTCGAGCCACAGCCGCGGACACGCGCCGCCGCGCCGCCGGCACACGCCCAGCGCCGCCTCCGCCGCGCCCGAGCGCAGGTGCAGCGACACCGAGGACCGCCATCTGTACACGTGGCACCCGAGCTTCAAACGCGATCGAACACGCGACACTTACGACAAATATACTAAGGTTGAGATCTATAGAGCGAACTTTTTTTTTTTTTTATTGGCAGAGACTGGCACCTGATGGTAAGTGATCTCCACCGCCCATAGACATCCAAGACACAAAAGGAATCATGGTTGCGTTGCCAACCTAAAAGGAAGAAATGGAAGGGGAGGGAAAAAGGGATTGGGAAAGGATGGGGGAAATGGGCGACCGGATATCTCACTCACCGGACCAAACGCGACAGCAAGCTGCCACTTTACGTCGGTTTTCTGTGAGACAGTGGTATCAAACCGGTCGAGCCGACCCATTCGTGCTGTAGACGTTACTGTCTACAGAGTGACTCTTACCACTTCGACTAAATCTAAGTCAAAGTCACGAACTCAAGGGGGATTTGTAATTGTTAAATCGAACTTTGACTTAGTCCGGGTCATTTTTTACAAGAAAAACAGACTGATAGACAGACTAAGCAAAGATGTTCTTGTAAAAAATTACTCGGACTTAGTAAAAATCCTCACTGAGTTCGTGACTTTGACTTAGACTTAGTCGAAATTCGCTCTATAGATCTCAGCCACAGAATCGCGCCAACCTAACGCACTTAAATTTCATAAGCCGGATCTCCTGCTACACTACACAAAACACCTACACAAAACATGCATTTTTTATCCATGGTCCATTGTTCTACAAGCAGCTAAAATCGTTGTTTTGCGTATGTGTTTTAGGGTGTTTTGTGTAATGTTTTTAGTACAGGAGACCCGGCTAAACATAAATATTTTTAAATTTCGCTGCACCAATAAAAAAAACTGTAACGTCAATACTGAAAAAATAGAATTTTCTAACAAAATAAATAACATAATTTTGGTTACTAAATGTCACACCTTATACTGTGTAAAAGCGGTATAATGCGCGTAAATCTACATGTAGGTAAAATTCAGTAGGTACGCGGTACGCGGTCTACTCGTATCAAAATCGTGCCGGACACGTCTGATTGTTATCGTCAAAAGTCTTTGACCGCTAATATCAGCTGTTTTACATCGCCCTGAACGAAAAATTGAGAAAACTAAAAATCAATCCTGTGCCTAAACAATTATACCTATTCGACTGATTTTTGGTATATGGCCTTGCAACGTTGTATGGTATATCTGCAATGATTTAATGTTGTTATATCGGCACCACTCGGTATACGATTAAGCCGGCGCGACGAGAGATTGAAATAGAATATAGTACACAATATTTTAAATTCTAGGTCTTCTCTTTGTGTCATCCTTTTAGTTAGTTTTCTATGAGACAATAGTATCAAACGGGATGAGGCGACCCATTCGTGCTGTAAACGTTATTGTCTACAGCGTCACTCAGTTACATGAACAGAATTTATATGTAGTAATGTAATACACAATATTACTACATATAAATTCCGTTGGAATTGAATTGAAGCAGCGATAGCTCAGTTGGGAATGGTCGGACTGCCGAGACAAGTGTCGGAGGTTCGAGACCAACACCAAAATGGAGCATACACCTCTGACTTTTCTATGTTAAGTGTATTTTCATTGTGAAATATCTCTTGCTATAACGGTGAAGGAAAACATCGTGATGAAACCTGCATACTCGAGAATTTCTTTACAGGAATTTCGAAGGTATGTGAAGTCTACCAACCCGCATTAGGAGTGCGTAGCGTGGTAGACTAAGGCCTAACCCCTCTCATTAGTAGAGGAGGCTCGTGTCCAGCAGTGGGACAGCAATATTACAGGGCTAATATTATTTAATGTAATATTAACAACTATTACTCACAGTTTTTTCTCCTCATACAAGTACAATATGCCGGGCGTGAATCCCAACATTTGACAGATCATGAGCGTCTGATCCTTGTCGTAGCACGCGTACGGGAGCTTCAAGATCTTCAACACTTTCTCTTCGTATTGTTTTTTTTCGTTTTCGTCTGCTTTGCGCCTAGAGTGATTTATATGAGGGGCGATTTACATTTGTCAAGGACAGTATCAAATAAGTCAGTAAGTAACAACCGAATACCGAAACGCTAACTAACTTTAGCGAGTACATATTCTGACATATAAGGAATCCTTAAATGACATAAGACAATCGCGAGTATTGAAGATGAGTGTCAGTGTTTGAGGGCAAGTCTGTCAAAACTTATTTCTTTCTTTCTACCTGCGGGTCGGCACAACACACGCATTTTTCAAGCATGTTGTAGAAAGGTTTTGGCTTAGTTTTTACGACCGGCTGCCTGCCTCACACCCCCTCTGAGAGATCCAGCCCCAGGCAAATCAAATTAGGAAATTCGCTTTGCCCGACCTGAGAATCGAATCTAAGGGCCTCTCAATCCACAGCACATATATGATACCACTAGACCAAGAAGGTGACCAAGCTATTCTAAAAAATAATTATCTGGCTATTGAAAAATCATCCTTAATAACATAAAACACTCACCACACATGTAAATAGTGTTCGAGGAGCGAGTCGTACACGAGCTTGGAGTGTTCCCGGGACTCGTCCGCGATCACATGCTCCAGGAACTCGATGAGCCGCGCCGAGTTACTGAGGAACATGTGGATGAACCCGTCCGGCTCCGCTCTGTTCCTGTACCGCCCTTTAGAGCCCTCGTATAAAGACTCTTCGTCCACGAGAGGTTTGCTGCGCGGGTTATAATCTGTGCATAGTACTGTCGACAAAAAAATAAAGCATTTTTTATTTAAGTTCTGCTTCAGTTTTTTGTAATGCAGAGAGTGGCAAGTCTGACCGCACATAGACACTCATGATACCTATAAGTTTTTTACTTGTACATAGCCATTGATACAAAGTCCTTCAGTCGTATAATTTTAATATTATTTATACTTTGTTTCCTACATCTAAGTTTTCGCAAGTGCAATGAAATCTGATGTGGTCGATTTCAAGGCCTTGTTAGAGTATTGAAGTCAATTCCTTTCAATACGATTTTTTTTAGACGAATTCCCAGCAACGGGTAAACTGAACAAAGTCGATCACCACGCCTCGAGAAACTCCTTCAATATCACCAATTTTAATGTCACCATACACTGTCGATATTTATTGTAAAAAACCACAACACTTTGAAACAACAAACACAACTTTAGACGAGCATAGGAATAAATTATCGAACGCACTGTAGAAATTCCTGCCACAACTCATAATTAAATGCTTCCACTTCACTCAGTCTTGAGCTTCCTCGACGGTGACTCCATAGGCTTTCATACCTAGACTTTTTTTTATCCAAGAACTGCAGTGACTACACTACACCTGATCGCAAGCACAGTGCATCTAAAAGAAAACTGCGACTACCAACAACTGACTACTTCAACTCAACTACCTCAACTACCTCACGCCTGTATCCCCGAAGGGGTAGGCAGAGGCGCACTAGCCAGTTAGTACACCCACATTTGGCCGAGCTTAGTTCCGTCCCAGATGTGATAGGGGGCGAGCCTATCGTTATATCGGGCACAAATTTCAGACTCTGGGCTGATATGGAAAAATCCAATATCATTTTGCCCGACCCGAGGATCGAACCCGAGACCTCAGGACAGTAATCGTACCGAAATACAACCACGCCACCGAGGCAGTCAGTTAAAAGAGGTAAAAAGCAAAACTAATTCAAAAACTCACATTTGACAAACTTGGTGCTTTCCTCCGGCTCGTGCTGTATGAGTCTGTGCCCATACTTCTTCATGTACATCTCGGCGTCGTCGAACTCGAGCTCGACGAGGTACTCCAGCGCCCGCTTGTAGTCCTTCTTGTCTTCCACCACCAGCTTCAGGTACCAGTCGTGCCGCTTGTGGTTAGCCGCTAGAGACAGCGCGTCTTCTATGCTCACGCGACGGACTACCTAAGACAACGGAATGCGTTCATTTGATATCTGTGGCGTGCATGCCGTATACACAAAGACAGTCACCGAAAACTGAAACGCTACTCAACTTTAAGAGCTACTTATATTGTTTTGCGCCATACAATTTGCACAGATAAGGCGGCCTCTAATGAAATTAAACAGTCTCAAGAGTTTGAGTTACGTTTCAGTATTCAGGACACTGTCTACCCTGAAACTTTGCTATTTATATAAATTGAGAATATAAATCATAGCACCAAATAGTAAATTTTGAAAATAGGAAATGGTTTATATATTAATCTACACGATGATAACATAATAAAACATAAGCTCACACCTGTATCCCCGAAGGGGTAGGCAGAGGCGCCCTAGCGAACTAGAACACCCACATTTCGCCGAGCTTAGTTCCGTCCCAGATGTGATAGGGGGCGAGTCTATCGGCATATCGGGCACAAATTCCAGACTCCGGGCTGATATGGAAAAATCCAATATCACTTTGCCCGACCCGGGGATCGAACCCGAGACCAAAGGACGGTAGTCGTACCGAAATACAACCACGCCACCGAGACAGGCACGAAGATGATGATCATAGTAATATAGTTAAGAAAATAATTTTGCAAGACTTGTCTACTTTGCAATCTGATCGTAATGTATGTGCACGTCACTGCTTATTGTGATACCAGTAAATAGAATTGGTGCCCGAAATGGCGATAGACGCTCCCCGTTTCTAGTAGCGTGCATCCCATATAAACAAAGAGACATTTACCCTGAACTGAACCACAATGAACTTATTAATTTAATAAAGAAAAAAATTACAACTAAAAACAGATTTAAAATTGTCACATTAGGCTTATAATTATGATAATCGTATATATTAGATACCACGATAATGTTTGTGGTTATAGGGCTGCAAGAACTGAAAAAAGAATACTGTAATATTTTTGTCTACCCTAATCTAAATGCCTGTGCACGTCACTGCCCGTATCACATCTGGGACAGAAATTAGCTCGACGAGATGTGGCTGTTTTAGCTTATAGTTCGCCTCTACCTACCCCTTCAGGGATACAGGCGTGAGCTTATATGTGATTTTAAAAACTTACCTTGATAGCGACATCCACGTCAAAATCAATGGCTTTATTCTTCGAGTTGATGAATTCTTTCAACTTCCCTTGTTGGTCGTGTTGATCTATCTTGACATAGCATGTGAGTAACAACGTGGTGTGGTCTTCTGTCGCGACACCCTTCTTATGAAGTTCCTCCAGATAATGTATCAGGGGCTCCAAATGTCGTGACTCTAGGTACTTCTGTATGACGTAGGACGTCTCCAAAATTCCTATTGTTTTAACGTATTGGTCTATTGCGCCTTTGAGGTCACCCTGTGAGTAAGTAATTATAATTATTAATCTATACAGCGTCCGTGGCGCAGCGGGCGAGTAGCCGGGTGTGAAGCGAGAGGCCGCGGATTCCATTCCCGCTTTGAGACAAATGTTTGTGTGGCCCACAGATATTTGTTTCAAGTCTGGGTGTTGTGACCGAAAGTCTTTCATAGTCTCTGACACCTACGATACAGGTTATACATAGTGTGGGGTAAGGACTAGGTGTGTGACTGTTGGGTGTATTTATTTATTTATTAGTTTATACTTAACATTATAAAAAGAGTTTGTTTGAACGCGTTAATCTCAGGAACTAATAGTCCGAATTTAAAAATTATTTTTGTGTTGGATAGCCCATTTATAGAGGAAGGGTATAGGCTATATAATATCGCGCTATGATACTAATATGAGCGGAGCATCAAAGATTTTTTTGCAAAAACGGTGAACATTTATTGCTTGTGACGCAAAGTACCGAGACAAACGTATATATATATATATATATATATATATATATATATATATATATATATATATATATATAACAGTCACACACATAGTCCTGACCGGAATTTGCAAAATAAATTATTTGAATTTGACTGAACTGGGAACTAGGAAAGTGAAATTTTACACACACCTTCCTTTTATGACGTAGGGGAGCGAGACTAAGAAAGGATTTTAAGAGATTCATCCTCTAAAGGGGTGTAACGAGGGATGAAAATTTGTATAGAGAATGCATATACGACGGGAAAGACTCACCGCGTAGCCGCAAGAAAAAGCTGATTATATCATAACATAGGCTCACGCCTGTATCCCCGAAGGGGTAGGCAGAGGCGTACTAGCGAACTAGAACACCCACATTTCGCCGAGCTTAGTTCCGTCCCAGATGTGATAGGGGGCGAGCCTATCGCCATATCGGGCACAAATTCCAGACTCCGGGCTGATATGGAAAAATCCAATATCACTTTTCCCGACCCGGGGATCGAACCCGAGACCTCAGAACCGTAGTCGTACCGAAATACCACCACGCTACGGAGGCAGTCTGATTATATAATAAAATATCATACCTTACTATACAAATGATCACCGTACTGCTTATAAATCTCCGTTAACCCTTCCGCGTCGTAATGCTGACTGCTCGCTATTCTAATAGCGACGTCATACAAATTCTTCTTGAACAGCAAGAACAACTTCGACTGCAAATCCTTCTCATCCAAATATATCATCTCCTTATTCTTAGTGAGTATGTAGAACGAGCCCCATTCCGTCAAAATCGCATCGATTTCGTCAAAGGCTTTTGAAAATACTATGAACTTGTTTTGTATGTCTATAATGGTGACATGATGGGACTTTTGGGCGGGGGCTGAGCTGGTGGACGGCGCCATTTTAGGGGTCTCGTTGGTTGTGATGACGAGGTAGCTCCGGAACGAGTTAAGGCGAACCTTCTCACCTTCGAGGGCGTAGCACGGACCCTTGCCTTCTGTCGTGTAGCAGTATATGGCCTGGGGAGGAAAAAATGGAAAATAATCTAAGAGTAACCCACTTTCAGGTGAACTTTCTGTTACATAAGCTCACGCCTGTATCCCTAAAAGGATAGACAGAGGAAAACTAAAACATCTACTTTTTCCAAGCTTAGTTCCGTCCCAGATGTGATAGTGGACGAGCCTAAAGACACAAATTCCAGTCTCCGGACTGATACTGAAAATCCAATATTACCTTGCTCGACCCGGGGATCGAACCCGCGACCTCAGGATGGCGTAGTCGTGCCGAAATGCAATCACGCCACTGAGGCAGTCAATGTAAGACATTTGTAATACGATTATAATATAATCTATCTTAAAAGTGTAGTTTGAGGTGAATTTAGATATACGAATTGAGAATTTCTGTTTAAAAATAATGTTATCACAGCAAAATAATTATGGATACTTGAAAGTATGAATGTATATGTAAAATATGTAACAGTGGCGTGCAGTCCATACAAACAAAAGTACCACCACTAACATAGTGCTATCTCTGCCAAGCTAATTCCTAATTACGTGCGCAAAAAAAGACAACCATGTCAGCAGCAGTGATGATGATATTGGTGATTTAAAATTTGAAAAAAATAACTTTTTACCCATTCTAATCCGAATGGGCGTGCACGTCTCTGCATACTGTATAGTGAAGTTTTTTTATAGCAAAGACCGGCAAACGAGCAGATGGGTCACCTGATGGTAAGTGATCTCCATCGCCCATAGCCACCTAAGACACAAAAATAATTATGGGTGCTCCTAAAAGGAGGGAGAATGGAAGGGGAGGAAAAAGAGATTGGGAAAGGAAGGGGGGAAATGGGCCACCGGAAATCTCACTCACCGAACTAAACGCGACAGCAAGCTTACTTACGTCGGTTTTCTGTGAGACAGTGGTGTCAAACTGGTCGAGTCGACCCATTCGTGCTGTAGACGTTACTGTCTACAGCGTGGCTCCACCACTAAAAATATTATTTAATATCTCACATCGTTGGTGGCGACGGTGAGCCTGTGCCGGTCTGCGAGCACGGCGCAGCCCGCGGCCGCGCCCGCGCCCTCCAGCGCGTGCGCGCGCTCGGAGTGCGCGCACACCACGCGGATGGCGGCGCGCGACACCACGAACAGCTTGTCGGTGCCGCTGCACACACAAACACGCCGTAACCATAGATACCGTCAAATACATCATTTTATACATGAATTTTTGTGTACCCTAAGCTCAAACGACCCAAATAAATTCTGATAAAAGTTGAGAAAAATATACAAAATAACATAACATAATCTCACGCCTATTTCCCCGAAGGGGTAGGCAGAGGTGTACTAGCGAACTAGAACACCCACATTTCGCCGAGCTTAGTTCCGTCCCAGATGTGATAGGGGGCGAGCCTATCGCCATATCGGGCACAAATTCCAGACGCCGGGCTGATACGGAAAAATCTAATATCACTATGCCCGACCCAGGAATCAAACTCGAGACCTCAGGACAGTAGTCATACCGAAAAACAACTACGCCACCGAAGCAGTCAAAAACAAAATAATATTAATTATAAAAAAAAATGTATTTAAATACTGTGTCAGTAAGCTAGCGACATATCCTATTTATATGTAATGGGTATATGTAATGGTATGAAATATAGTAGTGGATCATATTAATGATTCTGAACAATCCACTTTTGATTTTCATACAAAAGCTCGCTAGAAGAGAGGGCAAACAAGAGAGCAAGCAAGCTTTAATTATACAGTTTTGAATGATAAGCCACACCGTACACCACAGTGACTTGACCGACAAAATAATTGTTTAAAAAAAACGACAAACTGGTAGACAAATGTCTGTCTTTTGCATTACAATGACAAAAAATTTTCATGTATAACATACCTAAAAGCTATCCCCGTTATAGGACTAGTGCCAGATTCTGTAATGGTTTTCATCTTGCTGCTGCGTTGTCTCGTTATGTCGCCTTTGAACAATGTCACTGAACCATCTTGGAAACCAACTGCAAGTAGATTCTGCAAATAAAACCTCATATATAGTGGAAAATTCTTAGTATAAGTGCATTAAGATAATTAACAATAAGATATGTGTCTTCTATCATTGTTATCGGAAAATACGAGAAATGTTTGGATTCATAACACCTAGACCAAAAACAAATAATGATAGAAAACCTCAGGATACAGGGATAACAGTTGTAAAAACTGCCTGCCTGACAATTAATAATAATAAATACAAAAGCAGATGGCAGATAAACTGCAGGAATGTCGCTTGAGATGGTATGGCCACATTTTGAGGAAACAACAGGAGTACGTCGGTCGCATGTGTCTGGCCCAGATAGTACTAGGGGTGTGTTCCTGTGAATGGCCCAAAAAGCTCTGGTTAGACGTTCTGGAGAAAGATATGAGAGCCAATGGCCTCACTATGGAAAATACTCAAGACTGGGCGAAGTGGAAGAGTTTAAGTAGAAAGGCAGACCCAGGCAGAAGGCTGGGATAAGCCAGGCAGAAATAATAATAAATATGGGATCACACTGTTCATGCTGGGGCTTGGCATCAAGCCACCATGGTTTAGGGGCCCAGAGTGAGAAACTGCCTGACAAAAAATAATAAGATTCTTTTTACTTTTATAACTGTATAGAGCGACAAGTACATTGCATGGCTGGTTGCTCCCCTGCGACAAGTCTTGTGGTATATTTGACGCGCAATTTTCTATTTTTGAGCACATTTGCGGCAAATGTTAGGTACGCCATAATTGTCATGCATATCTGAATGGATTGTATTATTTAAGTTTTGTTCTTTTCTTTTATGATTAATATGATGATAAAGGTCGCAGGAAGTCGCTGGATGCAGGCCGCTTCGAACAGGTCAATCTGAAAATCTTTGGGTGAGGCCTATGTCCAGCAGTGGACGTCCTATGGCTGATGATGATGATGATGATGTATGATGTGGTAGTGCTAATTGAAATAAATAAATAAATTAATACTGTGCTTAATAAAGCTGGCTTAGTATTATGAAGGTGTGAATGCTGCTGTACCTTGTTCTCGTGCACGGCGAGCGCGGTGGCGGGCGTGGGCCGCAGGTTGGAGGGCACGGCGCGCGACTTGCGCACGCAGATCGGGCTCTTGTGACGGTCTGTACGAGACCAGTCCCAAACTTTGATCAGCGGATTAACGCCTGGCTCGTCATCCTTAAACATAAACAATGAATAAAAACACTTTCGCTTATCTTTTCGCTAAGATTAGCCTGTCACTTTTTTCCTTGTGTTACATTGTTTAAAAATGAAAGGGACAACCTATGATTAAAGATAAGCAGTGCTTAAATATTTTTATAAGTAAGGGGCATAAATATGTTCGCATATCAAGTTAACCACCCAACTTGTAAACCAATAAATATTTTTTTCTTCTTTAATACTAATTGTTTTCATGAGTGGATTGCGCCAAAGCCATTTTGGAGTGGAATACAGAACAAATGGAATAACTTTACTACTGTACGTTTGGTGATGATTTCAAGAAATCACAGGATTATGACAGCTACAAGCATCTGAACCATATTGTACAAGAGGTGCATCCCTGTGGACTGCCCATAAAGTGATAACGAAGTATTGGAAGAAGATATGAGAGCCAATAGTAAAGACGCTTAAGACTGAGTGAAGTAGGAAGGTAGTAAAAAAACACAAACACTTACCCCAATAGTGACAAGATAAGGATCGTGGGGTAGTTGATGCGCAAGTGTTATTGTCATCTCATATGCCTTGAATGTAGTGATGTCCCATGAGCGAGAGATGAGATGCACCAGGCCGGTATCATCACACAGCACCACATGGCCATTACCGCTTGTAGCTACTGTGACATTTGTATCCTGCAGATGTTACTAAATGGTAGAATATTTCCACGGCAGACATACATTGATAAGTCTTCTTTATCTTTAAAAAATTTTTGCCAACATCAAAGATTGATGATTTTTCCAACAAGTGTTTAATCAATCTATCACACAAAAACTTTGCTGGTCAGCTTGATAAGTCAACTTATAATTTTGCATAATTTTGACTACTTTAGCATGAAAAAATATTTTCAGGGTGTCAGCTACCTTCATACAAAATATCAAAATTGGTTCAACTATTTCAGTGTGAAGATGTAACAAACATACAAACACACTCACAAACTTCCACCTTTATAATATTAATATTATTATTGATTGTGCAAAAGGTTTTTTGATAGTTCATTTCAATAGATAAATGCTTTCACTTACAAACCTAAACAACAACTTAAAGTCTATTACACGGACATAAAAAAAGATGAACGAAGCACTAGGAACATCAAAAGTGAAACAAGGTTTTCGGCTCATTATCTATCGAGACGTAATGGCGGTGACTATCGAATGAGCCGAAAACCCTGCTCTAGTTTCAATGTTGTTAACGCTCCGTCCATCTTTTTTTTTACATCTGTGGTCTGTTGTTTATTTGTGATTAATGATGTGAAATAGGGCTATTCTGATGCATTATAATGGACAATGGGAGTTATAGATTCTTACATGAAGCCACTTGGCGATCTTGCCGTCGTCTACATTGTTTTGGACATCGAAGAACGAGAATCTTCGCCACTGGAACAAAGACCAAAAAAATAAATCAAATTAAGTACTGGTCCACATATTATAATGAACTGAAAATTACTTATTGGCAGTATCGTACACAATGAATTTTTTTTTATTATGAATGAACTAACCAAAATCAATGTTATTGGGCGTATTTACGATAAAAATCAAATTTTTGTTTACTCTGCAAGGCAAGTAGGAATTTTTAATACACACCTCCAAAAACGCCATTATCGCACGGTAAACTAATCATGGAACATTTTATGCCGAAACTTATCAATTTTATTCCTTTTTCCTCGTATTAAAACAACACTTTTTAATTTTTATCGCCCCACAAACACGAAATGCGAACAAAATCATGTAATTTTCAAGTGTGTTCCATGAAAATGTAGTGAAAAAGCAATGCCTTATTATATTTCGCACGAAACAAAAAGAGAAAATATATTTAATGATAACAATATAAAAATATAATAATGGAACACGATCGTATAAACTTCAACATGACATTTATAGGATGACAACAATGAAATGTCAATTGTCAATCGTGTCAATAGAGATTACAATATAGTCGATTAAAAAAGATCGGAGAATATCGATTCACTACTCTAACGAAAATAACGAAATTGTCAGTTCGATTTCCAACTCCTACACAGACGAGGAGCATCTCCGGGGTACCTTTTTGTTCAAAAATCAAAAATGATCGCTTACAAATCTAAGAACTAATGATTGAGCTACTGTATTGAGTAACGCAGAATAACGCAGACAGTGGACATAAAGTACGGCGTATGTACAAAAAGTTACCCTATTTAGGTACCGAGAACGTCAATAGAAACTAGTATTTACGCGGGAGTCCCCGAAATAAAATGGACTAACTTTTTTTCAAGCGTCAATCAATCTTTGTTTTTCTCGTCTGCCCAAGCCATCAAAGTAAAGCGAGATTTTAAACATTCTCATAACCTACGGAGTTTGTACACAGTAGAACCTTAGTAGAACACATATTTCATTGCATTATGTACCCTTACACCCTTCGAGTGCACATAAAAACGGGTCTCCTGCACTAAAACATTACACAAAACGCCTATACAAAACATGCATTTTTTATGTTTTTTTTTGTATTTCTTTTTTTTATTGTTCTACGAGCAGCTAAAATCATTGTTGTGCATAGGTGTTTTTAGTGATATGTTTCGAAAAAGCTAGTGCAGGAGACTTTCTATTAGATATTACGGACCGAGACTAAATATCTGCATGTCATTTCATTTGCATCATCAATAATTAATTTATTGACACAATACGCATATTTTCACAGACTCAATTATAATATAATAAATATGCCCATCTACGTATACAAGCAAAGTCAACCTTACTGCTGAACATTTTTATTACGTTTAATATTATTAAAAGGTATTTTCATCACTGGGTCATCCGGTTCAAAACTAACATTGATGTATGTGAAAACATATTTCACTTCGAAATTGTTAACTGTGTACGATAGTGTTGTTAAACCGTCAATCAAGTTGTTTGGTGATTTTGTAGCTGCTACTGACGAACTGAAATGGAAATAATAATATAAATACAACAGACACACACATAGTCCTGACCCCACACTAGGTGTAACCTGTATCGTGGGTATCAGAAACTACGAGAGACTTTCGGTCTCACAACACCCAGACCCGCAACAAATATCCATGGGCCACACAGACATTTGTCTCGGTGCCGGAATCGAACCTGCGACCTCACATTTCACGTTTCACTGTCAGACAAATAGAAACGACGCCTCCACTTATTGTTGAGTTTGAATGCTCTTTCGTTTGCCCGTATCCCATTTCAACGAGGAGTCGACGCAACACATTTTTTCAAGCATGTTGCAGAAGAGACTCGAATTTAATTTTTACGTGGGATTCAGTCTTGGTTTGGCTGATCTGTGATTTGAACCTAGGACTTCCCGGTCCACAGATCAATATGCTGCCACTAGACCAAGGGAGGGCCAAAACTAAGTTTCGCCAAGTTTGAATAAATTATTCAATAAATATTTACCTTCTTACAATAGGTAGCACAAAATTCTTGATTGTTGTATATTTTCCCACATCGGGTTCACTCCTGTTTATTGTATAATTTGCATTCATCAGCCTGGCATTGATAAACGAAACGGGTCATTTTAAACTAAAACATGCGTTTTTGATATAGGCCTGTGTCTGATGATGATGATGCATGTATGGAGGCGGAGGTGGTAGCTGTTTCTCTGCCCCATCTCAAAAGCTTTTTTTTTGTCAAAAAAAAAACATCGGTTCATGGTTGGAGACAACCTTGCATGCAACCAGTAGACTTTGATATTTGTTTAAATAAATAAATAGATACGAAACGAATTATAGCACAGAAGAAATACCTATTATAAATATCTTCGTAATCGCCATCATTTTCCCAATATGTATTTGAGAAACCATTTATCGTAATAAATTGTTCTGTTGATATAGCAAATGCTCCACCAAACTTGGGTATGTATGGTCTTCTAAAAAGAATATACTTATCAGAGAGTGAATGTAATCTTTCTTTCTACCTGTCCTTATCCCACTTTAATGTGGGGTCAGCGCAACACACTTTTCAAACATGCTGCAGAAACGACCCGGCCAAGCTTCTACGACCGGCTGCCTGCCTGACGTCAACCCCCTCTGAGGGATCCAGTCCGTAGCAAATTATATGATAAAATTCGTCCTGCCCGGCCTGGAAATCGAACCCAGGACCTATCTGTCCACAGCCCACACAAGCTGCCACCAGACCAAGGAGGCGACTATTTCCTATTACTATAACAAAAAAAAAAGTAAATCAGCTTATATCCAACTAATACGATGGTATTTAAATGGAAACTTACTTATGAGGTCTATTCACACTAACTGCCAGCTGTTTCGGATACCTCGTGCATCTATACAGATTCCTAGTATCCATTGGTACAATGTACGGTTCATGAATTATGATGCACGGGAAACGAGTATCGTAGTTGCGACGACGATGCACCTCCGTGAATCCAGCGTTTATCAGTTTACCATGGTTGTATGGTTGGGAGAGATTAGCTTGTAATGAAAATATACGTATTTGAATGTAGGCAATGAAATACTGGACTATCGATTCATTGGTATCGATTTCATATGGAATCCGGCTCGAAGGACCACATAAACTGTATCGTAGTTGCGACGACGATGCACCTCCGTGAATCCAGCGTTTAACAGTTTACCATGGTTGTATGGTTGCAAGAGATTAGCTTGTAATGAAAACAAGTATTTAAAATACTGGACCATCGATTCATTGGTAATTAGTACTTGGTATCGATTTCATATGGAATCCGGCTCGAAGGACCACATAAATTTACCAAACAACTTCACCCCGAGGAGGTATATAGGTGAACTTGAGAAATATTAGTTACGTAGATAACGCCTATATTTTTAGCCGGGATTATATTATGGTATTTTGACGCACCGGTTTTGTCAAACTTGGGCTATTGGAGTCTGATTTTTCAAATTTGAAAACTCTATTAATAATTATTGTAAATACTTGGGACTTGAATCTGGGACATTAAACAGTTCAACCAAGCTATTACTGGGCGAATATCGGCAATTCAAAAACTGGATTGAGCTGCAATACATTATTGAACTATAACCGACAATATTTGTATGATTTTGCAGTCTTACCTTGTTCAATAATAAATACTTGATAATCCAACTGCTGTTTCATGAGAAATGGATGCAACATGTACATAAATGTTCCCAGGTGTTTTATGTTTGTGCCTCTTTTACATGATCTGCATTAAATATGGGCCTTAATTATAAAAACATTTTCGCTTATCTTTTCGCTAAGTATAGCCTGTCACTTTTTTCCTTGCGTTACATTGTTGAAAAATGAAAGGGACAACCTATAGTTAAAGATATAAGCAGCGATTGTAGTTATAGAATGTTAAGCTTGGATTAACTAATATTCTTTACGAATATTAATTATTAACTTAGAATTTGTATTACTATTACTCAAAGGATACATGTGCTTTAATACATCGTTCTTGAACAGATTTCTAAGTCGCATAATTACAGAAAGCCAAAGTAATTAAGTGGATTTCAAACTTCGCTGTACACTCTCTAATTTTTAAAGAATGTTCAGTCACTCTTAATCGTCTCACTCAGCCCCACCATGGTTACTCCATATAAAGATACTGCTTAAGGCTTACCGGTAAGGCACTAATATAGCAACGCTCTGGTGTGCCGTGCAATTCGGCGGCCTGTATATGCCACCAAGCTTCACCTGAGTGTACATCCTATCAAACGACTTCATAGCATCCATTGAAGGATCGTCTAACACTGGACCTGTGGGATCGAAGTGATCCAAGATTCATTTTAGAAGCGGCTCTCCTATAGAGAATATCCCGCCCCCACACCCGCCACTGTAACTTCTGTAAGGCAGGATCAACAATGGCACGCATTTTACGACACCGAGCAATGAAGCTCGGCGAGTCTCAGATAATGTAAAATTGTCTTTATCCCGCAACGAAATTAATCAAACAGAAAGATAGGGAGGAGTTAGAATTTTGGGAACGTTTTAACGCTATTGAGCTATTATGAACAACAATTATAAGGAAACGGCCTACAGCGGTATTATAGCGTCCCACTAAGTTATTATGAATAAAGGCCATAAGGTTTCCACTTCCCTCCGTAAAAATGTAGGAGACAATGTAATGAACTAAGGAGGCATCAGCCTCATACATAGGGATATTTACAACTGGAGAGGTAACAGATGTAAAACACCACGGAAATAATTTTAGTGGGTCCTATCATGCGAGCTGTTAATCTTGATTCCAATAATAGGTATGGCAAAAACGCCGGAATGTACGGAAATTCGCCCTAGGTTCCACAAGATCCATATAATATACAACTCCATCAGTGTCAGTCAATGCGTTAGGCGACGGCGACGTTGTTTTTTGTCACAGCAGAAACTGGCACGAGCGGATCTCTGCCACCGGCACCGCCACCCCCTACCCCAAGAATCATGGGTGTGTTGCCAACTTTAAAGAAAGTACTTTTAAGGGAATACTCAATGACCAAAAAATAAATAAGGAGCTACCATAACTAGAACAAAATTAAGCATTCATAATGTATGGAACGAAACCAAAATGGCGACTTTGCGATATAGTAGAATATGAAATGGTGTCTATGGGCGGTGGAGATCACTTACCATCAGGTGACCTATCTGCTCGTTTGCCAATCTCTGCTATAAAAAAATAAAGTTAATTTATGTCGGTTTTCTGAGACAGCGGTATCAAACCGGCCAAACCAACCCATTGGTGCCGTAGACATGACTACAGCGCGGCTCTACCATTAAAAATATATAATATCAAGTTCCTAGGAATAATAGATGTACAATAATTCGTTACCAAGATCTGGCGGAATTTGGGGACACATGGGATATTTTTTCTCCCTTACTGAGTAGTACGTGAACATTCCGTCAAATGTATCATCATTTTCTAAGACTGTTGGTTGAGTTGTCGATTCTGTGCTCATACCCTTTGGCGTCGTAGATGAAGTATCGCATAGGAGACTGCCTTTAAACCTTTTATATAGCAACGTAGTGTATGTGGGTCTAAAATAAACGATGAGAATTATTTATATGCTTAAGATTCTGCCTGTATCATTGAAGGGGTAGGCAGAGGCGCACTAGCGAACTAGTACGCCCACATTTCTCCGAACTTAGTTCTGTCCCAGATGTGATAGGGGTGAGCCTATTGCCATATCGGGCACAAACAGACTCCGGGCTAACACTGAAAAATCCTATGTCACTTTGCCCGGCCCGGGGATCGAACCCGAGACCTCAGGACGAGAGTCGTACCGCAATACCACTACGTCACCGAGGCAGTCACCAGGTTAGAAATTCGATAATATTATGATATTACTTATAAGCAAGTAGGCAAGTATTTATATTAAGTAACTCCTTATTATCTAACTTCTTTCACCTACCTTAATCCCACCCCAATGTAGAGTAAGCGTAAGATCTTGAGGATACAATACAAAAGATAAGCTGGTGAGAAAGATATTGAATGCCTATGAACGAGTTTTCTTTTTTATATTTGTTTGTCGCTTCTCAAAATAGACGATAGTTTCCATTTTCTCCGTAAATTTTTTTGTACTTTCCGCAACAGCGCTGGTAGTCAAATGTATGCGGAAAAGGAAAACTATAGTCGATTTCAAGGGAGAACTGTCAAACATCTAGTACAGGTAACAGGATTAATGTAATAATTATCGATGGACACCAAGTGCTTTACACGATGAAAAGTCAACAATAAATAAATACACCCAATAGTCACACACATAGTCCTGACCCCACACTATATTTAACTTGTAACGTAAGTATCAGGAACTATGAGGGATTTACGATCCCACAACACCCAGACCCGAACCAAATAGCTGTGGATCAAACAAACATTTGCCTTGATGCGGTGTTTTTTCACTCAATTTCGGTGGAATTGTAGTCACGGGCAACTCGGCCTCCGGTAGCCCATACGCTTATGTAACATAATTATATGTGCCGCCTCCGACGGGTTAAGTCACTAAATGAACGAATCGAAGTCAAATTCCAATCAAGTGTCAAGATTCAGCCCCTAGTTCTCAATGTCTGTTCCAAACCAAAAATACTCTACTTACGATTTTCTTCGTAAACAACTTGTCTCAAAAAACGGCGAGTAAATCCAATAAAAAATATAATTTGAGAAACTGAGGAATGCCGCAACGATGAAAAACATTGCCAGAATCCTAAGTGGAGTCAGAGCTTTGATATTCAACAACTTCATTATAAATTAATAAAATACATAATACAAAAAAAGATAATCATTAAAAAATAGTTTCTAGAATGACATTTCTTAGGACAATTGCTTTGAAAGGTGCGGATAATCGTAGTTTATTTCAAAGTTTATTTTTAAGTACAAGTTGCAGGGCATTAAAAAGGTTTTATTTTCAATATTATTGTATTAAATATTTGTAACAGACATTTGTAAAAACTGAGTAGTAAAACCCTCCTGTAGAATAACACAAATGGGCCGGCTCGACCGATTCGATGCCACTGTCTTACAGAAAACCGACGTGAAGCTTTTCGTTCGGTGAATGAAATTTCCAGTTGCCCAGATCCCTCCTCCTCCCCAATTCCTATTCGCCTTCAAGATTAGTAACGCACCTAAGATTCTTTTGGTAGGTATCTATAAGATTTAAGATCATTTACCATCAGGTGATTCCTTATGTGATTCATCTGCTCTTTTGCCAATCTGCTATAATATAGATATTGATCCTGTTTTATTGCTCAAACTTTCTTGTTGCAAAAAAACAATATTTTAAAAAATATTTTGAGTCATCCTAATTTTTATGAACTGTCATTTTGGATCCCTCGCGTGTGTAATGGTCGTTAAAGTTTTTTTGCAAAATTTACATTGAAATATGCCAAAATACTACAGATTTAGGGCCACCTCGCCCACGGTCCGCAAAGTGAAGGGGTGTAAAGACAAGGAAAAGGAAAAAGAATTGGAAAAGTATAGTTAACTTTAATTAACCCTTTCAATATTTTATACGAGCGTGGATTCTATACATAAGTTGATCAGACAACCCACCTGATGGCAAAGACTTCTGTGATGTATTACCCTGGTGGTAATGGCTTCCCGTCTCCCATGGACATCTGGATTCAGCAGTCAGTACACAGCTAAGACCGTGAAAATACTTTTCAAGCCTTGTTTGAAGGATATGTTGGTTCATATGTAGCGCCGAGGGAGTATCGAGGATGCAAGTTTTATCTAAATTTTGCACGTGCGTGGGAGAATTGACCTCTTGAAAGGCATTGTAGATACTAGAAATTAAATACACCGCAGTCACACACATAGTCCTGACCCCACACTAGGTGTAACCTGTATCGTAGGTATCAGAAACTACGAGAGACTTTCGGTCTCACAACACCCAGACCCGAAACAAATATCTATGGGCTACACAGACATTTGTCTCGGTGCGGGAATCGAACCCGCGACCTCACGTTTCACAGCCGGGTACTTGCCCGCTGCGCCACGGAGGCTCTAAAAAATTTTGAGGTTAACTTAACATAAACATGTTATCTTATGTTATGTTTATGTTAAATTTCTAGAGCCAAGCTTGATACGGAGTTAAATTGGATGCAATTGACACTAGCTTGCTCGCCAGCGCCGACATGGTACCTCCGACGCACCGCGTGGCGCGAAAGTCCTCCTCTCATGGGTGTGCCTCGACAACTCGCAGCTGGACTCAGAGCCTCGGTCCAACTCAGCAACAGGCCTATATTTGTCTTCAAGATCCCACCAGTACGCTCTCAAGATTGGATGCAATTAATGTAAATTCAAATTTCTACCATACCAGTGTTGCCGTTGTGAAAAAATGTAATGTTTGGTAGATTTGGTAAATTCTGTCTGGGACTAGTTTTGTTTCTTTACGATGTCTGTACTGTATGAAGTATGTAATATGTTATTTTATTAACAAATAAAATTAACAAGTGTCGACGATTATAATAGTGTTATTTATTATTCTTAAAATTTAGTAGAGGAATGACATTTCAATAATAGGACTCAAAAAAGTACTCATATGTTGGCGTTTTCCAGGGATGAGGCTATCAGAATAATTAATTTATTTTATAGGCAAAAAATAAATTCAATATTTAAAAACAAACAATATATTTATTAAAAACAATTTCGACAAATGAAATTCTAATGCATATCACTTTGTTTTAAGTAACTCAATGGTATCTAAACTAACTATACTAAGTTTAGTTACATTGAAGCGGCACGCGAGTAGCCTCTTACACTAGGCGACTGATTAAAGTGGTGAATGTTTGAATGATTTTCACAAAAAATGCAATTGCGGTAGCATACAACGTCACACAGTTAAACATCGGGAATGTAAATTCGTAGTAACTAAAACAATATGGAAACATTAACCTATGAAATATATAGGTAGACATTCAGTTTTTCAGTGCTCTGATTATTTACCCTACTTAAAGAAGTAAAAAATAAAGTATTTATCGCCGCCGAGTTCGGAGGACTACGGTACAACAGCTAACTTTCGTACTTCTATCAATACTAGATTTGTATGATAGATCCCGTCAAAAATATCTTGAGTTTTAGTTAGATAATTTTATTAATCTATATTAGGTACTTACATTTTAACGTAGGTAGTATTTTTGACTGGCCGCTTTACATTTATTTGATAAGCATACTTGGATCCGATGCATTACAATCGCGATCTTTCCCATGACATTTCATTATTTTTCAGATTCTTTAATTATGCAGAACAAAAGCGTATGATGGTGCGTCCACACTGGGCCGAATGAAGGCGAACGAATCATGACTCTTTCACTCACAAAACAGCGAAAGTTTGTTTGTGTGAACGCAGCAGGTATAGATTATTTCGCCTTCGGTCGGCCGGTGCGTACCCGCCATGATAGTGAGTTGAGCCAACAAGATAAACAAGACCTCACAGGTCGTTGATTCGCCTCGATAAAGACCCAATACTTATTTTGGCGTAGCCCAGTATACACAAAAGGACTGTGTTTCGTTTATGCCTTGGCTCGCGTTGTGTCATGCGTCGTTTCCTTGTGCTGTCGTTTATTTTCACTATAACCACTTTAAATCGCGGTAAACAAGACGTTTTATAGGTTAGCGCTCATCATTTCCTTTGCGTTTTAAAAACTCACGTTAACTAAGCAGATCTATTAAACATTTGCACTCAATAAATAATGAATTTAGGATGCATCGATCTACTACAGGCTCTAATATCTGTTATTGCTTATACGAGTATAATGGTACCAACATATTGACATCAAAACGGAAATTAAAATAGGCCTATTTCCGCTCTAAATACGCGTCTGGTAAAAATATAAAAAAATCTATAATACATTTACATTAACTTTATAAATATTGACTTGCGTAAATTGTTTCTAACAAGCGAATATACTTTCCAGTAAACATCATGTGATGTCAAATGAGATTTAACATTTTCTTATTGTACATATTAATTAGGTACATAGTAGTAACATCTTGAGAGCTAGGGACCGCCAGACTTTAAATTTATAATAAGGTTCTATGCGTTTGGTGTATCCTGTTGTACAATTATAGTGTAATGATACCTACTAATATATTGAAATTACATGTAAAATATAAAAATAATAATGATGTCTTCAAAGAAATAAGATAATCATCATACATAGTTTAAATTGAGTCTGGCGTTCGTCAGCTCTCAGTCTATAAGTTTTTATATTCTCAAATTGACTTTCTACTCAATACAGAGAGTAAAATTGGACTATCTGAATATGATTAACAAATGCATGAGATTCAAAAGCGAAGTTAAAATACAATAAAAGTTTTTGCTATAAAAATAAAAGAAGTAAAGTAATGCTACAAAATGACGTAGACCCTTCACTTCTATCGTAGGCCAATCCAAAGATGATTCATTGCTCGAAAATACAAAAAAAATATATATTAACGATAATTAAAATCTTTCGCATTCCCGCTCGAATTGTCGAGTTGATTTTGTAAGAACGCGAAAAATAATATTTTTTAAGTTGAAGGAATGTGATGCATAAAATGCTAAGAAAAATTTTGCTTTTTTAATAATTTTAAATGTATTTAAAAAATCCATCTTTGATTTGAGGCCAACAAGCCCATGATTAAATATAAAATTAATAAGAGCGGCTTAAGTTAAACTATTTCCAAGTGAGGACCTATCGCTTCGTATAGTTTGGGCATTTAAAAATATTAATATAAAATCTTTCCGAGCAATGTACCACCTTTAACGTTCTAATTATTTGTATCACATTGTATCCCTTACAGCTAAGCGAGTCTAAGGTAACATCTACACGTAAAACTAAAGTGGGTGATGCACAAAATCACTTTTGCAATTTGCATAATAATACTTGATTACCAAATTAGTGGAGTGATTTAATTCCTTTTTGAATGTCGAACTTTTTGTACAGATCACATTTAACGCAGTTTAACCATGCAATAACACAACTGCACAGCAAAAGAATGATAATGTGTTTAAATATGTAGTTTATGCATAATACCTAACAGCTCGTAGCTCTGACCTCACAGTAAGAGACGGGTTTTTTAACACGTAAATCAGATACTACCAGTAACTATCCCACAATAACTTGACTAGACCTATTTATGAATCACACAAACATATGTCTCGGAACTGGAGATATACAAAATGAGTTTTTATTTACCCTAAAGTACAAACAGCCTCATTTATAATAATAACAGTGGAACCTCACACTGTGACAGCCTACGAATGCGCGTGCGTTATTACGTACTAACGTGCGTCAGTAGGCTAGCGACTCGCGCGCTTGAGTTCAGTATTTATTGATTTTTTATACGGGTACGGCATAGTGATTATATAATCGTAAGCGAAGTGCAGTCCAAAAAAAACAGTGATCATTGACAAATAATGGGTTTATCAGTGGACGCCAGAATTATGCCGGCCTATTTATAATATATGTATTTATTATTCAGTTGTTTTATGATAGATAATAATGGGGTATCCAACTTATAACATATGTTAATAACTAAGCCCCTTACTTATAAAAATATTTAAGCGCTGCTTATCCTTGTACCATAGATTGTCCCTTTCATTTTTGAACAATGTAACGCAAGGAAAGAAGTGACAGGTTATTCTTAACCATTTGCTCAGCTAAAAATGCTGTTTTATGTAAGGCCCTATAATATTATATTATATTACTGATTCTAAGCAAACTACTTATAGTCGTAAATAAGTTGGTTGGTGGTCACTTGGAGAAGCCACGACCAGCAGTGGCAGTGCGATAGGCTGAGAAAAAAATGAATAGATGCAAGCGAGGTTGCTAACTTCAAAATTAACATAAAGAGCATGATTGATACACATTTGACTGTTTAATTTGCTGTGCAGGAGCAGTGCAGTGTCAGTGTCCTTTACTCCACGGTTGAAAAAAAATATTGAGACGTAATTACAAAATACTAACTTAAAAGTGATGCATTTCTCCACAATTAAGGTATTCATTCATAATTTAATTGCATTATAAGCTAAACTTGGGACTTATGAGTATGCATTGAATATAACATTTAAACATCGACAGTTTTGAGTAGGCATCTCTACGTATAGCTTGGCATACTTTTCTGTGCATATGGCAAAGTTCAGCAACCGCAACTTTTTACCATTTAGGGTAATAAATAAAATAATGCACATACAAAAGAAATAGGAATACAGCTTTGTATTTAGTTTTAAATCTTTGGATACAATATTTTTAAATAATTACCAACGTTAGGTATGTTTAAAAAAATTATCTCAGAGAATTTTATGCTTTTATTGATCTAGCAACACTGACTTTACTATTGGTGCAGCGCTTCCGCCACAGCACAGATAACTTTGTCAAGCTCTAAAGCTATTTACAGATTTAATCAACATTAAACTTAATTAAGTACATTTTTTAATATATGCATTTATTACAATTATTATTTGGAATATTAATGAGCACGATTTTACATGGTGCATATAACTAGTGTATAGTCATTGAGATTATTTTAAATTTTAATTCGAGATTCTTAATTATTGAAATAATTCTAAAATCACATAAAGCAACGATACATTTTGGTATTTTGTATTCTGGGGCAGTTTGATTTTACGATTGTTAAAACCAGTGCAAAGAATATGGGATGTGCAGTCATGTCATAATGTGTGAGGAATCAACATACGTTTTTCACTGTATTGTTGACCATAATTTCAGATCAAATTATTTTCAAGTACCTAGATTTTTTCAAACTTTTATGCATAATGGTTACATATCAAGATCTGTACAAAAATATTATTTTACTTAACAATAAATAAATACTTTCAAATATCTATAATCATTTGTAATTTCCTTGCTTTAAAATGGAATTAATTCGTTGTAGAAAGTCTATACGCACCAATTTTTAATATACATTCTTATGAAAGCGACGACTGATTTGTGATATCCCGCTCTCTCTTAAGCAGTCACATATTGTTAATGAATAAATAACATAATACAGGAACACATTGATGAATCTTTATTAATTTATTGCGGAAAATGAGATGTTTTTATTTGAGTATATATGTCAACAATGTAATTAACAAAAATGACTACACATCTCCATAATTTTCCCAACAGAATGTATTACAAATTAAGTCTTATGCGAATATTGTTACATACTTAAATGTTATAATTATGTTTAATAATTAACCAAACGCTCTGAGCGCATCCATAGCTTTTAACTATATTGTCAATCTGTAATAGATATCATAATGGCCGCTGTACAACTATCAAATTATTTTGTTCCTATAGTTACTTATGGAGATATCATTGTACAAGTATCAAAATTATTTCCTAACCTCTCATCTACGACTAGTGATGTACAAAAGACGTTATATAAATTGAAAACAGATGTTCATAATAATTGTATCTGCCAATAGATCTATTGCGACATTAAGAAACAATATTTATTGCTTTATGTTTTTTGTTTAGCTTCTGGACTTCACATTTAGCTGCGTACTATCACATACGCAGCGTGATGTGCAGCATAAACCCTTATGTCCTGTTTCTGAGGTAATTTTAACATTGGTTTATGTGTTTTGCTAATATATAGTTTTATATCTGCTTCGATGTTTTAAGTCACATTTAGCATCAGAGAAAGTTATTATTATTATTATTTTTGCTTATTTTTGAATCGTAAATTGTTATGGGAGAAACTATTGTAGGATATTGTAATAGTTGTTATGTAGATTGCTGTAATAGATTTTGAATGTTTATATTTTAGAAACTTTGTATGAATTTGTATAAATTATTATGCCGACGAGCTTATTATGATACTTAATTTAAATGTTGGAAACTATTTTGGTTAAGGTGCTTCTTAAATGTATTATCTGAACATATTTGTAACACTGTATGTTTCCTGTACTAAAATAAAATAAAATACATAAAGTAAAACATATATGATAACATGCATAACTGCGACAAAAGTATACAGTATATAATTTAATACCACATCTAAATCAGGATTCATGAACCATTGCATAAACCGCTGCTAGTATGTACCTCAGAAACGGGGCATTAGACGATACTAAATACCGTTACCAAAAAAAATATGATAGTAAAATAAGCACTAATTAAAATCAGAATTAGATAACTGAATAAAATCAATACAATCAAAAATAAAATTATCAATGATCTAACGATTATGTACTAAATTACGTCGCGTCACGTGATTTTTATCGGTGTTGCCACTTTACAAAATCATTTGAATTTAGAATCGCGGCATTTTTAAATTTATTACCGCCATTCGTAACACGAGAACAGACTCACATAACGTCCACAGTTTATGTACACTGTATGTTACCGCTCGTCGCCAAACAGCAGCTTGGCGAGATATGTCCATCAGCTGCGCTCGTCTATATTGGCTATGATGTGGGTGTACAAGTGGTACTGGACTACTTGTACGAGCTCGTACTCGAGAGTGGACAGTCCGTCCTGCTGGAATATCTTACTCGTTTGAGACAGTAGCTGATATCTGAGAACAATACAATCATAATTTAATACCTAAGATAGATACCGATATGCTTACCCTGTCGCTTTCTAATAATTTTTCATCATGAAACTCCATTCATCAATCTTCTCTTGATCCAGTCACTGTAGATGCAACACACTTTTTCCAGCATGTTGCTGGAAAGATTCGGCTTTAGTTTTTACGGCTGACTTCTTATTGTTATCCCCCATTGGAGAAAGGAGTCTAGAAAGTTCTTATCTAGTATAAGAATTTTAACTACAATGAATTGACTTTCAAACATACCTTTTTGGGTTCGGAACGGATTTCTTGTGGTCCAACATGGCGTACCGTGCAATGGACATTTTATATCTTGCTATGTGATAGTTGACTTTCTTTAACCTGGAGGGAAAATAATCAATATAATTAAAAAATACGACGAATTAAACTTTTTCGAATGGATTCTTTTGAAAAATTCTGTAAGCAAGTATATGTTATACATACACACATAAGTTCAGGCCTACATCCCCGAGAGGATAGGCAGAGGTGAACTCTTCTAGTTTATTTCGTCGAGCTTACTTCTGTCCCTGATGTGATAGGGGGCGAGCCTATCGCCAATCGCCATATCGGGCATGAAATCCAGACTTTGGGCTGATACTGAGTAGAAGAACACAATATCACGTTACCTGACTCGGAAATCGAACCCGAGACCTCAGAACGGTAGTCGTACCGCGCACGCAATACAACTACGCTATCAAGGAAGTTGGCTGACTGTATGGTATACATAGATTTCGTGCATGATTTTTGCAACAAAATCGGACCAATTACTAATCTAAGCAACCATTGAAATATAAACGTGCGTATGTTTCCAAAATACTAACCTATAAAACATATCGTCGTCCTCCCCTCCCCAACCCCAGTACTTGTTCGAGAAGCCGTTCACGTTGATGAACTGCTCCAGGGTCACCGCTGACACGCCACCGAATATGTCTTCGTATGGTAGCCTGACAAAATATTGTAGGTAATCTTAATAATAGGCTGGTAACACATAATCAACTTATCATAGTATCTATTATGTAAGACGAGCTCAAAGGATTTTCTTCCAGAGCCTTTAAATAAATTATATAAAAAAAGAATCATAGTATCGGTTTTGGGGGGAATGCTCACAGTACAGTCGATCACATGTTTTATTTTTTTCTTATACTAGTTTAAAGTTGTGTTTGTTGTTTAAAAGTGATGCGGTTTTTGTACATTAAACATTGACGATTATGGATAGTGTATGAAAACATTTGGTGAATTTGGAGGAGTTTCATCGAGGCGTGGTGACCGACCTTGTTGGGTTTACCCGTTTCTGAGAATTCGTCTCAACAGCATCGTATTCAAAAGAATTGACGCCAAAACTCTAGCAGTTCCTTGAAATCGACCACATCAGATTTCATTACTCTAGTGAAAACTTAGATGTAGGATTAGGATGTAGTAAATGAAGAATAAATATATGTATTTTAGACCATGCTCGTCTTGAAATTCTATAAAAATAAAAAAACATACATAAAGTTGAGTTTGTCGATGGATGCGGACATGTGCCTTGGCTGCCGTGGACAGGAGTACAGGTTCCTGGTGTCGAGAGGCAGCAGGTCGATGTCGTGGAACACGAAGCACTGCCACCCGCCCGCCTCCAGCCGCTGGCTCTCCACGAAACCAACGTTCATTAACTTCGCTCGGTTGAAGTCTTTGTTACCTTAAAATTCAAATAGATTGGTATTCACCATCATTATCAGTCATAGGACGTCCACTGCTGAACATAGCTGCTAGATGCAGGACGCCTCTAACAGGTCGATCTGAAAATCTTTGGGGGAGGCTATACCCAGATGGGTATACGGTAAATTTGGAATACCATAAAAAGTAAAACGGCAAGATCGGAGTACCCTCATCGGCGGAAATGTATGGAACGATGCTCGAACGTGGAAAAGGTACAAGAGGTGTCAGGATCGTCAGCTTGTGCCGCTCAATAGTCTATGCCTACCTCCATAGGATGCAGGCGTGAGTGTGTATGTACGTATGTATGTAAGTTATAATTAAATAGGGGAGCTGAATAATGTTTTTTTAATAATTTATCTAAAATTTCAACAACTAAAATTTAACAAAGTATTATTTTAAAGCCATTGGAATTTGGTGGAAGGGTTGTTACCACGGAAAAGAGAAGGATCAGTAAACTGACGTCACAAGCCATAACGGGGCAAACATTAGAAAGGGATAGGAAGATATCCACACTACACGCACACATTTGCTCATTGCAATTGAAACATGAATTACTACCTCATTTTGCAAAAAAAAAAATATCTACTTTTACAGTTTATTTTTCGTATTACTTTGTATTATATATAAAATAATGTACAAAATCAAATATAGGGAACTACACTTTTGCATGATTTTGTAAATTTAATAACGAACTTGTTTACTGAGACAAAGACAGAATAATACCTTCTTGTTCGACGATAAATATTCCATATTCTATTTGTTGTTTCATTAGGAATGGATGCATGTGGTTCAGGAATATGGCTAAATGCTGCTGTCGATCTCTGCAAGCAAAGAAAATTTCAGTCAGTGTTGCCATTTTTTTCGGGTAAAGCGATATTTTGAAACCTTTAAGGAAAACGCACGATTCTTTATATCAGTCTGTTCTGTATATTTGTCTCTTATTCGATTTATTATTTTATTTTCTTTACACGACATTTTTTTACTTTCTACCTACTAAACCAAATCCTTGCAACATACTTAAAAAGGGTGTTGCGCCGTCCCACATGAAGGTGGGATAAAGGCAGGTAGAAAGAAAAAAAAGAGTGTACTTCCATAGGGATTTCATTGGCATTGTATATTGTACTTTGAAAATTCATACCTGTATGGCACAATAATGGCTACTTTATGCCTCGCTGTGCAGTTTGGCGGCGCGTAATGGCCTCCCCATTGTACTTCTGGGTACTTCTTCTCCACCCACTCTAACTCTAATTCAGTTTTATTCACGGATATGGGCCCTGTAAATAAACAGATACAGTATAAGACATAATATTTTCTGACGAGGTAAATGTAGAGCTTTTTCGGGAAGCACTTATGAGTTATGAGTAATGCATTTGTCTGGAATCTTCATTCGAGATATCAGGATCTAAAGGGTTAAAAGATAGATAACATATATACAATAACATCACGCCTGTATTCCCGAAGAAGTAGGCAGAGGCGCACTAGCGAACTAGAACACCTACATTTCGCCGAGCTTAGTTCAGTCCCAGATGTGATAGGGGACGAGCCTATCACCATATCGGGCACAAATTCCAACCACGAGGCGCTCTTTTGTGATGTTTCAATTAAAATATCCAAACACAAATTGTCATGATGAAGCCGAGCCGTATTGACATTTGAACCATAACAATTCTCAGCCTGAAGCTACTAGATATCAAGCAAGTTTCCATATACAAATAAATCTCAAACGTCAATAAGAATGTTCTGTGAATGTTCAAGAATCACGTAAGACAATTTTATTAACATAACATAAGCTCACGCCTGTATCCCCGAAGGGGTAGGCAGAGGCGCACTAGCGAACTAGAACACCCACATTTCGCCGAGCTTAGTTCCGTCCCAGATGTGATAGGGGGCGAGCCTATCGCCATATCGGGCACAAATTCCAGACTCCGGGCTGATATGGAAAAATCCAATATCACTGCCCGACCCGGGGATCGAACCCGAGACCTCAGAACCGTAGTCGTACCGAAATACCACCACGCCACCGAGGCACAATTTTATTGGCTAAACATAATAACGACCTTGCACGAGTATTATTCAAATACGACTGAGTGACTTATGACCACGAGGTCACAACTTTTGGATCATTTTCGCGCTGTTGTCCTGTCTTTATACTGTTGAATGTCTTTGCTAGATATTAATGGAGCCGTTATGGATTAAAAATCAAATATTAAATCTCACCTAAATCTGGAGGCATACTGTGACATAGTGGCAACAACGGCTCAGTCCTCTTTACATCGCTCTCCGTCGTCACCAAGTTCTTGATCCCTTCCATTATCCTGGTGATGAACAGCGGCGTGCTCTGAGCATCTTGTCCTGTTGTATTCACTGTCATGTTGTAGTTTGTGTTGTTTAACTTCACTGTCGGTCTTGTTAAGTTGTATTTCTTTAATATCAAGTCGAGTGTGTTGTTTTGGCTTCTCGTACGGTTCTGAGTGTTCAGGTTTTGTGATGTTGGTGTTTGTTTAGGCCAGGTTGACTGAGTTTTATCACTGCTTCTGGAAGGAAAAAACTGTATCAATCTCCTCGTTGGCAAGCTAGATAAAATGTCTCTGAGATCTATAGAGCGAATTCTAATTCAATTACAGAGGGGGAGAGAAATTTCAATGAATTTTCGAGTGTTGAATATTTCGATCGAAGATAGAAACAGTTGCCCTTCAGCCTTTCGCCTCTTTTCAGTATCAAACGCACCTTAACGTAGGCTGGGTGGCGTTGTAAAGCGGGGTGTAGAGGTAGGTCCTCAGCGGCGAGGAGTCCAGGATGGAGCCGAAGATGTACTCGACGGCCGCCAGCCCCAGCACGAGCAGCAGTAGCAGGCGGAGCGCCCGCGTCGCCCGCCCGCCGCCCCCGCCCGCCCCGCTCGCGCCGCCGCCCATCAACGCATGCGGTGCCACACGCACGCCGAGTACTAACAACAAATTAGGATACATAATTCGGTACATTACTACGTTTAATATTATACACATTCTATATGTAGCAAATAAAACAAAATATAAACCCATCTGAAAAAACTACATCGAAATACAATCATAATTCATTGACTGTAATGATTTTTACAACAAATATTTGTTGTATAACGTTTATTACTATCGGCGTAAAGTTCAGTACTTTAATTTTTTTACAGATTTTTGTACTTATACTAGTACGATTTAATAAGCTTCGTACGTAGTACGATTTAATTATATATTTACCTATTTAAAGAAAAACTGAAATCGATTCAGAGACCTATTCTGCACAAACTACTACTAGGATGTGCGTTAATTATGTTACAAGTTGTAAACACACATAAACTGACGCTTGTAGATCCGAGTTGGTAGGTAGAGGCTAACTAGGACACCCACATTTCGCAGAGTTCGTTTCCGCCGCAGATGTGATAGGGGGATCATATCACTATATCGGGCATAAAAAAATAACATAATCTCACGCCTGTATTCCCGAAGGGGTAGGCAGAGGCGCACTAGCGAACTAGAGCACCCACATTTCGCCGAGCTTAGTTACGTCCCAGGTGTGATAGGGGGCGAGCCATATCGGGCACAAATTCCAGGCTCCGGGCTGATATGGAAAAATCCAATATCACTTTGCCCGACCCGGGGATCGAACCCGAGACCTCAGGACGGTAGTCGTACCGAAATACCACCACGCTACCGAGGCAGTTGGTTATAAAAATTGGTTATAAAACATTGGTTTTAAAAAATAACCAATGTTCAATATCTTTTAATTAAATTTTATAAACGTGAAAGTTTGTGAGGATGTATGGATATTTGTTAGATACTATTTCATGTAAAAATTACTAAATTTTTCGACCGACTTCAAAAAAGAAGGTCCTCAATTCGTCTGTATTTTTTTATGTATGTTCCCCGATATCACAGCCAAATGTTGATCGATTTTCAAGATTCTTTTTGAGTTCCATAGAGCTTATTCTGGTGGTCCCATATTTGGTCACGATCGGATAAAT
This sequence comes from Clanis bilineata, assembly GCA_036417725.1. Lineage (NCBI taxonomy): Eukaryota > Metazoa > Arthropoda > Insecta > Lepidoptera > Sphingidae > Clanis > Clanis bilineata. The sequence continues at coordinate 4,332,496 of CM071139.1, read as the reverse complement.
TTTGAAGTCGGTCCGTTAAGTTTCTGATGATATTTTATAATTATGTAAATTATACATTAGATTAACGCATAAGCTAATTTTTATCCCGGATAAAACTGCCTCGGTGGCGTGGTGGTATTTCGGCACGACTACGGTTCTGAGGTCTCGGGTTCGATCCTCGGGTCGGGCAAAGTGATATTGGATTTTTCCATATCAGCCCGGAGTCTGGAATTTGTGCCCGATATGGCGATAGGCTTGCCCCCTATCACATCTGGGACGGAACTAAGCTCGGCGAAATGTGGGTGTCCTAGTTCGCTAGTGCGCCTCTGCCTACCTCTTCGGGGATACAGGCGTGAGCTTATATATGTATCCCGGATAAAAATGTACGGATCCTGTGACATATTTCCAAATTGATATCTGTGGAACACACAAACATTTGTTCCCGTGCCGAATTGCCGAACGAAAATGGAAAGAGTGACTTCTAGCATAGACAACTCACTTTACGGTAGACTTGGCTGACATTGGCATTGCTTTTGTTCATGAATGACGGTAACCGCTAACCATCAGGTGGGCTGCTAGCCCGTCGGGCCATTTAGGCTCAATTGCACCACTGTTACTAACCTAGAGTTAGTCCTAACCGCAAGTTAAGTTACATGTCATTCATACATTTTCTGTCAATTTAGCTTGCGGTTAGGACTAACTCTAGGTTAGTAACAGTGGTGCAATTGAGCCTTAATTAATAAAAAAATAGCCTATTACTACATGTCACGTGGGACTTAATTAATCCTTTATCAAGATTATTCCCACATGTTCGTTTAATGCGGACTAGCTCATTATTAAGGTTTTATGCTAATGAGGAAACGATAGTAACTGTTAATGAGATTTTTGCGTGAGACGGATGTAAGTATTCTTTTGAGAATGAGGATAATGTAATACAGAAATAAGAACGTGTATAATACCTACCTAAATATTCGTTGTTGCTGGAAACGAGTCAAACTATGTTTTGTATTGATATAAAATAGATATAATTTAATATGGCTATGATCTTATTATAGACAATAGTACATACGCTGACGTCACAATAAGATACGAGTCTTGAGTATCAGGAACTACGAGATACTTTCCTGAAAGCATATTTATCCAATTTGTTTTTTTTTTACGATAACAAAGATGGATTATTGTGACGTGATTTTTCCAATAACCACCGCAAGATTAACTAAAATCACAATATAATATTCCTGCAGGATTACCACCACCTCTTATAGCAGTATTATTATAATCGTTCTTCGTTTGTTTTGTATGGGAATCGGTACAAGTAAGATTATAATAATACTGCTATAAGAGGTGGTAACAAGTAACAGCGAAGAAACATCTAAAAAATAAACAAATCAAGGTCATTTATTTACCTTTACGTAAAATATTCAGCGAAAAAAATACTTGTTATTTAAATTAAAAAAAGAAATAAGGAAATATTCCGCCGTCTTGAATAACACATTTATGCTGATTCGTGGTTTCAAAAGAAACTTGGATTAGAGGTTTATTTTTAGCGACGAAGATTTCATAAGGGTTTCCTCGAAAACTCCTTTTATAAAGGCACTCGTGATTCGAAGCCGAATTGGCCTGCGAAAGGTACGTAACGAATATATCACGCGTGCCCAGATTTTGACAAGAGGGACGTAATATTATTAAAGGACAAAGGCCCTCCTTTCTGGATTTTAAAGGGTTGATGCCTATCAAACCTTTATAATGACAATGTAATGACGATGAATTGGCCTATTCTTAGCAATGAAGGCATGAATAATTTTAATATCCAACTCATTTTCAACGCATCTCTCTGGCTTAGTTGTATTGCGTGTGTGGTATGACTATGGTCAGAGTCTTGGATTCGATCTTCGGTCAGGTACTGAGATTATGGGCCTTACTTATAAAAACATTTTCGCTTATCTTTTCGCTAAGTATAGCCTGTCACTTTTTCCTACACGTTACATTGACAGCCTCCGTTGCGCGTCGGGCGAGCAGCCGGCTGTGAAGCAAGAGGCCGCAGGTTCGACCCCGCACCGAGACAAATGTTTGTATAGCCTACAGATATTTGTTTCGGGTCTGGGTGTTGTGAGACCGAAAGTCTCTCGTAGTTCCTGATACCCACGACACAAGACACGATCTAGTGTGGGGTCAGGATTATGTATGTGACTGTTGGGTGTTATTTATTTATTGTTCAAAAATGAAAGGGACGAAACATGGTTAAAGATATTATTATAAGTAAGGGACATTGTGTACTGATTTCTTAAGTTTACGCGAATATTATACATTGCAATCAAACTATTTTTACGGACTCTATCACGATTAGGTTTTAATTTTCAATCAGTCTGACCCGTGACAACGAAGACTACAAAGCCTTCGAAACGTCGGGAATAAAAATTAAAACCTAATCGTGATAGAATCCGTAAAAATAGTTTTATTTCAAGGGACATTGTGTTTTACAACGCGGTGTCTGGATACGAAGACACAATATTTCTCCAAAGCGAATACAATGGTGCATCCTGTGCGCGTATAATCGAAGGAGACGTGTTGATTTCCGTAATGGCGCGAAGATTGGTAAATTGGCGGTACGGGCACTCCTTTATTGCTAAGGAAACAGCGTTCTTTGCAACTGTGCTTGTGGATTGGAAGATTGTAGGATTTAGTTTGTCCAGTTGGTGACTCTTGACATGATTCTTGAAATTTAAATTACTAAGGTTAGAAGGTATGCAGAAGACGTCGCCTTAGTCTAGCAGCATATTATTGGCTGTGGACCAGGAGGTCTCAGGTTTGATCCCCGGGTCGGGCAGTGATATGGAATTTTCAAGTATCAGCCCGAAGTCTGGATTCCGATAGGCTCGCATCCCTCGGAACGGAATTAAGTTCGGCGAAATATATGCGTTCTAGTTCGCTAGTGCGCCTCTGCCTACCCCTTCGGGGATACAGGCGTTAGGTTATGTTTATGTAAATTCTATGAATGGCTGCAAGTTAAATAGAACCTTGTCAACTTCAAGCCAGTAAAACATTTTTTAAATAATTTATTTAATGTTTTTACCTGAAGGAGAGAAAACTCTAAAGATGGCGCTCTGTGAAAATGTCCCATTCTCTTCATAAGTGCACCTTATGTACAGTACATGTGACTCCTTCCATTGTTATCTGTAACAAAATAAAAATAAAAATTATAACTGCCTAGGTGGCGTGGTGGTATTTTGGTACGACTACGGTTCTGAGGTCTCGGGTTCGAGAGTTCGAGGTTTTTCCATATCAGCCCGGAGTCTGGAATTTGTGCCCGATATGGCGATAGGCTCGCCCCCTATCACATCAGGGACGGAACTAAGCTCGGCGAAATGTGGGTGTTCTAGTTCGCTAGTGCGCCTCTGCCTACCCATTCGGGGATACAGGCGTGAGCTTATGTTATGTTATGTTAAAAAATATAACAAACTAGCTGTTGCCCGCGACTCCGTTCGCAGAATTTACCGGGATAAAAATTATTTTCCGGGATAAAAACTAGCCTAGGTGTTATTCTGATGTATAATCTATATAACTGTAAAGTTTCATCAAAATCCATCCAGTATTTTTTGCGTGAAAAAGTAACAAACATACACACAAACATTCACTTTATAATATAAGTAGGATCTACATTATTTCATAGTGTTAAGATAAAGCTCTCATTATTTGATGTTTAATGCTGGCAAAATGCTTTGGTTTACCTTGAATACTTGAAGCATTTGTAACTAGAGATATACAGTACATACTCTTATAGAAAATAACCTCTGCCTCTACAGGTCGATGTATAAAGTATACGGAATCGACATGATTTATTACGTACTTTGCAACAGACGGGCGAGAAAGAAACAAGTACAGGCAACTTTATCTGGGTGCTCCATTTCTATAATACTTTTCAACGTTTATTAATATTTACGACAACATTTTACGTGGTAATAACACTAAACTTGACTTTATCTAGGCGTTTAATTGTGCCATTAAATTTTTTATTCGCTCTAATGACCCGTTTTGTTTACGCCCCTTAGTTTTTCCTTACCGCAGATCAGCTTGGGGAACAAGAATGGCTATTACAAATGCCTACTTATAGGTGTTCTTTATTTTTATAACACTTTTTATTGTTTTACATTTGAAGTTTGCAGTTACGAGAGATTTCTTTAATGACACCGTATTAAACTTTTCCGGCATCGGTTGATGGTCCTTTAGTTGTAAATTTTTTAAGGTTTTTCACTAAAGCTGCATTTAAATGTAAAGTTTGTAGAGATCTCTTCAACTCTTATATTAAAAAATCGCATTTATTATAACGACAAACTCTTTGTATTTAAATGGGGCTATGAAACAGATATAAGTGCTAAGCCTCGTAGCAAATATTGGCCAAGTTTCTACATTATTAGTTACTTATATTAAGGTAAGTTATGTCTTTTACGTAGTGCAAAATCTATAATGTAATAGTTATAACATCAGCGGCCTGAGCAGGAAAATTTCTGACAACCGTAAATGTATTCGAACTCGATGCGCATCTATGAAATTTGTATAAAATATTAACCAAACGTCATCAGAGCGCAGCGAACTCGAATACATTTACATTTACATTAGTTTTTCGTGCTCGGGCTACAGGTCCAGTGTACAAAAAAAAAATTACATAGAATTTGCTGTAGAACTATTAAAAACAATGAAAAAACCTCTTAATTGCTACGTATTATTGAATAACGGACTATTGCAAAAATACTTTGTATATCCACACTCGACATTTCGTTCTTAAATGATTCTTGATTCTTTAGGCTCTGGCAACACCACTCTGTATAAATGTATCCCCATTTAACCCAATCTCTGAAGATAAGTGCGTAGAAGGGTGAGGAAAACTCTCAAACGAAAGGGTAGGATCGTTTTCTGGGAAGAGGTTGTGCGAGCACGCGACGCATATTTTACGAATACATTTAATTCTATGGATGGATACATCCGCGTATTGATAAGAACGGATATATGTTTCTTTCGCGTCTATCATGGCGAGTGTATTAATAAATAAATACATCCAACAGTCACACATAGTCCTGACCCCACACTAGGTGTAACCCGTATCGTGGGTATCAGAAACTACGAGAGACTTTCGGTCTCACAACACAGACCCGAAACAAATATCTATGGGCTACACAGACATTTGTCTCGGTGCGGAAATCGAACCCGCGACCTCGCGTTTCACAGCCAGCTACTCGCCCGCTGCGCCACGGAGGCTGTCATCGTTATCATCATATTAAATTAAGTTGTCAATTTAAAAGGCTGCAGTCAACAGTGTGTATTTTTAATATTATCTATTGATTTTAACACGACTTTACGTATCGATTCGATTAAAGGATTCTTTCACCAAAAATACTTTAACTTTTTTTTTTAGCTTTTTAAATTTGGTAATTAAAAACTGACAAACTTTGAAGTATATGTGCATTAGTTTATGCATGAACATTTTTATCGAGAAATCCAGCGTCATCTTACTGTCGGCCGTTTTTTATAACATGTAAAAGAATTTACTTTAATACATGAATATTTAACCATTACCGTACCAGAAACAGTTAAAATAAAGCAGATTTTTTGTATTTACAAATACAATAACTCCATCAACGCGAAAAATTACGTCTCGCGTAAAACCAGCTCGGCTGGAACAAAGAGTATTTAAGCTCTTTTTAATGAGAGAATTTCGCGAAGTGTAAACTCAATTTTTCCCCGAATAATTTCTTTACAGAGGCGATATTTTTTAATATAAGGCAGACCGTGGACCGTGACCATTTTTCTAATGAGCCACGGGCGTGACGCAAGGGTTACGCGCAAAACCCTTGTCTAACGAGTTTAAAATTTATAAAATATCCGTCGCTTCGTATAATTTGGGTTAACGAGGAATACTGTACAAATTTTCAAGCGGTAAGTTTATTTTATTCGCCTAGTAAGATGGAGCCCAAGCATGAATCATTTTGAGTTCGAATCGAGCTATATACGCACCGAGGCTTTTTGATGTTTTCGCTGGCGATTACGATAAATATTTGTATAACAATCACAATAATTATACAATTTATACAACCAAAATATACAATTTATGTATGTATACAACAAATATCTTAAAATAAGAAGCACTGCATGCACGTAATAGGAGGCGAGCCTATCGCCATATCGGGCACAAATTCCAGACTCCGGGCTGATATGGAAAAATCCAATATAACTTTGCCCGACCCGGGGATCGAATACGAGACCTCAGGACGGTAGTCGTACTGAAATACAACCACGCCACCGAGACAGTTATATAAAACAAAGTCATATTGTCGGTTTTCCCTAACCCTTGGCCGTCGGTCTACGCTTAAGATAGTTGTTTATTTTCTATTGTCTCAGTTGACAAGGGATAATTGCTGTCTAGAAATATAAGCCGGAAGCTACCGGAAACATCCGCTCTTGCCGCCTTCAAGGATAAGTGTGAGAGTGGAAGTGACGTAGTTTAATATTTTAGTAGCCATATTTAAATACATAAGCTCACGCCTATATCCCTGAAAGGGTAGTATGTATGCATATGACTGCCTCGGTGGCGTGGTGGTATTTCGGTACGACTACGGTTCCGAGGTCTCGGGTTCGATTCCTAGGTCGGGAAAAGTGATATTGGATTTTTCCATATCAGCCCGGAGTCTGGAATTTGTGCCCGATATAGCGATAGGCTCGCCCCCTATCACATCTGGGACGGAACTAAGCTCGGCGAAATGTGTGTGTTCTAGTTCGCTAGTGCGCCTCTGCCTACCCCTTCGGGGATACAGGCGTGAGTTTATGTTAATGTATGTATGTGGGTAGATAGAGGTGAACTAGAGAACTAGAACTGCCACATCTCATGGAGCTTATTTCCGTCCCAGATGTTGATCGATGATGATCCGGAGATATCCCGTAACATAAATAATTGTTGAGTGGTAGAGCCACGCTGTAGAGTATAGACAATTTCGTCTACGACACGAATGGGCCGGCTTCGACCGGTTTGATACCGCTGTCTCACAGAAAGTTAGTTCGGTGAGTGAGATTTCTGATGGCCCAATTACCCTCCTCCCTTTTCCAATACCTATTTCCCTCCTTTTAGGTTGGCAACGCACCCTTGATTATTTTTGTGTCTTGGGTGTTTATGGGCGGTGGAGATCTCTTACCATCAGGTGACCCATATGCTCGTTTGCCAGTCTCTGCTATAAACCGACGAATTGAGAATATACTCGTTTGAAGTCGGTTGAATGACCTTTATTTAAATGGTTAAATATTTATGTTCTTATGGAAGAACACAAATGTGACGTCATACGTTAATATTAGCTCAACAATATGCCAAATATAAACTATAATGGTTTTATGTTGTAAGAGGATTTTATTCCGGTACAATGGGCTTATTGTTTATTCCATTCAAGGGCGAGCTACCGCGACTAGGGTTGCCAGGTGTTAGACTTTAGCCGAAAATGTCCAGTATTTTAAAATATATTCACGTTCGTTATTCAGTAGCCCGAGCACGAAAAACTAATGTAAATGTAAATGTATTCGAGTTCGCTGCGCACTGATGACGTTTCGTTAATATTTCATAGAAATTTCATAGACGCGCATCGAGTTCGAATACATTTACGGTTGTCAGAATTTTTCCTGCTCAGGCCGCTGATAGTGTACTACTTATACTACACTTTGCCCGACCGGGGGATGGAACCCAAGATCTCATTCGTACCGCCTACGCAATACGACTACGCCACCGAGACAGTTTTGGCTCTCAAAAAGATGTCTGACTTTAAGGGCAAAATATACGGACATTTTGCATAAATTTAAAAACTTAACGGACCGACTTCAAAACTTGTCCGATCGAGACCAAAAGAATCTTGAAAATTGCTCCACATTTGGCGGAGATATCGGGGACACAAAAATCCTGGCGAATTGAGGACCTTCCCTTTTTTGAAGTCGGTCGAAAAAGCCGGACGCGACGTCGAGTCCCGCTTCTTTATTCCTTAACAAGTAACAACCCTAGCCGCGACTCGTATGTTTATAATATTTATGTAAAACTAGCTTTGTCCATATGAGTAAGGAACGTTTTAATGTTAAAGGTCGTGGTTATTTGGGAAACCTTATTATAGCGATATTATTATTAGCTAGATATTATGGATGGTAGAGCCGAGTGGATAATGCTATAGACTAGTGGCGAAGAGTGAAAATTTTCAAAAAGGAAGCCCGAGCTACTTTCTCCACTATATCATCATCATCATCATCAGCCAAAGGACGTCCACTGCTGAACATAGGCCTCCCCCAAAGATTTCCAGATCGACCTGTTGTTGATTTTCTCCTCTATATAATACCTACATTATACTTATACATTAGCCTATAATAAAAAGTGAAGCCGACAGAAATTATTAGAAATAAAAATAGACATTAGAACAAGAAATATATAGAACGATTGTGCCGGCTCGACCGGTTCAATCCCACTGTCTCACAGAAAACCGACGGCTGTAGCAATTCGGTGTTGCATTTCGTTTGGTAAGTGAAGTTTTCGGAAGTCCAAATTCCAAACCCTTCCTTCAGGGATGATAACGAACATACTATGATATCGTGTCTCACGAATCGTGAGTCCAAATGATGGAGATGAAGATCAATCACCAACGGGTGAGTGTTCCACATGTTCGTGCGTCCTGCTCTACCATAAAAAAAATATATACTTACAGCATAGAAGCCAAGCAGATGTACAAAATATAAGTGGTGAGGTTTCTCTTCAATTTTGAGGTGCATGCATTTGTTACTGGATTCGAAATTGTCTACATAGCGGCTAAACTAAACAATATATATAGACAGAACACTTTTTTTTCATAGCAGAGACTGGCAAATGAGCAGATGGGTCACCTGATGGTAAGTAAACTGCACCGCCCATAGACACCCATGACACAAAAAAGAATCATGGTTGCGTTGCTAACCTAAAAGGAGGGAATGGAAGGAGAGGGAAAGGGATTGAAAAAGAGAGGGGGAATTGGGCCACCGGAAATCTCACTCACCGAACAAAACGCGACAGCGAGCTGGCACTTTACGTCGGTTTTCTGTGAGACATTGGTATCAAGCCTGTCGAACCGGCTCATTCGTGTTGTAGACGTAACTGTCTACATGGCTCTACCACTCAAGAAAATAGAGTATGAACTCTCTCTGAGTATGAACATTATATTTAGGTTACTCAACTTCATAAAACTCATCGAAAACTTTAATAACTGCGTGAGACAGGTGAAAAGTTATGAGATCCTTCGCATCAAGGCACCTTTCAGCGGAGGCTTTTACGGGTTAAATATGTATAACCTGTAGGTAAGTATTGGAACGATATTTTATAACTACTATGGTCTATGTTACTTTGTTACTCGAATAAAAACTGGAACAGCGGCCTGAGCAGGAAAATTTCTGACAACCGTAAATGTATTCGAACTCGATGCGCGTCTATGAAATTTATATGAAATATTAACCAAACGTCATCAGTGCGCAGCGAACTCGAATACATTTACATTTACATTAGTTTTTCGTGCTCGGGCTACTGAACTGAATCGAGACTGCTTCGGTGGCGTGGTTGTATTTCGGTACGACTACCGTCCTGAGGTCTCGGGTTCGATGCCGGGTCGGGCAAAGTGATATTGGATTTTTCCATATCAGCCCGGAGTCTGGAATTTGTGCCTGATATGGTGATAGGCTTGCCCCCTATAACATCTGGGAACTAAGCTCGGCGAAATGTGGGTGTACTAGTTGGCTAATGCGCCTCTGTCTACCCCTTCGGGGATACAAGCGTGAGCTTATGTTATGTTAAACACTGGAATATGTAATAATCAATCATTCCGTCGTGTCAAATCAATCATTCAGTTGTTGTTTTCAAAGACTTATATGTTGTTTTATGTTTGTTTGTTTAGCAGGCTTAATTTTAATTTGCCTTAAAAATAACTTTCTAATTTAATTTGCCCGGGACTGGACCCCTCATAGAGGGGTGACTTCAGGCAGGCGGCCGGTCGTAAGAACTAAGCCAAATCCTCTCCGCAACCTGCATGAAAAAGTGTGTTGCGCCGACCCCACATTAAGATGGGATAAGGGCAGGTAGAATAAAAGAAAGTTTATCAGGCTTAACTTATTTTATTTTTGGTGGTAAGCTAAGTGGTAAGACAACATCCACCATAGATATTGCCCCTTATTTATAACAATACATATTTACGCGCTTCTTATTTTAAAAATAGTTTGTCCCTTTCTTTCTCAAATAATATGACGCAAAGAAAAATGTCACAAACTATTCTTAAAGATACGAAGCACATAATGTTGTTATAAGTAAGGGACATCATGTTAAAATCTGCCACACTGATCAATTTACTTATGTGGATCGCGTTTTAAATAGTAAACTACACAGCTTGGATTGTCTTGCTTAGTCATTTTACACACAACACATAACATAAGCTCACGCCTGTGCCCTGTATCCCCGAAGGAGTAGGCAGAGGCACACTAGCCAACTAGTGCACCCACAATTCGTCGAGCTTAGTTCGGTCCCAGATGTGATAGGGGGCGAGCTTATCGCCATATCGGGCACAAATTCCAGCCTTCGGGCTGATATGGAGAAATCAAATATCACTGCCCGACCCGGGGATCGTACAGAAATACAACCACGCCGAGACAGTCATTTTCTAATTTACAAATTAACAATAATATTTTATCTGTTAAAACATTGTAGAAAAAAAAAATAGTCAAACCACTTTGTCGTTCCGCTTCAGTGCCCTTACTTCTCTAGTATGACGTCAAACAATTGTGTCGAAGCAATCAAAAGAAAAGGAAAAATATTAACGTCACCTGCAAGTTGTGTGGGCGTCCCACTAACATTAAGGTCACAGCTATTTTAGGACTTAATGATTTCTTAGGTTTACGTGAATGTCATTCATTGAAATTAAACTATTTCAGATTGACTGACTGACCCGTGACCACGAAGGCTGCAAAGCTTTCGAAACGTCGGGCATAAAAAATAAAACCAAATCGTGATATAATCCGTAAAAATAGTTTAATTTCAATATTTTAGGACTTATCTACGAGCCACTAATGTGATGAGACTCTAGCTAGGTTCGTGTAATCGTGTTTGAGGGGAACTTAAATGCAAGATTAAGGTATTGACTGATGGGCAAGTTATTAAATTAATTAATACTTTAAGGGTTGTCAAGGCATTATGATTAAGTTGCCTTAGCTTACTTTCGCAAGTCAACATTTGAGCGTGAACCTTGGTTACAGGTCTAACGGCCGGTTTCAATAAACAACCACAGTTCGAATGTGCAGATAGATTACAAAAAAGGCCAATAAGAACACAGTTTGAACATGACTTCGTCAAATGACTTGTTTTGATTGGTTCATAATCGCGATCTATCTGCACTCTAAACTGAGATCATTATTGAAACCGGCCGTAAGACAGCCTCATTTGTATCGGTTCGGGGGTGTTGTGAGACCGAGTCTCCCTTAGTTTCTGATACCCACGTGGTTATGCCTAGTGTGGGGTCAAGGTGTGTGTGACTGTTAGATTGGGTGTATTTATTCAATATTTTTATTATGGCGACCACTTTTCATTCAGCAATCTAAGAATTTATAGTGTCGTTGGCAATTAATTTCAAATCTATTTTAAATATGCTTCGTTGATACAAATATCTTTGTTATTATAGCTACAAACAAATAAAATGCTTGATCAAAGATACAGTCACAATCGTATGAACTTATTTAAATAATCTTTCTCGTATAATACCGCCATGAATATAAAAGTATGGTGGGATATTTTTATCCGAAATCATCCGAATATATAAGGAACCATTTTACTTGTGTGTCCATTCTGGCGAAGTAAAATAAGTTTACTATCTTGTTTTGGTTGTAGTTTTACTATCAACTAAAAATAAACGACTATATAGCTTTTGTTATGTGTTTCATATTTTGTGACTTTGTTTGTCTTCCAAAATTATGTTAGGACTTAAAGGTAGCCGTAATAAGAAAAATAAAATATGTTTGTAACTCATTCGTTATCGATCTACAACATTTCGCGGAGCTTATTTCCGTCCTGGATGATGAGTTGATACTCAGCAGAAAATGCAATAATACTTTCCCCAACCCGGGGATCGAACCCGTTAACTCTGGACATCGATTCGACTTTGAATTCATCAAACCTCGTGATTTTTTATAAGCTGTATAAATTTTATTGTAAACTGTGTAATAATTAATGTTTCTATAATAAATAAAACGTTTTTTTCAAAAAATTCCACTAAAATCGGGTTAAAAAGTGCGCTAATGTCGCTATTGGATTCATTTGGTACTTTTAACGCGACATTAGCGCATATTTTAACTCGATTTCGGTGGAATTTTCGCAATACAACTACACCACCGAGGTAAATAAAAGAAAGTCCAGCATATGGCGCGAACGATGTACTTAAAAGGGTTCGCATTCGTCACGCCTCCTCATTTCGGATCAGTGATTGTTGCCCTACAAAATGAACTGAAGCGAACATTTCCTCAGGTTTTTTCGAGTAATAAATGGCAACGATTGATTACAATCTTAAAGCGCATACTTGAACTTGGTTGTAAAGAAGAAGAAAAGGAGATTATTATTCTATCGCCATATAGAACAGTATCGAATCTGCCATAGACATACCTACATATCATGTTAATTCGATACTGACTTTAAATCTACCATACATACATATTACGTTAATTCGATACTGTCTTTGAATCTGCCATACATACATATTATGTTGATTCGATACTGTCTTTGAATCTACCATACATACATATTATATTGATTCGATACTGTCTTTGAATCTACCATACATACATATTACGTTAATTCGATACTGTCTTTGAATCTACCATACATACATATTATGTTGATTCGATACTGTCTTTTAATCTACCATACATACATATTATATTGATTCGATACTGTCTTTTAATCTACCATACATACATATTATATTGATTCGATACTGTCTTTGAATCTACCGTGCATACATATTATGTTAATTCGATACTGTCTTTGAATTTACCATACATACATATTATGTTAATTCGATACTGTCTTTGAATCTGCCATACATACATATGTTAATTCGATACTGTCTTTGAATCTGCCATACATACATATTACGTTAATTCGATACTGTCTTTGAATCTGCCATACATACATATTATGTTAATTCCATACTGTCTTTGAATCTGCCATACATACATATGTTAATTTGTTACTGTCTTTGAATCTACCATACATACATATTATGTTGATTCGATACCGTCTTTGGATCTGCTATACATACATATTACGTTAATTCGATACTGTCTTTGAATCTGCCATACATACATATTATGTTGATTCGATACTGTCTTTGAATCTACCATACATACATATTATGTTGATTCGATACTGTCTTTGAATCTACCATACATACATATTATATTGATTCGATACTGTCTTTGAATCTACCATACATACATATTATATTGATTCGATACTGTCTTTGAATCTACCGTACATACATATTATGTTAATTCGATACTGTCTTTGAATTTACCATACATACATATTATGTTAATTCGATACTGTCTTTGAATCTGCCATACATACATATTACGTTAATTCGATACTGTCTTTGAATCTGCCATACATACATATTATGTTAATTCCATACTGTCTTTGAATCTGCCATACATACATATTATGTTAATTCCATACTGTCTTTGAATCTGCCATACATACATATGTTAATTTGTTACTGTCTTTGAATCTACCATACATACATATTATGTTGATTCGATACCGTCTTTGGATCTGCTATACATACATATTACGTTAATTCGATACTATCTTTGAATCTACCATACATACATATTATGTTGATTCGATACTGTCTTTGAATCTGCCATACATAAATATGTTAATTTGTTACTGTCTTTGAATCTACCATACATACATATTATGTTGATTCGATACCGTCTTTGGATCTGCTATACATACATATTACGTTAATTCGATACTGTCTTTGAATCTGCCATACATACATATTACGTTAATTCGATACTATCTTTGAATCTACCATACATACATATTATGTTGATTCGATACTGTCTTTGAATCTGCCATACATACATATTACGTTAATTCGATACTGTCTTTGAATCTACCATACATACATATTATGTTGATTCGATACTGTCTTTGAATCTACCATACATACATATTATGTTAATTCGATACTGTCTTTGAATCTACCATACATACATATTATGTTAATTCGATACTCTCTTTGAATCTGCCATACATACATATTATGCAGATTACATTAAAATCTCCTTTTTTAGGTCGGTTAATAACTAATTATACAGCCTCCGTAGTGCAGCGGGCGAGTAGCCGGCTGTGAAACGTGAGGTCGCGGGTTCGTTTCCCGCACCGAGACAAATGTCTGTGTGGCGCAGAGATATTTGTGTCGGGTCTGGGTGTTGTGAGACCGAAAGTCTCTCGTAATTCCTGATACCCATGAGACAAGGGAAATAATAATAATAATCTTATAATCTTTGGGGGAGACCTATGTTCAGCAGTGGACGTCCTATGACTGATGATGATGACACAAGACTCGATCTTAGTGTGGGGTCAGGACTATGTGTGTGACTGTTGGGTGTATTTAAAGAAATATATATAATGAAGAACTAATTATAAAAGAAGCTTATAATTAGCAACTTTAATCTTTATATTTTACTATAATTGTGCCTTATTAGTCTGTAATCTTTCTGTAAGATAAATAAAAAAAATAAGAATATAAAAACGCGAAGTTGCGAAATCGGATAACTGACTGTGGTTAAAGCTGGTACGTACTTTTAATTTATGAAGGCCGCCACTGAAACGCCACCCACACCCACCTTTACGACTCATTACTCTGAAAATATCGACTAATTGTGTAGAAAATATACAATTAATTACATTTCGTTCACATTTTATGTTTTCTAAAGCTTCGGCGCGTCAGGTCGATATTGATTTGGGTTATTGACTTATAATCGATATAATGCACTTGGCTTTGGCCCGTGCTTTACTACCCTCGTAAGTAAGGAGAAACAAAGTTCACAACATAATAATAATAATAATATATACGGCAACACTTCAACGTCATCTGGTACAAGCAGAAAAAATATTTACAAAATATTATTTTAAGTGCAATTACATTTACAATTTTACTTTTATATGTTGTATTTCACGAAAACCATCCTATTTCAACAATTTTTTATAAAAACAGCAATTAATATTCTCAAAATGTGTAAAATATGTACATTGACAATGACAGTGACATTTAACAAGAAAATAAAAACCACTAAAATCATAGTTTTGTAAAGAAATAATGAAAGAAGAGCTGAGATTACCGGAAATTTTTAAGTACCAAGATGATGTTACGAGCCAGGACACGCGCACGTTTAAAATCTACGTCCAGCTCGTCGAGCTCCGCGTCGTGGGCGTCGGCTTCGGAAGTATTCGAGCCGTCCCCGGGTAACGACGCGTCGAGCCTACGCGACGAGCTGCAGTCGCCCCCGCCGCCACCAACACCTGCGCGGCGAAGAGGACGACGACCCCCTCCTCCGGTGGGCTTGGGATCAGTGGGGCCAAGTGTCCCGCCTATGGTCCCCGCTACCGGTGGAGTAGTGCGCCGCATGAGATGGACAAAAATATTAATGAAAATGTCATGCGGGCCTACTATGGGGCAACAGAGGGGGGAACTAACCTCACGGCGTATCGATCTAGGATGCTGTCTCTGTTTCAGGCTTTGGAACCAGACACCAATGTGTCAGCACAGCGATTGTCGGATCAAGTGCGCTACATTCAGCGGCGTAAGTTGTTGGATGATGGAGTGCTTGACCGGTTGCGTGCAGACTTACATGTTGTTTGAGATGCCGTCGCGTCGGAAGCTACTCAACGAGCGGCTTCACCTATCGCTC
This sequence comes from Clanis bilineata, assembly GCA_036417725.1. NCBI lineage: Eukaryota > Metazoa > Arthropoda > Insecta > Lepidoptera > Sphingidae > Clanis > Clanis bilineata. The sequence goes on along the minus strand of CM071139.1, from coordinate 4,316,524 downwards.
ATGACGTTGAGGACGTGACGGTGGTAAACTTGGATAACTCTGTAAGTTCCCAAGATGAAGAGCATTTGAGAAGGACTTTGGAGGGTGCAATTTTGCAATTCAAATCTGTACCAACCACCTGTAGACCGCGAGTGCCGCGCTTGCCAACGCATAGACGGAATTTAGCACTGGTGGGAGCATTGGACTCCATGTTACCTACGTATTTGGAGTCCAGTCGGGACCTTGTTGACACGCATTCGATCCTATACTGCGCGGCAGTCGCAGCATGTCGTGTGGCTAATGTGAAATTCCCAAACGGAAATGGAACCACACGAGATGCGGCGATTGTACCCGCTTGGCAGCGTAGGATCGAGGACCGTATTGACAAGGCTCGAACTCTCATCGGCAAGCTAATCTGCTTCAGGGATGGCAATACCAGGCCGAGAGTCATGCGTTTTGTGACGCAGGCCTTTACTGGGACTAATATCAGGCCACGAAATTACAGGCTCTGTGTCACAGAACGCATAGACTACCTGAAGCAGAAAGTTTATGCGTGGGCGAGCCGCATTCGTCGCTATAGGACTCGGTGGGATAGATTTCAGCAGAATCGCGCTTTTCAAAGTGACCAAAAGAGGGTTTATAGGTGTTGGGAACGTACTCAACAAGGTGTGGGAGATGGGCGGCTGCCAGATGTGCGCAATATGCACGCATATTGGTCCAGTATCTGGTCGTCGCCAGTCTCTCATACTGAAGGCACCTGGTTTAGTGTTGTTGAACGGGCATGTGAGGAAATACCGGCTATGGAGGCCATTTCAATCAGACCAGAGGATATCCTCGAAGCAATCCGTCCGGCCCATAATTGGAAATCTCCCGGCCCGGACGGACTGCATAATTTCTGGTTGAAATGGTTTCCAAGCTCTCATGCTCGTTTGGCAGCACAATTCCAGGAAGCTCTTGGTATGGGATCGTTGCCAATATTTATGACAACAGGTGTTACACACCTCCTCTATAAATCTGGAAGTACCACAGACCCAAAAAATTATAGGCCAATTACATGCCTTCCCACACTATATAAACTTTTGACCTCAATAATTAGACACAAAATTACAGAACACATCACCACATTTAATATTCTTTTTCCCGGCCAAACAGGGTGCAAGACAGGGTCTCGTGGTACAAAGGAACTCCTTCTCATTGACATGACTATTTGTCAACAAGCTCGTCATAATCGTAGGAACTTATCTGCTGTCTGGATCGATTATAAAAAGGCCTTTGATTCGGTGCCTCATACTTGGCTCATGAGGGTACTAAATTTGTATAAAATTGATACAAATTTATGTGCCTTTCTTGCGGCATGTATGAGGCGGTGGACCACTGTCCTTAGGTATCCAGGTGGTGCGGGTCCCGGTGATTGTGATGAGCCGATTAGGATTGAGCGGGGTATATTCCAGGGTGACAGTTTGAGCCCTTTATGGTTTTGCCTAGCCCTGAACCCTCTCAGCACTCTTTTGCTGCATTCAGGGTTAGGATACCGTTTACGCAGAGGGAGTCAGCCTATATCTCACTTGCTCTACATGGATGATCTCAAGTTATTTGCATCAAAAAAATCTGAATTGATTGATTTGTTAAAATTAACTAAAAATTTTAGCAACTCAATCAATATGGAATTTGGTGTTGATAAGTGTGCGGTTATCCATGTGGCACGTGGGGAATCTATAGTCTCTGATGACATATCGCTCTCAGAGACTATACGGCTCAGGTCCCTCTCGGAAACGGAAACCTATAAATATCTGGGTATGCCCGAGGCTTTAGGTATAATGGTTGCAGACGTAAAACAATCGGTGAAAGTACGTTTTTTCAGTCGCCTGACAAAAGTACTTAATAGTCTTTTATCAGGTGGGAACAAGATCCGTGCTTTCAACGGTTGGGTTATGCCTGTACTCATGTACACCTTTGGCGTACTCAGATGGACTCAGACTGAGTTAGATGCCCTGGATCGAAAGGTCCGAACCCTAATGACTGCACATCGTATGCATCATCCACGATCATCGGTGATGAGATTGTATATCCCGCGGAGATGTGGGGGCCGAGGTTTACTTAACGCTAAGGACCTCCATAACCGTGAGATGTGCAATCTCAGGGATTATTTCCTTCACAGTGATGTGGATATGCATAGGGTTGTAGTTATGGTGGATAAAGGATTCACTCCGCTCTCCTTGGCGAACGGGAATTGGCGGAGGCCTGTTGTATTGGGCACTAGGGAGCGCAGGGAGATATGGAAGGGCAAAGAGCTACATGGGCGGTTCTACCGTGCCCTTCATGGGCCAGATGTAGATCCGACCGCCTCAGTGGCTTGGCTACGTTTCGGTAACCTTTTTGGGGAGACCGAGGGTTTTGTCTTTGCAATTATGGACGAAGTTATCAAGACGCACAACTATAGGAAATACATCATGAAGGACGGCACGGTCGACATTTGTCGAGCATGCCACCGTCCCGGAGAATCCATCAGGCATGTTATTTCCGGTTGTTCGTATCTTGCTAATGGCGAGTATTTGCATAGGCATAACCTTGTAGCCAAGATCCTACACCAGCAACTTGCTCTTCGATATTGCCTTGTGGCTTCTGAGGTGCCTTATTATCAATATGTCCCTCAACCAGTTCTCGAAAATAGTCATGCAACGCTCTATTGGGATCGATCTGTTATCACAGACAGGACTATTGTGGCCAATAAGCCTGATATTGTGGTAGTAGATCGATTGACGCGCCGGGCGATGCTTGTTGATGTCACGATTCCGCATGATGAGAACCTTGTGAAAGCCGAAAAAGACAAAATGTCCAAATATTTAGACCTGGCACATGAGGTTACTCGCATGTGGAATGTGGATTCAACAATCATTGTTCCGATAGTCATTTCTGCCCATGGTTTAATACCACTGAGCCTCGACCAACACCTCAAGAGGCTCTCGGTTGGTGTTTGGGTCAAGAGCCAAATGCAGAAGGCAGTATTACTGGATACGGCACGAATTGTGAGGAGGTTCCTCACTCTGGGGTCCTAACCGCCGGTGGCTTGGGTCCCGAGCCTCGCCATCGGAGGGGAATATTTTTATATTTTTAAATGTATTTTTTTTATAGCATATATTTAAAAATGTAAAAAAAAAAACTTTAAAAATAAAGAGTACTGAACATAATAATATTAGCCCTGTAATATTACTGTCCCACTGCTGGGCACGGGCCTCCTCTACTAATGAGAGGGGTTAGGCCTTAGTCTACCACGCTGGTCTAATGCGGGTTGGCAGACTTCACATACCTTTGAAATTCCTGTGAAGAAATTCTCGGATATGCAGGTTTCCTCACGATGTTTTCCTGCACCGTTATAGTAAGCGATATTTCACCAATAATATTGACTTATAGAAGCATTTATTTAGAAGGAATCAAAACTATTATTTGAGACTGGTATATTATGGCTCTCCCAAAGATTTCCAGATCAAGCTGTACTTTAACTCTAGATTCGATTACGATTCGAATTCATTTAGTGATATAAAATTCCACCCAAATCGAGGTAAAACTGCACCAATGTCGCGTTAAAAATTACCAAACGACAAGTTCTTAAATGTAACGCGACATTAGCGCACTTTTTAACTCATTTTAGTGGAATTTTGAGTCACTAAATTAAACGCAATCGTATTCGAAATCAAAAGTCAGGGGGCTGTCATTGTGAATGTCCTGTGACTGATGTTGATGGTGTATCCAGCAGTCCATCTCTATTTGATATGAAAGAATACGTATATTTTTACGCATAATATAATGATTATTAATTATTATACTCTATACAGGTGTTTTTTTTTAATTACAATCTGTTACCGAGACGACATTAAAGCCTGCAAATTTTGTGCACAGGTAAACGAACGCTAAGGAGCCCAGACTCGAGAGAGCAACTAGCTCAAGGACACTTTTAGGAAGTAAAGTAGCTGTCGGAGTTTTAGGAGACGAAAATGTGCAACTTTACTAGTGCTCTAAAATATATCCGTGATTATAGAGGTATTATAAATATTTAAGGATGTTTGTAAAGTGATTCGGTAAGACCAATCAGGCATTAGCGCTTGGACCGATTATCATAAGATGCACTGGCGAAGGGTGTTTTTTTTAAGGGATTCCAATTTTAGTTTGTGTAGGAAAAGATAATACAATATGTATCATTAACGCCTGATAGATCTTAACTATTCACAAATTTAAAAACGAAAAATATTCATAATATAATACGGCTATATTTTAGAACACTAGTGAAGTTGTATATTTTCGTCACTTAAAACATTATATTAGACGACAATTTGGCAAGCCGCAAGGAATCGTATTATATAGACACTTCGACACTGGCCCACTGGTTTATCTAATGCAGCAGCTGAATTATAAAGCTGGGAACCATTACAAAGTTGGCAGCACCGATTTAATTTGGAAACCCGCAGATATAAATCCCCATTTATCCGTCAGAGTTTTGTAGGCAGAACACACATTAGCAACTATCCCGCTCGCACTTTATAATTACGACGAGTTCGTGAAGGATAGGTATAGATCTATTATGCGGTTTACGCAAAGCTGGGATCTGGAAAGCAAACCGCAAGCCTCTACGAGTTCCGCAAACTTTATCTGCAACTTTGCCTTTGTGCAAAATGTGCGAACACCTAATGTTAGTGGCATTTGAATAAATCCACGATGCCGGGTGTGTGAAATGTGGTAATGAACTGCGGAATTCACTTACAACTTGGGAAGATGTTTAACTCAAGTTAATCATGATTAAATATGCATTAAAACTGCATTATTAGCTTTCAACTTAGAAGATTCTTTAATATTGTCCATAATCAGCCGCAGGACTGCCACTCCTGGACATAGGCCTCCCCCAAAGATTTCTAGACCGACCCGTTGGAAGCCACTGACAAAGTCACTGATATAGCCCAGCGGATTAGCAAGCTGAATTGGCAGTGGATAGGGCACGTAGCTCGTAGAACCGATAGCCGATGAGGCAGAAAATATTCTACACAAAGATATTTTTCTGAGTTAAATGACTCAAAATTTTGAAAGTTTTATGTAATGCTTCGAAATTCATCGAATAGTTTAGTATAGTAAACAAAGTAACCGTGGAACTCCTGTTCTAAATTACACAATAATGAAAAGGTTACAATGTATGTACAACGCTTGATAGAAATAGTGAAATTAATGTTATTATTTAAAGCTTATAACCGTATTGTAGTTAGTAACGTTGAGAGCTATTTCATAAAATTAATATCCGAATACATCTGGCCACGCCGGCGCATAGGATTAACATGTGCATTGAGCGCTATTACGTTTTCGGAGAATAATCGAAATTGCACTTGCTAAATGGAAATGTTTGAACATTATTAGGGTATTACCTGGTCAGTAAATCCTGGATACAGTGGTCACGAGTGTCTGACCATCGCCAGTAATTGGTCTTTTAGTTCTTTATTTTTTTCTACCTGCCCTTATCCCACTTTAATGTGGGGTCGGCGAGTCGGCGCAAGTCGCAACACACTTTTTCAAGCATGTCGCAGAGGATTTGGCTACGTTTTTACGACCAGCCACCTGTCTGGCGTCAACCCCCTCTGAGGGATCGAGTCTCGGGCAAATTTAATCAGAAAATTTGCTCTACCCGACCTGGGAATGGAACCCAGGACCTCCTCGTCCATAGCTCGTACTATTGCCACTAGACCAAGAAGGCGACATATTTTTAGATTTTTATGAAAAAGTAGATAAAATATATTCATTATTTTCATCTAAAAAGCAGCGATAGCGCAGTTGGGAATGGTACTTAGTACGGACTGCCGAGACGAGTGTCGGATATTCGAGAGCAACCCCAAAAAGAGCATACATCTCTGACTTTTCTATGTTAAGTGTATTTCCATTGTGATACGTAATAATGTCATTCAGGAATAAAGTGGCTTTCTAATAGAGAAATCATTTTAAAATCAGTATATGTAGTATTCATTAACGACTAAGGGCCACTTACAGCACTTGGATAAATCTCGATATATTTAAAATCGATTTATATATATGAATGACAGACAATGACAGCCTCCGTGGCGCAGCAGGCGAGTAATCGGCTGTGAAGCGAGAGGCTGCGGGTTCGATTCCCGCATTGAGACAAATGTTTGTGTAGCCACAAATATTTGTTTCAAGTCTGGGTGTTGTGAGACCGAAAGTCTCTCATAGTCTCTGACACCCACGATACAGGTTATACCTAGTGTGGGGTCAGGACTAGGTGTGTGACTGTTGGGTGTATTTATTTATTTATTTATTTATATACGAATGAGATGTAAGTTTAATCGAGTTTAGGACTAACTACATTTGTAATAGTGCAAGTCGTTCTAAACTTTCTAGCTTGATAATTTTATTTCTCTGCATTTTCTGTACCCTTTTATGATAATGTTTGTCTCTTTAGAAAGAAAGGCTACGAATAATGAGAAGTATAACTTACCGCCTCGTTTTTCCGACATTAGCAATTATGCAACAAAGCTCCTGCAGTCATGAATATGGGAAACGCGAGTGCAGCGAATATGTCAACTCATCTCGAATGCGAGATGTCTCAACTTCCACTCCGCGAACAGTAATCTGTTCAGGAACTCGGAGTGAAGTTAAAATGGCGCGTAATGTGATTGTAACGTGCAGAGTAGTAGTTGCTAACTTACTAGTCGGCAGTTATTTTACGCCCGGTTCCAATAAACAATCTCAGTTCGAATGTGCAGATAGATTACAAACATTAGCCAATAAGAACACAGTTTGAACATGACTTCGTCAAATGACTTGATTTGATTGGTTCATAATCACGATCTTTCTGCACTCTAAACTGAGATCGTTTATTGAAACTGGCCCTTAATGGCGTGACCGCATTTATCGACAAGTGGTCAAACCCCCCCCAAAATCTGCCGCCTCTTTCCCAATCCCTATTCCCCTCCTTTTTGGTTGGCAACGCACTCATGATTATTTTTGTGTTTTTGGTGTCTATGGGCGGTGGAGATCACTTATCATCAAGTGACCTGCTCGTTTGACAGTCTGCTATAAAAAGTCAACTCTCCAATATCACTATGTATAAATCTCGGTAAAAGATTAAAAACAAAACCCGACTTCAAAATGTTTCCGATCTTGACCAAATTCATACCCCCTTCGGAACAAGAACCTGTTGAACACAAAAATATCTTGAAAATCCATCCATATTTGCCGGAGATATCGAGTAACATACATAATCTCAATTTTGAAAAATAATGGACCGTCTTAAAAATTTATCCGATCGTGACCAAATGTAAGGGCACCACAAAACATATATCTAAACATCTATTGAACACTAAAAGATCCTTGAAAATCGTCCCACTTTTGGCGGAGATGGAGAATAACACGTAACAAAAATACACACGTGATGATCTTCTCCTTTTTTGAATTCGGTCGAAAAATACAGAAGCGTTGAGAACTTTCTCCATTTCAAGTTGGTTAATAAAATCACAATGAAGGTCCCATATGGCTTAATTAACGTCTGCACTCTGCAGGCCACAGAATAAAAGTTAACGCACATAATTAATGCTCAAAGTTACAGTGCATCGAAATATAACTAAGTCACCATCCGGCCTTTGTTACATTTAAAACATGCGATTAAAGTTTCGATGAATATGCAACCATATTTCCGATATAGATAATGAGTAAATTGATATACTCGACTGCCTTGGTGGCGTGGTTGTATTTCGGTACGACTACCGCCCTGAGGTCTCGGGTTTGATCCCCGGGTCGGGCAGTGATATTGGATTTTTCAATATCAGCCCGGAGTCTGGAATTTGTGCCCGATATGGCGATAGGCTCGCCCCCTATCACATCTGGGACGGAACTAAGCTCGGCGAAATGTGGGTGTTCTAGTTCGCTAGCGCGCTTTTGCCTATCCCTTAGGGGATACAGGCGTGAGTTTATGTTATTTCTATGTTAAGTGTGTTTTCGTTCCGAATTATCGCTTGCTACAACGGTGAAGGAAAACATCGTGAGGAAACCCGAGTATTTATCCACAAGAATTTCAAAGGTATGTGTAGTCTATCAAACATAATTATATGCTATCATAACTAATAACATCATTATAATGTCACAGATATGGCTAAACATACTAATTAGTATTTTATTTAAGGGTTGTATCCATTTGCATCCTATACTTATCAATGTAAAGAAGAGTATCATCACCATCATCATCATCATCAGCCATAGGACGTTCACTGTTGAACATAGGCCTCCCCCAAAGATTTCCAGATGGACCTGTTGGAAGCGGCCTGCATCCAGCGACTTCCTTAGACCTTTAAAGAAGAGTATACTACATATATATTATATCCAGAAGAAACAAATCACAATATTATATAATATTATGTAGATACTCCACGCTTCACCGTAGTCTTGATAGCCCCATATAATTCAGACTAAATAAACACTCATTCCCAGCATTTGCCAACATTTTCCTCAACAAAATATTCCACGTTTTTATCTAAATCTGTTATTCAAAGTGAGAACATTAAATTGCTCGCGAACTGCGGCCCTACAATTGTTTACAGCTAAGGAAGCAGAGCATGTCAGTTTTTTTCTTACCCTTTAGAGTCTAATGTTTAGACTTTATCTCCATTGGCCACAAACAATAAAAGCTGACGAATTATACGCCCTTATACAAAACTTTTTTATTACGAAGATAAAATTAAGTGTTGTTTTAACGACATTTAGGATTTTCTGTACTTTTGTTTGTCAACTGCAATTGAAAAAACTTTGTTAAGTGAATCAATAAATACACCCAACAGTCACATACTCCTCACCCCATAATACCCAGACCCGAAACAAATATCTGTGGGTCACACAAACATTTATCTGCGGGAAACGAGCCCGCGGTCTTTCGGTTCAGAACCTGCTTCTCGCCTTCTGCGCCACGGAGGCTGTCAGAGTAGTACAAGATTGAATTTAAGTCTTTTGGCTTGTGCAATTCTTTTAATGCAACTGAAAGACGAAACGCGCAAACCACTGGCTTGATGGTAAGCAATTTTTTTTATAGCATAAATTCAAATGCAAATAATTTATTCTGCAAATAGGATATTTTATACCACTTTCACATGTCAATTACGAGTATATATTGATTCTAAGATATATTTTATAGAGATAGATATACATATTTTATAGAGGCTGGCAAACGAGCAGATGGGTCACCTGATGGTAAGTGATCTCCACAGCCCATAGACTAAAATAAACATGGGTGCGTTGCCAACCTAAAAGGAGGAAACGGAAAGGGAGGGAAAAAGGGATTGGGAAAGGAACGGAGGGAAATGGGCCAGCGGAAGTCTCACTCACCGAACGAAACGCGACAGCAAGCTGCCATTTTACGTCGGTTTTCTGAGAGACAGTGGTATCAAACCGGTCGAGCCGGCCTATTCGTGCTGCAGACGTTACTGTCTACAGCGTGGCTCTACCACTCAAGCAATAAGACTAAAGCAACATTACCAGCACACACTGAGTGGTCAGTACTACTGTCACTGACAGTATCGCAGTGCAGTCACTGCGCTCGTCACTCTGAGACCTTAGATGTTTTATCTCATGATGTCCAGTAACCACACTGGCTACAATATCCTTAGGCTGAGATCTATAAAGCGAACTTCGACTAAGTCTGAGTCAAAGAAACAAATTCAGTGAGGATATGGAGTTTTTAAAGCGAATTTCAAATTAGTTGGAGCCATTTTTTAAAATAATATCTTAGCTTAGTCTGTCTGTCAGTCTGTTTTATTGTAAAAAATGGCTCGGACTAAGTCAAAGTTCAATTTAAAAATTCCAAATCCTCACTGAGTTCGTTTCTTTGGCTCAGACTTAGTCGAAGTTCGCTCTATAGATCTCAGCCTAAGTCAGAGCTCGATTTCAAAATTTCATATCCTCACTGAGTTCGGTTCTTTGAGTCAGACTTAGTCGAAGTTCGCTCTATAGATCACAGCCTAAAATTACACAATGCAGCTTAACGGTAGAAATAGACATTACTGATATTACACCCAGATGGATTATACATACGATTCCTGGTACAGTCAGGATGCATAAAATTTATGTAGAAACAATGAAAGCACATACGCTGAACAATAATATTTCTCACCACGTACTTATAAAAAGGACGCGAAAATACATAACATTAAATCATAGATCGACCCGTTATTTTTTATGATCACCCTAAGGGAACGGTCCGAGCGATCCGCAGGAATAAAAGGCAATGGAAAATGGTACATTTTCCAATATAGGAGCATTTTTATATTGCTCATATTTTAGCCGCGGGCCGATATATCAATAACTTCCGCGTTGAAAATGCAAAATGAATTTGCACATTCAGTTATAGTTACGGCATTAATATGCTGGTAAAATGGTATAATATTTAATAACCACAAGTTTAGAAACTCAAATGGAGCTGGGTAGGACATTTGGCTAGGCGAGCAGATAAAAGATGGAGTAAGACTGTAACAGAATGGTGGCCAAGACAAGGTAAGCGCAGCTTTGGCCGTCCTATGGCAAGGTGGGTCGACGACCTGGTTCAGATCGTAGGTCGAACTTGGATGCGTATGGCCCAGAATCGTGAGGAGTGGCATGATATGAAAGAGGACTATGCCCAGCAGTGGGACCCTACAGGCTGTGGATGATGATGATGATGATTAAAAACTTAACGGACCGACTTCAAATCCAATCGTGACAAAATTTATGTAGGACCACCCTTGAAATAAGCTTACACAAACACAAAAATAATTTTGAAAATCGGTCCACATTTGGCGGAAATATCGCGTAACATACATAAAAAAGTCAGACGAATTGAGCACCTTCTCCTTTTTGGTAGTCGGTCGAAAAATAATAAAATTGATTTTGTTGCGTTCCATCCATTTTAGAATAGTTTGCTGGCATACGTATTCCCTCCCTACTACAAAATTGGGTCCTTCAAACAGAGTGTGAAGAAGTATTTATGCTGGCCTCTGATGGACACAAGGTCTATAAGTGGTTGCTGGTGTTTTTGGACCGCTCATCGCTTATCATCAGGTGTTGTGTGGTAACTCTGCCGTGCTCGGATAAAAAAAAAAGTTAACATAACATAACATAAGCTCACGTCTGTATCCCCGAAGGGGTAGGCAGAGGCGTACTAGCGAACTAGAACACCCACATTTCGCCGAGCTTAGTTCCGTCCCAGATGTGATAGGGGGCGAGCCTATCGCCATATCGGGCACAAATTCCAGACTCCGGGCTGATATGGAAAAATCCAATATCACTTTGCCCGACCCAGGGATCGAACCCGAGACCTCAGAACCGTAGTCGTACCGAAATACCACCACGCCACCGAGGCAGATGCAAAAATAGTTACCTAACTTCAAATTGCGTCAGTCTCTTCTACACTTGCCCCTTAAATGTACAATCATCCAATCTAATGCACGATACTTTTTCAAACATATTGCAGAAGGGATTTGACTAATTTATTATGATCGTCTGCCTGCCTGATGTCAAATCCTCTTCTTCTTAAACTAATTTTAATAATACGAGTATAAAAACAGACAGATGAAATAATCCACGCTAAGTAATTCAAAATATAAACAGGGTAAAGCAGATATTACCTCGACAAAATAAATTGTATACCTGCGTGAAACTTCGCCGAAAGTTAATTAATTAATGCTGTTAACATGAGTATCACGGTGTGATTTGTTTTGTGTCATGATGGCGGGATACTATGATATTTTTTCAACATTTTCAGGTATAATAAAATAAGGTAACTTTAATTATCAGCTTTGCCATTTTATTTCGGGTACAAAAATATTTTAAGGCATTTTAATAAAATATAAAGTAAACGGACAGATTTTAAAATTTATCGTGGCTTTTAAATGGGATCATCATTGGAATACGAAAGAAAGAAGAAAACATTTATTGCTGGTACAATAATAAATATAAAACAACTTCACTAAGAAAAACAAAAAAAAAATATAATGCATATCATAATTAATATTGCACCAATAAAGGTAAAGTAAATAAGCTCTATCGAATACATAAATAATCTTGGAAATCGGCCCATATTTACTGCTTTATCGCGTAGATTGCGTAACATACATAAAAAATACACTTGAATTGAGAACCTTCTCCTTTTTGGAAGTCGCTCGAAAATAGATTTAATTGTTATTTTTACTAGTGAAAGCGGGACTGAGTGAGTTCCGCGCTGGCATTTAATTTTGTGCTAAAAATCAGGACGTTTTGCCAAAATCAAGACATGAAATGTCCAGTTAGAAACGTTAATAGATTTATTTTGAAGGTACACCCATCGCACTATATAATATTACTTTACCGGTTCTATATTTCTGTAGGTATCATCATCATCAGCCACAGGACGTCCACTGCTGAACATAGGCCTCCCAAAGATTTCCAGATCGACCTGTTGGGAGTGGCTTGCATCCAGCCGCAGCGACTTCTATCGACTATGTAGGTATATTTTCTGATATTTTAGAACTACAAAATATAAATGCCTCGGTGGCGTGATTGTATTTCGGTACGACTACCATTCTGAGGTCTCGGGTTCGATCCCCGGGTCGGGCAAAGTGATATTTGATTTTTCCATAACAGCCCGGAGTCTGGAATTTGTGCCCGATATGGCGATAGGCTCGCCCCCTATCACATCTGGGACGGAACTAAGCTCGGCGAAATGTGGGTGTACTAGTTGGCCAGTGCCTACACCTCTTCGGGGATACAGGCGTGAGCTTATGTTATTTGTGTTATGTGTAAAATATAAGTAAGGTACATATGTATAGTAAGAAATGTGTTATTTATCCAAACGTTCAGGACAAACCACTTACTTATTCCATTGACCAGACGCAATATCATAAAATCTAACCTAATATACAGTACCTCTATACATAATGCGATAGACGAATGGATTGTGTCTGAGTCCTTGAGAACATTACGTAAATATGAAAGTTACGTCATCTCCTCGGCCTGTGGCGTTGTATACAGGCTGGGTCAGAGTTCGAATCCCCGGTTGAGCAACGTGGTTTTTACCCGACTACGCCGGAAGGAGGATAATGTTTCGACCGACTTCAAAAGAAAGATGTAATCAATTCGTCTCCATTTTTTGTTTATGTATGTTACTCGATATCTCCGCCGATGTGGACCAATTTTCAAAATAATGTTTGTGTTCGATAGAGTTGATTTCAAGGGTGGTTCCATGTAGATAGGTCACGATTAGATAAATTTTGAAGTCAGTCCGTTAAGTTTTTAAAGTTGTGATTATTAGGATAGAGGGAGTAGATAGTTGGCAAACAGCCGGTTGTAACAATTAAGCCGAATCCTTTCATTAGCATCCTTGAAAAAGTTATGCGGTGAAACATACTGGAATGGCATAAAGACAGATGGAAAGAATGCTAATATAATTGGACGTAGATACGCAACAAGGATCCAACCCACATAATGACACTTTGGAGATAATAATCATTAAAGTTTAAATTGTATTTGCTTATTAATAATATATTTTGTGATTTTGTTGTTTTGGGACATAGTTGTAAGAATATTGTTGTCCTTTTTATAGAAATAAGTTCTAATTCCGAACATATAGACCTTATAGACTAATTTCGCATACTCAGATCATTTTCGACTATACTGTGGGTTGGATCCTTCTTGCGTATTTACGTCCAATTTACCCCTATTTTTTTATTATTTTTGTGAAAACGATAACAAAAGTGTAAGAACAAAAGCCATCTTTGAAATGACTGCTCCATTTAGAATTCCCTATACATTTAATAAAGGTGAAAGTTCAAGTACAATTGCACGGGCTAATGTGAAACACTGTAATAAAAAAAACATTACCTAAAATAAACCCAGGCGGTTTGTTCGAGGATATTTTTGGGAATGAGTCTATGTTAAAACAAGGTTAAAATACCCATCAAATGAAAGACTTTTATACTTGTGTATGTAATGTAGCAAATTTTACTCAATCTTGAGTCTTCCTACGATGAATATGGTTTTTCCTACTCATTGTAACACTCATTTCACAGCCTCCGTGGCGCAGCGGGCGAGCGGCCGGCTGTGAAACGTGAGATCGCGGGTTCGATTCCTGCACCGAGACAAATGTCTGTGTGGCCCACAGATATTTGTTTCGGGTCTGGGTGTTGTGAGACCGAAAGTCTCTCGTAGTTCCTGATACTCACGACACAAGACTCGACCTTAGTGTGGGGTCAGGACTATGTGTGTGACTGTTGGGTGTATTTAATTTTTTTTTTTAAATTGTTGAATGAGACATTGACTAAATAAAGTATATTTCTTTCTTTCTTATTTATATTGAAACGAGTGCTTCAGTAGTAAAGGTGTAAGCCAATGAATATCAAATTAAGTCTTCTAACAGATTTCTTAAGTTTACGCGAATGTTATACATTGATATACCACTATTTTATACGGATTCTATCACGATTTGTTTTTATTTTAAGGCCCGACATTTCCCTTTCCCGAAATAGAATCCGTATAAAATAGTTTTATTTAAGTAATCTACTCCAACTGAGACTGCCTCGGTGGCGTAGCTGTATTTCGGTATGACTACCGTCCTGAGGTCTCGGGTTCGGTCCCCGGGTCCGGGTCGGCAAAGTGATATTGGATTTTTCCATATCAGCCCGGAGTCTGGAATTTGTGCCCGATATGGCGATAGGCTCGCCCCTTATCACATCTGGGACGGAACTAAGCTCGGCGAAATGTGGGTGTTCCAGTTCGCTAGTGCACCTCTGTCTACCCCTTCGGGGATACAGGCGTGAGCTTATGTTATGTATGTTATCTACTCCAATTGGTGTGAATGGTAGAGTTGGAAGGGCTTCCCCCTTTCTTCTCTGACCAAGTCAGAGATATACTCGAGAAAGGTCAAGTTCAAAGTACCCTAAACCGACGTACATGCATGAAGAATGTAATGAGACTGAATGAGGCGAAAAGGGTACGTAAATATCGTACTAAAGAATAATGGAAACTTGAATTTGTGACGAAAAATTGATTTCTGGCTCATTGAGTCAGCTGCAGTACATTTGCAAACCACGTATGGGGTAATTAATTAATTTTAGCATACACAAAGCCATTCCCATAATAATTGCGAGGATTTACACGTCGCATTCCGATTTTAATATCCCCTTACTTAATAATTGATTGAAAAATCAAGCTCTATTTTTTTTACCATTGCGCTTTAAATCGTTCTCCCTTTATGTGGAATTGTTATTGGTACCAACTTAATGAAACACTCGGTATATACAGTTCGCGAATCACGACTTTTACTATAAAATAATAAGAAACCAAAACCAAATCTAATTGGGTTAGAGGCCTTTACTTTTATTGCCCTAGCCATTTCATTACTGTGCCAAAGAATATATCGATTTATGAATAGTCTATCAATTTTGTATAAGGAGAGATTGATGAAGCAATTTTATTGATATTGTGGAGGTATTATGTTATACAATAATCTTACTTTATTATAAAGATACTTTAGTTGATACGTTTATTTCTGTGCATCGAATACTAAGATATATGTATGTATTATATCAAAATTATCATTCTTAAAATACACTTGTGATTATTCCAGAACTGGCTAAAAATAAGTATGTATGGCCAAGAAATATGGCTATAAATATGCTTAAAAATGCTAAAATTAAAAGTAATTGTACAGGAAAAATTCTGTAACGAAATATGAGAAAACGTTATGCATAATAAAATTAATTTTAAAAATGCGTCGTATTGAAACGATAAATGTGCAAAATGTAAACCCTCATAACGCACTCGACGGATTAAAATTAAATCTAAACACAACACAGGTCTTTTGTAGCGCTCAAATATTTAATATTCGCATTTTTTCCACCAAGTAAGTATTCGATATTAATCTGCTTCGGCTAAGCTTTATTTTAATTACAGCATTATTCAACGTTATGTAAAACAAAAATGTAAAACCTCTTTGTAGATTTAGGGCCCAATGGCCAGACGCTACTGAAATTTAACGTCTTCTTACATTGATGTTCGCACATACAATTTTGATAAGGCGGGCTTAAATGACATAAGGCGACCTAGGGCCTTACTTATAAAACAGTTCAACAGAACAAACGGATAAATAATAGTCTGTCCCTTTTATTTTCAAACAATGTTACACAAGGAAAAAAGTGACAGGCTATTCTTAACCATTTGCTCAGCTAAACTGTTTTTATAAGTAAGGCCCATCCGTCGGAGGCGGCACATATATATGTTACATAGGCGTATGGGCTACCGGAGGCCAAGCCGCCCGTGACTATCTACGTGTATGAACATTCGGCTGTTACTGTTTGTAAAAATCGTACATTTACCCCGGTTTAACATTTCAATGTGAAAAACAATGTAATGGTTTTTATTCCGTCGCTCCGAATGGACCGAAACGAAATGGAAAAGGTCAATCAAGCAGAAAGGTGGGATTTCCTATAATCTGACCTGCCTGCATTGCGGCTCTGAAGATTAGAACCAACGAAAAGGGAGCGCTTATTTCGGTCAAAATTACCCTTTAATTGAGGATTACAAGAATCGGGATTAGCGTCATTAGCGGAGGGTTAAAAATGTTTCACTTGCCGATTTACAACAAAGAGATTGATAAATGCTTTAAGTTCCTGTTAAATTGTTTTTTGATTAATCTTTTCGTTCTACTGGTATTATAAACGCTAGTAACGTCATAGATAACGTCAGCCTAACGTCAATAAGCCTATAAGCTTCGGCGTAATAACCTTCAGTATTATGTAGCTTGAAGAGTAAATACGTCTTGGTATGTACAGCACAATTGCATACTTGAGTATGTTTGATTTTATACACATATTTATATGTAATAGCAAATAAAACAAAAAAGAAACTCTTCTGTAAAAACTGCATCGAAATTGGTTGAAAAATGAGGCAGTAATTCATATTTTAAATTC
Source organism: Clanis bilineata (assembly GCA_036417725.1). Lineage (NCBI taxonomy): Eukaryota > Metazoa > Arthropoda > Insecta > Lepidoptera > Sphingidae > Clanis > Clanis bilineata. The sequence goes on along the minus strand of CM071139.1, from coordinate 4,299,593 downwards.
TGGAGTGGGGCCATATTGGATATCTTACTATGCCTTTCCAACGCACGTACCGTTATGCCGTAACGTGATTATACTGATATTTCTCTTTCCGAAAAATCTTGATTTGCTTAACAATATTCTACAGCAGCGATAGCTCAGTTGGGAATGGTACGGACTGCCGAGACAAGTGTCGGATGTTCGAGACCAACCCCAAAATGGAGCATACGCCTCTGACTTTTCTATGTTAAGTGTATTTTCATTGTGAAATATCGCTTGCTATAACGGTGAGGGAAAACATCGTGAGGAAACCTGCATACCTGAGAATTTCTTCACAGGAATTTCGAAGGTATGTGAAGTCTACCAACCCGCATTAGGCCAGCGTGGTAGACTAAGGCCTAACCCCTCTCATTAGTAGAGGAGGGCCGTGCCCAGCAGTGGGACAGTAATATTACAGGGCTAATATTATTATTATTTTTTATTCTACAGCAATCTGGAAATGTTTGGGGGAGGCCTATATTTAGCAATGGACGTCCTGTATCTGATGATGATGATGATTATACAGCAATTGTTTTTAGGACACAAATGCAATACGAAATCAAAGAAAGTAAAAACACACAAGTCAAACGACGTCCCATAAAATCCAGAGACCGCGCTTTAAATGCACGTGGTGTCTGGTGAATGGGTTAAATAAAATCCAGACAAAAACAATACAATACTATAAATTCTGATACCAATAAGCTTCAGTAGTTCGAGCGTAGATGCTACATAAACAGTCCATCCGGTATTCCGATTCTAATGGAATATTAGCAATTCATTTATCGCGGTCGGATAACAGATATGCCGGTGGGACCGTCCGATTCCGAGATTATGTTGATCTTCATTGATTCGGGTTATGAATTATGATTTACGACGTATGGGAATGTGTTCGCCGACATGCGATACCTGTACATTTACAACCTATGGTACAACAGGATATTGCCCGTTGAATCGTAAAGTCACAATTTTACGCCCGCCGAAGTTGAGGGATCGCTAACTGAATTTATGTTTTGTTAAAATTCTGTTGTTCTGATGCATCGAATTGTAAAGTTGAATTTACTTTACCATACTATTTAGTTGAAATTACACTTTAATTGCCATTTTTTTTATCATGAATGGTCAAATGGAAATGTTATTGGTGAATTGTACTGTCAATTGTCATACAAAATAGATATTTCTTTAGAATAACTAACCGAATCTATATAAAACTTAACTAACTAAAACTGAAAAAGAAGATTGGCAAGAACATCGTTAAGATCAGCTTACTAAAACGATCGACACTGACGATTAAGGTCTAACCCCTCTCATTAATATAGGAGCCGTGTCCAGCTATGGCACAGTTCATTCGAAAGCTAATATTCTTATTTAAAGGCTCATTAAAGATTTTGACATTTTGATAGACATTCTGAAACTAAAACGAATCAACATCATATAGAAATTTACGTATATATAACAGCATAGAGTTCAGTATACAAAAAAAAACTATACTACAAAAGATGTGAGATATTTGATCTAATACCGCTCCCTTGATGCGTAAGCTAAAAGAGGATTCCACTTCTAGACAATAAAATTAAGGACAGAATGTCTTTATACAAGAAATAATGAAATACTTTCCAGAAGTTCAGCCTTCTAGATACAAGACATATTGATCAACTTTATTTATGTCTGCAATTTTATCATTACGAAGCTATTCAATATATTCTTTTTGAGATATTCTTTATTAGGAACTAAAGGCTAAGTATAAAGCTATTCATAACCTTATATTTTTTGTTGACATGATAGGAAAATTGAAGGCAAAATTATTGGCGAGTATAACCTTATTGAATCTCGAAATTATTCTTTACAATAGACGGACAAAAACTGAGCGCTACTTTACCTATCTATTGCATTTATCAGGGAAAACAAATGGTATAGATAAGTAAGGTGCCGCTGTGATAGTTCGTAGGCGAAGGGTTTAGGAAACCAATTTATACCTTCACTTGACCTAAGGGTGTCTTGATTTATGATTAAAGGAAATTGGATTTTATATAAATCTTACGTGATATTTTTCATCTTTCATAGTTATACTTATGTAGTAACTATAAAGTAAGTTATGGTTATTAGTGTATCTTATTTCGTCTCTTTATGATGTCTGTCATTTAACTTCAGAGGAAGCTAAAAATCATTATTATAATATTTAAAAGCATTTCTTTTTATAGCAGAGACTGGCAAACAAGCAGATGGGTTACCAGATGGTAAGTGATCTCCACCGCCCATAGACACCCAAGACACAAATAGAATCGTGGGTGCGTTGCCAACTTAAAAGGGGGGAATGGGAGGGGAGGGAGAAGGGATTGGGAAACGGAGGGGGGAAATGGGCCACTGGAAATCTCACTCACCGAACGAAACGCGACAGCAAGCTGCCACTTTACGTCGATTTTCTGTGAGACAGGTATCAAACCGATCGAGCCGGCCCATTCGTGCTGTATACGTTACTGTCAACAGCGTGGCTCTATCACTCAAATTATTAGCTCACTCAGCATTATTTTGAGTCAATAGACATGATACGCTCCTAAGAATTATTTTAATAACTAGAGTAACATTTTTAATACGTTAAGAGATAATCATAGAAAAGGTCATAAAAGGAAAACGAGAGGTTGGAACTCCCATTACACTAAATCTTATAAAGTGTTGAAACCTTTTTATTAGTCCAGTTGGCACAGTTTTGTATGCCGGTGCCTTAAATTACGTTCAATTGCGGATTCCTGCTGACTTTAATAGAGCTATCTGGTTGGTACTTTTTGAAGTAGGGGATAATTATTTGTTTTTTATAGCAGAGACTGGCAAACGAACAGATGGGTCACCTGATGGTAAGGGATCTCTACCGCCCATAGACACCCAAGACACAATAAGAATCATGGGAGCGTTGCCAACCTAAGAAGAGAAATCAGAAGGGGAGGGAAAGAGCGAGGGGGAAATGGGCCACCGGAAATCTCACTCATCGAACGAAACGCGACATCAAGCTGCCACTTTACGTCGGTAAAATATAAAAACGTATAAAAAAGAATAAGCTAATATGATAATTATGTCATCCTCACTCTTAATCTCGATCTACTTGTTTGTGTGTAGTTGATAAATACCTGCAACAAAATAAAATAGTTAATTGTTTATAAAGTACATAATTTCACATAAACAAAACTACTTCACACATTCAGTTTAGTACGTTATATTTCCGCAAGTGGCGCTACTAGTCAAATAAATTGAGAAAACGTCGTTTAAATTATCCTCCTTTTATGTACACTGCCAAAATTCACACTGATCCTGTTAATCTTGTGTACCTATTTAACTATATATCGATTCTGCATACGGTTATTAAAGAATAACAGCTGACGCGTCACTGTCACACAAATCAAAATACATTTACAACTGAAAAACACACCACGGCACGCAAAATGAGACAATCTATCTATAGCTCTTATTAAAACTCGACAAAAAATACATTTGCCTTACCCAAAACCAAATTAAAGGCAAACACAATTATTGCGTCATAACATGGACGAGACATATAGAATCGATCAGGGGAGATTTCCCGAGTCAATCCCGCCCAATCTCGTCGGCGAGACGTTCCTGACGCGTGACTGAGTGGATGTGACCGGACGGCGTCTAGGTAATTTCCCTTGATAATGAATAGGGTCGGCCCACATTACAGGCGACTTGATTGAGTCCCACGGTGGGCGCCACTAAATGTCTTGATCTAACGAGAAAAATGTTTGCCATTGGAGTTGTCTTGGGCGATCCTTTTGGGTTTCCTTTGTGAAACAAATGTATTTCGTTCTGTGGACTTTCGAGATGTATTAATAATAGAGTAGAAATTAGGTCCCTCTTATACTTATTCCACTTCGATGTGGGGTCGGCACAACATACATTTTTAAGCGTGTTGCAGAACGGATTTGCCGTTGATGTTTTACGACTGGCCGCCTGTCTAACCTCAGCCCTCCTCGAGAGGATAATATAAATCATTGATGACATAATCATGTATGTATCATGACTGCCTCGGTGACGTGGTTGTATTTCGGTACGACTACCGTCCTGAGGTCTCGGCTTCGATCCCCGGGTCGGGCAAATTTATATTGGATTTCCCCATATCAGCCCGGAGTCTGAAATTTGTGCCCGATATGGCGATAGGCTCGCCCCCTATCACATCTGGGACGGAACTAAGCTCGGTGAAATGTGGGTGTACTAGTTGGCTAGTGCGCCTCCGCCTACCCCTTCGGGGATACAGGCGTGAGCTTATGTTATGTGTTAAGTTTATAATCATGTATTCATCTATGATTCTCGCTGGGTCTTTTTCGATTAGATACAATCTTAAATTTATCTTAACGAAAATGATGTTTATTAGTTTCACACAAGAATGTCCATCGGAGGCGAGGCCATCGAAGTTTTCACATTAGTAGTTTGGTCATGTAATTTCGGGATATCTAATTTGCGACAGTTTTCGCGTGAATCTCATACATTGTACCATAGAGTTAAGTAGACAGTGGCGTCGGCGTAATGGCTTTATTACGACAGACAAAACAATATGTAACCGAAAATGTGGATTCATTATTATACAATCTGATTTATTTACCTATACTGCCATTTCCAAATATATTTTTTGGTGTTATGGATTAAGGTATGTTAAGCAATTATTTGTGTTAAATATACGGCACAAAGTAGAAAACTGTTGACATAATATAAAAAATTATATCAGCACAAGCTATAACTAACCAAAAAATTTGCAATTTTTAAGGATTGTTCCGCTTTTGAGTTTGACGTCATAAAACTTTGATGTTTGGCAGGTCGCTGCACGTATTCGGCTAATGAAAGCGCCCCAGCAACCCCAACCATGAATACTTGAGGAACCTGAAGTAAGGTTTTTTGTCTTTTTCACCAACTTTCCACTTCCAAAGTGCTAAGGATCTCAAAGTGTGGTTCAACTGTGTTCACAGGGAGATTTCACAATTTATATGGAATAATGTACGTTTGCTTTGCCTATTTCGTCTTTCCAGCTCGCTGAATACTTATCAATATTTCTGGGTCCCGTTTGCAGCATGTTTCAAAGTTTCATTTAAATAATTAAGCACCGGCCGATCTGTGCAAGGAAACCGAGGAAGGCCATTAGCAAATAAAGAGAATGAACCGTAACTTAGCAAAGTTTATTAAATAAAGGCAAAGTAAAAGCCCGCCAGCTTGGGGAATAAAATTGTACCTTAGCCCGGCTTTACACGCTGGGCCCAGCAGTTCGGCTAACTTTTGGATTGACCAATAGTATTGGTTCCAACTTCCAACACTTGTATCAATATTGGGAATTGGTTAATCTGTTTCAAATGTTCTTCATAAAAAAAATATGATACGCAATTAGTATTGTAAAAGCACTTGCTTATTTGATTTCTAAATCAGTCATCTTCAAACTGCTTCTATCTACAGTTTAGACTAAATTATTACCGCGCATTTTAATTGTAAATGGGGTCATATACATATGTACTTTGGATGACTGTATTAGTTACGCATTTATATTAATTTGTGTTGCGTGCAAAAAGAAAACTAAAAATAGAGATATGGTTGGGTTTGTAGGTGAGTGCCTACAAACGTCGGTATAAAAACCAACGTGTGGAGCCCGGTTTAACACCGACTTACAGAAAGCAATTCTGTCCCCAAATGTAAATCTTCTAAATGAAGTTATCGTGCAAAAAGTTTAATTTTTTTTTTTTTTTTTTTTTATTTTTGTTTTGTTTGGGCTATCGTTGGAAGAACATCGAGTAGTGTCGGGGCGTGGAAAAAATTATACGCAAACTTCGAGACCGCGTTATGACTATTTAGGGCACTTAGCTCGAAAGTGCTGCGAAATTCTAAAAAATGCTTACACAGCAAATAATGTAACGAATTTCATCCGGTGTTATTTATTCGTCTGATGTCTAAATATTTCTATGGGTGGAAATAAGTTCGTTTCGTGTATGTACCTACTAGTACTTCAGTCAAATTTGCCTTTCACCTCGAAATGAGATATAATGAGCTGGAAACTTGTATACACCATTTTGGCGTTATAAAAGTTGGCGACTTTAAGTCCCAGCTCGCTGTTGCGTTTCGTTCGGTGAGTGAGATTTCTGGTGGCCCAATGCCCCCTCCTTTTCCCACTTCCCATTCTCCTCCTAGTCGGTTGACAACACAACCATGAAGCATTTGTAACTTGGGTGTCTATGGGTGATGGAGAAAACTTACCATCAGGTGACCCAACTGCCAGTTTGTCAATCACTGCAAAAAAAGATCATAAAATCTTGTGTTTGCGTCATAGCTTATCGCCGATCTTCCTAGAATAGAAGGTCCTCAAATCGTCTGTATTTTTTTATGTTTGTTACGCGATATCTCCGCCAAATGTAGACCGATTTTCAAAATATTTTTGAATTCGATAGAGCTTATTTCAAGGGTGGTCCCTTATACATTTGGTCACGATCAGATTTTAAGTTTTTAAACTTGTGATTATTTACTTAAAATTTCACCGAAATCGAGGTACAATGAGCCGTAATGTCGTATTAGATTCGAGAACTTGTCATTTAGTAATTTAAAACCCGGACAAGAACATATTTTGAAGTCTGTATTTATGGTTTTAAATTTGATTACATAACGTCCTACAGATAAGTAATTTAATTTGGCGCCAACACTAACCCCGAGCGGGCATGATTGCAGCTCCATCAACAAAGGATTTAATTAAATACGAGCCGTTACGTTGGATGGCACCGAGTACCGACCGACATTCATAACCCATGCCCATGTGTTATAGGAATTTCGGAGCTGGACGAGTTTGGGAAAATTTTAGGATGCTTTACTAGAGGAAATGTGATTTCGTAGTTAATTGGAAATTGTGTCAGCGTTTGGGTTGTAGAATTATTGAAAAACTATTTCTAATAATTTTCAATGACGTCGCCTCCTTGGTCTAATGGCAGCATATATGGCCTGTGGACCGGGGTGGGTTTGATTTCCAGGTCGGGCAAAGCAAATTTTCTGGTTTAATTTGCCTGTGACTGGATCCCTCAGAGGGGGTTGACGTAAAAACTAAGCCAATCCTTTCTGCAACATGCTTGAAAAAGTATGTTGCGCCGACCCAACATTGAAGTGGGATCGGAGACAGGTGGAAAAATACAGCGCGAACACTTTATTGCAAAACACTATCCATAAACGTATTTATAACACGATAATCGGTTAAACACAACCAAGTTCCCCAGATCCCCGGAGCAAACTTAATCCATGCTTAACAATTTAATAAGCGACGGGGCGAGATTAAATTCTCACTTGGATGCAGTACGGATAGAGGCAGTATTACCTGTTAAGTAAAACTTATGCGGACGCAATGCAGGTGCCGCCATGTGGGATGTAATACGGATGAATGTTTATAGAAATATTTATACCGGCGGCCCGAGCAGGAATATTTCTGACAATCGTGTATGTAGTCGAGCTCGCTGCGCACTGATGACATTTGGTTAATATTTCATACGCGCGCATCGAGCTCGAATACATTAACTTTCTTTCTTTCTACCTCGGCGCAACACACTTTTTCAAGCATGTTGCAAAGAAGATTTGGCTTAGTTTTTACGATCGGCAGCCTGCCTGACGTCAACCCTTTCTGAGGGATCCCTCTTGAATACATTAACGATTGTTAGAAATATTCCTGCTTAGGCCGCTAATTTATGTACGAAGGTCATAGAGAAAATGCGATATCATCAGAGCTTGGAATAATTGTACGTGATCCATTATTAATTAGAAACACATTTATTTCTAACGGAGTAATTGAAAAAAAATTAGGAGTGGTAGAGCCATGTTGTAGACACTTAGCGGCCCATTGGTGTATAAAAAAATAACACCCAACAGTCATACACATCGTCCTGAACCCACATTAGGTTTAACCTGTGTCTCACAACACCCAGACCCGAAACAAAAATCTGTGGGTCACACAAACATTTATCTCGTTGCGGGAATCGAGCCCACGGCCTCTAGCTTCACAGCCAGCTATTTGCTTACTTGTCTCTATGCGGAAATCAAACCCGCGTCCTCTCGCTTCACAGCCGGCTACTCGCTCGCTTCGCCACGGAGGCTGTCACTGTCAATGTGAGGCTGTGAATTCAGCTAAAGAAACATTGAGGTTAACCAAATCGTCCCCGAATGAAACAGCATTAGACATATCCGATAGATTCACATCTGCGTATAGGATTAGTTTCGGCGCGGACGTAAAAAATAATGGACGGAGCGCTAGGAACATTGAAACTGACGCAAGGTTTTCAGCCCATTCGATCTATCGACATATCGGGCCTTACTTATAAATACAGTTTACCTGAGCAAATGGTAAAGAATAGCTTTTATTTTCAAACAATGTGACGCAAGGAAAAAAGTGACAGGCATTTCTTAGCCATTTGCTTAGCTAACCTGTTTTACAAGTAAGGCCCGTAATGGCGTGTGTGTGCATAAGGCACTTTTGTACAGGCGCGTTTGTGTGCGTGGCTTCTCTGTGCCGTCCGTTTAACAATAGGCGAGATGGTGTCCTTCTTTTTCTTTACGTCCATAGTTTTGGCTTCATTCCAGTGCACAGGTGCGTTGGTACTTGGTCCAATACTGCAACACGGAGCGTCAACTATTCCTGCCAACCGCATTTGCAACACTCAGTTATTTATGCATAGCTTTTGTATCAAAAATACAAATGCATGCATTTCAGACAATATGAAGCTATATCACTCAATATTTCACCGCATCCATTTGGAGTGGTAGAGCCACGCTGTAGACAGTTACGTCTACAGCACAAATGGGTCGGCTCGACCGGTTTGATACCACTGTCTCACAGAAAACCGACGTAAAGTGGCAGCTTGTTGTCGCGTTTCGTTCGGTGAGTGAGATTTCCGGTGGCCCATTTCCCCCCTCCCTTTCCCAATCTTTTTTCCCTCTCTTTCCATTTCCTCTTTTTAGGTTGGCAACGCACCCATGATTCTTATTGTGTCTTGGGTGTCTATGGGCGGTGGAGATCACTTACCATTAGGTCACCCATCTGCTCGTTAGCCAGTCTGCTATAAAAAAAAATGAAAATGTCGCTTTACCTTTTTCGACCGACTTCCAAAAAGGAGAAGGTCCTCAATTCGTCTGTATTTTTATGTATGTTACGCGATATCTCTGCCAAATGATCGATTTTTAAAATTATTTTTGTGTTCGATAGAGCTTTTTTCAATGTGTCCCAATACATTTGGTTACGATCGGATTTGAAGTCGGTCCCTTAAGATTTTTTTACAACCGGTTGGTACTCAGAGCATTGATTGAATTAATGCGCTGTAATCAATAAGGCTGCTGCAGGGTCACCACGACCTCTTATAGCAGTATTATTATAATCGTTCTTCTTTTGTTTTGTATGAGAATATTGACAAGTAAAATTATAATAATACTGCTATAAGAGGTGATGGCAACCCCCCTGTAACAGCATTGCTTTATAATTTTTCCTTTCTGTCAAATAAACATGTTCCACACTCCAGCGAAATTGGAAGAAAAATTTACTAAAATAACACAAGGGAAGTGCTCGCCTCGACTTAATGCTATTGATTTATATTCTGACCGTGTTTTATGTCCTCACATTTCCTTTTACTTAGTCACGGAGTTTGGAGTAAAGTTTTATAGACGTAGATTTTATTTGGAAGAAAGATTTAGAACAGATATTGAAAGGGATTGTTTCTGCACTGGAAATTAAGTCTCGTTCAGATGAAGGGTTTATCTCTTGACTGAGGCGGAAAATTTTAGTCGCCTCCTTGGTCTAGTGGCAGCATGTATGGGCTGTAGACCGGGAGGTCCTGGGTTCGATTCCCAGGTCGGGAGAAGTAAATTTTCTAATTTAATTTGCCCGGGACTGGATCCTTCATAGGGGGTTGACGTCAGGCATGCGGCCGGTCGTAAAAACTAAGCCAAATCCTCTTAGCAATATGCTTGAAAAAGTGTGTTGCGCCGACCCCACATTAAAGTGGGATAAGGGCAGGTAGAAAAAAAGAAGACGCGTAAATTTTTGTTTCCGAGGCGAAATAATACAATTTGAAAATGAGCCTTTTAGCGGGAGCTCGTTAATAACAATCCTGTCATATTGGTAGTACTGCCTCGATGGCGTGGTATTATTTCGGTACGACTACCGACCTGAGGTCTTGGGTTCGAACCCCGGGTCGGGCAAAGTGATATTGGATTTTTCCATATCAGCCCGGAGTCTGGAATTTGTGCTCGATATGGTGATGGGCTCGCCCCCTATACGAAACTAAGCTCGGCGAAATGTGAGTGTTCTAGTTCGCTAGTCTGCCTATCCCTTCGGGGGTATAGACGTGAGCTTATGTTATGTTGTCATATTGGTATGAAAAATTCACATGCACCCTGAGTTTGCATAAAAATCCAAAAACAAATCCGGCCAAATGTGGACCGATTTTCAAAATTCTTTTTTTGCTCGATAGAGTGAGTGATCCCGTATAAATTTGGTAACGATTAGATAAGTTTTGAAGTCGATCCGTTATGTTTTTAAACTTGTGATTATTTCATTGACTAGTTGTTCCTAAATTTTAAGACTCTTATCCAACAAGACCGGGTGGCTGGCAAATGTCATTAGCAAAAGGAAAGCGCTTCTCACCGAATAATTTAATGAGACTTCAAACTATTAATTTGCAGTCACTGTTTTTAAAGATGAATTCTTCGTTAAATATATTTACATCACTTTAAAATCTATACATATATTTAAATATGTAGTTAACTCTGATCGAATTAGTAAAGAATTTATCAACTAGATTACATGTCTAATGTCTTATACCTTTACAATTATGAATAAATTCACCCAACAGTCACACACCTAATCCTGACCCCACAAAATGATATTAAATAAAATGATAATGTAAAATGATATTGGATTTTTCCATATCAGACCGGAGTCTAGAATTTGTGCCTGATATGGCGATAGGCTCGCCCTCTATCACATCTGGGACGGAACTAAGATCGGCGAAATGTGGGTGTTCTAGTTCGCTAGTGCGCCTCTGCCTACCCCTTCGGGGATACAGGCGTGAGCTTATGTTATGTTATGATGAATTTTAATCGCCGTTTTCTCGAAATCGTGTTTTCAAACTTATTGTTTTGGCGGAGATATCGCGTAACATACTTAAAAAAAATATCGACGAATTGAGGACCTTTTCCTTTTTTGAAGTCGGTCGAAAAGATACAGAGGATTTAGAACCTCCTTCTTTTAAAGTCGATTGAATATTAGTTAACATCCCTATTGTTGCATTCAAATATTTACCTAGACCAGCTAACCAAAACGACCATATACAAGCTAGTTAACACGTATAGACACTAGATAATACAGTATTGTAAAAGGTCAAGTGAGGTCATAATCAAAACAATGTAACGCTAAATGATCTAAACGGAGTATGACATTTAGTTGGCTTGGACAATGTCTTCATTATGAAGGTGACTGCGGCTCTTGTTTTGGGCTTTACTTTTGGAGGTCTCAGAACCCTTGTATAAATTATTTTAGTACCTAAGCTGTTGAGCTAGTTTTGAGTTTGGTACTTCTCGGAAACTGTGACGGCGTTTGTTTTTTCCACACAATCATTTTAGTACATTGTATTTGCCGCAAGAACCATTGCTAGTCAAGTAACGAAAACTATCATAGTTTTTGCTGTCAAAATCTACTAGCTCTCGGATTGTGATAACCGGGAACAGTGGCGTTGTCGAAGAAATTCTGTTATATTCTAGCTAGATAGCTGTTAATATGGAAAGCTTCAAGTGGATTCTCTTTAGGAGTAACTCCTCCGTTTAATGCACTAAAAGCAAAGACTTCTATGTATACTACTAGACTGGCTGTTTGGTACATAGAATGTGCGCACTACATAACATAACATAAGCTCACGCCTGTATCCCCGAAGGGGTAGGCAGAGGTGAACTAGTGAACTAGAACACCCACATTTCGCCGAGCTTAGTTCCGTCCCAGATGTGATAGGGGGCGAGCCTATCGCCATATCGGGCACAAATTCCAGACTCCGGGCTGATATGGAAAAATCCAATATCACTTTGCCCGACCCGGGGATCGAACCCGAGACCTCAGAACCGTAGTCGTACCGAAATACCACCACGCCACTGAGGCAGTCTGTGCCAATGTGCGCACTAAGTCTCTGTTAATAGACCTCAACTCACTATAGAAATCTGTTATTTTCCTTAGCCGTGAAACGTCAAACACTCGCCGTCATGTGCCACAATTTTACTTCGAAACAGCTTGTCTAGTAAATACATAGAAGTCTTTGGCTAAAAGTCGTAGTATATGCCGATTTACTTTAACCAAACGAAGACTTCCCTGTACGGCCCTTTTCTATAAATGCACCATAAAGCTGCTGTTCGAAGATGAGTGGCGACTAATAGGTACTACCGCAGAACCACCGAATACCCCTCTATCGGATCTCCCGACTATAGATGAATTTATTAATATTGTTAATTCATTGCCACTGAACAAAGCCTCCGGAGAGGATAAAATATCTAATAAAATGATAAAAGAAGCGTGTAAAACATCGGGCGTTTTTATATTAACGGTTTATAATCGATGTATAGCTGCTGGTATTTTTCCTCGGATCTGGCGTAGCGGTTTTATTCGGATTATACCTAAAAGTGGCGATAAGCCGCCCGAAGACCCCAAGTCATATCGCCCAATAACATTACTACCATCTTTAGGTAAACTGCTCGAACGCCTCATCGTACCTAGATTAATGCCAGGTGGGCCAAAATATCACAATAACCAATTTGGATTTACTATAGGCAGATCGACTTTAGATGCAGCTATATCGGTTAGAAAAGCAGTCAGTAATTCGGAGTATAAGTATGTTTTGGGTATCTTTTTAGACATATCGGGTGCCTTCGATAATGCGTGGTGGCCAATACTACTACTTAAGTTAAAAATCCGAGGCTGCCCTAGGAATATATATTCACTTATATATTCTTATTTTTCTTTCGGCTCTGCCAAATTAAAACTTGGGCACTATGCAGTGTCGAAGGCATTAACGATGGGTTGTCCGCAGGGCTCGGTAGTCGGTCCATATTTATGGAATTTAGGTTTTGACGACTTCTTAACGATTCCTTTACCCCAAGGTTGCTCTTTAACTGCTTACGCCGACGACGGCCTCTTGCTTATTCACTCGAATAGTAGGTCCGATCTTGAGATTTCAGCTGCAAAATGTTTGGAATTAATTTTGGAATGGGGTGAACGCAACCGCCTTACTTTTGCACCCCAAAAAACATATCAATTACTATTAAAAGGCATCCTAAAATCACAACCACAAATTAAATTTAATAATATTTCCATCAAAAGAAAAGAATCGGTTTGCTACCTTGGGTTAGTCTTAGAACGAAATTTTTCATTTATTGAACACATTAAAAACGTGGGAGAAAAATCTAAAAGAAATTTCTACGCTTTGACGAGAATATCGACTTCGACGTGGGGTCTATCGTTTAACACACTCAAAGTCATCTATGGAGCTACCTACCTAGGCTGTATTTGTTATGGATCACCTGTATGGGCTGACAGAGCTACTATTGGCGCCGTACGCAGAAAATTGCTCCAAAGTCAGCGTCTGGCGTTGATATTCTTGTGTAAAGCTTATAGAACCGTTAGCACCGAAGCTTTGCCTGTTCTTGCCGGTGTACTTCCAGTCGATCTGGAGGTGCAGCGTCGCGCCGCGATGTATTACTCAACTAGAGAGAACATGGATAAATCCTTTCTTACGTCCCGCGAGCTATCGAGAATCAATAGACTTTTTAAACCGGAATCCGAAATTTGTAACGAGCTTCTAAATGAATGGCAAACTCGATGGGACAACTCTATAAAGGGGCGGCACTTATATCAGTACTTTCCTTCAATCCGCGATCGTCTATCTAAAACTTGGCTAGAAATAGATCATTGTGTCTTACAATTTCTTACAGGCCACGGTAACTTTAAGTGTAAATTGTTTTCATTTAAGTTGGTTGAGTCACCTGCGTGCCCGTGTTCTGTACTCGGCTGTGAATATGACCAGACCGCACATCACATTCTTTGGGAGTGTGGTCTCTGGCAAAATGAGCGCACCATCATGCTAGACAGTATGCAAATAACATCTGGAGTTGTATACTATATGGACCTTGTGGAAACTAGGACGAATTTCCGTGCATTCCGGCGTTTTTGCCATACTTATTATTGGAATCAAGTTTAACAGCTCGCATGATAGGACCCACTAAAATTAAAATTATTTCCGTGGTGCTTTACATCTGGCCTCTCCAGTTGTAAATATCCCTATGTATGAGGCTGATGCCTCCTTAGTTCATTACATTGTCTCCTGCATTTTTACGGAGGGAAGTGGAAACCCTATAATTCCAACTCCTCCCTATCTTTCTGTTTGATTAATTTCGTTGCAGGATGAAGACAATTTTGCATTCTCTGAGACTCACCGAGCTTCATTGCTCGGTGTCGTAAAATGCGTGCCACTGTTGATCCTGGCTTACAGGAGTTACAGTGGCGGGTGTGTGGGCGGGACAGTAATAAAAAATAATAGGTACTACAAACCTTGAAATTACGACCACGACATTAAGACTAACAACTAGAAAGAGAAGAATAAAAAAAAACAAAACATAAAATAGATTGATCCGTTTAGGAGCTACGATGCCGCTGACAGAGATACACATACATACCTTAAAATGTAAAACCCCTTTTATTTATTAATATTTTACTTTCGTCCTAATATTTTGTACATCAAAATCTAAAAAATATATCGTTACTATCGTCTTGCATCAATTTGTCACTGGCCATTTGCGCGTGACAACGTGGTCTTGGAAGGGTAATGTTTATGTGCATTGGGCGTAAAAAGGGGTTATTTTTATGGGCCGTCCCGTCTAGCCAGACCCATTCCCCCGTATCTATTTTACGGTGATCTCGTTCACTTTACAATGGCCGTAAAAGTTTGAAATTGTTTGTTGTATCAATAAAGACCGGGTGATGTATGCTTTGGCTACATTTTTTATTCTGTTTATTTATTAATGAGTATGAAAACGTAGTTTTTATTGCGAAACAGAGATAGAATTTATTTTCTCATGGCTGAATGTTTTTTATTTCTTCAATAGTAAACCGGCTAAGGTCGCAGACCATACAGCCAAGTCATAAGTTTGAACAATGTCCTATTTACGTACATATGAGATCTAATCTATCTTATTTATTTACTAAGGGCGACTTGCAGCACTAGTACTAATCTAGAGATAGTCCTAAACTCGATTTAACTTACGTCTCATCAAGAGATTTATCTAAGTAATGCAAGTCGCCCATATTATTCTAACGCCGATATAGTTGACTTCAAAGCCTAGCTGGAGTTTTGGCATCAAATTCATTTAGTATATAGGTTTATAGGTATATAGGACGTTAATAGGTTTTAATGAACAACATTGAACAATACGCTGCGACGTAATCTTGAACGTCCTTGAATGTAATATTAGTAAAAATACCAACAAATGTAGCACAGACATAAAACTTGCAAGCTTCCAAAGTAGCGTCGACGTCCTAAAAAGATCCTTCCATTTATTTATATTGCAACAGAACTCTTCTCTACTAAAAGTTTTACTAGTCTTTTATCCCCACATAAAACTATTCATCGTTAGTTAGGCTGTATGTTCCATATTACCTTTGCCTCACGTGCACAACTAATCAGAATTTACTTGTTCACCTCTATGGTCGTGGTACTGGATCATGGGTTTATCGCGTAGTTTAGATCGTAAATGAAACTCGTATAACAAAACGAGCCCATTAAATGGGCTTCAGTGAGTTTATGCGGCCGCCATTTTTACCGTTATGGTGTATGCGAATAAGACACCGAATAAGGACACAAAACCTTTTTTGCAAAATTTACCAAAAAAACTAACTCACAAAGCGTGAAACTAAAAAAAACCTAGATGTAATAGGGGAGGGCCTATCACATCGCTTACAGATTTCAGACTATGGGCTAATGCCGAGTAGAAAAACTCAATATCACTTTACCCGACCCGGGGATCGAACCCGAGACCACAGGACAATCGTTATATCGCGCACGCAATACTACTACGCCACCAAGGCTTAATTATATTTTATGGGCCTTACTTATAAAACCATTTTCGCTTATCTTTTTGCGAAGCATAGTCTGTCACTTTTTTCCTTGCGTTACATTGTTTAAAAATGAAAGAGACAACCTATGCTTTAAGATAAGCAGCGCTTAAATATTATTATAAGTAAGGGGCGTTTTATGCATCATAAACTTAAAAAACTACACGACTTAGCTACTGAAAAATTAAAACGCAAAGTATAAAATAAATCGTAAATAGTAAAAAAAAACAGGGATAGCACGATCCATTGAAACACCGCTTTATCCTAGACTGATTGCAACAGTAAAAGGTAGCTTAAACTTTTTAATTAAAAATAATAGCCAATGCATTTGTATGGAAGTGGAAAAATCCTGACGCTTTGTGCATATTAAAATATCAAATGAATCGGTGGAAAATGTTTTACTATTTCGTCCACAAATGGACGGATTAATTAGTTCGTGATAGCATTCTTTTAAATATTTATGAAAATCTCGTTCAATGAGTAACATTTATCTGTACAGAAATTGATTCCGATTCATGAATTGAAGTTTTTCAAAGTACATATTTCTGGTTTTAATGGTGTTTCGTGGACCCCACATTGTGTTGGGATGAGGGCAGGTGGAAAAAAAGAAAAAAGTAAGTTCAAAGCGACTGCATTCGTCACTCGGTCGGTCGGTCGGCATACAGCACTTGTATATTATGAAAGTAAAGCCAAGATGCAGTCGTAACATCGCTGACCGCTGACGTTGAAAGATGATTTCATCGTGCATCGTCCGGACCTAAGTAACATACTTAACATTACTTAGGGCCACTCGCAGCTGTGGAGCTTATTAAATAAATCTCTATTTATCCCAATTCGTAATTTATAGATAGGAGTGAGCTGTAGGATAAATTGAGATAAGGTGTAACTCTAAATTAGTAATAGCACTGCAAGTCGCCCTTAAAGTATGTAATGTCTGCGTTATAAAACTTGTCAAATCATTTTAGCCGGCCGTTTTTGTACATTTTAACTAAAACACAGCCATTATGGCGGCTGACAAATTGCCGCAGACTTCCGTTGAGATACATCTCTGTTTACTGCTGATTCTATAGAGGCCATGGGAAGAAGGCTGAGCGAGAGTTCAGGGGGTTGTTTTGTTTATGAATTTTGTGAATAAGGTCACAAACAATTCGGCGTCGTTGGCCGAATCCCAGCAATTAGGAACAATACATTTACTTCTGCCAGCCTGTCTCGGTGGCGTAGTGGTATTGCTTACGTCTACCGTATCTGTCGGTACGTCTGAGGTCTCGGGTTCTATCCCCGAGTTGGGCAAAATAATATTGAGGATTTTCTATTCAGGATCAGCCCGGTCTGGAATTTATGTCCGATATGATCCGATAGGCTCGCTCTTTATCACATTTGGGACAGAAATTAGCTCGGTAAAGTGTGGGTGTTTTAGTCCTCTAGTTCGCATCTGCCTACCCATTCGGTGATACAGGCGTGAGACTATGGAGAAAAAACAGTTAAAAATGTTTATTTATCGATTCTCAAGATGCCTTATGATCTTTTCCTTCTACCTGCCCTTATCCTACTTTAATGTGGGGTCGGCGCTATACACTTTCAAGCATGATGCGGAAAGGATTTGGCTCCGTTTTACGACCGGTTGCCTGCCTGATGTGATGTCAACCTTTTCTGAGGGATCCAGTCCCGGGCAAATTAAATTAGAAAATTCGCTTTGCTCGACCTGGGAATAGAACCCACGACTTCCCGGTCCACAGCCCATATGTGCTGCCACTAGACCAAGGAGGCTACAAGTTGCCTTATGATAATTTCCTTATTAGTACATTATACCCTTACACATTACATTCGTACAATCCCTTTCAAGCTACTATAAAAATAACACACAAAGTCAGTTGCCCACTAGCATTACAAATCTTTTCACAGAACGTTACGTTTTGCCTAAAAAAATTCGGCGCTCCGAAAAACATGCATTTAATTACAAATTCACAAAAGGCACCTCATTTGTTACACGGACGCCATAACGGTGCACACACGCGAGTTTAGTGTACTAAAACCGGCTAATACGTATACGAGACAGTATAAACACCATTAAACCCTTTATTTAAAACAATATTTTTTAATTAATTAAAACATGTTTGTACCTGAAATAAAACGGATTTTACACAGACCACAGATATTTGTTTCGGGTGTGGCTGTTCTGAGGCCCAGAGTCTCTAGTTTCTGACACCCACGATACAGGTTATACCTAGTGTGGAGTCAGGACTAGGTGGGACTGTTAGGTGTTTTTATTTATAAATAAGGCCATAAGGCCTCATTGGCACGAAAGCTTTTTCTATGCGCGTTAAAAAAGCGTTGAAGTGAAACAAATGTCTCTAGTATTGTTATTCACGCCGGCTCTTTTAAACGCCGGGCATTGGGCGGTTTGAAGAATATACCTTATTAGAAACAAGACAAGAATGATTTTCAAACACTCATATTAACGAACGCTGAAAAATCTCTCATGCGAATGAGACCTAAATTGCGTTGCAGCGTTTTTAAAAACGCTACATTTTGGTCATTGACAAAGGTCGACATTTCGCAATAATTTATATGTAGGTGTCGCCATATATTCAGCTGTTTTGGTTGCTTTAATTACCGACCGTGTTGCGGTGTAACCGTATAACAAAGGTTACGTAGAGCCGCCGGAATTAAGTGTTTAATTGCACGTGGCTTATAATTCGGTGATTGTACAGATTAGGGTAGTATATATTTTATTTATATAATTAGATTTAACGGTTTTTGTGTGGCGAGAAAGTAAAACATAGATGATAATGGAATAATTTTCAAAACGACGTGATGTCACAAAAATATTTATAAAAGAATAACATACAAATATTTTGATCAAATTACAGAACGATATTCAGGAATAGCAGCAATTAATAAGCAGCGATAGCTCAGTTGGGAATGGTATGGACTGCCGAGACAAGTGTCGGAGGTTCGAGACCAACCCCAAAATGGAGCATACACCTCTGACTTTTCTATGTTAAGTGTATTTTCATTGTGAAATATCGCTTGCTATAACGGTGAAGGAAAACATCGTGAGGAAACCTGCATACCCGAGAATTTCTTCACAGGAATTTCGAAGGTATGTGAAGTCTGCCAACCCGCATTAGGCCAGCGTGGTAGACTAAGGCCTAACCCCTCTCATTAGTAGAGGAGGCCCGTGCCCAGCAGTGGGACAGTAATATTACAGGGCTAATATTATTATTTATATTATTATTCAGGAATTAACTTCAATTTACAACAAGATTAAAAATAACCCAAAAAATCTAGCTCTAAACTTAGTTAGCTTAGTTTGGGCTTTAAGTACTCCGTATAGTCCTTCTTCCATCTGCCCATATCCCACTCCAATGACGGGTTGTCGCTACTCTTTCTTAAAGCATAAGCTCACGCCTGTATCCCTAGGGGTAGGCAGAGGTAAACTAGTGAACTAGAACACCCACATTTCGCCGAGCTTAGTTCCGTCCCAGACGTGATAGGGGGCGAGTCTATCGCCATATCGGGCACAAATTCGACTCCGGGCTGATATGGAAAAATCCAATATCACTTTGCCCGGCCCGGAGATCGAACCCGAAACCTCAGGATTGTAGTCGTACCAAAATAAAACCACGCCACCGTGGCAGTAAGATAATAATATAATTTTCCCCACACACAAAATGTTTGCCAAGCTATAACACCACTCTAACACCATATCAAGTTTCCAACGGGCACTAATCGTTATACTACAAGGCTATCGATCAAGCTCGATCGGCCTTCCGTTTGATAAGTGATCCATTTGCAAGCTCGCATTTGTATTGATAGTATACTTTATTGTTTTGGGATTAATGATCTACAGGCATAATGGCGCTTAGACTTTAGACGGTTCCCGTTGTTTTGGATTTCAAATTACCGCTCCAAATTGGATGGAGAAGTGTTAATAATTCACAATCGTTACTTCAGAAATGTAACAATGTACTCTTATCAATTATGCACCTTATTTATAATACATTACAGTACATTTCCGCGGTAGTTTAAAGTACTAAAGTTTTTTTTATAGCATGACTGGCAAACGAGCAGATGGGTCCCCTGATGGTAAGTGATCTCCACCGCCGACAGACACCCGACATAAAAAATCATGAGTGTGTTACCAATCTTAAAGGTGGGAAATAGGGATGGGGAAAGAGAAGGGGGAATTGGGTCACCGGAAATGTCACACACCGAATAAAACGCGACAGCGAGCTGCCACTTTACGTTAGTTTCCTATGAGACATGGGTATTAACCCTGTCAAGCCGGTCATTCGTGCTATAGACGTAACTTCTACAGCGTAGCTCTAACACTCAAATATATACATATGTAATTTTACATAACATAAGCTCACGCCTGTATCCCCGAAGGGGTAGGCAGAGGCGCACTAGCGAACTAGAACACCCACATTTCGCCGAGCTTAGTTCAGTCCCAGATGTGATAGGGGGCGAGCCTATCGCCATATCCGGCACAAATTCCAGACTCCGGGCTGATATGGAAAAATCCAATATCACTTTGCCCGACCCGGGGATCGAACCCGAGACCTCAGAACCGTAGTCGTACCGAAATACCATCACGCCACCGAGGCAGTCATATCAGCATCAGCATATGTAATTTTATGTTGACATATTCAAATCTACAACTATTTACATAGAATTAACACCGGTACGCCTGACACGGTATGAAGATTGTGTTCAAAACACTATTCCCAAACAAAGCATTCATGTTAATTTATATTGTGATTCAAACTCGGTGTACCAAGAGGTACGATCCTCGATACTGAGGATTTCGAAATTAAACAGAGTATAATCGTGTTGAACCTTAGACAAAAGAAGATAAGAGGACAAGGCGTAACAAGGAAACAATGAAGCATTCTTAATGTATGGATCAAAACCAAATTGGCGACTATGCGAAAGAAAGATACCATTAATATAACAGTTACGCATCTTCTTCATATTCCGAAATTAGTATTTTTGTAAATAAAACACCGTACTTACAATAAAATCAATTAGTATTTGTACGTTGTTTAATTCTTATGACACGATGACAACTTATATGTAAATAGATCGCGAAACTAAAATGGCGGAACCGGCTTCATGGTAAACACGTATTTTTCATAGTTATGCCGGGTCCTCTTAATTTTTCTTTAGTCATTGTGACGAACAACTGGCGCAGAGAACGGTGGAACTTTACGGTGACAGATGCTGAAGGTGTTGTCATAACTAACCAAATTGCACGATAATAACTTTGTTTACATTTTAGTGCGAGAGCTGGTACGCATTTTTGATTAAGCGTTTGAACAACCTAATTTGCAGGTTCTTTATATACATACATATATTGCCTCGGTAGCGTGGTGGTATTTCGGTACGACTACGGTGCTGAGGTCTCGGGTTCGATCCCCGGGTCGGGCAAAGTGATATTGGATTTTTCCATATCAGCCCGGAGTCTGGAATTTGTGCCCGATATGGCGATAGGCTCGCCCCCTATCACACCTGGGACGGAACTAAGCTCGGCGAAATGTGGGTGTTCTAGTTCGCTAGTGCGCCTCTGCCTTTACAGCGGGATTTTTCATTTTGCAATTCTAATTGATGAATTGCTGTCTCTTTATTAAATAAGATTAAGAATAGGCTTAAAACTATCAACTAGACTATTCACTACTTAAAAAATAAATATATATAGTACGAATTACGCAAATTATTGTTAAAAGAATACAATAGATTTTGGTGATTTCAACAAAATGTCTCTCTAAACATTTTAATTCAAACCCGAATTTTTCAATTTCAATTCGATAGGCAGAAAGTAATCACAGCAAAAGAAATCGCAACATCAATTAGGCCAAGTTTAAACATTTTAACATACTTTCGACTTAGCGGAACGCGAAAGCCTTTTCATATATTTTCTTTTCAAACTCGCTTACACTTAAGTCTTAACCGTATGACGAATTGGAGTAGAAACTAAGGTTCGTAATAGCAACAATCGAGAGCACAAGTTTCTCTGGCTGTGTGCCAGGCAGTTGCTTATAATTATACGTGTTTCAGTCGAAACTTAGCGGTTAACTGTATCTGTATTCGCGAAGTTATCCAGTCTGCGGCGATATGAAACTTGTGTAATTTCACGCAGTTATCATTATGCCATGTTCTGTTCAAGACAATATATTGTAGAGTTGTATGAAGGTTTGTAATATCGGGCATATTGCTGCAAATTCTCTGCTTGTCTACAACGTAAATTGATTACCATAAAACTGTAACGCCTCAATCAAAGTCAAAATTTATCTTGACTTAAACCTCAAAAAAACATTTAATAATTATGGTGAAAACTCAAACACGCTAACAGCTTACGAATATTGTCCCGTCGCTCCAAAGAATTCACGAGCACCTTTCAGTGTCCGCGATATTTCGTACTATAATGTGTCGGTAGGCTAGCGATTCGCGATCTTTAGTTCAGCTGATTTTAAAATAGTAAAAATGGGGGATCCAACTTGCAAGCATTTTACTTCAATTTTAAGCAAAGACATTCAACAGTATATAAACGAGACAACAGCACAAAACTTGTGATCCAAAAGTTATGACCTAGTGGTCATAAGTCAGCAGTCGGGCCAGCGTAATAATATTGAGAGAATAAACTTGTCTTACGTGATTCTTAACCATTCACAAAACATTCTAGGGTATAAATTGTAAAATCGCCCTCGCATTGTAATAAATGGTCGATGGCGGTACTGAAGTTTAAGATATTTTTTTGTATAGAAACTTGCTTGATAGCCCAACTATAGTTAGGATTATTAAATCTCTGGTTTTAAGAAAAAATATAACAACTAACATAACATAACATAACATAAGCTCACGCCTGTATACCCGAAGGGGTAGGCAGAGGCGCACTAGCGAACTAGAACACCCACATTTCGCCGAGCTTAGTTCCGTCCCAGATGTGATAGGGGGCGAGCCTATCGCCATATCGGGGAAAAATATAACAACTATATTGTATTATTATATTATTGATTCCAAACTACTTTCGATTTTTGAGTAGGTAATACTAAAACTCACAATAGGGGTTGTATGAAAGCTTGTAATATCGGACATATTTCTGTCGTATCTCGACGAGTCTAGACTAACGCAGGCGCGTATAAAACTGGATTTGACGGATTAAAAATGGATCTTATGATCGTATCTACAGAACTGAATTTTGTGCTAGAATTTATTTTGCAGAAACTGCGTGTCATCTCGCAATATTTGACTGTCTTATGTGTCATCCATTGCGTCAGTTTGTCGAAATTAATAATCGAAACGTTGAACATCTTTGACTCCAAGTGAATTGAATGAATCTTTTTTGTTTGAAAGAATATTCTTCAGAGTTGGTCCAATATACATTTATTTTCTCTTTTAATATCCCAGTAAAACAGGCTATTAGTCGCTGTCGCCGTGAAATTCTTTTCCTGAAGCAGACCCGCGGGTAAACTGGCAATTCTACATTTGTAACTTCTATATACTTTTCTACTTAAGGACTAGCATTCAGTTGCAGCCGCGCACATTTTATTAAATCCGAGTAAACTGACGGATATTTTTTACGTTTTTCACCGCCCCGACGATTTAAAACAACCCCCAACGAAATATTACGTTTCAAACTTTGCTACAGCTTTTGAAGTTCTTCGGATGCGCTTAGTACATTATTTTATGGGTATTGAATGAGACTGAGCCGTCACGTTCGGTTATGTAACGCTCGGGTAAGGTCGGTTTGAGTCGGCTAAAGGAGCGAATCCACCACGCCTTGATGATTTACGCTATTTTTTGGAAATTGCAGATCGATATTTTGTCATATACTGATTTTCGCATGTAGTTACTGTATCTTTATTAAATTATGTACTTCTAAAAGAAATCTATCTGCAATTGCCAAAAAAATAATTTAATTCGAACTTCGTGGGCAAAAGAACCGCAAATATTGTTTTCATTGTAACTTAATTTCCTGATAGTCTAATTGAACAATATTTCGACAGTGGCTTCTATTAGCACTAATAATTACTATGATAAACTACATGATTTTATACATTGAAAAAAATATGAATGACAGATGATGCTTTGTATGGAAGTGAACATTGTTCTTTATCAGATGACCAACATGGGAGTTGGGACTACCCTTAGAACAGTTGGCACAAGCTCTATCAACCACAAACTATTATAAAAATCGGTCTGCATTTGCCGAAGATATCGAGTCACATACATAAATTCCCACGAATTGAGAACCTCTTCATTTGAAATCGGTTGAAAAGTAGAATCTAAACACAATGGGCCTTATAAAAACATTTTCATTTATCTTTTCGTTAAGAATAGCCTGTCACTTTTTTCCTTGCGTTACATTGTTTAAAAATGAAAGGGACAACCTATGCTTAAAGATATGGAGCGCATAGATATTTTTATAAGAGGGGCTTTATTGCTACAGTTTTCATAAACAAACTCTTTCTACTTGCCCTTAATCCCACATTAATGTGGAGTCGGCGCAACACACTGTTTCAAGCATGTTGCAGGAAGGATTTGACTTAGTTTTTTCGACCAGCTGCCTGCCTGACGTCAACCCTGATTTTAAATTAGAAAAGTTTTCATAAACAACCAGGGATATTTTAAAAATATTCCACTGTATCTTTGGCAATAAATACAGCTTATCGGCAAACGAAACTCCGGAACGAGCGTAACAGCTTGTTCAACTCACAATAAAATACCAAACGGAATTGATACGGCCATTTCAATTTTTCCGATTTCATTCTCTGTGTTCAATATAACGAGTCAAGATAAATCTAACATTAAATTACAGATCCCAAGCTGGCTTTATTTTTCTAAATTATTAGGTTTTTAAACGTACCAAAGTAAAATTAAACAAATCGACGGTCCCTACGTATAAAGCGACATGTCATATTTTTTATTGCATATATGGCTTTAGATTATCCATACGCTCATAACTATATAGATATATTTTTTAATTATTTTGTATTCTAAAAATTCTAATTTAAATACTAATCGAACAATATAACAAGTATGATAATTCTTAAACTTATAAATGAACTTCATTTCGTTCTCCTGAAAACCTCAGTTTTTGACATGTCGCTTTGTACGTAGGGACCGTCGAAATTTACTTACCATGAAAGACATTCAGTACATAGACGGGACAGCACGAAACTTGTGATCCAAAAGTTGTGACCTCATGGTCATAAGTCACTCAGTCGTATTTAAAACATACGCGCGTAAGGTCGTGCCAACGTAAATGTTTATTTGTTTATTATAGCAAATGAAATAGTTGTACGTGATTCTTGAAAATTCACAGAACATTCTAGTGTCAATTATAATTCGCCTTCGCATTGTAATAAATGGTAGATGGCGGTACTAACGTTTGAAATTGGAAACTTACTTGATAGCCCCTCTATACATAGTAATATTAACTGCTGAATGTTCATACACTTAAGGTCGCCTTATGTCGTTTAAGACCGCCTTATCTATCAAAATTGTATGGCGAAAATCAATGTAACAAGCCGTTATAGTTGAGGAGCTTTTGACCATTTGGCCGTTAATGTCTCAGAGTGAGGAGCGTCAGAATATACGCTATATTGCCACTCGATATGCCACAAATTCAAAGTTCGTTTAAGTTGGGTTCCGTAACCTTTTTTTTATTTTTCTTTCTTAGGAGCTACAATTTCTACCACAGGCCATAGCTTTGTGTGATCGACACAGCTTCTGTAAGAGGTAATAAACTGCCTCGGTGGCGTGGTGGTATTTCGGTACGACTACGGTTTTGAGGTCTCGGGTTCGATCCCCGGGTCGGGTAAAGTGATATTGGATTTTTCCATATCAGCCCGGAGTCTGGAATTTGTGTCCAATATGGCGATAGGCTCGTCCCCTATCACATCTGGGAAGGAACTAAGCTCGGCGAAATGCGGTGTTCTAGTTCGCTAGTGCGCCTCTGCCTACCCCTTCGGGGATACAGGCGTGAGCTTATGTTATGTTACATAAGCCCACGCCTGTATCCCTGAATGTTCCCGTGTTATGTTAAGAGCTTATAAACCTAATACTGTTACCATTTTCAAATACAGCCTCTTATCGGTAAACAAATATGTGTAGCCCATTGGTAAGAGTTATGACAGACTAATAAGCAGACATCTTTGATTACAGAATTTGTGTTAATTAAAAATGAAAATATGTTTCATCTTATCATTGTTGGACCTAAAACTCAATTTTCTTTATAAAGTGGCTTCAGATGTTCTTTAGAAATCCTCCAACTATGTCGTCCATACCTGCAACAAACAAAAATATTATTCATTTTTATGTCATTATCCAACTAACAAGATTTTTGTAAGTTTGAAGGAGCACTTTGACCCAAATGCTGGTGTTATAAGAACTATGGGTACTCTTAGCTAAGGCAATGTTAAAGAATATGAGGGTTATGGGCTGTGGACCGGGAGGTCTTGAATTCTATTCCCAGCCCGGCTAGCATGCGTGTCACCAATATCGATACACGACTGGAGAGATGTTGTCTACATGTTCTCTACAATATTGTATGAAAATAAACAAGGACGCATGTTAGTGTCCGTAGACAAATAGGGAAAACCAGTTATAACAGGACAAAAAGCGTAGACAAAATTTTCTCGTGGTGCGCATGCTAGGCGGACAGGTCGGGAAAAGCAATTTTTTATAATTTAATTTGCCCGGAACTGGAAACTCCAGAGGGGCTGACGTTACGTGAATACTGACGCTAAGCCGAATCCTTTCTGCAACATGCTTAAAAAGTTTGTTGATTAGACCCTACACTGTGGGATAAACACAGGTAGAAAAAAAATAATTAAACTACACAGTTCTATGTTGTCTTATTATCAAGGATAGATAGGTATCTTAAATGTTAGGAAATAGACAGACAACAAGAGGTTTCACATTTGAGGATCTTTAACTCCTGAAATCGACAAAATAAGAACGCTTGGAAGTCGTTCTATTTAAATAATATTAATTACTGAACCATCCCATCTACATCGAAGAGAAAATCCTAAGGAAATCCTATTAAATATTATGAGTAGCGTAATAAGGATTATTTCTTATCGAGAATAGACAGCTAATATTAACGATATACGCGATTTTTATCCTTCTTAACCCCAGTATCTTCATGTACAGCTAATTGACAGCCTCCGTGGCGCAGTGGGCGAGTAGCCGGCTGTGAAGCGAGAGGCCGCGGGTTCGATTCCCGCATTGAGACAAATGTTTATGTGGCCCACAGATATTTGTTTCAAGTCTGGGTGTTGTGAGACCGAAAGTCTCTCATAGTTTCTGATACCCACGATACAGGTTATACCTAGTGTGGGGTCAGGACTATGTGTGTGACTGTTGGGTGTATTTATTTATTTATTAAGTATCAATAAAGCTAATGTAAAGATATTGCATATTTTATCTGACATTACTAATGGCGTTGGAACCGCTATATACGACATTATTTATTTCATGCAATTTTGACTGATAAGGCGTTTTTAATCGACATAAGACGACCTTAAGTGTATGAGTATTCGCCGGTAAGTGATGTAAGCAGCTAAAACGTTGCTTTTTACTTTTATTATCTTTAACATTTGTTTTGATGAAGAAACTGTGCTATAATCTATCTCTGTGCCATTCATTCAGATTCATTGTGCTGTTCTGAAGAGTTTGAGTAAAGCCAAGTCTACTGCGCGTGTTTTTCTCAAAACAAAACACAAAAACACCTACACAAAACAATGTGTTTTGCTGTCTCCTGTTCATGAGACAATAGACCATAGAGAAAAATGTGTATCGAAACTAAGTTATATGTAGGTGTTTTGTATAATGTTTAAGGGCAGGAGATATTGGATTTTTCCATATCAGCCCGGAGTCTGGAATTGTGCCCGATATGGCGATAGGCTCGCCCCCAATACATCTGAGACGGAAATAAGCCCGGCGAAATGTGGGTGTTCTAGTTCGCTAGTGCGCCTCTGCCTACCCCTTCGGGGATACAGGCGTGAGCTTGTGTGTGTGTGTGTAATGCGATTCATCAATTCATAACGACCAGTAATAAATATGTACGTATTTATTTTTATTTATGAGACATATCTCCCATTTCATTCCACAGTGAGCGTTTATCACAGATATGACCCACAATGGTCCACCGGCATCCTTTATTGTAATAATATGCACATTTTCATTAAATATTTCATACTCTCATAACGTTGAAACAAACTGATTGCTGCGTTAAATATATTTTTTATGAATCTTAATTCAGCGCACACAATTAAACCCAAGAAAACAAAATGGCGGCCAATTTTAATTAAGTCACATGTCTGGACTCACTATATGTAGTATGATCAGAAATTATGAGTTTAAGCAATATTGAGATTAATCGTATCACGTATTATGCAATATTCTTTTGAATACGTTTATACTACTATAATACCAGAATATCTATAAGGACTGTAAGGCTTTATTAATGTAAGATATGAAAGGAAGACAACTATTTCAAAGCACCAGTTTATCAAAGCGAAGGCGAACAAATTGCATGTTATTAAAAAACTACAATAATCCCAAGGAGTCTTTACCATTGTGTTAACATTCACAGAGCGAGATCTTAGAAGTTCCACAAGGAGCGCCGTTCTGGCCAAAAGGCCAGTATTCATCGGTTCACACAATGGACGTCGGAAGCAACCGTCCCGACTGTAATAACGAATAAAAAACATGTTTTCCTCTTGTTTTAAACGCTGTTTGGTCTAAGGCTTCTTTCATTGATTCGCAGAAACACGATATAAAGCTTTTATTTTCCGTGTCACAGGACGTAGAGAAAAGATTTTTTATTTGCATGGTTATTGTAGTTCTTTAGTGGACTTAAGAAACGGGTATTCAAGTCTGAAAGAAAGTACTGTGAGGATTATAATAATAAGTTCAAGCATCATCTCAAACTAGTATGAATAAGCCTAAAGTGCTTTAGAAGAATATGTCTAAAGTGCCACGTCTAAAAATAATGCTTAATTAATTTAATCTCAGCTCACACAAGTATCACGCATTTAACTATACAAAAGTATATAATGTAGCTTATGAGTTTCGTGGAAATGCGCGTGCTTTGAGCTATATCGCCTATAACGCTTATTGGCCATAGCAAATGAAAAACATAGCTCAAGCCATAGCTCCTCCAGGCATGTTTTTCAGTGATATAGGAAAATATGACAAAGCTAATAGTGTCGTAGTCATACACATAGCAGCGAAAAGAAGTTACCGAGGTACCTAAAATTACATCCGTCGACAAAGGAACAAAGAACAATACAAATTCAAGTTGTGTCAAAATACGTGGTCCAAACGAATCTCAAATTCTCAAACTCATCAGGGGGAGAGCATGGATGGAACGTGACGGAAAATAATGTACTTTACACATTGGGCGTAAATAATGAAAATAGGGCAATTGGATTGTCAGTCCGGCCTTTCTAATTCAGCTGTGACACATTAGGCCGTGGCATCGTCCGTGGAACTGCCCCCGACACGCAAAGGTTACAGCGAGGGATAAAAACATTTATTGCCATTGTGTTTATGCTAATCCACTTATCTATGGTAATTTTCTAACCGAACTAGAATTAGACCTAAACCCGATTTATCTTACAGTTAATTCCTATATTTTAATCGAGATTTGTGAGAAATTTTTGAGTGGTAGAGTCACGCTGTAGACAATTACATCTACAGTACGAATGGGCCAGCTCGACCGGTTTAATACCACTGTCTCACAGAAAACCGACGTAAAGTGGCAGCTTGCTGTCGCGTTTCGTTCGGTGAGTGAGATTTCCGGTGGCCCACTTCCCCCCTTCCTTTCCCAATCCGTTTTTCCATTTCCTCCTTTTAGGTTGGCAACGCACCGGTTTCCTTTTGTGTCTTGGGTGTCTATGAGCGGTGGAGATCACTTACCATCAGGTGACCCATCTGCTCGTGTGCCAGTCTCTGCTAATAAAAAAAATTAAAAAAATCGAGGTTTTTCCAAGAGCTGTGATTCACCGTTATGTACAATATTTATGTTCTTATAACGATATGAACATTGGGTTCCGTATTGGATACATTCCTCGTGTAGATACTAATATAAATTCTGTTGCTTATTGGTAGATAAATGATTGATTAAATTCTTTGGGATCAAACAAGCGATCCTAGAATAATGTTGAGTTATCTACTCATTTTTATTCAAACAGTGTTTCAAAATAACGGAACTAAGCTCGACGAACTGTGGGTGTTCTAGTTAGCTAGTGCGCTTCGGCCTATGCCTTCGGAGATATAGGCGTGAGCTTATGATATGTTCACTCTTTATATTCATAATACACGTATCATTGCAGTTACTATTTTTCTATTCTGAATATTAGATCCTGTAAACATACCGACACATCAAGCTGATACATTAGCATAACTAAACATACGTAATTCTGGTAATATTGAGCATCTTTAATCAATACATATTGGAATGCGAAATGACCGCAATTCACAGTTCGAGGTGTGCAATTCAACAGCAATATGGTGAATTCATTTGACGATGCAAACGCAATAGATCTACAAATAGACGATCCGAATTGCGCTCTAAGTAGAGGATATTGCGTCTATCTCCATCTCTCATTACTTGTACTATAGGTTCATCGAGATTCTTTTGATACAACGTTTACGCAATGTATGTAGTAAAGGCTACGTAATAGAAGTGGTACAGTAATTTACTATAGTCAACTTTGCTTGGTGAATATGATTGAATCGCAAATCTCATTATATTACTGATTTTACAATTATTAAAAAATATTAGTAAAAGACTGCCTCGGTGACGTGGTGGTATTTCGGTACGACTACGGTTCTGAGGTCTCGGGTTCGATCCCCGGGTCGGGCAAAGTGATATTGGATTTTTCTATATCAGCCCAGAGTCTGGAATTTGTGCCCGATATGGCGATAGGCTCGCC
Source organism: Clanis bilineata (assembly GCA_036417725.1). Classification (NCBI taxonomy): domain Eukaryota; kingdom Metazoa; phylum Arthropoda; class Insecta; order Lepidoptera; family Sphingidae; genus Clanis; species Clanis bilineata. The sequence continues at coordinate 4,268,480 of CM071139.1, read as the reverse complement.
CCCTATCACATCTGGGACTGAACTAAGCTCGGCGAAATGTGGGTGTTCTAGTTCGCTGTGCGCCTCTGCCTACCCCTTCGGGGATACAGGCGTGAGCTTATGCTATGTTATGTTATGTAGTAAAAGCAGTAATAATGAGGTGGGCCTCAACGTAGGGTCGGCGCAACACACTTATTCATCACTTATTCTGCATGTCGCAGAAAGGATTTGACTTAATTTTTACGACCGGCTGCCTGCTTAACATTAACCTGACTAGTAACTGAGGTACCTAATCCTGAGCAAATCGTCTTACCAAAACACCCAGTGCGACCTGGCAATCAAACCCAGAACATACCGGTTCGCAGCCCATATATGAACATTTTATTCGTGCGGTCCTAGAAAGATTTCTCAATCGTTGGCAACAAATATTTACCCAAATGGATTTCAACTCGGAGACGACACAATTTCGCATCGTACAACATCAATTTTTACGATGCATTCATCTATGTAAGCGTTAGTGTTGCATCACGGACAAGGAAAAAGAAGGACACCATCTCGCCTATAGTTAAACGGACGCCACAGAGAAGCTACGCACACAAACGCGCCTGTACCAAAGTGTACTCCACACACACACACACACGCCATTAAGGCTGAGATCTATAGAGCGAACTTCGACTAAGTCTAAGTCAGAGTCACGAACTCAGTGAGGATTTTTACTAAGTCCGAGTCATTTTTTACAAGAAAATCTTTGCTTAGTCTGTCTCTCTGTTTTTCTTGTACAAAAAAAGGACCCGGACTAAGTCAAAATTCGATTTAACAATTACAAATCCCCCCTGAGTTCGTGACTTAGACTTAGTCGAAGTTCGCTCATTGGTCTCAGCCTATGTGTTAATAGATCGAATGGGCCGAATACTCTGCTTCGCTTTCAATGTTCTTAGCGCTCCGTCCATATTTTTTTTACGTCCGTGCGTTGCATCTCATTTCTACAGAATCGATTCAATTTTCAAATTCAATATTTTGTTGGCACCGACCCAGATTCTTCGCAGATAGACCGCATTACTCTTGCATTTGTTCCGAACGTAAATTATTGATGGAGTACTTCGGTACTCTCATATCAATATGAGCCTTCTAATTTATTAAATACGTTCCGTTCCAGTCGCTATTCGATTGCGCATTTTAAATTAGCAATTGGTTAGGGACCTGAACTGTATCGCTATTTAGTATTCATGATAAGTAGTCAGTCTTTACAATTTTTTTTTTTATAAATAAATACACCCAACAGTCACACACCTAGTCCTGACCCCACACTAGGTATAACCTGTATCGTGGGTATCAGAGACTATGAGAGACTTTCGATCTCACAACACCCAGACTTGAAACAAATATTTGTGGACCACACAAACATTTGTCTCAATGCGGGAATCGAACCCGCTTCACAACCGGCTACTCGCCCGCTGCGCCACGGAGGCTGTCAAATATATAATAATATGACCCCGGTAATATTCCTATCCCACTGCTGGGCACAGGCCGCCTCTACTAATGAGAGGGGTTAAGCTTTAGTCTACCACGCTGGCCTAATACGGTTTGGTAGACTTCACATACCTTCTAAATTGTTGTGAAGAATTTTCTCAGATATTCAGGTTTCCTCACGATGTTTATAATGAAACAATCCCGGAAAAAAAATTAACTAAGTACTACAATTAAAGTTATGCTCTTTGGCAATACCAAATTGGCATTTTTTTTTCAAATAAGTAGGTTGATGATGATGGTACTCCTTGGGTCTCAGGTCTAATGGTAGCGTAAATGACCTGTGAAAAATTTAATTAATTTTGAGTCCTGGGAGATATTTAATGAGATAATTAAAACTACTTCGATAATTGAATGATGAATTAATGATTGAAATGGAAAGAAGAAAATAAAAGAAAAATAAGCAAATACTGCCTCAGTGGCATAGTTGTATTGTGATACGACTACCGTATTTAGGTCTCGGGTTCGTTCCCGGGTCAGACAAAGTTATATTGGGATTTTTTATTCAGTATCAGGCCGGAATTTGTGCCTGATACGGTGACAGTCTCGCCCGCAATGACATCTGGGATGAAAGTGAGCTCGGCGAAATGTGGGTGTTCTAGTACTAGTGGGCTTCTGCCTACACCTTTGGGGGTACTGGCGTGAGTATAAGCAAAGAAAAATTAGAGTTAAACACGTTTTCTCAAGTCTAAATAATAAACCTACTACTAGACTGATTCGGTGGCGTAGTTGTATGTCGGTACGACTATCGTCCTGAGTTCTCGGGTTCGATCCCGGGTCGGGCGAAGTGATATTGGATTTTTCCATATCAGCCCGGAGTCTGGAATTTGTGCCCGATATGGCGATAGGCTCGCCTCCTATCACATGTGGGACGGAACTAAGCTTGGCGAAATGTGGGTGTACTAGTTCGCTAGTGCGCCTCTGCCTACCCCTTCGGGGATACAGGCGTGAGCTTATGTGTAAATAATAAACCTATTGATTGTGAACTAATTCATAAACAAGATTATTCCACTTGCGAACTTCAGCAGGAGTCTCCCGCATCGGCAAGCCCTTAATTACGCAAGTTGCAAGTAGCCAACTTACTTTGACGGCGTTTTGCTTACAAGCGGCGCGTTGATGTTACTTTGACAGCTGTCAAATCAGTTGGGGCAAACTTGTTTCAAGGGCCAATAAACTCAAAACATACGTAATAATATTTACATACAGAATGGTTGAGTTTTCTTACGTATATTGCTGATTTTTTTTGAGAGTTGGGCATCTGGGGCGTCACCACCACCTCTTAAAGCAGTATTATTATAATTTTACTTGTATCGATTCCCATACAAAACAAACGAAGAACGATTATAATAATACTCCTATAAGAGGTCGTGGTAACCCTGCAGAAATTCGAAGGTACATATTAAGTGAAGTTTCCAACCCGCTTACGCCAGCGTGGTAGACTAAGGCCTAACCCCTCTCATTGGTAGAGGAGGCCCGTGCCCAGCAGTGGGACTGTAATATTTACAGGGCTAATTTGACTGCCTCGGTGGCGTGGTTGCATTTCGGTACGACTACCATTCTGAGGTCTCGGGCTCGATCCCCGGGTCGGGCAAACTTATATTGGATTATTCCATATCAGCTCAGAGTCTGGAATTTGTGTCCGATATGGCGATAGGCTCGCCCCCTATCACATCTGGGATGGAACTAAGCTCGGCGATGTGGGTGTTCTAGTTCGCTAGTGGGCATTTCCGCGAAAAAACGTCATTACTTATCATTCTCATGGATTATTAATACTTATAGGTGCATCATGTCTCGTACGTTCATGTTATGCTATGCAGAGGATAGTACAGGTGATGCCTGAAGGTATATACAAAGATAACAATTATTAATTATAATACTATTAAGGGTTTGTCATTACCGTGGTCATATGAGTCATTACCATTACGATGGTAATGACTTTTTTTCGCGGAAATGCCCTAGTGCACCTCTGCCTACCTCTTCGGGGCTACAGGCGTGAGCATATGTTAATATTACAATAGAATAGACTTTATTTATACTTTCTTTCAACCTACTCTAAATTGTTATTTGAGGGGAAACATCCGAATTGTTAGTGTTTTTTGTTTTCGACATTTTTTTATGGTAAAGTTTTGGATATCGTGTGCTAATCAGGTGCCGATGAATTTACTTTATACTTTACTATATGGGTAGATATTGGAAATTAAAGTGTAGTTCTAGTGGCGAAGCCAGGTGAAAAGGAATTGTGCTGTAGATGTAATTTAAGTCATATAGAATACAATACAAGTCTTTAAATTCAATTAATAAATAAACAGTGCCATTCAAAAAAAATAAAAAATAATCGTTATGTTATACAACAAGTTATTTTAAGAACAATGTTCGCTAAATTAGCAATATTTTTGTATTTCATTAACCAAGTTCTTTTTCATTAGGTATTATAAAATGTCAAGAAGCGAAAGCAACAAAATTATATAAATTATTAATTGAGCCTGTTATTATGGCTTAATTTTACATATAGTTCTTTTTTTCCTCTACTAAATAATCGAATTTTTTATCTAGTTATATAGTTCCTAATTTTCGAATATGCTTGCAGCAGTTTGTACAAGTCAGTGTTCTTCTCAATCTGTGTATGATGTTATATATTTTATAGCTTGGTCTGTTCAAATCCCGTTTTTGTTTTTCTATGTGTATCCGAACATGATCCTTTTTTTTTATTATTATTTTCTCCACCATAGACAATTTGTATTTGATGTACAATAATTGGTAACACTGATACCATCGGGTGCAAGATTATCTGTGCCAATCAGCTGTTTTTCATTATCAGTGCGACGAATAGCCGACGTATGTTGTTATCAAGGGAGTGCGATTATTGAGTTTTAAATTATAACTGTTGTTTTCGGATACTGTAACTCACGGTTTTAGGTGTTTTTTCCGGTTTTTACCCTTTTAGTGTTGTTTTCCCTGTATATAATCCACAACTACAGCCGGTTTTGGTGTATATTTCCAAGTAAACTGTTGTGCGTGTGTGGTGCGCCCGGTGGTACTGTTGATGTTGTTATCTTCGTAAGTACTATTTATTTTCTTCAGATAACATTTATGCCTGTTTCTTATAAAGCGATCGTACTATAACGTGACAAATTATGTATAAATACTGCCGCAATTATTTTAAAACAAAATATAGATTCGATTTACAACCTGACTGTCACAGTGACCTAAAAGTGAAATGAGCCTGAAGTTAGCAGAAATTTTTTTATGAAATTTTTCAAGTTGTCATATAGATTCGAATAAAAGAGTTATTAAAAACGAAACTATGTAAATAACATCACAATAAAATAAAGAAAATATGCCTTATTTTTTTTTATTTTTTTTACTTACCATTGCTAAGGTATGCTCAGATACAAACTTTACCATGAGATTCTGGCGATTTGAATCAACGAAACGAATATTTTCGGCTATGCTTTTTTTGATTGCGCTATTATACAATGGCGACTTCCCTCTTTTTTTCAATTTTTTGAGAAAATTTTTACCACGTCATATCTCCTCCAAAAATTTTTTTTTCAAAAAACTGAATGCAGGCATATCTTTAATTTGCTATTATCTAGTGGCGACTTTTTTTATTTTTTCATATTTTCGTCTTCTTTTAATTATTTTTGTAATTTTAAGGCAAAAATAAATTTCAATTTTTTTCACCATGTCAGATGAGCGAGAATAAACATGGGATCAACAAAAAACAGCATAGCACCCTTTCCTTATTTCATAATCTAATGGCGACTTCTTTTATTTTTTTATTTTTTTTAATTGGTACTTCTATATGACAGTTTAAATATTGAAATCAATTAAACGCTTATAAAGTCCCATACTCACTACATAATGAGTTTTTTTGGGCATTTTTGGACAAATAGAGAATAAAAATACAATTAAAAATATGAAACACCACAATTTTGAAATTTTGAGGAATCTTGAAAATAAAAAAATTACCAAGTCATATCTCCGACAAAAAATATTTTTTACAAAAACTGAATGCAGGCATATCTTTAATTTGCTATTATCTAGTGGCGACTTTATTTATTTTTTCATATTTTCGTCTTCTTTTAATTATTTTTGTAAATTTAATGCAAAAATAAATTTCATTTTTTTTTCACCATGTCAGATGAGCGAGAATAAACATGGGATCAACAAAAAACAGCATAGCACCCTTTCCTTATTTAATAATCTAATGGCGACTTCTTTTATTTTTTTATTTTTTTTAATTGGTACTTCTATATGACAGTTTAAATATTGAAATCAATTAAACGCATATAAAGTCCCATACTCAATATATAATGAGTTTTTTTGGGCATTTTTGGACAAATAGAGAATAAAAATACAATTAAAAATATGAAACACCACAATTTTGAAGTTTTGAGGAATTTTGAAAATAAAAAATTTACCAAGTCATATCTCCGACAAAAAATATTTTTTACAAAAACTGAATGCAGGCATATCTTTAATTTGCTATTATCTAGTGGCGACTTTATTTATTTTTTCATATTTTCGTCTTCTTTTAATTATTTTTGTAAATTTAAGGCAAAAATAAATTTCAATTTTTTTTCACCATGTCAGATGAGCGAGAATAAACATGGGATCAACAAAAAACAGCATAGCACCCTTTCCTTATTTAATAATCTAATGGCGACTTCTTTTATTTTTTCATATTTTTGTCTTCTTTTAATTATTTTTGTAATTTTAAGGCAAAAATAAATTTCAATTTTTTTTCACCATGTCAGATGAGCGAGAATAAACATGGGATCAACAAAAAACAGCATAGCACCCTTACCTTATTTAATAATCTAATGGCGACTTCTTTTATTTTTTTATTTTTTTTAATTGGTACTTCTATATGACAGTTTAAATATTGAAATCAATTAAACGCTTATAAAGTCCCATACTCACTACATAATGAGTTTTTTCGGGCATTTTTGGACAAATAGAGAATAAAAATACAATTAAAAATATGAAACACCACAATTTTGAAGTTTTGAGGAATTTTGAAAATAAAAAATTTACCAAGTCATATCTCCGACAAAAAATATTTTTTACAAAAACTGAATGCAGGCATATCTTTAATTTGCTATTATCTAGTGGCGACTTTTTTTATTTTTTCATATTTTCGTCTTCTTTTAATTATTTTTGCAATTTTAGGGCAAAAATAAATTTCAATTTTTTTTCACCATGTCAGATGAGCGAGAATAAACATGGGATCAACAAAAAACAGCATAGCACCCTTTCCTTATTTAATATTCTAATGGCGACTTCTTTTATTTTTTATTTTTTTTATTGGTACTTCTATATGACAGTTTAAATATTGAAATCAATTAAACGCATATAAAGTCCCATACTCAATATATAATGAGTTTTTTTGGGCATTTTTGGACAAATAGAGAATAAAAATACAATTAAAAATATGAAACACCACAATTTTGAAGTTTTGAGGAATTTTGAAAATAAAAAATTTACCAAGTCATATCTCCGACAAAAAATATTTTTTACAAAAACTGAATGCAGGCATATCTTTAATTTGCTATTATCTAGTGGCGACTTTTTTTATTTTTTCATATTTTCGTCTTCTTTTAATTATTTTTGCAATTTTAAGGCAAAAATAAATTTCAATTTTTTTTCACCATGTCAGATGAGCGAGAATAAACATGGGATCAACAAAAAACAGCATAACACCCTTTCCTTATTTAATATTCTAATGGCGACTTCTTTTATTTTTTTTATTTTTTTATTGGTACTTCTATATGACAGTTTAAATATTGAAATCAATTAAACGCATATAAAGTCCCATACTCAATATATAATGAGTTTTTTTGGGCATTTTTGGACAAATAGAGAATAAAAATACAATTAAAAATATGAAACACCACAATTTCGAAGTTTTGAGGAATTTTGAAAATAAAAAAATTACCTAGTCATATCTCCGACAAAAAATATTTTTTACAAAAACTGAATGCAGGCATATCTTTAATTTGCTATTATCTAGTGGCGACTTTATTTATTTTTTCATATTTTCGTCTTCTTTTAATTATTTTTGTAAATTTAAGGCAAAAATAAATTTCAATTTTTTTTCACCATGTCAGATGAGCGAGAATAAACATGGGATCAACAAAAAACAGCATAGCACCCTTTCCTTATTTAATAATGTAATGGCGACTTCTTTTATTTTTTCATATTTTCGTCTTCTTTTAATTATTTTTGTAATTTTAAGGCAAAAATAAATTTCAATTTTTTTTCACCATGTCAGATGAGCGAGAATAAACATGGGATCAACAAAAAACAGCATAGCACCCTTTCCTTATTTAATAATCTAATGGCGACTTCTTTTATTTTTTTATTTTTTTTAATTGGTACTTCTATATGACAGTTTAAATATTGAAATCAATTAAACGCTTATAAAGTCCCATACTCACTACATAATGAGTTTTTTCGGGCATTTTTGGACAAATAGAGAATAAAAATACAATTAAAAATATGAAACACCACAATTTTGAAGTTTTGAGGAATTTTGAAAATAAAAAATTTACCAAGTCATATCTCCGACAAAAAATATTTTTTACAAAAACTGAATGCAGGCATATCTTTAATTTGCTATTATCTAGTGGCGACTTTTTTTATTTTTTCATATTTTCGTCTTCTTTTAATTATTTTTGCAATTTTAAGGCAAAAATAAATTTCAAATTTTTTTCACCATGTCAGATGAGCGAGAATAAACATGGGATCAACAAAAAACAGCATAGCACCCTTTCCTTATTTCATAATCTAATGGCGACTTCTTTTATTTTTTTATTTTTTTTAATTGGTACTTCTATATGACAGTTTAAATATTGAAATCAATTAAACGCTTATAAAGTCCCATACTCACTACATAATGAGATTTTTTGGGCATTTTTGGACAAATAGAGAATAAAAATACAATTAAAAATATGAAACACCACAATTTTGAAATTTTGAGGAATCTTGAAAATAAAAAATTTACCAAGTCATATCTCCGACAAAAAATATTTTTTACAAAAACTGAATGCAGGCATATCTATAATTTGCTATTATCTAGTGGCGACTTTATTTATTTTTTCATATTTTCGTCTTCTTTTAATTATTTTTGTAAATTTAAGGCAAAAATAAATTTCAATTTTTTTTACCATGTCAGATGAGCGAGAATAAACATGGGATCAACAAAAAACAGCATAGCACCCTTTCCTTATTTAACAATCTAATGGCGACTTCTTTTATTTTTTCATATTTTCGTCTTCTTTTAATTATTTTTGTAATTTTAAGGCAAAAATAAATTTCAATTTTTTTTCACCATGTCAGATGAGCGAGAATAATCATGGGATCAACAAAAAACAGCATAGCACCATTTCCTTATTTAATAATCTAATGGCGACTTCTTTTATTTTTTTATTTTTTTTAATTGGTACTTCTATATGACAGTTTAAATATTGAAATCAATTAAACGCTTATAAAGTCCCATACTCACTACATAATGAGTTTTTTGGGCATTTTTGGACAAATAGAGAATAAAAATACAATTAAAAACATGAAACACCACAATTTTGAAGTTTTGAGGAATTTTGAAAATAAAAAATTTACCAAGTCATATCTCCGACAAAAAATATTTTTTACAAAAACTGAATGCAGGCATATCTTTAATTTGCTATTATCTAGTGGCGACTTTATTTATTTTTTCATATTTTCGTCTTCTTTTAATTATTTTTGTAAATTTAAGGCAAAAATAAATTTCAATTTTTTTTCACCATGTCAGATGAGCGAGAATAAACATGGGATCAACAAAAAACAGCATAGCACCCTTTCCTTATTTAATAATGTAATGGCGACTTCTTTTATTTTTTTATTTTTTTTAATTGGTACTTCTATATGACAGTTTAAATATTGAAATCAATTAAACGCTTATAAAGTCCCATACTCACTACATAATGAGTTTTTTGGGCATTTTTGGACAAATAGAGAATAAAAATACAATTAAAAACATGAAACACCACAATTTTGAAGTTTTGAGGAATTTTGAAAATAAAAAATTTACCAAGTCATATCTCCGACAAAAAATATTTTTTACAAAAACTGAATGCAGGCATATCTTTAATTTGCTATTATCTAGTGGCGACTTTTTTTATTTTTTCATATTTTCGTCTTCTTTTAATTATTTTTGCAATTTTAAGGCAAAAATAAATTTCAATTTTTTTTCACCATGTCAGATGAGCGAGAATAAACATGGGATCAACAAAAAACAGCATAACACCCTTTCCTTATTTAATATTCTAATGGCGACTTCTTTTATTTTTTTTTTTTTTTATTGGTACTTCTATATGACAGTTTAAATATTGAAATCAATTAAACGCATATAAAGTCCCATACTCAATATATAATGAGTTTTTTTGGGCATTTTTGGACAAATAGAGAATAAAAATACAATTAAAAATATGAAACACCACAATTTTGAAGTTTTGAGGAATTTTGAAAATAAAAAATTTACCAAGTCATATCTCCGACAAAAAATATTTTTTACAAAAACTGAATGCAGGCATATCTTTAATTTGCTATTATCTAGTGGCGACTTTTTTTATTTTTTCATATTTTCGTCTTCTTTTAATTATTTTTGCAATTTTAAGGCAAAAATAAATTTCAATTTTTTTTCACCATGTCAGATGAGCGAGAATAAACATGGGATCAACAAAAAACAGCATAACACCCTTTCCTTATTTAATATTCTAATGGCGACTTCTTTTATTTTTTTTATTTTTTTATTGGTACTTCTATATGACAGTTTAAATATTGAAATCAATTAAACGCATATAAAGTCCCATACTCAATATATAATGAGTTTTTTTGGGCATTTTTGGACAAATAGAGAATAAAAATACAATTAAAAATATGAAACACCACAATTTCGAAGTTTTGAGGAATTTTGAAAATAAAAAAATTACCTAGTCATATCTCCGACAAAAAATATTTTTTACAAAAACTGAATGCAGGCATATCTTTAATTTGCTATTATCTAGTGGCGACTTTATTTATTTTTTCATATTTTCGTCTTCTTTTAATTATTTTTGTAAATTTAAGGCAAAAATAAATTTCAATTTTTTTTCACCATGTCAGATGAGCGAGAATAAACATGGGATCAACAAAAAACAGCATAGCACCCTTTCCTTATTTAATAATGTAATGGCGACTTCTTTTATTTTTTCATATTTTCGTCTTCTTTTAATTATTTTTGTAATTTTAAGGCAAAAATAAATTTCAATTTTTTTTCACCATGTCAGATGAGCGAGAATAAACATGGGATCAACAAAAAACAGCATAGCACCCTTTCCTTATTTAATAATCTAATGGCGACTTCTTTTATTTTTTTATTTTTTTTAATTGGTACTTCTATATGACAGTTTAAATATTGAAATCAATTAAACGCTTATAAAGTCCCATACTCACTACATAATGAGTTTTTTCGGGCATTTTTGGACAAATAGAGAATAAAAATACAATTAAAAATATGAAACACCACAATTTTGAAGTTTTGAGGAATTTTGAAAATAAAAAATTTACCAAGTCATATCTCCGACAAAAAATATTTTTTACAAAAACTGAATGCAGGCATATCTTTAATTTGCTATTATCTAGTGGCGACTTTTTTTATTTTTTCATATTTTCGTCTTCTTTTAATTATTTTTGCAATTTTAAGGCAAAAATAAATTTCAATTTTTTTTCACCATGTCAGATGAGCGAGAATAAACATGGGATCAACAAAAAACAGCATAGCACCCTTTCCTTATTTCATAATCTAATGGCGACTTCTTTTATTTTTTTATTTTTTTTAATTGGTACTTCTATATGACAGTTTAAATATTGAAATCAATTAAACGCTTATAAAGTCCCATACTCACTACATAATGAGATTTTTTGGGCATTTTTGGACAAATAGAGAATAAAAATACAATTAAAAATATGAAACACCACAATTTTGAAATTTTGAGGAATCTTGAAAATAAAAAATTTACCAAGTCATATCTCCGACAAAAAATATTTTTTACAAAAACTGAATGCAGGCATATCTATAATTTGCTATTATCTAGTGGCGACTTTATTTATTTTTTCATATTTTCGTCTTCTTTTAATTATTTTTGTAAATTTAAGGCAAAAATAAATTTCAATTTTTTTTACCATGTCAGATGAGCGAGAATAAACATGGGATCAACAAAAAACAGCATAGCACCCTTTCCTTATTTAACAATCTAATGGCGACTTCTTTTATTTTTTCATATTTTCGTCTTCTTTTAATTATTTTTGTAATTTTAAGGCAAAAATAAATTTCAATTTTTTTTCACCATGTCAGATGAGCGAGAATAATCATGGGATCAACAAAAAACAGCATAGCACCATTTCCTTATTTAATAATCTAATGGCGACTTCTTTTATTTTTTTATTTTTTTTAATTGGTACTTCTATATGACAGTTTAAATATTGAAATCAATTAAACGCTTATAAAGTCCCATACTCACTACATAATGAGTTTTTTGGGCATTTTTGGACAAATAGAGAATAAAAATACAATTAAAAACATGAAACACCACAATTTTGAAGTTTTGAGGAATTTTGAAAATAAAAAATTTACCAAGTCATATCTCCGACAAAAAATATTTTTTACAAAAACTGAATGCAGGCATATCTTTAATTTGCTATTATCTAGTGGCGACTTTATTTATTTTTTCATATTTTCGTCTTCTTTTAATTATTTTTGTAAATTTAAGGCAAAAATAAATTTCAATTTTTTTTCACCATGTCAGATGAGCGAGAATAAACATGGGATCAACAAAAAACAGCATAGCACCCTTTCCTTATTTAATAATGTAATGGCGACTTCTTTTATTTTTTTATTTTTTTTAATTGGTACTTCTATATGACAGTTTAAATATTGAAATCAATTAAACGCTTATAAAGTCCCATACTCACTACATAATGAGTTTTTTGGGCATTTTTGGACAAATAGAGAATAAAAATACAATTAAAAACATGAAACACCACAATTTTGAAGTTTTGAGGAATTTTGAAAATAAAAAATTTACCAAGTCATATCTCCGACAAAAAATATTTTTTACAAAAACTGAATGCAGGCATATCTTTAATTTGCTATTATCTAGTGGCGACTTTTTTTATTTTTTCATATTTTCGTCTTCTTTTAATTATTTTTGCAATTTTAAGGCAAAAATAAATTTCAATTTTTTTTCACCATGTCAGATGAGCGAGAATAAACATGGGATCAACAAAAAACAGCATAGCACCCTTTCCTTATTTAAAAATCTAATGGCGACTTCTTTTATTTTTTATTTTTTTTTAATTGGTACTTCTATATGACAGTTTAAATATTGACATCAATTAAACGCATATAAAGTCCCATACTCAATACATAATGAGTTTTTTTGGGCATTTTTGGACAAATAGAGAAAAAAATACAATTAAAAATATAAAACACCACAATTTTGAAGTTTTGAGGAATTTTGAAAATAAAAAATTTACCAAGTCATATCTCCGACAAAAAAATATTTTACAAAAACTGAATGCAGGCATATCTTTAATGTGCTATTATCTAGTGGCGACTTTTTATATTTTTTTCATATCTTTGTTAAGGCAAAAACAAATTTCATTTTTTTTTACCATGTCAGATGAGCGAGAATAAACATGGGATCAACAAAAAACAGCATAGCACCATTACCTTATTTAATAATCTGATGGCGACTTCTTTTATTTTTTCGTAAGTCAGTCGCCATTAGATTATTTAATAAGGAAATGGTTCTATGCTGTTTTTTGTTGATCCCATGTTTATTCTTTTAATGCCCCAAAAACTCATTACGTATTGAGTATGGGACATTATATGCGTTTAATTGATTTCAATATTTAAACTGCCATATAGAAGTACCGATTAAAAAAAATAAAAAAATAAAAGAAGTCGCCATTAGATTATGAAATAAGGAAAGGGTGCTATGCTGTTTTTTGTTGATCCCGTGTTTATTCTCGCTCATCTGACATGGTGAAAAAAAATGAAACTTATTTTTGCCTTTAAAACGTAGATATGAAAAAAATAATAAAGTTGCCACTAGATAATAGCAAATTAAAGATTTGCCTGGATTCAGTTTAGTTTTTAAATATTTTTTGTAGGAGATATGACTAGGTAAATTTTTTATTTTCAATTTTCCTCTAAACTTCAAAATTGTGAAGTTTTAAATTTTTAATTTTATTTTTGTTCTCTATTTGTTCAAAAATGCCCAAAAAAACTCATTACGTATTGAGTATATGACTTTATATGCGTTTAATTGATTTCAATATTTAAACTGTCATATAGAAGTACCAATTAAAAAAAAAAAAAATAAAAGAAGTCGCCATTAGATTATTAAATAAGGAAAGGGTGCAATGCTGTTTTTTGTTGATCCCGTGTTTATTCTCGCTCATCTGACATGGTGAAAAAAAATTGAAATTTATTTTTGCCTTAAAATTACAAAAATAATTAAAAGAAGGCGAAAATATGAAAAAATAAAAGAAGTCGCCATTAGATTATTAAATAAGGAAAGGGTGCTATGCTGTTTTTTGTTGATCCCATGTTTATTCTCGCTCATCTGACATGGTGAAAAAAAATTGAAATTTATTTTTGCCTTAAATTTACAAAAATAATTAAAAGAAGACGAAAATATGAAAAAATAAATAAAGTCGCCACTAGATAATAGCAAATTATAGATATGCCTGCATTCAGTTTTTGTAAAAAATATTTTTTGTCGGAGATATGACGGTAAATTTTTATTTTCAAAATTCCTCAAAACTTCAAAATTGTGGTGTTTCATATTTTTAATTGTATTTTCGTTCTCTATTTGTCCAAAAATGCCCAAAAAAACTCATTATGTAGTTAGTATGGGACTTTGTAAGCGTTTAATTGATTTCAATATTTAAACTGTCATATAGAAGTACCAATTAAAAAAAATAAAAAAATAAACGAAATCGCCATTAGATCATTAAATAAGGAAAGGGTGCTATGCTGTTTTTTGTTGATCCCATGTTTATTCTCGCTCATCTGACATGGTGAAAAAAAATTGAAATTTATTTTTGCCTTAAATTTACAAAAATAATTAAAAGAAGACGAAAATATGAAAAAATAAAAAAAGTCGCCACTAGATAATAGCAAATTAAAGATATGCCTGCATTCAGTTTTTGTAAAAAATATTTTTTGTCGGAGATATGACTTGGTAAATTTTTTATTTTCAAAATTCCTCAAAACTTCAAAATTATGGTGTTTCATATTTTTAACTGTATTTTTATTCTCTATTTGTCCAAAAATGCCCAAAAAAACTCATTATGTAGTGAGTATGGGACTTTATAAGCGTTTAATTGATTTCAATATTTAAACTGTCATATAGAAGTACCAATTAAAAAAACTAAAAAAATAAAAGAAGTCGCCATTAGATTATTAAATAAGGAAAGGGTGCTATGCTGTTTTTTGTTGATCCCATGTTTATTCTCGCTCATCTGACATGGTGAAAAAAAATTGAAATTTATTTTTGCCTTAAAATTACAAAAATAATTAAAAGAAGACGAAAATATGAAAAAATAAAAGAAGTCGCCATTAGATTATTAAATAAGGAAAGGGTGCTATGCTGTTTTTTGTTGATCCCATGTTTATTCTCGCTCATCTGACATGGTGAAAAAAAATTGAAATTTATTTTTGCCTTAAATTTACAAAAATAATTAAAAGAAGACGAAAATATGAAAAAATAAATAAAGTCACCACTAGATAATAGCAAATTAAAGATATGCCTGCATTCAGTTTTTGTAAAAAATATTTTTTGTCGGAGATATGACTTGGTAAATTTTTTATTTTCAAAATTCCTCAAAACTTCAAAATTGTGGTGTTTCATATTTTTAATTGTATTTTTATTCTCTATTTGTCCAAAAATGCCAAAAAAACTCATTATGTAGTGAGTATGGGACTTTATAAGCGTTTAATTGATTTCAATATTTAAACTGTCATATAGAAGTACCAATTAAAAAAAATAAAAGAAGTCGCCATTAGATTATTAAATAAGGAAAGGGTGCTATGCTGTTTTTTGTTGATCCCATGTTTATTCTCGCTCATCTGACATGGTGAAAAAAAATTGAAATTTATTTTTGCCTTAAATTTACAAAAATAATTAAAAGAAGACGAAAATATGAAAAAATAAATAAAGTCGCCACTAGATAATAGCAAATTAAAGATATGCCTGCATTCAGTTTTTGTAAAAAATATTTTTTGTCGGAGATATGACTTGGTAAATTTTTTATTTTCAAAATTCCTCAAACTTCAAAATTGTGGTGTTTCATATTTTTAATTGTATTTTTATTCTCTATTTGTCCAAAAATGCCCAAAAAAACTCATTATGTAGTGAGTATGGGACTTTATAAGCGTTTAATTGATTTCAATATTTAAACTGTCATATAGAAGTACCAATTAAAAAAAATAAAAAAATAAAAGAAGTCGCCATTAGATTATTAAATAAGGAAAGGGTGCTATGCTGTTTTTTGTTGATCCCATGTTTATTCTCGCTCATCTGACATGGTGAAAAAAAATTGAAATTTATTTTTGCCTTAAAATTACAAAAATAATTAAAAGAAGACGAAAATATGAAAAAATAAAAAAGTCGCCACTAGATAATAGCAAATTAAAGATATGCATGCATTCAGTTTTTTGAAAAAAAAATTTTTGGAGGAGATATGACGTGGTAAAAATTTTCTCAAAAAATTGAAAAAAAGAGGGAAGTCGCCATTAGATAATAGCGCAATCAAAAAAAGCATAGCCCAAAATATTCGTTTCGTTGATTCAAATCGCCAGAATCTCATGGTAAAGTTTGTATCTGAGCATACCTTAGCAATGGTAAGTAAAAAAATAAAAAAAAAATAAGGCATATTTTCTTTATTTTATTGTGATGTTATTTACATAGTTTTGTTTTTAATAACTCTTTTATTCGAATCTATATGACAACTTGAAAAATTTCATAAAAAAATGTCTGCTAACTTCAGGCTCATAAAGTGAAAAGATATAGTAAAAAAAAAACCATATATATAAGTAACAGAACTCAAAATTGCCATAAAATAAATAATGGCAGGTGTAAAAGAAATCAATAAAAAAAAAAAAACCTACTCTAAATCAATTCAATATGAAGCTCATGTCATCGTGGATAACATGATTTATCATGGAGTCGGCGCAACATACTTCCTAAATCGTGTTGCAGAAAAGATTTCCCTTAGTTCTTCCAACCGACTGATTGCCTAATATCAACCACCCACGTCTTAGCCTAATGAATGTAAAAAAAAGTTTTGAACTCCGCAATAAATTAAATCAATGACTATCTTGGGCTATAAATATCCACATTTTATTCAGAGTAATTCAGATGTAAAACTGAAACAGCCGTCAAAATGATTGAACGATAACGTCGCATTAATGTTCAAAAGGTTTGAAGCGTTCAAACGAAGTTATTAGTTTGGAATTTCATGATATTTTATTTAGAAACGACATAAATATGGCATTTGGAAAGACTTTCTGAAACCTTTGAATTCCATAAGTGAGTTTAGATTATAGACATAGGCAATATAAAGGACTTGCAGCGCTATTACTAATGTAGAGTTAAACCTAAACTCGATTTATCTTACAGCTCACTCCTATCTTTAAATCAAGATTTGGGATAAGATGTATGTATGTTATTTGGGATAAATAGAGCTTTATCGTGGAGCTGCAAGTGGCCTTAGGAATTAAAAATATGTTTCTTGTATTTTAATATTATTTCACGTGCGTAAAAAGTATTTCGATTAGTAACGCTCCAGTTTCTTCGCCAAGATTTTCATAATAAATGCATTTATGAGGGCAAGCAATCAAGTGAAACGCATAAAACTGCGAAAACATGTTTTTTTGTATTGTTCATACAAAGTGAGAGCCTGTACCTCCAAAGGGGTAAACAGAGGCGAACTAGCGAATTTCGTCTAGCTATTTTTCGTCCTCGATGTGATAGGGGGAGAGCCTATCGCCATATCGGGCACAAATTCCAGACTCCGGGCTGATACAGAATAGAAAAATCGATATCACTTTACGCGACCCGGGGATCGAACCCGAGACCTCAGAACGGTAGTCGTACCGCGTGCGTAATAACTAACCACGGAAGCAGTCATAACATAAGCTCACGCCTGTATCCCCGAAGGGGTAGGCAGAGGCACATTAGCGAACTAGTACACCCACATTTCTCCGAGTTTGGTTCCATCCGAGATGTGATAAGGGGCGAAGCAGTCAGTAACTACAAAAATGACAAACGTTTCTAAAATTACAATCTTCCAAGTTAATTTGTGATGATCATTAATAATTTTTAAAGGGCCGGGCTGTAAGCTTGTTCCTGAGGCTATAAATAACTGAGTGGGTATTACTGAGTCATTATTTCTACAGAAGTTTTAATAGGCTTTTTAATGGGTGAAGCTTGACGAATCCTGGTTTCCAGATAAGTGATTAGTACCAAAATGTCATGGTGATATTACTTATAAAACATTTACGTGGTTCAATCTTTACAACTAGTTTTTTATTTTACGACTGACCTCCCAAAAGGAGAAGGTCCTCAATTCGCCTGTATTTTTTTATGTATTACGCCGAACGCCGTACGCGATATCTCCGCCAAATGTAGACCGATTTTCAAACATATTTTTGTGTTCGATAGAGCTTATATCAAGGTTGGTCCAATATAAATTTGGTCGCGATCGGATTTGAAGTCGGTCCGTTAAGTTTTTAAACTTGTGCCTATTAAACTTGTGATTATTTCCATGCATTATACTATTTAGAAATGAAACAGCCAAACTATTCTTAATGATGAGAAGCGCGTGAATAATTTTAAATGTAGGTAAGGGGTTATAGGTGCAAGCAATGTTATGTTCCAGTTTGAAGGACATTATAGCCAGTGTAATTATGGGGCATTATGAGACTTACGCCCGAATGGTCAAACGCTGCTCAACTTTAACGGCTTCTTATATCGATTTTCGCCATACAATTTTGACAGATAAGGCGGCCTTAAGTGTATGAACATTCGGCGGTTAACATCTAATGTCTCAGGGTGATGAGCGCAATGCAGTGCCATTCAAAGTTCTGTTGGTGTTGCTACTGTTCATGCGTAGTCGTATCGCTTATGATCAGACGAACGTTATGGTCGTCTCGTCATTCGATATATAAAAAAATGAGTTTGAGTATTTTTAAGCTGTTGTTGCCTTGTTATTTTTTGTTAGTATATTGGAATTGGTATTTTTTTTGTTATTCCCAACAAATTCCCATTTAAAGTATTACGATCTAAAATATTTGCCTTTGTGAATTTGCGGCTTTACGCTTTTTTTTACTTTTACCGTATCGTTCCCCACACCATTTGTATCGGCAATCGACAAAAGCCTCGAAACGTGACTGGATTGAGTGCTTGCCTCGAGCGCTTTTTCCTGTCATTCATTAGTTGCATCGCTGTTGATCACCGATAGTGTGAAAGGGCCTTTATGATGCCATCGTTACTGTTAGGTATGTTGCATATCCGAATTGGAGCAGATTAAACGCACTGCATTTTAACTTTTATCTCTAAAATGTTTGGACCATTAACATAGCTCATAATTTTTATGTGTGAAGAATTTAAAATGTATAGTAGATCTACTTTTAAGCTACCTACTTTGTTATTAGTGTTCTGTAAAATTAAATAAATAAATAAACTTTCTTTCTTTCTTTCATCCTCGAGGTGTTTGTTAGGTACAACTTTTTCAAAATTATCAAGTATTCCAAGGAACAATGAATATAACTAATTTGAATATCTCTTCTTTTTGGATTTAACGTAAATATCTTCCAAACAAGGTTGATGAACACACTTTGAAGGCGATCCCTCCGAACTCACCTCTTTCTGTTTCGATACAGTCCATCATTGGTGACGTTTGTCTAAACTTCACATATATCTATGACTTAAACCCTCATTACTTTTAAACAATCAACTCAACTTTAAACAAAAGTACAAAATAATAAATTAAATTGGAATATCGATATCCACATGCTCATATTCCACTCCAAAATGGGGTCGGCGCAACACACTTTTATCAAGTTATATGTTTTCAAGCTTGTTGCAAAAGGATTGTGTTATTTTCTTTTTGAATTTGATTCAAGTTATGATCTGAAGCGGTATTTTCTGTTAACGTTTACACTGTCAAAATTCCCGCCAAAAATCAATAATGCAAACTAATTTCCACAACAGGCCGCGTCATTACTCACCACTAAACAATTTTTTAACAACATTTACGTCTGCAAATGGAAGTTATGAAATAATAAAACAGATTTGCGACTGGCTGGGTGCTCGCTGGTGGAATTTTGTTTTAACACCCACAAATGTACTGCGAAGTGAGGCACGGGGAAAGGGACTCCGGTTTAATTAAAATAGTTCTGTGAAAAATGACGGATATTTTCCCTTTAGTCCTTCGATTTAAAGATCCAGGGAGGTAATAAAATGGCTTGGAAGCTGTTGGGATGGCTTAGATATTTAAATGTTTGTGTATTTGTGAGGTTGCCCCTCTTTTCAGCGGCTTCGGATCAACCGTACATATGTAGTTGGACAAAGAGTGACTGGCATATACTTTCTTGGAAGTACTTACATATGTCAGAAAATACTTTCAGCCAGACGGACCCACGCGCAAAAGCTTGTGCTTTAGAATAAAAAGTAAATGTATTAATAAAAATTAGATAATAATAATATTGCTTTTGACTGTAATGGTTTTTAACTGTTTGGGTGTTGGATTCTCGAGCAAAATGAACTCTGAAATATGATCATTAAATTAACATTAGCGAAAAAAATATAAAGACAACTTTTTATAATTACAATGACTACAGATAACAATCACATTCAAATAGAAAACAAACATCGATTAGTTTAAGCTGACAAGTCCGGTAATCGCTCATTAAAACTTATCCAGTAAATACGGCTTTATTTGTGAATCAGATCGGGTGGACACGACCCTAACTTCCGAACGGCTGTACAGGGATTAATCGTTCGGTACAACTGCCCTACGAGGACCATCCCTTCAACTTCGGAAAATTTCAAATTATTCATGAAGACTTAATTACCATTTCGGATCAGACGTAAGTCGTAACTCCGCTTAAGTAACAATGAATAACTTTAAAACTTTCCATTTGAGGATTATTCAATTATACATCTTGTTGTAGTTTATTTTAATTTGTCATTTGATGTTTTAGGTACCTGCCTTGACTGCCTCCGTGGCGTCGTGGTATTTCGGTGCGACTACGGTTCTGAGGTCTCAGGTTCGATCCCCGGGTCGGGCAAAGTGATATTGGATTTTTCCATATCAGCCCGGAGTCTGGAATTTGTGCCCGATATGGCGATAGGCTCGCTCCCTATCACATCTGGGACGGAACTAAGCTCGGCGAAATGTGGGTGTTCTAGTTCGCTAGTACGCCTCTGCCTACCCCTTCGGGGATACAGGCGTGAGCTTATGTTATGTTATGTGTTGTTTTAGGTACTTGTAACAAAAGTTTGTTTTTGTGGTTAAATAATTCTTTCTCATTGTCATTTGGAAAATTAGGTAAAGACTGCTATATAAGTACATAAAATCTTTGTAAATAGGTAACCTGTACATAGAGTCATACCTTTTTCACATAAGGGTAGAAGGAGACAACGAATTCCCTCTTGCTTTCTTGCACTCCTCTTATGCTTCATTGGTCTCATTGCAATATTATTCATTGATGTATTTATATCTTTCTTTCTACTTGCCCTTATCCCACCTTAAATGTGGGGTCGACGGAAAACACTTTTTTAACCATGTTGCAGAAGGTATTTGGCTTAGTTTATACTGGCTGCTTGCCTGACGACAACCCTCTGGGGGTTCATTCCTCATTCATGTATTTATGTGTTTCTAAAATTAATATTAAATCCTGTAGCAGATTCAAACAAATTCGTAAATTGAAGATTGTCGCATAACTCAAACCTTAGTTACAGTACATATTATTTAACGAACAAATGGCGAAGATTTTAGTAATGACGTCATAGCAATTGCTCGTGTCGCAAGTCGAGTGGAAGTAAGGGGGCGTCATGGTGCGATCGTAAACCTTTATGAGGCTTAAGCTCATAATGTCGTAATACCGAACATTTCCCGCACGTCCTAATAATACGATTAGGGTAAAGATTTTTCAATCAATGCTATTAGGTATGACGTGACGCGTGAGCCTTTCGTTGCCCGTGTTACTAATCTTCTTATTACAAGTAGTAATATAACTGCGACAATTTTTTGTTGTTTACGAATTAAGAGCGAAGTTGATAGCTGTTTTCGGATGTGCAATAATTGAAAGAAGAAATGGTTCCTGAGAGCTTTCTGAGGTTCCTGAGAACAGATAACTTATGGCTTTTAAGCTCGAATAAAGCTATCTGATAGTCGTGACTTCGTCTTTAAAAAAATGACTTAAGCATTTGCGATGATTTAGCCAATATTAAATAGAGCAATTATCAAGTTTTGAATAACCATGAGACCCAGTTGTGGATGATCTCAAGGGGCTGCTGGGATTATGGCGGCAATTCCTTCTAGGACAATGCCCTCCAGATTACCTTTCCTCAGCGAATCGACCGAACAAAGCCAAGCAACGCACCAAGCAAAACTCATCAAAGATCACCGGTTAAAAAAAATCCACACTGTACTTGTTGTTGTCCATCTTCGCTGAAGTTTGGTGCATCATCACTTTAAAGCAACAAACACAACTTTAGGAAATATTTTTTTTAATAATAATATGAAATTATATTAACAAGCGACGTCCACCCTGTCAGACTCCGCGTCAAAATCCTTCAAGGTGGTCATGACATTTGTGTGACACCAAATGTCATATTATGTGCGCAGGGTAGTGAATGAAGGAGAAAATCGAATTTTAGAGGTACATGCAACGGTTTAGGTACACCGTACAACGGTACATTAATTTGCTATATGTTGTATCTTGTCGGTAGCTTGATGTTTTCGCTTCATTAAGCATGTGATACGGGTGACGTAAGCTCGGAGACATCCTGGGTACATATACACGACACGACACGTTGTAATACAACAAAAATCTACGCTGCAAGAAAATATATTCAGCTACATTATTCCACTTTTTATTCGCGCGTTCACTTTTGTAAGATATGTTTGATATTAAACCTCATTATATATTTTACCAGACTTCGAAAAGCTGACAATCTCAAAAAACGTGGTGGCTAATTAAATACGCCAAATTAATAATAACCGTTTTTTGTAATTATATTTGTATCTGCTGAGATTAAAAGCTTACAGTACTTAAGATAAGAGCGAAAACAACTCGCGGCCCAACGTTTTGTTTCCTACACTTTGACTTTGACGATGACGGAATTGGGTATGTTTCATTTCATACACATTATTCCTTTCTCCTCTAAAAACCACATCAAAATTGGCTGAAAAATGAGCCAGTAATTCATATTTTAAATTCTTCAATGAGCAAGAGTGGGGATGTAGTGGGGATATCATTTCCAACGCACGCACCGTTATGGACGTGACGTGATTTTACTGATACATATCTTTCCCGCAGTTTGAAGGTTACACCAAACTACAAAGGCTTATAACTTTTTTGTCTTTGAGAATATTTCATTATTTCTTTTTGTGCTACGTTTAACATGACGTGAATTTCATATAAAATAAATTAAAAAAATTAGTCAAGTACCCAATTGTCGTTTGTCCGGAGTTTTGGCGGGAATTCTGACGGTGCGGGTGGTCGCTTGTTTTAATGATTTCATATTCTGGTCTAAAGTTGTGCTTGTGGTTTAAATGTGATGTGAATCTAAGCAATAAACATCAACGAAGATGGACAGTATGTGGAAGCTTTGAAATAAGTGATTTTGGACGCTTTTTGTCGGGTGGATGGGTCGACCATGTTCGACTCCTCTGCTGCGAGAAAATCGTCTGAAAAGCATCAAACTGGAAGGAATTAACGCCAAAATTCCAGCAGGGCCTTGAAATCGAACACATCCGATTTCATTGCACTTGTGAACAATTAGATATAAGCAAATAAAGAAATAAAAAGCACTTATGACGAGGCTGTATGGGCTAGATCCCTTTGCCTTCCCGAAAGGGAAAATTAAAAAAAAAAAAAAAAAAAAAATGTCGTTTGTCCATTATGTCGAAACAAGAAAATTAGGGTAGAGAGAGAACTACATAATTAATTTCAACAGATCTTTATTTTTTTTTCATAGAAACGCAACGAATCCATTACAACCGGGACATAGCTCGTACTCACACAGAACAGAGAGAAAATGCAAATAGCTTACTTTAACATTGAAATTGGTACATCCATCGCGCAAACTGAAAGGCGATCGATTCATTACAAAGTCAAACGGACCGGACCCACCGCCACGACAAATGATGAATTCCAGATCTTAGTTCCAGATAGATAACCTTTTACCTTTTGCTGTGAGATTTTAAATTAAACGGGTTTGCCGATTTAAAAAAAAATATGTTTCGGGACACAAATAATTTCTTTATTTTTTTTTAATTATAATTTTCCCTTTCGGGAAGGCAAAGGGATCTAGCCCATACAGCCTCGTCTTAAGTGCTTTTTATTTCTTTATTTGCTTATATCTAATTTTTCACAAGTGCAATGAAATCGGATGTGTTCAATTTCAAGGCCCTGCTGGAGTTTTGGCGTCAATTCCTTCCAGTTTGATGCTTTTCAGACGATTTTCTCGCAGCAGAGGAGTCGAACATGGTCGACCAATCCACCCGACAAAAAGCGTCCAAAATCACTTATTTCAAAGCTTCCACATACTGTCCATCTTCGTTGATGTTTATTGCTTAGATTCACATCACATTTAAACCACAAGCACAACTTTAGACTAGAATATGAAATCATTAAAACAAGCGACCACCCGCACCGTCAGAATTCCCGCCAAAACTCATTTCTTTATTTTTTGTTCATTTGACATACATGGGCAAAGGAAACTTTAAATGTGCAGCCTAAGTCACACCTCACAATGCATCTTTTAAAATTGGAATTAAATATTTCTAGAATAGTAAAATACGTCCATGAATACGTTAACGTGTATTATATAAAATGAAAATATAAAATATTTTTCACGTTGTTATTTATCCATGTCAGCACGCATGAATTTATTAAACCTTTTTAATAAATATGATAATGTAAAAGAAACGCCATGTTGTGTGTTGATTAACGCTGATATAATATAGTAAAAGGTTTTTTGCATTCCATTTATTCCACGTGACTTTACTGAGCAGAAAACTTATCACTTGACCCAATCCGGGGTCGAATCCAAGAGACCTCAGACGACAAAACGACCTCAGACAAAAGCATTAGGAATAAATTCTGAACGCTTATCTAAATACAATAAAGAAGTATGACATACTTCCACAGAAAAGAAAAAAAACAAAAAAAAGAAGATGAACTTATGGCTGCACAACTAAATCGCTGACAGAAACTATTCCTAACTCCGTATTAGCTAATTCCGATCGAGGAAATTGACAAACTTTTATAAACGTTACTTTCTTACTTTATTTCGTACAAGATTAAAACAATGGACAGACGCCGGACATCTTTAGAAACAATTCGCAATTGATTGGATTTTGTACGAAACAATAGTTAGTTAAGGGAGGTCGAGGCATAGTAGCGACAATTAATTATTGTTTCGTATTTATATTCTTCAGTAACACGAATAAGGATAATTTTGTTCAGTACCTACCAAGTACCTACATAATCTGTTATTTATCCTGTTTACTATTCATATAGTGATGCATAGAGATACTCAGATAGGTGTATCTACCCTGTACATTGTGCAACCAGGAAGATTTTAACGTAGGCATTGTTTATTAATAGTTTTAATAACTATAATACTGTAAATTTTATACATCTTTGCGTCATAAACGTTGACTTGTACAGAATGGCTAAGCATTAAGTCCGCCTTTATACAATACTAGCTGACCCGCGCAACTTCGTCTGCGTATGAGAGAGAGGGTTGAAAGAGTGAGTCGTAGGCACCTTTAGCACAATAATTCTAAAAGAGGTAATGGGATGATCTACTTCGGCCGTCAGTCACCCCGTCTCTTACCCCGTCAGTCACACCCTCTGTCACTCCGTCTGTCGCCCAGTCGGTCACCCCATCTGTCACCCAGTCGGTCACCCCGTCTGCCACTCAATTTATCACCCCGTCTGTCACCACGTCCGTCACCACGTCTGTCACCCCTTCTGTCACCCGTCTGTCACCCCGTCTGTCACCCCGCCTGTCACCCAGTCGGTCACCCCGTCTGTCACCCAGTCTGTCACCCCGTCTGTCACCACGTCCGTCACCCCGTCTGTCACCCCTTCTGTCACCCGTCTGTCACCCCGTCTGTCACCCCGCCTGTCACCCCGTCTGTCACCCCGCCGGTCACCCCGTCTGGCACCTCGTCTGTCACCCAGTCGGTCACCCCGTCTGTCACCAGTCTGTCACCCCGTCTGTCACCACGTCCGTCACCCCGTCTGTCACCCCCGTCTGTCACCCTTCTGTCACCCGTCTGTCACCCAGTCGGTCACCCCATCTGTCACCCCGGCTGTCACCCAGTCGGTCACCCCATCTGTCACCCCGTCTGTCACCCCGTCATTCAGCTCGTCAGTCACTCCGTCCGCCACCCCATCAGTCAGCCTGTCAGGACCCCGTCATTCCTCACTTCGGTCACCCCGTCAGTCATCCTATTAGTCACCCTATCAATCACCCCGTCAGTCACCCCTTAATCACCCTACCATTCATCCCCTTGGTCAACACTAAAATATTTTTCAAATCGAACCAGTAGTTTCTGAGATATAAAATTTCCCGCTTGCAGCATTTTTCATTTCTGCTCCGCTTCTTTTGGTCATAGCGTGATGTTATATAGCCACCGTCGATAATTGGGCTATCCAACACAAAAATAATTTTTCAATTCGAACCAGTAGTTTCTGAAATATAGTCTTTTCAACATTTTGCATTTCTGCTCCGCTCCTATTGGCCATAGCGTGATGTTATATAGCCTATAGCCACCCTCGATAATTGGGCTATCCAACACAGAAAGAATTTTTCAATTCGAACCAGTAGTTTCTGTCCGAGATATAAATTTTCCCGATTTGGTAACATTTTTTATTTCTGCTCCGCTCCTTTTGGTCAAAGCGTGATGTTATATAGCCTATAGCCATCCCCGATAAATAGGCTATCCAACACAAAAAGAATTTTTCAATTCGAACCAGTAGTATCTGAAATATAGTCTTTTCAACATTTTTCATTTCTGCTCCGCTCCTATTGGCCATAGCGTGATGTTATATAGCCTATAGCCACCCTCGATAATTGGGCTATCCAACACAAAAAGAATTTTTCAATTCGAACCAGTAGTTTCTGTCCGAGATATAAATTTTCCCGATTTTGCAACATTTTTCATTTCTGCTCCGCTCCTATTGGTCAAAGCGTGATGTTATATAGCCTATAGCCATCTTCGATAAATAGGCTATCCAACACAAAAAGAATTTTTCAAATCGAACCAGTAGTTCCTGAGATTAGCGCGTTCAATCAAACAAACAAGCTTTATAATATTAGTATAGATCTATACTAATATTATAGCTATACTAATATTAAATCTATACTAAATCTATACTAATATTATAGCTTTATAATATTAGTATAGATTTAGTATAATATAAAGTATGAGATATAAAAATACATAAATAGGAGTAAAACATAATTTTCAATCAGTCAAATGTGTTATTATTGTCTTTTAATAAACAGGTATTATGAAAACAGAAACTAGCATCTGCTTCCCCTTTTGGAAAATTTCACCCTTCAACCACTGCAGGGTTACCAGGACCTCTTATAGCAGTATTATTATAATCGTTCTTGGTTTGTTTTGTATGGGATTATTGACAAGTAAAATTATAATAATACTGCTATAAGAGGTGGTGGTAACCCCCCTGAACACTATTGTCCAATTGTCTACATTATTACAATCGACACACACCCTAAGACCGTTAAGACCGACGAAATAACAAACATAACAAATATTTTTATGTATATTATTATGACTGCCTCGGTGGCGCGGTTGTATTTCGGTACGACAACCGTCCTGAGGTCCTCCGGAGGAACGGTTAATTTGTAGCCATAATGGCTACAAATTATGTATAAATGCTTATACATCGTCGTAACGTATACAAAAATAAACTCGTTCCGAATAAGCCAACAACTTTTCCTCTAACGACTACACTCGACTTATCTATGTCATTGTCCTCTTTTTGCCAAATAGGACACGCATATCGGATAACATTATGTGAAAGATAAAACTCTCTGTGGTCAGATTTTGGCAAAAAAGGTTTACGTGACCCCACGGTCAGAACAGGTAGAAATTCAAACTCAGGCGGGAGCGTGACATTTGTAAAATAAACAAAAAAGCGTTACACAAGTCACAACGCACAAAGTCTCCATCAGTTTTTTGGGGACGCCGAATTTTAGATTGTCCAGCTTTCATTTCAATGGATTGGATGTTACATTTGTCATTTAGTAAGCTATTTTTAACCATATGAAGCAATGATTTGGTCAACCTATGTTTGCACATTAGACACTCGTATCATGTTTGTTTTTAGGACACTTTTCCCAAATTCCTCATATTTTGTACTAATTTATTAAAGATATAAAACTATTTTACCATTCAAATTCAAATCATTTATTCTGGAAATATGATATTTTATATCACTTTTACAAGTCAATTACGAGCATATATTGAAAAAATAATAATGGCGTCGGCATTTCGTAGCTATTCCTGAGAAGAAATGCCGAAACAAACTCAAGGGTTACAGTAAACAATCTTGAACATACCAGTAACAATAGTTGATCCCTATACTTCAGTAACGCAATTTCCACGAAGCTTAGGGAAACAGTTAAAACTACCAAAGCAATTAAAAGTAACATTTATATTGGTCCAAGAAAATTGTGCTACTTTATATGACAATACAGAACGAAATATGTGGCGTCACTTGGCTCTACACAATGTTGACATTTGGCTGTCGCCCAAAAAGGTTCGCGACCACTGGCAACGTTGCACAAACTTGTCCATACTAGGCAAATTAAGGCCGTTTAACAGATTAAATTATGAACGTTAGGGCACAGCGAATTGTAGATTAACAGTCTGATTATTCATTGAAATAAAACTATTAGTATTAAAAATAAAACGATTTTTACGGATTTAACGGATTCTATCACGATTTAGTTTTAATTTTTATGCCTGACGTTTCGAAAGCTTTGCAGCAGCAGTGGTCTGAATGGTCGAAATCATTAAGTCTGATTATTATCAAACAATTAACTTTACTATAGCTTTAAACTGTCGCGTGATTATAGCGTCTCCAAATTAGGTTCAAAGAAATTTATTCTCAATAAAGACACAAGGCGGAAAGTAGGAAGGCGGACCCTGGCAGAAGGCCGGGATAACGCCAGGCAGAAAGAAAAAATAAAGAAAGACACAATAGTCACTTACATGAGAACAATAAAATTTGTCTTATTTATTTCTTTCTTTACTTTAATATCAATAAAATTCAACATTTTTATAAAGATGTTAGTGGTTCATTTCACTTTTAACACTTAATTATACAAATTATTGTAGTGATTATTTGGCACAATTTCTAATAATTTTGAAAAACATATTCAGAAAAAGTTTTAATTTCAATACATACATTAAAAGTATCAGTATTTTTATAAGTAACGGAACTTTGTATAGCTGTGCACTTTCAAAAGTAATTATTGTTTTGCCACATTTATTTTTTATCTTGGGTAGAACGCTGTCATTTACGCCCGGTTCTAATAAACAATCTCAGTTCGAATGTGCAGATAGATTACAAAAAATAGCCAATAAGAACACAGTTTAAACACGACTCCGTCAAATGACTCGATTTGACTTGTTCATAATCGCGATCTATCTGCACTCTAAACTGAGATCGTTTATTAAAACCGGCCGTTAATAGTTAGTCATGGATAAGAGTTCATACATCTTATATAATTGTAAATTGCAAGAGTTTACTTGTTTCCGCATTCGGACATTGCTATAAGCTGTATGCCTGTACCGCGTAAACAAAAAATGGCAAATCGTCGAGATATAGCGTATAATTAGGAAAAGTGGACATGTCATCTTAGAAGATATTGAAAGACGAGTAAGGATGGGGAATAGTGTTAATGGCGCCTTATACTCAATAATGGCTAACGAAAATATAACAAGTCACGCACGGTTAGCCATTCATCGAGGAGTTCTGGCGCCAACACTAATGTATGGAAGTGAATCTTGGGTGTGGCAGAGGAAGCATGCAAGTAAGATAAATGCGGTGGAGATGAGATCGTTAAGAAGTATGTGTGGGCTGAAGTTGAATGATAGAGTGAAGAATAGCAGCATAAGAGAGAAAGTTGGATTGAAGGAAGATGTAGTGACGAGGATTGAGAAAGGAATGCTTCGGTGGTTTGGCCACGTTGAAAGGATGGATGAAAGTAGAGTGACGAAAGAAATTCATGTAGCGAAAGTGAATGGTAGCATCGGCCGAGGACGTCCTAGACGTACCTTTATGGACCAAATTGGCGATATTTTAGAAAAGGGCCAAATAAGGAGTTCTCGTAACCGACGAGCGTGCATGAAAAGACTGATGACTGTGGAAGAAGCGAAAGAGGTGTGTTTGAACCGAGGCAATTGGCGCTCCTTAGTCTCTGCCTACCCCAACGGGAAACAGGCGTGAGTTTATGTATGTATGTATGTATGTATGTATGTATGTCATCTTAGGTCTCAGCCTACGCCATGCCATGCTATAACAGTAAGGGAAAACATCGTGAGGAAACCGACATACCCGTGAATTTCTCCACAAGAATTCCGAAGGTATGTGAAGTCTACCAACCTGAATTAGGGCAGCGTGGTAAATTAAGGCCTAACCCCTTTCATTAGTAGAGGAAGCCCGCGCCTAGCAGTGGGATAGTAATAATAACATAAGTTCACGCCTGTATCCCCGAAGGGGTAGGCAGATGCGCACTAGCGAACTAGAACACCCACATTTCGCCGAACTTGGTTCCGTCCCAGACGTGATAGGGGGCGAGCCTATCGCCATATCGGGCACAAATTCCAGACTCCGGGCTGATATGGAAAAATCCAATATCACTTTGCCCGACCTGGGGATCGAACCCGAGACCTCAGAACCGTAGTCGTATCGAAATACCACCACGCCACCAAGGCAGTCTTTAGCATTACCGTCTACCGTTACAAGTTTCCTTTTAACCCCAAAAATAATAAATGTTTCCATGCGACGAAATCGGTGAAACTTTTTTAATTTAACACCCTCGCATATAAACGGCGGGGTCTCCAATACTATAGAGTTTTCCGAAGAGCAGAATGTTAATAGAATATCGAGACGAGCAACTACTTCGAAGTTGGCCCTTTACGAGTACAGCTCTACAGAATTCTAATTGTCAGTCTGCAACTAAATCTCCGTTTAGATAGTTTGGACGATAGAGGCTGTAATATAACAGAAATATGTAATTTAGGCAGTGTAGTACAAATTTTAAATAGAAAATGATTTTTCAAGATGTCTGACTAGCAATTTTTTTGAGTAATGGATTTAAGAACACTGTCGTTGGCAAAATCATCAAACTTTGATGGAGGCCATATTTTTTAAATAAAGAAGAAGAAGAAATAGAAAATGATGTCTCGATTTATTTTTAATTATTTAAGCTACAATTATCTTGTAATCGAAAGAAAATGATGAATAATAAAAAGTCACATTAAAGATATTCAAATCCACGGTTCATACCACAGATCTGGGATCTAGTTCAAATCTTGTAATCAAACAACGGAAAAGGGATGCACAGATACCGCTATGACGTCATCAAATCAGCTCACGCCTGTATCCCCGAAGCGGTAGGCAGATGCGAACTAGAACACCCACATTTCGCCGAGCTTAGTTCCATCCCAGATGTGATAAGGGGCGAGCTTATCGCCATATCGGGCACAAATTCCAGACTCCGGGCTGATACTGCAGTAAAAGAACTTTCTTTTTTACATTACTTAATGTGAATAACACACAAGTTTAAAAAACCTAACCGACCGACTTTAAAATTTGTCTGATCTTGACCAAAGTTATATGAGACCACCCTTATAATAAGCTCTATCGAACACAAATAATAAAAATAATCTTGAAAATCCGTCCACATTTGACAGTTATCGCGTAAAATAATAATAATATTAGCCCTGTAATATTACTGTCCCACTGCTGGACACGGGCGTCCTCTACTAATGAGAGGGGTAAGGCCTTAGTCTACCACGCTGGCCTAATGCGGGTTGCTAGACTCACATACCTTCGAAATTCCTGCGAAGAAATTCTCGGGTATGCAGGTTTTCTCACGATGTTTTCGTTCACCGTTATAGCAAGCGATATTTCACAACGAAAATACACTTAACACAGAAAAGTCAGAGGTATATGCTCCATATTGGAGTTGGTCTCGAACCTCCGACATTTGTCTCGGCAGTCCGTACCATTCCCAACTGAGCTATCGCTGCTTTCGCGATACATTATAAAAAATACAGACGAATTGAGCACTTTCTCAGTTTTGAAGTCGAAAATGATATAATACATAAAAGTTTCATTAAAAATACCCTTGAGGGCCCACAAATTGTATCTTCCCTATGAATTATGAAGTTTATGGACTTTGTTTATGAACTTACACCATAACAGACCCACGGAATCGTTTCTGGCCGAAACTTGTAACTCTTATCTTCCGTATGACGCCGGGGAAATGAAAACTTACTCTTAATTTCCATATGAAAGGGTGATAATTCTTAAAATATTTACGGGCGACGTTTCATGGAATTTGGGAGGTCTGACACCAAATATGAGACGGGCGTAATTTAATTTCATTACTTTTGGACGTGGATTGTGAAATGAGGTAACATGCACATTTCTTTCCACCTGCCCTTATCCCACCCTTTTTTCTACCTGCCCTTATCCCACCTTAATGTAGGGTCGTTAAATCACGCACGAGTCAAGCATGTTGCAGAAAGGATTTGGCTTAATTTTTACGACTGGCTGCCTGCTTGATGACAACTCTCCTCTGTGGCATCCAGACGCGGGCAAATCGTGTTAGAAAAACATACCGTCCGACCTGAGAATCGAACCCAAGACCAGTCCATAAACAGCCTCACGATATTTTATATATAGCGCTATAGCAAGGCTGATTCATAATAACATTAACTTGAATAAACTAAATAACATAACATTAGCTCACGCCTGTATCCCCGAAGGGGTAGGCAGAGGCGCACTAGTGAACTAGTATACCCACATTTCGCCGAGCTTAGTTCCGTTCCAGATGTGATAGGGCGCGAGCCTATCGCCATATCGGGCACAAATTCCATACTCCGGGCTGATATGCAAAAATCCAATATCATTTTGCCCGACCCGGGGTTCGAACCCGAGACCTCAGGACGATAGTCGTACCGAAAAACAACCACGCCACCGAGGCAGTCCGCACCGAGGGAATTAACGATATTTATCATCGTTATCGGGAAGCATTAACTCGTACTACTATAATATTTACTGTACCAATGATAACAGAAAAACAAGGACTTAGTATAACCATGTAAAAACGTGTTTGAGTGCCGGTGCCGCCACTTGAGATTCGCGATATATTTACATGTAAGTTGTCACCGTATCAAGACTTAAATAACGTGTAAATAGTTATTGATTTTATTATAAACGGTGTTTTATTTATAATAATACTAATTTTGGAATGTGAAGCCTAACTGCTATATTACTGGTATCTTTCTTACACCAAGTCGCCATTTTAGTCTCCATACATCAGGCATGATGATCAGAGGCTAGCCCAGAGGATTAGCAAGTTGAAATAGCAGTCTTCGTGGTCGCATACTTCATTTCTGAAGGTCGTGTCCCTGAAAGGCCTTCGTGGCATTCTGT
Source organism: Clanis bilineata (assembly GCA_036417725.1). Taxonomy (NCBI): domain Eukaryota; kingdom Metazoa; phylum Arthropoda; class Insecta; order Lepidoptera; family Sphingidae; genus Clanis; species Clanis bilineata. The sequence continues at coordinate 4,234,930 of CM071139.1, read as the reverse complement.
ATAAGTAATAGCAGTGGGCAGGGTATATAGCTCGTAGAACTGATAGCCGATGGGGCAGAAAAGTTCTCGAGTGGAGACCACGTACCGGCAAGCGCAGCGTAGGACGTCCACCTACAAGGTGGATCGACGACCTGATAAAGGTCGCAGGACGTCGCTGGATGCAGGCCGCTTCCAACAGGTCGATCTGGAAATCTTTGGGGGAGGCGTATGTTCAGCAGTGTACGTCCTATGGCTGATGATGATGATGACATGAGGCACTTTTTTTTAGTCATGCCAAGTCCATATTCTTCTTTTATCATTGTACACAATTAATCAAATTAATTATGCTAATATAGAGGTGAGGAGTGGTTACGGTGACTAACCGCGGTGTTGAAACCGCTGTATCGCGGCTGACCGCGGACAGTCGCGTGTCCGTCTAATTAATTCCAACTATACAACGTACAAGCATATTATAGTAGGTACATGCAGTAGAAACAATGTCCACTAAATGTCGGATTTTAGTCATAGGAAATGAGTTGGAAATAGAGAACGAGTGATTATAATTACAAGTTTAAAAACTTAACCGAGCGACTTCAAAACATATCGTGACCAAATAACGGACCACCCTTGAAGTAAGCTCTGTTGAACACAAAAATAATCTTGAGAAACGGTCCACATTTGGCGGAGATATCGGGTGATATACATACAAAAAATACAGACGAATCGAGGACCTTTTCCTTTTTGGAAGTCGGTCGATAAGAAGACTGACCAGCCCCCCTGCTTCCCTAACCCTTATGATTTGTTGAGATTTACACAGATTCAAAAGTACACAGTTCATAATTAGGCTCTTTATAGAGTGCTCAAACTTACGAATATTTAATTTCACGTATTAATTTTTGCAGACCTAGAAGGAGATGGCGGGATGAACTAGACTCACATCTACCCAATTGGCAATTGATAGCAACAGATCGTGATAAGTGGAAGGAGGAGAAGGAGGCCTTTGCCCAGCAGTGAGACACAAATGGCTAAAATAAATAAATAAATAAATTAATTAATTTTTAGTTTTTGATTAAAACAGCATTGATAGCAATGTTTATAACCATTATATTTCAATTAAGATGATAATATGAGCAATGTACAAAGTCCCTCGCGCTCTATTTTTAACTCCCCATTCTTTTTCGACCGATTTAAATTCAAGCCGTATTATCCAATTCGTCTGTATTATTTTATGTATGTTACGCGATATTTTCGCTAAAAGTGGACTGGTTTTCAAGATTATTTTTGTTCGATAGACCTTATTCCAAGGTCCCATATAAATTTGGTCACGATCGGATAATTTTTGAAGACGGTCCGTTAAATTTTCTTGATAATGGCAGTGTAACAACGATCAAGAGATCAAGCATTAAAAATCACTTACCATAAGCTCAGGCGCTTTGTTGATTTCTAGTATAATCACAAGTTTAAAAAGTTAACACAGACTTCAAATCTGATAGTGACCAAATTTATATGGGACCACCATTGAAATAAGCTTTATCGAATACAAAAATAATTTTGAAAATCGGTCCACATTTGGCGGAGATATACAGACAAATTGAGGACCTTCTCCTTTTTGGAAGTCGTTCGAAAATGCATAAACGTTAATATGTTACATGAAGCATACAAACTGTGAGCCAATATTAAAGGCAATAATGTGCGCAGTGTGGGTCGTTAGCGTGTCCTTATTGAAAGTTACATCACGAACCCGCCCGCGCCCCCCTAAATAGATTACCCTGAGGGATTATATTAATAATGGCCGCATTTAGCAATTACATACATAGTGTTGACGTGTAATATTGTATCTTGTCTGTCAACAGTTTGTGTTAGATAAAATAAGGTTATAAATTAGGTATATGACTTCTACATTATTTTTCCTGCCCTCATGCCAGTTTAATGTGAGATCGGCGCAACACACTTTTACAAGGATGTTGCAAAAATGATTCGGCTTTTTTATACAACTGTCTGACGTCAACTCTCCTTTGGCTGATACAATGCCGGGAAAATCGGGTTGGAAAAACACCCCGCCCGATTAGGGAATCGAACCCAAGGCCTCCCAGTTGACATCCCATTCATATAAGCTGCGACTAGACCTAAGAGGCGACAATTTATTATATAAATTCTATATTAATTGTATATAATATTAATTACTTTAGTTAAAATATCAAAATATTACACTTCTATTCTTCTACCCGCCCTTATTTCACCCTAATTCTTCAGCTTCAAGGGGATCTAACCCAGAGAATAATCGTTCTAAATTTGTAATTGAATAAGGTTCGCGTCAACTTCATAAGAACATCATCCGCCAATAATGCGTTTTAGTATGATGCGACCCTGAGGGCGACTTGCAGCTCCGCGATAAATCTTCATCCCAAATCTTGGTTTAAAAATAGGAGTGAACTAAAAGATAAATAAAGGTGTAACTCTAGCTTTGTAACAGCGCTGCACATCGCCCTAAGAAAACATCAGCCAACATAACTGCCATAAAATTCGAAATGCGTCAAGGCAATTTCCTTTGTTTAATGTTACTTAAGATTGATCTCTGATAGAAGTTACTCATAAGTAGATTATCACGCGTGGCAGCGTTAATTACTTTGTTGATGACTTCTTTATCTGATGCTATTATCATTATTGCTTAATGGCCTTTTTATAGCAAATAAATACTTATAGTGTCAATGGTTATCACTATAATTAATTTAGAGTGATAAATAACAGAAATACGTAATGGATACTAACTACTTGATAATATTTTTTCGGCCGACTTCCCAAAAAGGAGGAGGTACTCAATTCGTCGTTTTTTTGGCCACGATCGGTAAATTGGAAGTCGGTCAGTTAAGTTTTTAACTTGTGATTATTGATTTCTTATTATATAGGTTTCATTTGTGAAAACATCGTTGCGGCATCGTTGCGTCAACGATGTTGTCATTTTTGTATTCAGCAAGGTACAAAGCGCACGTAATAGCGCTATGCGTGATGACGGCGCTTATGCGAATTAGCTCTCTCGAGCAAGGCGTTTGACATAAATGTATGGAAAATGGTATTCTCTAAGACCTAACAACGTTGAACGCTCCGTTGATCTCAACGATGTGCACTGCGCGAGCTCGTCGTCGATCGCAACGTTGTGGCGTTTCTTAGAGAATTGACCTGCAGAACGGCCCCGTATCAGAATTACTATTGGAAGCATATAGAATTCCTAATCCATCCCAATGAATTCAAATGGCTTATCCATTGCTACTGGCGCTCACGAACGCTTATAAATTATAATTGATCGCTTTCTTGCGACATCGTTAAATTGAAATTTATATGGAGCACCCAGATATCTAGGTTAGAGACTCTTGAATCTTGATGTTATTAGTGAAATTGTGTAGAATTTCCTGTATATACTATAACGCCTTTTATCCCCAATCGGGTAGACAGAGGCGCAGCTTTTCGCCAAGCTTATTTCCGTCTCATTATGTGATTGCGTGGCATCCTTTTTGCTTTTTTGCGACCGCCGAGACCAACGGTTTTTAAATGTATTTTATTTTTATAAGTATAGCTTTTACGTTTAGGATACGACGTGTCTCGTGCACATGTTTATCTCGTAAAACACGTACACAAATCAATTATTATGTGTAGATTTGTGATTGTTTCTTACACTATCGAACTTTGACTTAGTCCGAATCATTTTTTAAAAGTAAATCTTTACTTTGTCTGTAGTCTGTTTTTCTTGTAAAAAGTGGCTCGGACTAAGTCGAAGTTCGATTTAAAAATTCCAAATCCTCACCGAGTTTGTATCTTTGACTCAGACTTAGTCGAAATTCGCTCTATAGAGGTAGATCTCAGCCATACTTACTCATTGCAATGTTGAATCGCTTTATCAAATGTAATCAATATATATATAATGAATAACAGCTCTGCGAAGTTTATAAAATGCATTAAACAAATATTGTTTTAAACATTGGTTCTAATCTTAAAACACTTACAGAAAAAGTGTAAACTTGTAGGGTAGGCAGTCTATTTGTTTATAATAAATTTTAATCTGATATTCAAACATATGCTATAATCATGATTTGGGCACAGATTTTGGAGTGAAATCTAGATGTAAGTTACTAACACTAGCTGTATGGATTGTGTAATTTGATTGTATTCTGTATTGTGTCATAAATAAATTTAAAAATAAATCGTCTTGTTCTTTATTATTGCCTTTTCGCGTCATGAATCGAGAATTTCCTTTTTAGAATAGGTTAAAAATGCAAAATCAAAACAATTCCAGCCTTTATCAAAAAGCCGATCATACATAATCTTGGTTTCAATAACATAGTCTATCCAGTATCGTATAAACAGACCTTGGAAACATCAACTAGTTTACCGACGGGAGTCTGGCGGATAACATATTTATAAGGAATATTTATGAGCCCTGGAAACAAAGGCGAGAGGATTTCGCCTGATGCTGCCAATAATATACCTACCTACTCATATTATATGTGATATTAATCAATCGTTTACGAATGTTGTCGATAAATTCATGAGTGGTAGAGCTACGCTAGACAGTAAAGTCTACAGCACGAATGGGCTGGCTCGACCGGTTTGATATCACTGTCTCACAGAAAACCGCCGTAAAGTGGCAGCTTGCCACATGACGCAATCCCCCTCTCCCTTTCCCAATCCATTTTCCGTCCCCTTCCATTCCCTTATTTAGGTTGGCAACGCACCCGACCGCACACAAGCTAGAAATACTAAAATTCTAAAACCTACAGCTGAAATTAAACAGGGGAAACTAAATAAAGACTGCCTCGGTGGCGTGGTGGTATTTTGGTACGACTACTGTTCTGAGGTCTCGGGTTCGATCCCCGGGTCGGGCAAAGTGATATTGGATTTTTCCATATCAGCCCGGAGTCTGGAATTTGTGCCCGATATGGCGATAGGCTCGCCCCCTTTCACATCTGGGACGGAACTAAGCTCGGCGAAATGTGGGTGTTCTAGTTCGCTAGTGCGCCTCTGCCTACCACTTCGGGGATACAGGCGTAAGCTTATGTTATGAAACTAAATAAAAACTTGTAAATATATTTCTTACTCTCTTTGGGAGTCGAAATGAAAAGTCCCAACTCCAAAGCTTAATTGTTTTTTAGATTGCATGAGCATAACTCGATCTTTGTCATGAAAATTTTCTGTCACTCCCCCATCCACACTGCACGAGAAAACTTAACTGTAACTGAACTTGCACGCACCCCAGCAACATGAATTAACTCCGTAATAATTTAATGTCTTGTTTTGTACTGTTTAGCGACATTAACGTATAATATGCTACCGAAACTTTGTGTCACTAACAGAACCTCTTGGGACGTTTTAGTCATAAGTTGACTCATGACTTACATGTTATTTAAAGCTGACACAATGAAGATGAAGGAAACACCTATATTATTCTACAAATATAGTTTAAGAAACTGGCAAACAAGCATATGGGTCGTCTACTGCGGTACTTTACGTTGGTTTTCTGAGACATTTTAAGCACATTGCCTCTATTTAAAGATTTTTAAGCTGTGGTGATCTTCGGTGTCCTCCTTGTTCTAATGGCAGCATATATAGGCATAGACCGGGTCATAGATATCCCGGTCCATAGGGAGGCCCTGGGTTCGATTCCCAGGTCGGGCAAAACCAATTTATCCAATTTAATTTTTTTTGGACTGATCTCTCCAATCTCCCAGAGGGGTTCGACGTCAGGCAGGCAGCCGGTCGTAAAATTAGGCCAATTCCATTCTGCAACATACTTAAAAAATGTGTTGCGCGCAACCCACATTAAGGCGGGATGGTGGCAGGTAGAAAGGAAATCTTAAAAATATATTTATCATTTCCTTTCTCACGGAAAACAGTTCTAATAGTGTGATAGAGAAAGACAAAAGAACAATTTCGCTAAGAACCGCTTATAATATAAGTAGAAATATTAATATAGAAGTTAAGGTGTTGTGAGACCGAAAGTCTCTCGTAGTTCCTGATACCCACGACACAAGACTCGATCTTAGTGTGGGGTCAGGACTATGTATGTGACTGTTGGGTGTTTTTATTTATTTATTTATTTATTTATTTAATATAGTAACTTTGGTCTCGGTGGGATTTCTATTTTCACATCTAGGACAAAGTATTTATCTAGAATCTAGACAGGGCCTAGATCTGGGATTAAAAAACTTTTCTTAGCTGAAAGTTTTGTTCAAATTATTTTATCATAACAAACTTCAAACTATAAATTAGAGTAGGTATATTTTCTTTATTTTAAGCAGCGATAGCTCATTTGGGAGTGGTAAGGACTGCCGAGACTAGTGTTGGAGTTTCGAGACCAACCACAAAAAGAGCATACACCTTTGACTTTTCAGTGTTAAGTGTATTTTCATTGTGAATTATCGCTTGCTATAACGGTGAAGGAAAATATCGTGAGGAATGGATACCCGAGAATTTCTCTACAAGAATTTCAAAGGAATGTGAAGTCTACCAACCCGCATTAGGCCAGCGTGGTAGACTAAGGCCTAACCCCTCTCATTAGCAGAGGAGGCCCGTGCCCAGCTGTGGGACAGTAATATTACAGGGCTAATATTATTATTATATTATTATATATTTTCTTTCTTTCTTTTCCACCAAAATGTTTACACTGGTAGATATACATTTTCTATCACATTTGACAAGATATGAAAAAATATTTAGAATACATAAAACAAGCACAGATTTTGAAGGGAGGTCTGAGTGATCTGACTGGACGTCGCTTGTTAAAATTATTTCATTATTACCTGGAGTTGTGTTTGTTATCTTAAAGTGATGTGGTTTTATGCACCAAAATTCAGCGAAGATGGACAGCATACTGGGGAAAATTTTAACCGGTGATCTTTGATGAGTTTTGCTCGGTGCGTTGGCCGGCTTTGTTTCAATTTCATCTGGAGGGCATCCCACTGGAAAGAATGACTGCCATTATCCCGACAGGGCCTTGAGATCATCCACATCTGGGTCTCATGGTCATTGTGAAAACTTGATAATTGCTATATTTACTTTGACTTTGGCTAACTCATGGAAACCATTATTTTTAAAAGAAGAAAATAAGGAACGAAAATTATAATTAACCACTAAAATGGTAGGTACCTATAATACCATAAATCAATAGAGATCCAATATGATCCATAAACGCGGGATATGTACAGTAAATTCTTCAGAAACGTGCCGGAGGCAGGAACCGGAAGTTGTTCTCTATTGGCCGAGTACACGTGCTGAATCCATAATGTGCTACTGCCTGCTATTGGATTTCTAGTCCCCGACCATGAGTTGTTTTGGCCAAAGAGGTTTAATATTACTAACTATAGAGTAGCATCAGGCAAATCACCATATTTTTTTTTCCAATTCCCGCCTCCTTTTAGACTGGCAACGCATCCATGTTTCTTTTTTTTTTTTGACGAGTTTTGGCGGGAATTCTGACAGTGCGAGTGGTCGCTTGTTTTAATGATTTCATATTCTAGTCTAAAGTTGTGCTTGTGGTTTAAATGTGATGTGAATCCAAGCGATAAACATCAACGAATATAGACAGTATGTGGAAGCTTTGAAATAAGTGATTTTGGACGGTTTTTGTTGGGTGGATGGGTCGACCATGTTCGACTCCTCCGCTGCGAGAAAATCGTCAAAAAAGCATCAAACTGGAAAGAATTGACGCCAAAACTCCAGCAGGGCCATGGAATCGAACACATCCGACTTCAATGCACTTGCGAAAACTTAGATATAGGAAACAAAGTGTAATAAATAATAAATAGTATACGGCTGAAGGACATTGTATCCATGGCTATGAACAATATAAAAAAAAAAAACTTTTTTTGTCTTCGGTGTCTATGGGCAGTGGAAATCACCATCAGGAACCACATCCTCGTTTGCCAGTCTTTGCGATAAATAAAATTATACATACATACTAGGGCAAATAGTTATTCGTTCTTGTACGTGTAATCATTGCATTTAATATTATATTGCTATTGTTAACATAATTGATAACACCTTCCTGCCAACCGCAGTATACATAATATTTGCAGCAACAATTTAATTGGTTTCACCCGATCCTTGTACGCCGTACAGCGGTAGCTACGATCGGCATATTTGATTTATTTATTGGTTTTGCCGAACGTTAAATCTTGCGCCATTTCAATAAATACGAAACGCACAATGCTTTTTCCATGTTCATGGGATTACAAGATTTATGGAGGAGAAAAATTAGGTAAGTGCTTTCGTATGTAAGGATGCCACCAAATTACGAGGCTACAAATTAGGCGTTCTGTGTAATAAATACCGACCAAGTGCGTGCCTAGCCATGCATAGTGAAAGGTTCCGTAGTAGAAATGGCACACACATCACACACATATGCCCATTAAAGTATCCAGAAGAAGTAGACAAGGACAAAACAATGCACATTATTGGCTCAATAAAAAAACATTTAAAACACCGATATTATTTCTAAAGCCGACATATTCTTAGAAATAGGACGGTATTCGTTATCACTACACTTTCAAGACGATTTTACGAAATTAGGAAGAGTTACTTCAGTCAGCCGTCTGCTTGGTCTAGTAGCAGCATATATGGGCTGTGGACCGGGGGGTACTGGGTTCGATTCCCAGGTCGGGCAAAGCGAATTTTCTAAATTAATTTGTCCCGGACTAGATGCCTCAGAGTGGGTTGACGTCAGGCAGGCAGCCAGTCGTAAACACTGAGCTAAATCCTGATGCGTTACTTAAAAGAATTCTGCCCGTTCGTTTACTTAATAATAAATTACAAAACACAATTACATAAGTAGCGGTATGAAGAGCGAAAACCTAGGGGCTTACTTATAAAAGCCTCTAATGTATAAGAGCCATAAAAACCGTGGTTGTCTTTAAGAACCCGAAATTGATAGAAAAATACAAAGAAATTCCCAAAAATCCGTACCGCTCGCATTATGCAAAACTACCTCCCCGTCCCCTTATCGACGATTTGTCAGCTAACTACGTCAGAAGGGTTAACTTTAGGGTCAACATTAAGCCAAGTTTTATGTGTTAGATACGTCGGTACCAAGGTTTGATGTGAGGTCTGGCCCATTTGTTCACAAATGAGGTGACAACGGCCTTCGGTTCGAAATACCTTATTTATAAATTCGAATTTAGAACACGATAAAATACACTGGACTTATTGTAAGTTTATTACAGTCTTATAATGTGGATCTAGGGCTGAGATCTATAGAGCGAACTTCGACTAAGTCTGAGTCAAAGAAACAAACTCAGTGACGATTTAGGATAAGCTCACGCCTGTATCCCCGGAGGGGTAGGCAGAGGCGCACTAGCGAACTAGAAACACCCACATTTCGCCGCGCTTAGTTCCCTCCCAGATGTGATAGGGGGCGAGCCTATCGCCATATCGGGCACAAATTCCAGACTCAGGGCTGATATAGAAAAATCCAATATCACTTTGCACGACCCGGGGATCGAACCCGAGACCTCCGGACGGCAATCGTACCGAAATACAACCACGCCACCGAGGCAGTCGACAGTGACGATTTGGAATTATATCTCGAGCTTTGACTTACTCCGAGTCACTTTTTACAAGAAAGTCTATGCTTAGTCTATCTGTCAGTCTGTTAGTCTTGTAAAAAATGGCTTGGACTAAGTCGAAATTCAATTTAAAATTTCCAAATCCTCATTGATTTCGTTTCTTTGACTCAGACTTAGTCGAGGCAAGCAGTCGGACTACCGGACAGCCGGACTAAATGCTAAGCCAAGTCCTTTCTGCAACATGCTTGAAAAAGTGTGTTGCGCCGACCCCACATTAAAGTGGAATAAGAGCAGGTAGAAAGAAATATATCATTATGTCCTTAGCCCCTAAGCTTTCTTCATTACCAAATATCAAAATTACTTTAACGTAGTTTTATAAATGCAAAAGTAACTCAGTCTGTACTAGTATTAGTATGGATGAATTGTGTAAAACGTTTTCATAAACATCTTAGGGTGAAGGTAAGGAGCGAAACTAATGAATTATTAATGAAATTAAGTAATGTGCTGACTTAATAAGGCACCTTTGGAAGTGTTAGTCGCGGGCACATGTTTATTTTAATGTTGGGGGAATTATGCGGTCGATATACCTTGTTTTTAAGTAGCTACCTGTATCCAATTCAACATAAATACATACATAAACTGACGTTTACATGATTCCAGGGCTAATCCTTACTAAATAATAAAAGCGAAAGTAACTCTGTCTGTCTGTCTGTCTGTCTGTCTGTCTGTGGCGTTTTCACGTCTAAACCGCTGAACCGATTTTGATGAAATTTGGTATGTGGGTACCTTGAACCCCAAGGACGGACGGTACTTTATTTTTTTTTATTCAACCCCTAAAGAGATGAAATAGGGGATGGAAGTTTGTATGGGAATTTTGGAACCGCTTAATGGATTTTGATGAAATTTGGTATGAGGATACTTTTGACCCTAAGGACACAAATGGGGTACTTAATTTTTTTTTATCAACCCCTAAAGGGATGAAATAAGGGTTAAAAGTTTTATATGGGGATTTTAGATCTAATTAAAGGATTTTTATGAAATTTGGCATGGGATAGTGGACATCTTTGAGTTCAAAGACACAAATGGGCTACTTTTTTAAAATCAACCCCTAATGGGATGAAATAGGGGATGAAAGTTTTTATGGGAATCCAGAAACCGCTGAACGGATTTTTAAGAAAGTTGGTATGAGGATAGTTAGATAGATAGTAGCGCTAAGGACAGAAATGTGGTGTGATATATTTTTGTCCTACAAAGGGATGAAATAGGGGTTGAAAATTTGTTTCTTTGTTTTTGGGCCGATTGACTTCAAAATCGATATCTGAGTCGCCTCGTGGTTCCAAACGACAGAACCGCTGTCAGAACTGTCAAAAGTGGCAGCCATTTTGTTTTTCTTTGTTTCTGGGCCGATTGACTTCAAAATCGATATCTGGGTCGCCCCGTGGTTCCGAACGTCAGAACCTATATCAGAACTATCGAAAGTGGCCGCCATTTTGTTTTTCTTTGTTTTTGGGCCGATTGACTTCAAAATCGATATCTGAGTCGCCCCGTGGTTCCAAACGACAGAACCTATGTCAGAACTATCAAAAGTGGCCGCCATTTTGTTTTTCTTTGTTTTTGGGCCGATTGACTTCAAAATCGATATCTGAGTCGCTCCGTAGTTCCGAACGACAGAACCGCTGTCAGAACTGTCAAAAGTGGCCGCCATTTTGTTTTTGGGCCGATTGACTTCAAAATCGATATCTGAGTCGTCCCGTGGTTCCAAATGACAGAACCGCTGTCAGAACTGTCAAAAGTGGCCGCCATTTTGTTTTTCGTTGTTTTTGGGCCGATTGACTTCAAAATCGATATCTGAGTCACCCCGTGGTTCCGAACGACAGAACCGCTGTCAGAACTGTTAAAAGTGGCCGCCATTTTGATTTTCTTTGTTTTTGGGCCGTTTGACTTCAAAATCGATATCTGAGTCACCCCGTGGTTCCGAACGACAGAACCTATGTCAGAACTATCAAAAGTGGCCGCCATTTTGTTTTTGGGCCGATTGACTTCAAAATCGATATCTGAGTCGCTCCGTAGTTCCGAACGACAGAACCGCTGTCAGAACTGTCAAAAGTGGCCGCCATTTTGTTTTTGGGCCGATTGACTTCAAAATCGATATCTGAGTCGTTCCGTGGTTCCAAATGACAGAACCGCTGTCAGAACTGTCAAAAGTGGCCGCCATTTTGTTTTTCGTTGTTTTTGGGCCGATTGACTTCAAAATCGATATCTGAGTCACCCCGTGGTTCCGAACGACAGAACCGCTGTCAGAACTGTTAAAAGTGGCCGCCATTTTGATTTTCTTTGTTTTTGGGCCGTTTGACTTCAAAATCGATATCTGAGTCACCCCGTGGTTCCGAACGACAAAACCGCTGTCAGAACTGTCAAAAGTGGCCGCCATTTTGTTTTTCTTTGTTTTTGGGCCGATTGACTTCAAAATCGATATCTGAGTCGCCCCGTGGTTCCAAACGACAGAACCGCTGTCAGAACTGTCAAAAGTAGCCGCCATTTTGTTTTTCTTTGTTTTTGGGCCGATTGACTTCAAAATCGATATCTGAGTCGCCCCGTGGTTCCAAACGACAGAACCGCTGTCAGAACTGTCAAAAGTGGCCGCCATTTTGTTTTTCTTTGTTTCCGGGCCGATTGACTTCAAAATCGATATCTTAGGCGCCCCGTAGTTCCGAATGACAGAATCGCTGTCAGAACTGTCAAAAGTGGCCGCCATTTTGTTTTTCTTTGGTTTTGGGCCGATTGACTTCAAAATCGATATCTGAGTCACCTCGTGGTTCCGAACGACAGAACCGCTGTCAGAACTGTTAAAAGTGGCCGCCATTTTGGTTTTCTTTGTTTTTGGGCCGATTGACTTCAAAATCGATGTCTGGGTCGCCCATATTTAGACTAAAACGACAGGCGGATCGACTAATCAAAAGATTTTTCCATTGGCCCTACAAAATACGCGTGCGGAGCCGCGGGCAAAAGCTAGTATTATTATATAATCAGTAGCCCGAGCACGAAAAACTAATGTAAATGTAAATGTATTTGAGTTCGCTGCTCACTGATGACGTTTGGTTAATATTTCATACAAATTTCATAGACGAGCATCGAGTTCGAAAACATTTACGGTTGTCAGAAATTTTCCTGCTCAGGCCGCTGAACAGTGATTAAATCAATGATGTGATTGTTACGCAAATTAGATAAAGGGCGACTGCACAACTATTACAAACCTTCAGTTAGTCCTAACCTCAAGTTATATTGATATAGAAATATACATATGAACGACATGTAATTCATTACATGTGATTAATTAAATGTCATCATATATTATCTATAATTACATGTAGTACATTACATGTAATTACATGTCCTTCATATATTTCTTTTTCAATTTAACTTGGGGTTAGGACTAACTGCAGGTTAGTAAGTGGTGCAAGTCGCCCTAATTTTTTTTAAATGTAAACCGGTAGGTAAGCCGCGTCCGGGAAATCCCACTTTTCCCTCAAGGCGTCGCTATAAATCACCGGGTCTAGGATACGTCAGTACATAAATGTTCGTAAAATCCCACTTAAAGCTCGACAAACCGTGCGCATTGAAAATACCTCGGTTTATTTAGTTTACCTACTGCCAAATTGTAGAGTTATTTGATTTTATGGAATGACTAGCTTTTGACCGCCACTCCGTTCGCATGGGTATTTATTTAATAAATATCAAAACTTAATAGGTATTACGACAAATCTACAATATAATATTTTCCATAATCTATTAAGACAGTTAAAAAAACTTGGTAATAATGTCATTAAAACTGTAATTAGAACGTAGCACAATTCTAGCCATTTGCAAATCCTGGTATTAAACTGGGCACCTTCAGTCGCTTTGTCGTTGGTCTTTGGGAGGCCTAACACACCCCCATAATAAATCAGGGTGCCGGAAGTGTCCACAAATAATTGTATGCAAAATCGTCCCGGACCTCGGGTCGGACAACTAGGGGCGTGCTCTGTTTATTATAGAGGCAACAAAAATACTGGGGGGTTACCACCACCTCTTATAGCAGTATTATTATAATCTTACTTGTACCGATTCCCATACAAAACAAACGAAGAACGATTATAATAATACTGCTATAAGAGGTGATGTTAACCCTGCTGACCTAAAATGCTCGTGTTAGATAAATCGAACTAAACATAAACATATAGGGCCTTACTTAAAACAGCATTTTTAGCTGAGCAAATGGTTACGAATAACCTGTCACTTTTTCCTTGCGTTACATTGTTTAAAAATGAAAAGAGCAACCTATGGTATAAAGATAAGCAGCGCTCAAATATTTTTATAAGTAAGGGTATATGTATGGTATAGGCTATATGTATGAATGTGCATTTAGCATTGACAAAAAAAAGAGGACGAGGCATAACTACGAAAAAATGAAGCATTCCTAATGTATGGAACAAAACCAAAATGGCGACTTTGCGAAAGAAAGATCCCATTTATATAGCAGTTAGGCATCTTCATCATATTCCGAAATTAATATTGTTATAAATAAAACACCGTATCAAATCAGTAAACCCCTTATTCATAATGAAATTCTGGTCTTATCGAACGCATAACCCTACTTCTAGTTTAGCTAAAAGAGAACTAAAATATGTTTATCGAATACAATGTTGCTGGTTACAGAAAAAACTTTATTTTTATCTCTGGCAAGCTTTGAAACAAATAGGAAGTCTTGACTGGAAACAATAAATAAAAAATATATCAATCTTAGATGGGGTTAGGACCCCCCCAGGATAGTTTAGGGACTATAACAAAATTAATGTCATTAAGAAAGAATATCAAAGTTGAAACAGCTGATCGGAATCGGCCATGTTTTCACTATCGAACGTTGGAATTATGGATACAATTCTATGAAACGTACTATTGCGGTCTTATTAGGCACTACTAAGTTATTATGAATAAGGGGGTAAGTATTTATACGTTATTTAAGTCTTATGACAACTTACATGTAAATAGACAGCGAAACTAAAACGGCGGAAACGGCTTCAAAATAAATACGTATTTTTCATAGTTATGCCAGGATCTCAGTTTTTCTTTAGTCATTGGCATTTAATTTATTATAATTTATTAAAAATACTTGAACCAGATACTCGGCACGCCTAGTCCGGCGGACGTCCAAAATAGGCTCAAGATGACTCCAATTAATGTCTCAATTTGGTCTATAGTGCAACTAATTACTAGTTAGTTATGGTTGACATGATTGCCTCCACTTTTTACGACGACCTCCAGACATTTATTTATATAGCACAGACTAGCAAACGAGCCGATGGGCCACCTGGTGGTAAGTGACCTCCACCGCCCATAGACACCCAAGACACAAAAAGAATCATGGGTGCGTTGCCAACCGAAAAGGAGAGAATGGAAGGGGAGGGAAAAGGAATTGGGAAAGGGAGGGAGAGAAATGGGCCACCGGAAATCTCAGTTACCGAACGAAACGCGACAGCAAGCTGCCACTTTACGTCGGTTTTCTGTGAGGCAGTAGTATCAAACCGGTCGAGCCGGCCCATTCGTGTTGTAGACGTTACTGTCTACAGCGTGGCTCTACCGCTACACTCTTTTTTATATTTGTTATCTCCGCCAAATGTGGACCGATTTTTAATTTCTTTTTTGGGTTCGATAGAACCTATTTCAAAGGTGGTCCCATTTAAATTTGGTCACGATCGGATCAAGTAGGAAGTCAATCAGTTAAGTTTTTAAACTTGTGAATATATCAAGCGTATTGCAGAAAAGAATCGTTTTAGTTTTTCTAATGGACCACCTGCCTGACGTCAATCTTCTCAGAGGTATCCAGATCAAGAGAATTTGTGTTAGAAAAACTGCGAAAGCCGAACTGAAATTGGCATCTAGAACCTCCCATATACCAAACATAAGCCGTATAAAAAATAATAATCATAATCGCATGGATAGTTTTAATAAACGATGACACCCAAAATTCACATACTTCCTGAGTTCCTGACTCCACAGTCCACACTAGACACGAGTTTTGATATCAGCGGCCTGAACAGGAAAATTTCTGACAACCGTAAATGTATTCGAACTCGATGCGCGTCTATGAAATTTGTATGAAATATTAACCAAACGTCATCAGTGCGCAGCGAACTCGAATACATTTACATTTACATTAGTTATTCGTGATCGGGCTACTGGAATTATGAGACCTTTGAGAACTTACGATTTCACAACACCTAGAGCTGAAACAAGTATATTATGTTGATCACACAACACACTAAGGAGGGCCACTTGCAGCTCCGCGATAAATCCCTATTTAACCCAAATCTTGATTTAAAGATAAGAATGAGCTGTAGGATAAATCGAGTTTAGTTTAAACTCTAGGTTAGTAATAGCGCTGCAAGTCGCTCTTAGATGAAAAATACATAAAAACAAACTTCTAAAATCATAATCCTTTACCGTAGTCGGATAAAAAAGCCACCAAAAGTTTTATCTACGCAGTTTCGTTCAGCTAAAAAAGGGTTTCATCAAGCTACGTCCAAGATTGTAGAAACGACGTGCGCGAAGTACCAAACTGTCGTTTCTCAGCGGCTTTTAGGCGTATCGAAGTAATTTTGAGATACGACAAAGTTCCCGACACCTTCACAAGGAGACAAACTCCGCTTATTAGGAGTGTAGGACCCAAGTTCCACTTACATTACCCGCTTCGTTAGCGGACGAGAACAATGAACGAAAAGTTTTGTTTGTCGCTGCTATTCGTGTATAAGATAGGAATAGCATTTTGATCTATAATACCTTATTTTATATTATTATTTATAAAGATTGTTGAAGCACCTAAGGTAAGGGAGTTGGACGTCCTGATTTTCGTATAGAAAAAAATGAAAAGTAGCTTATTTTCTATTGTGAACTTCACATTAAGAGTGACTTGCATCTCAGCGATAAATCTTGATTTAAAGATAGCAGAGAGCTGTAGGATAACTCTAGGTTAGTAATAGCGCTGCAAGTCAGGGTGACTAAAAAGTATAATAAATGATTATTAATTTTTTATTACATTCAAAATTAAAGCCCGAAAATCAAAAGATTCTAAGAACCAGTCACTGATAGTCATTATTCAATTTTAATTCGATTAAGGGCAGATATATTTTAATAGCCATACAACTGAAAAAACAGTTATAAAACAAAAAACATTCCACACTTATATCGCTAAAATGTGTCGAAAACTAAGCGAGAACTGTCGTACGAAATATACTTATAAAACTTCCCAATATAAACTTAATGACGAGGAAAAGTTGATAACAAAGTAAAACGGCTTCGAACAACTTGTAAGAATTGCAAAGCGTCAAACTTTTGTTTCGTGTCCCGGATTACGATTTGGAAATCTGTGTAACTAGCACGAATTTTCGAGTTTGTATTCGAATCGAGAAATTAGCTCGATTTGTATGTGATTGTAAAATGCGTTAAGTGAAGCGGACTTGTTGAAATAAAACTAGTTTTTACGAAGTTTTAACTAATATTATTATTCTTTGATAGAATTCGTCAACACTAGTTTTACTTCAATGTGTAACATTCGCATAAACTTAAGAATCCTTATGAAGTGTGCTCAATTTTTATACGAATTGGTCCTTGTGTATTTATAAGCGATATGTGTAATATTAATAACCACAGAAGGGTGTTATCAAGCAAGTTTCCATACAACAAAAAATAAATGGATCTCAAACGTAAGTAACGCCATCTACCACATTTACAATGCGAGGGCGCCTAGAATAAACCCTAGAATGTTCTGTAAATGTTCAAGAATCACGTAAGACATTTTTATTGTCTAAACATTATTACGCTGGCACAACCTTGCGTGCGCATGACTCAGATACGACTGAGTGACTTATGACCACGAGGTCACAACTTTTGGATCACAAGTTTCGCGATGTAGTCCCGTCTATGTACTAATGAATGTCATTGAGTACACAAATACATCTTATAGTATACAGTAGAAACACAGTAATAGAACAGTTCCTTAGGAAGTGGATGTATGCACGACTACCTAACCGAGTTTGCGCTCGATAGTTCGCTTGGACGAACTCGACAAACATCCACTTTGTACAGCCTTTCTACACGATAGGTTTGGACCAACTTGTAAAAGAAGTTACTACTTAGTTTTACTTGACTTTTAAAGTAGACAGAAATCTTTATTTCGCAGTATAATCTGTCGTAGTATAATCTAATAAGGCGCGTCTCCTGCGTCAATTTTTCGTAATAAAACACATAACACATCTATACAAACAAGGTTTTTCATTGTTTCCTCCTTATGTAACAATGGAACATAGGCAAAAAAATTTAGAAATACCATGATTTGTGTATGTGTTGTTTAATGTTTTAGTGCAGGAGACGCGATTTATGTATTCCATAGATTATCTATTTATATTACTACTATTATTAAAAATCTGCCTGACTGCCTCCGTGGCGTGGTGGTATTTCGGTACGACTATGGTTCTGAGGTCTCGGGTTCGATCCCCGGGTCGGGCAAAGTGATATTGGATTTTTCCATATCAGCCGGGAGTCTGGAATTTGTGCCCGATATGGCGATAGGCTCGCCCCCTATCACATCTGGGACGGAACTAAGCTAGGCGAAATGTGGGTGTTCTAGTTCGCTAGTACGCCTCTGCCTACCCCTTCGGGGATACAGGCGTGAGCATATGTTATGTTATTAAAAATCAATTCTCGTGCGTGAGTTTCGGAAAAACTCCAAAATGGCTCGAACGATTTCAGTATTCTTTGTTCCCTTCAATACTGCGGCGGGCCAGGAAAAACGTAAATTTTGGAAAACCTAAAAAATCTTTTGACCGACTTATACACTGTTATTATACTTAGACTATAGACATACATACACTAACAGTTAAACCGATTAGATTGATCTTCTGCTCCCAATAAGTAGGGCACGAAAAATACAAGTAAATCGGATTAGAAATAAATTCGCAACGCCAGATTAAGCCCAGCTAGTGAATTGATAAATGGATTCGTTGGCTATTACTCGTGAAATTTGGTGAAAAACATCTTATTTTTCACCCATTATTTATACGAAGGTCTTTACCTCACAATTTTACCGTCAATCAACTAGAAATGCGAAAACACATTACTCTTATACAATGATAAAAACCCCGATGGCTGTTTTAACAACTGTATTAAAATATATTTTCAAACGTTAGAAAATAAATCACGAAAATTTTGCAACATAAATACTTATTTATTTTTAAGGTTTTGTTTTAAATTTTATTCAAATTGGCTATGAGGCAAGAATACACATGAAAGAAGAGTTTTATGTTTTACTTTGATTTGTTTATATTACTTAAATAAGTACAATATTTTACGGATATAAGTCCTTTTGCCGCATCATTGTATTTATTTCATAAAAAATATTTACTTTCATAATGATAACATTGGAGTATCCAAGTTGTATATTTCTCTGTTGGTACAAAATAGCATGTCACTGCATATGCTCGCCCACATGTGAACTGATAACTCCCCCATTCATTATAAACAACTGTTGTTCGTCGATAACGCTTACCGTTAACCTTGTGATAGTTAGACATCAGTCGTCACTCGTCACCCGTACGTACCTGGAAAAATAAAATACATTTTAGAACAATTACTATTAAAGGTTGTCGGATGCTTATTGTATCATCATTATCAGCCACAGGACGGCACTACTGGACATAGACCTTCCCTAAGGATATAGATACGACCTGTAGCCCGAGCACGAAAAACTAATGTAAATGTATTCGAGTTCGCTCCGCACTCATGACGTTTGGTTAATATTTCATCCAAATTTCATAGACGCGCATCGAGTTCGAATACGTTTACGGTTGACAGAAATTTTCCTGCTCAGGCCGCTGATAAAGGTCGCAGGAAGTTGTTGGATGCAGGCCGCTTCCAACAGGTCAATCTGGAAATTTGTGAGGGAGGCCCATTGTATATGCTTCATTATTTTTTGTACTGTAATAAAGAGTTATATACACACTCACGCCTGCATCTTATGGGGCATCAGGCAGAGACAATTGAGCGCAACAAGCTACGATCCTGACACAACTCTTTTGCCTCGTCCACATTCATGCATCGTTTCATACATTTCCGTCGGTTGATGGTACTAATAAAGAGTTATCTATCTATATATAAAATGTATTTATAATGTAGGTTGATAAATCTATGCGGATATATTGAACATTTGAATTAGTTTTTATCACTAATAACCACTGACACTGACGTCAAAACTAATTTTAATGATGACGATTTCTTTGATACTACCTATCAAAGAAATCGTTATGTCGCTTCAACTAATTTGTTACTGTAGTACTAAAGTAGAATATTTCAATTATAACATTTATTGATGGGAAAACCAAATACTGTATATATTTATTTAAACGTGTTTAATGTTGCCTGATTTCTGATTCCTGGCTCCTGGCCTCCTGGGCCCATAACCTGTCGAGGTTATGTGTATAAATAGTATTATCATAGTAAAACTATTGTGTAATAAGATGGCGCAATACTTTGTAATTAAAAACACGATGTGAAAGTTATTAAAAATTATTATATTAAAAACAGTCTATTTTATTGACTGTCTCGGTGACGTGGTGGTATTTCGGTACGACTACGGGTCTGAGGTCTCGGGTTCGATCCCCGGGTCGGGCAAAGTGATATTGGATTTTTCCATATCAGCCCGGAGTCTGGAATTTGTGCCCGATATGGCGATAGGTTCGCCCTCTATCACATCTGGGACGGAACTAAGCTCGGCGAAATGTGGGTGTTCTAGTTCGCTAGTGCGCCTCTGCCTACCCCTTCGGGGATACAGGCCTGAGCTTATGTATGTATGTATGTCTATTATATTGTGGATTCCCAAATTAAATATATACACATAACCTCGACATTAAAGTGGTAAAACGAAACATAAATAAAATTATACGAATAATGCCGGCAAAAGAAAGATCAGTAGTATTCGCTTCATATTCCGCTACGTATAAGTTTTATTCAGACTATTTATGTTACTTTATCCTCTACAAAAGTCTAGCTTAATTCCAGCGAACCATTATATAAAAGGAAATATATTCTCTTAGTATTTTTCTTTCTACAAACATTCAAAGAAACCGGAGGTCATGTCACATACAATTCCCAAAACGAAGATCTTTTCTAGAAAACGCTACGAACTGATATAACACAAGCACAACCATCAATTAAATCGGGGGCAGTGACGGATCTAGGAGCTCAGTGTGGCACGGCCTCACTTGAAGTCCGTCGTTTAAAAATATACTAGTAATTCATTACTATGCATCTGACATTAACTCCGTATGCAATTAACAGGTAATTATTCCAACAGGTCGATCTGGAAATCTTTGGGGGAGGCCTATGTTCAGCAGTGGACGTCCTATGGCTGCTGATGATGATGATGATGACGATACAGTTTTATAAAAATATATCGAATAAATGATCCTGAATCAGAATCACCTGATTCAATACGGGACCTTCAGTTATTATGTAAGTCGATTTAGGGGAGGGAAGAGAGAGGGTAGACCTTGTCTTATTTTTTCTTACAACGGGTCGGTGGGAGTCTTGATAGTTCTTGCCTAAGATCATAAAAATACGCAAAGTTGAGATTTTACTTTAAAAAAAGCGCGTACAATAGTGCAAGTGGCCTGGTGCGCTCGGATTATTAAAGTTTTTCCTTTAAATTCTTTCGTAATAAATATTAAATAGGGGGAAGGAGGATGGAATATTCTTATTTTTTCTTATATAGGAGAGGGTAAAAAACTAGCAAGAATCATCATCATCATCATCATCAGCCATAGGACGTCCACTGCTGAACATAGGCCTCCCCCAAAGATTTCCAGATCGACCTGTTGGAAGCGGCCTGCATCCAGCGACTTCCTGCGACCTTTATCAGGTCGTCGGTCCACCTTGTAGGTGGAAGAAGAAGAACAAGAATACTCTTACATAATAAAAGAATGGCGCCATACTACGTTAAAGTTATAAGTAAGTGAAAGCCGCAGAACTTTTGTTGCTAAGACTAGCTATTTACACAAAAACATAGAGGTATATTGCCTCAGCCGTCGATCGAACACTTTAATTATTTTTAACCAGTAAGTCGATACTTATAAGACTTATATTTAAATTTCGCCATCTTTTCTTGCCTAGATTCGTGCCTGCGTTACTATATAGCGAAGTCACTGTAGCAGAATGGTCGTGGGGTCAACTAATAGTCTTCAATGATTAATCTATGAATTTGTTTCTTACAGTCCAATGCCCTTACAATTACTGTAATAAGATCATTCGGACGGCGCGGTGTGGGCGAAAACCATATTTGAGTAATATTTTTTTATCTGGACACGGCAAAATGACTACAGTCTCCACTACACTTGATAGTAAACGCAGTGCTAGGCACTTACGTTGTATATGTTTTTTATTAAAAAGAGCAACGTCAAAGTTTCTTGTCCTATGTTCTCTGGCGAACCAGCCTTCCGAACTGGCGGTAGAGTACAATTCTTGACGGAATCTACGTAATGTGTGACATTTTATGGATTCAATAAATGATTTGAATTGACTTGTATTATGTATACCTCTATAATGCCTGACTGCCTCGGTGGCGTGGTGGTATTTCGGTACGATTACGTTTCTGAGGTCTCGGGTTCGATCCCCGGGTCGGGCAAAGTGATATTGGATTTTTCCATATCAGCCCGGAGTCTGGAATTTGTGCCCGATATGGCGATAGGCTCGCCCCCTATCACATCTGGGACCGAACTAAGCTCGGCGAAATGTGGGTGTTCTAGTTCGCTAGTGCGTCACTGCCTACCCCTTCGGGGATACAGGCGTGAGCTTATGTACCTCTATAATGCCAACAAGGGTGGCTCCAACGTCGTTAATGACAATAAATTAAACTGAACAACCAGAGAGGGCAAGATTGATACCGGTGGTTGGCGACCGTTAGATGTTTTCTACAGTCGATAGCCTTTGTATCGACGTGAATTACATGGCCAGGTAACGATCCCCATTCAAGTTTACCGTTTCGTTTCCACAACCCTAGGGAATAAAGAGGTATACATATAGATATATTTCAATCCTTAAAAGCCCTAACCACGGCATTACCCATATGACTTGCATAGGTAATATAGGCAATAATCAAATAGATAATCATAAACTATTTCACTAAACATACATAAACATAACAGACTGCCTCGGTGGCGTGGTAGTATTTCGGTACGACTATGGTTCTGAGGTCTCGGGTTCGATCCCCGGGTCGGGCAGTGATATTGGATTTTTCCATATCAGCCCGGAGTCTGGAATCTGTGCCTGATATGGCAATAGGCTCGCCCCCTATCACATCTGGAACGGAACTAAGCTCGGCGAAATGTGGGTTCTTTAGTCCACTAGTGCGCCTCTGCCTACCCCTTCAGGGATACAGGTGCGAGCTTATGTTTTATGTAAATTATTTCAGTTTTCAAGTTACATATATCCTCATCAACATTATGTCAAATACCTTTAAAAATGACCTGACCTTATTCCACACCAAAATAGGGTCGGCGCTTGACCAATTTTCAACCAAGTTCTAGTAAGAATTTGACTAAGTTTCTACGACGGCCTGACATCAGCCCCCTCTCGGTGTTCTAGATCCGGGAAAAGCGGTTCGCTTCCCGGGTCAGGCAAGGTGTTTTTCTGAAACGATTTGCCAAGGACTGGATGGTCGTAAAAACTATGCCAAATCCTTTCCGGAATTTGTTTGAAAAAGTTTGTTACGCCGACTCCATATTGTGTTTGGATAAGACAATTAGAAAGAAAAACTAGAAATACTCAATAATTATTTACATTTATTCCTAAACCCTCTTCATATTACTGCAAAACCACAGGATTACAGCCAAAATCTTCCAATTCTATAATACAAATAAAAGCCGGCCATTCGTTCCTGGCGAAGCAATAAGATCCAGTACAATATCCTATTGAACCGTGCCACGTCCGTAGGTTTCGATCACATGAACAATATCACTAAGAACTTGCCTCTATTGATGTTGTGTTATATTTTCCCGTTCGTATCTGCAGCGAAATAGACGATCCTTTGTATGACGTCACCGCCCACGTTTCTTAGGGTTGTCACGTAAGAAAACTTATGAAAGAACTTTTATTTAATAATATTATTATTCGACAGTGTATTACTATTATTTGACAAATATTTGTGTTACCCATAGATATTTGGTATTGTGAAACCGTAAGTTTCTTGATATCCACAAGACAAGACTCTTATCTTAGTGTGGGGTCAGGACTATGTGCGTGACTGTTGAGTGTGTATTTTATAAACTAGTAATTTATAGGCCCATCCTGTATTGTGTACTGTGTAGCTACTGGGCACGGACATTTTTAAAGAGAGGGGATTGATGTACCTTAAATACTCAAACATACGTACATAAGCTGAAGTCTGTATGTAGATAAAGGCGAATTAGAGAACCTCACTTATTCCTGACGTTGAGTTTATTTCCGTCCTAGATGTAATAGGAGTGAAAGGTACACATTCCAGACTCCTGGCTGATGACTGAGTAGAAAACCCAACATCATATTTTATGCAGGGATCGAACCCGAGACCGCAGAACGGAAGACATACCGCGCACGCAATACAACTACGCAACCAAGACAGTTAAATAATTAAACATTCATAATTATGTAGGTACATATTTGCATACGTGAACAGCATGACTAAAGAGTTTTGTTTTGTGTTTTTACATATATTTTAATGTATGTCCTTTTGTATGACGTCACCGCTTACATTGGTTAGGGTTGGCACTTCATAAAACTAAAAGAACTTTTCTTTTAACGTTCTTAATTTTCATACGTATAGTTTATGTAAGTGCCGTAAGAAGTTTGGTATTAAGAGGTTCTGGGTTCAAATTCCAGGTCGAGCAAAGCTGTACTACAACACGAATTAAAGCCGAATCATTTCTACAACTAGTTTTGTAAAGTTAGTTGCACCGAAGAGTGATGGAAGGACCTCGACCATGAGTTTTTGACATTTCACGCAAGCGACTACGTAAAGTAGTTTTCATAAAAAACCTTAATTCCCCACGTAACCACTAGAAGCCTATGGGTGTTTTTCATATAAATATTTTAGGGTGTCGCAAGCGAGAAAAGTAAAAAAAACTCATGATTGGCCTACTGGTAGTAGATTGACTATAATAGTTATCATGTAAATAAATAAACATATTTTTCGATTGCTACTCCTAATTTCGGGTTTTGGCCCAAAATTGCCCATTCTACATCCACAGTTCAGAGCCACTTACATTCAATTCTGAATAAAATCGTCAATATGGCACTCGGCCAAACGGTCAATAGTTGCGTTATGTCATACTACAGTATTATGTAAATAGAGTAAACATCGCAGTATGATATAGTGATAATATATCAATCCCGAACCATTTCTTCTTCATCATCATCATAAACAGCCATAGGACGTCCACTGCTGGACATAGGCCTCCCCCAAAGATTTCCAGATTGACCTGTTGGAAGCGGCCTGCATCCAGCGGCTTCCTGCGACCTTTATCAGGTCGTCGGTCGGTCTTTTCTTCTTAATAACTCTTATTTCATTAAGGTTTATATAGTTCTTTTATTTGGCTTAATTAATGCAGTTTCGTATGCACCCACAGTCCACTGTTGGACATGGCGCCAGTCACGACATTCACCATTTACCATAAAAAATAGCCAAAAAAGTGATAATACAAAGATGCATTAAAATTGTAAATCTTATATTTAGGGTTGCCCGATGCTAAAATGAAAAGTTAGTGGAACAGAGGCCCTAGACAAAAACCAAGCGTGACGTTTGATAACGCTAGGCGTTAACGCTAATGTTTTTTTGTATCTACCAAGGTTGACAACAGTCACGTGACTTTTCCGATGCCAGTGTCAACTCCATACAAAAAAAATATTAGCGTTAATGCCTAGGCGTTATCAAACGTCACGCTTGGTTTTTGTCTAGGGCCCCAGGGCTATAAAACAAGCTTATACAACAGTTGAAATCCTATCAGCCTGTTAAAAATACTATGACAAATGTTCCGAAATAACCAATTATTATTAAAACAAACAGTATTTTACATACGTAAATACATAAGCTCATGCTCATGTCTGTATCCCCAAAGCGGTAGGCAGAGGCGCACTAGCGAACTAGAATACCAACATTTCGCCGAGCTTAGTTCCGTCCCAGATGTGATAGGGGGCGAGCCTATCGCCATATCGGGCTGAAATTGAAAACTCCAATATCACTTTGTCCTACCCGGGGAACGAACCGGACACCTCAGGACGTTAGTCGTACCGAAAAACAACTACGCCACCGAAGCATTCAATAATTTACTCCCATCCAAAAACTGTAATAATGAACAAACATTTCCACTCAATGTACGAGTATTAATATGTAAACGGTGGCGTGCAGCAGCCAGCAGGACCCACATGTCGAAGTTTGACGCATTGCGTCAATTTCTCGCAGACACTAACGCCATATAATCGATATGACTCGCTGATAATTCTTTCAACCTACCCTTACTTGGTACCTATCCACAGGAACGAAAGGAGATTCCTACTACCAGTAAACATAAGTTGATACATTGTTCGATTACGAAGTAATTTACATCAGAGGTCTGCAAAGTGGATTATTCAATGATAAAATAAAAATAAGGACTTGGCACGACTACGAAAACATAAAGCATACCTAAATGTATGGAGAGAAACCGAAATGTCGATTTTGCGAAATAAAATAATCAGAATCCAAAAGACCTACTGCCAGACCTCAAGACACCGTGAGCTCATACTGCGTAAATCGGATCGCAAATAACAAACTTCTTTAAATTTAAATTTGTATAATTTTAAAATGAAGATAGATAATGTAATATTAACATTTTTGGACAAATCGCACCTTAGTCTGACCCGTGTCCACGAAGGCTGCAAAGCTAAATGCAAAAAATCGTAATAGAATCCGTAAAAATAGTTTTATTTCAATGACTTTTTATCGTAGTTATGCCAAGTCTTTATTTTATTATATCATTGGGATTATCTGTATATAAGTCTGATAGTAATGGTCAACATCGTCTCTAACACCCACAATATCAAAAGAATCATGGATTTGTCAAAGAATTCAAAAAATGTCTCGAAATAAAATGTCTTCCCGAAATATAATTCAGCGTAAATCAGAGATTTTTCGCACTAAATTCACTTCTATCCTCTCAAATGCGAAGGGACATATCCCACTGATAGCATGACCCTTATCCCTGTCACCACAGCCAATATGTTGACAGGTTCTATGTAGCTTTCGTTACGAATTCTATCTTTAATTGGGATACATGATTTTACCCTTCGTCGGTTACACATTCCGATATTTTCTTCATGATTTGTATATTGAATTAATGAAAATGTAAACATAACATAACATAAGCTCACGCCTGTATCCCCGAAGGGATAGGCAGAGGCGCACTAGCGAACTAGAACGCCCACATTTCGCCGAGATTAGTTCCGTCCCAGATGTGATAGGCTCGCCCGCCTATCGCCATATCGGGCACAAATTCCAGAATCC
The DNA here is from genome assembly GCA_036417725.1 of Clanis bilineata. Lineage (NCBI taxonomy): Eukaryota > Metazoa > Arthropoda > Insecta > Lepidoptera > Sphingidae > Clanis > Clanis bilineata. The sequence continues at coordinate 4,207,801 of CM071139.1, read as the reverse complement.
GGGCTGATATGGAAAAATCTAATATCACTTTGCCCGACCCGGGGATCGAACCCGAGACCTCAGAACCGTAGTCATACCGAAATACCACCACGCCACCGAGGCAGTCAGTATAATGAAAATGTATAATTACAGAATTATAAATACTTAGGGCGACTTGCAGCGCCATTACTAATCTAGAGTTCCACTTTATCTCGATTTATCCTACAGCTGACTCCTATCTTTAAATCAAAATTTAGTATAAGCATAGATTTATCGCGGAGCTGCAAGTGGCCCTTATTAAGCATTAATCTAGTTTCGAACAAGACTTTAGTATGTAAAAAATAACTTTAAATCTAGACTAATAAATGTCTGTCATTCAGTAATAAGGGGCTTACCGCCAAATGTTCATACACTTAAGGTCGCCTTATATCGTTTAACGCCGCCTTATCTGTCAAAGTTGTATGGCGAAAATCAATGTAAGAAGCCGTTAAAGTTGAGCAGCGTTTGACCATTCGGGCGTTAGAAACACAGATATTGAGAGAATCATAATAACTCAACGGATCCTTTTAGCGAATATACTCAACTCAATAAACATAAAAGTAACCAGCAGGGAGGGTCACCATCCGTCCGGATTTCATCGGCTTTTTGACATGCCGCACAGATTTTTGGACTTCACATTTTATAAAATTGTTCTCATTTCGAACAATCAATCTCTCAATAGTTTCTACTTCGTATATTATAGACGGCCCATATTTTTTTAAATTCTGTTACAAATCTACCAACTATTATCTTATTAAGGAAGGTATTAGAAGTTTTTAACAATAGTTACAAGAAACAAGAGTAAAAGAATCGAAAACATTTTAAATTACTGTTAATAGACCATGATTCTATTAACTATATTAAGTATTCAAAACTATAATTCGAATAAACAGATGTTTACAAAGGGCCGCTATAATTTCGAGCTGTCGAAAAATCATCGAAGTTTCTATATGAAGTATGATATTTAAATTGCACTATGCGCCTCATCAGACCTAGTATTGTCACGTCGTGTCTGGAATGTCCAGCTTTTTTATATTTCGAAATGGTTACCCTACTAGCAAGTCACAGCGAAGACGTTACGTACGTCATTGAAGGAAACCCAACAAGTTTCATATCGTCTTAATTATTGGCAGGCGGTTATACAAATTTACGATGTTTCTAGATGGTGCGTGCCTTAATGGAACCTTCGGTCGCACTTACTTTTATTTCCGACCTCTTTATTTAGCTCAAGTGGTAAGGGTTGGTAGGGCGCGTTGTCTTTAGCACTCTCGAAGTCCGCCATTTTGTTTTGTAATGAAATAATTTAGGCATGTTAGTAAGTATTTGGCACTTAATATGTAATAATGCTTAAGTATAAACTTAAACTCACCGTGATTTCTTAAGTTTACGCGAATGTTATACATTGAAATAAAACTATTTTTACGGATTCTATCACGATTTGGTTTTCAATTTTTATTCCCGACGTTTTGATAATAATTAAAAAACCAAATCGTGATAAAATCTGTAAAAATAGTTTTATTTTAAACTCACCGTTTTGATGTGAGTTCTCAATTCGGAATAATCTCCTGCTTAAGTAACATAGGTTTCGACAGATTTTGTATCAGCATTATATGTATCTTTCATATTTTTACAATGCAAGAAAAATAACAACAAAATTTAAAGTAGGTACAAGTGAACAACAATAATACTTTTCTGTTTTTAATAAACAAAATAAAATAAAAACAAAATTAAACAACATTTTGTATTAAGCTATCAAAAAATATATCTGCATATTAAAATATGTTGCCAACAAAATATAATTTCTGAGAATATTATGAATTTTACTGCACCGCCGAGAACGCTAAATGCAGTGAGTGGACGCTCACAAAGTAAATAATATTACATATAACTTTTACGTAGAATTCAGACGGCGACAGTTTACGTATAAATATGCTGCATAAAATAATATGTACTGCATTATTTAAATTTTAATTTGCAAGATAAAACCGCACTGGATATTTTACAATGTGGCTTGCAAGATAATAAAATATTTTAACATAAATACCTATAATATATCAAACTAAATAAAAATATAAATATTCTTAACTTTCTACATAATTAACGTAAATCCAGATTATTTCGCACAAGTGATAGAAACACTGCTAGTAGTAAGCTAATTGGTGTTGCCAGGTCTAAATATTCCGGGGTTTTGAACCCTCTTATCGTTAATGGAAGCGACCGCACCTCAGAATAGTAAACAGTAACATTATTGTAAGGGGCACTTTAGGTCACTAACGAAAGTGTCTATCTGAATCCTATACATAATATAGTAGAGATATAGTCTATTTTCAGCAGACTTCCAAAAAGGAGAAGGTCCTCAATTCGTGTTTTTTTTTTTTATGTATGTTACGCGATATCTCCGCCAAATGTGTACCGATTTTCAAAATTATTTTTGTATTCAATAGAGTTTATTTCGAGGGTGGTCCCATATAAATTTGGTCACGATCGGATTTGAAGTCGGTCGGTTAAGTATTTAAACTTGTGATTAAGTGTAACCGTTTGTTTGCGGCTAACAGGTCATTCTACCACAACAAGGCTTATAAACTAATATTTAAAATGGAAAGAGTTCTAGGGAAGGACATAAACTAAATTTTGATTAGCACAGTAGCGCCTAACAAAATTTCGTCCACAATTAGGAATGGTACAAGGATCCCCAAAAAACTGAGTCATGTAGGCGGAGATGCTAGGAAAAGCTAAAAAATAACTACTAAGGCTGTGCACAAATATTAATCAAAAAATATTTTTAGGCCTGTAAACCCCTGTAGTTTATTATCAACTCACCATAGGCCTAGTATAAACTTCGGATTTAGTCAAATACATTGTCATTTTCACAATAAATAATAATAATAATATTAGCCCTGTAATATTACTATCCCACTGCTGGGCATGAGTCTCCTCTACTAATGAAAGGGGTTAGGCCTTAGTCTATTACGCTAGCCTAAATTCTTGTGGAGAAATTCTCGGGTATGGAGGTTTCCTCACGATGTTTTCCTTCACCGTTATAGCAAGCGATATTTCACAATGAAAACACACTTAACTTAGAAAAGTCAGAGGTATGTGCTCTTTTTGGAGTTGGTCTCGAACCTCCGACACTCGTCTCGGCAGTCCGTACCATACCCAACTGAGCTATCGCTGCTGATCGCAATAAATTATTCCAAAGAATTCGTTCAGCCTAAACGATGTTCTGTAGAGGGGAAGAAAGCGTAAGAGACGTAGAGGGGGGATGAGGAAACAAACATAATGATGATAACGATCTCGACGGTAATGGATTGTAATGTTGAGTTGATCACTTTCCGGACGACTGAGCGAGTGAGCACGCTATCCTGTATTTTTGGGAGGAACCAGCCTGGTGTAGTCGTTAAATTATTACTGTTCATATAGTACCTAACACATAACATAGCTCACGCCTGTATTATGTTTACCTGAAGGGGTAGGCAGAGGTGCACTAACGAACTAGAACACCCACATTTCGCCGAGCTTAGTTCCCTCCCGGATGTGATAGGGGGCGAGTCTATCGCCATATCGGGCACAAATTCCAGACTCCGAGCTGATAGGGAAAAATCCAATATCACTTTGCCGTACCCGGGAATCGAACCCGAGTCCTCAGGACGGTAGTCGTACCGAAATGCAATCACGCCACCGAGGCAGTCCTATATAGTACCTCTCTGCCTAATCTTCTCGGTATGTTTACTAACGTCACTTTTCTACTTAAACGCTTTCATTTCACACATTTTCGAACCACCAGAGAATATAAAGAAAAAAACCATCAGCAGAATTGACTAAACCCATGGTGCACAAAACATTAGAGATATCAGCGTCCAGTAGCTCAACCATGAGTTTGTTGCACGAATTTACGCGAGCGAGGACTAAAAATATTTGTATGGAAAACGTCAGTTCCCCGCGTAACCGCTAGAGGCGTTCGGGTCCCATGAGTTTGTAGCATGTATTTACGCAAGCGAGGACGTAAAATATTTGTACGGAAAACGTCAGTTCCCCGCGTAGCCGTTCGGGTTTTTGTCATACAAATTTTTTACGGAGGCGCTAGCGAGTAATGTCAAAAAGTCTCAAGGTTGGCCTACAGCAGGGTTACCATCTCCAGCAGTATTATTATAATCGTTCTTCGTTTGTTTTGTATGGGAATCGGTACAAGTAAGATCATAATAATACTGGCACTATAAGAGGCTAACCCCCCCCCTAATCACGAAAATATCTGACAATCGTAAATGTATTCGAGCTCGCTGCGCACTGATGACATTTGGTTAATATTTCATACAAATTTCGTAGCCGCGTACCGAGCACGAATACATTTACGATTGTCAGAAATTTTCCTTCTCGAGTCGCAGATGTCATATTTATAAAGCACATATTAATACTTTACTAGGTACTAATTTGTACATTGAACTTAAGTCACCACGAAGTTGCTGAATAAATTAAAATGTTGATGTACTCAAAAAAAAATATTAAATTGCTCTGCGTATTATCATGGATGTGATGTAATGGCGTATTCGGATGCATCATAGGAGTAAGCTCTAAGGAGTAAGCGGAATATACAACGCAGGAAACGGTCTGATAGTTCTGTACCATTAAAAGCCCCAATTCTGAAGGAAACCATCAAGTGATCCTGAGAAACTATCGAATTACTATAAGTGCTCGGGGACCTCCTCGTTGGAGAAACAAAGTTTCACAAGACTAGTGTTCTTATGTACGTAACTTAAAATAAATCTTATTAGGGATCCAGGGAATATACATTGGCAGATCGTAATGCGAAGAGATGAATAACACTAATAAATAAATAAATACACCCAACAGTCACACACCTAGTCCTGACCCCACACTAGGCATAACCTGTATCGTGGATGCCAGAGACTATGAGAGACTTTCGGTATCACAACATCCAGACTTGAAACAAATATATGTGGGCCACACAAACATTTGTCTCAATGCGAGAATCGAACCCGCGGCGTCTTGCTTCACAGCCGGCTACTCGTCCACTGCGCCACGGAGGCTGTCATTTATTACATACCTAAATTGTTACACCTCTATGAATTTAATCACTTTACCATAAAAATAGTAACGCCTCGTTGGCGTGGTTGTATTTCGGTACGACTACCGTCTTGAGGTCGCTGGTTCGATCCCAGGGTCGGGCAAAGTGAAACTGGATTTTTCCATATCACCCCGGAGTCTGGAATTTGTGCTCGAAATGGCGATAGGCTCTCCCCCTATCACATCTGGGACGGAACTAAGCTCGGCGAAATGGGTGTTCTGATTCGCTAGTGCAACTCTGCCTACCCATTCGGGGAAACTGGCGTGAGCTTATGTTAAACCGTTTACATTGAAATAAAAATTATCATGTCGACAGAATGAAATTTTAAACGTGACATCTTGGGTCATTGTTTATGAGACAATACAGCGATTCATTTCTCAATCATATTTGCAGACTCAATAAAATGTATTGAAATCGTTTCATCAACATTATGAGTAAATTTGATTGACCTTTTATAAGTCTCAATATTACTGAGAAATCGGTCTGAGTAACTCCTCTGACAGCCTCCGTGGCGCAGCGGGCGAGCAGCCGGCTGTGAAGCGAGAGGCCGCGGGTTCGATTCCCGCATTGAGACAAGTTCTTGTGTGGCCCACAGGTATTTGTTTCAAGTCTGGGTTTTGTGAGACCGAGAGTCTCTCATAGTCTCTGGCTTCCACGATACAGGTTATACCTAGTGTGGGGTCAGGACTAGGTGTGTGACTGTTGGGTGTATTATTATTATTATTATAACTGACAGCCTCTATAGAATCAGCGCGAGTAAGAATTTTATTTTTGATTGTTCCTCTTTTTTTCTTTATTTAAAGGCTTTATCGCTCATGCTATTGTGTCGCCCAATGGTAACTCTTCATTTTTGATAATAATAATAAATAACAGTTTAGTCGTTACCACATTTCACCCCCTACTAATGATAATGGCCCTTACTTATAAAAATGTTTAAGCGCTGCTTATCTTTAACCATAGGCTGTCCCTTTCATTTTTAAACAATGTAACGCAAGGAAAAAAGTGACAGGCTATTCTTAGCGAAAAGATAAGCGAAAATGTGTTTATATGTAAGGCCCTTAATCTAAAAAGCGCACTTAAACTTTGCTTAAACTTAATTTGCACCTAAGGCCGTCTCGGTATTTATAAACTTAACCTTCGCTGAGCGGAATTTAAGCACTTTAAACTATATCACATCATAGAATATTAGTCTGAAACCTTTACAGAGTAAAAAATCATCGGTAGAGTAAAAGCTATCCTTTACTCTACCGATGATTTTTTACTCTTATATCTCGTAAACATAGGTTTACGAATGCGTAAACAATAGGCCTAGTAAAATTCGGCCGTTGTTAAAGACACAGAAGCTCTTTAAGTATTTCTAACTGCCTATAATGGAGGCTTGCCAAAATACGTGTTACGGGACAGTAGAACAAATTGCTAGGTAACGCCGCTTTGTTTCAACCGGCAGGTTCGCTTACTAATTGCGATAAATTGGCCTCTAGTCTCCTCAGAGTTTGCGCCGAATTTGTTTTTAAATACTGAATGAATTCTGATTTGCGGTCTGTCGACTCTATTAATATTATCTATTAATGATAAGTCGAAATTAGATTGTAATTCATATAATATTAAGCATGAAAGTTTGTGATCTATCCTCCACTGCTGTCCTATGCATGATAGTACCTACTTAATAAAATAATCGTAGGGGCTTTCTTAGGTCTACGCGAACGTTATTCATTGAAATAAAACAATTTTTACGGATTCTATGACGATTTGGTTTCGGGTCGGATCCGTGACCACGTCCGTGCAAAGCTTTTGAAACGTCGGGCATAAAAATTAAAACCAAATCGTGATAGAATCTGTTAAAATAGTTTTATTTCAATAATTATAGGTGCATTGCATTTATTATTATTTATTTTAATTTGCTGTATTACGTCACATGCGATCGTGTACAAAAAACAAATCTTGCACTTTACGATTACCTAAAAATTAGATTTAGTACGTCCGTCTATACTACCTCATTCTCTCTCTATTCATTCACCTCCGCTCATTCATTCCATTCACTCGATCATTCGTTCATTAATAAACGCGGTGCAAAATCCAACCCCTACATGGCGCACACGTAGTTCGTCAAACTCCGTATTATAACCGGGGTTTAACTCAATTCGTTTGAACAAACAGGTGGTGAGTTGGGTTTAAAGGGTTAAATCGTATTGACAAGCCGAGAGCCGACACAGTTAATGAAACTATGCGCCGTGCTTGTTTCAACTTTGTTGCTAACTCAAATAACAGCCGCTTTCCTAGTCTGAAACACTGTTGTTTGTTTGTTTCTTACTTTAGTATGTTATGTATTAAAATTATAATGGAGACAATATTATGATACTAGGGACATTAAATATCTAATTAAAAAACACAATATTTTGTATATCATATGGTATGCCATTGTGTAAGTCTGTCAGAGAATAGAGAATAATGTGGAAGAAATAAGTTGTAAAAAGATAACAAAAAGATATATCATGTATAAGTAAATATTCAAATTGTATTAGGTACTGTCAAACACATTATAGAATATATATCCGTATATACGGCTTCCGTGGCGCAGCGGGTGAGTAGCCGGCTGTGAAACGTGAGGTCGCGGGTTCGATTCCCGCAGGGAGACATATGTTTGTGTGGCCCACAAATATTTGTTTCGGGTCTGGGTGTTGTGAGACCGAAAGTCTCTCGTAGTTCCTGATACCCACAACACAAGACTCGATCTTAGTTTGGGGTCAGGACTATGTATGTGTGTGACTGTTGGGTGTATTTATCGAAACGGTTGGTTTGTTCTTCCACGTAGTTTATCTCGAAAAGACTTTCACGCAAGTGGATTCAAGGGCAACAGCTAGTTTTATATAAATAACAAAATATTACATACTCAACCGATTTTTAATTATTAAATGAATGATTGAAAATGATAAAGAGAACGAATGGTTAAGCATTAAATGATAGTATAACAGAATTACAAGAACAAGCGATGTGTGAATGAAAAATAGCGGCTACGTTATACTCTGTGGTATTATGAATGAGTGATGAATGATATCGTGTGATGTATGAGTTATGACGTAAATTATCAAATTGATGTTACTAAGGCTAGTGTAATGGTACAGCCAATGTAAAGACTTTCAGCATGATTAAGCTTCGGATGGAGTAGATTAATTGTATTTTACTTGTCATAATGTATTAATTTATCAAAGACTATTTACAACACCCTTAATTACACGCGAAAGATACTGGCAGTAACATAAATATCCAATACTAACTTTAATGAAATAAACCAATAACGAAATTAGAAAAATAAAACAAAGCAACATCGATTCGCTATTTGTTCTCTGGTTTCCACGAAGCTCTACTTAATTGATTGAATCTATAAACCGATTGGCCACAGGCGAAACAGGGTGTCCATTTTATGTTGAAATATTGTTAACTTCTTTTCTTTCGTGACTACTGACCATGACTATAAATATATTTTTGTTAGCTAATGGAAGAGCAGTTAATCAGCATTACTGGAATATAAAGTATTATCGATCCTAGCTAATTTTACTTTATTGTGGAAGCTATTACGTAATTTGCTAAGGCCAGATTGCAGCTTTGTGATAAATCTCTATTTATCCCACATATTTATTTAAAAATAGGAGTGAGCTGTAGGATAATCACCTCCTTCGTCTAGTGGCAGCATATATGGGCTGTAGACCGGGGAGATGGTGGGTTCGATTCCCAGGTCGGGCAAAGCAAATTTTCTAATTTAATTTGCCTGAGCTGTATCCGCCAGTGGGGGTTGACGTCATACAGGCAGCCGATCGTAAAACTAAGCCAAATCCTTTCTACAACATGCTTGAAAAGGTGTATTGCGCTGACCCCACATTAAGGTGGGATAAGGACAGGTAGAAAGAAAGAAAGTGAACCGTAGAATAAATCGAGTTGAGGTTTAACTCTACATAGATTAGTAATAACAATGCAAGACGCCCTAAATAGTCAAGTAGTCGCCTCTTAATCTAAACCTTTGCTTTGTCTGTCACTGTTTTTCTTATAAAAAAAGACTCGGACTAAGTCGAAGTTCGATTTAAAATTCCAAATCCTCACCGAGTTCGTTTCGTTGACTCAGATTTAGTCGAAGTTCGCTCTACAGATCTCAGTCTACGTAGCATTTCAATTTGGGATATTAACAATAAAGCTACATTATCCCTGTCTACAAAATGAACATGATAACATGATATTACAGGTAATATCATTCCGGCATTGTGCTGAGTGTAAACACGACGTGTAAGTTTCATTAAACAGAGTGTTTAGCATTTTCCGTTTATTGTAGCTCGGCTAAAGGTCGGCCGTTGAAAGCAATAAATTAGGAACGCCTAGGCTAATGACTATATATTAAAACGTTATAAAATGGTAGCTTCCTTGGTCTAGTGACAGCATATACTGGAAGGTCTTGGGTTCTATTCCCAGGTCAGGCGGGATGTTTTTCCTAACACGAGTCTGTTAAAGCATGTTTCTAACATAATTTCCCGGGACTGAATTCGCAGAAATTGTTAACGTCAGACAATCAGCTGGTTGTAAAAACTTACCCGAAATGTTTCTGCAACAATCAAAATGTTTAGAAAAAACTACCAACCCCACATTGATGTGGAATATGGGCAGATGGAAAAAAAATATGTTAAATTATCATCTCGAAGGAACCCGCAAAGCTAATATAGGACTTATAAGATACATCAGCACTCCAAACCCTTTCCTATAAATTATTCCACGGATGTAACATTGATCGTGTCCGAGAGCTCAGACCGTAGTGTTATGATATTCGCCTTTGATGCGAGTTCAAAGCAAATACTTATTATAAGTGTTTGTCAGCGCCGGATCCTCTCAACAAATACATTAATATCTATTGCGAATAAGTTATTGATTTGCGTAGAGTAAGTGGTGTATGTTTATGGAATTACGCCTGTATCCCCGAAGGGGTAGGCAGAGGCGCACTAGCGAACTAGAACACCCACATTTCACCGAGCTTAGTTCCGTCCCAGATGTGATAGGGGGGCGAGCCTATCGTCATGTCGGGCACAAATTCCAGACTCCGGGCTGATATGGAAAAATTGAATATACCTCTACAATAAACAATTTTCTAAATTTGACTTTTGCTTTCTACCTAGATTTATCCCACCTTAATGTGAGGTCGGCGCAACACACTTTTTCAAGCAAGTTGCAGAAATAATTTGGCTTAGTTTTTACGACCATCTGCCAGCCTGACGTGAACTTCCTCTGGGAGGACAAGGGAGAATATCAAAATAGGAAAATCGCTTTGCTCGACCTGGGAATCCAATCCAGGACCTCTACCCACAGCCAGTCCATGCCCATATACAGAACCACTAGACCAAGCAGGCGACAATTTTGCAACTTTGACTAGAACTGGGAATTATGACGGTGCGTGTGGTCGCTTGTTTTAATGATTTCATATAAGTTGTGCTTGTTGTTTAAATGTGATGTGAATTTATGCAATTAACATCATCGAAGATGGACAGTGTATGGAAGCTTTGGAATAAGTGATATTGGGCGCTTTTGTCGGGTGGATGGGTGGACCATATTCGATTCCTCCGCTGCGAGAAAAATGTCTTAAAAGCATCAAACTAGAATGAATTGACGCCAAAACTCCAGCAGGGGCTTGAAATCGACCACACCAGATTCCATTGTTTTTGAGAAAGATAGATATAGGAATAGAACTAAGGAAAAAAGAAATATTAAAACTAAAAAGTATACGGTTGAAGGACTTAGTTTCACTGGCTATGAACAAGATAAAAAATATTAACAAAGCACTTAGCGGCTTCTTTGGAGGCACTGCACTCCGCTGGTCACCATATTCGACCGTGAGTTTTTTGACATTTCTCGCTAGCGAATACGTAAAAATATAACATGACAAATATAATATAATATAATATTATGACAAACACCCGAACGCCTTTGGCTGTTACGAGGGGAATTGACGTTATCGATTATTCATACAAATTATTATATATGGGCGCATCTGCATTACACCCTCAATTAAGAAACAAAAATATAAAGTTGTTACTATCTGAAAAACTAAGATCATTGTAATTTTGGAGTGAATTACGTTCTATTAATCATTTAATATTATTTGCTGTTTTATCTGAATGTTTAAATTGTTTTAAAGCTATGTTATAAAGTAACTTTCAGTAACCGGATATATGTTTGTGTAATAATTATTGAACTTATAAAGCATGTCGTAAATTTATGTTTTATCACTCTAAAGTGATTTTAATATTTATCTGATTTTAAGGTTTGGATTACAATTAACCAATATCATACTTTAAATTAATAATGCTTGGCGGATATCCGCCGACTGTAATTTTATGTTACATTGTTATAGCGTTGTTTTAATTACGCTGTGAATTAATAACAATTCATTATTTAAAGGCCTAGAGAACTCTTAGTTTTTATAATAATTATTTGTCTTGTTTTAAATTCGTTTCAAAGAAAATCATTAATGTTATCGATTATTAACAAAAACTCTGACGGTATTTCTATTATAAGTTTCCTATTTAAAGCCATCGCTGTTCAGCAGCAGTGACAGTAATTTCGTGTAAATGATGTTTGATACATGCAGTGCTACTTTGTGTAAATGTGTAATAATAAGTTTAGTTGTCAAAAAGTGCTATAAGTGGTGTTGTGAACTTCTGTGACTCGTTTTACTGACTTTTGGAAAATATAAAAGATATGTGTTTTTGTATTACGCCATGAATATGGGTGGTTGCCCGATATGGCGCCGACATATACGTAGTTGCTAGCGAGAAATTTAAAAAAGCTATGATAGAGTTACTGGACATATGTAATACTTTCCCGTAATCACGACTGGGTTGGTGCGTGATCAAAATAAGTTTTTGTTTAAATAGACCAATTTGTCACCTAACTATAATTAAGAATAGAAAACTTAACTAGAACAAAGAATAGAAACATAAATAGTGGCGTGTTTATCAATTACTTAACTGACAAATGTGTGTGCGTGTCACAATATATTTTGTTATTCTTTAGACGCATTCATAAAACAATATGTAACTAAATTACTACAAATAGCAATCATTGTCTCCTAGAACAAATTGCGTTGCTACATGATTGGATAGAACGAAATCTTTGTTTACGAAATAAGGTCTCATTCGCATGAGAGCTTTTTCTAAGTCCGTTAAAAAACGTCTCAACATTTCTGTTCATATGAGTGCTTGAAAATTATTCTTGTCTTGTTTCTTTCTTTCTGCCTGGCGTTATCCCGGCCTTCTGTCAGGGTCCGCTTTCCTAATTAAACGCTTACACTTCGCCCGGTCTTGGGCATCCTCCATAGTGAGATCATTGGCTCTCATATCTTCCTCCAGAACGTCCAGCCAGCGCTTTTTGGGCCGTCCACGGGAACGTACAATTTGACTGACACCTGAGGTTTCCTCAGACCGTGGCCATACCATTTTAGTCTTGATTCTAATAAAGTATACATTACAAACCGCCCAACGCCCGGCGATTAAAAAACGCCGCTTTTTAAAGGCGCCGGCGTTTGAATAACTATACTAGAACTCATAGAGGTATATTCCATTTCGATGCTTTTTAACGCGCTTTGTAAAAGCTTTCATGTGAATGAGGGCTAAAGCAGTGTAAAGTCAGGTAAGACAACGAGAAATGAAATTTGTTCGGGGCTTTTTAAGGTTCGAGCAGGATAAAGTCTGGATTTGGCGAAATTCTCACCAAATAAGGGTAAAAAATGAAATACGTTTTTTCAGGATTTACTTTTTGTATCTCAGTAATCTACAGTTTGTGCGCCTTATTTGATATAACGGAGATGAGGTTTTATATTTCTTTTTTATAAAATCCCTGGGACGCGCGTCGTCTGATTAGTGAAAGTTGGAGCTAAAATAAAAGTATTCTTTATGTGGCATTTATTTGAAACATTTTTATGCTTATTCACGTGAATAAAGGTAAAATACGTTTTAGTTTATTATACACTTTTCTTGATAACATTTTCTGAGTCACAGCACTAACATATTCTATTGAATAAGATACAGTTATATTGCAAGTTAAATAATACATATAACACATAAGATCTGACGCCTGTATCCCCGAAGGAGTAGGCAGAGGCACACTAGCCAACTAGTATCTACACCCACATTTCGCCGAGCTTAGTTCCGTCCCAGATGTGATAGGCGCCGAGCCTATCGCCATATCGGGCACAAACTCAGGGCTGATATGGAAAAATCCAATATCACTTTGCCCGACCCGGGGATCGAACCCGAGACCTCAGGACGGTAGTCGTACCGAAATACAACCACGCCACCGAGGCAAGTAAAATAATAATAATGTAGAAATAATGTATTTTTATTTTTTTAAATGAAACACCTTATACATTGACAGCCTCCGTGGCGCAGTGGGCGAGTAGCCTGCTATGACGCGAGAGGCCGCGGGTTCGATTCCCGCATTGAGACAAATATTTGTGTGGCCCACAGATATTTGTTTTAAGTCTGGGTGTTGTGAGACCGAAAGTCTCTCATAGTTTCTGACACTCACGATACAGGTTATATATACCTAGTGTGGTAGCGTGAGCTTATGTTATGTTATGTTATGTTAATTCGTAGAAAGTAGAGCGCGTAACTTCAATTATGATATTGTATGTCATTTTTTGTATTTGATTATGTGATCGATGACATCGATATATTGATTTCCAAAAGACCAAATGAATCTTTCCCTTCCTTACCCAATTCCTCTGTTTTAAGGTCTCTCTAAATATAATTTGTTATCTGGACCGTAATAACGAATCAATCGACTCCTCTTTTATCAAAATCGGATGAGTAATTTTGACCTAATGCATGTAGCATTTAAAGTACAAAACTCCATCACAGTTTGACCAAATTAACATGGTCTATATTTGACGGAGATGTAGAATAACATACATAAAAACACCGACGAATATAGTAAAAATCTATATTGATTACGTAAAACATGTAAAACGAGAAACCCACCGTTTGAAGTCGTTTGAAAAAACTTTACGGACCAACTTCAAAATTTATCCGATCGAGACCATCGTGATTATATTGGACCACGCTTGGAAGAAGCTCTATCGAACACAAAAAGAATTTTGAAAATCAATCCACATTTGGCGGAGATATCGCGTAACATACATAAAAAAGACTGCCTCCGTGGCGTGGTGGTATTTTTTGGTACGACTACGGTTCTGAGGTCTCGGGTTCGATCCCCGGGTCGGGCAAAGTGATATTGGATTTTTCCATATCAGCCCGGAGTCTTGAATTTGTGCCCGATATGGCGATAGGCTCGCCTCTATGACATCTGGTACGCAACTAAGCTCGGCGAAAAGTGGGTGTTCTAGTTCGCTAGTGCGCCTCTGCCTACCCCTTCGGGGATACAGGCGTGAGCTTATGTTATGTTATGTGTTATGAAAATGAAACCCTTCCAAGACCATTTAGCTTTTAGTCGTGTAAACCTATATCTACCTCTGTAGTAGGTAGAACAAGAAACAATTAAGGCTATACAAACATCTAAAGGCACTCTCTCGAGTCTGTCGGAGCCAAGTCAATTATTGCTTTCTCGTAACACGGGCCGCATTAAGCTAAAACCGAACAAGACAATTGGATAAACAAAGATAAGGTGTGATGGTGATAATGCTTTCAGTTACGCACCGAATTAGTTACATTAATAGAAATAAATAAATAATAATAAATAACACCCAACAATCACATACATAGTCCTGACCCCACACTAAGATCGAATCTTGTGTCGTGGGTATCAGGAACTACGAGAGACTTTCGGTCTCACAACACCCAGACCCGAAACAAATATCTGTAAGCCATACAAACATTTGTCTCGGTGCGGCGATCGAACCCGCGGCCTCTCGCTTCACTGCCGGCTACTCGCCCGCTTCGCCACGGAGGCTGTCAAATTACGCCCAGGGGGGTTAGCACCACCTCTTATAGCAATATTATTATAGTCTTACTACGTTTTTTTTGTACGAGACACAGTACAAGTATGACTATAATAATATTGCTATAAGAGGAGGTGGTAACCCCCCTGTTCCTAGTAATAATTAGTTTTGTCAATATTCGCAACTTGAATCCTATGATAATGACCGTTTTTTAGAACATCAGAAAAAAAGGGAAGGTCCTCAATTCTTCTGTTTATTACGCGATATCTCCGTCAAATGTGGACCGATTTTCAATATTCTTTTTGTGTCCGAGAGAGCTTATTTCAAGGTTGGTCCCATATAAATTTGGTCACGATCGGATAAGTTTTGAAGTCAGCTAGTCAAGTTAGCCACAGGAAGTTCACTGCTGAACATAGGCCTTCTCCAAATTTCCAGATCGACCTGTTGGAAACGGCGTGCATCCAACAAGTTACATCAAAAAGGTACATAATAATAATCAGTAAGTTAAAGAAACAACTTCAAAATCCATAACTGGACCAGATGGTACCAGGGGTGCGACAAAGATATGAGAACCAATGGAGGATGCTAGACGAAGTGGAAGTGTTAAAGTACGAAAGCCACTGGCAATAGGTCGACTGTGGAGGTAACGTCAGTCCCCTGATGATGGAATTTCAAATCATTAAATGAAATCAAATCTTATTCGAAATAAAATCGAGTGTCAAAAGTTAAAAAGAATGTAAGAAATGGTCAACGCTCATCAAACTTGCAACCGTTTAACAACTCACAACTCCTCGTCACCTAATGGACAATCGTCGAAACTCCTCAATCTCATAATTTCTAATTCCAATAAACCATTGTACGGAATTTAATTAAACATCCAACTAAATTACAAGTTACCGACTTAACTTTGTACTTTAGCAATCGTTAAGAAACGTCCAAATCAATTATTTCTAAAGGCTTTCAGTATTTTCCTTTCAAATAATACAAAGTCGAGCAACTTGGATGAAGAAGAGGAGTAAGGACCACCCACAGATTTGGAACGTTTAAGGATTAAGCAAGCACTTCCTTCTCTCGCAGATTATTGTGCTCAAATTAAATTAATGTACTTGTAAACTTTGGAAACTGAATTTAAACCCTATTTAGGGGATAATTGAAACTGTGTAATATGATACATACATATATAGGCTCACGACTGATCTTTGTAGGCGTAGGCAGTGGCGAACTAGCAAACTAGGACACCCACATTTCGCTGAGCTTAGTTCCGTCTCAAATGTGGTAGAAGCGTGGCTATCTCCATATCGGGCACAAAGTTAGGACACCGGGCGGATATTGAAAAAATCGAACCCGAGACCTCAGGGCGTAGTCGTACCGCGTACGACATAACTACGCCTCATAATAAATGATTTTTATTTGAATAGACAAGCAAAGTCGCGGCTAAAACCTAACAATATGATAACAGTAACATACCTAATTACATTATCGCGTCGCAGAGCCACACCGCCCACTCTCGTGGATGATAAAAATACTATAACACCGACATTTTGATGTGCAATAGCCCTTGTTATCGTCATAAGGGACCGACATTTAATTTTATAACAATATCATCGTAGGATGTTACGGTGTTACGGACCGAGCCATGAGTCATGAACGACAAAGATGCAAACCAAATTATGGGGGCGCGGGTACGATTCCCGCGTCAAGAGAAATTTTATAGCCCATAGATATTTGTTTTGGGTTTGAGTGTTCTGAGACCGAAAGTCTTTCGTGGTTTACGATACTCATGACACAAGACTCGTATCTTAGTGTGAGACCAGGAGTCAGGAGTATGTATGTGTGACTGAGGGTGTTATTTATTTAAAAACTAAAAATAATGAGGTTTTCAATTTCGCAATAATCGCAATGGGCCTTACTTAAAACAGCATTTTTAGCTGAGCAATTGGGTACAAACTTTGACAAAAGAAGATAGAGGTCACGGCATAACTACGAAAAAATGAAGCATTCCTTATGTATGGAACGAACCAAAATAGCGACTGAGAAAAAAAAAACATTATTATAACAGTTAGGAATCTTTTTCATATTCCGAAATAAGTATTATTGTAAATAAAACACCGTATTTACAATAAAATCAATGAGTATTTATACGTGATTTAATTATTATGACACTAATAACTTACATGTAAATAGATCGCGAAACAAAAATGGCGGAACCGGCTACATAGTAAATACCTATTTTTCGTAGTTATACCGGGTCCTCTTATTTTTTCTTTAGTCATTGGGTACAAACAGCTACGTTCCGATATAATCAGAAGAGGGCGGTAATGAAACGTCATTCAAGTGACAATTAAACACTGACAGGCGCCCTGTCAATACACGATTAAAGGTATGAGTACAGTTCAGGATTTTGACCGGAAGTCTGACAGGGTGGGCGTCGCTTGTTAAAATTATTTCATATTATTCTCTAGAGCTGTGTTTGTTGGTTTTAAGTGTTGTGGTTTAATGCATCAAACTTCAGTGAAGATGGACAGTATAATGTGGAAAATTTTTAACCGGTGATCTTCGATGAGATTTGCTTGATGCGTTGGTTGGCTTTGTTCGGTCGATTCGCCGAGTGAAGGTCATCTGAGGGGCACTGGACTGGAAGGAATTACCGCCATAATCCCAGCAAGGCCTTGAGATCATCCACATCTGGGTCTCATGGTCATTGTAAAAACATTGTGAAAACATAATTGCTCTATTTACCTTGACATTGGCTAAATCACCGCATATGCGTGGAAGCCATTATTTTTAAAAGAAGAAGAAGAGTACAGTTCAATGGTGTTTCCATTGCGGTAGGTAGATCGATTCATTTTTGCATGCTAGTATATGTACATCACGCTGTAGCAAACGAAATGATTTGCATATTTGCGACTGGCGAGTCTATCCTCAAATCAGGCACAAATTAGACTTCGGTCTGATACTGAATTGATAAACCCCAATATCACTTTGCCCGACCCAGTGATCGAACCGAGGCCCCAGTACGGTAGTCGTACTGAAATACAACTACGCCACCGAGCTACAGTTAAAAAAAATTATAACAAAATATAGAACTTAACATCATAACATCAACCAGAAGGATAACTTAAAATGCCACTAATAAGAATCAGCACCTCACTTCTAGCTAGAAGAATCACCGCAAAACAGTTATTGAGTCAATCCAATCTACTCGTCCCTAGTCCACGAATATAAACCATGGCTCCAAGCGACTTATAAGAATTAGTACCCTATGTTTATTTAGAACAATCACCAACGCTTATATTAACAATATAAACGTAACATAACATAAGCTCACGCCTCTATCCCCGAAGGGGTAGGCAGAGGTGCACTAGCGACCTAGAACACCCACATTTCGCCGAGCTTAGTTCCGTCCCAGATGTGATAGGGGGCGAGCCTATCGCCATATCGGGCACAAATTCCAGACTCCGGGCTGATACGGAAAAATCCAATATCACTTTGCCCGACCCGGGGATTGAACCCGAGACCTCAGAAACGTAATCGTACCGAAATACCACCACGCCACCGAGGCAGTCGAGGCATGGAGATATTAACAATATCTCCATGATAAACTCATGGAGATATTGTTAATATAACTCGTATATTTTACGTCATCGTCAACGTCAAATGTGAATCAAACTCATAGTCGAGCTAGGTTTACACAGATAAACAATACACTCGTCCCATCCCTAGTCCACAAGACAAACTACAGCTCACGACGACTAATCCAAAATCCCCTATAACTATATTATTTACTCGCAGGCAAGGAAACTAATTCCGACAATCTTCCAAAACTGCCCTCGGGGATCTTTAGATGATGAAGATTAATTGCGGAGGGTTTTCCCGCTGGAACCCTCTAAGTCTAGCAGTTGGCAGTTAGGTGTGGATGGAGTTATGTGACGGACTGGACGGTATTTTGCTTCTTGGCGGTAAGATTATCGACCGACTATAAAAAAGGAAAAGGTCCTCAATTCGTCTGTATATATTTATACATGTTACTGGATATCTTCGCCAAATGTGGCCAGATTTTCAAGTATTTTTTTGCGATAGAGATTATTCCAAGAGTGGTATATAAATTTGGTTACAATCGGATAAATATTGAAGTCGGTCCGCTAGGTTTTTTTGTAAATCAAGTAACCTACTTCTATCTATCTGCCCATATCCCAGCCAAGGTGGAGATGTTGGCCTCGTTGTTGCCATTGACGCCAAGGACGTCTCTTGGTGCAGGGGGAGCTTCTGAGCCCTCCTATAAATTAGGATGGGCCACATGGTAATGCGCAAAGTCGGCTCTGCCGAAAGCTGGAGCGCCTCTCGTCCTGGGAATCCCGGGCCGCCCCTAATGCGCCGAAGAGGGCCCCCGCGGGATTTTGGTTGGTATTTCCGGACTAGGGTGTAAATAGTGTTAGGGACTCGGCCTGGCGGCCGTCTGGATGTTTACCATCTTTCCCGGGCGACGGGGGCCAGCCTAGTGTTTATTTGCATTCTGCGACCTTAAAAGGTGTGTATTTTATGACCATTGTTTTAAATATTATGTGACATTCGAAGAGATTGTTATCAAAGCGTGTGAATAGCAATTATGGTTTATGACTTTATTTGGGACACAGACCACAGAGGGATCAGATATGTGTTATCTCGGTGCCGCATCTCGCAACCTTCATGGTGGCCTGCGTTAGAATAGGTAATTTCAATAATTGAGAAACACATTTGAATTTGATTATTATTTCTAAAATTCGACAATTTCAACAGCTTTAGTGTCGCAGTTTCGATTCCAAAAAAGATATAAATATTTTGTGATCCATAAATCTTAGAACCTTTTGGCAAAAGTTAATTAATTGTTTTGAGGACACCCAGAGTTCTATAAGATTAGTAGGTATCTCGTAGATTAGTAGATATCCTGAAAAAATATTCTAAAATACATCAGGACTTCAGGAGTATCAGGACTATGTATAATAGATTGATGCCATGGACGTAAAAAAAGATGGACGGAGCGCTAGGAACATTAAAAGTGAAGCAGGGTTTTCAGCTCATTCAATCTATCGACACGTAATGGCGGAAAACCAATCGAAAACCCTGCTTCACTTTAAATGTTCCTAGCGCACCGTCCATCTTTTTTTTACGTCCGTGATTAATGCATTTAAAACTACGTATTTGGAAAAACAAATTAAAGTTTTATGATTGATATTATAAGACTGATCTTATATGATGAGGAATGTATTACAAAAAGACTACATTATACAATGCTAATATACTTATGTTGGGTAAAAAACTACTTACTACAATTAGGCAATAAAAGTTTATTTTATATAATCACAAGTTTAAAAACTTAACTGACCGACTTCCAATTTACCGATCGTGACCAAATTTATATGGGACCACCCTTGAAAGAAGCTCTATCGAACACAAAAAGAATTTTGAAAATCGGTCCATATTCGGCGGAGATATCGCGTAACATACATTAAAAAAAAAAAAATTAAAATGAAAAATGAAAAATTTAACTTCATTGATCATGCCTTCACATTGTCATGTCATTGTTATTTCCTACGATTGATCCTATTGTTATTACTTATCTAATTTAAGATTATTAGTATTTTTTTGTTTTTTTTTTTGACTGAATAGCTTACTGTCAGTAAAAAAAAATTGTTTCCTTTGTTCATTTCTTTGTACTTTGTTGCTATTGTTTGTTTTTTTTGTTATCCTTATACGTTGTATGCTAAGCGTGAGTCGCAATATCAATTAAAATTGTTGTGCAAATTGGGAGGAGCCAGCTGAAAAACAGTGCATGCACTGAGCTGGCCCCTCGCCATTCAATTGTGTGGATATACCATGGTTATGCTTTCATCTTTACCAAATATTATGTTTTTTTTTCTTTCTTTATCTATATATTGTATGGCAAATAAATGGTTTAAATGGTTTAAAAAATCCGACGAATTGAGGACCTCCTCCTTTTTGGGAAGTCGGCCGAAAAATCACAGACAACTTGACAAAACTCAACATACAAAATATATTCTAAGCGGGCAATGCAAAGCTAAGTAAACATCCTTAACCCGATTTGCAAATAAACTCGTAACTTAGAAAAGGGAAATTCGGCCGCGGTTGGCGAGCGAGGGGGCGTGGGGGCGAGCGGCGGGGGCATCGGTTGATGAATGGTCTCCCACCGCCTCTTAGCCCCCGGCCATCCACTACAGCCAGCCCTCTTATCTATTGTTTGTGGAGAACTACACAATTCCTAGTATTCAGCTGTGCACGCGTTTTTCAAGCTTAGTCGACTTCAAAAATTCAAAGAGCCAACAATTTTATTTCCAGCTACGTCTAGATAATAAACATTGTGGATTCAATACGGAATAGGACCAAGTGAGTGTGCACCGGTGACTTTCCACGTGCGAGTTTGTGGAGCGTGATTTTACTTATTTATTTATTTATTTACACTTTATATACACGATAGTATAAAGGCGGACTTAATGCTAAAAGCATTCTCTGCCAGTCAACCTTAGGGTGATGCAGAAATGTACATGGCAGCTGTAAAATTAATGAAGGGTAAAGAGAACACAAAAAATAATATAGTCAGACATGATGCATGTCACATGAAATATGTTCTTATCAGCCTAAATAAAAACTGATTACTTAAATAAATACATAAAGAAGAATAAAATACAAATAAATACATGAATTAAATATATAGATATTAGATATAATTATAATAAATATATGTTTACGTTTATAATTTTACGTTTTGTTAGCCAAAATATTTGTTTTTTTATAGCGGAGACTGGCAAACAAGTAGTTGGGTCACCTGATGCTAATATCCACCGCCCATGGACACCTTTCTACCTGCTTTTATCCCACCTTAATGTGGGTCGGTGCAACACAGTTTTTTAAGCATGCTGCAGAATGGATTTAGCTTAGTTTTTATGACCGGCTGCCTGCCTGACGTCAACCCCTCTAAGCGATTTCCCGCCTATATCCCCGAAGAGATTGGCCCTGATAGGCTGATTGGAAAAATCCTATATCACTGCCCGACCCGGGGATCGAACCCGAGACCTCAGGACGGTAGTCATACCGAAATACAACCACGCCACCGAGGCAGTGAAATTTTATACAGTATTACATCGCTTCCATTCATAAATATGCCGCTGAGTTGGCTTCGTTCGCAGATTCATGGTTCACCTTACTTCTGGGATTTATAGCCATTTTAAAGCGACGAAAGTATATTTTTAAGTGGTTCTATATTTCACGAGCTACCAAAATAGCTATTTTAATAAATGATAGGATAAAAAGCTGAAATATTAACCCCGTAATATTACTTACTATCTTGGTCTGCAATATCTTTCCTCACCTCCATCTAGTGGCAGTATGTATGGACTGGTCGGGCAAAGCGAATTTTCTAATTTAATTTGCCCGGGACTTGGTCCTCGGAAGGGGTTGACGTCAGGCAGGCACCTGGTCGTAAAAACTAAGCTAAATCCTTTCTGTAACATGCTTGAAAAATTATGTTGCGTCAACCCCATATCAAGGTGGCATAAGGACAGGTAGAAATAAAGACATTGGGCCTTACTTATAAAAGTATTTTTAGCTGAGCAAATGGTTAAGAATAACCTGTCACTTTTTTCATTGCGTTACATTGTTAAATATTTTTATAAGTGAGGGGCTATATCTCCGCCAAATGTGGACCGATTTTTAAGATTATTTTTGTGTTCGATAGAGCTTATTTCAAGTGTTATAGTTATTGTTTGTTACATACATTATTATAAAGAGTAAGTGTACTGACAACACAATAACATAAAAGAAGGTCTATTGACTATTTAAAATAAAAAGGAAGTGTGTTGACTATTCTCAACTTGGATAGCCTTAGCAAGCACAGTCGGGCATTCGTTTACTGAACACTGTTCTGACTAGTCGCTTGGACTTCTTGGTGTTAACAAGTGAACATATTAAAATATCTCTATACGTCGTAAGTCTTATTTATTTAACAACCGCCACTTCTATTATTCGCTAACACAAGGGTAGTCCTATAAACATATGCTCCCGTTATCACGGATACATTTTGAAGTCGGTCTGTTAAATTTTTTAACTTGTGATAATCACGATATAAATCTATAACATAACACACATTACTATTACTACTTCTTCAACCTGCCCTTAACCCACCTTAATGTGGGGTCGGCGCAACACACTTTATCAAGCATGTTGCAGATAGGATTTGGCTTAGTTTTTACGACCGGCCGCCTGCCTGACGTCAACCCCCTCCCGATCCAGTCCCGGGCAAATTATTTAGAAAATTTGCTTTGCCCGACCTGGGAATCGAACCCAGGACCTCCCGGTCCACAGCCCATACATGCTGCCGCTAGACCAAGGAGGCGACCAACACATTACTGTTACTAATATTATAAATCTGAAGAGTTTGTTTGTTTGAACGCTTGTCTCAGGAAGTACTGTTTGAGTTGAAAAATTTTAGTGTTGGATAACTCATTTATCGAAGAAGTTGTGAGTCTCATTAGCCCGTTAGAGGCGGCACATATAGCCCCTTACTTATAAAAATATTTAAGCGCTGCTTATCTTTAACCATAGGTTGTCCCTTTCATTTTTAAACAACGTAACACAATGAAAAAGTCAGGCTATTCTTAGCGGAAAGATAAGCTAATTTTTTTTTATAAGTAAGGCCCATATATGTCACATAAGCGTCTCGGAGCCCGAGCCGTTCTTCAGTATTTAAACGGTTGCAATAAAATAAAACCGTAAACGAAATACTTGTAAATAGCACATTAAAGACTTAATTATCAAAATCCAATAACCATTAATCAATGTGTTTGCATTATTGTTACACGTTTTTACCACTTAAAAGCCCATAACATTATCGAACTGATAAGAAGTTTAGGTGTTGGTAAATAGCTGTTGTACATTAATCTACCGATTCGTTCACTTAGTATAATGCTTACATACGGTCGAATAATGAATTAAACTATGGATTTCTTGTTATCTTTTTAAACTAACTTCAAAAGAAAGATGTAGGTAATCAATTCGTCTGTTATTTTATTTTACGTGAATCTCCGCCAAATGTGGTCCGATTTTCCTGATTACTTTTGTGTTCGATAGAACTTATTTCATAGGTTATCTATACTAATCTATACTAATATTATAAAGCTGAAGAGTTTGTTTGTTTGTTTGTTTGTTTGATTGAACGCGCTAATCTCAGGAACTACTGGTTCGATTTGAAAAATTATTTTTGTGTTGGATAGCCCAAATATCGACGGTGGCTATAGGCTATATAACATCACGCTATGACCAATAGGAGCGGGGCAGAAATGAAAAATGTTTTAAAGCGGGGAAGTTGATATCTCAGAAACTACTGGTTCGAATTGAAAAAATATTTTTGTGTTGGATAGCCCATTTATCGAGGATGGCTATAGACTATATAATCACGCTATGGCCAATAGGAGCGGAACAGAAATGAAAAATGTTGCAAAATCATGAACATTTATATCTCAGACAAACTACTGGTTCGATTTGAAAAAATATTTTTGTGTTGGATAGCCCAATTATCGAGGGTGGCTATAGGCTATATAACATCACGCTATGACCAATAGGAGCGGAGCAGAAATGAAAAATGTTTTAAAGCGGGGAAGTTGATATCTCGGAAACTACTGGTTCGATGTGAAAAAATATTTTAGTGTTGACCGACGGGATGAATGATGGGGTGACTAAGGGATGACTGACGGGGTGACTGATGGGGTGACTGACGGGGTGACTGACGGGGTGACAGACGGGTTACATGCGGGGTGACAAACGGGTGACAGACGGGGTGACGAACGGGTGACAGGCTGGGTGACAGATGGGATGACAGACAGGGTGACAGAAGGGGTGACAGAGGGGGTGACAGACAGGGTGACAGAAGGGGTGACAGAGGGGGTGACAGACAGGGTGACAGATGGGGTGGCAGACAGGTGACAGACGGGTGACAGGCGGGTGACAGACGAGGTGACAGACGAGGTGACAAACGGGTGACAGACGGGGTGACAGACGGGGTGACAGGTGGAGTGACAGGCGGGGTGACAGGCGGAGTGACAGACAGGGTGACAGACGGGGTGACAGACGGGGTGACAGACAGGGTGACTGATGGGGTTTCAGCCGATGTGACAGACAGGGTGACTGATGGGGTGTCAGCCGATGTGACAGACGGATTACAGACGGGGTGACAGACGGGGTGACAGACGGGGTGACAGACGGGGTGACTGATGGGGTGTCAGCCGATGTAACAGACGGATTACAGACGGGGTGACAGACGGGTGACAGGCGGGGTGACACACGGGGTGACAGACGGGGTGACAGACGGGGTGACAGACAGGGTGACAGACAGGGTGACTGATGTGGTTTCAGCTAATGTGACAGACGGATTACAGACGGGGTGACAGGCAGGGTGACAGACAGGGTGACAGACAGGATGACAGACAAGGTTACTGATGGGGTGACTGACGGGGTGACAGACTGGTTACAGACGGGGTGACAGGCTGGGTGACAGATGGGGTGACAGGCGGGGTGACAAGCGGGGTGACAGACGGGTGACAGACGGATTGACAGACGGGGTGACAGCCGGGTGACAGACGGGGTGACAGGCGGGGTGACAGACGGGGTGATTGACTCTCGAAGTTTAGTAGAGCATATCATTACATTTTTAGAATTATTGTGCTATAGGTGCCTACGACTCACTCTTTCAACCCTCTCTCTCATACGCAGACGAAGTTGCGCGGGTCCTCTAGCATCTAATAAAACTGCCTCAATGGCGTAACGTCTAAACGTCTTGAGGTCTCAGGATCGATCCCTGGATCGGGCAAAATGATGTGGGTTTTCAATTCAGTATCAGTCCCGACTCCTGAGTCTGGAATTTGTGCCCTATATAGCAACAGGCTCGCCCCCAGTCACATTAGGGACAGAAATGAGCTCGACGAATTGGTGTTCTAGTTCATATTTCGCTTCTGCTTACCTCTTCAAGAATACAGGCGTGAGTTTATGTATACTAATAAAGCGATCCACAAACAAGCCAGTCAAACATTTCTTCCGTCAATAGCGTTTTATTTGGTTTGCAAATAAACTATTGCATTATGTATATGTATTCGAGCCAAGTGCCTCTACTAAACCTCAACAAGAGCTAAACTTCAATACAATACGTGAACACATACATTTTACATTTGAAAATGTCTGCTCAAAAGTTTGAGATTTGTTCTTTTGGCGTAGTCACATGTAAACATGGAGTATGCTGGTCTCGGCTTATGACGTGGACGGCTCTATGTACTGGATTTTATTATGGAAATGCAAAGTGGTGGTACTGATGGCAATATTAAAACATATCAGTGAAAGTTTTTTAGTAGATGCATTCGAAATAAGACCCTTAACGGTAAATGATATTTTTATAGCAGACTGGCAAATGAGCAGATGGGTCACCTGATGCTAAGTGATCTCCACCGCCCATAGACACCCAAGACAAAAATAAAAAAGAAGAATCATGGGTCCATTGCCAAATCGGTCCATTAATGTTGTAGACGTACCTGTCTACTCAAATACCATTGTCCTTGTTATATCCTTGTACGATACGAATTTTTGAGCTGTTATTCACAACCGTTATGTGTTTTATCAGGGAATTGATTTTATTGTAAATCTCTGTAGTTCGCAGATAAATACAAAATATATCTTTTCGCACTTCTATAAAACAACTGATGTGTAGTCTGTGAGTAAAACACATTTTCGATAAAAGTTTTTCTTCGTAATTCAAAAAGAAGCTACTGCTCTCGTTTTCGGGGTTAAACACTTTCATCAGTATCTATACAAGCGACAAGAACCTTTTATATTGAGCACAGATCATAGACCTTTGCTGTCAAGACCTTTGCTGCCTTTTGGCAGCAAGAACGGCATAGCAATAACGGCTGCTCTTCGACTCCAACGGTATGCCATCATTTTATCAGCATATAATTTTACTGTGGAGTATATAACTAACAAAAACAAGTAAGTTGCAGATTTTTTTTCGAGAGCTACTTTGCCTCTTAGTAAAGATTTAGGTCGCATTAATAATTCGATTCCAACCAAAATGACCGTTAAATACGCTGCTGTGACTTTCCACTTTCGATATGTAAGTTCGGGTTAGACAAGTTATTCAAAAGATTAACTACTTTTTGGGCATGGCATTCACAACCCACTTTAAATCCAGCGCTGTCATCATTGTGCGGTATAATATTCTGGGGAGTATTTACAGATGTACTATAGCTATCTCAAGGCTCGACGGTTTTGGAAATACGTCATGCACGGACGTAAAGAAAAAGGACACCATCTCGCCTATAGTTAATCGGGCGCCACAGACAACCACGCACACAAACGTGCCTGTACTATAGTGCCCTACGCACACACACGCCACTACGTGTCAATAGATCGAATAGGCCGAAAACCCTGCTCCTTTTAAATGTTCCTAGCGTCCATATTTTTTTAGGTCCGTGATGTTGTGATTCATTGTATTTGAAGTAACTTCCAACAGCCACACACATAGCTCTAACAGTATACTAAAATTTGAGCCTTGTGTCGTGGGTATCCAAAACCACACGAGACTTTCGGTCTCTCAACACCCGGACTCGAAACAACCAAAGCGGATAAACAGAACGCGTACCATGTATTTTTTAGTGATGTGGATCATCGATTATTTTTCATATCCATATCTCAAAAAGTATTCCACTTGTCGCTAAAATTTAATAGTCTAAGATACAACTACGCCACCGAGGCAGTCAGGTAATATAATAAATACGTCGTTAAAAAATAATCGATTATGAAAAATAATCGATTATCCACATCACTAGTATTTTTTACTATAGTCCGATTGCTAATTAAACGGAGTAAACTGACAGATCGAAATGTCACTTTCCAAAATAATGTTGCTTACTTTCAAAACATAATGATTGATCTAGTTCAATATTTGTCATTCAAAGATACAATAACTCTGCACTACTTTGCAAAATTAGAATTTTATTGTGTATTTTTAGAAATTTCAGCTTAACCCATCGATTAAAAGACCGTGTCAATAAGTTTACGTAAATAATCACAACAGATACGCGAAATGATAACAATGAAAATTACAAAAATTAATTTTTAATTTTTGAAAAAAATTACGTTCAGGGCATTCATAGCTTTTGTAAGTTTTATTTATAATGAACCATGACTATAATTTCAGTAGACATGCCATAACTTAGCATGAAGTAATTTACTATGACTATAATTCAATAGACATGCAGTACTAATAACACATTAGGCAGGAATTACGACTTTAAGTTTGACTTTAGAAAATGAAAGAATGAAATGGTTCACGGAATTGAAATGTTTAAATAATCTTGATCTTTTTACCGCAGCACTATTTAAATTTCATAAAAAAGTGGCAACATCTGAAATGTCAGATTACTCCGTTTAATTAGCAATCCTACTATATAGCGGATCAAATCCACAATCTATTTTTATGTTATTTTTTTGTTTTATGCGTGTATTTATATTAACTTTTCAATACCAAGGATGTAATCCCTTTTAAATGGGTACAGCTGTAGCGTACTCGCTCCAGCATTATGCTGAGTTGAGTCCATTTTGGTTTTTCAGTTCTTTTTTATGTCTATAGTTTGTTGTAATCTCTTCAGAAAAAAACTTTTTTTTTCTTTCTATCTTTCTTTCTTACCATAAATTATTCGTCGTATTATTGTTTAAATTGAATAATACCCCAATGTTTGGTTAAGTAGATACTTGAAAAATAATAAATACAAAATGTGCAAAAAAATTCAACACTTGAATCACTCAAAAGCATATTAAAAACAATATAACAGATCACTCGAAACACACCTAAAGAATTTTAATAGACTCGAGTTATTTTAAGAACGCAATATTAACGTCATAGCTGAGTAACTTCTAAAATTCGAAACACGAAACATTCTTAACGATAATTAATTACAAACCTCCCCTTTACTGTTTAATAAACACGATGTTTACCTGAAAAAGAAAATATACACTTTAAACAGAGGTAATAACTTTCAAAATTCATTGTAAATACCTACTGTAAACCTAAAGTACTTAATTTGTTTGTGTGAACATTGATTTATGAATTGTGGAAACCATGGGTGTCACTCTTTTGGTCTATAGCAGCATATATGGGCTTTGGACCGCGAGGTCCTGGATTCGATTCCCGGGTCGAGCAATACGATTTTCTAATTTTATTTATCCGAGACTGGTACTGGGTTACAAGTCGTAAAAACGAATCAAAATCATTTCTGCAACATGCTTGAAAGAGTGTTGCGCCCACCCCGCATTAAGGTAGTATAAGGACCTATGGGTAATGGGTGTGAACTGTAAACAGTAGCCCGAGCACGAAAAACTAATGTAAATGTAAATGTATTCGAGTTCGCTGCGCACTGATGACGTTTGGTTAGTATTTCATACAAATTTCATAGACGCGCATGGAGCTGAAATACATTTACGGTTGTCAGAAATTTTCCTGCTCAGGCCGCAGAATTCCCTTTTAGGCAGGTCGCAGGACGCAGTTTACACATCTGCCAGTGTCAAAGAATTTCATATTTGGAATGTTTCCACAACGCCCGAATTCAAGAGCAAAACACTATGGTTTTCTTTTCGACGCAACCGATAAATAAATAACATCCAACAGTTATACACATAGTCCTGACCCCACACTAAGATACGAGTCATGTGTCGTGGGTATCAAGAACTACAAGAGACTTTCGGTCTTACAACACCTGATAACATATTTTTTAAAAGCTAGGGAACATAAAACATTCAGCCACTCCACTCTCAAGTTTATAACGAAGAGAAAGTAATATTTCGTAATGTATTGTACATAGCAAGGACGTTCATGGTCGTTCAGTCTAGAGAGCATAGGCTAGGATTTTCTAAGGTTCACAGTAGTGTGGAAAGTTTTAAAATTGGCGCAATGCAGTAGTAAAACATAATAGATAAAGTTGACCGCGTGGTGTACAATGGTCTCAAGAACGGACCACTTGAGTCCACATAAAAATTTGAATGTTGTTTGGCTTTTTACTTTATAGTGCAGCATTGACTTTATAAGTACTTTATATGGTCGATGTAGTACAGTCATCTGGTAGTTGTTTTCCAGGAGTTTTAAAAATGGGTAAGTTTATAGATGTGTATGTGCTCTTTTTGAATTTCAACTTTGCCACCTCGTAGTGTTTAAGGCTAAGATCTATAGAGCGAACTTCGACTAAGTCTAAGTAAAAAAAACGAACTTAGTGAGAATTTGGATTTTTTTATTATTTTGCTTAGTCTGTCTGTCAGCCCGTTTTTCTTGCAAAAATTGGGTTGGACTAAGTCGAAGTTTGATTTAAAAAATCCAAATGCTCACTGAGTTCGTTTCTTTGACTCAGACTTAGTCGAAGTTCGCTCTATAGATAACAGCCTCAGAGTTTCCCAAGTAATTAGTCCATCTCAATAAAATTAGTCTAGTAACTTCACGGCCAGTAAACCAATGTGACGATATTACAATAAAGCCAAGTCTCCTGCACTAGAACATTACACAAATCACCTACACAAAACATGAGGTGCTACATATTTGTCTATGGTCCATTATTCCATGACCAGGAGACAGCAAAATAACATTGTTTAGTGTAGGTGTTTTGTGTTTTGTTTCGAGAAAAACACGTGCAGGAGACCTTCAATAGAGGCTTCAAATAGACTTTATTCACTTTATTTATAATGCCATAAATTCAACATTAACTCGTAGAACATTTAAATGTAATTTGTAGTCTATGTAATTTACGTGGAACTACGAAAGGTCGCTCGCCTTTATATCGCGGTCTGGAATATAAAAGCACTGCCAAATGTAGGCAATCTCCATTAACAACGTTTAACGCCATTATACTGTCGTGTACGAACATATTATTTGCGTTATATTTGAAACAGTTATTTTTCATATTTGTGTTATACCTGGATGAGTACTTATTTTTAACTATTACATTCCGTAATTAATATAATATGATATAATAATATGTCGGAGGGCCAACGCTAACGTTGTTTTTAAAAAACGGTGACGTCAGCCCGGCTGACGCCACTTTTGATAATAAGATGATAACTCATCTCATTTATCAACTGTGAACACTGAAGTTCACTAACTCCCTTTATTAACGGTGCTTAATAGCACCGTCTAGTCAGGGATGTGGACAGTCCGAGTGCCGGAGCACGACCGTGTCGAATTTGCTCTGAACACTCCTTTTATAGGGTGCAATATTTGCAACTACCTACTCGATACCGAATATCGAATGTCAAAGAAATAATTATAACGATTATTTTAACTTTTTAGAATCTTTTAACGATTCAGCAGTTTAACAATTTTAAAATGAATTAATAACGTGAAATAACAACGGCTTTTTAAATAAGCTTGCGATTTTGCGCCGATAAATAATATAATATTAGCTCTGTAATATTACTGTCCCACTGCTGAGCACGAGCCTCCTCTAGTAATGAGAGGGGTTAGGCCTTTGTCTATCACGCTGGCCTAATGCGGGTTGGTAGACTTCACATACCTTCGAAATTCTTATAAGGAAATTCTCGGGTATGCAGGTTTCCTCACGATGTTTTCCTTCACCGTTATAGCAAGCGATATTCCACGTTCGTATTAATGTAATAAATCGTATTGCTGAAAAATAACAAATAGTGAAAGTTTGCTTGCAAAACTTTGTTTGCGAAAAGGAAAACATGCTAAGATAAATTGCGTTCATCATTTTCCACGTAATTATATTCCTAGATTCAACAGCACTAATGTCAATCAAGATGTTTTACGCCCGAATGGTGTAAGGCTACTCAATTTTATCGGCTGCTTATATTGATTTTCGCCATACAATTTTGACAGATAAGGCGGCCTTAAGTATACACTTAAGGAAGGTATGAACATTCGGCGGTAAGTTAACTAATTTAACTAAACAAGACAACGATACAGAAGCTTATACTTAAGCCCTCATTGGCACGAGAGCTTTTTCAAAGCGCATTATAAAAACGTTGAAATGAAACATAATATAAGTTCTAGTAGTCATTCAAACGCCGTCGCTTTTAAAACTCGGCGTTTTTTAAATGCCAGGCGTTGGGTGGTACGTAGAATATATGTTATTAGAAACAGGACGAACAACAGGAGAATTTGGTTACGATCGGATTTGAAGTTGGTCCGTTAATTTTTAAACTTGTGACTATAAACACTCATATGAACAGAGGGGGTTACCACCACCTCTTATAGCAGTATTATTATAGTCTTACTACGTTTTTTTCACGGGAATCGGTACAAGTAAGATTATAATAATATTGCTATAAGAGGTGGTGGTAACCCCTCAGAACGGGATAAGGGTCTACCTCAATGTCTAGCATTAATCCAACTCCTCAACAAAAAACAAAAGACGACGCAAAATAAATGCGGTTAACACGCGATAAACTTTAAGTATAACATTAAAGAGGCAGTTAGCAAGAGAATAAAGCGTACGGGGGCTACTTAATACCGTTAATGAAGAGGAAGGACAAGAATAATGGTAGCCCCGTGACGTTTTAACGCGCCAAAAGCCATTTTAATCGCAGACGAGTCGAGTTGCGGTTCTTTACTTTTGGTCTTATCGATTCGACGGTGAATGATGCTTTACTAGAAATGGCTCGATTTTATCTATTTAAGAAATTTTTCATGGAATCGAGTTTTGTAACATCGCTTTTTGGTGATTAATTGAAGCTAATTATGTTGGAATAATTTAGAGATATCATTGTTTTTCATATTGGATAAACAAATAATACTATCTAATGTACTGTTGAACGTCTTTGTTGGGTTATAACTGTTTTGACGGATGAACCTTTAAAAGATTTTTCAATTTAAAAGTAAAAGTTGAATGTAGTACATTTACAAAAGATTACAAAAGATTTTTCAGTTTAAAAGTAAAAGTTGAATGTAGTACAAAACCTTGTTAATTGAACATAATTGTAATTTTTTTTTAATATTAATTTAAGTGCCACTTGCAGCTTTGCGATAAATCTCTATTTATCCCAAATCTTGATTTGAATATAAGAGAGAGTGAGTAGGATAAATCGAATTTAGGTTTAACTCCACATTAGTAATAGCGCTGCAAGTCGCCCTTAGACCAACAATTAAATAATTTAAATAATGAATGAGTTTTGTACTTACGACACAAAAAGTTAATATATATACATAGGTAATAATCGTTTACTAAGAAAAAGTATATTATTATATCGATGAAGAAAAATATCAACTTTAATAATAACAAGCGAAAGTCATATAACTTTCTTGTTATTACAAAAGGTGAAAATATTCTTGCTTAACTCCTTTAAAATGAACTCCGTTTAAAAATAAACCAAGAAAGATATCTTATGAAGCTTTAATAAAACACGGGTGAGTAAAATATTCCCTCGTTCTTGTAAGAAAGGCGGACATAAATTATGTGCATAGTCTATGGTTAAATAAAACATAATAGAGATTGTCTGTGTATTTTTATTATTGCGAGGAACGAGATTTTACGCTTTTGTCAACATTAAATTATGTTTTTATGCTAAGATTTTGTGGGTTGTGAGTTGCGACTTGTAACAAATATTTGGTGTTATTTTTCTTCTAAGTAACTAATTGGGTAATAAGACGTACCAACTAAGCTAATTCATACATACATACATAGACTCACGCCTTTTTCCCATAGGGGTAGGCAGAGACAACGGATTTCCACTTTTACGATCTATTTGATTGCTACGATCCTTACACACCTCTTTCGCCTCATTCAGTCTCATTACATTCTTCATGCATGCACGTCGGTTTAGGGTACTTTTAACTTGACCTTTCTCGAGTAAATCTCTGACTTGGTCACAGAATGTTCGATGAGGTCTTCCCCTTCCAACTCTACAATTCACACTTGCCATATATATTCGCTTTGTCAATCTCCTTTCATCCATCCTTTCTACATGCCCAAACCACGAAACATTCCTTTCTCAATCCTCGTTATTATTTCTTCTTTCAATCCACACCGCTCTCTCACCACACCATTTCTTACCATTTCTAATTCGATATAAAAAAATAATTTACGGAAGTATTATTTCTGCTCCGAGTGTCGGAGAAGTTTAGATCTATAAGTGCTTTTTACAACAAAATATTATATCGATTCATATGCATTTGAAGATGCAAAATAGGCAACATTGAGTAAAATTAATATACAGTGTGTTTTTTTAAGTATACTGCCTCGCTGGTGTAGTATTTCGGTGCGACTACCGTCCTGAGGTCTCGGGTTCGATCCCCGGGTCGGGCAAAGTGATAAGTATTGGATTTTTCCATATCAGCCTGGAGTCTGGAATTTATGCCCGATATGGCGATAGGCTCGCCCCCTATCCCATCTGAGACGGAACTAAGCTCGGCAAAATGTGGGTGTACTAGTTCACACATACACTGCCACACTGCGCCTCTGGCTACCCCTTCGGGGATACAGGCGTGAGCTTATCTATGTTATGTTAAAGTATATTAATTTAGATTATTGTTTGTTGTGTGTACCTTCTCACTCTTAATCTTTGCCAATGTTTGCCAATAAAAAAATGAACACGCTCTAACACGCTTAACGATTTCAAAAAGGCCATAAACCTAACTCATCCAGCAAATCTTGTGGACGAAACGGTTCCGTCGAATGAATCCCGCGAGAGTCATTTTCATCAGGTTTTTGCGAGTTATTAGCAACATAACTATAGGATTTGCATAAAAATGTCGGCGCTCGCAAGATGAGTTTGCCAATGCGAATTGTGGAAAAAATGCTGCGTAATATGAAAACTAGGATATGAGTTACTCAGCTAAAAGCACTGAAAGGGCAGCGAATGAAATGGCGGACGGATATTATTTGATTACATTTGCCTCGCTGATGAAAGCGGAGGATCGAGAGATACAACTGTCAGTAAGTATAAAAATCCAAAGAATCGAGTCACACCCAAAGTGCTGAATATCGATATATTATTTACCTAGATGCACAGTTGATGCTCGGAAAATGGGACAGCAAAGAAGTGCTTCAGCACTCCTTTTACATACAGTCGGATGCCGTTAGAATTCTAAATT
This sequence comes from Clanis bilineata, assembly GCA_036417725.1. NCBI lineage: Eukaryota > Metazoa > Arthropoda > Insecta > Lepidoptera > Sphingidae > Clanis > Clanis bilineata. The sequence goes on along the minus strand of CM071139.1, from coordinate 4,172,647 downwards.
TCAAAATTCTAATTTAAGGACGCTTGCTAATTTCGTTTAAAAAGCTACTTTTTAACACCTGCATAGGGTTTTAATTATGTTGATTTAATTAGAATTTGTGATCTTTTTCTATGCTTTATTGCCGAGACCATTTTTTAGGAGGATATTTGCAAAGAACATGCATTGCATCTAGGGTATATTATATTGATGGTGCTGACTCTTAAAATATCATAATCTGGGTGTTAGATTACAATAAAGCTTTTGACTTTTCAATATTTTTATATAACTTTTACCACGTGCCTTTCTGTTATGTATGTGAGAGTTTGTGTATCTCTCTGTGTGTGTCTCTCTCCCTTTGTGTGTGTGTGTGTGTGTGTGTGTGTGTGTGTGTGTGTGTGTGTGTGTGTGTGTGTGTGTGTATGTGTGTGTGTGTTTGTGTGTGGTTATTAATATGATATATTATTTATTAAATCCAAATTATCAATTTTGGATTGAGTCCCTCGTTCTCGCCGTGAGATGTATTATTTTGCTGAAGGCATAACTCCAATAGTATTTACTCCGTAGGTGTTGATTAGTAAAGAACGTGGTTATCTCGACAGAAGTAATCCGACTGGTTAATGAATACCACGCGGGTTATGAATGCAATGTCGGCTGTAATACAATTAAAGCGTGAACTAATGTTCAAATCGTGTTTGTCTTCACACCTTTGCTAGATTAAAATTGTTGGGGAATGTGAAATGGGCGAAAACGTATAACTTTCTGAGAAATATGAAAAAGAAATATAACTTTTGATGGATATCGTCAAAGTGATATCGTCATGGTGACTACAATGTGAAATAAAATAACAAAAACGTTTGATAAAGCTTTATCTAGCCCCTCAGATACGGGAACCGTGATCAAACGTTGGTAATTCCGAAACAAAGACTACCGAAGGGCATATCTTCAATCGTATGTACACTAACACATAAGCTCACGCCTGTAACCCCTAAGGGGTAGACAGAGGTTTGCGAACTAGAACACCCACATTTCAGTGATCTTAGTTCCGTCCCAGATGTGATAGGAGGCGAGCCTATCACCATATCGGGCTCAAATTCCAGATCCTGGGCTGATATGGAAAATTCCAATATTTGCCCAACCCGGGGATCGAATCCGAGACGTCAGGACGGTAGTCGTACCACCACCGAGGCAGTCAGATAGGCTGTAGGTAATAATAACATCAGTCCCGTAATATATTGTCACTGCTGGGGTCGGGCCTCCTTCTCTCATGGGAGGGGTAAGACCTTAGTCTACCACGCTGGCCTAATGGGGGTTAGTATCCTTCACATAATTTCCAAAATCTTGAGGAGATTTTCAGGTGTGCAGATTTCCTCACGAAGTTTTCCTTCACCGTTATAGCAAGCGATAATTGACAATGTATACACACTTAACAAAGAAAAGTTAGAGGTGCATTTTTTGTGGTTGGTCTCGAACCGCCGACAATTGGGTACGTGACTTATTTTTGTTATTAACTTTATATGAAATTTACATCATCTAAAATATAGAACAGAAGGAAATATTGAAATATTCCCAAAAATAAAAAGTTATAAGTCTTTGAAGTTTGGTGTAACCTTCAAACTGCGGGAAAGAGAAGTATCAATACATATAATCATGTCACCGCCTTAACGCTACGTGCATTGGAAAGGGATAGCAAGATATCTCCACTATGCCCCCACTCCAGAATTTAAATAATGAATTACTGCCTCATTTTTCAACCAATTGCGATGTAGATTTTACAGAAGGGTTTCTTTTATATCTTATTTGGTATTACATATAATAATGTTATGAAATGTGTATAAATTCATACATAGTCAAGTACATAATTGTCTCGGCGGGTACCACTCCCCTAACTGAGCTATCGCTGCATACAGTAGATGTTGCCATTGCCAAGAAAGATGGTTATCTCGATCGAAGTAATCAACTGGTTAATGAATACCGCGGTGTTATGACTGCAGAGTACAACCTCGAGTGTAATACAATTAAACCGTGAACTAAAATAACATCGTGTTGTATACCTTTGCTACATGCAAATTGTTTGGAGATTGTAAAATGGACGAATGTTTTACTTTCTTTTTGGTAAAGAAAAATATCTTTTGAACTCTTGGATTTTTTATCAAACGACTTCCAAAAAGGAGAAGGTCCTCAATTCGTCAGAATTTTTTTTTATGTATGTTACGCGATATCTCCGCCAAATGTGGACCGATTTTCAGGATTACTTTTGTGTTCGATAGAGCTTATTTCAAGGGTGAGCCCATATACACTTGGTCAAGATCGGATTTGATGTCGGTCTGTTAAGATTTAAACTTGTGATTATTGTCAAAGATACGTAAAATATGAAATAAAAGGACAACACGAATGATCTAGCCCTCAACCCTGGAAACCTTGATCAAACGTAGACGATTTTAATACACAAAGACTGGCGAAGGCCATTACTCAAATTGTATTTACCTATATAGTAGGTGTTGAGTGTCATTTGCCACGAAAGAGGCTGAATACCGCGGTATTGAGTACAACATTGCGTACATATAATACAATTAAAACCTTAAGCTAATATGTACGCATCGCGTTTGTTTACCTCTACATGCAAATGCTGTGATATGTATGAATGAAGATGCTAATAAAGATTCCTTTTACAGCCTCCGTGGCGCAGCGGGCGAGTAGCCGACTGTGAAGCGAGAGGCCGCGGGTTCGATTCCCGCATTGAGACAAATGTTTGTGTGGCCCACAGATATTTGTTTCAAGTCTGGGTGTTGTGAGACCGAAAGTCTCTCATAGTTTCTCACACCCACGATACAAGTTATACCTAGTGTGGGGTCAGGACTAGGTGTGTGACTGTTGGGTGTATTTATTTATTTTTTCTACCTGCCCTTATCCCACCTTAATGTGGGGTCGGCGCAACACACTTTTTCTAGCATGTTGCAGAAATGATTTGGCTTAGTTTTAACGACCATCTGCCTGCCTGACGTCAACCCCCTCTGAATCCTTCATCAAAATATTTATATTCGAAAGTACATTACAAGTTTATAAGATAAGAACATCCATCATGTAGCCAGCATCCATCTTAATATTCTTCAATTTCATCACTTTAAAAATATCATTAGCGATATAAACGAGAAAAGTTCGGTTAACTTTATTAACGAAAATGTCCGAGGGACAAAACATCGCTCGCGACTTTAATGGCAAAAGTTAAATGTTATAGACACAAATGGACGTTAATTATAGGCGTCAGATTATTAAATGAGAATTAAGTAAGAGATTTAAGTCAGATTTACGTTGAAAATATGTAAAAGAATATCATCTTGATGGCGTAATTGGGTACTTGGCTATTTTTAATTACTTTTATCTGGAATTTACGTCGTCGAAAATATAGAACAGAATGAAAGATTTAAATATTCTCAAAAATAAAAAGTTATAAGCCTTTGAAGTTTGCTGTAACCTTCAAACTGCAGGAAAGAGAAGTATCAGGATAATCACGTCACCGCGATAACGTTACCTGTGTTGGAAAGGGATAGCAAGACATCTCCAAGATGCCCCCACTCCAGAATTTAAAATATGAATTACTGCCTCATTTTTCAACCAATTTCGATGCAGTTTTTACAGAAGGGTTTATTTTTTATTTTATTTCCTATTCCATATAAATATATGTCCAACAGGTCGATCTGGAAATCTTTGGGGGAGGCCTATGTTCAGCAGTGGACGTCCTATGGCTGATGATGATGATATGTAGGTACAAAATCAAACATAGTCAAGTCCCAATTGTAAATCGCTGATCTTTGAGATTTTTTTTTGTGTGTAATCTTGCTTGATACCCACTTTATAGTAAGTTACTAACCGCCGAATGCTCATACACTTAAGGCCGCCTTATGTCATTAAAGCCGCCTTATACGATAAAATTGTATGGCGAAAATCAATGTAAGAACTTAAAATTGAGTAGCGCTTAACCATTCGAGCACAAGTAATATTAAATCTCAGCCTCAAATAATTATTATGTAGTGCAAATAAATTCATATTCTGGACTTTGGACTTACTTTTCTCATTAGGTTCTCTGTATTGACACCCACTATATAACATAACACATAACATAAGCTCACGCCCGTATCCCCGAAGGGGTAGGCAGAGGCGCACTAGCGAACTAGAACACCCACATTTCGCCGAGCTTAGTTCAGTCCCAGATGTGATAGGGGGCGAGCCTATCGCCATATCGGGCACAAATTACAAACTCCGGGCTGATATGGAAAAATCCAATATCACTTTACCCGACCCAGGGATCGAACCCGAGACCTCAGGACCGTAGTCGTACCGAAATACCACCACGCCACCGAGGCAGTCCACTATATGTATATCTTATAAATAAGGTTTTCGGCCAGAATAAGCCAAGTACCTCTGGAGACAATCGTGTTAACCACAGCCAAAGGCGCTAGACCGTAACCTGTTTCCTTACCTTTAATAATTTAACCAGATAAAGATGTGCCTAAACAAACGGCAGGGCAGGCTACTTTAAGGTACGTACGTGCTTATTTGCTTTCAGAAATATGGTTCAATTTGTTGTGCCTCTGTTCCGGAGACAAATGGAAAGCAATTTACATCGATACAGCGATGGTAACTAATAACCATGATGTAGAACGGAGAGGCGTGACTCTTGTGCTACCTGTAGTAGCTCCTTACAAATTTAGACTATTTTAGGTACAGATGTGAAGGTAGACTGTCTCAGTGGCGTAGTTGTATTTCGGTACGACTACCGTCCTGAGGTCTCGGGTTCGATCCCCGGGTCGGGCAGTGATATTGGACTTTTCCACATCAGCCCGTAGTCTGGAATTTGTGCCCGATATGGCGATAGGCTCGCTCCCTATCACATCTGGGACGGAACTAAGCTTGGCGAAATGTGGGTATTCTAGTTCGCTAGTACGCCTCTGGCTACCCCTTCGGGGATACAGGCGTGAGCTTATGTTATGTTATGTGAAGGTATTCTACGTAGTATTTCTGTTATTAGTTTACGAGGAGCACGCTCGACGAAAATGCACACACGTATTAATGAAAGTATATAGTGCAAAATTGCAAGTTGGAGGCGACATAGTGTTACGCGTGCATAATAAAACCATATCTTGCCGAACGCGCCGCGTTTCATCCATAAATGTACAGAACGTTCGAGTGCGTTCGAGCCGCGACCAGTCGGGCCGCGTGACGTCACGCGGCGATAAGAGATTGACGAATATAAAAGGCGTGTGTGTGTGTTGGCAGGACACAGTGTTTCTTCGGAAGCGATCGAGTGCGAACAACGAGCGACAAGCGAATACTCGGAGCGATTATTTCGACGCGTATTGTGTGCAGTACAGTGTTTAATTTTAAATAAAGTACTGAGTCAGTTTCGAGAACAGTCGGCGTTTAATTGTTTGTCCTGAACCCCGTTAGCCCGTAACATTTGGTGTCAGAAGTGGGATAAATGCCGGTGTTCCCGAAAGACGACGAAGGTATCCGTACCCGAAGCCAGCGCCAGCAAGAGATGGACCGAGGGCGTTTCGAAGATAGTCCGGCACAAGAGCCGGTTTCGCAGCCAATGACGCAGACGACTGCAGGCCCATCTGGAGTGTCGCCGACGTGGGCACCTAGTGAATTATCGGCCATTATGTCGATGCTGCAAGAGCAAGCTCGACGTCAAGAGGAGCAGGCTCGTGAGTTGAAGGAGCAGCTCCAACGTGACAAAGAGGAGCAAGCTCGACGTCAAGAGGAGCAGGCTCGTGAGTTGAAGGAGCAGCTCCAACGTGACAAAGAGGAGCAAGCTCGACGTCAAGAGGAGCAGGCTCGTGAGTTGAAGGAGCATCTGCAGCGTGGGCAAGAAGAGCAGGTCGTACTTATGAAGAATTTGCAAGCTACGGTCGGAAAGGAATTAAAAATCATGAAAGACCAAGTGGACCAGCATGAGCAGCGTATTGCAAAGGCCGAAGCCCAAATCGCCGACGTCAAACAACTTGTGGAAACACGTGTGTGTAGTGCCGCAAGTTCTGTGGTGGCTGCACCGTCAGGACGTGGTTTTAAAGTACCACCATTTGATGGCACATCATCTTGGTCGGCCTACAAAATTCAATTTGAGGCCGTGATGCAGGCAAACGGGTGGACCAAGGATCAAGCCAAGACTGCTCTAACCTTAGGTTTACGTGAGCAGGCCTTAACCGTCCTGGAGGCTCTTGGCGGAGATGTTACATATGACCAGCTGGTCGAGGCCTTGGAGTCGAGGTATGGTGATGCCCACCTGGAACACGTCTTTCGTGCTCAGCTTAAGGATCGAGCTCAACGTAATACCGAAAACCTACAGCAGTGGGCCCTGGAAGTTGAGAAGCTGGTTCGTAAAGCTTACCAGTCCACACCTGCACTGATTGATGGAATTCTAGTGCAGGCTTTCGTCGACGGAATCCGCGACTTAGAGGTGCGGGCTGCTGTGAGGCTTGGGCATCACGAGACCCTGAAAGATGCGTTGGCTCACGCGCTGGAAGTGGAGGCTGTACGACAAGACCATCGAGCTCACCGCATTAGAGAGGTTGTGGCATCACCTCCACCACGCAATCGTATTCAGGGGTACAGTCCGCGCTGCTTTAACTGCGGTGAAAGAGGTCACCTCCGCTTGAATTGTAGAAAACGACGGGATGAAGGAGAAAATAGACCTGAGGAGAGGGTGGTTAACACCGCCGAACAGCAGCAGGGAAACGAGTAAAGGCCAGGACTATGGGGCGGGTGCTGGCCGGGGTCCAAGAAGCCCCAAGGGTGTTGATCTCACAAGCACATGATGGGAATAGCTTAACCATTAGAGGCGAAGTCAACGGAACACCTTGTAAGCTGACGTTAGACACTGGAGCTTCCCGCACGGTTGTTAGTATCAGGCTGGCGAATCGGTTCCTTGGGGACTATAAAGGTAACCGTGGACATATAGAACTTCTAACAGCCACCGGTCAGCACATATCCGTCCAGGGTGAGAAGAGTGTACGGCTAAAACTAGGTGAAGTAATCTATCTGCATGATGTCATCGTGGCTGATATTGTTGACGATTGTATTCTGGGCCTGGACTTCATGCGAAAACATGGATGTGAAATCGACGTCAAACAGGGCGTGCTGAAATGCGGCTTAGAAGAGCTTTTTATGGAAGGAGCACCAACAGGAAAAGCATACTGCTTGAAGAAGACTGTGGTTCCACCTAGATCAGAAATCATTGTACCAGTTAGTTTGCCACGGAATTCTGGTCCAAAAGAAAGGTGTGTCCTCATTGAGAAGATTGACAATGATCATCCATGGAAAATTGCGAGAACCCTGGTAAGGTCTGCAAATAAGTCGGCTGTACGCGTACTCAACCCCAGTACCGAGCCACAAATAATAAAAAAGGGGGTGGTAATGGGTTCTTGCGAGGAAGTGGATTGGATGCGCAAATGCCAAGATTTACCCACGGTGACGAGCATGGCACCTGCGAAATTCGACGTGTCATCACTTTTGAAAGACTGTGGTGAGTTGTCTTTAGAAGAGATTAACAAGGCCAAGAAAATGTTAACACAGTACGCCGACATCTTTTCTTCTAGTGATGCTGACATAGGAAGAACTAATTTGGTCCAGCACAAGATTAACACAGGCAACGAGTTACCAATTCGTCAGCGACCAAGAAGATTGCCAGTTGCCAGAGAGAAAGAAGTGGATACCATGATTGACGGGATGCTGAGGGATGGTGTCATAGAGCCTTCATCTAGTCCATGGTGCTCCCCAGTGGTCTTAGTAAAAAAGAAGGACGGCAATATGCGGTTTTGTGTAGACTACCGTCGGTTGAACAATATAACAAAGAAGGACAGCTATCCTTTACCGAGGATTGATGACACTCTAGACACGCTTACCGGAATGAAGTGGTTTAGCACGCTAGACTTGAAGAGCGGTTACTGGCAAGTGGAAATTGACTCAAGAGACAAGGAGAAAACTGCTTTTTCTACTGGTAAAGGTCTATGGCAATTTAAGGTTATGCCATTTGGATTGTGCAACGCTCCTGCGACTTTTGAGAGACTGATGGAACTTGTACTTACCGGACTGATTGGGGACGCTTGTCTTGTCTACTTGGATGACATTATCATAGTGGGCCGCACATTCGAAGACCATCTTCGCAATCTTGAACGTGTCTTATCGAAGATCCGGGGGGCTAATCTTAAACTGAGTCCCAAGAAATGTTCACTTTTCAAGAAGCAGGTTAATTTTTTAGGACACATTATTTCAGCAGCTGGCGTACAAACAGACCCCGACAAAGTTGTGGCAGTCAAGGAATGGCCAGTTCCGAGAGACAAGACACAAGTTCGTGCGTTTTTAGGCTTGTGCTCCTATTACCGGCGATTTGTGAAGAATTTTGCAGACATAGCCAAGCCTCTACATAAGCTTACAGAAGAGAAGAGACAGTTTTGCTGGGATGAGAATTGCGACACCGCATTCCAAACGTTAAAAGACCGTCTGTGTAATACACCTATATTGGGTTATCCTGACACTGCAAACGACTTTATAGTGGACACAGACGCAAGTAATACTGGTATTGGCGGTGTGTTGTCACAACGAAAAGGAGAAAAAGAGATTGTGATAGCTTACTTCAGCAAATCCTTATCTAAACCTGAACGGAATTACTGCGTCACAAGAAGAGAACTGCTATCCGTAGTCAAATCACTGCAACATTTTAGTAAATATTTGCTCGGGCGGAAATTCCACCTACGAACAGACCATGCTGCCTTGAAGTGGCTACTGCAGTTCAGAAATCCAGAGGGTCAAGTAGCAAGATGGATTGAGTTGCTACAAGAGTTTGACTATGTGATAGAACATCGCAGTGGGAAATCTCACGGTAATACAGACGCTCTATCAAGAAGACCTTGCGCAGAGAACTGCAAGCACTGCATCAAACAAGAGGTTAAGGAAGAAGTGCCTGTGCGAATAATAAGGACAGACCTCAGCAACGAGTGGCGAGACACACTACTGGAAGCGCAGGATAGTGACGCAGATCTAAAACCGATCTTTGAGCGGTTAAAAGCTGGTACCGCGAAACCTAAATGGCATGAAGTTGCAGCGTTAAGTTCCACTACGAAGAGCTACTGGGCCCAGTGGGACAGCTTGGTTATACATGATGGAGTACTGTGCCGTAAATGGGAAAACGCAAAAGGCGATCGATGTCATTTGCAAATGGTAGTCCCTAGAGCTAAGATCCCAGAAGTTCTGCAGCTCTACCATAATGGATGCTCAGGAGCTCACATGGGGGTCAAAAGAACTCTGCTGAAGATCCGCGAAAGATTTTATTGGATCCACTGCCGAGACGATGTTGAGGAATGGTGTCGTAAATGCACAACTTGCGCGGCTGTGAAGGGTCCTCATACTCGAAGTAGAGGAGCATTAAAAATTTACAATGTTGGAGCTCCATGGGAGCGAATTGCTCTGGACGTAGCAGGACCTTTCCCTGTAAGTGACAGGGGGAATAAGTACTTCATGGTGGTCATGGATTACTTCACGAAGTGGCCGGAAGTATTTGCCATTCCCAACCAGGAAGCTTCAACAGTCGCAGATAAATTGGTCAATGAAGTATTCTGCCGGTTTGGAGTACCTTTGGAAATTCACAGCGATCAAGGACGTAATTTTGAATCCCAAGTATTTCAGGAAACATGTCGAGTATTGGGCATTCACAAAACTAGAACGACCTCCTATCACCCACAATCTGATGGCATGGTGGAACGATTTATTCAAACATTAGAGAGATACCTGGCAAAAGTTGTAGAAAGCAGACAAAAGGACTGGGACAAGCACATTCAGCCATTTCTCCTGTCATACCGAAGTGCGGTTCACGAAAATACGACGGTGACACCAGCTTTCGCTAACTTTGGAAGAGAATTACGACTGCCTGCTGATCTGATAACTGGTATCCCTCCTGACACTCCGCGTAGTGTAACAGACTACGCGGACGATCTGCGCAAGAGATTGAATGACGTATATGAACACGTCCGAGTATCAGGTCAGCAAATGTCCGAGAGGATGAAGACCCGCTATGACCGAAAAATGAACAACAGCGGTTTCGACGAAGGTTCACTAGTATGGTTGCACAACCCAGTTCGATGCAAAGGCAAGTCTCCCAAATTACAAGCGAAATGGGACGGACCCTATAGAGTTGTCACCAAGATTAATGATGTCACCTACCGAATCCAGAAAGGCCAGCGATCTGCACCTAAGATAGTTCACGTCGACCGTTTAGCGCGTTATTATGGCTGTAACAATGCTCGGGACGAGCATGTCTTAGGAGGGGGCAGTGTTACGCGTGCATAATAAAACCATATCTTGCCGAACGCGCCGCGTTTCATCCATAAATGTACAGAACGTTCGAGTGCGTTCGAGCCGCGACCAGTCGGGCCGCGTGACGTCACGCGGCGATAAGAGATTGACGAATATAAAAGGCGTGTGTGTGTGTTGGCGGGACACAGTGTTTCTTCGGAAGCGATCGAGTGCGAACAACGAGCGACAAGCGAATACTCGGAGCGATTATTTCGACGCGTATTGTGTGCAGTACAGTGTTTAATTTTAAATAAAGTACTGAGTCAGTTTCGAGAACAGTCGGCGTTTAATTGTTTGTCCTGAACCCCGTTAGCCCGTAACAATATATTATGTTACATAAGCGTATGGGCCACCGGAGGCCGAGCCGCCAGTGACTATCTACAAATTTAACGGTCCAACTTCAAAATTTATCCGATCGTGACCAAATTGATATGAGACCACTATTGTAATAAGCTCTATCGAAAACAAAAATAATCTTGAAAATCGGTCCATATTTGACAGAGACATCGAGTCACATACATAAAAAAACATACGGACGAATTGAGGACCTTCTCTTTTTTTGAAGTCGGTCTAAAATTACTTTGAATGCCTCCGCAGCAGGCGAGTAGCCCACTATGAAGCGAGAGGCCGCGGGTTTTATTCCCGCACCAAAACAAATGTCTGTATGATCCACAGATATTCGTTTCGGGTATAACTGTTGTGAAAAATCAAAATGTCTCTCTTAGTTTCTTATTATATCCATGATACTGGTTAAACCTAATGTGGGGTCACTATGTCTGTGACTGTTCGGTGTCATCATCAGCCTGTATCCGTCCACTGCTGGACATAGGCCTTTCCCAGATTACGCCAGCCTTGGCGGTCCTCCGCCTTCCTCATCCAGCCGTTTCCTGCTACGTCCCGCAGGTCATCGGTCCAGCGGGCACGAGGTCGGCCTATGCTGCGCTTGGATAGACGTGGTCTCCACTCCAAAACCTTTCGGCCCCAGCGTCCGTCATTGCGACGGCATATGTGACCAGCCCACTGCCACTTCAACTTGCTAATACGGCGGGCTATGTCGGTCACTTTAGTTCTCCGACGTATCTCCTCGTTCCGGATCTTATCCGTCAGAGAAACTCCAAGCATAGCCCGCTCCATAGCTCGTTGCGTGACCTGGAATCGGTGTATAAGGCCCTTCGTTAGAGTCCACGTCTCAGCGCCGTACGTCATAACCGGTAGGACGCACTGGTTGAATACTTTTGTCTTTAGGCATTGCGGTATTGGCGACGTAAATATGTGACGCAACTTTCCGAATGCTGTCCATCCCAAGCGAATTCTTCTATCGGCTTCAGCATCGAGATTGTTTTTCCCCAGCTGTATAGCTTGTCCCAGGTATACATATTGCTGAACAACCTCGATACCGACACCGTTGACGGTTACTGGTTGTTGGATGACGTGGCAGTTGGTCATGACCTTAGTCTTATCCAAGTTCATAATCAGACCCACGCGTCTGGAAGAATCACCTAAGCTAGACAGCATTCCCTCCAGTTCCTGCAGCGAATCCGCCATTATGACGATATCATCGGCGAAGCGAAGGTGCGAAATGTACTCTCCGTTGACGTTTATGCCTCGCCCATTCCAGTCTAGTGTTTTAAAGACGTCTTCCAGCGCGGTGGTAAACAGTTTTGGCGATATCACATCCCCCTGTCTCACACCGCGCTGAAGATGTATTGGTCTTGTTTGGACACCCTGTACTTGGACGGACATCGTAGCAGAGTCATAGAGGCATTTTAGCATCTCCACATAGCGCCAATCGACTTGGCATCGCTGCAGGGAATCCAGAACAGCCCAGGTTTCAATCGAGTCGAAGGCTTTTTCGTAGTCCACAAACGCTAGACACAGGGGCTGATTATATTCCTGGGTCTTCTGTATAATCTGCCTCAACGTGTGTATGTGGTCTACGGTACTGTAGCCTTTTCGAAACCCGGCTTGCTCCGGAGGTTGAAAGTCGTCGAAACGTTGGGCGAGCCGGTTCGTGATAACCCTTGAGAATAGCTTATAAGTGTGGCTTAGGAGCGTAATAGGTCTGTAGTTCTTCAGAAGGGTTTTATTCCCCTTTTTAAAGAACAAAATGACCAGCCCCTTACTCCACTCTTTTGGCGTTGTTCTAGTGCGAATCACGGCATTGAAAAGTTCCTGTAGCTGTTTAAGTATTGGAGCACCTCCAGCTTTCAATAACTCTGTTGTAATACCGTCTTCACCCGGCGCCTTGTTGTTTTTAAGTTGTTCAAGGGCTATCCGAATCTCACCCATTTCGACATCCGGAAGTTCGTCAGTGTAATGGCGAATAAGAGGAGCACGCTTGTCGTCCCGGTCGTGCGCAGGTGGCTTTGAAGCGTGTGAAGAATAAAGGAGCCCATAGTAATTCTCGATTTCTTCGAGGATCTCCGGCCTAGTAGCAGCGGTTCTGTTATCTGATGTCTTCAGCTTCGTCATATGACCCCTTCCCAATAGCTGGGCAAAAACTTTTGAGCCCTTATTTCGCTGTATTGCTTCTTCGATGAGGCGCGTATTGTATCGGCGCAGGTCAAAACGAATTTGCCTTTTAATACGCTTATTGAGAAGGAGATAATCTACCGAGCCTGAAGTCATTTCCCGTCTCTGCCTCATCAGATTTAAAGTTTCGCTTGAAATCTTGGATTCCTTATTCTTCCGCATTTGTTTACAAAAAGTCCTACCCACCTCGCGGACGACATTCGTGAAGTTATTAGCAAACTGATCAACGTCCTCGGTGATTTCCAACATGGCAAATCGGTTTGAAAGATCCATTTGGAACTTTTCGGAAGCCTCTGTGACATTGTGCAGTGAAGGACGGAGCTTAGGCTTCATCAGACGTTTTCTTTCCAGCTGGAAATCGATATTCAAAGAGCCTCGGACAAGACGGTGATCGCTGCCGGTGTTGAACCTATTAATCACCGAGACATCTTTGAATATATGCCTTCGATTCGTCATGATGAAGTCTATCTCATTTTTAGTCTTGCCATCGGGACTTTGCCATGTCCACTTCCTATGAGACTACCTACCTACTACTGTTCGGTGTATTTATTTATTACTAGTGGTAGCCCAGAAGGTCGAAATTCGACCATAATTATATCAATTAATTTAATGTATTTTTAATGCATTTATCACAACAAAATATCTTTTTGTATCTTTTTGCACTTCTGCAGAAGTGTAACAGGATCGCGCGAAGTGGAAATCGTTCTACACGCATTTTAGGGCATCGAAAGTTAGTCTCGAAATCGATTACATACTTGATACTACTCAATTCATACGAATGTTAGGCACGTATCTAGAGTGCAGTTGTATACTTCAGCACAATCCTATTGTCACAGTACATTTTGTAGATTGATGTGATACGTGACTTCGTACACATGTTTTGGAGGTGCGTCGGAGTATAAGGAAACAAGTTCCACAATTTTACTTTGAGCGTTTAAACTGCGAGTTGCGAAACAATAATAATAACAGCCTTGTTTTATTACTGTCTCACTGCTGGGCACGGGCCTTCTCTACTAATGAGGGAAGTTAGGCCTTAATCTACTACGCTAGCCTAACGGGTTGGTAGACTTCACATACCATCAAACTTGTGGAAAAATTTTCAGGTATGCCGGCTCCTGACGACGTTTTCTTTCCCCGTTATAGCAATCGATAAATCATAGTAAATACACACTTACACTTCTTTGGGGGAGGCCTATGTTCAGCAGTGGACGTCCTATGGCTGATGATGATGATGATGATGATGACACACTTAACAAAAAGGTTAGAGGTGCATGCTTTTTTTTGGGTTACTCTGCAACCTCCGCCACTCCTCTTGGCAGTTTCGTACCAATCTCCTCGTAACTCGTACTTCATAAACTCGTAAATGAGCTATTGGTGCTCCGTGATTTATTTAGAAGAAACTCCATTTCTTTTTTATAGCAGAGACTAGCAAACGAGCAGATGGGTCACCTGATGGTAAGTGATCTCCACCGCCCATATACACCCTAACACAAAAAGAATCATGGGTGCGTTACCAACCTAAAAGGAAATGGAAGGGGAAGGAAAAGGAATTGGGAAAGGGAGGGGGGAAATGGGCCACCGGAAATCTCACTCACCGAACGGAACGCAACAGCGAGCTGCCACTTTACGTCGGTTTTCTGTGAGACAGTGGTATTAAACCGGTCGAGGCGGTCCATTCGTGCTGTAGACGCAACTGTCTACAGCATGGCTCTACCAGTCAAATGCCATTATTCACAATAAGGAAGTATGATAAGCTCCCAAAAATCAACACGCCAAAACCTCTTCAAGACTAACCGTAATACCAATATTTATTTACACAGTTATCTTTTCATGTTTAGTTTGTCAATAATGTTATAACACAAAAAGTCTCGTATTATCACAATTTTATTTGGCCACTTTCGTCTTATCAATGAGGGAACTTGTAACGGCTGTCATTTGTTAAAGTCAAGTGGTTTTTGTAAAGCATATGTCAATATTATTTGACGGTTTCTCAATTGGGCACTTGGGACTATGTTTGATTTTATACACATTTTTATATGTGAATAGAAAACAAAACAGAAAACTTTCTGTAAAAACTGCATCGATATTGGTTGAAAAATGAGGCAGTAATTCATATTTTAAATTTTGCAATGAGTGTGCATACTCAGTGCACGAGTGGGGGTGTAGTGGAGATATCTTGCCATCCCTTTCCAACGCAAGCACCGTTATGGCCGTGACGTGATTATACTGATAATACTCTCTTTCCCGCAGTTTGAATGTTACATCAAACTTCAAAGACTTGTAACTTTTTTATTTTTGAGAATATTTCAATATTTCTTTCTGTGCTATGTTTTAGATAACATGCATACATAAGCTCACGCCTGTATTCCCGAAGGGGTAAGCAAAGGCGCACTAGCCAACTAGTACACCCACGTTTTTGGATAAATGTACGTAATAATCAAGTATCCAATTCTCATATATTGACAGAAGTCTGGATTTTTCGATGCCATCATGTAGGCCTTCTCCAAAGATTTCCAGACCGGCCTGTTGGAACCGGCGTGCATCCCGAGAAATCCTGTGTCCTTTATCAGGTAGCCTGTTAACCTGTCAGCTGGACGACCAACGCTACGCTTGCCGGTACTTGATATTCGAGAAGTTCCTGTCCCATTAGCTATCAGTTTTACGAGCTGTGAGCCCTGCCCACTGCTGCCTTAGCTTCCTAATCCGCTGGGCTATATCAGTGACTTTGGATCTTCTAGAATTATGATTTAGTATTTATAAAAGAAAGAGAATCAAATCAAAATAATGTATTTGTAAGCATAGGTATTTTCACAGGCGTTTACTACATACATAGTATTATACAAGTTATCTATGGCTTGCCGTTAAACGGCATACAAATATTGATTTTGTAATTGCATTAATCAATACAATCACACTAGTGTATACTGATTTCTTAAGTTTACGCGAATATTATACATTGAAATAAAACTATTCTTACGGATTCTATCACGATTATGTTTTAATTATAATTCCCGACGTTTCGAAGGCTTTGCAGTCTTCGTTGTCACGGGTCAGATTGAGGTGTCATTTGTCCAAAAAAGAACTCAAGACACCGTGAGCTCGTACTGCATAGATCGGAACACAAATAATTAACCTTTTTTGTTTTTGTATATTTTTGTTTTTGTATCGATAGATCGAATGGGCCGAAAATCCTGCTTCATTTTCGGCCCATTCGATCTATCGATACGTAATCGCTCCGTCCATCTTTTTTTTACGTCCGTGGTTATGCGTAACGGAGTATGAAATCGTTTAATATTATAATACTGAAAGTATATAATACTATAGAAGACTGCCTCGGTGGCGCGGTACGACTATCGTCCTGAGGTCTCAAGTTCAAATTCCGGCGTGGGCAAAGTGATATTGGGTTTTTCTACTCAGTATATCAGTCCAGAGTCTGGAATTTGAATCCGATACATACGGTGATAGCTCTCGCTCCCTATCACGCGAAATGTGGTTGTTTTAGTTTGCTAATTCGCCTCTACCTTGCTCTGCTTCGGGGATATAGGCGTGAGCTTATGTGTGTGTATGTAATATTTTAATACCTTTATTGGAAGTAGCGTGTTCGAATCAGAGAACCAGAGCCATTTACTCCAGTCTTCCCAAGTGTCTATTTAAAATGACATTAACACTTTCGACATTTCGTTTTACTTTACAATTTAATTGTGTGTGAAGTGGAATAAGCTACACTAGTGTGTTGAAATAAAACTATTCTTACGGATTCTATCACGATTATGTTTTAATTATTATTCCCGACGTTTCGAAGGCTTTGCAGTCTTCGTTGTCACGGGTCAGACTGAGGTGTCATTTGTCCAAAAAAGGTTAGTGTTACAATATCTACCATCATTAAAAATATACAAAAACAAAAAAGGTTAATTATTTGTGTTCCGATCTATGCAGTACGAGCTCACGGTGTCTTGAGTTCTTTTTTGGACAAATGTATCGACACGTAATGGCGGCGACTAATCGAATGGGCCGATAACCCTGCTTCACTTTCAATGTTCCTAGCGCGCCGTCCATCTTTTTTTTACGTCCGTGCGCGTAAAATTATGCCCCTTACTTATAAAAATATTTGAGCGCTGCTTATCTTAATAATGGTATTAAGATAAGCAGCGCTCAAATATTTTTTATTGTTTAAAAATGAAAGGGACAACTTATGGAAATTGTCCCTTTCATTTTTAAACAATGTAACCCAAGGAAAAAAGTGACAGGTTATTCGTAACCATTTGCTCAGCTAAAAATGCTGTTTTAAGTAAGGCCCTAAATATGCAAACATTTTATCTTTGTACTAACAAAATAATTAAATCAATACATCAATACAACACAAAGGAAATGACGAAATACAAACAATGTAATCATTCAAACAGTGCTCTTTAACATTAAATAACGTACCTACTTCCATGTAATTAATATTAATCTGCAATGTTCCAACGTCGCTTTGTAATATTCGAAGAGAATTCATTTACGAAGGTTTTTGGAGTTAGGCACTTGCTATTGCTAATTTAACAGTAATTATTAACCGTTTTAAAACGATGTTGTGGTAGGATATTCGTATCCGACCGGATGGCAATCACCGTATACATGGTGCTAAAATCTGCCATAGTGACCCACGTGCATGGTTCACGTTTCAGGATCAGCCAGTGTACTTCTGGTTCTCTCGAGGAGCTTGCGGCATGACTTGATGGTTGGTTGGGACGGATGTGAGGGTATCTCCGTGTCGGTCATCTGCCTGTCTTGTCGCAAGCCTCTCGATTTGCTTCTTCCCTCTTCGGATTCGGAGTGTGAAGAAGCATAAATATGACGGCATGATTCTGGCGACCACTGATAAACCCGTTGATGTTAGTGGTCGTTAGTTTTTTTGGACTGCACTACGCTTACCATCAGGTGCAGTGTAGTCACTTTGCCGTGCCAGGATAAAAAAAAAAGTAGCTAAAGCTATGTAGTTGAAAAAAAAACATTATACTCATAGGTAAAAGTCATACGCCCGAATGGTCAAACGCTCTTCAACTTTAACGGCTTCCTACATTGATTTTCGCCATACAATTTTGACAGGTAAAGCGGCCTTAAACGACATAAGGCGACCTTAAGTGTATGAACATTCGGCGGATAGTTTACAAGTCGTTCCTTAATACCAAATTGAAACCACACAATCTTAATACAATTTCATATTTCCCAGTTCCCACCATAAAATCAAATTACACAATAGATTACAGAACGCCGAAGACAGATCATAAAAAGATCGTGTGAAGATGTTTTGCGATTTGTGCCACAAGAACACATTGAAGCGACGCGACGCGTGGCCACGTGTGTTGCACATGTGAACGTGAACAATATTAGTTTTGATTAACTACTTTCGACCGACTTCCAAAAAGGAGAAGGTCCTCAATTCGTCTGTATTTTTTTATGTATGTTACGCGATATCTCCGCCAAATGTGGACCGATTTTTAAAATTCTTTTTGTGTTCGATAGAGCTTATTTCAAGGGTGGTTCCCATCAATATGATATACCCTAGATGCACAGTTCTTTGCAAATATCCTCCTAAAAAGTGGTCTCAGGAATAAAACAAAGAAAAAGATCACAAGTTCTAATTAAATCAACACAAATATAACCCTATGCACGTGTAATAAAGTAGCTTTTAAAATGAAATGATCAAGCATTCTTAAATTAGAATTTTGAAATTTAGAATTCTATCGGCGTCCGATTGTAGGGAAAACGAGTGCTTAAGCACTCCTTTGTTGTCCCATTTTCCGAGCGTCAACTGTGCATCTAGGTAAGTAATATATCGATGGTGGTTCCATATAATTTGGTCACGTTCGGATTTGAAGTCGGTCTGTTAAGTTTTAAGCTTGTGATTATTGATCATATTCTTCCAATTCGTGGAATCAAGATGAAGATGTTATTAGAACAATTACAAGTTTAAAACTTAACGGACCGACTTCAAAATTCATCCGATCGTGACTAAATTTATATGGGACCACCCTTGGAATAAGCTCTATCGAACACAAAGAATATTGAAAATCGGTCCACATTTGGCGGAGATATCGAGTAACATATTTAAAAAACATACAGAAGAATTTAATATCTTCTCATTTTTTGAAGTCGGTCAAAAACTATTTTTAAAGTTTTCTTTGGAAAAAGGAGCCGAAAATAAACATCACGATCTTCTTACGTGCCATAAATCCAAAATCACCCGTCGTGACATTTAATCAGTCATATTGGTTCGGAATATATATTTTAAACATATCGACGGTCCCTACGTACAAAGCGACATGTCAAAAACTCAGGTTTTCAGGAGAACGAAATGAAGTTTATTTATTTATAAGTTTAAGAATCATCATACTTGTTATCTTGTTCTATTAGTATTTAAAGTAGAATTATTAGAATACAAAATATGCAATTGCAAAATATATTTATAAAGTTATAAGCGTATGGATAATCTAAAGCCATATATGCAATAAAAAATATGACATTTTGACTTGTCTTTATATACGTAAGGACCGTCGATATGTATACATAAAAACCCGACTATATAAAATAGAAAAAAAACAAGTTCTCAAAAGCTTCCATGAATAAGTTGTTGCAGGTGGGGACAAACCCACAAAAATACTTTTCCTCGTTTAATGTTTGTGAATGTATTTAAATTATCATTTCAATTTGTTTTGAACATCTAACATACTTAAAAAATACAGACGAATTATGGAACTCCGTTTTTTTAAGTAGATTAAAAATAAATATTCTTATCCTGTTATGAACTGTAGGTATATGATATGGTAAGTTGTTAATAGTTAAGTACTAAATAACAAAAGGACGTTTTTATCACAGGCGTTAATTAAAAATATTGGTATTTTATATTTTCCTCTGTGATTAACCTTGAACAAATAAGTCCCAATATTCATAATAAATCACAGAAAATAACTCGAACATGTTAACGCATTGCAACTAACAATATACTATGCGTTGTTCATTAAAAAAGAATTAACTTTAATCTTGATTTATTTAATAAAGCCGAGCTTACCACAACATCTGTTCAAGACAAGGACAAGGGTCAGTATGAACTTCGGAAGTCAGACTTACATTAATCACCAACATAGGAGTATTCCACCGACATGACAGAGCTGTGAACATGCTTTCAGCAACTCATTTGCCTACTGATTTCAAATTTGAAAGATGATTAGTTGCTTATTCAAAATTAGCCAGCATCAGTTCACAGTGCGCGCGTGCCAACAGAAATGCTTTCCGATCGCATTTCATTCCAAATCCCTCTCGCCGTGATTCCGACAGATCTACGTGATCAACCCCTGATTGAACCGAGGCCGTCAGAAATTCCACCGAAATGTCAAATACCACAAACGGTAGCGTGCGAGGAGGATAGAAAGATATTTCTACTACGATCCCACTTTTGCTCATAACAAGAAACAATTATTATCCGCAGGCTAATTACTTCGGGCTAATTGAACTAATTTCCATTCTATTTGCACATTAATGTTTCTTTTTTGATTAATTTAATTTTGGATAATAAATATTGTACAAATTCGATCGGAGTTGACCCAATTGCACCATTTAATTTCGACGACCAAAAGTCTAAGCTGCATTATGTTTACCAGCAAACCCAAGTCTCGATCTTACCGTATCAGGATAGAAAATGCCTTTTTGTTAAAATATTTGTACATAAATGTAATCGTATCGCATAATTAGAACAAATTATATACAAATCTACAATGCTACAATATTATTATAATATAGGCGATATTATCTGAAATAATTAGCACCTATCGCTTCTCATTCAACCCACAAATGTTTCAATATGATGGCGCGTACACACCGGACGAACGAAGGCGAAAGAATCTATGCCTCTCATTCACACAACAGTGAAAGTTTGTTTGTGTGAACGCAACAGGCACTATTCGCGAATGTTCGGTTGGTGTGTACCCGCCATTAGCCTAATTGTTTTCGACATGTAATAACAGTTGAAACGATAGCACTAATACCTACTTTGTGACACAAAATGCGTATAATATTTCATTTTCATGGAACCAATTACCGAAATACCTTACAGAATTCCATTTAATAGTAATTGCATGTATTCTTAGTAATAAATAATTTGCTGTGACTTAATAATAATTGTTATGTTATCTAGGAGCTGTTTTTCTATAGCCAGATAACTCGAGAATAATTATGACCGTTGACATAAAACAAATTATTAGATATTGAAAAATCGCCCCTAAATGTTATTACATTTTCCAGAAGACTGCCTCGGTGGCGTGGTGGTATTTCGGTACGACTACGGTTCTGAGGTCTCGGGTTCGAGCCCCGGGTCGGGTAAAGTGATATTGGATTTTTCCATATCAGCCCGGAGTCTGGAATTTGTGCCCGTTACGGCGATAGGCTCGCCCCCTATCACATCTGGGACTGAACTAAGCTCGGCGCAATGTGGGTGTTCTAGTTCGCTAGTGCGCCTCTGCCTACCCCTTCGGGGACACAGGCGTGAGCTTATGTTACGTTATGTTATGTTATTTTCCAGAAGAAAAACTAGTTTTAATTTAGCTGAAGATAAGTAACAGCATAATTTTTATTCTATCATATGGGTTTCCAAAATCAAGCGATGATTAAATTAAGTAGTGTTTTCTCTGTCACTCCCAACTATGTGATTAAGGAAGAAAAGGACGAACTACTGCAACGGTTAAGCAAATTTTTTTTAAGGAGCTATTTAGTTTAAGAATGAAGTCTCAGTACAGCAACTCTATTGAGCGTATTGGATTAACTGCCTCGATGGCGTGGTGGTATTTCGGTACGACTACGGTTCTGAGGTCTCGGGTTCGATCCCCGGGTCGGGCAAAGTGATATTGGATTTTTCCATATCAGCCCGGAGTCTGGAATTTGTGCCCGTTACGGCGATAGGCTCGCCCCCTATCACATCTGGGACTGAACTAAGCTCGGCGCAATGTGGGTGTTCTAGTTCGCTAGTGCGCCTCTGCCTACCCCTTCGGGGACACAGGCGTGAGCTTATGTTACGTTATGTTATGTTATTTTCCAGAAGAAAAACTAGTTTTAATTTAGCTGAAGATAAGTAACAGCATAATTTTTATTCTATCATATGGGTTTCCAAAATCAAGCGATGATTAAATTAAGTAGTGTTTTCTCTGTCACTCCCAACTATGTGATTAAGGAAGAAAAGGACGAACTACTGCAACGGTTAAGCAAATTTTTTTTAAGGAGCTATTTAGTTTAAGAATGAAGTCTCAGTACAGCAACTCTATTGAGCGTATTGGATTAACTGCCTCGATGGCGTGGTGGTATTTCGGTACGACTACGGTTCTGAGGTCTCGGGTTCGATCCCCGGGTCGGGCAAAGTGATATTGGATTGATATTGGAGCTCGGAGTCTGGAATTTGTGCCCAATACGGCGATAGGCTTGCCCCCTATCACATCTGGGACTGAACTAAGCTCGGCGCAATGTGGGTGTTCTAGTTCGCTAGTGCGCCTCTGCCTACCCCTTCGGGGATACAGGCGTGAGCTTATGTTACGTTATGTTATGTTATTTTCCAGAAGAAAAACTAGTTTTAATTTAGCTGAAGATAAGTAACAGCATAATTTTTATTCTATCATATGGGTTTCCAAAATCAAGCGATGATTAAATTAAGTAGTGTTTTCTCTGTCACTCCCAACTATGTGATTAAGGAAGAAAAGGACGAACTACTGCAACGGATAAGCAAATTTTTTTTAAGGAGCTATTTAGTTTAAGAATGAAGTCTCAGTACAGCAACTCTATTGAGCGTATTGGATTAACTGCCTCGATGGCGTGGTGGTATTTCGGTACGACTACGGTTCTGAGGTCTCGGGTTCGATCCCCGGGTCGGGCAAAGTGATATTGGATTGATATTGGAGCTCGGAGTCTGGAATTTGTGCCCAATACGGCGATAGGCTTGCCCCCTATCACATCTGGGACTGAACTAAGCTCGGCGCAATGTGGGTGTTCTAGTTCGCTAGTGCGCCTCTGCCTACCCCTTCGGGGATACAGGCGTAAGCTTATGTAACTTTTATTATACTTTAAATACTTATAGACGAAGTTGTATTATACTTTAAATACTTCCGGAAAACAGACGAAGCACTTATAGGCGTGGACAGCCACTCCGCCTCTAACCCATCTATTGTACAACTGAAAGAGGCTCGCGAATAGGAAATTGGCCTCATAAACGACGTTGAACGTGAAAAACGGCATAGAGAGAACTCTTCAATGCAGCTGAATAAGCTATAGTAGGTTAAGTTAAGCTGGAAGAGGTTTTGTTAGCCAATTGCCTTGTGTTTCATCGAGAAGTCACGTTTTCCAACGACTTCCAAAACGGAGGAGGTCCTCAATTTGTCTGTTTTTTTTTTATTTTATGTATGTTATTTATGTGGACCGACGACCTGATAAAGGTCGCAGGAAGTCGCTGGATGCAGGCCGCTTCCAACAGGTCGCTCTGGAAATCTTTGGGGGAGGCCTATGTTCAGCAGTGGACGTCGTATGGCTGATGATGATGATGATGATGATGTATGTTACGCAATATCTCCACCAAATGTGGACCGATTTTCATAATTCTTTTTGTGTTCGAGCTTATTTGAAGGGTGGTCCCATATACATTTGGTCACGATCGGATCAAGTTGGAAGTAGGTCAGTTAAGTTTCTAAACTTGTGATTATTAAAAGTTTTTTGTGTGTTAATCGATGACTAAAGACAATTTTGTCGTTGGTGTTAGATGTTATATCTTCAATGGCGTCAATATTAGAATCAAAATTAAAATATTTATTGAATCCATAAAATGTTCAGACATTATTTTGACAGCCTCCGTGGCGCAGCGGGCGAGCAGCCGGCTACGAAGCGAGAGGCTGCGGGTTCGATCCCCGCACCGAGACAAATATTTGTGTGGCCCACAGATATTTGTTTCGGGTCTGGGTGTTGTGAGACCAAAAGTCTCTCGTAGTTCCTGATTCTCACGACACAAGACTCGATCTTAATGTGGGGTCAGAACTATGTATGTGACAGTTGGGTGTTATTTATTTATTTATTTATATTTATTATTTAGATTCCGTCAAATTTTAACTCTACCGCCTGTTCGGAAGGCTGTTTCGCCAGAGAAGAACGGGCAAGAAACTCTGACGTTGCTCTTTTTAACACCAATTTACAGTCAGCTACTAATACAGTACAGCACCAGATACAGAAAGACCTTAAATTAGAGCAGCTAAACCATGATAACAATAGATATTATTGGATATAGGACAAAGTAACATACAAGATACACTGAGTGACCCCCATAGCCATATTAACCACAGATGTATATATGATTCGCTCAATATTATCCATCTGAAACTTCTGTTCCAATTCTAAACGGATAAAACATTGCGCAATTCATAATATTGTTAAATATAACTAATTAAAGAGAATGCTTTATTGGTACCTTGAAATCCAGGATGCGTGTACCGACTTTACAAAAGTATCAAGGATAAATTACAATATTAGATATCGAATTGTTATTAAATAGAAAAGAACTCTGAAAGCCTCCAGCTAACAAGACAAAGCCAAAGAAAAATAACTGAGTTAAAGACTACTAAATAATTGTTCTCATTCTACATTTCTACAAAGAAGCATGATAAAATGTATCGTGAGGCAATTTATTTTCAATGTATAAATAGAAGAGTTCAATTACTCCAGGGGGTTATTGGATCAGTTTAAACAAATGTATATCTATGTCTATCTATCTATCTACCTAGCGGCTTTTAATCTTTATTGTTTACCATTTTTTGCACTCGTATACGGAACCCTTGATATCTACAATATTTCTTACTAGAGCTTGAATAATGAAAATAAAACTTAACGGACGAAATATGGGATCACCCTTGGCATAAGCTATTGACCACAAAAATAATCTTGAAAACCGGTCATGAAAATAATCACAAATTTAAAAACTTAAAAGACCGACTTCAAATCCGAATGTGACTAAATTTATATGAGACCACCCTTGAAATAAGCTCTATCGAATACAAAAAGAATTTTGAAAATCGGTCCACATTTGGCGGAGATATCGCGTAACATACATAAAAAATACAGACGAATTGAGGACCTTCTCCTTTTTTGAAGTCGGTCGATAAAATAAAGAATTAACGTCGGTAGTAACTTATGAATAATTCTCATTAGCTTTTAAAATACCCGGAAAGTTTCCACTTACATCTGGCAAAGAAAATATGTGGGTAAAGGGTAAACTTGGAATACTCGGTTGAAACGAGTTTGGAATCGCGTTAAACTTGAGAAGATATTTCAAAGCGACATCAAGTTTGCTTGAAGAACTTCAGAAGAAAAAAGTACAAGAGTGTCCTTTTACTTAAGATGTTTAAAAGATATAAGACCGGAGATTTTCATATTCCATGGTGTAACTATTATGATGATGATCAGAGGCGTGCAGTCTATATAGACAAAGAGACACGGTCTACCCTGACAATAAGCTAGTTGCATAAAAACAAACACATAAAATTAAAAAATAACAAAAATTTCTTACTCTCTTAGGAGTCGGTGCTGAGGCCGAAGCAGGTTAAATGAAAAGGCACCGACTCCAAAGAGATTACGAAATTGTTGTTATTTTTTACTTTTGTGTTTGTTTTTGAAGTCGGTTTTCAGTTTTTGTTAAACTTTCATTATTATTTATCTATTTTGGTGTAATATTGAAAGAATTATCCACCTACTCCTAATAGTTAGAGTTATCATTTCCATCATCAGCTCAGCAACATGAGATGATGAGTACCAGACCCAAATATCTGAATAGTTTTAGGAAATATATAAAACACACTATGGGTCCCTATAAAAATTGAGGGTTGCCCTTGATTTTTCTAGGATCCCATCATCAGATCCTGACTTGGTGCCAATGAGACCACCTGGAAAGTATACCCTTTTAAACAAAAAAAAAATCTCGAATCAGCCCAGGTGTCTTCGAGTAATCGGGGAACATACCTAAAAAAGTATTTCGATGAATTTTTAACCTCCCCTTTTTTTAAAGTCGGTTACTAAAGAAAAAATCACCAAAAATAGGTTTTCAAAAAGTAACAGCGCTGGACTTTTATTTTCAATCGATATAGATATGTTGATGATGCTTACAATGATGTAGGAATTGAAGAAAATATTTTTGCATTTTTTTTGTCTACCCCAATTTAAATGCCTATGCACGTCACTGGTGATGACAACAAAATGATGTAAAGCGCTATCATCATCATCATCGCGCATTCATCATCTTTCTATTTACCTGCCCTTATCCCACCTTAAAGTGCAGTCGCCGCAACACACTTTTACAAGCATGTTGCAGAAGAATTTGGCTTAGTTTTTACGACCGGCTGCCTGCCTGACGTCAACCCCTTGGGGGATTCAGTCCCGAGCAAATCAAATTAGAATAACTACCTTGCCCGACCTTGAAACTGAACCCAGGACCTCCCGGTCCATTCATGCTGCCACTAGACCAAGGTGGCGACTAAGAAGAGAGCGTAGAGCGCTATAAAATCGCAATGTTATATATATATAACCCAACAGCAAATCACATAAGTTTTAAAGAATAACACCCAACAGTCACACACATAGTCGTTTTTTTTTAAGTTATCGCGGGGAAAAGTGTTTTACCACTACCGCCATGCCTGGGGGGGTGACGTGACGGTTATGTCGGATTCGCCGGTCTTACGGCTCAATGCCATAATGCCCGGGAGAGATGGAAAACATCTGAGCGACACTGGGCCGAGTCCCAAACACTATGTACACCCTACACCGGCAATACCGACTAAAAACCCCGCGGTGGCCCTCTTCGGCGCTTTAGGGACGGCCCCGGGTTTCCTTAGGCGAGAAGCGCCCAGGCTTCAGCCGGAGCCGCCCCTGACACACATAGTCCTGACTCCTGAGTCCGCAGTGAGATACGAATCTTGTGTCGTAGATATCAGGAACTACGAGAAACTTACGGTCCAACAACCAGAACTGAAAATATCTGTGGACCACACAAACATTTGTTTCGGTTCAACTTAATCAATGATTTCTTAGGTTGGTTCTTCAAAAATGGATTAAGCCTCCGCGACGATAAAATTATTCATTTTCCTAAAAGCTCCCTAGTTACGAACAAATCGAGATTCGATTATTAAAATTTATGTAAATTGAATACGATACTCTTGTAATAGCTGGAGATAAACGGAAATTAAAGCAGTTCATATAAAGACCATTATCGCAGTGTTGTTAAGCCTGCCTTAGGGCGATTTGCAGCACTATTACTAATCTAGAGTTACACCTTATCTCGATTTATCCTACAGGTAACTCCTATCTTTAAATCAAGATTTAGGATAAATAGAGGTTTATCATGGACCTGCAAGTGATCCTAAAGAAATTACCGAGTGTTGCCAATTATTAAGCACCTGAGTAGAAATTTAAACGAATATTTTATTAACAAAAAAAATTTTAGATTTCCGGTGGCCCAATTCCCCCTCCCTTTCCCATATCCCTTTTCCCTTTCCCTTCCATTCCATTAATTTAGGTTGGCAACGCACCCATGATTCTTGGTGTCTTGGGTGTCTATGGGCGGCGAAGATCACTTACCATCAGATGACCCATCTGCTCGTTTGCCAGCTTCTGATATAAAAAACATCTGGGACGAAAATCCCGGAAGGGATACAATTATTGCACCATTCGCCACCCCGGGCAACTATTCTATAATTTTTCTATTTGATTGCCCGGTCTAGGATTCAAACCTGGTAGCACTAGTACGCGTTCTATTTCACACAGTTTTCACTTCTCGAAAACGATCATATATTTTAGTTTGATTTAGTTTCTGCAAGTGGCGCTGATAATCAAATGTATGAAGGAAACGAAATGTTATCATTTATGCAAACTCTTAGATACATAGAAATGTATTCAGAACCTCACGATTTTCCTTCAAGTCTGGTGCATTTGAAATTAAGGTGGAGGCAGAAATATCAAGTGACTCAGATGGGTCCAGAATGTGCTTTGCTAAACTACCTATTTTATAAAGTATTTGATTGCTACAAAAATGTTTCAACAAACGTATTATTTAGATGGGGTCTGACAAAAACCAAAGATCCCATTTTAAAAAGTGCTCATAGGCGGCTTAAGCAAAGTTTTCCTGAGTACGTTTCAGACATGGCTTCGGTTCTAAAAAAGGAATATCCTTCAGGCGTTCGCAGCAAGTTTGGAAATCGAATTTCGTACGGCGAGAATGTTAGTTAAGTATTAAGTACCTTAACGCAAATATTAACTTTAATATGTAATGATGAGATGTGACGTCACATATCAACTTTCGTACTTACAAACATTATGAATGTTAGGCAAATTTTTCTATTTTATTTAAGGTCTGCGTTTATGGAGACCGAATGTCTGGTATAAGACTTAAATATGGTGGTATTTCGGTACGATTACGGTTCTGAGGTCTCGGGTTCGATTCCCGGGTCGGGCAAAGTGATATTGGATCTTTCCATATCAGCCCGGAGTCTGGAATTTGTGCCCGATATTGCGATAGGCTCGCCCCCTATCACATCTGGGACGGAACTAAGCTCGGCGAAATGTGGGTGTTCTAGTTCGCTAGTGCGCTTCTGCATATCCCTTCGGGGATACAGGCGTGAGCTTATGTTATAAATAAATAAATCATAAATACAACCAACAGTCGCACACCTAGTCGTGACCCCACACTAGGTACAAACTGTATCGTGAGTGTCAGAGACTATGAGAGACTTTCGGTCTCAGAACAACTTACTTACTTCAACTTACGATACAAACTTTCTTATTTCGTTCGGTGAGTGAAATTTCCCGTGTTCCCTTTACCTCCTGCCTTTCCCCTTCCTAACCTAAAAAGAGGAACTTTTAGGTTGGCAACGCACTCATGATTCTTTTTGTGTCTTGGGTGTCTATAGGCGGTGGAGATTACTTACCATCAGGTGACCCATCTGACCGTTTGCCAGTCTTTGCTATAAAAAAAATCTTAGTTAAAGGTCAAATTCTGAGAGGATGTAGGTATATTTAACTTTATTTAGTTGTGGTTTTTTCCTTTTTGAAGCTGCTGTTTACTATGAAATATAAAACAAGGAAACAAGGATGTTAAAATGTAATAAAATGAAGTTATAATTGAAATAACTCGATTGAATTGACTGCCTCGGTGGCGTGGTGGTATTTCGGTACGACTACGGTTCTGAGGTCTCGGGTTCGATACCCGGGTTGGGCAAAGTGATATCGGATTTTTCCATATCAGCCCGGAGTCTGGAATTTGTGCCCGATATGGCGATAGGCTCGCCCCCTATCACATCTGGGACGGAACTAAGCTCGGCGAAATGTGGGTGTTCTAGTTCGCTAGTGCGCCTCTGCCTACCCCTTCGGGGATACAGGCGTGAGCTTATGTATAATTGAAATAAAACTATTTTTACGGATTCTATCACGATTAGGTTTTAATTATTATTCCCGACGTTTCGAAGGCTTTGCAGTTCGTTATTTCAATGTATAATATTCGCGTAAACTTAAGAAATCAGAAGTTATAATTTATAGAAATAATAAAAATGAAGACATTCTCATTGTAACAATGTTGTCTTGATGGATTTCAGACGATAAAAGTTCTTACAAACATTGCAATTTTCACATATTGTGTTGATAAAGGCACAAGGCTGTGTTGTGACTTGTGAAGTTGTGATTTATAACATATTTTTATGTTTACGAGCAAATATGGCGGCGTTGTGTCGCGGTATAATATTATCTATGGGTAAATATCTTTATATTTGTACACTACGATTCTTAAATTCATACAATTAATTCCAATCTGTGACTTACACTTTTTACATGATAAATAATAAATATATATGTATACTTACATTAACTAACGCCCGTATTCCCGACGGGGTAGCAGAGGTGAACTAACGATTGCCTATCTGATGTTAACCGGCTGAAGGATCCAATCCCGGATAATATGTGTCAGAAAAACAGTTTTGCCCGGCCTAAGATTCAAACCAAAGACCTCCCTATCCACAGACCATACACCACTAGATGACCAGACCAAAGAAACGACAAAGTTGTACCATAAATATCACAACTGGGACGGAACTAAGTTCGGCGAAATGTGGGTGTTCTAGTTCGCTAGTTCATCTCTGTCTACTCCTTCAGAGATACAGGCGTGAGCTTACGTTATGTTATGAAAAATCAAACGTCATAAAGTTAAAAATACTCGACATGAAAATAAATGACAATCCTACGCCAAAAATTTGACGAAATCCCTTTTCCCGCGCCGTCGCGTCGTCTCCTAATAAGATTTTGTTATTGTTGCAAATAAACGAGCTTCATGCGTTACTTTAAAGGATTAAGCCAGAATGGGATTAAACCGGGACATGTTCCAACACCGCGATTCATTGAAACAAATGTTTGAGATCTCTGGCGTACAGAACGTTTATTGTCTAGAATTATTGAATTAAATTTGAAATGGATAAGTTTAGAAGTTTCAAGCAGAAGAAGAAGATTACAGAAGAAGCAACGATAGCTCAGTTGGGAATGGTACGGACTGCCGAGACGAGTGTCGGGAGTTCGAGACCACCCCAAAAAGAGCACACATCTCTCACTTTTCTATGTTAAATGTGTTTTCATTGTGAAATATCGTTTGCTATAACGTTTAAGGAAAACCATGTGACGAAACCTGCATACCCGAAAATTTCTCCACAAGAATTTCAAAGGTATGTGAAGTCTACCAACCCGCATTAGACCAGCGTGGTAGACTAAGGCCCCCTCTCATTAGTAGAGGAGGCCCGTGTCCAGCAGTGGGACAGTAATATTACAGGGCTAATATTATTTTTACTTTTATTATTAAGTTTAGAAGTTATAAATTATATTATAGAATAGATATTGGGAAGGGCCGTAGATTTGGCAATTAATGTCTAAATGCATTTACAACATCCAGATCTATACTCCTATTGGCCACCTAAGACCTAATTGTTGAAAACGAGTGAAGTCACATTGAAGAGTTGAAAGTATGTAAGTAACCCTTGCCAACAAACTAAGGCAAATCCGTGCTTTTTCTGAAACATAGGGCCTTACTTATAAAGACATTTTCGCTTATCTTTTCGCTAAGAATAGCCTGTTACTTTTTCCTTGCGTTACATCGTTCAAAAATGAAAGGGACAACTTATGGTTAAAGATAAGCAGCGCTTAAATATTTTTATAAGTAAGGGGCAATGGTATCAAACCAGTTGAGTTTCATTCATTTAATCGACCTCTGGCTACACGAAACTGAGGTTTAGGGTAAAGGTAATAAAGGATGCTAATAATTGATACCGATGTATTGCATGTCTAAAGAACATTAGACTCTTAGCCTCTAGTAATTCAGTTGGAAGGAATAAAGATCGTAATCTTAGAGCTCGTAAATGACGAAAAGGCCGCGATGTATTTGGACACATAAACATAAAAACCAATAACATTCTTACCGCAGTCGGGTAAAAAAACATCCAATTGCGTGCCTGACCAGTAACCACGCAAGTAAAGGGTTCCGTAGTAGCGATGAACGTGACGTTGGACAAACAGACGGACATGATGAAATTATAACATAACATAAGCTCACGCCTGTATCCCCGAAGGGGTAGGCAGAGGCGCACTAGCCAACTACACACACAACTACACCCACATTTCGCCGAGCTTAGTTTCGTCCCAGATGTGACAAGGGGGAGAGCCTATCGCCATATCGGGCACAAATTCCAGACTCCGGGCTGATATGGAAAAATCCAATATCACTTTGCCCGACCCGGGGATCGAACCCGAGACCTCGGGACAGTAGTCGCACCGATATACAACCACGCCACCGAGGGCAAATGAAATTATACCTCTAAATAGTTCATTTTGTCATTTACAGTAGCCAACGGGTTTAACCTGATCACGCAAGTAAAGCTGCGGGCAAAGGCTATTAATAAACACCGATAACCGTGTATTTACGGTTACATAATGATAATAACCTTATCAGACAACCAAATACACATCGTGGAGTGCACCTAATAGAATGTTATCGGTAGCTATGTATGTAAATATTTAAATGTATGTAATGGCGCGTACACACCGGCCGAACGAAAGCGAACGAATCTATACCTGTTGCGTTCACACAAACAAACTTTCGCTGTTGTGGGAATGAAACAGGCATGATTCGTTCGCCTTCGTTCGGCCCGGTATGAACGCGCCATAACACGCTCCCGATTTTCCGAAGACTACGAAACTTATTTATGGTGTGAAAGAAAATAAAAGGGACAGAAGAGCGCGGCCGATGAGAAGTTACATACATGAATGGAAAAGGGGCAGTTAGGAGTACATACACTAACCAGATAAAATGTATAAAAAGATGTATGAAAAAGAGATGTGTCAGAATTCTAGCTTGTTTTTTTTTATAGCAGAGATTGGCATGGGTCACCTGATGGTAAGTGATCTCCACCACCCATAGACACCCAAGACACGAAAATAATCATGGGTGAGTTGCCAACCTAAAAGGAGGGAATGGAAGGGGATTGGGAAAGGGAGTGGGGAAATGGGCCACCGGAAATCTCACTCACCGAACAAAACGCGACAAGCTGCCGCTTTACGTCGGTTTGCTGTGAGACAGTGGTATCTAACCGGTCGAGCCGGCCCATTCGTGCTATAAACGTTACTGTCACAGTCTGTACAGCGTGGCTCTACCACTTGAAATGGAAAATAAAACTTGTGGCACTCTTTTTTCTTGTGGTCTCTGCCTACCCCCATGAGATGCAGGCGTGTGGATGTTTATATGTAACTAGCACCACTTGCCTTGAAAAATGTTTACCTCTTCATATCTGCTACAATCTCAGTCCCTGCCGCATACCTAAGCATAAATAGGCCGGCATGATTCTGGTGACCACTTATAAACCAATTGTTTGTCAGTGGTCGCTAATTGTTGTTTTGGACTGCACATCGCTTACCATCAGGTGCAGTGTAGTCACTTTGCCGTGCCTGGATAAAAAAAGCGGCTTTATATATTCCAATCCAATGTAATCTGAACGACTACCGTCCACAAGCTAAAATTCCGTTAATTGGATAAACCTAATTTTTAGATGTCTCTAAAAACGTGGAAAATATGGTCGCTAGAGATTTCATAGGGATATGGTTATTTTTAATCTTAAAGTAAACAAGTTATTAAGGGCGACTTGCACCACTACTACTAACCAACGGTTAGTCCTAACCTCAAGTTAAATTGAAAAAGAAATATGTGAAGAACATGTAATTGTATGTAGTACATGTAATGTACTACATACAATTACAGATAATAAATGATGACATTTAATGAATTTACATGTAATGAATTACATGTCCGTCATATATTTATATTTCAATTTAAATTGAGGTTAGGACTAACCGTTGGTTAGTAGTAGTGGTGCAAGTCGCCCTTAGTCTAATAAATATAAAAGCCACAATCTAATAAACCTCTAAGTATAATATTTTTCATTTATTTTGGGGACACCTAAAATTAGATTTATTCACTTAACGGCATTTTAGCTCAAGGAGGCAGTACTACTACTTGTCGCCTCTTTGTTCTAGTGGCAGCATGTATGGGCTTTGAACCGGGAGGGCCTGGGTTCGATTCCCAAGTCGGGCAAAGATAATTTTCTAATTTAATTTGCCCGGGACTGGATCCCTAATAGAGGGTTAACGTCAGGCAGACGGCCGGTCGTAAAAGCTACGCCAAATCCTCTGCAACATCCTTGAAAAAGTGTGTTGCACCAACCCCACATTAAGGTGAGATAAGGGCAGGTAGAAAGAAAGACGGCAGTACTACTACATTGTAATATGTATTATGTTATGTTGAATAACATAAGTACAATTGTATACACCAGATCAATAACACCTGATATAAGAATGACCACAATTCCTGTATTTATTACGGAAAACCCAGTATTTATTACCTATTCACAACATATTTAACGAATGTATTGTGGATGTATTTAATCTAAACGGAATTATTTATAAACGGATATTACGCAACGGGTGATATTATTTAATCCACAAACTGCAGTATTTAAATTTAATATCAATGGCTGATTATGAAAATCACTAAACTTTGAACGTACATTATTGTACGTATATACGTACATACACGTATTGGATTTTTCCATATCAGCCCGGAGTCTGGAATTTGTGCCCGATATGGCGATAGGTCGTCGGTCCACCTTTTAGGTGGACGTCCTACGCTGCGCTTGCCGGTACGTGGTCTCCACTCGAGAACTTTTCTGCCCCATCGGCTATCAGTTCTACGAGCTATGTGCTCTGCCCGCTTCCAACAGGTCGATCTGGAAATCTTTGGGGGAGGCCTATGTTCTGCAGTGGACGTCCTATGGCTGATGATGATGATGATGGCGATAGGCTCGCCCCCTATCACATCTGGGACGGAACTAAGCTCGGCGAAATGTGGGTGTTCTAGTTGGCTAGTGCGCCTCTGCCTACCCCTTCGGGGATACAGGCGTGAGCTTATGTTTTGAACGTACAAATAGAATATACTTCGGTATATTCTATTTGTACCTTAAAGAATATCTATTAGGTGGTAGGAGTATCTATCTATCGATTGTACTTTTACTTTATCTTAAAAAAATCTTAACTCGTACTTCGTGATGTTCTTAAAAATGATTTTATAATTTATTGAAAATATCCTCATCATTTTACAATTCCATGCAACCTTGGTATATAAACTAGATCACCATATATCTCAGAAGCCATGATTTTAACAATCTAGGAGCAACTTACGATACGCAATAAAAAACACACTTTCTTTCTGCCTGCCCTTATCCCACCTTAATGTGGGGTCGGCGCAACACACTTTTTTAAGCATGTTGCACAGAAGATTTGGCTTAGTTTTTACGACTTTGCCCGACCTGGAAATCGAACCCAGGTCCTCCCGGTCCACATCCCACACATGCTGTCACTAGACCAAGGACGCGACTAAATAAAAAACACACATGAGGAAAATACAGTATAAGAAGTCTTTATAGAAATGACTTCACCAAAAAAATCCCACTTAAGTTGCTATGCAATTACATCGATAAAGTATTACGTCAAAATGACGTACCTATCAAACACAACCTCGTACCAGCACGCACACACGTCAAAACTCCCAAAGTATGTCAGAATGAATCAGACCAGTCACCAGACGGGCGAGTTCGACATCCTGCATATTAATAAACGCACATAGTTCATAACACGTGTGTGATATCACACAGCGGATGCCACAATTCGCATCAGGACAATTATTGCTGAGTGCAAACCCCAAATATAGTTATTGCATTTCAAAACGCGTTATTTCCAAAATCCGACATCGATTCTACCAATAATTTGCTTTAAATTACAATATTAGGACGCACTACTAGCTACACAGTATACAAGGTGTTCCATAAAGTTGGTATCAATAATAACTACATAAAGATAGGATGGCTACCAATCCAGCGGTAAAGCTTAACATTGCGTAAGGCCGCGGTCTCGAACTCAGCGGGCGCAGGCGAGCGGCGCGTTCCAATGCATAAATGGAACTGACCTCGAGGCAGCGGCGCGGCGCTACGACCGGTCTAGCAATACGTTGTCGCGCCGCTCGTCGCGCCGCCACCGCCGCTAAGTTCTTGTCCGCACCCTAAGGCTCATAGTTTTTGAATAATAGAAACTTGAATTAGTGACAAAAAATGTTTTTCTTGCTCATTGGGTCAGCTGCAGTACATTTGCAAACCATCTACGGGGTAATTATTTTTAGCATACACAATGCCAACGGCGACGATTTACAGGCGCATTCCGATTTTAAAAATTGATTGATGAATTATGTTATTTTTTATATTTTTTACATTGCGCTTTAAATCGTTCTCTCTGTATGAGGAAATGTTATAGGTGCCAACTTTATGAAACATCCGGTATAACAGGAAAAAGGTATATGAAATCGTACATGTATGGACTGTAATCGATGTGGGTAGAACACTGAATGTCTTTGTGAAGTGCACAAACTATGTACATTTTATTCTAACTTGAGCTTATTTCCCATATAAATTTGGTCACGATCAGATGAATTTTGAAGTCGATCCGTTAAGTTTTTGTAAGTTAATTGTTAGAAGTTAAGTAAATTGTTAGAAGAATGCCTCGGTGGCGTGGTGGTATTTCGGTACGACTATGGTTCTGAGGTCTCGGGTTCGATCCCCGGGTCAGGCAAAGTGATATTACATATTTTCCGTATCAGCCCGAAGTCTGGAATATGTGCCCGATATTGCGATAGGCTCGCCCCCTATCACATCTGGGACGGAACTAAGCCCGACGAAATGTGGGTATTCTAGTTCGCTAGTATACCTCTGCCTACCCCTTCGGGGATACAGGCGTGAGCTTATGTTATGTTATGTTATGTAAATTAATAGAAAAGCGATATTGTGGCCAAGGAAACCAATTAGTCAAACAACAGAATTAAATCCAGTAATCCGACTACACAGTGGTTCTCATTTGCATGTTGTTTCAGTTTACAGATGCACTTAGCCTTGGCAGCTCGACGCTTCGTGTCGGATTCATTATCCTTATTCACATCTATATGACGCACAAGGTCGAGTACTATGTACAATTTTACACCGCCATAGACCAAACTTATTAAAATTCCGGCCACTATTTACATTGTTAAGCATATTTACACAACTAACACATTCTACCATAATCGACTATGTTTGGGTTTTGTTCGTCTGTGTATGTGTATGACAGCCACCGTGGCGCAGCGGGCGAGTAGCCGGCTATGAAGCTAGAGGCCGCGGGTTCCATTCCCGCATTGAGACAAATGTTTGTGAGGCCCACAGATATTTGTTTCAAGTCTGGATGTTGTGAGACCTTTCGGGACTATGAGAGACTTTCGTCTCTCATAGTCCCTGACACTCATGATACGTTTATAGCCAGTGTGGGGTCAGGACTAGGTGTGTGACTGTTTGGGGTAAAAAACGAAAAAAAAAAAATTCCCGATCTTTCGATAGAATCACAACCTTCAAATCGTTACTCAACTGTAGGAGATTTTGAATTTACGAGTCTATTTCCTTAACAAAAGGGTCTTAAAATTGCTAGAATGATCTCTGATTTGACTATTACTACTATTCAGACCGCTACTAATGTGTTAATCTAATCTAGTTTAAAACATCAAAGAACAGCTTTCATTATCAAGCATTAATCTAAATTCATGCTCAAGTGTTGTTTTGAAATACGGGCGTGCCCTAAACCTATTTATCTTAAGAGTATGGTACTAAACAATGTATAAAATACCTCAATTATTAAAATCTTTGTATTATAGATTTCATGCCTAAGAATTGTATTAATAGCTCAGCAGGGTTACCAAGAACTCTTATAGCAGTATTATTATAATCGTTCTTCGTTTGTTTTGTATGGGAATTATAAGTAATGTTATAATAATACTGCTATAAGAGGTTATGTTAACTCCCCAGACTAACAAGACAAGTGATGTCGGATGTTTAAAACCAACCCTAAAAGGAGCACGGACCTATGACTTTTATAATTGTGTTTTCATTATGAATTGGGCACTTGACTGTTTTTTTAAAAGTATACAGGGCTATTCATTAGTTTATCCTAAACATGTAAAAAATATTTCATAATTTATTTTCATATATTTAGTTAAAAAAAGCTAAAATTATTATGTATAATTTAATTTGCCGCCAAAACGCTATATGTTAACTTTAGATACGGGTGATGTCATCTTTCCTAACCATAGATACAAAATCGCTCATTAAAAAAATATTGCGGAAATAACATGTATGATTTCGAACTAAAAAAAAAGTTAAATTAGGTTGAGCTTTATACAAAAATAATATAATATACCAAATAACCTGGCAGTATGACTGGATCTTAGGCCTTAGGCCATTGTGGAACAAATTTAAAAGAAAAATTAGTGGAGTTTTGGCGGGAATTCTGACGGTGCGGGTGGTCGCTTGTTTTAATGATTTCATATTCTAGTCTAAAGTTGTGCTTGTGGTTTAAATGTGATGTGAATCTAAGCGATAAACATCAACGAAGATGGACAGTATGTGGAAGCTTTGAAATAAGTGATTTTGGACGCTTTTTGTCGGGTGGATGTGTCGACCATGTTCGACTCCTCCGCTGCGAGAAAATCGTCTAAAAAGCATCAAACTGGAAGGAATTGACGCCAAAACTTCAGCAGGGCCTTGAATTCGAACACATCCGATTTCATGGCACTTGTGAAAAATTAGATATAAGAAAATGAAGAAAAAAAAGCACTTAAAACGAGGCTGTATGGGCTAGATCCCTTTGCCTTCCCGAAAGGGAAAATTAAAAAAAAAAAAGAAAAATTAGTAATGTGACATCATGCGTCGTGATTAGTGTTTACAGTCACGTGACGCACAGATAAAAAATTAAGTATTTAAATTACTAAAATAAAATTATCCTTGGTCTATTTTTAATAAATTCCATGTGCACCAGGTTATTTCGATGATAAATCTATGTTCGTACAGAAATTCATTGATATTGATTACTACAGTCAAGTACGCAATTATTGCTTTGTATAACGGTGAAATAAAACATCGTGAGGAAACCTCCATCGATGAAATATCTCCACAAGAATTTAGAAGGTATGTGAAGTCTACCAACCCGTTTCACCTGGTTAGGTGAAGAGGGGTCCTCTCATTGGTAGAGGAAGCTCGCGGCCAGCAGTGGGAGTTATATTACAAAAAACATGGTTATTATAATATTATTTTAAAACGACAGCCTCCGTGGCGCAGTGGGCGAGAAGTCGGCTGTGAAGCGAGAGGCCGCGGGTTCGATTCCCGCATTGAGACAAATATTTGTGTGGCCCACAGATATTTGTTTCAAGTCTGGGTGTTGTGAGACCGAAAGTCTCTCATAGTCTCTGATACCCACGACACAGGTTATACCTAGTGTGGGATCAGGACTAGGTGTGTGACTGTTGGGTGTATTTATTTATATTAACTGATATAACACATTTATTATTTGCTGTATGTTTTGATGTTGGAAATTTCAACTCTCGTGGCAGTTGGAATGTATCTGCGTGATCGGATAATGTTTCTGTTAACCTTGAATTCATTACGTACAGTATAAAACTCCAGCAAACGTAGAATAATTAATGCGGTATGTATTGTTTTCAATCGACTTCAAGAACGAAGTCCTCATTCCATGTAATAGTAAAATAATAATAATAATATTAGCCCTGTAATATTACTGTCCCACTGCTGGGCACGGGCCTCCTCTACTAATGAGAGGGGTTAGGCCTTAGTCTACCACGCTGGCCTAATGCGGGTTGGTAGACTTCACATACCTTCGAAATTCCTGTGAAGAAATTCTCGGGTATGCAGGTTTCCTCACGATGTTTTCCTTCACCGTTATAGCAAGCGATATTTCACAATGAAAATACACTTAACATAGAAAAGTCAGAGGTGTATGCTCCATTTTGGGGTTGGTCTCGAACCTCCGACACTTGTCTCGGCAGTCCGTACCATTCCCAACTGAGCTATCGCTGCTACTGTACATGTAATAGTACATATGCTATATTTGAACATACTGCGGACAGATTTTGACGATTCTTTTTGAATCCGTACAGATTCTACAATATTGGTTTGTGGATAGTATCGTAGGTATTATAAACTGGAGTAGTCATTCACTAACTAGTATAAAACCGTCTAAAAATTGGTTGATTTAGAAACAAGACAACAGTATATAGACGGGACAACAGCACATAACTTGTGGCCCAAAAGTTATGACCTAGTGGTCATAAGTCGCTCAGTTTATTAGAAATATACGCGCGCCAGGTCGGCCAGCGAAATAATATAGAGAGAATAAACTTACGTGATTCTTAACCGTTCACAAAATATTCTAGGATGTAAATTATAATATCGCCCTCGAATTGTAATAAGTAGTTGATGGAGGTACTAAAGTTTGAGATCAATTTATTTGTATGGAAACTTGCTTGATAGCCTCTATAGTTAGTAATACTATATATTTTTACTTTAAGTCATCAATTTGTTATATCAATATATATATATACCTCTATATATATGTATTTAATGTGTGTATGTGTATACATTCCTGATTTGATCACGTAGAGAAACACCGAGCATAGCCCTCTCCATAGCTTGCTGAGTGACTGTGAGCTTTTTGAGCTTTGAGCTTTAGCTTTTTAGCTCGTAGAACTGATAGCCGATGGGACAGAAAAGTTCTCGAGTGGAGACCACGTACCGGCAAGCGCAGCGTAGGACGTCCACCTACAAGGTGGACCGACGACCTGATAAAGGTTACAGGAAGTCGCTGGATGCAGGCCGCTTCCAACAGGTCGATCTGGAAATCTTTGGGGGAGGCCTATGTTCAGCAGTGGACGTCCTATGGCTGATGATGATGATGATGATGTGTATACATATATGCACACGTATACACATGTGGGTGTGTGCACCTACACATGATGTGTTTTTTTTCCTCTGTGTATTTTAATAGACCTAAATACCTAATTGTGTAAGAGCTAAAACGCAATAAATTTCATTTTCATTTTAATTTTCATCAAATCCACCCTGCGAAAAGCTTTATGTTCGAGCTCTAGATGTCAATACGGAAGATAACTTGTTTGGATCAAGTTATGTTATGAAATCACGAACAATGTACAATGGTACTGTTTACTCATGGGTTCGGATTTATCTCTGATTCTCATGGGACACATATTCAAGAGGACAAATCGTGTTTGAGTAAAACCGCGTCACCTGCACTAAAACATTACAGAAAACACCTACGGTAAACATGGTTTCACATAACATAAGCTCACGCCTGTATCCCAGAAGGGGTAGGCAGAGGTGCACTAGCGAACTCGAACACCCACATATCGCCGAGCTTAGTACCGTCCCATATGTGATAGGGGGCGAGCCTATCGCCATATCGGGCACAAATTCCAGACTCCGGGCTGATATGGAAAAATCCAATATCACTGCCCGACCCGGAAATCGAACCCGAGACCTCAGGATTCCATATCAGCCCGGAGTCTGGAATTTGTGCCCGATATGGCGATAGGCTCGCCCCCTATCACATATGGGACGGTACTAAGCTCGGCAAAATGTGAGTGTTCTAGTTCGCTAATGCGCCTCTGCCTACCTCTTCGGGGATACAGCCGTGAGCTTTTGCTTATGTGTTATGTTTCGTTTATTTAAATCACATAATCACTTAACTCTTCAAGTTTCGTCCTTAAACTGGAGTGAAATACGTGCATATTAGAGGTAATTATGGGAATTGAATAATAAAATATATGTCAATGATCATTAGTCGTGCAGAAGTCGGAAAATCCCAACCCAATAGGCATTACAAAAGATTGCAAATATTAACTGATCAAATTGTTACACCGTAACCATTCTTTATTCCTGAACGAGCTGACAATAGCGAAAACCTTAATCGGATTTCTATAAAGATTTCTATAAAGCACACAAAGGCAAATTGTGGCGATTCAAAGTACAAGATACTTTCAACCAGATCATTTGAAATGTTATCAAAAGATCGCAAACAAAAATACAAAATCGATCTCGTACTTTGCAACATAACCAATCATTTCATAATGCAACCGCTACCAAAACATCTTTTGAAGCTCTTTTCATTCGGTCCTTTCTTCAAACTCCAACGCTTTTTTATCAGTGTTTTGATCATGTTTTGACAGTTTGCAAAAGCTATGATAGATTTCGTTTTCTGAGAAAACTTTTCTCCATACATTTGACTATCAACGACACTCGCGAAAATTATAACAAACTAAAATAAATGTATGAAAAACAAAAACTTTAGTTTTCGAGAAGTGAGAATTACCAAAACTAATTGATACTAGAGCTCAACCATAAGCTTTTGCAGGTTTCTCGCTGCCGACTACATAAAACATTTTTATGACAAATATTCATTCAGCACAAAACTACGGTATTTGTCATGCATGAGTTTTTGACACGTTTCTCGTTACAGACTTCGTAAAACACTTGTATGACAAATATTAATTTACCAAGTAGCCACTAGAAGTACTGGGGTATTTGTCATAAAAATATTTTACTTTGTCGCTAGCGAGAAAGATGCAAAAAATGGTTGAGCTGTTAGGGGTAATGATGATTGCGATTTGAATTACTGATGCCAGTCGCTATCGCGCCTGTGTCAAATCAAAACGCCTCCTTTATTGGATCTTAAAAAATTCAATTTGCTTGAATTGCTTGTTAATTTTCAACTTGGCTGGCTTCGCATTGTTTACCGTTTCTCCGAATGAAAATAAAGGAAAGGAATGACATTCTTTATTGTACTGTCTTTTACATTCTAATGAATATATTAGTAAGTGAAAACGCTGCCGAAAATTAACAAATTATT
The DNA here is from genome assembly GCA_036417725.1 of Clanis bilineata. Classification (NCBI taxonomy): domain Eukaryota; kingdom Metazoa; phylum Arthropoda; class Insecta; order Lepidoptera; family Sphingidae; genus Clanis; species Clanis bilineata. The sequence goes on along the minus strand of CM071139.1, from coordinate 4,130,383 downwards.
TTTGTTATTCAACCTTTCAAATACGTATAAATACATGCTGTAAGTTAATACGCATGCTGTGAAAAATATTATTATAGACAGGAGTTTATATCTGAAGCTTGCCATCAATAACTTGGAGCGAGGGTTCTTTCTTCAGGAAGGAATGGGTTTCAGGATTCAGGAACTGCAAACATAAAAGCCTGTTACTTGGCAAGTGACGGCATACATACGAACGATATGTCCGAAACACACGATGCTAGTTCTTTGAACTTGACCAGCAAGTCGAAACGTGTTAAATATGTTTAAACATGCCAATATAGGCTGATCATAGAGTACTTAGTATTTAAATATTATCATTTCAACTATGTAAATACCTATGTAACTATCACAAGTTAATAAATGATTATGATTACGAAAAATCACCATTTATAATTCATGTGCCTTACATATACATACACTGTACTCAGGGTTGTGAACTGTATATATAAAAGAATCTTTGTACACCAAGGTATTTTGCTGTTTCTTGCTTCCATAATCTATGTCTGGTGTGATTATAAACAGTATATCAAATTGGTACCTACATAATCTAACAAATTCATTTACAAACGAACCATAGGCGCATCGCACGATGCCGAGCTTAATCAATCAGGGGATAGAGCAATTTATTACCGCTCAGCTGTGACTTGTGAGCCCGTGACGATTCATGTGTAACGTCAAACGTGACGTTCAACTGATACAAGCTTGTGATACCTACTTGCTTTAAAAAGTAGCCTCGTGTGTTTTGGGCATAGATAGCATAATGAATTTTAGGAATAGCACAAAAAAAAGCAGCGGGCGCGTAGCTAACTATGAAGCGAGAGGCTGTAGATTCGATCCCCGCACCGAGACAAATGTTTGCATCACTAAAATATATTTAGGTCTGTGTGTTAACATAACATAAGCGCACGCCTATATCCCCGAAGGGGTAGGCAGAGGCGCACTAGCGAAACACTCGCATTTCGTCGAGCTTAGTTCCGTCCCAGATGTGATAGGAGGCGAGCCTATCGCCATATCGGGCACAAATTCCAGACTCCGGGCTGATATGGAAAAATCCAATATCACTTTGCCCGACCCGGGGATCAAACTCGAGAGCTCAGAACCGTAGTCGTACCGAAATACCACCACGCCACCGAGGCAGTCAGTAGGTCTGGGTGTTATGATACTGAAAGTCTCATAGTTCCTGACACCCACGACACTACACGAATCTTACTGAGGGATCAGTAGCCCGAGCACGAAAAACTAATGTAAATGTAAATGTATTCGAGTTCGCTGCGCACTGATGACGTTTGGTTAATATTTCATACAAATTTCATAGACGCGCATCGAGTTCGAATACATTTACGGTTGTCAGAAATTTTCCTGCTCAGGCCGCAGGGCTATGTGTCATTGTAAGATTCTGAAGTGTTAGTCTCAAATAATTGCACTGCAAAGAAAATGATCTAACCGTTTGTTCCCCGGTATGACGCTTGTGTAACAAAGGCAAACAACCTAAGACTGCTGATATTGCGTCTCGGTTCCTGATTGTGGAATATTTAATTAATCTGTTACTGCTTGTTGCGCGGTGACGACACCAACGCGGTAAAAAATCTGCTGCGCACAGCGCATCAATCTTTAAACACTATACTATGGGTACTTGACTATGTTTGATTTTGTACACATTTTTATATGTACTAGCAAATAAAACAAAAAAGAAACTCTTCTGTAAAATCTGCATCGAAATTGGTTGAAAAATGAGTCAGTAATTCATATTTTAAATTCTGCAATGAGCAAGAGTGGGGACGTAGTGGGGATATCTTGCTATCCCTTTCTAACGCACGTACCGTTATGGCCCTGACGTGATTTTACTGATACTTCTCTTTTCCGCAGTTTGAAGGTTACACCGATTTTCAAATGCTTATAACTTTTTTATCTTTGCGAATATTTCAATAATTCTTTCAGTGCTATATTTTAGATGGTGTTAATTTCATATAAAATTAATAAAAAAAATATTAGTCAAGTACCAAATTATTTTTCTTTAAATAAAAAAGTTTAAATTACTCTACGTATTATACAATAAATATCTACATAATAATATGATAATATAAAAATGAATATTAAGGTATAGATTGTAGAGACGAAAATTACAAATCCAAAACCGTGAAGTTATGTGTGTACATAAACTATGTATGTATTACTGTAATTGCGCCAGGAAACATAAGAAGCATAACCTGCGTACGTAACCTTAGCTTAATTATGACTTTTTTAAATTTCTCGCTAGTGACTACGTAAAATAATTTGTCATCATCATCATCATCAGCCATAAGACGTCCACTGCTGAACATAGGTATGCCCCAAAGATTTCCAGAATAATTTGTAATATACATTAAATTCCGACGTAGACACCAGAGGCGATCGAGTGTTTATAAATATTTACGCAGTCGCTAGCGTGAAATGACAAAAAAGGTGATGGTCGAGCTACAAATAATTCATCAGATAATGAGTGACCACAATGTAACTCATTAGGCACATGAAAATTGGACTAAGGCTAAACCTCTCTTAAGTACAGGCCTGAACCCAGCAACTGAAATCAGATATATGATTAACCAGTAAAATGCAATTTTAATACATACATAAGCTCACGCCTGTATCCCCGAAGGGGTAGGCAGCAGCAAAGCGCACTAGCAAACTAGGACACCCACATTTTGCCGAGCTTAGTTCCGTCCCATATGTGATAGGGGGCGAGCCTATCGCCATATGGGGCACAAATTCCAGACTCCGGGCTGATATGGAAAAATCCAATATCACTTTGCCCGACCCGGGAATCGAACCCGAGACCTCAGAGCTGTAGTCGTACCGAAATACCCCACGCCACCGAGGTAGTCAAGTGCAATTTTAATATAAACACTTAATAACTTATGAAGACATGCTTATACATAGTTCTTATACGGTCGGTTATACTAACATAATAACATGTCCATATATTGAATCTACAATGCATAGTCAATAAACTAAGAAACTTATCTGCAAATATTGTTGAAACAAGAAAATGTAATATTACATAACATTATGGATCAACGTTATTCAAAACAAAACATCGAATTACTATATGCAATTTTGTTTACTTATTAAAAACAAGAATTGTAATCAGAAATAGAAAATGTGTTTTATTTTTCAATTTAATCTAAGTAGGTAACTTTAATCTTTAATATCAAAAGCTTTTGTTTTAACCAATTTGGTAATTGAATAAAAATCCAATTTAGTAAGTACATAACTAATTTTACTGCCTCGGTGGCGTGGTGGTATTTCGGTACGACTACGATTCTGAGGTCTCGGGTTCGATCCCCGGGTCGGGCAAAGTGATATCGGATTTTTCCATATCAGCCCGGAGTCTGGAATTTGTGCCCGATATGGCGATAGGCTCGCCCCCTATCACATCTGGGACGGAACTAAGCTCGGCGAAATGTGGGTGTTCTAGTTCGCTAGTGCGCCTCTGCCTACCCCTTCGGGGATACAGGTGTGAACTTATGTTATGTTATAACTAATTTTAAGAGTCATGAGGAATAATAACATTATAAGTCCTCTTTCAACTGCGTGGAAGCCATTTATTATAAAAAGAAGAAGTCTTCTTTCTGTCTACATGGCCTTATCCAACCTTAATGTGGAATCAGCGCAATACACTTTTTCAAGTATTTTGCAGAAATTAATTTGAAAAATCATTTCCCAACTTGGGAATAGGACCCAGAACGTCTGCACCCAGAGCCCATATATGCTGCTACTAGACTATTTTTTTATATGTAGATAATTAAATGTCATCATATATTATCTGTAATTACACGTATTACATTATATGTAATGAATTACATGTCCTTCATATATTTCTTTTTCAATTTAACTTGAGGTTAGGACTAACTGTAGGTTAGTTATAGTGGTGCAAGTTGCCCTAAGGAGGCGACAATAACATTATCACTAAATATTAGAAAACTAGCAGTTGCATGACTTCATTCGGGTGGGATTTTATTCACAAATCTATTCCACGGGAACAAAACAAACAATAATAAACAGTATCATACAGCGAAGTTCAAGGTCATTTCAATAATGTAAAATTTGTGTTTAACAGAAAATAAACATGCATTGAAGATCTGCAGTCATCACTTGAATAAAATATTATATTACAAAACAATGCCCAAACTATTATTTGGTTTTAATTTTTAATACAAGAAGTATAGCATATTATTAATTGTATGTTACTATAGTGCTAGGAACAGTTGCCTCCTTGGTCTAGTGGCAGCATATATGGGCTGTGTCCCGGGAGATCCTGGGTTCAATTCCCAGGTTGGGCAGTGATTTTTACTAATTTAATTTGCTCTTGAGTGGATCATCCAGAGGGAGGTAGACATCAGCAAGCAGACAGTCATAAAAACTAAGCCAAATCATTTCTGAAACACACTTGAAAAAGTGTTGGTATTGCGTCTCCACATTAAGGTGAGATAAGTGCAGCTAGAAGGAAAGTATGACTAGGAGGTATACTATAGTGCTAGGAATCCTGAACCATTGTGAATGGGACAAAAGTGACATCTTATAAACCAATATGTTACAAGAAATGCAGTTAAAATGTGAATTAATCAAATACCTAATTATTACAAGATAATTTTTAATTACTAACAATTCGACCTATCCAAAGAATAAAGTTACATATGAAAATGAATCGAAATTGCTTTCTTATTTTTCTAAGCTTATATTTACCTATATATTTAACTAGTAAATATTTAAGCTATGTCTATATATGTATAATTTAACTTGTTATTATGTCATAACTTAATAAAAAATACTAATTAAATATATAGGTAAATATAAGCTTAGAAAAATAAGAAAGCAATTTCGATTCATTTTCATATGTAACTTTATTCTTTGGATAGGTCGTTAAATAGATATTAACATAATAATATTTGTTTTATGATTATGTAAATATCAGAATTTTTATACAAAAATACCGTAGGTAGTGATTTACTAATGATCTTGGTGAACAATAATTTTTAAAATAGGTACCATTACTGTTATGCAATAATAAATGTCGATATTTACTCGATTACCTAAACAAAACTCAACGTCACCTCCTTGGTCTAGTGGCAGCATGTATGGGCTGTGGACCGAGAGGTCCTGGGTTCGATTCCCAGGTCAGGAAAAAAAAATCCTAATTTAATTTGTCCGGGACTGGATCCCTCATAGAGAGTTGACGTCAGGCCAGTCGTAAAAAGTAAGCTAAATCCTCTCTGCAACATGATTGGAAAAGTGTGTTGCGCCGACCCCACATTAAGGTGGGATAAGGGCAGGTAGAAAGAAAGACCTAAACAAAACTCATATTATATTGAAAGTTTAGCTACGTTTTTATATAATACGCTGTACGCAACATTCCGCGTGTCTGACTACAAACATGTCATGTCATGTATTTTTCTTCCTCATTGCAGATATTCACGTAATATCATAATTTATTTACCGTCACGGGCTTTTCTTTAAAGTATCTTGTATCTACAATAATGTAAACAGACAAGACCAGACATTCCAAAATTAGAAATACTTTACGTATACGAAATAATATCCGCGCTGCCATGGTTCTCACAAAAACAGATAAAATTATGAATGAATAACTGACTCACCTTTTATATCATCCGCTAGTTGTATTTGTAACAAGTTTTAGTAGACACCAAAAGGAATTTGCAATAAAAAACAAGTTTATGTACAAAAACACACTGATTGTCCCGTTTTGACGTTTAGTGTATTTAATTCGATTTCAAGAATATTGTTTAACAAATATCCCAGCACGTTACACAATGGAAATAAAACAATTTTGTGAAAGTACGATGGACAAATATTATTGTAAATGCGAAATATTTACGCGATACGAACACCAACTACCGTATACCGCAATACCTACGCAACTGACATTTATCGAAAAGTACTATTCAGTATTGCCAGAATTCATTTGTAAAAGTTCCTTAAAATTATATTATTAATGTTTTTTCTTCGTTGTGAAAATACAAACCTTCCTGTTGTTTCGAAGCTAGCCATTTAACATCATCTTAATTGTTATTTATGAAACTTATTTACGTTTCTGCCTCATTTCATTGTTTAATGAGTTATTGTTTTAATAAGATACACTTTAAATATAACTTGGTTTTTATGTTAATTAGACATAGATTAATTTTTTCAATATTCTGAATCTATATATTGTAAATTAGTTTACCTTATTGTGTGGTAATAAAATAATGCTTGCAACACTATCATAACGTTTCGTTCTTCACAAGAAAACATAATTGAAAATTATGATTGAAGTGATTATTGAAATTATAGAAAAGTTAACTAAAAACAAAATAGTAATCTAAAAATTATATTAAAATTAAATTCAAATGAATTTTCTTAAAATCTGTCTTTCATTATCGAACGTATTTGACAACGGCATCTGTCTTCTTGGAATCGAAAACAAAACAGAGTATAAAAATTTTATCACAGTTACATGTTATAATTTAATATTTTAACATACTATTTAAATAAGAGTTTAATACTATTAGGTATAATACCCACATAATAATGCGAAAAGATTTTTGTTCATTTTCCTAAGATCCTTATAGGCAAAATGTTTCTGCCCAGCTGCTCCAAAAACCTAAGCCCAATCCTTTCTGCAACATTCTTCAAAATTATGTTGCGACAACTCCACACTGAAATGGGAGGGCTGGTTAAAAAAAATGTGTTACAATAAAACATTGAATTTAATTAACAAGAATTCATTTAATTTAGTAGGTACTAATTAAACAGTTTAATGTATAAATCAGTAATGTTCTCCTTGAGAGGGTTCACATCTGCAAGTATATGCGTGTAGAGATGACGACACTTCGTCCATATCACTTTATACACCAGACTGGACAGACCGTCTGTCTTATACCTGGCCACGGCAAACTTTAACAGCTGATATCTGTAAACAATAATACCTCAGTCAGAAACAGCTATGGAATGTTGTGAGAGTTGTGGAGTCTAATCAGCAGTGCCGTGCATTTCATATAGACAAAGAGACATTATCAATTTACTAAAATTACAAAATACATAGTAAAAGAAAAAAATCATCACCAAAAAGAGCTTTTCAAACAGAGCTGGGTGTGTTATTTTAAATTGACGTGAGAATGACCTCGTTGGTAAAAGTAAAGCAAGGATAAATTCAAATAAATTGAAGAAAATAATTACGCAAGATTTTTGTGTACCCTAAGCTAAATGCCTGTGCACGTCACTGCTAATCAGTGTACCCCTACTATGAGATTTTTTAACAGTTCTCACGTTCATTTTCTTCTTCGCACATTTTCCTACCAACGCCACTTGCAGACAGTTCACGGAACTTTTATGGAGACAATGAATGACAACGGCCAAACTGAGTTTGTAAAAAAAAATATCTTTTAAACCTGTATCTTATGGAGAGGCATCGGACACTATAGGCATCGGTACCAGCACCAAAACAAATATTTATTCCGGACCCCACACTAAGACCGAGTCTTGTGTCGTGGGTATCAGGAATTACGAGAGACTTTCAGTCTCACAACACCCAGACCCAAAACAAATATCTGTGGGCCACACAGACATTTGTCTCGGTGTGGGAATCGCACCCGTGACCTTACGTTTCACAGCCAGCCACTCGCCCGCTGCGCCACGGAGGCTGTTAATTTAATAACATTTTAAATATAAGATAATATATACATACATAAGCTCACGCCTGTATCCCCGAAGGGGTAGGCAGAGGTACACTAGCGAACTAGAACACCCACATTTCGCCGAGCTTAGTTCCGTCCCAGATGTGATAGGGGGCGAGCCTATCGCCATTTCGGGCACAAATTCCAGACTCCGGGCTGATATGGAAAAATCCAATATCACTTTGCCCGACGGGGGATCGAACCCGAGACCTCAGGACGGTAGTCGTACCGAAATACAACCACGCCACCGAGGCAGTCGATAGCAGTCGAAGATAAATAATATATTATTTAAATCTACCAATAGACACGTGCTGATTACAATCAACACGATACGAAACCACAGAATACGAAGCTGTAAACACTGATAGCTAGTTATCTCTGATTTAGATATCGGAGTTCTGTGATTCGATAAATACTTATGTAGGTATCTATATAAATAGATAGAGAACGTTGAATTTATCTCGTTCGGTAAACATGTTTATCCTATGAATACGTAATGTACAATGTATACCATGCGATACGATCGATAGATATTGCATATGCATATGCATGTAAGTAGTAAGTACATAGGTCTACTGTCGATGTCTCTTTATCGACTTCAAAAACGGAGAAGGTCCTCCATTCGTCTGTGTTTTTTTTATGTATGTTACTCGATATCTCCGCCAAATGTGGACCGATCTTGAAAGATTATTTTTGTGTTCGATAGAGCTTATTTCAAGGGTGGTCCAATTGAATTATATGACAGCCTCCGTGGCGCAGCGGGTGAGTAGCTGGCTGTGAAACGTGAGGTCGCGGGTTCGATTCCCGCACCGAGACAAATGTCTGTGTGGCCCACAGATATTTGTTTCGGGTCTGGGTGTTGTGAGACCGAAAGTCTCTCGTGGTTCCTGATTCCCACGACACAAGACTCGATCTTAGTGTGGGGTCAGGACTATGTGTGTGACTGTTGGGTGTATTTTTTATTATTATTAATTAAACTTGTTTTTTTTATACACACGCGTTTATATCGCGCTTGACGCAGTTGGCGGTCTCGGAGCGAAGTATTAAATGTACCTGCGATTATTCTTGGGTTCTTGCACATGTGGTAAGGACTTATAATGAGCGATGGTCTTGCTGTATCTGACCAGTGGCAGTCTTGTCGAGAGGATTCTGTTGATCGAATACCAACGCATTAAGGCTGAGATCTATAGAGCGAACTTCGACAAGTCTAAGTCAAAGGAACGAACTTGGTGAAGATTTTGACTTATTCCGAGTCATTTTTACAAGAAAATCTTTGCTTAGTCTGTCTGTCAGTCTGTTTTCCTTGTAAAAAATGAATCGGACAAGTCTACGTTCGATTTAACAATTGCAAATCCTCGCTGAGTTCATTACTTTGACTTAGACTTAGTCGAAGTTCGCTCTATAGATCTCTGCCTAAGTCAAAGGAACGAACTCAGTGAGGATTTTGAATTTTTAAATCGAACTTTGACTTAGTCCGAGTCATTTTTTACAAGAAAATCTTTGCTTAGTCTACCTGTCAGTCTGTTTTTCTTGTAATTGCTCGGACTAAATCGAAGTTCTATTTAAAAATTCGAAATCCTCATTGAGTTTGTTACTTTGACTCAGACTTGTCGAAGTTCGCTCTATAGATTTTAGCCTAAGACAAACGATACTCAAGAATGTGTATATGGTGCGAAACAAGATTTTTAGCAGACTTTAAAATAGGAGGATGTTCTCAATTCATTTGCATAATAATCAATAATTTTCTTTTTATGTATGGTCATTGAAAACTACGACATGCGTAAACCAAACTGGACGATTCTTTTTTACCAACTTCAAAAAAGGAGGTCTTCAATTTGTCTGTATGTTTTTATTTATGTTTGTTACTCCATATGTCCGCCAAATACGATTTACAAGATTATTTTTGTGTTTGATAGAGCTTATTACAAGGGTAGATGTTGGTCATGACCGGATACATTTTAAAGTCGATCTGTTAAGTTTCAAAACTTGTGATTTTTTGTTTGACAATAGATAGATAATGTTCAGAATTGGTACAATTGTTTTGGAAGGCTACAAAAATAAGGTTGAATAAAACTACTGTTAAAGGGCGTTCTGTATTCGGCTCGGCTTCGTTTACACTACATAAAACTGCATACGTCAAAGATGATATAAGACGCACCTCCAATACATATCGTTATCCTCTCCGCCCCACCCCCAATACAGATTCGAGAACCCGTTTATTTGCTTATAATGTTCCACAGATAAAGCAGATACACCACCGAAGAAAGTGTGGAACTGTGCGTATGTACTAAAACAACATAACATAAGCTCACGCCTGTATCCCCGAAGGGGTAGGCAGAGGCGCACTAGCGAACTAGAACACCCACATTTCGCCGAGCTTAGTTCCGTCTCAGATGTGATAGGGGGCGAGCCTATCGCCATATCGGGCACAAATTCCAGACTCCGGATTGATATGGAAAAATCCAATATCACTGATCGACCCGGGGATCGAACCCGAGACCTCAGAACCGTAGTCGTACCGAAATACCACCACGCCACCGAGGCAGTCAATAAATGCCATTTAATAAATGTGATTATTCTTTCAAGTATTCGATATTCCTTGCAACATTGGCTCCATTAAGCGGAGTGTGAAAAATAATTTAAACAGGATGCTGACGTGATAGTGGTGAATTTACTTGTATATGATAGATTCATTTTTTTAACTATCTTATGGAATACACTATAGAATTTTAATTCCGTTTATTTTTCGTGTTATAATATAATTATATATCTCTACGCATAGTCGTAGGTACCATAACTGGACACTGCCCACTTAACAAACATTTGTATGTTCTAGGTATGACCGACAGCCCCCTGTGTAGGGGATGCCTGTCGGCCGATGAAACAGCTGCCCACGTCATCCTGGAATGCGAAGGCGTTGCTGCACAACGGGCTAAAATCCTCAACACACCGAGGTCGCTCCGAGAAGCCTGCGGAGACACCAGGAAGATCCTGCGCTTCTGGTCGGAGCTAGGCTGGCTAAACTTTTAGCTGGCATCACGTCACGCACAATGGTCCATCATCGAAATGGACTGATTGCGGAAAATGGTGCCCACACAACACAACAATATAATTATATATTAATTACTAACAGATTAGCTTTCTCAACGACAGTCCCCACCATATGCCGTGGCATTGTCGGACATGTGTATAGGATCTTGTCGTTCTGAGGCAACAAGTCCACATCGTGCAGCACCACGCAATGCCACTCGTTGTACTTCATCATCTCCATGAAGCCGATGTTGAACAACTTCCCTCTGTTGAACAATTTTTCGCCTCAAAACGAAAAATATTAATATATAAGTTTAAAAACTTAACGGACCGACTTCAAAACCGATCGTGACCAAATATATATGGGACCACCCTTGAAATAAGCTCTATCGAACACAAAAATAATTTTGAAAATCGGTCCACGTTTGGCGGAGATGTCGCGTAACATACATAAAAAAATAGACGAATTGAGGATCTCCTCCTTTTTGGAAGTCGGTCGAAAAACAGACGATTTTTTCCACTTGCTGTTATTTCACTCAAAACTCAACAACACACTTTTTCAAGCATGTTGCAGAAAGGCTGAGTTATTACGACCGGTTTCCTCCCTAACGTTAAGACCCTCTTGGGGATCCAATCCCGTACAAATAATGTTAGAAAAACAGCTTTCCTCCACCGGGGCTTTGAACTCTGACCTCCAGTTCAGAGCTCATATCCGTTCTCAGTAGTCCTAGGAGGCGACAAGTTAAAGCCAAGTCGAAAATACAGAAAAATAATTTTAAAAAATCTGTTTAAATGTGATGTGAATTTATGCGTTAAACGTCAACGAAGATGGATAGTGTATGGAAGCTTTGAAATAAGTGATTTTGGACGCTTTTTGTCGAGTGGATGCTGCGAAGTGGCTGCGAGAAAATCGTCTAAAAAGCATCAAACTATAAGGAATTGACGCCAAAACTCCAAGACCTTAAAATTGGCACATCCGTGTTTCATTGTGCTTGTGAAAACTTTGTTATAGTTAGTTTATAGGTTAATTAGGTTAAGTTAGAAAGATAAATATGTAACTAATGACTTGGCAGCACGGTCTTCGACCTTAGCCCGTTCCCTGTGGAACTAATGGAAAAAAAACAATCAACTTATGAGATATACATTTGAGTATTTAACGCACTGATGGGTATCAGTCGTCGAACTAATACTGGTAATGGATCTCGCAGCACGCGCCGCCGCTTTCCTATTAGCCAGATAAACTTGTCAATGTGATTGGTACACTTTATCTGCACATACGCTGGCACTATTACTCAGCATTGTATCTGTTTTTATCACAGATAGGCTAACACATGTTTATGTCGAAATATTTATTTTGGATCTGGGTGATGTGAGACCGAAAGTCTTTTATAGTTCCTGATACCTCATTCTTACAATTTCGTCATGTCCGTCTGTCCGTCTGTGTGTTACAGCCATTTTACTCGGATGCTGTAGGTGCTACATAGATTTTTGAATGACAGATGCATTGTATGAACCGCTACCATTGATAGAGTAAGATTGATTCACTTGGTTGATACTTGGAACTAAGTGAGGATTTTTGTTTCACTTAGATTATGAGTATCTACAAATAGATTAAAAATGATATTATGTCACACTACAAGTCTTGTTTCGTGAGTATAGCAAACTACGTGGGATTCAGGATTCCAAATAGCCAAAAATTTTCGGAGTAGGCCTATTTTTCGAAACAAAACCCAAAAAACACCTACACAAAACAATCTTTTTCATTGTCTCCTGCTCATGTAACAATGGAACATAGCCATTTTTTTTTTAGAATTACTATGTTTTCTGTACTGTTTTAATGTAGGAGACGCAGCTTTATGACTGATGATAATGACGATTAAAATAGATGAATTATTGTTTATGTTTATCCATAGATACACACCGGTCTGTTCGATCACAAATATTCTGTATTCCAGCTTTTGTTTTATCAAAAACGGATGCATAAAATACATAAATACCGCCAGATTTCTTTCGCGGTTCCTGTAAACATACATTTTAAGTATGATTATTAACATACAGCGGCCTGAGCAAGAACATTTCTGACAACCGTAAATGTATTCGAACTCGATGCGCGTCTATGAAATTTGTATGAAATATTAACCAAACGTCATCAGTGCGCAGCGAACTCGAATACATTTACATTTACATTAGTTTTTCGTGCTCGGGCTACTACATAACTTAGACCAAGATTACCATAGTATTGTTATACTTGAACCAATATGAAATATATGACAGCATTTATGATATGTTTGATTAAAAAACTATAAAATTGCATTGTAGGAAAACACGATTGGATCGGATCCATAGCGTGTACATCGGCGGTACTCTCAGGCTGACATCTATAGAGCGAACTTCGACTAAGTCTAAGTCAAAGTAACAAACAAACGGAAAGAAAAAACATTCCATTTTTTATGGCAGAGACTGGCAAACGAGCAGATGAATCACCTGATGGTAAGTGATCTCCAACGCCCATAGACACCCAAAACACAAAGAGAATCGTGGATGCGTTGCCAACCTAACAGGAGGGAATGGAAAAGGTATTGGGGAAGAGGGGGAGTCAGAAATGGGCCACAGAAAATCTCACTCACCGATCGAAACGCGACAGCAAGCTCGGCAGCTTTACGTAGTTATACTGTTAGACAGTGGTATCAAACCGGTCGAGCCGGCCCATTAGTGCTGTAGACATTCCTGTGTTACTTAAAAATGACATTATTGTTGGTTGGGGCGAGAATGGGGGCATATCCCTGTGTCCCATCCCTGTCTGCATCTGTCATCCAGCTTCTTATCGCAAGCCCATCGATTTGCTGCTTCCCTCTTCAAAAAGTGAAGAAGCATAAACAAGTATGATATATACGTTCAGTAAAATTCTTACCGGTAAGGCACCAAAATAGCCACTCTATGACTTGATCGACATTGTTTTGGGTGGTAATACCCTCCCATTTCCACTTCAGATAGCAAATTGTGTGTAGATATATTGCTTTTATTGTTATCTTTGTAACCTTAAAAGTAAGTTCTAATAAACGCCAACCGCAGTACGTGTTAGTACGCAGTTTTAACTTTTAAGCTTATTGCAATTTGTTAAAGAATCTATTATAATAATAAAGCCTTTATTTACAGTTATAATTATAATAGCTATTATTATTATTTGTATTTTTAACATGTGATAATCTCAGGTAAGCTGGTCGTTGAGATTACATTTACGGGTAAAACCAAGTAAGTGTAACCTATAATTTCTTATATTCTGTCAGTCTGTCTAATGGCGGGTACACACCGGCTGAACGAAAGCGAACGAACCTATACCCGATCCGCTCACACAAACAAACTTTCGCTGTTGTGGGAACGAAAAAGGCACGAAAAGAACGCCCTCCCTCCCCTGGTGTGTACGCGCCATAATTGGATTTTGCCTGTCATTCTGTTATGGTTTCGTTGCAGTTGTAGAGGTAGAGTCTAGGTATGGTGTGGTTTCATCGCTCTGCATGAACTTCCTGACTATTCGACAAGTATTCAAAATGGCTGCTTTTTGTAGCTGGATATATGTTTTAGTCCTCACCACAACCACACCCAAGCTCACACCTGTATCTCCGAAGGGTTAGGCAGAGAGGCCCTAGCGAACTAGAACACCCACATTTCGCCGACCTTAGTTCCGTCCCAGATGTGATAGGGGACGAGCCTATCGCCATATCGGGCACAAATTCCAGACTCCGGGCTGATATGGAAAAAACCAATATCACTTAACCCGACCCGGGGATCGAAGCCGAGACCTCAGGACGGTAGCCGTACCGAAATACATCCACGCCACCGAGGCAGTCATATAGGGCCTTACTTAAAACAGCATTTTTAGCTGAGCAAATGGTTAAGAATAACCTGTTACTTTTTTCCATGCGTTACATTGTTTAAAAATGAAAGGGACAACCTATGGTATAAAGATAAGCAGCGCTTAAATATTTTTATAAGTAAGGGACATAGATTATAATATTTATCGCGAATTAAGTAATCATGATAATAACCCAACAATTCGTATAACTAACTGAACAGTCTGCTGTATACATCCGTAATGTTCTCCTTGAGAGGATTCACATCTGCAAGTATATGCGTGTAGAGATGGTGACACTTAGTCCATATCACTTTATACACCAGACTGGTCAGACCGTCTGTCTTATACCTGGCCACGGCAAACTTTAACAGCTTATATCTGTAAATAGAATAATCACAAGTTTAAAAACTTAACAGCCCGACTTCAGATCCGATCGTGACCAAATTTATATGGGACCACCCTTGAAATAAGCTCTATCGAACACAAAAAGAATTTTGAAAATCGGTCCACATTTGGCGGAGATATCGCGTAACATACATAAAAGGAGTGGTAGAGCCACGCTGTAGACAGTGACGTCTATAGCACGAATGGGCCGGCTCGACCGGTTGGATACCGCTGTCTCACAGGAAACCGACGTAAAGTGGCAGCTTGCTGTCGCGTTTCATTCGGTGAGTGAGATTTCCGGTGGCCCATTCCCCACGCTCTTTCCCAATTCCCTTTCCCTCCTTCCATTTCTTCTTTTTAGGTTGGCAACGCACCCATGATTCTTATTGTGTCTTGGGTGTCTATGGGCGGTGGAGATCACTTACCATCAGGTGACCAATCTGTTCGTTTGCCAGTCTCTGCTATAAAAAAAAGACGAATTGAGGACCTTCTCCTTTTTGGAAGTCGGTCGAAAGTATAACTATTCAAAAGCCTCCGTGTCGCTTTGGGCTCGTAGCCGGCTGTGAAGCGAGACGCAGTGGGTTCCATGCCCACCCTGAGACAGATGTTTGGCCCATGGATATTTGCTTCGGGACTGGGTGTTGTGAGACCGAAAGTCTCTCGTATTTTCTAATACCCACGATACAAGTTATAGCTATTGTAGGGTGATGTACGTGTCTGTTGGATGGAGTTTCGAGAATTTATTTATTTATATAACGAATCATTATGGTCCCAAGCTCGAGACCAACGTCTCCGGTGCCGTTGGTCTCCTGGCAACACACAACGTGACCTCACACAACGTCAACGTTGTGTGAGGTCCTGGGTTCAATTACCTGGTCGAATAAAGTGAATTACCTAATTTGATTTTCCCGGGACTGGTTCCCCAGCGGGGTTCACAACAGGCAGGCAGCCGGATGTAAAAACTAAGCCAAATCCTTTCAGCAACATGCTTGAAAAAGTATATCTGGATTTATGTAACACCTTATCGACCAATAACTTACCAATCACCTCAATTTATACACACTTTATCGTCGAATAACCTCAGTTTATAGTATAAGTTTTATCAATCAATAACCTAAGTTTATATATTTTATCGTCCAATAACTTCAGTGTATATACGTTTTATCGATCAATAACTTCAGTTTATATACGTTTTATCAATCAATAACCCCAGTATATATAACACAGTATCGACCAATAACAGCGTTACGATTACATTTTGCCTAGATTACCAGGACGTGTATTATGTATTAGATAATACACTAATTTAACGAGTTATCTGTAATCTGATTACATATCGGAGGACTGCGATTAGTTCAGCATTTATTATGTGTGCTTTGTCGAATGTCGCTCCATATCGATGACATATTATAAATAATAAATTATAACGAATAATATACATTGAAATAAAATATAATAATAATATAATATAATATAATAATCATTGGAATAATAATTAAAACATAATCGTGATAGAATCCGTAAGAATAGTTTTATTTCAATATAACGAATAAATTAGAAAAGCGAATTTTCTAATTTAATTTGCCCGAGACTGGATCCTCCAGAGGGGGTTGACGTCGGGCAGGTAGCCGGTCGTAAAAACTTAAGTTTAGGTTTCAGGTAGGGTCGGCGCAACACACTTTTTCAAGCATGTTGCAGAAAGGATTTGGCTTAGTTTTTACGACCGGCTGATTGTATGACGTCAACCCCCTTTGGGTGATTCAGTCCCGATCAATTCTAATTAAAAATCGCTTTGCCCGACCTGAGATTCGAACCCCGGTTGACAACCCATATATGCTGCCACTATCATATCTGCCATATATCAAGGTAACGACATATCTATACATGTGATCAATGCCCGGGTCGCCCCTATCACATCTGGGACGGAAATGGGATCGGCGAAGAATGCGTATTCTAGTTCGCCTCTACCTACCCCTTCAGGGATACAGGCGTGAGCTTATGTTACGTTATGTTATGTTAATCACTAGGACATGTAAAGTGATATTGATTTTTTTTACACAGTATTAGTTGGGAGTCTGCAATTCTTTTTTTTTTATAGCAGTGACTGGCAAACGAGCAGATGGGTCACCTGATCGTAAGTGATCTCCAAGAAGATAAGACACCCATGGTACAAAAAGAATCATGGGTGCGTTGCCAACCTAAAGGGAAGGAAATACGGATTGGATTGGGAAGGGGGGGATAGTTGGGCCTCCGAAAGTCTCACTCACCGATCGAAAAGCAACAGCAAACTACCACTTGACGTCGGTTTTCTGCGAGACAGTGGTATCAAACCGGTCGATCCGGCCCGTTCGTGCTGTAGACGTAATTGTCTACAGCGTGGCTCTACCACTTAAGCGCTCAATTCGTGCCCGATATGGCGATAACTTCGCACCCATCACAGCTGGGACGGAAATGAGTTCGGCGAAGAGTGCGTGTTCTAGTCTAGTTCACTTCTACTTACCCCGTAGGCGTGCTGTGCA
Organism: Clanis bilineata; assembly: GCA_036417725.1. NCBI lineage: Eukaryota > Metazoa > Arthropoda > Insecta > Lepidoptera > Sphingidae > Clanis > Clanis bilineata. The sequence continues at coordinate 4,112,870 of CM071139.1, read as the reverse complement.
TTCTATATAAAATCTACATCAATAAATAATACAAATGACCCAATACAGTTTTTCAAGTGGTAGAGCCACGCTGTAGACAGTAACGTCTATAGCACGAATGGGCCGGCTCGACCGGTTAGATACCACTGTCTCACAGAAAACCGACGTAAAGTGGCAGCTTGCTGTCGTGTTTCGTTCGGTGAGTGAGATTTCCGGTGGCCCATTTCCCCACTCCCTTTCCCAATCCCCTTCCCTCCCATTCCATTCCCTCCTTTTAGGTTGGCAACTCACCCATGATTCTTTTTGTGTCTTGGGTGTCTATGGGCGGTGGAGATCACTTACCATCAGGTGACCCATCTGCTCGTTTGCCAATCTCTGCTATAAAAAAAATCAAGATACCAGCGCTCTAATTATATTTTAAATTCACGTGTGAATTATGATGATAGTGATGGCAATGCAAGAGTTAAAGAAAATAATAGTGAAATATTTTTGTCTACCCTAGCCGAAAAGCTTGTGCACGTCGCTGCCCTTAGGATACAGGCGTTAATTTATAATACCTACCTATGGTCATTCCTGGGTTGTTCTGCGTGTGGTAAGGACTTGTACTGAGCGACGACCCTGCTGTATCTGACCATTGGCAACCTTTGCGAATGGATTCTGTTGATCAAATACAAAAGTTTAATAAAATATGAAAAAATACTTCAAAACGTCCTTTTTTTTAAAGCAGAGCCTTGTCACGGCACAGGTTTCACCCGATGGTAAGTATCACCGCCCATAGACACCTCAGACACAAAATAATCATGGCTGCGTTGTCAACCTAAAAGGAGGAAAATGGGCATTGGAGAAGGGAGGGGAAGAATAAGGCCACCAGAAATCGCACTAACCGAACGAAACACGGTAGGGAGTGGTAAAACACTTTTCCACGCGACAAAAAAAAAAGGCTATTCGTGCTGTAGACGTTACTGTCTACAGCGTGGCTCTACCACTCAAACATTCTCTTTGGAGTCCTTGTCTGGACAAATGCAAATCAAATTTAACTTTTTATATTTACACGCACCTCCAGTACATATCGTTATCCTCTCCGCCCCACCCCCAATATAGATTCGAGAACCCGTTTATTTGCTTATAATGTTCCACAGATAGAGCAGATACGCCACCAAATAAAATGTGGAATTGTTTGTATGTGCTGAAATAAAAATAAATATGTACCTACTTATTATAGAGATAAAGGAGATATTTGTTTACATTTCTGGAATAAGGAAATAATATTTGCGTGATCAACAGATACTTGTTTCGGGTCTGGGTGTTGTCAACAAACAGGGTTTCGGGTCTGGGTGTTGTAAGACCAAAAGTCTCTCGTAGTTCCTGATACCCACGACACAACCCTCGATCTTACTGTAGGATCAGGACTATGTATGTGGCTGTTATAATTATTATAAAAATGTGTGCGTCTCGGGCGCTCGACATAAGTGACCTTTCTACCTGACCTTATCCCACCTTAATGTGGGCTCGGCGCAACACACTTTTTCAAACATGATGCAGAATGGATTTAGCATAGTTGGCCTGGCATGGCCTGACATCAACTGCCTTTGGGGGATCCAGTCCCGGGAAAATTTAATTTGAAAATTCGGCTTGCCCGACCTGGGAATCGAATTCGACAGAAATGATAACTTAAACTAATCTAAGATGAACTATTTAATATTGAAGTTGTTTCACTTGAGAAAAGCTTAGGTAATTACTTAAACTTTATGTATATTAATAAGCCAGCCAGATTGACGCCATAACGCGTTACGTTACGAAGCGGTTTACCCTCCCATAAGAAGTTATCACTTCAAATTGATATTTTTATTTCATCTTTTATACTTACAGATTGGCTTTATTGTCAACCAAGCCAAGCATGTGCCGGGGAAATTTCGGACAAGTGTACAGAATCCTGTCACTCTGTGGCAAAAAGTCGACGTCATGCAACACCACGCAATGCCAATCGTTGTACTTCATCATCTCCATGAAGCCGATATTCAACAACTTCCCTCTGTTGAATAACTCCGCGCCTCAAAATGTTAGGAGAATTGATGTTTTTCTATTCTCATCAGGAAATAAATAGACATTGGACACACACCTACGCCTATGGTAAACTTTATTTTTGGTTAGAATGGGTCATGTAGTACTTATAGTAGGCGGGCCTATCGTTTAGTTGTTTGACTTCGCATATATAAAAATATCCGACAACAAGCAACGCTTCAGTAAGGCTGCTTTTCCATTAGAGATGTGCGAGATGGCGAAGCAGCGAGAGGATATGTAGCGGCACTGTGAAAAGATGTCATTCATACCAAAGCTGTGTTAGGCAGCGAGGCAGCGCGAGGATGCATAGGAAAGCAGCTGCTCGGCCTCCGGTGGCCCATACGCTTATGGAACATATATATGTGCCGCCTCTGACGGGCGCCACCACGGTGTTTTAGTCGGTATTGCCGGATGTACTCGGACTCGGCCCAGTATCGCCCGGATATTTTCCATCTCTCCCGGGCATTACGGCGCTGCTGGGCCGTAAGATCGGCAACTCCGACATAACCATCACGTCTCCCCCCTGGCGTGATGGCAGTGTTAAAAACACATTCCAACGCGATAAAAATAATGGAATACTGTTGACAGCTGAGCGCAAGCGGAGTGTAGTGTATGTGAGTGGACAACGTACTAATTCCTTGCTCACGTTCCTAAATTAAATCCCTCGAACGCATCTCCTTGGATGTTTCTGGTGGAAAAGCATCCTAAGGAACATCATTGTCATACTATAGATAAGTTTTTTATACATACCAGTCTGTTCAATAATAAAAATTCTGTATTCCAATTGTTGTTTTATTAAAAACGGATGCATGTAATACAAAAATATCTGTAAATTTCTGTGGCGGTTCCTAAAATATTTACTTTTGTTGGAGAAGTCGCTATTGTTCATAACAAAATAGACAGTGACTGTAAGTTTACTATAAAACTCAGTCTTATATGTATAGAATCTTACCGATATGGTACCAAAATGGCAACCTTATGTCTTGAACGACATTTTTCCGGATGATAGTACCCTCCCATTTTCACTTCTGGGAAGAAATTATCTGATCTTCCGACATTGCTCTGCCTTTTGTTGACTAATATATCAGAAGGATACTTATATTCCATTAATAAAGATTGTGAAGTGTCTATTCTACTTTTATCATAGTAATGAGTTACTTCTGCATTAAGGGTTATATCTATAAAAATAGAATCATATTAGCAAATTATTAAATAACCTGATCGGTATTATCCACTCTATCTTATTTCTACATGCCCATATCCCACTTCAATGTGGGATCATCGCAACACACTTTTTCTAGCATATAACAGAAAGGATATGGCTTATTTTTACGACAGCTTGCATGCCTGACGTCAACCTCATCTGGAGGATTACTATCCATACTATATGGTTACATCCAGAGATATGGATGCAATATCCTTATCCCCACACACATCCGCTTGTTAAAAGCCCCTCGATTTGCTTTTGCCCTCTTCAGAGTGTGACACTGAAGAGGTATTTATAGAAGCATGATTCTGGTGACCACCAATAAACTGACTTTCGCCGGTGGTCACTGTTTTTTTGGACTACACTATGCTTTCCATCAGCGGCCTGAGCAGGAAAATTTCTGACAATCGTAAATGTATTCGAGTTCGATGCGCGTCTATGAAATTTGTATGAAATATTAACCAAATGGCATCAGTGCGCACCAAGCTCGAATACATTTACGATTGTCAGAAATTTTTCCTGCTGGGGCCGTAGGTTTAGAGTAGTAATTTTGTCGTGCTCGGAAAAACACAATATAACGAATGCAAACGTAACCTTGTTTCTCTATTGCCGGGTACAAATCGAACGAAGGCGAAAGAACGTTCTCGAAGGGCCATCGATGGGAACCGAACGTTCCCGACTATTCACGAATCTTCGCTGTTGCGTTCACACTATAGCGAAGGTTTGTTTGTATTGTAAGTATCAAAATTGGTATTGTACATTTTTCTTACCATTTTGTGCTATGATGGGTTTACAAAGGGGAAATTCATTCGTTGCAGTGAGAAGCTTTGGATCTAGAAAAAATATCACAGTTTATTACTTGCTTGACATTATTAAGATAAGATGTAGTTATTTTCGTTTTTAAAATGCAGTTACCTGTGTTTCCAAGTCGCTTTAGACCATAGTGGTGGAATAGACCTAAGTAGAGTCGAGTGGTAGAGCCATGCTGTTGACATTTACGTCTACACCACGAATGGGCCGCAGCAGGTCGATTCTCTAAGGTTTCATTTGTGAAATCAACGTTGCGGCATCGTTGCGGCAACAATGTTTTCATTTTTGTATTCAGGAAGGTACAAAGCACACGCACTAGCGCTATGCTTGATGACGGCGCTTATGCGAACTAGCTCTCTCGAGCGAGGCGTTTGACATAAATGTATGGAAAATGGTATTCTCTAACACCCAACAACGTTAAACGCTCCGTCGATCTCAACGATATGTGCTGCGGGAGCCCGTCGTCGATCGCAACGTTGTGGCGTTTCTTAAAGAATCGACCTGCTTGACCAGTTCGATACTGATTTATAACATCAACGTATAGTGGCAGATCGCTGTAGCATTTCGTTCAGTGAGTGAAATTTCCGGTCGCTTATGCTACATATGTCAACCCCTTCTCAAATCCCTAGTCTCTTGCTAATTTTTCCTGGTTACCCTTTTCTTTTTAGGTAGAAAACTCACACATTATTCTTTTGGTATTGTAGGCGGCATTGTTGGAGATCACTTACCATCAAGTGATCAGTTGACTCGTTTGACAGTCAGGGCTATAGAAAAACCTGTTAAGAGAAATCTCGTGCCCAAAAATGGAACAGCAAATCGCGTCAGAAACCCGCTTTAGTTAGTAATCGGTTTTGCCTGACTGGGATTTGAATCCAGGACCTTCCAGTTCTCAACCCATATGTACGCTGCCACTAGACATAGAAAGCAAAGGATATGATATACTCACGATGAAAAATCATGTTCGAATAGTTTGAAGATAGATGTCGCTTTAATAAGCACATATTGTGTGTGATCTTGTCGTAGAGCAGAATGTAGAAAGATGCTAACATCATGATGATTAACAACAGCCATACTCGAGAACATCGTTGAAAATAATCCGTGACTGTTTGTGGATTATAATATTAATAGATAGGAATAATAATAAGTTTAAAAACTTAACAGACCGACTTCAAATCCGATCGTGACCAAATTTATATGGGACCACCCTTGAAATAACATAAACATAAGCTCACGCCTGTATCCCCGAAGGGGTAGGCAGAGGCGTACTAGCGAACTAGAACACCCACATTTCGCCGAGCTTAGTTCCGTCCCAGATGTGATAGGGGGCGAGCCTATCGCCATATCGAGCACAAATTCCAGACTCCGGGCTGATATGGAAAAATTCAATATCACTTTGCCCGACCCGGGGATCGAACCCGAGACCTCAGAAACGTAGTCGTACCGAAATACCACCACGCCATGGAGACAGCACACTTGAAATAAGCTCTATCGAATACAAAAAGAATGGTAAAAATCGGTTCTTATTTGCGGGCGATATCGCGTAATAAACATTAAAAAATACAGAATTGAGGACCTTCTCCTTTTTGGAAGTCCGTCGACAACTAGGTATATTATGTCTCCAAAGATTGAATAACATAAGTTACCGGTTTGATATCACTGTCTCACAGATAACCGACGTAAAGTGGCAGTTCGCTGTTGCCTTCCCAACCCCCCTCCTTTTAGGCTGGCAACGCATCAATGATTCCTTCGTGTCCTGGGTGTCTATCGGGTGTTGGAGGTGGAGATCACTCACAATCAGGTGACCCAACTGCTAGTTTGCCAGCCTCTGTTATTAAAACATGGGTGACGTCCTCTAGTAAAAGCAATACAATTCTGTTGACGTCCTGTAGCTGATGATTTGCATTTATTATGTGCAATATCAAATAATCAAATAGAACTTACTTGTAGAAACACCGCGTACAAATAAATTTTTCAAAATCTTTCCCACAGACACAAAGTACATGATATAATATACTGTATACAAAATACCCTGTAAATACTGTAGAGGTATAATTAAATACTTAGATAATAAACAATATAAATGTTGGCCGCAAAAACATTATAAACATTGCATTTTGGCTATTTTTATTCAAAATATTTATTGGTTCTGCTACCTGTTGCTACTGTTATTGACATCATATTTTGAAATGATCAAAGTTTATGGAAATGATTGAAGTTTGTACCATAGATGAATCAAAAATAAGCAAAAATAAAAATAGCCTGAATTATATACTCTTTGGACCTTAGTGAATAGTTATATTTCCACGGAACGACTACGGAATCAAACCAATGCAGCAGGGTTACCACCACCTCTTATAGCAGTATTATTATAATCGTTCTTCATTTGTTTTGTATGGGAATCGGTACAAGTAAAATTATCATAATACTGCTATAAGAGGTGGTGGTAACCCCTCTGGACATACACATTATGTGAGTGCAGTATACCGTATAACTACTGCGTTAGGAGCTTGTACCAACATTCCATGAAAACGCGCGCTTTCCAAGTTCCGAGCTTCACTTTGGCTTTATCTTCCTTGGGTTCTGCTTATTGTTATGAATTACAACACCGCTTTGTATCTATAGAAAATATGTAAGTATAATTATTTTTTAGGTTTACGCGATGATTTCTTAGGTTTACGTGAGTGTTATTCATTGAAATTAAACTATTTTTACGGATTCTATTACGATTTGGTTTTAATTTTTATGCCCGATGTTTTCGAAAGCTTTGCAGCCTTCGTGGTCACGGATCAGACTGTCGGAACGTCGGGCATAAAAATTAAAACCAAATCGTAATAGAATCCGTAAAAATAGTTTAATTTCAATAAATATGTAAGTAGATAAAAGATAAAATTATGCATGCACCCGAGCAATGCGACTCGGAATCCTCATGAGTTCGTGAAACGCAAAAGTTAATAAAACGTGTAATAATGATAGTTTTTTACTTTTATTAGTGCGTAAATCTTATCAAATGAAAATAGAGGTAAAACTGACACCAACAATTCATTTAATCAATGGAGTAGATTACTTAACACATCTGTAATGTTCTCTTTGAGAGGGTTCACATCTGCAAGTATATGCGTGTAGAGATGACGACACTTGGTCCATATCACTTTATACACCAGACTCGACAGACCGTCTGTCTTACATCTTGCTAAAGTGAATTTTAATAGTTGATATCTGTAAATAAATAAAACTCGTTGGCTCCAATATTAGGTACCGTTTGAACAAGTCGATCTGGAAATCTTTGGGGGGGGGCTATGTTCAGCAGTGGACATCTTATGGCTGATGATGATGATGACACTAACATCTCTTCTATGGAGAATATTCCAAAAGAAACAACTAATGACGTTATCATTAATATACACAATATTATTAAAATCATAATTAAGAACCCCTGTGGTGTTATTTATCTTTCTTCCGTGGTATGTTTCTTGAGAACGTTTAAAATTACTCCATAAATTCTACCAAAATGTGGAGAATTATCTACTAAGAAAATTGTAAGTCACCTCTTATTATTCTTAGGCTGCTGCGCATGTGGTAATGACTTGTATTGTGCGATAGTCTTGTTGTATCTAACCATTGGTATTCTTGATGAGAGGATTCTGGAAAAAAAATCATGAAAATTTCTAAAACTGATTAGGCTAAGCTAAGCTATTTTAATCAATTAAGATGTTGAAGATTACAACCGATGTAAAATCAGTATTTTGGAACCAACATCTAAAAGCATGGGCCACGTTTTAGAAATCCACACTATATATGAAGCCAAAGAGCTGGCAAATGGAAGCATCTAAACAATAAAGGTGTTGGGGTTGGCACTGGGCCGGGGTAGTTAAAACAATAAAGCATTTTCTGAATTATTTGCTATGACTTAATCTGAATCTATAACTGCGGCCTGAGCAGGAAAATTTCTGACAACCGTAAATGTATTCGAACTCGATGCGCGTCTATGAAATTTTTATGAAATATTAACCAAATGTCATCAGTGCGCAGCGAACTCGAATACATTTACATTTACATTAGTTTTTCGTGCTCGGGCTACTGAACTCTTCTCCCAGGTGCCCTTGTTCACTCCAATTTAAAATCGGCGCAACAAACAATTCTTTTTTTTTTTTTTTTTTTTTTTTATAGAACAGGGGGCAAACGAGCAAGTGGGTCACCTGATGTTAAGTGATCACCGCCGCCCATAAACATCCACAATACCAGGGGAATCATGGATGCGTTGCCGATTGGATGAATTCAATGAAAGTGTTAGTTAAATGATAGCAAAAAATAGGCGTTACGCAGATTATCCTCATTTATATGGTACTTAACAATACCGGCACGTTTTTATACACAGTTTTCACAATCCCATTTAATGCAATATACATAATCAAGGTATTGAGACGCACCTCCAATACATATCGTTATCCTCGCCGCCCCACCCCCAATACAGATTCGAGAACCCGTTTATTTGTTTATAATGTTTGACAGATAGAGCCGACACACCACCGAACAGAGTATGGTATTGGTTGTATGTACTGAAAATTAAAGATAATAAGTTGCAGGAGATCGCTGGATGCAGGCCACTTCCAACAGGTCAGACTGTAAATTTTGGGGGGAGGTCTATGTTCAGCAGTGAACGCCCTGTGGCCAATAATGATGATGATGAATTTGAATTTCAAAGTGCTTCGAATTCATAATCTTCTCATATTTTGTGAATTAGATAGCACTTTATTACAATAGTATACTCTATGAGTAATCTAACTAAGGCAATCAATGGTCAAGGATTACCAAGCGTTTGTCAAACTTCATGACCGTCCGAAATTATTACTACACTGAATTTCTTTATCATTTATGTACTACTGTAACGGCCGCTGTTACTACCTTTAGAACGAATATAAAGATTGTAGAGAATGAGAGAATGTTTTAGCATGAGAACAATAAGAAAAAAATTGAAACATAGCTTAATGCTGAGATGGCACCCTAGTTGTTACGGTATGGACATGCAACACCTCTCTTTTGTATTTAGTTTTAGTTTAAATTATGTATAATCTAATGTTAGTTCATGTTGCATGTTATATACTAATGACAATAAAAACTTTTCTTTCTATCTTTCTTTTCTTTCAAACGTATACTGCGGCTTAAATATAATCGTCTTTTTAAAAGATTATTTAGAATACTTGCAGTTTAGCTTTCTCAACGACAGTGCCGCACATGTGCCGAGGAAATGTCGGACATGTGTATAGGATCTTGTCGTTCTGAGGCAACAAGTCCACATCGTGCAGCACCACGCAATGCCACTCGTTGTACTTCATCATCTCCATGAAGCCGATGTTGAACAACTTCCCTCTGTTGAACACCTCACTGCCTTGAAATGAATATGATACTCCGTTTAAAAAGAAATAATTTAGGGTCATTTTGGAATTGATGAAAAAGATATTAATTCTATTATGATTGTAATTTTAACTGAAGTTCAAAGATTATAAAGGAAAAATGGCATTTTACAACTTGAATTCGTTATTTCTAAAGAAGTAATGAAAGGACCCCGTTGAGCTGTTAAGAAAGTGCTTGGAGGTATTACAGAAATTATTTTAAAAGTATGTTAAACGCCAATTATAATATAGGCCACTAAATAAACATACCAGCCTGTTCAATAATAAATATTCTGTATTCCAATTGCTGTTTCATCAAAAATGTATGCATATGGTATATGAATACCGCTAGATTTCTTTCGCGGTTCCTAAAACAATAGGCAATTCTTAAATATCTAAGCATCAACATAATTATTGTGTTACGTTTTTGTATCAAAACTGAATAAACCTTCATGAAAGATAAATATCTTACCGGTAAGGCACAAGAATAGCAACTTTATGTCTTGAACGACATTTACTTGGGTGATAGTACCCTCCCATTTTCACTTGAGGGAACAAATTTTCATCCAGTTTTCTTTTATTGCAAGTCTTTTCTTCATCTTGAAATGTTTAAAAAATTGTTCTTAGGAACTGTACTAAATAAATTATCAAAAATGTAATGAATTAAATAACACTCTCCAAAGTTCATAATGATTCAAATATAAAATTGGAATGACCAAATTTATCAGAAAATTCTGCAACCGAAGTTGATTTCAGCTTCTAATAATTATTATCTCTAACTGATTTCATAGGGACTTATGCTATTTCAGATGCTAGATTTAACCAATAAGGGCCACTTGCAGCTCCGTGATAAATCTTTATTTATCCCAAATCTTGATTTAAAGATAGGAGTGAGCTGTAGGATAAATCGAGATAAGGTGTAATTCTAGATTAGTAATAGCGCCGCAAAAAAAAAAAAATTTTAGGCCTATGTTTTGAAGTGGACGTCCTATGGCTGATGATGATGATGATCATGATGATGATGATGATGATGAAAATGATGAATAGCGCTGCAAGTCGTCCTAAGGAGCTAAAATTTAATTACCATTCTGCTGTAAGGCCGTTCCACAAACCGGTAATTCATCATTTGTCTCGCTGAGTAGCATCGGCTCTAAAAAATACAATCTAATTGTAATCATTAGTTATTCCCTGTATCTAATTTTATTTTCTTCGGTTGTTTTACCGTATTTTTCATTTTCCTCGGTAGAAACTAATATAACGTCCGAATTATTGCTATTTTTGTCAGTAGTCTCGTAAACAATTATAGTATTTTTAGATGTTGCAGTAATATTCACATTGCTTTCTTTAGCTTTAACGTTATTTTCAGGAAAATCAGCAGCTTGTAGATTTTCAGTGTTCAGCTTAAGACTATCTTTGGTCAAATCTTCATTTTCTGAAAATGGATATAATTTACTAAAGTAAATTACCACGATTTTAACAATCGATTTATTTATGTTACTAGATAAAACCCAACACTCACACAACATAGTCCTAAACCCACAGTAAGACACGAGTCTTGTATCGTGTGTATCAGAAATTACGAGAGACTTCACAAAACCTAGACTCACTCGTTGAGCCACAGCAAGAATATATAATGAATGACCACCCATCTATATTCGGTAATTCAATAAAATATTCCAACAATAATATTATTGTAGCAAGTCTATACACCACCAACCTTGAGTGGTGTTTATTAACCTCCGTCTAAAAATCCACACCAAATAAAAATAAATAAACGTTTATGTAAGTACTCACGATTTGTCATGTTTGCAGAAATAATGAACACATTGTGGGTACTCCTGTGGTATAACACAATGTACAAACATACTAGTATCATGATCACTAACAACAACCATTTTCGAGAACATTTTCGATCAGAATCCGGCACTGTATCTAAACTTTCATGTAACGACAGATGCATTCGTTCTCTCTCTAAAATATTTTAATAATTATTGTACATACACTACAAACCATATCCAAAAATTAAACACAATAGACTCTCGTAATATGTAAGTGAATAAATTAATTATAAATCGATAAATAGGAAAGTAACTATGATTTTAAACCCGTTTTGATGAAGTTATGAAAAAATCTTGAACTCTATAGAAGTGCCTAAGGTAACTTTTGTCTCAAAGACTTCAGAGGTGAAATAGGGAATGAAAGTTATTCAGCTTTTTATGCGCTATTTCACAAATTCCCGAAATATTTCTACAAGTGAGTGATCACACAAAAATCACGATCTCAAGCTGGCGAAATAGCTTAATATAAGCACGGAGACAAATTACTGCAAATATTTTCAATTGACAGACGAGCAAAATCAAAGTATAAAATAGATATGATAAGATAATAGATAAGGAGTCCTTTGCCTGAGCAAAAGACCCATCCAGTGAGGCACATTAGGATAGAAATTAAGATAAAAGATCGAAGGTAACCTACTTGTAAAAACGCCACGTCCAAAAATCCTCAATAGTTTTCTAACAGGCACAAAGTACATGATGTATATCTACTACAATTACCATTAATTAACTAGGCACTATAGCAACTTGTTCGCATTAAAGGTTGTTAGTAAACATTACATTTATTTGTAAATGTTTACAAATTCTTATAAAATTTGGCGGTAAGGCTATGCGTCAATCAACGTAACATCATACGTGATACGAGTATTTCAGTAAAACAAATATTTAGAAGAGGGAATTTCCAGCAATATTTTGGAAAGGACGAAGAATTATCAGGCCGACGATATACATAATTATGATGTAACGACCTAAAATAATAGTAGGATACGGGCACATTCACACTAAAACAAATAATTCATTAAACCTATGAAACATTTTGATAGCAAATATAAAATAAAAGCTATGTAACATTTCAAAAATTTAATATACCGCTGCTCCGTCCTCAGCAAACGCCGAGATTGGAGGGAGCTGGAATTTCTAGCGAATCGCTCCTCATTACCCATGCATTGATTTCCCATTTCGTGTAACTAGATCGGGGTTATTCGCTGTTCCTCTGAGGGTGTAGCGCTGTACACACTCTACGAACTTACCAGGGGAAATACAATGACTTTTAGAAAAAATAGTTGTTGAAACGTTAACGACATTTTGAGTTTTTTTGTGTGCTCATTGAAGTATTTAGAATAATATAAATCGTTGATTCAGGAGTGTCTATGAGGAGATGATACGACTACACAAAAAAAGTTAGAGATGTATAGGTACTCTTAGGATTATGGTTTCTGACCTGTGCCCCTAGACAAAAACTCCTTTTCAGTAACGTTTGCAGAACGTTTTTTCTTGTTGAAGTTTATACTGGCGTCCGAAAAGTCACGTGACTGTTGCTAATATTTGTAGATGCAAAAAAAACGTCACGCTTGGTTTTTGTCTACAGCCCATGATGCTTTCGTCCAGCAATCCATACCACTCCTCGCTAAGCTATCTAAAACGTAAGGAAAACGAAAAATTTGAGTGTTAGAGCCTAGAGCCTCTATTGCTTTCGTCCAGCAATCCATACCACTCCTCGCTAAGCTATCGCAAACGTAAAGAAAACGCAAAATTTGTGTGGTAGAGCCAGGTTGTAGACAGTTACGTCTACAGCACGAATGGGACGGCTCAACCATTTTGATACCACTGTCTCACAGAAACCTGACGTAAAATAGCAGCTCGCTGTCGCGTTTCGTTTGGTGATTGAGATTTCTGGTGGCCCTTTTCCTCCACTTCCATTTCCTCCTTTATGTTGGCAACGCAGCGATGATTCTTTTTGTGTCTTGTGTGTCTAGGGGCTATGGAGATCACTTACCATCAGGTGACCCATCTGCTAGTTTGTCAGTCCCTGGTATAAAAAAATGAATACATGATAACAACCGTATAACCGTCTGTAAATACAAAGGTACACACAGCTTTGCCCATCGGAATTATCTCAAGGCGCAGTTGCCAGCATTGTGTCGGCTCAATTGTTCTCAGAATTAATTCCTGACGCAGGAACTGCGTCCGGGAATCGAGACGTCAGCCGTCGGAAATAGAGGATTTGTGCATAGTCCGAATCACCTTTTATTGTTTAAAATGGACTTGAGTAGTGTTCTTAATTAGTTTAACATATCTACTCTCAAGTATCAAGATTGCGTATTTTTTTATAAAATATGTAAAACATTATTATTTTGACAGCCTCCTTGGCGCAGCGGGCAAGTAACCGGCTGTGAAACGTGAGGTCGCGGGTTCGATTCCCGCACCAAGACAAATGTCTGTGTGGCCCACAAATATTTGTTTCGGGTCTGGGTGTTGTGAGACCGAAAGTCTCTCGTAGTTCCTAATACCCACGACACAAGACTCGATCTTAGTGTGGGGTCAGGACTATGTATGTGACTGTTGAGTATTATTTATTTATTACCAAATGCAAGCCGCTTCCAACGGGTCGATCTGGAAATGTTTGGGGGAGATCTATGTTCAGCAGTGGACGTCCTATGGCTGATGATGATGATAATGTAAAACATAATCTTCTTTCTTCTTTCTTTTCTATCCTATTGTGTCCCACTGCTGGGCAAAGGAACAAACAAACAAAATCAAGAATATTTAAAACTGATTTCACTGCAACCACGACGTATATGCTCTTGTTTTTAGGAGTTTACACCATACTGAGTAATTTTTTAATAAATCTTGATCCAATTTATATGGGAACACCCTAATAGTAATCTCTATCGAACACAAAAATAATCTTGAAAATCGGTCCATATTTGCTGGAGGCATCATCGGCATACATAACACCATTCGAACTCATATCACCCTCTAACTAACACCGCCAAATAACTACCGTTGATTTGCGTCTGCTGGATTATAGTAGGGGAGCCCAAGCGGGGATTTCGGGATTTACTAAAGCGCGACAGATTAATATACAGGGGGATACCTTGTACCCGGTTAAGTACCTCCACAAAACATGAGGCCCATATATAAGGCCGCCCGTGAAGGATACAGGATCAGATTAGTAAAAAAAAATTGACCATCAGAAATTCTCGAGCGCGTCAGATTAAGGTAGGGTGAGTTAATTACATCCTAAAAAGTGTATATTCCACTAATCTGACAATTTGACAGTGACGTAAAAAAAGGGGAGGGCAACAAAGTTGTAAAAAAAAAAACGTCATCTCGACATTCTCGAGCGTAGCTAATTTTTTTTTTATTTTGAAGGAAATAATTCAAGAATAATGAAAAATATATAATCTGACGATTTCCGCAAGCCGAAATAACAAAAATTCGTCGATAAAGTTAAATGTGTGCAGTTGCGTGATGCCTACATTTCTTTCTCCGCGCTTCTATTCCTCTCTCACTCTTTCTCTATCTATTACTCTCTCACTCCGTCCCCACTCTGGTTTCTGCTTCCTGAGCTTTTCAATTAATTAAGTTCAATGATTTAAAAAAATAAAAAAAAAATTTTTTTTTGAAAGTGTTTTTTTGGAATAACTTTTAACCGGCTTTATCGATCAACTTCAAAAACTAATCCGCCTTTGAGCTTGAAAAACCACGTCGATCGCCACCAAGCTGGTCAAAAGCGGTTGATTCGTTCGAGAGATATTGTGAACGAAAGAAACCCGAAAAAGTGTTTTTTCGGGATTACTCCGAAATTTGTGGTTCGATCAATTAAAATTGCAAAATTACTTATGAGGATGATAAAACTACGTCGAATGCCGCCAACCGCGTGAAAATCGGTTGATCCATTCAAAAGTTATTGCGGTTTGAAAATTCCAAAAATAGTGTTCTATGAAACTTCTATCAGACTTTCGAGCTGGGAGAGCTCAAATGCATAGAAACATTATTTCTTTGAACTCAGCGAGCTCAAAATATCACATAAATTATATTTTGAGCTCAAAAATGTCACAAGTACAATTTTAAGAGCCCAAGAATGGAATTAGCGGGAAGTTGCAGGGATGGCCTTTAAGGTGAACCGTTTTTCTATTTTTTTTTTGTCAGATCAGGCCAATCCCTCTAGATAATCGTCAGATTATGAGACAGTACGTTTAGAACATAAAGATGAACCATATATATCTTAATCTGACGCGCTTGAGTATTTCAAAATGGCGAATTTTTTTTGCACATTATGAAAATGGCCGCGAGTTTGCGTCCCATCGAAATCGTCAGATTAGTGAATGAGAGCTTTTTTTTGGTGCACTTAACACTCCGTTAGAAAATCTGACGCGTTCGATAATTTTTTTTTTTTTTTTCATTTTCAACCCTTAAATACAACCACTCGCATCATGCAAACGATCAGATTAACATACGTACATTATTAAAAATACGTAGGGCATTGATGCTATCAATATCTGACGCGCTCGAGGATGTCCATGCAACAGGTTTTTTTTACATATTTAAAAATCTATAGCCGCTTCCCCCACCGATGTAAAGGTATATATCATATAACATTTTTTTCTTCATATCATCTAAGCTTTGCATCCCAATAGGTCTCTACGACGCTCGAGTAAATCCCCATTTAGCATCGTGGGCTCCCCTACTATTATATATAGGTCAAAGACAGTCAACACACAGGCATCGACAGTATATCTGACTGGTCCAACCTGGCGTTAATACATACATACACATACTCACGCCTGTATCCCCTAAGGGTAGGCAAAGGTGAACTAGACCTACATTTCGCAAGGTTCATTTAGGTCGGGACCCGGTTCATCTGGGACGGAACTAAGCTCGGCGAAATGTGGGTGTTCTAGTTCGCTAGTGCACCTCTGCCTACCCCTTCGGGAATACAGGCGTGAGCTTATGTTATGTTATGTTATGTCATTTAGAACCAGTTATCAAGAAAAACTTCGTCGAGGTTTTTTTAACGAGTCTTTTATATTATAATTTCATAAATCAGATTTTTAACATTATAGGGTATAGGGGCCTATACACGACGAAGATCCTAATTCTGAAGATTAAAACGTTAACCCACGTCTCCTGCACCTGTTTTTCTCGAAACAAAACACATACACAAAACAATGATTTTCGCTGTCTCCTGTAGCCCGAGCACGAAAAACTAATGTAAATGTAAACTCGCTGCGCACTGATGACATTTGATTAATATTTCATACAAATTTCATAGACGCGCATCGAGCACCAATACATTTACGGTTGTCAAAAATTTTCCTGCTCGGGCTGCTGCTCATAGACCATAGATCAAAATGTGTAGCGGAATCATGCTTTGCGTAGATATTTTGTATAATGTTTTAGTGCATGAGACGGGACTTTAGATGAACAAACCAGTTACCAGTAGGAGGAACCTTATATATGGAGGGAATAGGAATTGGGAACGGGAGGGAGTAATTGGGTCACCGGAAATCTCACTCACCGAACGACATGCGACAGCGATGCAATTAAATACTTCAAGTTCATAACATGGATATCTATTTCCGAAACGGGAAACTCATTAGGTACATTGTTTACGTGTTCATTGTTCATCTGATATCTTCAGTAAACAATAATAAAATGAACGCAATCGTTCAATTTACCAAAGCATCAATTGACTATTATTCATTTTTATCGCCATTCAGACTACTTTAAATTAATACGAGCATTAAACGAGTATATTACGTAAATTGACCGGATAAAATACCATTTAAAATACGTGAAATAATAGTTTGAATATGATTCTGGACACCTACCGTAATAAAATTCTGTGCACTATATGGGTGTTTCTTATAATGGTTTTGGTGTCTCTCCATTTTTACTACAACGCGTCTTCGTATAAGCAGCGTACTAGATTCTACACTAAGGCTATATTTGAGTCTACAGGTAAGACTCAAATTACTTTACTCATTATTTTTTTATTTGCTATATATGCTTCACCGTCTTCCTGAGCCAATAAAAATGTTTCTTTTTTTTACAGAATGTCCAAATTGCACGACGTATACATCTTTTTATAGTAAGCGTTTTTAATGTTGATAATTTCCTCATAGAGTTGATTATTCGGCAAATAATCAATCTTTTCGTTCATTGTACCTGTCCTTTATCCTACTGAATGTAAGGTAGGTGCAACATGTTGTCAAGCATGTTGTAGTGAGGATTTTGCTTAGTTATTACGACCGACTGCCTGCTTAACATGAACCCCTTCTGTGGGATCCAGTCCCGGGCAAATACTAGCACTATTTGAAATCACCTTGTTAGCAATGAAGTGCATAATATCCGGGGCACCCTAACATTGTATTAGTGTGGATAGTGTAGTTGGTCACAGTTTTGATAATATTACGTATTACTATTTCTTACTTGTGTAACATTGATATTTTGTAACTGGTTGCTATTCCTTAAATAAAAAAAAATAGAAAAATTAATAAACGCAGTATTTTTTTATAGGAGCACGATTAAGAAACTACAATACACCTGATGGTAAGCGCAATGCAGTTCAAAAATATCAGCGACCACCCACAGACCATGTACTTATCTATCGGTGGGCACCAGTATCATGATGACCTTCATAAATATTTCTTCTCACTCCGCTTAAAGGACCTCACGTCGTAGGAGACGGGACACGTGAGCTGGCAAACTATTATTCCACAGTTTAAATGCATAAGTCAGAAATAGCGATCTTTATTCGAGCTAGGATAGAAGAAACCACGAAGCTGTTGTTTGGAAGCACGTGTGGTTCAGCAGGTATACCACCACCTCTTATAGCAGTATTATTATAATCGTTCTACGTTTGTTTTGTATGGGAATCGGTACAAGTAAGATTATAATAATACTGCTATAAAAGGTGGCGGTAACCCCCCTGGTAAAGAAAAGAGAGTGTTAGATAAGCCTAAACGATTAACGGTTTATGAGAATTAAAAATCCTTTTCATTTCAGACAAACATAAAGAACAGAAATTAGCAGAGCAATCAAGACCTCCGAAAAACGTAATAATTTGTCATTTAAACTTGTCCACACTAGGTACGTAAAATACATATCCAAGCTTACCTACTATTAATAGCTTGTTAATTCCTCGTAATGCCAGCGAAATGTTTAAAAATAACTGCCTTACATGATTATCTAATTCACAGAACACTCTAGGCCTTTGATGTAAATTGTAATAAGCGCCCTCGCATGTAATTGGAAGTGGTAGAGCCACGCTGTAGACAGTAACGCTGTAGTCTATAGCACGAAAGGGCCGGCTGGACCGGTTAGATACCACTGTCTCACAGAAAACCGACGTAAAGTGGCAGCTTGCTGTCGCGTTTCGTTCGGTGAGTGAGATTTCCGGTGGCCCATTTCCCCACTCCCTTTCCCAATCCTCTTCCCTCCCCTTCCATTCCCTCCTTTTAGGTTGGCAACGCACCCATGATTCTTTTTGTGTCTTGGGTGGCTATGGGCGGTGGAGATCACTTACCATCAAGTGACCCATCTGGTCGTTTGCCAATCTCTGCTATAAAAAAAAATGCAATAAGATGTTGATGGCGTTACTGACGTTTGAGATATTTTTTTTGTATGGAAACTTGCTTGATAGCCCCCTCTATAACTAGTAATATTAATTCTATTTGTTTTTTAATGTTTTCCAGGTCCGACATCAGTAAATAAGACGAAGCTTACCCTAGAATGGGTAGAAAGACAACATCCTCAGGTGAAACCCGGTGGATGTTATGCGCCAGACAATTGTCATTCACGACATAAAGTTGCGATCCTAGTGCCATATAGGTATTATTATTTATGAACTTTAAATACTTTTCTGGAAAGAAGAAGCAGTAGAATATGTTAACGCGAGTCTACTACTATTTTTTCTTGAAACACTTACGTAAAGCAATTATTTATGCTATTTCCTGCTCATAGAATAGATAAAAATGTGTAGCGAAACCATGTTTTGCATAGGAGTTTTGTGTAATGTGGACCGATTTTCGAGATTCTTTTTGTGTTTAGTAAAGCTTATTCTATGGGAGGAGAGATATTTTGGTCACGATCGGATAAATTATGAAGTCAGTCCTTTAAGTTTTTAAAGTTTGTGATTATTACATCAAAGTATTATTACAATATACCTGATAGTACCGTGCAGTTGAAAATATCATCGACAAACAATAAATGTATTAATGGTCACCAGAATCGTGCCGGTCTGCTTCAATGCTTCATTTTACTCCTAAAATAATGAGATTTCTGAAGCAAATGGATCCAAATTTGCTCTCCCAATTATTTCCTATTCCTTTCGATTTATGAACAATGATTTTCAGAAACCGCGAAACAAATCTAATAATATTTCTTTATTACATACACGGTTTGTTGAGAAAACAGCTGGTAGAGTATAGGATATTTGTAATAGAACAATGCGGTAAGTAATAACTTTTACATTTTTCTTTCTACCTGCCCGTTTACACTTGTATGTGGGGCCGGCGCACCACAATTTTCTTTTTAACATGTTGCAGAACTGGGTGGGTATCCGTGACGCCAAACCCTATAGATAATTATTAAGTCCCTTTAGCTTTTTAGATCGAAACCACTATAGCGTTAAACGGAATGAATCGTCAACTGCACAGCCAGGCTTTTTATACTCTGGCTGTCATGCCCCACCACACTGGCGTAGCGTGGGGGGGGCCGGGGGGGCCCCGGGCCCCGGGCGGCACATGAAGAGGGGCGGCAAATTAAGAGAGGCGGCACCTGAAGAGGGGCGGCAAATTAAGAAAGGCGGCACCTGAAGAGGGGCGGCACACGGCGCGGCGCGAAAAGCGCCGCAATTCTTTTCAGCATAGCCCTGAACCCACACTAGGTATTACCCACTGGCGTAGCGTCGGTTCCATAGCACCGGGTGGCACATGAGAAGGGGCGGTAATCGTTGTATTTTTGTATAGGTACTTATGAAATAAAAAAATCAAAACGTATGCGCTAATGCACCATGTGTCTCGAGTGCGACGGATTCACGCGACACAATACGACGCGACGGGGTGGCGCGGGCTCTGGGCGGCACGGGCGCCGGGGCGGCGCGAGCTCGGGGCGGCACAAGCGCTGGGGTGGCGCGGTCGCTGGGGCGGCGTGGGCTCTGGACGGCGCGGGCGCTGGGGTGGTGTGGACTTTGGACGGCGCGGGCGTTGGGGCGTCGCGGTCGCTGGGGCGGCGCGGTCGCTGGGGCGGCGTGGGCTCTGGACGGCGCGGGCGTTGGGGCGGCGTGGTCGCTGGGGCGGCGTGGGCTCTGGACGGCGCGGGTGTTGGAGCGGTGCGGGCGATGGGGCGGCGCGGTCGCTGGGGCGGCGTGGGCTCTGGACGGCGCGGGCGTTGGGGCGGCGCGGGTGCTGGAGCGGTGCGGGCGATGGGGCGGCGCAGTCGCTGGGGTGGAGCGGGCGCGGGCCCTGGGGCGTTGAACGGCGCGGGCGCTGGGGCGGCGTGGGTGCTGGTGCGGCGTGGGATCTGGGCGGTGCGGGCGCTGGGGCAGCGTGAACGCTGAGGCGGCGCGGGCGCTGGGGTGGCGCGAGCGCTGAGGTGGCGCGGATGCTGGAGCGGTGCGGGCGATGGGGCGGCGTGGTCGCTGGGATGGCGCGGACGCGGGCCCTGGGGCGCTGAGCGGCGCGGGCGATGGGGCGGCGTGGGTGCTGGGCGGCGCGACCGCTGGCGTGGCGCGGGCGCGGGAACTGGAGCGGTATGGGAGATGGGGCGGCGCGGTCGCTGGGGCGCGCGGGCGCTAGGGCGGCGCGGGCGTTGGGGTGGCGCGGTCAGTAGACGCGGGCGCTGGGGCGGCGCGGACGCTGGGGTGGCGCGGTCACTGGGGCGCGCGGGAGGTGGGTGGTGCGGGCGCTGGAGCGTCGCGGTCACTGGGGCACGCGGGCGCTGGGGCGGCGCGGGCGCGGGCCCGGGGGCGCTGGGCGGCGCGGACGCTGGGGTGGCGCGGGCGTGGGCGATTTGGGCGGCGCGGGCGGTGGGTGGCGCGGTCGCTGGGGCAGCGCGCTCACTGGGGCGCGCGGGCGCTGGGGCGGCGCGGGCGTTGGGGTGGCGCGGTCAGTAGACGCGGGCGCTGGGGCGGCGCGGACGCTGGGGTGGCGCGGTCACTGGGGCGCGCGGGAGGTGGGTGGTGCGGGCGCTGGGGCAGCGTGAGCGCTGGGGCGGCGCGAGCGCTGGGATGGCGCGGTCACTGAGATACTTTGACGACCGAAATTTACATCATTATCGGGGACATGTACTTCCAATCCGAGTGTTTGGTTTGGACTGCTGTTGGTGACACCAAACCTTTCCCATGGCAGTGCCAATTCCCATATATAGATAGATTTTTGAGTGAGTTTTGCTTCAGGTGTGGGTGAAGTGGAACTGCAAGGCCCTTGTAGTTCCTGATACCCATGATATTGGTTCAATTTCACCTAGTATGGGGTCAGGCTTACGTGTGCGATTGTTGGGTGTATATTTTATTATGTTCAGTACTCTTTGTTTTAAAAGCTATTTTAAATTTTTAAATATATATCGGCGCAAGCTTATTTAAAAAGCCGTTGTTATTTCACGTTATTAATTCATTTTACAATTGTTAAACTGCTGAATTGTTAAAAGATTCTATAAAGTTAAAATAATCGTTATAATTATTTCTTTGACATTCGATATTCGGTATCGAGTAGGTAGTTGCAAATATTGCACCCTATAAAAGAAGTGTTCAGAGCAAATTCGACACAGTCGTGACCCGGCACTCGGACTGTCAGCCATGCTGACGTCACCATTTTTAAAAATAACGCCAGCTTTGGCCATCCGTCATATATATTAAAATAAAAAAACATATTTATAAATATAAATGTATTCCCCTCCGATGGCGAGACTCGGGACCCAAACTACCGGCGGTTAAGACCCCCACGTGAGGAACCTCCTCAGAATCCGTGCCGAGTCCAGTAACAGTTCCTTCTGCAATTGTCCCAAGCACCAACCGAGAGCCTCTTAAGGTGTTGGTCGAAGTGCATTGGTATCAAATCATGGACAGACATGACTATCGGAACAATGCACAACAATCGGAACAAACTGCGGACAGACAGACAGAGGGACGCACATGACGAAACTATAAGCGTTCCATTTGGCTTTGGAACCCTACAAATTAAAAACCGACTTTAAAATTCTTCAGATTTCTACCAAAGGACAGTGTTCAAATCCGCCTATGAATACTCCCCCAAAAGACGTTAACAATGATTAGTAATTAATTGAGTAGTTTAGAGATCAATTATTACAATCTCACGGATAGTTCATAATCTCGAAATCGTAAAAAAAGTTTATTTTTACCCTGAATAATCCGGCTGCCATTTTAAATATTTCACCACAAGGTACGTTTTGGCCATATATTTGCGGATTTTTAGAAATTACAGGTACCTACTAACTTTGCGGTCGTGGTAGCTCGGGTTTATAGGGGATACCCATATAATATTTTTGTGATTATAAATAAGTGAAATTAAGTATACCCGAAAATTTAAAGTAGTTTGTTCAGAATCAGTAGTTTAACCCAATATAGTTTTTACATAGTATGCTATATTTTGTCCTAAAACCAAAGTAAAGTTCTTGCAAGTTGGGTGCTCAATTACTACCATTGTATTCGCTCATTATCTGAGACAAATTATAATTTAACAAGCAGCAACGCTTTTTTCGTCTGCGGATTTACTGTCCGTGAACTTTACTTTATTTCAGTGTAATATTGTATTCAGTATTAGTAATCTTCACACAAAATATTTTTTTTAAATTGGTGGTGATTTGGGCTAAAAATATATGCATGTAGCACAATGTCCAAATGTGTAGGATTAACCATGGTTGACCTAAGCTCTATTGAAGACAAAAATAATCTTAGAAATCGGTCTACATTTACTGGAAATGTCGGGTAATACACTCGTACAAAATTCGTCAGATGACTTTAGAATCTCTTTTTTTAAGTCGGTTAAAGAGGGGCGGCAATTTTCCGGGCGGCCCCGGGCGGCGAAAACCCACGCTACGCCGCTGCCCCACCAACATTGTATTTTGTCTAGTACCCATCATAATCAGATATAATTGGAGGGTCCGGAAGTATCGTGACCGCAGGTAGAGGACCAACAGACGTATAAAAAAAATGGACACAATCTATCCTATAGTGCAGTGGTCGGCAACCTTTTGGCAGGCAGGGGCCGCAAGGTGGCAAAATACAGCAAACGCGGGCCTCACCTCATATTTTCTATCTATATAGGTATAATCTATAACATTTTAGATATTTATGACTAATTTACAAAACAATCACGGGCTGCAAATAGGACTTCACGGGCTGCAAATAGGATTTCACGGGCCGCATGCAGCCCGCGGGCCACGTGTTGCCGACCGCTGCTATAGTGAAACGGACGCTACAGAGAAGCCAGGCACACTAACGCGCCTGTACAAAAGTGCCCTACGCACACATTAACACTCATAACACGCTCGGTCGCCGCCATCACGTGTCGATAGATCGAATGAGCCGAAAATCCTGCTTCACTTTCAATGTTCCTAGCGCTCGGTCCATCTTTTTTTTACGTCCAAGGTCGGGACATGGAATTCGAATCTAAAAACTAAGCTGAATAATTTCTGCAACATGCTTGAAAAAGGGTGTTAACCCGTGTCCTGACCACACACTACAGTAGGATAAGGTAGAAGTGGAAGATGATAAAATTCATTATTAATATCCGCTTATGGTTTAGCTAAAGATAAATTCAACAAGGGTACGTTGTTCAACATTGGATTCCTGGAGAGCCAGCTGTATGGCTCATGGCACTGCTACATATTCCATGACGTGGATCTGATACCTCTGGATGAGAGGATCCTGTACCATTGTCCCATGAACCCTACACATATGTCTGCTGCTGTTGAATCGCATCGGTTTCAGTAAGTATCAATCATTTTTCTTAATGGTAATTTGATAGATTGGACAGACGCCTCCATCGCGCAGTGGGCGAGCTGGGTGTGAAGGGGCCGGGTGTTCGATTCCCACTCCAAGAAATATATTTGTATAACGCTGCGTCTTCTGCACTAAAACATTACACAAAACACCAACGTAAAACATGGTTTCGCTATACATTTTCATCTATAGTCTATTGTTCTATGAACAATAGACAGTGACAATCCCTTAGAAGGGACGTCAGGCAGGCAGCCGATCGTCAAAACTTAGCCAAATCCTTCGTGCAACATGCTTGAAAAAATACGTTGAGCCAACTCACATTAAGGTGGGATAAGGACAAGTAGAAAGAAAAAAGAAAGACTTATTTAGTCTAAGGAAAGACTAGATACGACTTTCACGATAGCAGAGTTTAGAGCAAATACTAAGTTAGGTAACAAAGACTTCTATGTATACTATTAGACTGGCTGTTCGGTACATAGAATGTGCGCACTGAGTCTCTGTTAATCGACCTCAACTCACTATAGAAATCTGCGCTTTTCCGTAGCCGTGAAACGTCAAACACTCGCCGTCATGTGCCACAATTTTACTTCGAAACAGCTTGTCTAGTAAATACATAGAAGTCAAAGATAGAAGTCTTTGTTAGGTACTCCATACTTTATAACGTACCATGATTTGTCGATAGAACACTGTACTTACAATTGTTTGGTGGAGTGACAGCTTTAACTACTGCTCAGTACAAGGCCATTAATGGGTACTCCAACGAGTATTGGAACTGGGGTGCAGAAGACGATGATTTGTTCATAAGGTGGGTGAACTTTAACGAGAAATTATTGATTATGTTGCGGTAGTCAGAGCCTTTAGAATAACACTGCTAAATTACAATGTACACAATAATTATAACAATATTAGTTTTTATTATTCTTCTTACTCCGGGCACGAGTTTCTTCTATTGCGCTGAATTATCAGATATGCTGGATTCCTTGTTATATTGCTCTTTATTAGCAAGGAACGTATAAAATAATAATAAATAAATTTACTGCCTCGGTGGCGTGGTTGTATTTCGGTAGGTACAACTACCGTCCTGAGGTCTTGGGTTCGATTCCCGAGTTGGGCAAAGTGATATTTGATTTTACAGTATCGGCCTGGAGTCTGACATTTATGCCCGGTATTGCCCACTATTACATCTGGGACGGAACAAAGCTCGGTGAACAGTGGGTGTTCTAGTTCGCCTGTGCGCCTCTGCCTACCCCTTCGAGGATACAGGCGTGAGCTTATGTGTGTGTAAATAAAATCATGTTGCTAATCTTGATCAGGTTATTACAATCAGTATTATTACAATCTTGCTTGTTCCGATTCCCGTACAAAAAAAACGGGGTAAGATTATAACAATACTGCTATAAAAGGTGGTGGTAACCCCCCAGTATTGGTATTTTGTGCTCATTGGTGACGAGTTGTATGTGTCTGGCTATTTAAAAAACCTATATTTATTACATCTAATATTTCAATAAATGTATATAATTGTACAGACTGCAAGCCCGACGGTTTCCTGTACGACGATACAACCAATCCATAGCACGATATGCAGCGCTGCCTCATGAACCCAATGGCATTAACTATAAACGGTAAGATTTCAAAACCAGCTCGACTACGATATTAAACAACTCTACATAGATCAGCTTTTTAAGAA
Source organism: Clanis bilineata (assembly GCA_036417725.1). NCBI lineage: Eukaryota > Metazoa > Arthropoda > Insecta > Lepidoptera > Sphingidae > Clanis > Clanis bilineata. The sequence goes on along the minus strand of CM071139.1, from coordinate 4,086,931 downwards.
AAGCAGTTCAGAACCTTTATGGTGGTGTGAGGTATCAAAGAAAGAATTCAATAAAATACTGATTAATTATATTTGCAAGCCTCATATTTATTTGACTAGCACTAAATTCGGTAAACTAACAGTTTGGTATTGTTGCAGGCAAAAAACTCTCAGCAAAGCAAAACGAAGATTCTGGCAGGAAGGACTAAAGTCAGTCAAATACAGGCTGCTACGTAAAAACAATAGAAAATTGTTCACTCATCTTTTAGCTGATGTTAATCCTTTAAACATGAAAGTAAAATAAATGATGTAAAAAGAGATTAATTTATTTGAAGAAATAAAAGAAACAACTACTAAAATTATCAATCATAGACAAACCTAAAGAAACACTTTACGAATTTCCTCTGCTAAATTAACGGCGGAAAACTTTTTCACTTTGTGCAACAGCTTGCATATATTAGGATCGGTTACGAACTTGCTAATGTAAATGTCTCCATTATCCGTGTCTGTTTCTAGACGACGCATGAGCTCTTTGACTTGGTCTACGTAGGGTGTGGCTTTTTCTTCCGGAACCAATCTAAAGTGCCAAGGAAGGCAAATACGAAAAACGTTCCATATTGCATTTTGACTCACAGCGTATGCTAAATTAGAATCTGGTTGAAGCTCTATTTTAGTTTCTTCCTCTATTTCTTCTTTCTCCGGTGGTTTTTCTTCTACCGGCTCAATTTCTTCTTCGCACGGTCGACATATAAAGGTAGATTTCACGTCAGTAGCAGACTGAACTGTTTTACTCTTTTGACTTAATAAACTTTTTTGACTCTTCGGAATACGTGCGCTTTGACTACTTTCTACCTTTTTTCCTTTAGCACCCTTAGCACCCTTTTTCCCTTTCTTTTCTTCTGCTGTTGGCTCCGTGTACTGCAACTCGATAATAGTAGTTCCTTCACAAGTATTGACTACATTAGTAATAACCGTGGTTAGAAATTGATCGGTACATTTAAGAGCACATGCCAGACATTCGTCCTTATATTGTTTATCCTTTATCAATTTGCCAATAATCTCCTCACATTCCGATAAGTTGAAACAAATCTTTTTCCCAACAGCCATAGATAATGCTGAAGCAAATGCTTCGATTGGATCTGTACTTTTACAAAAGGCCAAAAGAAAAGCTGAGTAATTCATCATATTCTCTTGGACTTCGTACAATTCAAACAAAAAATGTTTCATAAGATTCTTACGTAGTTGTGCACGTTTGTCATCTGGATCAAAATCTTGGTCAAACCATAACTCGGAATTAACGAATTCATTTCTGTTAATTAATTCTGTCGAATCCAAATCTAAACATCTAAACTCTTTACGTATTTCTAAAAGTTCTTCCACCGTTGGAAATCTGATATTCAAACAATAAATCAGAAAATCCCTCCAATCAATATAAACTGTATCACCGAATAACAAAAACACCAATTTGGGAATTTGTTCGGGATCAATGCGATACCAATCATCAGGAACTAATGGTCCCTCGCAGGACTCTTTACCGAAGAAAATGAAATCTTGTAAAAGGTAAATAAAAGCTTGCTGTAAAGAAATACCAGTAGGAGCCACAATTTTAAACTGTGAACGAAGCCTGGCTAATTGGCAGATTTTAAATTCGAATTCTCCTGCAATTTCTGACAATTCTCCTGAACTAGCAGGAGGCTCAGGGGGAGCAAATTGTAACAGATTAGGATCAATAACAAAGGTATCGTGCTCAAGGACTAAGCTTTCAGGTATTCTCCGGCCACCTTCTACAGCCATCTGAAGATACTTGCACAGTCTATCAACAGATTTAATCTCGTTTAAGTAATAGTTATTTATGTCTTCTTGCACATCTATAAAAGTTTTGAATATATGGTCGTTGAATAATTTTATATCCCTGTAACATTTATATTGGAGCGCTAATATACGCAAGTTAGCACGAAACATCTCTCCGTTAATACCCATCGTCCATTCTTCAATACATCTCATTGCATTTTGTTTGAAGATCTCCTCAGTGTTAATTGACTCTTCAGAATTATTGTCTTCTTTTTTTTTAACTGTTGGAACCAATTTTGCCAGTTCGATGTATTCTTTACTAATTAAAGAACGGTATGAATCATTTGTATCTTTTATGGTTTTCAAAGCAAATTTTACATTGTTCTCTATAATCATATTAAAAGGGTTATTGCTATAATCCATCACAATGTTTCGTAATTGCAAATCTTGAAAAGCTAATTTTAGTTGTCTATAAACTTTATCCTCGCCACCTTTCTTGCTACCTGACGTATCGTCAGCATCTCTGAATATTTTTGTCAGATCCTTTGAACTCAATCTATCCGTTGGGGGCATTCTTTTTAACATAGCAAAATAGAAATCGTGAAGCGCTTGAAAGGTTAAAATGGACCTGTAAATCGAAAAAAGTATATAGATACCCCTAAATATGTACGAAAAGTATAAAATAACTCGTACCTGTTTAACTCCGTCTGCATACACGAAATATATGTATTAACCATAGTGGTTAATTCTTCCATCGCCCAATTTTCACATATAAGCGCTTGTCGCTGTTGTTCTGCGTATAATTTCCTTTCATCGCATATATGATAAAGTTTATTCTGCAATTCTTTCACACGACAGTGCCATTCATTTTTCGTCAAATGTACATCTCGCCAATCATTTTCGAAATCATTGTAACTCTTTTGAAACTTGCACACTAAATCTTGTTTTTGCGACGGCAATGTTATTATCTGTTCCATTTTATCTTTTATGAATCTTGCGTACGGTACTAAACAATTCATTTGTAACCTCTTGCTGAAGAATAATTGTTCCATATCACGAATATAGCCTCTTTCAATCTCTTCCCAACATGTAGCTAATGCAACACCAATAATTTCTGCAATAGGTATTTCAGCGTAATCCCAATCTTCTTCTCCTGCTAATATTCTAACATCTTCGGTAGTAAAAGATCTACTCATATTATCTTCTCCACCAATTTCTTCTAAAACAGGAATAATATCGTCATGGTGCTCTTCAGTTGAATTAGCCGGCTTTATGACTTCAAGTTCATTGATGGATTGCTTGCTTAATTTGGAACCTCGTCGCAACTTTTCTCTTGATTTTCCATTATTCGTTTCAGGTTTAACAATTTTCGATTTCGTTCTTTTGTCTTCAGAAGTAGGAAATTCTAGGAGACTTAATACATTATCCCCGAATAATCTATCAGAAGACTTTAAAGGCATTAAAAAGTCACCTATAATGTATTTGCAGATCTGTGCCAAAAAATCTTTTTCTATGACTTCGTAATACATGCTATAATTTATACCTAATGCAGCATAAAATCTATCAATAAATTCTGAATTGTCCTCTGTTAAATCCCATATAACTAATTCTTGTAGTATGTCTTCAGTTTCCTTGAGCCGTATATAACACGTAAAGTAACTCTCAAAGGGTTTATCAATCTTTCTTTTATGAGGATCGTTTACAATTTTTGAAACCCTCACCTCTTTGTGTGGGTCTTTTTCTTTCTTACGGTGTTTTGAAATACCTTCTTCTAAATAAATATCATCTCTATCCTCTAAATCTGCTTCATCGGGTGGAGCGAGACCCGAAAATGTTTCTTCTAAGATTTGTGCCTCTCTATAAGAATTCGGATAATTGACAATAACGAAGCCCTTTATATTATCTTGATCTTTTATGTACTCTACTAACATAGCAGCTAGCAGGTGATCAGTTAGAGAATCTCCAAAGTTTAAAGACTCATAAGCGTATCTACCCAATTCAGCTGCAGTAGATAAAGTTATTTCTTCTTCGGGTATTGTTTTAGGTGTTTGAGTTTGCTTAGTATTCGGTGGAGTTACACCTAACATAGTAGCAATGTTTACGTCGCTAGTTTTATTAGTGATTTCATCGTCAATTTTCAATAATTTAATAAGTTCCCTGTTTTCTTCCTCTTGAGCCGTAGCAGTAAATTTATCATACGACAGATCTATGTCAGTACACCCGATCATTTCAGTTTTAAAACGCCTCAGACAAAAATTTATAGCTGTCTCAATACGAACAACATGGATTTGACGCATATTAAGTAAAGTTTGCATGGGGATCGTGATGGACCTATCAGGAAGATCACGTAAAAGTGCCCTTGCAAAAAATTGCGGGAGCTGTGCTGGAGGTCTTGGTGGTGGATACGGATACTTTATTTCGAGCAATGTATACACTATATGGCCAAGAATACGAGTGCCGAGATATTCGTATTTTCTTTCTTCAGATTCCGGATCATAGTTGGGTATCAACAAATCTAAAGTCCAGGGACCCGAATAGTTATGGTATTCTTTAAATTCGCTGTCATTCAAAGCTTCCTGGCGGTCTAGTTCGAGTCTCTTTATTTCCTCTTCCTCTTCTACTTCTTCTTCTTCTATTCCAGGTTCTTTAAGAATGTTTTCCATAGGATCCAAAATATCAAATATAGGCTGTTGTTTGTAATATAGGGTTTTCCATTCATGAATAAAATGTTCTGGAATGTCATCCCCAATTAATCGTTTAAAATATCCATATTTGGTCACATAGTCAACAATGGATAACATTGTATCATAACATATTTCATAGTAATGTTGACGTTTTCGCTTCATTTTCTCAGCGTATAATTTCTTGTGGAGCATGTTCTGCCTTCGCTTCTCAAAATCTATTTCATCGACCTCTAAGTGAATTTGTTCTTTGACGTTATCAAGAAATTGATTGAATTGTTGTTCTCTTTGATCAGCAAACTCTGCTTCGCCTCTTATTCTATTTTTTACTAAATTACGAGCCTGCTGCTTAGTTTCCATGATTTGTGTACACATTTGCTTTTCAAATTGGGATAACTTCATAACTTTTTTCGCCAGTTCCGTGTCAAGCTTAGCTTCTTCTTCAGCTACAGAAAGGTCCCATAGAGAGCCACTTAAAACATTTCTAAGTTGCTTTTGAAACTCTTCAGAGTCTGCTTTTTTGTACATTTTAGTATATAAATTCGCCATATAATTCTTAGCCCATTCAGTATCAATAGGAACTTTCTTTTTTTCTAAAGCTTTTTCTTCTAACTCAAGTAATTGGTCATACGAGTAATTTTGAAACTTACAAGGATATCTCAAAGCAAACTTGTCCATTTCCTTTCTTTCTTTGTTTTTAATCATTTGAGGAGTAGTTCCCCTAAAATTAATCGGCGTCTTTGACTCTTCAATTCTAGCCAGCATTCTTGAGTATTTATGCCGTATGTAATCGTACGTATCCTTAACTTGTTCCGCTTTCTTTCTTTGCCATTCAATGTAATGTTTTTCATTTAACAATGGCCTTGACAGATTATCTACAAAAGCTTCCTGTTCTTCTTGAACTCTGTCAACTTTGAATCTCTTATCCATTTTATCCACTAAGTTTGATACCATTTTTCTTTCCCGTTTTATAAAATTTGTTCGATCTCTTTTATCTAATGTGAGAAAGAGTTGATAAAACAAACGTAGTAGAGTAGAACCTTTGCCGTCCATGATGAAATTTAAGTCCGTGTCATTTAAATTTATTTCTAGTTGATGTAACCACTCGGAAATGTACTTCCAGTTACTTTTAACATCTTCAATTGCGTTGCTTGATCTTATTAAAAAGTGTTTTTCATCATTAATGACGTTATAACTAAGCAGTACACTAGCAATCACGTAACCATTTTTCATCATGTCCCCAAATTCTTCAGCTTCCCATTTTATTGGCCGTTGCAACCTCTCTGTAAGCCACTCTTTAAGTACCTCAGCCATTATCCCGGTAATAAATAAATATTAATTTGATACAATTAATTTATGAAATGTGATGAATGCAACAATTAGGAAAATGACATTACTATTTGACTTTGCCAAATCAGTTTTTCCTGGTACCATGAATATCGCAAAGAGTACCTATATATAGGATCAAGTAGGGAACAGTGACTCAGGAGTCAGGCGACTCCAGTGGCTTAGGCCTATTTTGAACTGAAGGAAAGGCAGTAGATTCACACATATCTCACGCATTGGAACCGTTTGGCACCCCAATACGTATAAACCAATCGCCTTGCAAATCTGCCGTTGCGTGTAAGTGTGAGACCAAATATTCGTTTTCGTGAACAAAAAATTACTTTTGACCATGAGTTTCAATGTTTAACATGCCTTTATTTATAACAGTTTATTTATAGCAATATATTTTTCATAAAGTAAGACTAGTCTAATTCCATTTTGCATGGTTTTTTGACGTATTTATATTCAGATTAAGTTTATGGCTTTAAATATTTTTAAAATGGTGTAGTAGTTGCACAGTGGCTCATTTTGAAAGAGTAATGAATTACATATCATTCATATATTTCTTTTTCAATTTAATTTGAGGTTAGGATTAACTGTAGGTTAGTAATAGGGGTGCAAGTCTGGCTGAATTAGTTTTGATCAAGGGTATTTGAAATGAATCCGTTTTGAGTATAGTCACGTGCGGCTCGGCCTCCGGTGGCCCATACGCTTATGTAACATATAGGTATATATGCCGCCTCCGACGGGTTGGGTCATAAATGCTCTAAGGATTGAGGGTAATTGGAAAAAGAGAAATATCTAGGTACGGAAATATTGGTGAAAATATGAATACTATTTAGGTAGGTACCGATATATTTTATTTCAGTGTTTAAATCTTTCAATGTTCATTATGATACTGTTCTAAGGATACTGTAGGTCCTTGACTGTAGGCCATGCTTAGCACAAAGATTTATTTTCTTGCCTTTGAAATTAATATTTCACAAAGCAAGGGTGGAATAATATTACTCACCCACTCTTAAAGCATTTATTTATTATCTAATTTTATTTAAATTATGTTTAATTATTTTCCTTTGCCAAATCAATTGAAAATCAAAACGTTATGGCGAACGACGACGTTGGCAACATTCATATTTGGCTGTCATACCATATTATGACTTTTTTGTGATGTTTATTTTCACTGTTTTAGCACGCATATTTCCTAAATCCAGTCTATATCTAATTCATGATGAAATGTAACGACTTCCAGAAAAGTGTATGTAATTTTAACAGACATAAATGTGACTAAAATGCAAAAACATGGCCGGTTTCACTAATCAATGGTAATTGTGTTGTTTACAGAAAACTCGTCACATGAATCTTGAGAATATAGACAAAGCACTACATGACTTGGGAATGCTGAGTGCTATTACGGAGGCCAGACGCGAGTATTTACGCGAGACCAAGTCTAACTATAGCGTAATGAGACTCAACACGCGTTACGTATCTAACGTCACCGTGGGTTATTGTATGAAGCGAGCGGCGACCAAAAACAGACTCTGCCCGTACGTTTTGCCGATCAGGCACAGAACTAAGAGTGAAAACTCGGACGCGATCGGTAGTGACGTGAGCGACAGCGGCTGCGAACTCAAAAACAGTTTGTTCGAGCCATCGACCAGTGGCTACTTCCACGAATGCACAAAGAGCCCGGCGAAGCGATGTCAGTCGCTCGAGAATCTGAACCTGCTAGCAGACACGCCGCCCGGACAAGAAGTGTCGCCAGAAATGGACTGTGTATCAACAAGAATCCAAAAGTTACAAGTTGATGAATGACACCCACCAACACCACAAAAACTTAGCATAAATGACACAAGTCATGTTTAATGATGGGGTAGCAAATAGAAGTAGTTTCAAGTGATCTAATGAATGTTGAATATATTTCAGTATTGTACTGGAAGTAGTTTGACATTAATGTTCCTAGTTTGGTGTAATTGATTTTGCATGTGTCGTCCCATCATATTTTAAAACTCATTGCAGCTATGAAATAAAAAATTTCAGCAAAATTGTGCTCAACATTTTTTGGTACAAACTAGTGGTACTTGATGTATCAATGTTTACATGTTTGTGAATGAGTTTGTTAAGTAAGAAGGGTTTTACGATTTTTATGGTTACCTAAATAAGCACTAGAGTTTTTAAGAACAAATAAATTTCGTTTTTGTCTAAGTCACAGATGCACCTTCCTCACCTTGTTCGACCTTCATTAGATGTTAAATTGATTATGTAGATAACAAGTAAACATGTAATAAAAGACTGCAAAGATCTCATTTATCATTATAATTGGATTCATCCTAATGTCTTAAATACATGTTTTATTTATTAATACACACATCGCTTTTGTGACTTAGAAATAGATACTTATGTTTGTTAACATATTTTGTTATTTTGTTCATATTAATTTAAATAACAAATATTTGAAATAAATATTGCTTTGATTAATTCATCATTGATTTTATTATAATTCGGTTTTATAAATAAATTGAAACATCAAGTTTCATAATAAACCAATTTGATGAAATAGAAAATACACATTTGTATAAATTATATTCTGCATATCTTTTTGTAGTTTATAAAGAATAACCTATACTTTTTGCTATATTATGTGTTAGCATGTTAGTACATACATATTGGGTTTATATTTATGACTATGTATGTATGTGCCAATACAATAAAATTTAAATCACAGGCTATTTTTACATATAATTTACCATTTGTTTTAACACTTGTAAGTTGGCCACACACTTGTCCGTTTCAACATTAATAATGATTAATAATATAACTTCAAGTTTCTGTAATAATTGTACTTCAAAACTGCATTTGTGAAATGTATCATCATCATCACCATCATGATGATTTTTTTGCTATATTATGTGTTAGCATGTTAGTACATACATATTGGGTTTATATTTATGACTATGTATGTATGTACCAATACAATAACATTGAAATCACAGACTATTTTTACATATGATTTACCATTTGTTTTAACACTTGCAAGTTGTCCACACACTTGTCCATTTTAACATTAATAATCATCGATATATTATTTACCTAGATGCACAGTTGACACTCGGAAAATGGGACAGCAAAGAAGTGCTTAAGCACTCGTTTTGCATACAGTCTGACGCCGATGGAATTCTAAATTTCAAAATTCAAATTTAAGAATGCTTGCTCATTTCGTTTAAAAAGCTACTATATTACACGTGCATAGGGTTATATTTGTGTTAATTTAATTAGAACTTTGATCTTTCTCTTTGTTTTATTCCTGAGACCACTTTTTAGGAGGATATTTGCAAAGAACTGTGCATCTAAGGTATATTATATTGATGTTAATAATGATTAATAATATCACTTCAAATGCTAATTGTTCAATAATTATACTTCAAAACTGCATTTGTGAAATGTATATTTGTTGTTAAATCTTCAAATCTGATTAGATGTAAGATGGTAAAAATATTACTCTAATATTACTAATTCAAATAAAACTACCAAGTGAACTTAAAACTCCATTTATTCGCATTCATTGAGTATGTTTAACGCTTATTAATTAATAACAAAATCTGTATTTTAAATAATATTGCATTGACTTGAGTCCTGACTGGATTTAAAACATTCATAAGGCTTTCACTTTGAGTTGCTTCATTTTGGGTGTCTTGCGTTTTTGTTGGCGCTTCTGTTCTTTTAACTCCCAACGGCGTTGCTTCTCTGGATCATCTTCCTGAAAAATAATATTAACATAAGCTCACGCCTATATCCCCGAAAGGGTAAGCAGACGCGCACTAGCGAAATAGTACACCCACGTTTCGCCGAGCTTTGTTCTGTCCCAGATGTGATAGGGGGCGAGCCTATCGCCATATCGGGCACAAATTCCAGACTCCGGGCTGATATTGAAAAATCCAATATCACTTTGCCCGACCCGGGGATCGAACCCGAGACCTCAGAACCGTAGTCGTACCGAAATACCACCACGCCACCGAGGCAGGCACCTTTTCTATTATTAATACTAAATTATTAAATAACATTCCCATTAAATAAAACACATTATTTTAAAGTCAATAATTGGGAACTTGACTATGTTTGATTTTATACACATATTTGTATATAATAGCAAATAAAACAAAACCCTTGTGTAAAAACTGCATCTAAATTGGCTCAGAAATGAATCAGTAATTCATACTATAAATTCTGGAGTGGGGGCATATTGGAGATATCTTGCTATCCCTTTTCAACGCACGTACCGTTATGGCGTGACATGATTATACTGATACTTCTTTTTCCCGCAGTTTGACGGTTTCACCAAACTTCAAAGGCCTATAACTTCTTTATTTTTGAGAATATTTCAATATTTCTTTTTGTTTTATATTTAAGACGTAAATTTCGTATAAAATTAATTAAAAACAAAACTAGTCAAGAAGTACCCAATTATCTTGCTTATCAGCAACATACAAATTCATACGCAGGCACGTACAGATACACACAATCACACACATAAACACTCATAGATTTTTCTTTTTAAGCTTAATTATTTTTCTAAATCTAGCATATAACAGATCTAAATAGATTTTGAGTAAAAATGCTACCTAAATAGAGCATCAAGGAACTCGGCCATTCACTCCTGAGCAATTCCAACTATTACTTCAGTTTTTAAATTACACGTATCCCCGAATGGATTAGATGAACTAGCGAAGTAGAACATTTTTAAAATTCTCGCTCGAATTAAAATTGGATAGTGTTATGCAGAAATAATCCACCCACAAAAAAAAATATTGATGCCAACATGTTCTAAACCATTAATAGACCATATTGGCAACATTGTTTTTTTTTGTTTTTTGTGGGTTGGATCATTTCTGCGTAACACGGTTCAATTGGAAGTAATCATTCCTAGATGCCAGCAATATTTTCATAATTAATATTGTGTGCATTCAAATAATTTTAATGCACTGTCATATGCAACAATATTCGGATGCACATTGTCCAGCATTGTTTCGATATTCGTAATGTGACTAATCACTTCGATATGGCCGCCATAATCAATTTATTGTTTGGAGTACAATCCATTTGATTCAAATTAGTTTTTCTATATACATAATCTTGATAACACACTGAACGATTAATACTGTTGTACTATAATCTATTCCCCAGGGGGGTTAACGGGAGGCATACATAAGCACACGCCTGTATCCCGAAAGGGTGGGCAGCGGCGCACTGGTTCCGTCCCAGATGTGATGGGGGCGAGCCAATCGCCATATCGGGCACAAATTCCAGACTCCGGGCTGATATGGAAAAATCCAATATCACTTTGCCCGACCCGGGGATCGAACCCGAGACCTGAGGACAATAGTCGTACCGCGCACGAATACCACTATGCTATCGATGCAGTCTTAGGCTGCGGACACGAACTCAGCGGGCGGAGACGGCGGCGCGGGGAGTGGCGCGTTTCAATTCATAGATTCATATGGAACTGGTTTCGAAGGCAGTAGCACGGAGAGCGGCGTAATACAGGTCTGGCAGTACGCTGTCACGCCACTCTCCGCGCCGCCGCTCTACGCCCGCTGAGTTCGTGTCCACGGCCTTAAGTACTTGAGGCATTAAATTATGTCAATTGTATTTATATCTGTACAATAGTGTACAGGTAGATCACCATTAGCCAATAAGAACAAAGTTTGAACATTACGCATTCAAATTGCCTTTATTTATTTGGTTGATTTTCTCGATCCACATACACATGGGTCTCGGATAGAGATCGAGAGACTAGGCGTCCGTTAGTAATGTACTGTACATACGGCAAGTATCCGCTCCTTCTCCTGTTTCCGTTTCTCCTCCCTCCTGGCGGCGGCCTGCTCCTGCCGCGCCGCGTGTGCGCCGCGCAGCCACGCCTCCGCCACCTTCTGACGACGTTTCTCGCACTTCGCCAACGCCTAACACCACATTCAGAAAATATTTAAACTCCTGAATGACGTACAAGTCTCGAACAAAAGGGTTCGCCAAATCTTGAGCACTCTATTTGTATTTGTCAACTCGATAAAATCACTCCTCAGTTACCCAGCATTTCAATCTCTTTCCGATGGCTATTTTTTGGAAACAAAACACTAAAAACATCTACACAAAACAAGGTTTTTCGTTGTCTCCTGCTCATATAACAATGGACCATAGACAACAAATTGTAGAAATATAATGTTTTGACAACACCTACAGGTGTTTTGAGTAATTTTTTCGTGCAGGAGACGCGGCTTTACAGTGATTTTTGAACATTCACAGACCATTCTTTCTTTCTGTGCCCGATATGGCGATAGGCTTGCCCCCTATCACATCTGGGACGCAACTAAGCTCGGCGAAATGTCGGTGTTCTAGTTTGCTAGTGCGCCTCTGCCTACCCCTTCGGGGATACAGGCGTGAGCTTATGTATAATGTATGTATGTTCTTTCTGCCTGGCGTTATCCCGGCCTTCTGCCAGGGTCCGCCTTCCTACTTAAACGCTTCCACTTCGCCCGGTCTTGAGCATCCTCAGTGGTGAGGCCATTGGCTCTCATATCCTCCTCCAAAACGTCCAGCCAGCGCTTTTTGGGCCGTCCACGGAAACGCAACCCTGGTACGATCTGGGCCAGACACATGCGACCGACGTACTCCTGTGATTTCCGCAATACGTGTCCATACCATCTTAAGCGACATTCCTGCAATTTATCTGCCACGTCACGGACGCCAAGACTGCCACGGATGTGCACGTTACGTATAAGATCTATAGTAGGATTTCTAATTAAACGGAGTAAACTGACATTTCGAATGTTGCCACTTTTTCATGAAATTTAAATAGTGCTGCGGTAAAAAGATTAAGATTATTTAAACTTTTCAATTCAGTGAACCATTTCATTCTTTCATTTTCTAAATTCCAACTAAAAATCGTAATTCCTGCATAATATGTAATTAGTATTGCATGTCCACTGAATTATAGTAATAGTAAATTACTGCATGCTAAGTTATGGCATATCTACTGGAATTATAGTCATGGTTCATTATAAACAAAACTTACAAAAACTATGAATGTGCCGAACGTAATTTGTCTCAAATAACAAAAATAATATTTGTAATTTTCGTTGTTATAATTTCGCGTATCTGTTGTGATTATTTACGCAAAATTATTTACACAGACATTTAGTCAAAGTGTTAAGCTGAAATTTCTAAAAATACGCAATACAATTTGAAATTTGCAAGCTAGTGCTGAGTTATTGTTTCTTTGAGTGATAAAAATTGAAATGGATCAATCCCTATGTTTTGAAAGTAAGCAACATTATTTTGGAAAGTGACATTGCGATCTGTCAGTTTACTCCGTTTAATTAGCAATCCGACTATAGTCATGTAACATTGCACATCCACCGCAGCACACAGATCATTATAGGGTGTAAATTGCATTAAGTTTTTTTTATTGGAAACTTGCTTGATAGCCCATCTATAGTTAATAATATGAAATCTCTTTGCTGTTACATCATGTTTGTGAGACAGTGTGAGAAGTGTCTGTGTACCTCCTTACTGAGCCTGGTGCGTTTGATCTTGTCGAGCAGGTGGAACACGAGCTGCAGCAGCGGCCGCACCTCGTCCCCGCCGCCGTCGGGCCCCAGCGCGATGCTCACCAGCATCACCTTCTCCGTCTCCGGGGGCTTCGTCACTGCCGTCTCCCTGGATTCAATTATACGTATGTTACATCTTTCTTTTTACCTGCCCTTATTCCGCCTCAATGTGAGGTCGGCGCAAAACTTTTTCAAGCATATTGTAGAAAGGATTTGGCTAAGATTTTCGACCAGTTGCCTGCCTGACGTTATCCCTCTCTGAGGGATTCAGTTCCGGGGAAATTAAATTAGAAAATCCGCTTTACCCGACCTGGGAATCGAACCTACCACCTCCCGGTCCACAGCCTATATATGCTGCCACTAGACCAGGTTAGATTAATTGTTATAGAGTTAGTATGATGTATCAGATGTATGTTATAGCATACTATATATAATAAAAAATCTAACTTCGAATGCGGAAGTTGAAAACCGATCCTAAAAAGAGCATACATTCATTATGAATTATGGCTTGCTATAACAATAAAGGGAAGAATTACTCTACAAGAATTTTGAAGGTATCTGAACACTACCATCCGCCTTAGATTACAGTAATATTACGGAGTTTGTGTGGCCCACAGATATTTGTTGCAAGTCTGGGTGTTGTGAGACCAAAAGTCTCTTATAGTCTCGGATACCCACTATACAGGTTATACCTAGTGTGGAGTCAGGACTAGGTGTGTGACTGTTAGGTGAATCTATTTATTATTTAGTAAATGTTATTATTTATGAGAGTTGAACTCACTCCATCTGCTTGGGCCCGGAGTACTTGTCGGAGATGTGTATGTACTGCACGTGTTGGTGGTAGAGCTCGAGCGCGGCCGTGACCCTCGCGTCGAGGATGCCGCTCGTGGCCTCCGCCGTCTCCGACATGACGGACAGGCTCGCGGGCAGCCCGTGCTTGTCGCCGGGACGACGCTCCGGGCAGAACACGCTCTGCACGAAACATTACAAATATCTTTTTTTTTATATTGTTCATAGCCATGGATACAATGTCCTTCAGCCGTATACTTTTTATTATTTATTACACTTTGTTTCCTATATCTAAGTTTTCGCAAGTGCATTGAAGTCGGATGTGTTCGATTTCAAGGCCCTGCTGGAGTTTTGGCGTCAATTCTTTCCAGTTTAATGCTTTTTAGACGATTTTCTCGCAGCGGAGGAGTTGAACATGGTCAACCCATCCACCCGACAAAAAGCGTCCAAAATCACTTATTTCAAAGCTTCCACATACTGTCCATCTTCGTTGATGTTTATCGCTTAGATTCACATCACATTTAAACCACAAGCACAACTTTAGACTAGAATATGAAATCATTAAAACAAGCGACCACCCACCCGCCCAGCAGAATTCCCGCCAAAACTCCATTACAAATATCAATATAGTAGGGTTGCTAATTAAACGGAGTAAACTAACATTTCGAATGTTGCCACTTTTTCATGAAATTTAAATAGGGCTGCGGTAAAAAGATCAAGATTATTGAAATATTTCAATTCAGTGAACCATTTAGTCCTTTAATTTTCTAAAATCCAACTCAAACTCGTAATTCCTGCCTAATGTGTGATTAGTACTGCATGTCTACTGGAATTATAATCATGGTTGAATTATAAACAAAACTTAAAAAGGCTATGAATGTATGAAACGTAATTTTACTATAATAATAAAAGTAATATTTGTAATTTTCATTGTTATAATTATTTGTTGTGATTCTTTACGCAAAATTATTTACACAGACGTTTAGTCAAAGGATTTAGCTGAAATTTCTAAAAATACGCAATAAAATTCGAATTTTGCAAGCTAGTCCTGAGTTATTTTTTCTTTGAGTGATAAAAAATGAACTAGATCAATCACTATGTTTTAAAAGTAAGCAACATTATTTTGGACAGACATTTTTTTATCATTTCAATCTGTCAGTTTACTCCGTTTAATTAGATCGTTTCATGTCAGGCGGCAGCCGATCGTAAAAACTAAGCCAAATCTGTTCTGCAACATGCTTGAAAAACTGTGTTGCGCCGACCCCACATTAAGGTGGTATAAGGGTAGGTAGAAAGATACATTTAGAATATTCATAGTAGT
Source organism: Clanis bilineata (assembly GCA_036417725.1). Taxonomy (NCBI): domain Eukaryota; kingdom Metazoa; phylum Arthropoda; class Insecta; order Lepidoptera; family Sphingidae; genus Clanis; species Clanis bilineata. The sequence continues at coordinate 4,071,446 of CM071139.1, read as the reverse complement.
TTTCGCAAGAGAGCCTCTTGAAGGGCGATAGTCAATTGCTAGAGGTGCTGTTGCAGCACTCACCAAGTCCTGCATCTCCCTGGCGAGCTTGGTGGCGATCTTCTTCTGCGCGACGCACAGCACGAAGGGATCCGAGTCATCCTTGCCGAGTTCAGCGCGGAGCACCAGCGTGTCCGGAGACGGTCGCACGGCACCTAGTACCACGTGCACCAGGTCCTGACGCTGGACACCAACAACATTAACAACACTTCGGAAGCAGCACCAGCTTGTCCGGGGACGGACGCACGGCACCTTGTACCACGTGCACGAGGTCCTGACGCCGGACACGAATCGCAGTGTCAAATACCATTTCTAGAACGTCCACCTTATCCACTGACATTATATTCAGTGCGTTCCACTAAGCGCCCACAACGATCAAAATGCTCCTTTAGTCATTCCACATAACGGCCGCGGTCGTTGTGGTCACAGCGAAAACGTCACTTACGACGTCATGACTTACGCTCACGCGAAGCTCACGACGACCCATCTAAAAAGGTGGGTCGAAGTGATCGTTGAGAAAATTAACGGCGTTTTCAAAACACAAAGCATAAAAAATGGCGAGCGTTAAGCTTACGTTATTTCATGCGGAAAGAGATATTTTAGCAGAAGTGAATTTTTCTGAACCGGATATAAAAAACTAAATAATATTTTTTTTCAATATAAATCGATTTAAACAATAATTAAGTTTATTTTCAAGGCTTACAGATTATAACCTAACCTCTTAAATATTATTTACCTCCACGCTCAAAACGCTCTGTAATCCATTCCACTTGAGTTTACGACAGTAACGCTCACAAGCAAGTGGAACGGGAAAAACTGCGGTCGTGAGCATGATCGTTGTGGACGCTTAGTGGAACGCACTAAATATGTGGGTATGGTGAATTGTCTCATTCATCATTTGTTTCGTGTAGGTAGAACCACCCAGTGTATAATTATGTTTACAGTATGATTGGGCAAGCTCAAACACATTATTCGCAATATGCAATACTTATTATCTCAGCCTATCGCCGTCCACTGCTGAACGTAGGCCTCCCCAAGTGAGCGCCAACCATCCCGGTCTTGCGCAGTCCGCATCCATCCGCTGCCCGCCACCTTTCTCAAGTCGTCGGTCATATTTGTCATCAAGTGATATTTCTGAAGGCCCAAATTCCAGCCCTACCAAATCCTCATTCCTTTCCATTTATAATAGGCATTATAGATGTTTATAGGCCATAATATCCACCATACATAACATCAAATTCATCTATTCATCAAACCGTAAGCTGAAAAGTTTTGATACATACCTTAATAAGTTTGAGTGTGAGCAGCATGCCTTCACAGCAGACCCGTCCACTGCACCACATGGTAAAACAGTGCTCTGCCTCCCGGCGCCACCCGCGATCGTCACCCGCAGATACTACGTCCAGACCAGTCTCACCTGCGAACCAAAATCAATATAAAATGTATTAAATAATAACTTAAACTGAAGCCACGTCTCCTGCACTAGTTTTTCTCGAAACATTACACAAAAACACATACGCAAAACAACGATTTAAGCTGTCTCCTGCTCGTAGAACAATGGACCATAGATACCCTCTCTTTAAACTCCCTCTTTAAAGTTGGCACGTGTTTTTTTTTTGGTTCATGAATGTCTATGCACTGTGGATTGCCTCGGTGGCGTGGTTGTATTTCGATACAACTACCTTCCTGAGGTCTCGGGTTCGATCCCCGGGTCGGGCAGTGATATTGCTCCTCTGCCTACCGCTTCGGGGATACAGGCGTGAGCTTGTGTATACACAAAGGAGATCATCAGTTTGCCAGTCTGCTATAAAGAGATCCTCACCAACTAACGTGAAGTTGTCTTCGAGCAGTGGTTTGTGCAACTTCAGGAAGTTGGTAGCGATGGATGTGTTCTTGGCTCGTCCCACCGCGTATGCGAGCGCGTAGGCCGCCAGCAAGCAGCACAGCACGCCCTCCAACCAATACGCGTCCCAACGGGGACGTATCATTATAGGAACCTGGAACAACATTTTCAAACATCAATATGTTATTACTATGTCGCCGGAACCTGAGGGGTTGGCACCTCCACTTACAGCAGTATTATTATAATTTTACTTTTACTCTGTCGTGGTAATCGAGAGGGCAGTAAGTCACGAAATTAATATTATCTTTAAATTACTCTCATTTCGATTCCTTAAACATCTTAATACCTCTATTGGTAATATGCAACATGAAGATCCGTCCTATACTATTTTTACAGACACGAATTATTGAATTTTAACCGGCATTTTCTCGAAATTGTGTTTCTGGACTTACTGCTCTATTTCTCGATTACCACAGCAGTACTATTTCCCGTACAAAAAAAACAAAGTAAGATTTTAATAATACTGCTATAAGTCGTGGTAGTAACCACCTGGACCACAATGTTACAATATTTTTTTTTTTTTTTTTTTTCTCTTCTTATTCTTTCCATTTGCCATCAGCCATGTTAGCTTTTATCAAATTCGTTGATATTTTCTACATAAATTTGAGATACACATCCTATGATATGATTCTCTCATGTATTTCAATATTTAAATTGAGGCTAATGCTGTTCTTTTTAGTCGGAATACATAATTACTGGAATCCAACAGTGTCGATGCCAATAGGTTTTTATGACCCTCTAGTCTTAGTTGATAGTCTCTACATGATTTTTCTATTTCCTGTCTGATGGTCGCAATTTCCAGGTATTCATGTACCTCATTGTTTTTGATAAACCATGGCGCATTACTTAGGTTTTTTAGAGTTATATTCTGAAAACGTTGTAGTATTTCAATATTTGAGTTACTTGCCGATCCCCACAGCTCTATACCATAGGTCCATATGGGCTTTATGATGCATTTATACACCAGGAGTTTATTTTCCAGGCTAAGAGATGATTTCCTACCTATTAGCCAGTACATGTCCCTGACTTTTTTATTTGCCTGTTCTCTTTTTGCTTTTATATGGTCTCGCCAGGTTAATCGTCTATCCAAATGCATTCCGAGATATTTGACAGTTAACTGCTGTGGTAAGATGGTTTTATCAAGTGTCACTGGGGGGCAGTCTCCTCTTTTCAAGGTGAATGTTATATGAACGGACTTAGCAGCACTAGCTTTGATCCTCCATGTCTTCAACCATGTTGATATACTATCTAGATGTATTTGTAAGTGGGTAGATGCTACGTAAGGGTCAGTGTTGCAGGAAAGTACAGCAGTATCATCTGCATATGTTGCTGTTATTACTTTTGTGGAGGTTGGTAAATCTGCTGTGTATACTGTGTATAGTACAGGACCCAACACAGATCCTTGAGGTACTCCAGCTTCTATTTCGCATAGGGATGAAAGACTATCACCGCATTTAACCTGAAATGTCCGGTTTTCCAAATAAGATTTCAATAGTATATAGGCATTGCTTGGAAGATGAAGTTTTAATTTATATAGAAGGCCTTTGTGCCATACTCGATCAAAAGCCTGTTGTATATCGAGGAACACAGCTGAGCAGTACTCTTTCTTTTCTAGCGCTTGTCGAATTGTATGAGCTACTCTGTGTATTTGTTCCGTTGTTCCGTGATGTGCACGGAAACCAAATTGATGGTCTGGTATTACCTTTTGTTCTTCAAGCATGGGCAGCAAGCGTCGTAGTAGTAATTTTTCAAATAGTTTGGACAGCACGGGTAAAAGACTTATTGGCCTGTATGAGCTTACTTCTGTAGGGGGTTTTCCTGGTTTGGCCATCATGTTTACAGTAGATATTTTCCATAATAGAGGAAAATATTTTAGCCTTAGTACTGAATTGAAGAGCATTGTTAGTAGGACTATGCCCTTTTTGGGCAGCTGTCTCAGAACTTCAGCTGTGATCAGATCAAAGCCAGGAGCCTTTTTTAACTTCAGTTTTTTTATAGCCTGTTTCAGTTCTCCCGGTTTTACTGGACGTAGCGGTACAGACTGATGATGGTCACTATTTATAAAGGCATCAATATTTGCTTCCGAGATGTTTGGGTCGCAATCATTTGGTTTGAAGACATTCTTCAAAAATTGCAAAAATAACTCTGCTTTATCTATAGGCTTTCTTGACCAGTTACCGTCCGGTTGTCTTATTGGCGGCATTTGTTCTTTTGGCCTTTTAATTGACTTAGTGAATTTCCAGAGGGAGTAATCTTCTTTTTTGTGTGGAGATAAGGTCTGTAATTTATCGTTTAAGGTTTTGTTTTCATTTTCCCGTAGCATCTGCTTTAATTTCTTTTGTGCTTTATTAAGCGCCTTTTTGTCTTGTCTGTTCCTGCTTGTATGCCAGTGATGTCTAAGTCTTCTTTTCATCGCTATCATCATAAGTATTTCTGAGGTGTAATTTTGACCTTCCACTTTAGGTTTAATACATGGAGTTGATAGCCAAGCTGCTTTTTGAATAAGGTTTGTGGTATACCAGGTAATATTCTCTACATCTTCTTCATTTTTCAAAGGTATTCGTAGATTGATGTTCTCATCAATGTAATCCCGAAATGTGTCCCAATCTGTTTTGTAATTATATAAGGTCTCGCTTGGTTCCTTCCATATAATTGTGGTGCTAACCGTGCAGATTACTGGTGTATGGTCAGAAGTACTGTCAAGACATGACTCGATTTTGGTATATAGTCCCGATATACCTTTAGTTATAAAGAAGTCAATAAGGTCTGGTGTTTTGTTACTGTCAGTTGGCCAATAAGTCGGTTCTCCTGTCGATAGTGTATTAAGGGAATTTCTTTCAACTGCAATTTTTAACTCTCGTCCTCTGGTAGTAGTCAGTCTAGAACCCCAATATGTGTGTTTGGAATTCCAATCTCCACCTGCAATAAATCTTCTGCCAAGTATTTGGAAGAAATTGCTGAACATTTCTTCATTGACTCTATGACGAGGTGGGCAGTAAACGGCAGCAATAATGAGTGGTCCTTGCCAGTCATCCACAGATATGACAGCACCTTGGAGATATGCATGATTGTAGTTTGTCACAGCATGTTGTTTTATGTTTTGTTTTATAATTATAGCTGCCCCTGCGTGCGAAGTTCCATCGGGGTGGTTAGCATAGTATACATTATATCCTTTAATTTTTACTATTTTTTGGTCATTCATATGTGTTTCAGATAATAAGAGAATATCTATTTTATTGTGGTTTAAAAATAATTCTACTTCTTGCTTATTTGGTGTTAAGCCATTGATGTTCCATGTTGCAATGCGTAAGAATTTCATTTATTATATTTGGCTATGAGTGTTGTGAGCAGTCCCATAAGGGTACCGATTTGCTGTATTAAAATGTCTATCTTTTCTGATTGTTTTGTTACTATTTGTTCCAATAGATTTTTTGACTGAGATTCTATTTTCTCTGTGTTTCTGTCCCAGTATCGTGCCTTCTTAGGTTGAGACATCGTAGGGTTTTGGGGTATGGTAGTTTCCTCTTTATCTGTCAGATTTTGTTTTGGGTATCTATAGGCATTTGTTGTCAGAGGGGGAAAATCTTCCATTCGTAGGTGTTCTTGTGACTGACTAGAAGCCTTTGTAGTCAGGTTGGTGTACCGAGGGGCAATCCTAGTTTGCGCCATTTTGCGGGCTCGGATTTCTTTGTATACTTGACAGCCTTTGTAATTTGCTGTATGATCTCCATGACAAAGAGTACACTTTGCGGGTGTATTTTTGTCTTGTTTTGGACAGTCTTTCGTTCTGTGCCCCTGTGCACATTTAACGCATCTATATGGACGCATACAATTATTTTTTGTATGCCCATATTGTTGGCATCTGGAACATTGTGGAATATCGTTTGATTTTCTGGGGTCTTCTATTTTTATTTTTGTGTAATATATGAATTGTATGCCTTTTACAGCTGGGTTATTCAGACTTGGTTCTATATTCACGAAGAACATGTTTAGTGGTTTCTTGTTCTTTTTCGAGAGAGCACAGATAATTTCACCACGTATTTTGTTACCCGTTTTTTCAATTTCTTCAATGATAGCAGCTTTGGGTGTGGTATGATGTAGATTTTTTATCACAATTCTCATGCACTTTTTATCTTTCGGAGTGAAAGTATGACCTATTAAGCCGTTTCGACGGACCAGTTCTATGAGTTCTTTATAGACTTCTGTATTCTGAGTCATAATTCTAAGTTGATCTCTATTAATAATTTTATATGTATAGGTACTGTGTGGTACATTTTTGTTAAACAACTCAGTAAGTTTGGATAGATCCTCTATGCCATATAAAACAATTGGTGGCGGTTTGCTAACTTTCTTAGGTAGAGCTTGCTGTTCTTCCGTGTCTTCAGTCAGGTCAACTGGCAGCATGCTGTATCTGTTAGAGGTGGATGTTTGTGATAAATCATCTGAGATCCTCGTTTGGGGGGGACTGTTTGATATTTTCTTCCTTTTTGGGTTGCGGTTTGTAGGTATTCTTTGCCATGAGGGAGGACAAATTTCATTTTGGCTATCTTCACTGCACTTAGGCGATGTAGAGGGTGATAAGTTTTTAGTCTCATTTATTGTGTTGGGTTGACTACCAGTTGAGGAGGATCTGGTTCTTGTAAAAAGGGCAGGATGGAATGCCTGTTGCACTAGTTTTTTATTTCCGCTGCCAGTAGTATTCACTGAAACGGGGGCCTGGTCGCCCACTCCCGTGCAGTCTTCGGTAACATATTTCACACTCGCAGGCCCGGGTACCTGCGAGCGCCGGGCGTTAGCCGGATCGCATGACATAGTCGCATCACTTTTACTCATTTTTCATGTTATTAATTGGGTACATACTCATAGCGCTTCCCCAGGACACTATGGCTACTCTTTTAGATGGGATTTAATCCACCTTGGCTTGTAGGTGCCTGGTATTGACAGGATAATTGTTACAAATTAAATGTTACAATATTAATATCACTTTATTGTTGACCTCTTGGTCTAACTGCCACTAAGCAGGTTCTGTCCTGTGAAAGGTTCCGAGTTCAATTCCATTGAGCAATATGTGGTTCTGATATGGCAAATTGTGTAAAAAAATGGATTAACATAAGCATGGAGTCAAGGAGGCAGTGGATACGTGGGCAGTCTTGACATACGTTCTATATTCATGTATCTCTGAATGGTAAATTAAAACATTATATACCTTAGAAATAGTAATCTTTGGCTGTTCTGAGGTTCGCGGAGTCGTCTCCTGGAACCCTTCGAACTCTTCGGGATCTTGGAAGTGCTCAAATTCATTGTCTTCATCCTAAAACATGAAAAACAGACTATAATTTTAACCCAGTATGTACTTTACTAGTTAATAGTATTTATGCTGATAACTTATTCACAATTACATCCAACAGGTCGATCTGGAAATCTTTGGGGGAGGCCTATGTTCAGCAGTGGACGTCCTATGGCTGATGATGATGATGATGAATTACATCCAACTGCATAGTGGATACATTATAATGATTGTAGAATATTGTTGTTTCAATAATATGAAAAAATCACATTTATCATACTTAGGGAACGGTCCCTAAGTATGGCAGTTCCTGTGCATAGACCCATATCCATAATAGTCATTATTATTAATAATCACAAGTTTAAAAACTTAACTGACCGACTTCCAATTTACCGATCTTGACCAAATTCATATGGGACCACCCTTGAAAGAAGCTCTCTCGAAACAAAAAGAATTTTGAAAATCGGTCCACATTCGGCAGAGATATTGTGTAACATACATTAAAAAATACACACGAATTGAGGACCTCCTCCTTTTGTGGAAGTGGGCCGAAAATATACCTGATCATAGAGTATAAATTATTATTTCAGTATACTAATGGAATTACAGTTTTGACAAGTGCTCATAGCAAATTGTGTGATTAATATGTGCTCATGCCAAATACAGCTTTCTACTTATAGCACAATAAATTACTGTAAAACGACAGACAGACCAACATGCCACATCATTAAGGGTTCTTGTTGACTATGAACCCTTAAAAAGAAAAAATATTTTATAAAATTACCTCAACAAGGATATCATCCTCTGTCTCCACTGTAGCTTCAAATTCCTTCGACGATTTTGTCTTTTGTGGCGTTGTGTCTTTTTCCTCTTCACTGAAATCTGTTATAGAGGACAAACATTTGAATAAGAAATATACTATTAAAATACTATGTTATCTTAAGTTGATAAAAATATTATTTTTATGGAACTGACTATAGTTAACATAAAATAGTAAACCATGACAATGTTAAGGAAAATAAAATATATTAACAAATTCCTTTGAGACACATTTGTTAATATATTTCCACACAAATAAAGGCTTGGACAAACAAACATTTAGTTAAACAATAAAATCATTATAACAATAATCCTCATCACACTATATTATTATACGACTATTCATAGAGCTGAAAAGATGATATTTTATGGGTAATATGGAATAACACCAATCAACTTAAATCAATATTTAAAGTTAAAACTCACCATTTACGGTAACATCATCGTCAGCATCAAACTGTTCGAACTCAGCAAAGTCATCGTCCTCCAGTGTAGGATCCTCGAAGGCGCGCGCCACTTGTGCACTGCACGCCAGCAATGCCAGCGATATTAATAACAACCGCATAATAACTGCAACATAAATTATTATTACTTTTTCTATCTATACCATCTCACTTCAATGTGGAGTCAGTGGGGATTCTAGCTAGTATTTACAACTTGCTTCCCACCTGATGGTAACCCCACTACTATATGAAAGCAACCCCATTATAGCTAGATGTGACGGAAATTTAAAAGTGGTAGAGCCACGCTGTAGACAGTAACGTCTATAGCACGAATGGGCCGGCTCGACCGGTTAGATACCACTGTCTCACAGAAAACCGACGTAAAGTGACAGCTTGCTGTCGCGTTTCGTTCGGTGAGTGAGATTTCCGGTGGCCTATTTCCCCACTTCCTTTCCCAATCCCCTTCCCTCCCCTTCCATTCCCTCCTTTTAGGTTGGCAACGCACCCATGATTCTTTTTGTGTCTTGGTTGTCTATGGGTGGTGGCGATCACTTACCATCAGGTGACCCATCTGCTTGTTTGCCAATCTCTGCTATAAAAAAAAATAATAATAATAAGTGTAAACAAATATTATTGTTGTTTTCTTTGTTTAAATTTTTGGAGAGGCTGATATCAGACAGGCAGTATTGCATTAATGAAATATATATTTCAACCGACTTAAAAAAGGTCCTCAATTTATCTGTATTTTTTTTATTTATGTATGTTACTCAATATCTCTTGGACTGTTTTCAAGATTCTTTGTATTTGTTCGATAAAGCTTATTCCAAGGGTGGTCCCATATAAATTTGGTCATGATCGGATAGAGTTTTTAAACTTGTGATTATTTTCATTCAGATACCAAATATGTATCTGTACCCATGACTTCCTTTTATGACTTAGGCTAAGAAAGAATTTTTGGTAATTTATGCTCTAAGGGGTGAAAATGGTAATATGACACTCACGCAGGCTTAGCTGAAGTCAAAAGCTGGTAATACATAAGTTTAAACATACACATAAAGTTATAAGTCTGTACTAGGTAAGTAATATGTTGTTTTTAATGTATTCTAAATAATACTGCCTCGGTGGTGGTGGTATTTCGGTATAACTATGGTTCTGAGGTCTTGGGTTCGATCCCCAGGTCAGCAAAGACGGATATTGGATTTTTCCATATCAGCCCAGAGTCTGGAATTTATGCCCAATATGGCGATAGGCTCACCCCCTATTACATCTGGGACGGAACTAAGCTTTGCGAAATGTAAGTGTTATAGGTCGCTAGTGCGCCTCTACCTACTCCTTCGGGGATACAGGCGTGAGCTTATGTTATGTTAAATATTTATAAACCTTACAATCTTCTTCTTAGAATAAAAAAAACATTCTGTATCAAATAAACTCCTTTGTTTAAATGTTATCTTGCCTTCAAGGTCGTGAATGTGATTTGTAAGGCTTCAGAGATCATGTTACTAACAACTATACACTTTTTTATCTTTTGGCAATGAGACAAAATTGTGTCATTTGAAATTTGTAATGAAGGTGAAGAAAGTTAGTCATTTATCACCTTTTTTACATCATCTTATGTAAATAAGAAAGAAGTAATGACAAATTGATACAATGTTTCAATTTTACAGGAAAATTAGTGGCATTTCTGCATAAAACAAACTAAATTATATCCATGTGACACTGCACTTTTTAAATGAAGCATAGTTGGGCTGGTTTTTGGTTTATAAATATATACGGTTACCTGTAAATAATCCTTTTATGTTAAGAATAAATAAAAATCTTCATTCATTTATAAATTATATTATTTTTTGTAATTTCACCACCACTTTGTACATTTACCTTATAAAAATTGGATTCAGTTTTCAATAAAAATAGAATGATTTGTTATTACTTCCTGATTGGTTAAAAATATTCTAATATTCATTTTAACCAATCAGAGAAGCAAATGTAATCTGTCAACTAAAATAAATATTTGAGGTTACAAACGAAAACCTGCCGATATGTCACGTCCACAGACGGCACCTTAGATTATCCTAGACGGCACAGACGTCACGTCATTATGAAATCTACGAATAGGGTTGCCATTTTTAAATAATATTTCTTTTACACGCAGAATCTATTTCAAATATTACACAAACGTAATAAAAAAATATTATAGAATTCAAAATCTGCCTCATAGACAATATATATTATATGTATAATATATTAATGAAATCTTCTTTTCTTTCTACCTGCCCTTATCTTTATACCTCATTTTAATGTGGGGTCGGCGCAACACTTTTTCCAGCATGTTGCGGCGAGGATTTGGCTAAGTTTTTACGACCGGCCGCCTGCCTGACGTTAACCCCCTATGAGGGATCCAGTCCCGGGCAAATTAAATTAGAAATATTGCTTTGCCCGACCTGGGAATCGAACCCAGAACCTCCCGGTCCACAGCCGATAGATGCTGCCACTAGACAGGCGACAGGCGATTCATGAGATTATCACCATTAATATTTAAAACATTGTGGGTGGAGCATGGATAATATTATTATTGTTAACTATTTTTTTTATGAGACCATTGACATTCATCGATGATCTGCAAGGTCTAAGATGATCTCCTGCGGCAACTATGAGCCATTGTACCTAAACAATACTTCTTTTTTCACCTGCCCTTCTCCCACTACCATACTTATTTTACAGTCAAATAATTACTGTCTATCGCGGTGGCGTAGTTTTTTACGCGCGCGGTACCTCTACCGTCCTAAGGTCTCGGGTTCGACCCCGGGGTCCGGCAAAGTGACGGCCGTTCGTGCTGTAGACGTAATTGTCTACAACGTGGCTCTACCACTCAAACGATACTACCTCTGTGTTCTTTTTATAAACTGTTTAGTTTTGATCCTTAGTTTGAATATGTACCTAGGTACTTTAAATAACATTCCTTCTCACAGACAACTAAGTAGATATAGAGATGTCATGCATTTCTATGATCTAGGAATTGCAAATATATAACAATAATAGTGATGACTAATGAATAACGATCCAAGTGCTAAAGTACGTACTTACGTAGTTACGAAATATTATACACACATACGTAAAATAAGTTATTCGTTAAAAGATTAGTTATTATAGTTGTAAAACATACTTACCTATAAATAAAGTAAGTAAGTAGGTATAGTAATTAGCGACAACCATTAGTATGAATGCGTTGTCATTTATAATGTTTATTCTCAAATGACGACAAGACTAACCAGTTTCGAAGCACTAAACGAGCAGGCAAGTCATTAGATAGAGCAGCTCAGCGCTGCTCAGCAAGTTTTCTCACAGATCACATTCCCACGGGAACGTAGCTATATTTTTCTTATTTTATCTGAATACTAGCTACTTTTTTAGCTACTTTTGCCGTAGCTCTGCCCGCGTGGTAATTTCAGAAGGTGATCTTTCTTTCTACCTACCCTTATCTCAACTTAATGTGGAGTCGGCGTAACACACTTTATCAAGCATGTTGCAGAAAGGATTTGGCTTAGATTTTACGACCGACTGCCTGCCTGACGTCAACCTACACTAGAAAGTCTTGAATGGACTGGATGGTCCTGAGCAAATTAAATTAGAAAGTTCGCTTTGCCCGACCTAGGAATCGAACCCAGGACCTCCCGATTCACAGCCCATATATGCTGCCACTAGACCAAGGAGGCGACTAATAAGGGGTGATTAGATAAAATATCAACGAAAACAATTATAAAATAGTGTTGATATTTTATCTAATCACCCCTTATTAGTCGCCTCCTAATTAAAAAGAATTAATTTAAAAAGAAAATTCACGTAATTTTCTTTTTAAATTACTTACACTAGATCGAATTTTTAGATTTCACCCTAAATGTTTCTAGGCAAAATGCTGTTGATTCGTCACTCCGTGGCTGCGTAAATAATTTAGATACAATACAGTAACGAACAAATACACTTTAGTTTTTCTATAAATATTCATACCCGTCTTTATTCTTTATAAATATTGGTAGCCATAAATGTCTTTTTTATTTTACAGATGACATTTATCAGAAGGGTTTATTTTCGAAATAAGGGCACCGGTTCACATTTTGCTATTTCTGCCCTGAAAATAGCACAAGGCTGGTTTACCCTTCACATCCTGCATTATAAGTGTACTAGTGATTTCCTTGATTCATTTACCACAAAGATATTTAATATTACTAACTAAAGAAGGGCAATCAAGCAAGTTTCCATACAAAAAAAAATGATCTCAAACTTCAGTACCGCAATCAACCACTTATAACAATGCGAAGGCGATTATAACAATTTACACCCTGCAATGTTTTGTGAATGGTTAAGAATCATGTAAAATAAGTTTATTCTCTCATTATTACGCTGGCAGGCCTGGCGCGCGTATATTTCATTGTTTATTACGCGACTTACGACCACTAGGTCATAACTTTTAGATCACAAGTTTTGTACTGTTATCCCGTCTACACACTGTTGAATGCTGTTGAATGTCTTTGATTTATCATTGAAATATAAAGAGTCCATATCATAACATGTACAGAATTTGATGACGTCAACCAATATCCGACATTTTATTTTGTTCATGGAAGTTACTTTTGCCAATGTACAGAATCCGGGTTCGCAACGTTCGCATATAAATATTTTATGGTATTGTATCTATTTATGAGTCATTGAAATTCTTTTAAGGTAAAGTTAAAACATATGATAGGATATTTATTACCTACTTATTGCGATTTTTTAATACAATGTGTGAATAAAACTTCAATACCCGCACAAGTGTGTCTGGATCAACCGGTTACCTAGAACGATCAATTTTCCGATACGAAAATAAAGCACGATGGGCGCACAACCCATTTTCTTTTGTTATGATTGACCATGCATTTCACAACGTTAACTTTTAAAATTACTTTACTTTTATGAATAGCTATCTGCGGCCTGAGCAGGAAAATTTCTGACAACCGTAAATGTATTCGAACTCGATGCGCGTCTATGAAATCTGTATGAAATATTAACCAAACGTCATCAGTGCGCAGCGAACTCGAATACATTTACATTTACATTAGTCTTTCGTGCTCGGGCTACAGTAGAATATTTTTAACATTTTATGTTTGGCACCCCACGCTTCTTACAATGATTAACATTGCTCTAGAACAAACTCTACACTGAAAAGTTATTTTAGTTTTTTTAAAACGATTATTAATTTTTAAATTTTTTAGTCTCTGCAAAAGCGTTATCAATATCTAATTACAGTCTTACCCTCCCCTCCCCAGGAGGATGGTCAGGGGATGGTCAGGATACCAGGGGCCTGACTCTTGACATTCGATTCAAATTTGAATTCAATTCGACTTCATTTAATGACTTAAAATTCCACCAAAATGGAGTTATAAAGTTCACTAACGTCACGTTAAAAATTACCAAATGACAAGTTTTCGAATATACTGTAATATTAGCGTAATTTTTTACTCGATTTCGATCGAATTTTAAGTCAATAAATGAAACCGAATCGAAGTCAAATTCGAATCGAGAGTCAGGGGGCAGGACAAAATTATTGTATTGTGATCGGTACTTCTCTGTACCATTATTTGACCACGATACCTGTATTGACCACGTACCGACAAGCGCAGCGTAGGACGTCCACCTACAAGGTGGACCGACGACCTGATAAAGGTTGCAAGGAAGTCGCTGGATGCAGGCCGCTTTCAACAGGATCTGGAAATCTTTGGGGGAGGCCTATGTTCAACAGTGGACGTCCTATGGCTGATGATGATGATGATGATGATCGGTACTTGACACGTGTGCCAATTTTCAAGTTAATCAGACGTTTGGACCATGGTGAAACCATGTTGAAAGATTCCTTTACATAGTTACATACGGGTGAAGCTAATATAAAGCGTGTAATCTATACTAATATTATAAAGCTGAAGAGTTTGTTTGTTTGTTTGATTGAACGCGCTAATCTCAGGAACTACTGGTTCGATTTGAAATATTCTTTTTGTGTTAGATAGCCCAATTATCGACGGTGGCTATAGGCTATATATCATCACGCTATGACCAATAGGAGCGGAGCAGAAATGAAAAATGTTTAAAACCGGGGAAGGCGATATCTCAGAAACTACTGGTTCGAATTGAAAAAATCTTTTTGTGTTGGATAGCCTATTTATCGAAGATGGCTATAGGATATATAACATCACGCTTTGACCAATAGGAGCGGAGCAGAAATTAAAAATGTTGCAAAATCGGGAAAATTTATATCTCAGACAGAAACTACTGGTTCGAATTGAAAAATTCTTTTTGTGTTGGATAGCCCAATTATCGAGGGTGGCTATATGCTATATAACATCACGCTATGACCAATAGGAGCGGAGCAGAAATGAAAAATGTTGAAAATACTATATTTCTGAAACTACTGGTTCGAATTTAATTTTTTTTTTTGTGTTGGATAGCCTATTTATCGAGGATGGCTATAGGCTATATAACATCACCCTTTGACCAATAGGAGCGGAGCAGAAATGAAAAATGTTACCAAATCGGGAAAATTTATATCTCAGACAGAAACTACTGGTTCGAATTGAAAAATTCTTTTTGTGTTGGATAGCCCAATTATCGACAGTGGCTATAGGCTATATAACATCATGCTATGACCAATAGAAGCGGAGCAGAAATGAAAAATGCTGCTAGAGGGGAATTTTATATCTCAGAAACTACTGGTTCGATTTGAAAAAATATTTTAGTGTTGACCAAGGGGATGAATGGTAGGGTGACTAAGGGGTGACAAACGGGGTGATTGATGGGGTGACTAATGGGATGACTGACGGGGTGACCGACGTGAGGAATGACGGGGTGACTGACAGGCTGACTGATGGGGTGGCGGACGGAGTGACTGACGAGGTGAATGACGGGGCGACAGACGGGGTGACAGACGGGGTGACAGATGGGGTGACCGACTGGGTGACAGCCGGGGTGACAGATGGGGTGACTGACTGGATGACAGACGGGGTGACAGACGGGTGACAGAAGGGTGACAGACGGGGTGACAGGTAGGGTGACAGGTAGGGTGACAGGCGGGGTGACAGGCGGGGTGACAGGTAGGGTGACAGGTAGGGTGACAGGCGGGGTGACAGGCGGGGTGACAGACGGGGTGACAGGCGGGGTGACAGGCGGGGTGACAGGTGGGGTGACCGGCGGGGTGACAGGCGGGGTGACAGGCGGGGTGACAGGCGGGGTGACGGACAGGGTGACGGACGGGGTGACAGAAGGGGTGACGGACATGGTGACAGACGGGGTGATAGAATGGGTGACAGACGGGGTGACTGACTGGGTGACAGACGGGGTGATAGACTGGGTGACAGACGGGGTGACCGACTAGGTGACAGATTGGGTGACAGACGGGGTGACCGACTAGGTGACAGACGGGGTGACAGACGGGGTGATAGACTGGGTGACAGACGGGGTGACCAACTAGGTGACAGATTGGGTGACCGACTGGGTGACAGACGAGGTGACAGACGGGGTGACAGGCGGGGTGACGGACGTGGTGACAGACGGGTGACCGACTGGGTGACAGACAAGGTGTCAGACGGGGTGACAGGCGGGGTGACAGACGGAGTGACACACGGTGTGAGAGACGGGGTGACTGACGGCCGAAGTAGATCATCCCATTAGCTCTTTTAGAATTATTGTGCTATAGGTGCCTACGACTCACTCTTTCAACCCTCTCTCTCATACGCAGACGAAGTTGCGCGAGTCAGCTAGTATTGTAATATAATAAAATACCTCTATATAAATATTTTATTTATTCATGAGACGGTTGATGATTGCACTCAATAACTCAGCAGCATTAATCGTTTAATTATGTGATATTTGTTATAATAAATTGTAATTTATGTAGGTGTTGTTTATTACATCCCCTTGGTGTAGTGGCAGCAATTATAAATTGAGAACTCCTGGGTTCAAATCCAGGCCGAATAAAGCGATTTTTCATATACAATAAGGTCCTTCAGAAAAGGTTTAAATTTGTAAGGCCGGTCGTGAACCCTAAACCTGAATCGTTTCTGCAACATGCTTAGAAAAGCGTAGCGCTGACCCCACAGTGGTGTGGGATAAGGGCGGGTAGGATAAGTTACGTATTGATATTCATTCGTTATCTAAAATATAATAAATTACGAATTACATGTTTCTTATTTTAAGCATTAATTATGATAATATTGTTTCATGTCATTGACATTTCTTTGTTGATAAAAAATAAACGATCAATAAATTAGTCTGAATAAAATATAAAATGTAAGATTTTATTGTCAGATAGTTCGCCGGTTCCGTTATAACAATCAATATACGAGTTATATGTCATTATACCAGTAGATTATTAGCAATCTAAAGACCGTTATATTTTATTTTAGCAAGACGAAGTCAGTGCTAAATTGGCAGAACTATTCTTAATTGCATGTCTTGTATCATATAATTTTTAGATTTAATATTATTTGTACTGTTAATAAAATATAAATATAGCTAAATTTACATCTACGGATCATTGTTCATTAATATTAAAATATCTAGGTCTGTTTTATTAGTATCCTACTGCTGGCCCAATCTGTTTGTACCTTTCCACTTCCTTTAGCTTACTCCACTGTGGGCTCGATGCAAAACAATTTTGAAGGCATGTTGCAGAAAGGATTTGCCTTTAATTTTTACGACCGTTTGGGTACCTGATGTCAACCCCCTATGAGGCATCTTTTGATTTGATCAGAAACCAGAATTTGGACTTATATCATTACCTCTTCTAAACTCTTGTTGTCATTATTTTAAAACCTAAAATAATCACACGATTAAAAACTTAACGGACCGACTCCAAAATTTATCTGATCGTGACCAAATTTATATGGCACCATCCTTGAAATAAGCTCTATCGAACACAAAAATCTTGTAAATCGGTCAAGATTTGGCGGAGATATCGGGTAACATACATAAAAAAAGCAGCGATAGCTCAGTTGGGAATGGTACGAACTGCCGAGACAAGTGTCAGAGGTTCGAGACCAACCCCAAAATGGAGCATACACCTCTGGCTTTTCTATGTTATGTGTATTTTCATTGTGAAATATCGCTTGCTATAACGGTGAAGGAAAACATCGTGAGGAAACCTGCATACCCGTGAATTTCTTCACAGGCATTTCGAAGGTATGTGAAGTCTACCAACCCGCGTTAGGCCAGCGTGGTAGACTAAGGCCTAATCCTTCTCATTGTAGAGGAGGCCCGTGCCCAGCAGTGGGACAGTAATATTACAGGGCTAATATTATTATTATTTACATAAAAAAATACAGACGAATTGAGGACCTTCTCCTTTTTTGAAGTCGGACGATAAAATATGTAGTTGTTGAACCACTTTGTCCTTGAACCTGATAAGTTCTCCGCCCTCAAGTCGCAACACTTAGCTACAAGCTGACGTCATAAGATGATCAAGAATGTTGACAACACCTCTGACTATGCATCCAATACAATTTTATATGCATAATCTACTTACTTATAAAAACATGCCCACGATCGCCATTTATTCTGAAGCAATGGCATTGCTAGCGTTTTACGTCGTGCAGAAAAAAATAAACGGTGACTGCCTCGGTGGCGTGGTTGTATTTCGGTACGACTACCGTCCTGAGGTCTCGGGTTCGATCCCCGGGTCGGGCAAAGTGATATTGGATTTTTCCATATCAGCCCGGAGTCTGGAATTTGTGCCCGATATGGCGATAGGCTCGCCCCCTATCACATCTGGGACGGAACTAAGCTCGGCGAAATGTGGGTGTACTAGTTGGCTAGTGCGCCTCTGCCTACCCCTTCGGGGATACAGGCGTGAGCTTATGTTATGTTATGTTAAAAAATAAACTTATTTGTCGCTGTTTATCCGACTTCAAAACATTATTTTATGTTGATGACGCGATGACGAATAAGTCATTCGCCTGATCACGCCTGACACGCGTGGAAAACAAGGATACTATACTTCCACTATATTCAAGTTACTCTATGGATACCACACAGGTCTTTGATGGACAAAGTACCACGTTAGAAATAGGAATTAGTGCCCGATATGGCGATTGGCCCGCCCCCGTATCACATCTGCTAAGCTCGGCGAAATGTGGGTGTTATAGTTCGCTCCCTTCGGGGATACTTCGGGCTTAGTTATGTTGTAGATACCATTATAGGACGATGCATTGTACTGCAGCCCGAGCACGAAAAACTAATGTAAATGTAAATGTATTCGAGTTCGCTGCGTACTGATGACGTTTGGTTAATATTTCATACAAATTTCATAGACGCGCATCGAGTTCGAATACATTTACGGTTGTCAGAAATTTTCCTGCTCAGGCCGCTGTACTTGTCACCACTGTAACATAATAATAATATTGGCCCTGCCTGGCGTTATCCCGGCCTTCTGCCAGGGTCCGGCCTCCTACTTAAACGCTTCTACATCGCCCGATCTTGAGCATCCTCCCTAGTGAAGCTATTGGCTCTCATATCTTCCTCCAGAACGTCGAGCCAGCGCTTTTTGAGCCGTCCACGGGTACGCACACCTGGTACGATCTGTGGCAGACACATGCGACCGACGTACTCCTGTGGTTTCCTCAAAATGTGGCCATACCATCTCAAGCGACATTCCTGCAGTTTATCTGCCACAATATTAGCCCTGTACTCATTAATATTATAATAAGAAAGTACCTAATTCTGTCTGTCTACGAGTATGTATCTGCTACATTTCGGTGCTAAAATACTGAACCAATTTTGGTACTTAATATGAAGAACAATTCACCAGGCAGGCAGCCGATCGTAAAAACTAAGCCAAATCCTTTTTGCAACATGCTTTCCATTCACATGCTTTCATTCCATTCTCTGCTTTTAGATTGACAAAGCACATATGATTCTTTTTGTGTCTTGAGTGTCTATGGGCGGTGGAGATCACTTACTATCAGGTGACCCATCTGCTCGTTTGCTAGTCTCTGCTATAAAAAAACTAATGTCGCCACACCCCACATTAAGGTGGGATACGGGTAGGTAAAAAGAAAAAACACTTGATACTTATGAAAGGACATCTACTTGCAAATAATGGTATGGACTGCCGAGTCGGGTGTCGGAAGTTCGAGACCAATCCCCAAATTGGAGCATATACTTCTAATTTTCTGTGTTTTCTTTTTGAATTATCGCTTGCTATAACGGTGAAGGAAAATATCGTGAGGAAACGGAATACCTGAGGATTTCTCCACAAGAATTTCGAATGTATGTGAAGTGTATCAACCCGCATTAGGCCAGCGTGGTAGACTAAGGCCTAACCCCTCTCATTAGGAAAGGAGGCCCGTGCCCAGTAGTGGGAAAGTAATATTATAGGGCTAATATATTATTAAGGGAGTGATCCCAGAGAAACCTTTCGGGCAACGTCATAATCAAAAGCGACTATTAAAATATTAAAGATAAAATAAAAACAAAACTCATGACATTAAAATCCTTACTTTGTTTTTAAAATATTTTTATTATTTTACCTCTAATATTACCCCATGCTTGTTATTGTGTCCATACTTGCCTGCTTGTTTTCTAAATTGATAGTGTTATAACATGATTATTATAAAAATGTACCTAGACCTTGTTGTGACAAGTGCTTTTTATGTGCCTACGTGACCAATAAACATTTTTATCGTTTAAATTCTTTGATTTTTATATAATTTTCTATTTTATGCTAAACAATATCCAACGGTTTTTACGTGATGTCCATAAATAAAGGATTTATGATTAATAAATAAATACACCCAACAGTCACACACATAGTCATGAACCCACACTAGGTGTAACCTGTATCGTGAGTATCAGAAACTACGAAAGACTTTCGGTCTCACAACACCCAGACCCGAAACAAATATCTGTGGGCAACACAGACATTTGTCTCGGTGCGGGAATCGAATCAGCGACGTTATGCTTCACAGCCGGCCACTCGCCCGCTGCGCCACGGAGGCTGTCGAAATTCATGAGTGTCTAATTTTGCCTAATGCAGTGGTTCTTAACGGTTGGTCTGCGGACCATTAGTGGTCCCTGGAAGCAGTGGAAATTACTGTAGTTGTCCGCGAACGTATCCAAATCGGGGGAATATAATTGCCTTTCGTTTCACTGGTACTCAATGTACTGGTACACATTACGCACTAAGATAAATAATAATATTTAAGTATCAGAAACTATATACGTGTTAACAAAATTTTTAAGAATTTTTATTGAAATCTATTATTTTAATTAAAAAAAATATATTAACGTATTGGCTGAATGCTACCAGTGGAGATAATTTTTTATTCCCGATTAAACGACCAAACCCTATATTAAGGTCCATATATACAAAGTTACTGAACAAGTTTTGTATCGATTTATTTTTTGCTCAACTGTGTTCGAACATTCTTTTTTCAAAAAAAGCTGCATCAACGTCTAAGGAGATCTTAAAAAACAATCTTTGTCTATTTTTAGAAAAAAACATATTAGGTGCCAGCCATAATTGGTACACAAACAAACCACATCCAAATATAATTTGGAGAATTTCACGTAACTAAGTGAATCAGTTGTTCTCGGAGTCGCCATATAAGCGCGTTAAGGCCACGATCAATGCCAGTCGTGTAAAGTTGCGCGCGCGCATACATCGTCACTTATTTATTTCATTTTAATAAGTTTTTTATACTGCCATTATGCAGTCAGCCGTGCTAAAGTTAAGTGCCGTACTGTTGGTGATCGGCGTATGTGTTGCTGATGTCTGTTAGTATAAATTCTCCATATTCTATTTTTCTATTTATGATATTGGATTTTTCCATATCAGCCCGGAGTCTGTAATTTATGCCCGATATGGCGATAGGCTCGCCCCCTATCACATCTGGGACGGAACTAAGCTCGGCGAAATGTGGGTGTACTAGTTGACTAGTGCGCCTCTGCCTACCCCTTCGGGGATACAGGCGTGAGCTTATGTTATGTTATTTTTAATAATAATAATAACTTGTCTACAGGCCTCTACGTGTAGGCTTCGGCCCCACGCATGCCTACCAACGGTTCGGGACTTTAATAGCCCCGAGATATAGAAGAAACATAGATAATAATATTAGCCATGTAATATGAATGTCCCACTGCTGGGCACGGGCCTCCTCTACTAATAAAAGGGTCTATTTTGCGGCCGACTTCCCAAAAAGGAGGAGGTTTTTTTTTTATGTATGTTACGTGATATCTCCGCCAAATGCGGATCGATTTTCAAAATTATTTTTGTGTTCGATAGACCTTATAACATATAATAAGCACAGAATAACATGGTCGGTGTGAAGTTGGCACTTCACTCTTGCCGCTTCTTTAGTCATTGAAAACAAAGCCTACAGCAGGCTGCAGTGTTGCTCGAAATTAACTTCAGACGGCAAAATTATTTAATCTGAAAAATAATATTTTGAGTGGTAGAGCCACGCTGTAGACAATTATGTCTACAGCACGAATGGGCCGGCTCGACCGGTTTGATACCACTATCTCACAGAAAACCGACGTAAAGTGGCAGCTTGCTGTCGCGTTTCGTTCGGTGAGTGAGATTTCCGATGGCCCATTTCCCTCTTGCTTTCCCAATCCCTTTTTCCCTCCCCTTCCATTTCCTCCTTTCAGGTTGGCAACGCATCCATGATTATTTTTGTCTTGGGTGTCTATGGGCGGTGGAGATCACTAATCATCAGGTGACCCATCTGCTCGTTTGCCAGTCTCTGCTATAAAAAAAAAAAAACAAAATACAGTAAATTATATAAAAATTTCATTAATTTAAAGAGTAACAATAACGCTTTCATAAGGGTATTATTTGTAAAACATTTTTCGGCGTACCAGCTGATATAGGGCGATAGGTAGGGCGGCAGGCTTCGGTCGAACATTAAAGGCTTTATTAAAGGACCTAAAATAAACGGATTTATAAAAAAAAATACCGAAACAAAATACTGAACGAAACCATGGATTTTTTATTTTCTTAAACGGTTTTAAAAATATAGCTGTCGGAGGTTCGAGACCAATCCCAAAATGGAGCATACACCTCTGACGTTTCTATGTTAACTGTATTTTCATTGTGGAATATCGCTTGTTATAACGGTGAACGAAAACATCGTGAGGAAACCTGCATATCCAAGAAATTCTCCACAAGAAATTCGTAGGTGTGTGAAGTCTACCAACCCGCATTAGGCCAGCGTGGTAGACTAAGGCCTAACCCCTCTTATTAGTAGAGGAGGCCCGTGCCCAGCAGTGGGACAGTAATATTACAGGGGTAATATTATTATTTAGATAAAAAGCCAGGCTCTTCGAAACAAATAACAAAAAACACCTACACAAAACAAGATTTTTCGTGCTCATGGAATAATGAACCATAGACAAAATACCGTGTTTTGTTTGTTTTGTGTCTTGTGGTTGGTACGAGTATTTACAGAAGCCAGTGACGGACGTGTGAGCGGGATAGTCTACCACTCCTCCCTTCTTTATAAGACCGTATCTGGCTCTATTTCTGTTGCTATCTCACTTCAGACATATTAGTGACGTCATTATATTTTTGTTTCATCGTTTTCCTAATTTGATTTAGGTTTAATTTTCCTGTTAGACATATTACCGTGAATTAAAACGTGCCTACTGGTGTATGTAAACAAAAGATAAAACAAGCGGGCTTATGTCATAGGTCGTGGTGTCAGTTTGTCATTGAATAACCCCTGTTTATAATATTATAAGTTCTATTGATAGTTACGCGATTTATAGTGTGATTTTAAAAAAAAATTGAATATTAACCGTGGAAATTGATTACTATAGGTACCTATTTCCTAAACGTTTTTTATAGCATAGACTGGCAAACGAACAAGCGAACGGTCACCTGATAGTAAGTGATCTCCACCGCCCATAGACACCCACGAACAAAAATAATCATGGGTGATTTTTTTTGTGTCACCACACTCTTCAAGCATGTTGCAGAAATATTTTTACTTAGTTATTTCGACCTCCTTTCTGGATTCAATCCCGGGAAAATCGGCAGAAAGTTTTTTTTATTATTTTTCTGATAAGCGTTGTCCGGCAGACCGCAGATCCTCTCGGACCACAGATATAAACACTAATCCAAGGCAATATTATTCTTATTTTCTTTTGTTTATTTTCTCAAATGATAATTTAACACAAAAGATAAAATAGGTATCAAGTCGTCCCCAGCCCTTTCTTAAAGATCTTGCAGGGGATCATAAATACACCATACATAAAAGTGTAGACTTTAGTGCATCAAAATAATATCTTGCTTACGTTATTTTCGACAAATTAAAAAGCAATAACTTTTATTACTAATTAATTCATGGCAGGTATGATGTGGCATTTGCGGTTATATTGTTGCAAAATCGATATATAATTGCTAATTTATGGCCATTGTTAGTGATACAAGCAATTATTATCAATAACTATAATTGCATCCATTAATTAGCATTTAATTGATAATTGAGAGGAAATAATCCTGTTTTACATACCTATTTGCCAGATAGTCATTATATATCGTTCAATGTAATATTTTCACGACTACCTCGGTGGCGTGGTGGTATTCCGGTACGACTACGGTTCTGAGGTCTCGGGTTCGATCCCCGGGTCGGGCAAAGTGATATTGGATTTTTCCATATCAGCCCGGAGTCTGGAATTTGTGTCCGATATGGCGATAGGCTCGCCCCCTATCACATCTGGGACGGAACTAAGCTGGGCGAAATATGGGCGCTCTAGTTCGCTAGTGCGCCTCTGCCTACCCCTTCGGGGATACAGGCGTGAGCTTATGTATGTATGTATGTAATATTTTCATGGATACATTAATAATTATCTTTATCTTTTTTACCCGAGCCGACAAAGTAGAGCAACGCTTTAAGCAGTAACGTCAGCACGGATCTGCTTGCTCGACCGGTTTGATACCACAGTCTCTCAGAAAACTAACGCAAAGTTCGGTACACATTTGGAATTATCACAGTTTCCTACATAAACATGACCTACCACAACGTGAACCTGATCTTTGATCTTTTAAAAAACAATAAAATGAGCTTGATAAGCTATGTTGATAAATTAAAAACAGTTTTTATTTAATACCTTGAAATGTTTACCGGAAAGTAAATATGGCGTATACTCCGTTATATCATGTTACTGCCCAGAGGCGCGAAGAACCTGAATTTTGACACTCGATTCGATTTTGAGTTTTGAATACGATTCGGTTTTATTTATTGACTTAAAATTCCACCCAGTTAAAAAATGCGCTGATGTCGCATTAGATTCGAGAACTTCTCATTTGGTAAATTTGGAATTTTGAGTCAATAAATAAAACCTACATGACCGTCTATGACATTTTTATGACATATTAACTAAATGTCATCAGTCTCTAGTCAAAAATACTGTTTTTCTGCTTGGCCTTATCCTGGCCTTATGCCAGGGTCCACCTACCTACTTAAACGCTTCCACTTGTCCCGGTCTTGAGCCTCTTCCACAGTGAGAATGTTGTCTCTCATATCTTCCTCCATAACGTCCAGCCAGCACTTTTTGGGCTGACTACGGGAACGCACCCCTAGTATAATCTGACAGACACCTAGACTAACCTAATTTAGGTATATTAAAAAAATAGTAGGGATATCTACCTAGTATCAACGAGATAAATATTATACCATTATCTAGTAATACCTTAAACTATTTATCCTCGGCTGTTACTTAGAAATTGTCATGAATGCTTCAGTATGACATCATTCACTGCAACATTTCCTCTCTATGTCTCAATTCCTAGAAGTAAAGACAAACTCCTCGAAGCGTTGCACATTGTATGTCCTCACATAACTCATAACATCGATGATCCGGTTACGTGCCCTTGAAATATTGCCAATGCTTATTATAGCAGTAATAAATAAATAACACCCAGTCACACACATTGTCCTGACCCTACAGTAAGATGAGTCTTGTATCATGGGTATCAGGAACTTTGAGACTTTCGGTGTCACAAAACTCACACTCTTAACAAATATCTGTGGGTCACACAAACTTTTGTCTCGATGCGGGAATCGAATCTCCGGCTTCTCATAACGGATATTGTAACATTTTATAGTTAAACGTTCTTTTTTCTATCTATATATTAATAATTCCTATAACATAAGCTCACGCCTATATCCCCTAAGTGGTAGGCAGAGGTGCACTAACGAACTAGAAAACCCACATTTCGCCGAGTTTAGTTCCGTCCCAGATATGATAGGGGCACAAATTCCAGACTCCGGGCAGATACTGAAAAAATCCAGTATAACCTTGCCAGACCCGGGAATCGAACGCGAGACCTCAGGACGGTAGTCGTAGGGAAATACAAGAACGCCACCGAGACAGTCATTCATATATGACATGACACGACAAATAATTAAATGATTAATCATAGCGATCCAAAGATATGACAAACACGCACCTTGTCTGTTTAACATTTACATGATCCGGTTAGAGACCGGAGTCATAACTTCAAAAGCTATAACCGGTCGAGCGTTACATATACGGCAACTTGTACTGCATGCCAGGATCATATAGCCTAGGGCGTATACCCGGTGCTACATTTATTACGAACCATTACATGCTGACATTTACGACGCTCGTGAATAAAAATAATACAGGAATGTAAAAATAAAACTGAGCAACAAAAAATTAAATTAGCTCTCAATAAATCTATCGATCAATGACCAATAAAATTATTTCAATAGCACCGACTCAAAACATATGTATTTTCTAAGTCTTAGTCAAGTCAATTTCATGTGTTTCATTTAAGATCACGATTCGCGTCACTTTACTTCCTACTTTACATCTTTATGAATTCTTGATCTACATATATAACTATGCAATGCTGTTTGCCCTTCCGCATGCGCAATGGATTATTATTTATCTATAAACGTATTGAAATGTATGTAATGCTTCATTATTACATGTGATTCAAGGTCAGAATTTAATGTAGAATCGTTCCATACGACTTATTTCTTGGAAGTTCTATATCTGTTTACTTAGCAACATCTGTTCATCTTTATACGATTCTAGTATGCCTAGTACCTTTACCAGCTCGTCGCGTCAAAGTGAAGTCTAGTGTTAGGAAACCTAATGTAACGATCACCAATTCCAACCCCGAGCAACTATGGGCATAGTGGGCAAACCTTGTGTAACTTCAAAATGAGAACTGTGTGATTCCCATCCTGAGATTCAAACCCAGAACCCCATGATTATCAGTATAAATCCGCTGCCACTTGATCAATAAGGCTTCAAAGCTAACCTTAATGTGACCTTTATTACACCCAAGCACAAAATAAGTACCCGATGATTTCACATCTTGACGTCACAATAATAGGCAGCATGCCGGAATAACATAATATTATAAATAGAGGAAGCATGATAATTATAAAAAATTGAAGGTGTGTAGTAGCGGTAAAACCAAGGAGGATGTTTTTTTCATAAATTCTTAGAAATACTAAGTGTCTGTGTAAACACAATATTTTATGCTCGTGATTTCGCTCGCGTTTAAGTCTTTTATTCGTAAAAACCCATCGCCTTATTTCAATGTAGGTCACAACTCAATTAATTTCGGGTGTCAATACTTAAAAGATGTTTAGTTAATTTTGGCATTGATTAGCTTTTAAGAATCCGGATGCCATCAGTCATTTTTACAAATATAAATGCAATCGGCAATACATCTAGTTCCTCACTCTCAGTGCCCATGACATTTTACTAAGCATATAATAATTTCAATCATAATACTATTAATAAATCACAATAGCGTGTAATGTCATAATTTATGTAGTTGAAGCTTTGTAAGTATAGGATACCCCCCTCACCGCCCTTCATAACAATGGTGGGAATCTGCAGATGGGGAAAAACCGACACATTGACTCATTGGTAGATTTAATATGCCGATAAAATATGAGATGATAGATCGGAGAACACCGGACATTTGGAAAATAATGGCGAAGGCTCGGTACAACGTAATTTTTTCGGCCGACTTCCCAAAAAGGAGGAGGTCCTCAATTCGTCGTTATTTTTATGTATGTTGCTCGATATATCCGCCAAATGTGGACCGATTTTCAAAATTCTCTTCTCTTCGATAGAGCTTATTTCAAGGGTGGTCCCATATAAATTTGGTCACAATCGGTAAATTGGAAGTTGGTCAGTTAAGTTTTTAAACTTGTGATTATGGCTTTCCTTTTAAAACATATCTATAAATACCATAAAATCATGAATTTATACTCGACATAAGACAATTCTTTCCGGGTTGCCTTTCTAAAGCCTAGAATATAAAATTCCCGAATTTGGTAAACATAATTTCGCCATTACATACTTATACATGTATAATATATTATTTTATAATAATAATAGATATTCGAAGTAACAATGTTATTGTAAAAATGACCGAAATAGTTCAGCTAGAACGGGCTTTCCTTTTAAAAATGCTGAAACAACACAGATTTTTCAAAAAAGTAAATAGGTACCGCCTGTGCTTCAGTATTATGGTAATATTTGTCTTACTTATTAAAAATAACTAAAAAGGACTTCCTACAAACTGAGGTCAACCTGGTTCGTAGAAAGGATGACACATTCGGCCAAGCCATAGTGTCACCTGACCCTGTAGCTTACACAAGGTCAATGCATTGGGTCACTGCCTTGACCTCTTCCAGGATCCGGCGCCGCATTGCGGTCATATTTACATAAACGATTCGACATATTGCGTGTGTAAGCTGTTCATACATTATTATTGTCATTGGAATTGTAGTTTACAACTGCAATATATTAAGATGTTTATTTTTTTATTTTTTTTTTTTATAGCAGAGACTGGCAAACGAACAGATGGGTCACCTGATGGTAAGTGATCTCCACCGCCCATAGACACCCAAGACACAATAAGAATCATGGGTGCGTTGCCAACCTAAAAAGAGAACATGGAAGGGGAGGGAATAGGGATTGGGAAAGAGGGGGGGGGGGGGAATGGGCCACCGGAAATCTCACTCACCGAACGAAACGCGACAGCAAGCTGCCACTTTACGTCGGTTTTCTGTGAGACAGTGGTATCTAACCGGTCGAGCCGGCCCATTCGTGCTGTAGACGTTACTGTCTACAGCGTGGCTCTACCACACACAGCACACACTTATAATCTTGATAGTTACATTGTTGTGTTTTTCTTCCACTTTTTTATAGCAGAGACTGGCAAACGAGCAGATGGGTCACCTGATGGTAAGTGATCGCTCATAGACACCCAAGACACAAAAAGAATCATGGGGTGTTGCCAATCTTAAAGGTGGAGAATGGGGATTGGGAAAGGGAAGGAGAATCGGGCCACTGGAAATCTCACTTACCGAATGAAACGTGGCAGTAAGCTGCCACTTCACGTCGGTAATCATTTAATGTGAAGTCGGCGCAACATCTTTTCAAGAATGATGCAGAAAGGATGTGGCTTAGTTTTTACTACCACTTAATTATGGTATGATATTCCAGCTGTGGACGACCCGTTGCTGATGATTTTTTTAAATATGTTTTCATTATTATCTCTTTCTAGCTCACTTAAACCAACAACAAGCCCAGCCGGTAACGGAGTTGTGCCTCGGCTGCATCTGCCAGGCCGTCTCGGGCTGCAAGCAAGGCATTCAGTGCGACGGAGACCACTGCGGCTTGTTCCACATCACCTGGGCGTACTGGGCTGACGCTGGCAAGCCAACGCTCAACAATCAGAGCCCCGACGCGCCCGATGGTAAGGCTTTTTGGAAGTTTTTAAACTTATGAGATATTTCCTTCTTTCACATGCTCTTTCCTACTACAATGTGAGGTAGGCGTAACACACAAGAAGCATGAATAAGCTGGCATGGTTCTGGTGACGACTGATAAACCCATTGTTTGTCAGAGGTCGCTGGTTTTTATGGACTGCACTACGCTTAACATCAGGTGTAGTCAGTGACGTGCACTGGAATTTATAATACGGTAGACAAAAAAAAATCTTTTCTTCAAATCTTTCTTCACATTATAAACATTATCGTCATCCCAGTGCTATTTTGAAAGTTGCTTTCTGGCCATCATTTTTTTCTTTAATGATGTAAGTAGCAAATTGTAAGACAGTGTATCTTTGTTTATATGGACTGCACGTCACTGGGAGTAGTGTGATCACTTTGCCGTGCCCGGACACATTTTTACTTCAACCCCGTCTAGAGAATATTTTAAATACTATAAAATAACCTTTTTTATTAAAGTTTTATTAGTTATTGAAATTAAACTATTTTTACGGATTATATCACGATTTGGTTTTAATTTTTATGCCCGACGTTTCGAAAATCGTGATATAATCCGTAAAAATAGTTTAATTTCAATGAATAACATTCACGTAAACCTAAGAAATCATTATGTTTTATTAGTTAGTTAATTTTTTTACACTTTGTCAATAGTTCATTAAAATGTATTATTTATTCATTAAATCAAAACGAGTATTGGGTAATTTCACTCAAATACTATGAGATTTATAAACCGTATTTAAAAACCGACTCACCTTGACAACTAAAGAAATATTTGGAATAATTTACATTTAGATTAATTTATGTTAAGCACAAAAACATACTACATGTATACATACTAAAAGTAACTGCGATATTGTATCCAGTAACACAATTTTAGCGTTTTGTCTTGATTTGGAAAAAATAATATTAAGAACATAATTAGCAATGTACTGAATTAAATGCATTTTCTTTCTTGTAATCAAATCCAGGAGCCCATAAATTCCGCCCTTAATCAAAAAACCAATTCCTCACTGAGTTCGTTTCTTTGACTCAGGCTGAGATCTATAGAGCGAACTTCGACTAAGTCTAAGTCAAAGTCACGAACTTAGGCGGGATTCGTAATTTTTAAATCAAACTTTGACTTAGACCGGGTCATTTTTTACAAGAAAATCAGACTGACAGACAGATTAAGCAAAGATTTTCTTGTAAAAATGACTTAGACTTCGTAAAAATCCTCACTGTGTTCGTGACTTTGACTTAGACTTAGTCGAAGTTGCTCTATAGATCTCAGCCTCAGACTTAGTCGAAGTTCGCTCTATAGATCTCAGCCTTAGACTTTGGAGGCGACAATGCCTGATAAATAATAATTATCCAGGTGTAGATTTATCAAAAATTGATTTGAGGTGTAGATTAATCAAAAATTGATTTGAGGTGTAGATTTGTCAAAAATTTATTTGAGGTGTGCATTTATCAAAAACTGATTTGGCATTTGTTACATTTTCAGCTTACCCCAACTGCACCAACGATCCCTACTGCGCTGCGCTCGCTGTCCAAAACTACATGAAGAAATTCGGACAGGTAAATGATCAACTGAAAACATTAACTACGCATCATTTTGCACTTTTTGTTGACACATATGCTTTTTCCCTTCGGAGTGTGAAGAAGCATCTATGCAGGCCGGTATGATTCTGTTTATCACCAAGAAACCCACTGTTTTTCGGTGGTCTTTTTGGCTGTTTTTTTTTGGCCTGCGCGGCGCTTACCATCATGTGTAGTCTTGTGTAGTGAAGTCACATTACCGTGCTTAGGTAAAAATAAAATATTCACCTGTTGTCTCCGAAAAAAACATGACAGCCTCCGTGGCACAGTGGACGAGTAGCCGGCTGTGAAGCGACAGGCGCAGGTTCGATTCCCGCACCGAGTCAAATGTTTGTGTGGCCCACAGATATTTGTTTGATTTGATTTGAGTATTGTGAGACCGAAAGTATGTTGTAGTTCCTGACGACGGCACTAGTCTTGTATATATAAATGAATGTCTTTTTTGTTATTTTTTTATGGCACAGACTGGCAAACGAGCAGAATATGTGACACTAGGGAGTTATTTATTTATTACTGAACATGCTGATATTTTCTATCCAACTAGACCATAGTCAAAAGGAGCGGTATATAAATTTAACATGGAAATATACATACATAATACAACATACACCCAACAGTCACACACCTAGTCCTGACCCCACACTAGGTATAACCTGTATCGTGGGTGTCAGAGACTATGAGAGACGCACGGTCTCACAACACCCAGACATGAAACAAATATCTGAGGGCCACACAAACATTTGTCTCAATACGGGAATCGAACCCACGGCTTCTCGCTTCACAATCGGCTACTCGCCCACTGCGCCATGGAGGTTGTCAAATATACGTTCATCTATTCCCGCGTAATACTTAATTTTTACATTGCGTTTATCCCAACGCACCACGATATCCGTGGGCGTGATGTTCTATCGTAGAATGTAAATCCAAGCTGACATTGCGCCGTCAATTTGCATATCGAGTCACAAAGCTCTGACATCATCGAAATAAATATCACGAGCCTCGGAACATCGACAACACAAACAATAACAGACGCTCGCCTTGCACACTAAACGTAGAGGTTATTAATCTGCACTCGATAAATACCTACGTAAAAACCTGAGTCATTTTATTCTTGACTACCCGGATACTACCTCTGTAGTGAAGGCTGTACAACACCCGAGCAGAAATATTTTTGACTATCGAATTCATCGGTGCGCAGCGAGCTCGATACGAATCCACTATATAGTAGGATTGCTAATTAAACGGAGTAATCTGACATTTCAGATGTTGCCACTTTTTTATGAAATTTAAATAGTGCTGTGGTAAAAAGATCAAGATTATTTAAACATTTCAATTCAGTGAAACATTTCATTCTTTCATTTTCTAAAGTCCAACTTAAAGTCGTAATTTCTGCCTAATGTGTTATTAGTACTGCATGTCTATTTAATTATAGTCATAGTAAATTATTTCATGCTAAGTTATGGCATGTCTACTGGAATTATAGTCATGGTTCATTATAAATAAAACTTATCAAAAGCTATGAATGTCCTGAACGTAATTTTTCTCAAATAATAATGTAATATTTGTAATTTTCATAGTTATCATTTCTGTTGTGATTATTTACGTAAACTTATTGACACGGTCTTTTAATCAATGGGTTAAGCTGAAATTTCTAAAAATACGCAATAAAATTCTAATTTTGCAAACTCGTGCCGAGTTATTGTATCTTTGAATGACAAAAATTGAACTAGATCAATCACTATGTTTTGAAAGTAAGCAACACTATTTTGGAAAGTGACATTCCGATCTGTCAGTTTACTCCGTTTAATTAGCAATCGGACTATAGTATCCGGGTATTAAAGAATATAATGATTCAGGTATTTACGTTGAAATATTCTTGCTCGGGCACAGTAGCTCGACCATCAGTTTTTTTGACATTTCACCCTAACGACAAAGTAAAATAATTTATATGAAAAACGTCAGTTCCCTACGTAACCGCTAGAGGCGTTCGGGTGTTTGTGATACAAATAGTTTACGTGTCGCTAGCGTGAAGTGAGAGCTACAGCTTTCATTTATTTTTAGGTAAACACTACTACAATTATATAGATTAACCGTCAGAATAACACATAGGCTACTATTTATCCCGGAAAATAAATTTTATCCTAGAAAACACTTTTCCACGCAAACGGAGCTACTGGGAACAGCTATTCGTTCATAAAAGGAATTAAATGTTTCCAGGACTGCAACAACGACGGACGCATCGACTGCTACGATTACATGGCGATCCACAAGCTGGGAGGCTACGGGTGCAACGGACAGCTTCCCTTCAACTACGTGAACGTCTTTAACCAGTGTGTTGCCGTCGTCTCCAACCAAGGCTGAGGAACACAAACCATACGATCAGAAGTTGAAGGATGTGCCGGAATATTATCTTTAAAGCCTCTTAATATACAAGTGAAGTCTTAAGCTTCAACTGGAATAGACCATTCGATTTTGTGAACTTATAAAACAAGTACCAAATCTCAACAAAGAAAGACAGAACGAAAACGAACAAAAATATAAACAATACAATATACTTTTGTAAATTATTCACGTGAGCTTCTTACGTAAGTGGACATTAGGAGAAATTACTATTGTAGACAGTATTGTGGAAGTTTGCGATAAATATCATTAAATTATAGGTAATTTAGCGGGGGATTTTGACGGGCAGTCTGATAGGGTGGGCGTCGCAGTTTACAAATTTTATATTTAGAATATGAGGCCTAACATATTTGGGACCTGTGAATTATCTGGGGTATAAAAAGTGACTATAAAATACAATCACTTTAAAATGATTTACCAATAACGCTTTTAAAAAAAAATATGACAATATTACTGCTTTAAGTAGTGAGAAGAAAGCAACTTTGCTATTTTATATTTAACGTTCCTTAGCAGTCCTTCTTCAACTATTGGTCGTTGTATAAACGCTGAGATATATTTTAAAATATAACATGATTATTTTTAAGTAAAATCAACGAAAAATAATGTGTAATTTATAATATTTTTAATAAACTAGTCTTTATAGGCTGAACCTATAAAACTGTGTATCATTTCTTAATATTTTTGATCCGAGAGGCAGGTAGGAAATCATTCATTCACGCTTACGAGTTTATTCCATAGGAGTAGGCAGATACTTTAGATTTCGACAGCTCGACAGCCTCCGTGGTGCAGTGGACGAGTAGCCGACTGTGAAACGAGAGGCGGTGGGTTCGATTCTCGCACCGAAACAAATAATTGTGGGCTACATTTATCTGAGTGCGGGGTCGAACCTGCGGCCACGCGTTGTCAACATCTATTACTATATACTCAGAGTACATAACGAATTATTACAGTCACTTCATTCGATATTATGAACAATAATGTAAACTGTAAGGGTTAAGGTATCACTGTGATCATTGGTTTTCCCACATTTGTTAGAGGTCCACGTGTAATCAGAGCTTGGACCACTCATTATTAGAATTGCCAGCGGCCCTTGCAGGAATATTTTTGACTATTCAATTCGTATCAAGCTCGCTGCGCACTGATGACATTTGGTTAATATCAGTGGCGTAACTATACTGTTGGGACTCCTGGCAAATTTGTCAGAAATTTTCCGGCTTGGTCCGCAGACCCTGAAATATTTTGCTTTAGGAAACGGAAATATTTAAATACATACATAAACATTAGCTCAAGCCTGTATCCCCGAAGGGGTAGGCAGAGGCGCACAAGCGAACTAGAACACCCACATTTCGCCGAGCTTAGTTCCGTCCCAGATGTGATAGGGGGCGAGCCTATCGCCATATCGGGCACAAATTCCAGACTCCGGGCTGAT
Source organism: Clanis bilineata (assembly GCA_036417725.1). Classification (NCBI taxonomy): domain Eukaryota; kingdom Metazoa; phylum Arthropoda; class Insecta; order Lepidoptera; family Sphingidae; genus Clanis; species Clanis bilineata. The sequence goes on along the minus strand of CM071139.1, from coordinate 4,036,735 downwards.
ATGGAAAAAACTTTGCCCGACCCGGGGATCGAACCCGGGACCTCGAACCGTAGTCGTACTGAAGTACCACCACGCGACCGAGGCAGTCTATATTTAAATATGCGCTTTAAAGACAGACATAACTTTTCGACCATCTTGAAAAAGGTCTGTACTCAATTCTTCTGTGCCTTTTAGTATCGATTGCCTCGGCGCGGCGACGTGGTTGTATTTAGGTACCGTCCTGAAGTCTCAAGTTCGATCAGGTCGCAGAAAAGCTGACTTAGTTTTACTTAGTTTTCATATTTATATAAATAGTAAATTGTAAGACAGCGTCTCTTTGTCTGCACGCCACTGCCTTTTGAGGAATCCAGTCCCTGATAAATCGTATTAGAAAATCGAACCCTGAAACTCCCGGTTCACAGCCCACATACGATGCCACTAGACCAAGGGGGTGACTTTGTTTTATAACAGCGATAACCTTAACTATTACTCATCACACAACTTGTTGATTCCACTTGTGTATCGTCTATCATTAATACTCTGGACAGTGTCTCCAACGGACGCGACCAAAAGAGAGCTTCATACTTCTATAAACAGGTATTTCTTATAGCAGTGACTAGCAAATGAGGGCGGCCCGATTCGGAAAATTTCTGACAATCGTAAATGTATTCGAGCTCGATGCGCGTCTATGAAAGTTGCATGAAATATTAACCAAATGTCATCAGTGCGCAGCGAGCTCGATTACATTTACGATTGTCAGAAAATATTTTCCTGCTCGGTCATTCAGTATCGCCTTTTATACAATGTGTAACATAATTAACGCACACCCTCAATATTGAAACAAATAAATAAAACAATAATTCATAGACTAAAATGATCTTTACAACAAATATTTGATTGTTATTTACTTTCTTTTAATTAAATTTGGAAAAAAATACTGAAATTGATTGACATTTTCCCGTAACTAGGTTCTCAAGAGGGGATGGTCATCGGGCAGTCAGTCGGTAGTAAAAAAACAAGTCGAATCCTGTCTGTATCATAGTCACAAAAGGAAAGGGGTTGCGTCGATCCCACATTAAAGTGGGATAAGGGCAGATAGAAAAAAATCTAACATTACACTTCTTATTGATTTCTTAAGTTTACGCGAATGCTATTCATTGAAATAAAATTACTTTTACGGATTTTATCATTACATTTCTTACAGAACAATGAAGATTATGAAGTACATCTTGCTTGTATGCAGTGTTGCTCTGGCAGCATCCGAAATGATTCCTGAGAGGAAAATCTTAAACAATGAGGGCCGCGCCGAAGCGTCATACTACTGCGGCAGAAATCTTGCACGAATATTGATCGATACTTGCAAACGACTAGAAGCATATGCACAAAAATATAATTTCGAACTAATAAGTAAGTTACTGTAGCCCGAGCACGAAAAACTAATGTAAATGTAAGCTCGCTGCGCACTGATGACATTTGATTAATATTTCATACAAATTTCATAGACGCGCATCGAGCACGAATACATTTACGGTTGTCAGAAATTTTCCTGCTCAGGCCGCTGGTCGATTCTTTAGAAAGAAAGAAAGAGAAAGAAAGAAATAAACTTTATTCTTTCTTTATGAATCGCCACAACGTTGCGATCGACGACGAGCTCCCGCAGCGCACATCGTTGAGATCGACGGAGCGTTCAACGTTGTTGGCTCTTAGAGAATACCATTTTCCATACATTTATGTCAAACGCCTCGCTCGAGAGAGCTAGTTCGCATAAGCGCCGTCATCACACATAGCGCTAGTGCGTGCGTTTTGTACCTTGCTGAATACAAAAATGAAAACATCGTTGCCACAACGATGCCGCAACGTTGTTTTCACAAATGGAACCTTAGAGAATCAACCTGCAGTTTTATTCCAATCTTTAATGTTGTTTTCAGATGATACCTTCACCAGCGGCTCTGGATTAGTGGAGGAGTGCTGTGCTAATCCATGTCACATAGGACAGATTGCTCATTACTGTTAACTTTATTCCTTTCTACCTGCCCTTATCCCAACTTAATGTCGGGTCGGCGCAACACACTTTTTCAAGTATGTTGCAGAAATGATTTAGCTTAGTTTTTACTGCCTGACGTCAACCTCCTCTGAGAAATCCAGTCCCGGCCAAATTTAATTTGAAAATTCGCTTTGCCCGACCTCGGAATCGAATCCAAGACCTCCCGGTCCACAGCCCGTATATGCTGCCACTAGACCAAGGAGGCGACTGCTCAGTACTGTTAACACGATACAAATGTTTTATAATAGACAGCGGTAACATGTAAAAGTGCGTCTCCTGCACCTGTTTTTCTCGAAACAAAACGCAAAAATACATACACAAAACAATGATTTTACCTGTCATACTCGTTGAACAATGGACAAAACATAAATGTTTTGTGTAGATGTTTTGTGTTATGTTTTAGTGCAGAAGACGCAACTTAATTAACATCGACGAAAACTTAACAAACAATTTTAATAAACTAATTCGAATATAATAGAATTAGTTCCATAATTATCACTATAAGTTATTTTATACAATCGTCAGTGTCGTGTATTAGATAATTAAAGGTTTAAAGCATTTAATCGAGTTTTAATCCCTCTTCACCGATTTATTTGTGTGAGGTTATTTTTACGAAAATTATAATATTAGCGATAAAAGCTCAGGCTACTGTAGCCTAAGCACGAAAAATGAATGTAAATGTAAATGTATTCGAGTTCGCTGCGCACTGATGACGTTTGGTTAATATTTCATACAAACATAGACGCGCATCGAGCTGAATTACATTTACGGTTGTCAGAAATTTTCCTGCTCAGGCCGCTGTTGGGAATGGTACGGACTGACGAGACGAGTGTCGGAGTTTCGAGACCAACCCCAATACCTTTGAATTCGTTTTCATTGTGAATTATCGCTTGCTATAACGGTAAGGGAAAACATTGTGAGGAAACCTGCATACCCAAGAATTTCTCCACATTTGAACCCGCATTAGGCCAGCGTGATTAAGCACATTAGCGCATTAGAGTAAGGCCTAACCCCTCCCATTAATAGAGGAAGCCCGTGCCCAGCAGTGGTACAGTAATATTACAGGACTGATATTATTATTATTATTACAAAAATGTCAGGAATATGGAGGAAGTGTCATGTAATTAGACATATTGACAAATTAGAAAAAGATCTGGGAGCCAATAAATAAATAATAAATACACCCAACAGTCACACGCCTAGTCCTGACCCCACACTAGGTATAACCTGTATCGTGGGTATCAGAAACTACGAGAAACTTTCGGTCTCAACACCCAGACTTGAAACAAATAATGTTGATATTCCCGAGGATGCACGAGATAAAACGAAGTAGAAGTGGAGGAAGGTTTGTCCAGGCACACATCTAGGATAGCGTCATGCTTAAAGAAAAACTAAGTAGGTTTGTGTTTTGTAATAAATAATTAAACAATTCTTAATACAGCAACAAATATGAAATAAACATTTAGCGTTGTAAAACGTACGTGACTGCGCTATTCAAACACAAAACTCTACCTAGAGAATCCTTTTTTCAAATCTCAAGCATATTGCCATGTCAGTCACAGACGTAGGAACTCGTAATTGCTCGAAATTTCAAACAATCGAACAGGATGTAATACAAACGGATGTGATATTTCGCAGATAGATTAATCACGAAGTGACTAGGAACTTAATTTATTCCGAATGGTCTCAACAATGATTACAAGCAAATAGCTCGATTCGATCGTGACAATTGTGTATTAGAACGTTAGAAAGGGCGGCGGCATCACTACGCGTTGCTTGTTTTTGCGGGTTTTTTGCGGGGTCAGTTCCTTGAACGGATGATACAATATATTTAAATACATAGATAATTTCTATATTTAGCTTGTTTGGTGAAGGATTCAACCACGCATTTTGTTATCAGTGAAGTTCCGCGAGGTTATCGAAAATGTTCCTGGAAGTTTGTTAGTGACTGGTGAATATAAATATATTTGTTTACGAAAATGTTAGTGCGTCACTTTTTCGCGCTGTTATGTGCTGTTTCGATGACGTCAGGTACGCATGTTTTATTTATTTACGTAAATGTTTTTAAAAGTTGCAGATTGAAAATACTTTGTAGGGCCCAAGGAAGAGACTAATGAAATCTGCCTAAAATGATAATAATTCTTTACTCCGAAGCATGTAAATTCTTAGAGATATGCAAAGTAGTTTTTAATTTATTATGATTCAGTAGCCAAAGGGCAAAGGGTAACAGGAAGAGTCTCTTAGTAAGCCTTAGGCGTTTGTATTTTCTACCTAAAGGTACCTACCTTATTTCGAATCTTCATAGATAACCGGATATTTTGTTTAAATGTTATAAAAATAGAATAAATAAAATTCAGTCAAACTGCTTTTATTTTTATTTTTTGGTCGTAAAATTTTCAAACTTCGAACCATTGAATCATACTTCGAATATATCATTTTTTAAACGTAAATAATTAACTCTAGATCTCGTTTCTCGGCAGAAAGACATGGCTTGTTTCGAAGTTTAATGTATAACGCTATCAATTTCAGGTGCCCGCATTTCTAATCTAAACGAGACGTGCATTCGGTGTCTATGTCACGTAGCCGGGTGTGATTTGTCGCACAAATGCAGCGAAGGCTATTGTGGTCCCTTCTACATATCCAGGGTCTACTGGGTGGATGCTGGCAAGCCCACGCTGCCTGATGATGACCCTGAGAGGAAAGAAGGTGAGAAGCCAAGGACATTTTGAAAATTAAATTTTGGAAATTTAAGTCGAATCCAATCGGTTCCTCATTGCCAAATTATTGATTAGAAAATGTTAATATTCACTATCCACTAATGGTACATAAATGTTACTTAATTATAAGAGACACTTGTCTAGTAAGTATCGACTACGTTTTTGAAAATGTTCACGCCACTGTCTTTTACGGTTACATTGAAAGTCCCACTCTTCAGAAATTTATCTCGTAACCATACCGCCGCGCAGTGGCGTAGCTACAGGGTGGTATTCCAGCAAAATGCCACGGGACCTTGGCCATAGAGGCCTCAGTATCGGCCAGAAGGAAGCCTTAGGCCAAATAAACCATGACCATAGTGAATGCGCGCTTGAAAGGTCTGATAAATTTGCCACGGGCCCCGAAAAGTATAGGTACGCCACTGCCGATGCGCCTAGCTCGTCCTATATTTTTGCAGCACTTGCAGCTCGGCGATAAAACTATTTATCCCAAATCTTGATTTGAGATAGTAGTAAGATGTAGGATAAATCGAGTTTTAGGTTTAACTCTACATAGTAATACCGCTGCAAGCCCTTAGCCAGTTGTGTAATCGTGTAATAGTAACATAGTTACCTTGTTTTTTTTAATTAGACTTACTTGCGTACTATGTTTTATCTTTTCCAGCATTTGAAGACTGTGCCCGGGACTACAATTGTTCTATAAAGATCGTGGAGAGTTATATGACAATATTTGGAAAGGTAAAGTGCAGTTTTAATCAAAGCAGGAAGTAAAAAAGTTTAAGACACTCAAATGTGTTATTCTGTTGTACAGTCTATATAATTGCAAAGTTTCAATCGGGAATTTGTGCCCAATATGGCTATAGGCTTGCCCCCTATGTGATAGGGGTGACAGTAAGCTTGCCGAAATGTGGGTGTTCCAGTTCGCGAGTTCGCCTCTGCCTACATATAGATGTGAACTTATGAGATTATGTGTAAAGTTTCATCAAAATTCATTTAATACTTTTTGCGTTAAAGAGTAACAAACATACATACATACTCACAAACATTTGCGTTTATACTATATTAGACTTGCCTGCGACAGCCTCCGTGGCACAGCGGGCGAGTAGCCGGCTGTGAAGCGAGAGTCTGCGGGTTCGATTCCCGCACCGAGACAAATGTTTGTGTGGCCCACAGATATTTGTGTCGGGTCTGGGTGTTGTGAGACCGAAAGTCCCTCGTAGTTACTGAAACCCACGACACAAAACTCGATCTAAGTGTGGCCGAACTATGTGTGTAACTATTGGGGGCTTTATTCATTATTTATTTCCTTATTGAAATAAAACTATTCTTACGGATTCTATCCCGATTAGGTTTTAATTATTATTCCCGACGTTTCGAAGGCTTTGCAGTCTTCATTGTCACGGGTCAGACTGAGGTGTCATTTGTCCAAAAAAGGTTAGTGTTACAATATCTACCATCATTAAAAAATTATACAAAATAAAAAAAGGTTAATTATTTCCGTTCCGTTCCGTTCTATGCAGTACGAGCTCACGGTGTCTTGAGTTCTGGCAGCTGGTCTTTTGGGTTCCGATTTAATAAGATGTATAATTGGATCCCAGGTTTGTGCAAGCTTCCAACCATCTTCTCTATTGTAATTAGGATGTTTTTTAATTTAAATAGCCTCGCGTATCCTTCGAAACGTCGGGAATAATAATTAAAACCTAATCGTGATAGAATCCGTAAGAATAGTTTTATTTCAATGTATAATATTCGCGTAAACTTAAGAAATCAGTATTTCCTTATTATTTTTAGGACTGCAATGGCGACGGAGTGACAAATTGCTATGACTTCATGATGATCAACTACCACGGAGGCCGCGCCTGCTCGGAGCCCCTGTACCTCACTCCTCATGGCAGGAGATGGCTCTCGCGCTACCAACAGTGTCGATTTGAATGATATAATATTAACGATTGACTATTTTGAGTAACATAAAGGCACGTTTCCTGCTCATATACACAATAACATTTACACAAAACATGATTTCTTATTTTCTAAGCCGCGCCTCCTGCACATGTTGTTCTCGAAACCTAAAACAAAATCACCTACACAAAACAATGTCTCGTTTATGGACTATAGAAAAAAATGTTTGACTGCCTCGGTGGCGTGGTGGTATTTCGGTACGACTACGGTTCTGAGGTCTCGGGTTCGATCCCCGGGTCGGGCAAAGTGTTATTGGATTTTTCCATATCAGCCCGGAGTCTGGAATTTGTGCCCGATATGGCGATAGACTCGCCTCCTATCATATCTGGGACGCAACTAAGCTTGGCGAAATGTGGGTGTTCTAGTTCGCTAGTGCGCCTCTGCCTACCCCTTCGGGGATACAGGCGTGAGCCTATGTTGTTATGTTATGTGTAAAAAAATGTGAACCGGACCCATGTTTTGTGTAAGTGTTTTGATAAGAGTTTTAGTGCAAGAAACTCGGCATTACACATTTTTTATGGTCTATAGTTACATGAAGCGTGTGTCTAAACAGAAACATTATTTTGTGTATGTGTTTTGTGTAGTGTTTTAAAGTAGGAAAGTTGCCTTATATAGCCTAATTTATTAAACAGACCATTTACTCTCGAGGGCAAGCCAAAGGAATAGACATAGTACATTACTTCCGTCTCAGATGTTGGGGGCGTGCATATTGGCATATCGGACGTAAATTCCAGACTCCGACCGATACTTTGCCCGGCCTAGGGTTCGAACCCGAGATCTCGGGATGGTAGTCATGCCTGGCAATAAAACTACGCCACCGAGACAGTTATCGATCTTAATAGTCGAAATTTAATCGTGCTTGAGTCACAGTATGTAATTTCTTTTGCTGGATTTATGAATGTGGTAGAGTATTTGACACTGGCTAGTCTTTGGGAACGAACAAAATAAATAAAAAATGATACAATACAATGTGACGGTATTTGATACTGACTGTAACCCGAGCACGAAAAACTAACGTAAATGTAAATGTATTCGAGTTCGCTGCGCACTGATGACGTTTGATTAATATTTCATACAAATTTCATAGACGCGCATCGAGTTCGAATACATTTACGGTTGTCAGAAATTTTCCTGCTCAGGCCGCAGGTCTATAAATGTTAGGAACGAAATAAATGAATAATAAAATGATAATAAACTACAAAGTATCTTTATTAAGTCCATAACATCAGTCAATCAACACTTATTATATTATAGTAAAAAACTAATTATATATTTATTATCTACCTATCTTATTTTTTAATTTATGTGGCACTATCATAACAAATATTATATACTAAATGAGTTACATACTGTATACGAAAAATGTTAAAAAATAATCATTTTTTTGGAATAAAACTATTTTTACGGATTCAATCACGATTTGGTTTTAATTTTTATGCCCGACGTTTCGAAAGCTTTGCAGCCTTCGTGGTCATGGGAAAGTCTGACCCGAAAACCAAATCGTGATAGAATCCGTAAAAATAGTTTTATTCCAATGAATAACATTCGCGTAAACCTAAGAAATCATTATGTAAACTACTTTTAACATACCTGACGATATACTATATAATGTTTTATTTTTAACTACATAGTTTTATCGATTAGTTTTGCAGTTTAGTAAAGTTTAGAACCAAGTTTCACTAAACTACTCTACACTACACTCGTGTAGTTTTAAATTATTATTTTATGCCAGCCTCCCTGACGCAGCGGGCGCGTAGCCAGCTGTGAAGTGAGAGGCCGCGGGTGCGATTCCCGCATTGAGACAAATTTTTGTGTGGCCCACAGATATTTGTTTCATCTCTGACTGTTGTGCGGCCAAAAGTCTCTCATAGTCTGTGACACCCACGATACAGGTTATACCTAGTGTGGGGTCAGGACTACGTGTGTTGGACTTCAGGACTGTTGAGTGTATTTATTTATAAATTTTTCAAAATTCAGTACTAACATTAAAAACGTTTGAAAATAAATACATTATAATTCCTTATGATTGTAATTAAATATAACATTGGCATATATCGATAACAAAACTATGTTTTTCTGGCACGTACAAATTGTAATTTTTAAGTAATTAATTCTAAATAGGTAGTGTATATGATTTTTTCTAAGGGCGACTTAGGGCCACTTCCAGCTCCGCGATAAATCTCTACATCATCATCATCATCAGCCACAGGACGTCCACTGCTGGACATAGGCAGTGACTTGCATAGACATTGCGGTTAGGACAGACAAAAATGTTACACAATTATTTTCTTTAACTCTTGCAACACCATCATTGTGATTATCGTCTCTGTGTTGTAGATAGTCACGGGCGGCTCGGCCTCCGGTGGCCCATACGCTTATGTAACATATATATATATATATATATATATATATATATATATATATATATCAGCATATCTCTAAAAAATACCTCTGACGGGTTAAAACATAATCCGAGCATTTCTATTTTGATAGAAATAGCAAATTGTTAGGGTAGACAGTGTCTATGTCTATATGGACTGCACGCCACTGGACATAGGCCTCCCCAAAGATTTTCAGATCGACCTGTTGGAAGCGGCCTGCATCCAGCGACAAACGCAGCGTTGGACGTCCAACTGCTAGGTGGACAGACTCTACAAATCTCTACATATTTATCCCGAATCTTGATTTAAAGATAGGAGTGAGCTGTAAGTGTAGGATAAATCGAGATAAGGTGTAACTCTAGATTAGTAATAGCGCTAAAAGTCGCCCTAAGTAAATCAGCTTGTTCTTTACAAAACAAAATAAAAATAATGTTACAATTACCTAATAGCTATAATATCAACAATATTTATTCAACGATCATGCAAAACTGACAAGCGGGGCTGGCGACTGATAGTCCTCGTCTTCCAGATCCTCGTCTGATTCTTCTTGGAATCGAACCTGCAACCATGTGTGTGAAATAAGTGGAAGCCACTGTACACAGTGTTGCTTTAAAGCCACGTAGTTTTTCTCGAAACATTACACAAAAACGCAAAACAACGATTTTAGCTGTCTCTTGCTCGTAGAACAATGGACCATAGATAAAACATCTACATCTACAACTTTTTGTCTATGGTTAATAAATAAATACACCCAACAGGCACACACCTAGTCCTGCCCCCACACTAGGTATAATCGTGGGTGTCAGAGACTATGAGAGACTTTCGGTCTCACAACACCCAGACTTGAAACAAATATCAGTGAGCCACACAAACATTTGTCTCAATGCGGGAATCCGCGGCCTCTCGCTTCACAGCCGGCTACTCGCCCGCTGCGCCACGGAGGCTGTTATTTGGCTGGAGGCATTGTTACATGAGCAGGACACAATGAAAAACCTTGTTTTGTGTAGGTGCTTTTAGTTTTTGTTTAGAAAAAACATATGCAGGAGACGCGACTTTAGAATGAATGGGTCTAAAACACTATTTAACTTTAAAAGTTCCTATATTGTTTTGCCATATAATTTTGACAGATAAGGCCTCAAATAGGATAAGACGACCTCAAGAGTTCGAGTTACGTTTATGTATTAGGGGTGATCCAATAACATGTTATTGCAACCTAACGAGACGAGCAAAAAGCTCGCTAATTAGAGCAGCGATAGCTCAGTTGGGAATGGCACAGACTGCCGAGACAAGTGTTGAAGGTTCGAAACCAACACCAAAAAAGCATACACCTCTGTCTTTTCTACGTAAAGTGTATTTTCATTGTGAATTATTGCTTGCTATGAAGGTGAAGGAACACATCGTGAGGAAACCTGCATACCCCAGAATTTCTCCACAAGAATTTCGAAAAATGTGAAGTCTACCAACCTGCATCAGGCCAGCGTGGTAGACTAAGGCCTAACCCCTCTCATTAGTAGAGGAGGCCCGTACCCAGCAGTGAGACAGTAATATTACAGGGCTAATATTATTATTATTAATTAAAACTGCAAAATTGCTTGCACATCGCTGCTTAGCAGTAACTAATAGAAATTGGAGTTGTGCCCGAAAGAACTCTGGCATCACATTTCATGTGTATCCTACCACCAAAAATCCAGGCATAACCGACATTGCAATGATCACCTAATTATAATTATGTAATAGGTACGTGTTTATTTATAGTCAATTGACTAAAGGACATTTGAAAGACTCACGCATTTCCAAGGCTAAGCCAAAAGGTTAACTAAACATATGTAGATATTAGTCAGATGTGCTAAATCTGCGTGAACTTAACTGACCTACTCTACATTTTAACTCTATAGTTACAATTTAGGAAAATTCAAGGCTCAGCATATTGCCCGATCTGGATAGGTTTGCTCGTTATCACATCCGGGACGGAAATAAGCTCGGCGAAATATGGGTGTTCTGGGTGGTACCACCACGTTTTATACACACATAACATAACATAAGCTCATGTCTGTATCCCCGAAGGGGTAGGCAGAGGTGCACTAGAACACCCACATTTCGCCGAGCTTAATTCCGTCCTAGATGTGATAGGGGGCGAGCCTATCGCCATATCGGGCACAAATTCCAGACTCCGGGCTGATATGGAAAAATCCAATTTCACTTTGCCCGACCCGGGGATCGAACCCGAGACCTCTGGACGGTAGTCATACCGAAATACAACTACGCCACAAAGGCAGCCATTTTATATCAGTCGTTTTATAGTAGTATTATAATAATCTTACTTTTTTTTGTATGGGAATCGGTACAAGTAATATTATAATAATACTGCTATAAGTCGTGGTGGTAACCCCCCTAGTTCTTTAGTTAGCCTCTGCTTACCTCTTCAAAAATATAGGATTGGCTTTATAAATATGTATGTATTTTCACATTACATCAACCCATCTTTTTCCCTCCTTTTATGTTGACAACGCACCCATGATTCTTTTTGTCTTCGGTGTCTATGGGCGGTGGAGATCACTTACCATCAGGTGACCCACGTGCTCGTTGCTAGTCTCTGCTATAAAAAAAACTCTGCGGAAATAAGTCTCGAGAAAATAGTATTAGAGAAATCGTTTGCCTCAGCAGCTGGGATTCGAACCCGGATTTGGACTTAATGCCGAAGGCATTCTCTTACAATCAACCTTAGGGTGATTCATAGTTGCAACAGGGTAGGTGCATAAATTATGAAGAAGAAATTTATATTTCGCTTCGGAGATATAGGCATGAGCTTATGTTATGTATGATGACTTATGACAGCCTCCGTGGCGCAGCGGGTGAGTAGCCGGCTGTGAAACGTGAGGTTGCGGGTTCGATTCCCACACCGAGACAAATGTCTGTGTGGCCCACAGATATTTGTTTCGGGTCTGGGTGTTGTGAGACCGAAAGTCTCCCACGATACAGGTTACACCTAGTGTGGGGTCAGGACTATGTGTGTGGCTGTTGGGTGTATTTATTATTTATTTATTTATGTCAAAGAAAATGTCTTTATGTGATACTTACCCAAGGTGCGGTTCGTTGACCCTCCGGTTGATACGAACTACTTTGATTTGACTGCCACGCCTGAAAAAACACTGATGTCTAAAACTGATAATTTATTTGGCATAATTTATTATTGTCACCTCCTTAGTCTAGTGGCAGTGTATATGGACTGCAAACCGGGAGGGCTTCGGTTCAATTCCCAGGTCGTCGTAGTGTTTTTCTGACACTATTTTCCCGGGACTGGATGCCTCAGATGGGGGTTGACGTCAGGCAGCCGGTCGTAAATACTAAGCTAAATCCTTTCTGCAACATGCTTCAAAAAGTGTGCTGCGCCGACCCCACATTAGGGTGGGATAAAGGCAGGCGGAAAGCATAATTATTTTACCACTAGTGCAAAGTTTGACGTACGGTTATGTCGGATTCGCCGATCTTATAACCCAGTGTTTAATTAGTTGTGTATCTATGTACTTAAGTTTATTACGACCGTTGGCGGGTAGTTTGAGGAGTTCAGTTAGGATTATACGTTATTTGCACGTATATTGCATAAATAAAATAAATAAAAATCTTTATTGATCACGTAAGCATGTAAAAAAGCACTTATGACAAGTCAACACAAGTAAATTTTTAGATTAAGATTAAAATAATTTACGTTATATATTTGAATTTGACGACAGGCAGGCAAGTATGGACTTAATAACGATGGGATGGCTAAGATAGGGTGATAAGGGGAGATAGGAATAGAGTGTAAGGGAATGGGTTGTATGGAAATGGCATAAGGCGGGAATGGTGGCGGGGATTGACTGGAAATACTGGAAGCAGTCGGGATTGGTGCGTGAGGCCCTATCCTAGCTAACCTACCAGCCTTTCTTTATCTACCTACGGAAGACGACCGGAAGAAGAAAGGCAGAAAGAAACTCCGGGCTTATTTTTTTCATCATCAATTGTCACTATTTCTTTTTTTATCTTTTGTCTTTTTTCCATTTCATAAATTTTTCCTAATGGCGGGTACACACCAACCGGACGAAGGCGAAAGAACGTTCGATAAGAGCCATCGGCGATGGGGATCGAACATTCCCGATCATTCGCGAGTCTTCGCTGTCGTATTCACACAAACAAAACTTCGCTGTTGTACGCAATAGCGAAGATTCGCAAATGATCGGGAACGTTCGGTCTCCATCGCCGATGAGGGTCATCGAACGTTCTTTCGCCTTCGTTCAGTTGGTGTGTACCCGCTATGAGATATACCAAACACTACAGAATTACCCGAGAGATGGAAAACATCCGACGGAGTAGCCGTTGGGAAGAATATCTCACCTGAAACGCGTCGTTGAACGCGTGCGCGAGCGCAAGTGCGAGCGCGCGCGCGTGCTTCCTGCGCGTGCACACGAACACGTGCACGACGTGCGACTCTCCACCCCCACCGCCCCGCCCCTCCACCACCGCCAGCACGCGAGCGTTCGCCGCGTCCGCGGAGCAGTACGAAATCCTGATGAAACAATTAACACACTTATTTTCAGTACCTATACTACTTCCTTTATTATAGTAGAGACTGATGGTAAGTGATCTTCACCGCCCATAGACGCCCAAGACACTAAAAGAATCATGGATACGTTGCCAACCTAAAAAGAGGGAATGGAAGGGGAGGGAAAAAGGATTGGGAAAGGGAGAGAGGGAAGCGGGCCACCGGAAATCTTACTCGCCGAACTAAACCCAATAGAGAGCTGCCACTTTACGTCGGTTTTCTGTGAGACAGTGGTTTCAAACCAGTCGAGCCGACGCATTCGTGCTGTAGACGTCGCTAACAATAAATATTATTGGAGATGTAACGAAAATAGAAATATTAACTCGTACTAGGTGTTGACCTCCATTGGAAAATCGGGACAACACACTTTTTAAGCACGTTAAAATGATTCGGCTTAATTTTGACTACCAGTACTACTGCTCCCAGTGTGTCGCCAACCCCCTTTGAGAGATCCAGTCTCAGTAAAATTGTATTAGAAAAACAGCTTGGTCTGACCTGGGGCCTGATTATATACATACACATTACACACGAAGTCACAATTCGAAACGAGTGTGTAACGCACTTTGTCGCGTTAACGAAATAGAGTAAATGAGAATGGCACAAAAAATACTTTTCTTTGCGAAATATTACACATTCATATTATGGTCGTATAATAATCACCCTCGTATCTAGAGTCTAGACACTACTGTTACAGTAAAAATCCTTGGAAAGGGATAACAAGTCAACAATAATATAACTCAGGATAAAATACTATAAAAGGCATAATTGTAATTATTATTATATAAATAGAGTTCTTGCAAAAACATGTGGAAATGAAATTACTAAAAATGTAGCAACATTGTAAGCAAATTGTTATCAGTTAATTACAAGTTAACAAGCGGAGTATCAATAAACGTCACATTATTGTACGATATATTGCAAGTTGTTACAGGAGGTAACCACCGGCTTGTGTGAGTCATTGACTTTACAACGACCAGTCAATAGTCGCTGTAAATTATGCCATCAGATGCTCTCTCTCTCTCTCTCACTCTCTCTCTCGAACAATTGACAACCGAATCCCAAGGACCTCGGTGGCGTAGTTATATTGCGGGCCGATACACCGTTCTAAGGTCTCAGGTTACTCAGTATCAGCCCGGTGTCTGTAATTTATGCCCAATATGGCGAGGTTTGCCCCCTATCATGTGGTATTATTGTTACTGGTTAAACCAGCAGCTCAGCAGATTGGTTCTTATATCGCCAAAACATCTAGCCAGCGTCTTTTTAGACCGTCCACCGATCGATTGTCAAAATTATTTCTACCCGGCCCGCTGTAGCTCGACCAAGTTTTTTTTTACTTTTCTCCCCAGCGATTACGTTAATTAATTATTAGTTTGAAAAACATCAATTTTCCACGTAACTGCTACTGACATTGGGGTGTTTTTCATAAAAATACTTTACGTTATCACTAGCGAGAAAGTCAACAAAACTCATGGTCGCGCTACTGGTCCAGGTTTCCTCAAAATGATTGTGGTGAGTGAACAATAATACGTTATTTATTTACCTGTATATAGACACGCTCATGACGTTTTCTTGTGACTCTGCATCAGTCACGATGATGCCTTTTGGACTAATGTCCAAGTTCACCCTCTGTAGCTTTTTGTTTAATGCTGAAATAAAATGAAATACATAAAAGCAGCTGTAGACTTTACAGATGTACTTCAGTACACATTGTTGTTGTTCACAACGAGAGAAAAAATCGCTAATTTGAAAGTCATGCGTTTGTTCCCAATGTCTACAGTAGCACGAGCACGAAAAACTAATGTAAATGTAAATGTATTCGAGTTCGCTGCGCACTGATGACGTTTGGTTAATATTTCATACAAATTTCATAGACGCGCATCGAGTTCGAATACATTTACGGTTGTCAGAAATTTTCCTGCTCAGGCCGCTGTTGTAGGCAAGAAGTTGAATACAACAAAAATCGACGTTCAAAGAGAGTTAGAAAATGCACCTCAACGAGTTAAAGATAATCGCATAAAGAATACTTTTGCATACAACTTTAAGTGAGTTAATATGATACGACCGCGTTACGCATACATCTATAGTGAATAAGGGCTCTACTAATACTAGAAAAGAAAAGAAAGAAAGGAAACAATTTAATGGTCACGGGCATGATAAATTTAAAATAAAACTTTATCTATTAATGATAAGTTTTGCGTCATGGCGGTGACAGGTTGGTGAGCACTCAGCATGATGCTGTGCAATGGCGCAAACCCCACACAGCGCTGATTTTTAGTAGTATTGCGTAGAAACTATTATTTAATCTGTGGTAATACTAACTCTTGGCCGTGTGCAGAGCCGAGCGTACGGCAAGAGCTGTAGCGGGAGCGGAGGCGGCACGCTCGACAGGCGTCGCGCCCGCGTAGCGCACGTCCATCTGATCACGCGCTGAGTCCCGCGCCTCGCGCCACCACCCCTCGCCTTCGCACTCCGCCAGCGCCCATTCTTCAGATAATTCTGGAAAACAATCAATTAATGATTAAATCACACTATAAACCAAACAGACCGTCAACGCATCAGGTTCTGGGCCCCTTATACGTGGTTTGCCAGTTTGCAGAACAATGATATTTTTCGTTTTTTTCATACATTTGACAAGCAACGCCATCTGCGAATATTACAACGAACTAAAGTAAATGTACGGAGGAAAGGAAACTACGATATTTTTCAAACCACTGACTTGTTACCGCTTATTAAATGACTTGAACTTAAACAACGACACCCTTATAAAGCAATTTATTAAATCTCAAATCTTTCAGTCGTGCTCCCAATATGCTATGCCGCTTACTTAGAAAAATATTTAAGCGCTTCTTATCTTTAAGAATAGCTTGTCCCTTTCATTTTCAAACAATAGCACGCAAGGAAAAGTGACAAACTATTCTTAAAAATAAGATAAGCCAAAATGTTTTTATAAGTAAGGCCCTTTAAGTATGCCTTCGCTATGAACTTATCCTATTAATTATTTTATCATTAACAAAACAAAGCGCAATAAAGGGAAGATGATAAGTTCATCCTGCATCGCATCGCATATTAAGTCGCAGTTTCAAAACAGATCCAAATTCATTCACCCAGTGCGTACGCACATCACACATGTGCTTCCTTTCAATGTGCTGATAAACTTGATTATGTCGCGAATTTTACGCAGTTGGATGCACATGCTTTGCAAATCGAGATAAACTATGGAGTGCGTACAAAATAAGTAGGTACTAGTATTAATTAGAACGTATTATCACTTACATAATAGATACTATGTACGTACGATATTCGATCCATTGAAATACACAGGAATGTAGACTATTTTTCAATAAGAAAACAAATACAATACAAGTTGTAGCAGAGATGTGGTGTTAATAATATCTCCACATAAAAGGAAAATAATTTATATCTAATGGTAAAAAAAAAGGTAACAAAGTTCATTTTTAGCATACTCATGATTCCTAACGGAGAAAGAAAAGGGTTTTTCTATACATATCTTAGATTATCGAAATAAACCAATTTTTACGAATTCTATCACGATTTGGTTTCAATTTTTAAGCCAGACGTTTCGAAATCTTTGCAGCCTTCGTGTTCGTAATAGAATCCGTAAAAATAGTTTTATTTCAAGGAATAACATTCGCGTAAACTTAAGAAATCATTATATCTTAGACTAGCTGACCCGCGCAACTTCGTCTGCGTATGAGAGAGAGGGTTGAAAGAGTGAGTCTTAAGTACCTATAATCCAATAACTCTAAACGAGGTAATGGGATGATCTACTTCGGCCGTCAGTCACCCCGTCTCTTACCCCGTCTGTCCCACCGTCTGTCACCCCGCCTGTCACCCCGTCTGTCACCTCGTCTGTCACCCGTCTGTCACCCATCTGTCGTCACCCAGTCGGTCACCCCGTCTGTCACCCAGTCTGTCACCCGCCTGTCACCCCGTCTGCCACCCGTCTGTCACCACGTCCGTCACCCCGTCTGTCACCCGTCTGTCACCCGTCTGTCACCCAGTCAGTCACCCCGTCTGTTATCCAGTCGGTCATCACCCCGCCTGTCACCTCGTCTGTCACCCGTCTGTCACCCCGTCTGTCACCCAGTCGGTCACCCCATCTGTCACCCCGTCAGTCACCCCTTAGTCACCCTACCATTCATCCCGTCGGTCAATTCCCCGCTAGCAGCATTATTCATTTTTGCTCCGCTCCTATTGGTCATAGCGTGATGTTATATAGCTTCTAGCCATCCTCGATAAATGGGCTATCCAACACAAAAATATTTTTTCAATTCGAACCAGTAGTTTCTGAGATGTATTTTTTCACGATTTTGCAACATTTTTCATTTCTGCTCCGCTCCTATTGGTCATAGCGTGATGTTATATAGCCTATAGCCATCCTCGATAAATGGGCTATCCAACACAAAAAGATTTTTTCAATTCGAAGCAGTAGTTCTGCCTGAGATATAAATTTTCCCGGTTTGCAAATTTTTTCATTTCTGCTCCGCTCCTATTGGTCATAGCGTGATGTTATATAGGCTATAGCCATCCTCGATAAATGGGCTATCCAACACAAAAATAATTTTTCGATTCGAACCAGTAGTTTCTGAGATATCAACTTCCCCGCTTTTCAATATTTTTCACTTCTGCTCCGCTCCTATTGGTCATAGCGTG
The DNA here is from genome assembly GCA_036417725.1 of Clanis bilineata. Lineage (NCBI taxonomy): Eukaryota > Metazoa > Arthropoda > Insecta > Lepidoptera > Sphingidae > Clanis > Clanis bilineata. The sequence goes on along the minus strand of CM071139.1, from coordinate 4,018,405 downwards.
ATGTTATATAGCCTATAGACATCCTCGATAATTGGGCTATCCAACACAAAAATATTTTTTCAAATCGAACCAGTAGTTTCTGAGATATCAATTCCATGTTTTTTATTTCTCATTTCTGCTCCGCTCCCATTGGTCATAGCGTGATGTTATATAGCCTATAGCCACCCTCGATTATTGGGCTATCCAACACAAAAATATTTTTTCTAATCGAAGCAGTAGTTCCTGAGATTAGCGCGTTCAATCAAACAAACAAACAAACAAACTCTTCAGCTTTATAATATTAGTATAGATTAAGAAAAAAATGCTATTATCCTTTTGGGTCTTCATTATAGAGATATAAAGAATGTTCACTTCTAACACAAATCATGTTGTAGTTATTTACTATTTACAAACATCTTTATAATTATTTATTTTGTCCTATCTATTATTAATGTAACATGAATCGATGCGGTTTAGGCGTGCCCTCAACCCAATTTTCCGGGGTCGGTTTGATAAATAAAATAAGATGTACGCAGTGTAGACAGCGATAAATAGAAGGATAAGTACGGTAATTTGGTTCATTGCCACATCTTAAAATAATTATTTAACCCACAATATTATTAACTTTGTACTTATTATTAACAATGTTCAACTGTGGCTTCGGTCCATGATACTACTAAAAATAATGATAGGGGTTTCCCCCTCATCAAACAACATAACAAAGTGCTGATTTATGAATGAATTTTAGTTATAAAATAGGTAACTGTACTGTAGCCCGAACACGAAAAACTAATGTAAATGTAAATGTATTCGAGTTCGCTGCGCACTGATGACGTTTGGTTAACATTTCATACAAATTTCATAGACGCGCATCGAGTTCGACTACATTTACGGTTGTCAGAAATTTTCCTGCTCAGGACGCAGATCACAAATTGCAAGGTCAATATACTCTTTGCGCAACTGATTTTACATCCCTTGAAAGGGAGTCGGTGTGAGCAATAGTGAGATAAAAATGACGTTTTTCTCCGACGCACTGATACGTACACTTATAAAACGGACGTTGTCGCCGGCGTGGCCGATAATTTCGCGCGTGCAGCCAAAGATCAGGAGGCTGACTTTTAACACTCGATTTGAATTTGACTGTGATTCTCGATTTCGGTGGGAGTTGAAACCGAATCGAAGTCAAGTTCTAGTCAAATCGAGTATCAAGAGTCGAGGAGCTGGGTGTCTATTCTATAAAACGTTGTCGGATGAACGATATCGGTATCACTTTGCCCGACCCTGGGATCGAACCCGAGACCTCAGGACGGTAGTCGTACCGAAATACAACCACGCCACCGAGATAGTCACTTTCTATTACCATTACGTATTATGTACTATATTAGCACAGAGAGCCATTTTAGGATGATATGGATTTGTTGAAGAAGGAGATCCTTGCCAAATGCCTCTATCCTAAAAAGTCATATTATGAGAAAGCTCACCGTACACATGGTGCTAAAACCTTTTTTTTGTGGCGGGGAAAAGTGTTTTACCACTGCCGCCACGCCCGGGGGTAGGCGCGGCGGTAATGTCGGGTTGCCGTGCCCGGATAAAAAAAATATTTTCCTCCCTCTTTTATTCAAAACAAGGGCACTGAAGACGAAATTTTTTAAGCTATAAGGTAAATGCAATAGGTACATTATAATTAATTTTGCACTTCTTTGAAAATTTGTATTTACTTTGACCTATATTCTGAGAAATTTGCATTTCAGATAAAAAGTGTCCCAAATAGACATACTCGTATATAAGCTTTCAATAAATGTATGCGCTACTAAATTAGACGGGTTATCAAACGATTATAAACACAAAATAAACGTAGCGAACTTTGGACGATTGCACTATAGTAGGATTGCTAATTAAACGGAGTAAACTGACATATCAAATGTTGCCACTTTTTCATGAAATTTAAATAGTGCTGCGGTAAAAAGATCAAGATTATTTAAATATTTCAATTCAGTGAACCATTTCATTCTTTCATTTTCTACAGTGCAACTTAAAGTCGTAATTCCTGCCTAATGTGTGATAAGTAATGCATGTCTACTGAATTATAGTCAAAGTAAATCACTGCTTGCTAAATTACGGCATGTTTACTGGAATTATAGTCATTCATATAGTCAGGTTGATTATAAACAAAACTTACAAAGCTATGAATGTGTCGGACGTAATTTTTCTCAAATAATAAAAGTAATATTTGTAATTTTCATTGTTATTATTTCGCGTATCTGTTGCGATTATTTACGCAACATTATTTACACAGACATTTAGTGGAAGGGTTAAGCTGAAATTTCTAAAAATACGCCATAAAATTCTAATTTTGCAAACTAGTGCTGAGTTATTGTTTCTTTGAATGATAAGAATGAAACTAGATCAATCACTACGTTTTGTAAGTAAGCAACATTATTTTGGAAAGTGACATTTCGATCTGTCAGTTTACTCCGTTTAATTAGCAATTAGACTATAAATAGATTCATTGTTATGATATTTACCACTGAGGTCAGTTATGTGTAATAATATTTGTATTATAATAACATTTGGTAAATATAGAATTTAATATGGATTCATTAGAAATAGTGAATGAGGATTATAAAACTAATTTCGTATTCATATTATTTTAATGTGATTATATTATGATTTTACCAAGGGTGGACGGGCCAAAAAGCTGGCCCGGGTGCCTAAATTGGGAAAAAAGTATTTGAGCCTTCCCAAACCTCGCGGACCCTTATAAAACACTATGACTTCACGTCGGTTTTCTGTCAGTGGTAATAATCCAGTCGAAGCCAAATTGTCTACAGCATAATGGGCCATTTATGCTGTAGATGTATGATATTTCAATGGCTGTAGACAAATTTGGCTCTCATAAGGTATGAATCTATCACTTAAATAAGCACATGCCTATATCTTCGAAGGTAGGCAGAGGCGAACTAGCGAACTAGAACACCCACATTTCGCTGAGCTTATTTCTGTCCCCAATGAAAAAAGAAAGAAAGAAAGAAATATTTTATTCAGCACGGCACATGAGACACACAATGATACAAAATGAAATCCGTGAAATACCGGGCAAGCCTATCGCCATATTGGGTACAGTAAAACTACGTTCTAATACTCAGTAGAAAAACCTAACATCAATTTACCCGACCCGGCAACGAACCCGAGACCTCAAACCGTCATACCGCACACGCAACACAACTACGCCACCGAGGCAGTCAGGCAGTATGTGTTTGTTTCTTTGATCATTATTATTTACACTCGAAATGCGTCAAAAGGAAGGTCTCGGCTTCAGTATTTGCAAACAGAAGCTTATTTATCTCCACCGACCGCAATTAGCCTGACTATTACGATATCCGTCGTTATCTAGGCCAGACTGTGTATCGATAGTGTAAGTGGGTC